>CM075508.1:0-1407500 GCA_037950675.1 Hypophthalmichthys molitrix
ACCCTAACCCTAACCCTAACCCTAACCTAACCCTAACCCTAACCCTAACCCTAACCCTAACCCTAACCCTAACCCTAACCCTAACCCTAACCCTAAGCCCGTACCTTCTCACACCCTAACCCTAACCGTAGTAGCCCGGTGGGATTTGAAACCTAGTGTCTTTAACCCTTGGATCAATAGATCTAAGCCCGTACCTACTCACACCCTAACCCTAACCGTAGTAGCCCGGTGGGGATTTGAAACCTAGTGTCTTTAACCCTTGGATCAATAGATCTAAGGCCCGTACCTACTCACACCCTAACCCTAACCGTAGTAGCCCTGTGCAAAAATAGACCCTGGTCTTATAAGCCCTTGGGTGCTTTACCCTAGATTGGTGGTCTTTTCGGATCAACTTGGATCTAAACTGATACCTATTCTGTTCTTAAACCTACCCACAGTAGCCCGGTGAATTAATTCTAGGCCCAATTGCCCATATGGGAGAAACTCCTAGTCAGGAGGGTGGTATAGTCTAACAGGCGTCGGCCCGTGCACTTCCTCAGTCTCCCTATTCCAAACCTTCCTAGACGGGTGCTAGGTTGGGGGGGAGCTGTTGTAATTTTTAAACACCTAACCTAACCCTAACCCTAACCCAATTTTCTATCGATGACTAGCATTAGTGGTTTATAATAGGGTTGTCGAGGTTGTTGGGGATGGAGTTATGGGCCTTAGCGAATGGTTGTAGTTTGGCAATTATGTTTTGGCAATTAATACAAAGGTTGTATTTAGATGGGGGGAGGACACACGCCGGGGGATTGATCACCTTGGCGGGCCGCCTCAGAGGAGGGTGTCTGGTGTTTAAAGAGCCGAAACACCCAATGATCCTGAGGTACACCACTGATGACGTGTCCTTTGAGTAGATGGGTTAATTCTTGGACTTGGGATGTACCTACACCTACCCATTATAGGAGAGGGAATTAGTTCGGAGACATACCTAAACCTAACCCTCACAGGAGGACGAATCAGTTTGGGGATAATTGGGCTATCCCTGAACCTGCGACTTACCTAAACTTAGCCCTCATAGGACCAGCCCGGATTCTGTGGGGACTATGGCGGTACCGGCGACATACCTAAACCCAACCCTCACAGGAGGACGAATCAGTTTGAGGATAATTGGGCTATCCCTGAACCTGCGACTTACCTAAACTTAGCCCCTCATAGGACCAGCCCGGATTCTGTGGGACTATGGCGGGTACCGGCGACATACCTAAACCCAACCCTCACAGGAGGACGAATCAGTTTTGAGGATAATTGGGCTATCCCTGAACCTGCACCATACCTAAACCTAGCCCTCATAGGACCAGCCCGGATTCTGTGGGACTATAGGCGGGTACCGGTGACATACCTAAACCTAACCCTCACAGGAGGACGAATTAGTTTTGAGGATAATTGGGCTATCCCTGAACCTGCGCCATACCTAAACCTAGCCCTCATAGGACCAGCCCGGATTCTGTGGGACTATGGCGGTACCGTCGACATACCTAAACCCAACCCTCACAGGAGGACGAATCAGTTTGAGGATAATTGGGCTATCCCTGAACCTGCGCCATACCTAAACCTAGCCCTCATAGGACCAGCCCGGATTCTGTGGGACTATGGCGGGTACCGGCGACATACCTAAACCCAACCCTCACAGGAGGACGAATCAGTTTGAGGATAATTGGGCTATCCCTGAACCTGCGCCATACCTAAACCTAGCCCTCATAGGGACCAGCCCGGATTCTGTGGGACTATGGCGGGTACCGGCGACATACCTAAACCTAACCCTCACAGGAGGAGAAATTAGTTTGGAGGTAATTGGGCTATCCCTGAACCTGCACCATACCTAAACCTAGCCCTCATAGGACCAGCCCGGATTCTGTGGGACTATAGCGGTACCGGTGACATACCTAAACCTAACCCTCACAGGAGGACGAATTAGTTTGAGGATAATTGGGCTATCCCTGAACCTGCGCCATACCTAAACCTAGCCCTCATAGGACCAGCCCGGATTCTGTGGGACTATGGCGGGTACCGTCGACATACCTAAACCCAACCCTCACAGGAGGACGAATCAGTTTGAGGATAATTGGGGCTATCCCTGAAACCTGCGCCATACCTAAACCTAGCCCTCATAGGACCAGCCCGGATTCTGTGGGGACTATGGCGGTACCGGCGACATACCTAAACCCAACCCTCACAGGAGGACGAATCAGTTTGAGGATAATTGGGCTATCCCTGAACCTGCGCCATACCTAAACCTAGCCCTCATAGGACCAGCCCGGATTCTGTGGGACTATGGCGGGTACCGGCGACATACCTAAACCTAACCCTCACAGGAGGAGAAATTAGTTTGGAGGTAATTGGGCTATCCCTGAACCTGCGACTTACCTAAACCTAGCCCTCATAGGACCAGCCCGGATTCTGTGGGACTATGGCGGGTACCGGCGACATACCTAAACCTAACCCTCACAGGAGGACGAATCAGTTTGAGGATGATTGGGCTATCCCTGAGCCTGCGACTTACCTAAACCTACCCCTCACTGGAGTAGCCCGGATCCTAGGACGATGGGGATTATCCTGGTACTGGCGGTTATACTTGAATCTAACATTCCAGGAGGAGGATTTAATTCGGAGGATTTAATTCGGAGGATTTAATTCGGTAGATTAATTCGGGGGAGTTTTTGAAGCACTCGTTAATATCTATGGGTTAAAGAGGAGGGGGATGATAATGGAGCCTTTAGAAAAATAGCCCGATTGCGATACCAAAAAAAAGGAACAGAGCCGTTTCTAGTTTGTTTTAGAAGGAAAAGGTAAAACCAGCGTTGTGGGTGGATCAGCCTCATCAAAAACATGCGCCGGCCAGTGCATTTCTGCGTCCTCCCTATTCCAAACTGGATAGCCGTGAGACGGTTATCTGGGGGGAGGCGTTGCTTTTCTCCACCTAACCTAGCCAGTGCCTTCGGAAATGGGGGGGCTGTGAAAAACCAGAGCATTGGGTCGTCGTGGTAGTCTAGGAAGACGCTGCCTCACTTGGTTCTGAACCGGGTGATCCGGGTGGGAATCGAGTGTGGGAGCGAAAAGGAGACCAAGCCAGGCTCCTGAGGGGGGCCGACGCAGTCTCGCCGCCCTCCCTCGCTTCGTTTCCTTCATGAGGTTCAACACTAGCCCGGGCCAGAGAGCTGGCTGGTGGTTGGTATAGTCTGGTGGATTTTAGACTAGAGGGGATATTAGAAGGGAAATTCTTTCCGGGGGGAGTGATGTTCGGTCGGGATTATCGGGTCATGACCTTTCGGGGCGTGGTTCGGTTCGCTGGCCGGGAGTAAGTTCAGATTGAAGACTTCGCTCTCTTGGATAGATATGGGTGGTTTGGTGCTGGGGGGTGGTAGTATTATCGCTTACAAGGGATTAGGCTAGAGGGTGAGCATTGAGAAGGGAGAGTCTTTCCGGGGGGAGTGATGTTCGGTCGGGATTATCGGGCCATGACCTTTCGGGGCGTGGTTCGGTTCGCTGGCCGGGAGTAAGTTCAGATTGAAGACTTCGCTCTCCTGGATAGATATGGGTGGACTGATTTTGGTGGGTGGTTTGATATATTGTATTAGTTGTTCTCATTTTTGCCTTTTCATATCTTTCTGATAGAAGCGAGTGTTTCAGGAGCATGGACTGATGGCGTAGTGGTTAAAGGGGGAGGTTTGGGAACGGGGAGATTCGGGTTCGATACCAGCATGCAGCGAGACTTTTTTTTTTTTTTTTTTTTTTTTTTTTTTTTTTTTTTTTATTAGTGGAATAGCGGGTTTTAATAATAAAGGTGGTTTGATGAAGGTGGGATAGGGTGAGAGGCGGTATGGTATAGTGGTCAGGTCGGGTGGTTAGGGAGCAGGGAGACCGGGGTTCGTGTCCCACACCGGAACACAATTTTCTGGTTGGTGAGGGAAGAGGTGGGGAGGAGGTTATAGTTATGGGAGAAGGGGGTGGGGGGAGCAGGTGGTTTGGTGTGGTGGTTAGTGAGGACGGGTTAGGAACAGGGAGACCCGAGTTCGAGACCGAGACCAGTTTTGGTCGGGAGGACGGTCGGCTTGATGTTTAAGGTTTGGTGCAGAGGTTAGGTTCAGGCAACAGGGAACGGTAAGATGGTGAGGAAAAATTGGGGATTGTGATTGGTCAGGGCAGTGAGCGAATGGGTGTCTGAGGAGATTTCGATGGCTGCCAGATACTCGTGGGATGGTAAAATAATCGAAGAAAGCTTGCAAAGGATTGTGGGAAAAGGGAAAGTTGAGCTCACCATGGGTGTGTGAAGTTGTGTAGATGGTTAGGAGGTTGGGGAAAATAGAAGGTGGTTAGGGATCATTTGCCTTTACGGTTGCACGGTGAGTGTGATGTCTGTCTAAGGTTGGGTGGTCCTTAGGGGGGATTATTGGTAGAAGCTTGGTGCTTAGGCACCCGCCAATATGAACCTCGAGACGCTGGCCCTTCTTGGGTGCCCCGGATACCTTGCGGTGTTAACGAAGGGGTCACTTGGGAAGGGAGGTAGGTATCCAACCTCTCTGGGTCCACTTGGACAGCACGCAGAGTCGGTGGCCTTGGGTTGAAGGGCCGTAAATGGAACCCAATTTTCTATCGATGACTAGCATTAGTGGTTTATAATAGGTTGTCGAGGTTGTTGGGGATGGAGTTATGGGCCTTAGCGAATGGTTGTAGTTTGGCAATTATGTTTTGGCAATTAATACAAAGGTTGTATTTAGATGGGGGAGGACACACGCCGGGGATTGATCACCTTGGCGGGCCGCCTCAGAGGAGGGTGTCTGGTGTTTAAAGAGCCGAAACACCCAATGATCCTGAGGTACACCACTGATGACGTGTCCTTTGAGTAGATGGGTTAATTCTTGGACTTGGGATGTACCTACACCTACCCATTATAGGAGAGGGAATTAGTTCGGAGACATACCTAAACCTAACCCTCACAGGAGGACGAATCAGTTTGGGGATAATTGGGCTATCCCTGAACCTGCGACTTACCTAAACTTAGCCCTCATAGGACCAGCCCGGATTCTGTGGGACTATGGCGGTACCGGCGACATACCTAAACCCAACCCTCACAGGAGGACGAATCAGTTTGAGGATAATTGGGCTATCCCTGAACCTGCGACTTACCTAAACTTAGCCCTCATAGGACCAGCCCGGATTCTGTGGGACTATGGCGGGTACCGGCGACATACCTAAACCCAACCCTCACAGGAGGACGAATCAGTTTGAGGATAATTGGGCTATCCCTGAACCTGCACCATACCTAAACCTAGCCCTCATAGGACCAGCCCGGATTCTGTGGGACTATAGCGGTACCGGTGACATACCTAAACCTAACCCTCACAGGAGGACGAATTAGTTTGAGGATAATTGGGCTATCCCTGAACCTGCGCCATACCTAAACCTAGCCCTCATAGGACCAGCCCGGATTCTGTGGGACTATGGCGGTACCGTCGACATACCTAAACCCAACCCTCACAGGAGGACGAATCAGTTTGAGGATAATTGGGCTATCCCTGAACCTGCGCCATACCTAAACCTAGCCCTCATAGGACCAGCCCGGATTCTGTGGGACTATGGCGGGTACCGGCGACATACCTAAACCCAACCCTCACAGGAGGACGAATCAGTTTGAGGATAATTGGGCTATCCCTGAACCTGCGCCATACCTAAACCTAGCCCTCATAGGACCAGCCCGGATTCTGTGGGACTATGGCGGTACCGGCGACATACCTAAACCTAACCCTCACAGGAGGAGAAATTAGTTTGGAGGTAATTGGGCTATCCCTGAACCTGCACCATACCTAAACCTAGCCCTCATAGGACCAGCCCGGATTCTGTGGGACTATAGCGGTACCGGTGACATACCTAAACCTAACCCTCACAGGAGGACGAATTAGTTTGAGGATAATTGGGCTATCCCTGAACCTGCGCCATACCTAAACCTAGCCCTCATAGGACCAGCCCGGATTCTGTGGGACTATGGCGGGTACCGTCGACATACCTAAACCCAACCCTCACAGGAGGACGAATCAGTTTGAGGATAATTGGGCTATCCCTGAACCTGCGCCATACCTAAACCTAGCCCTCATAGGACCAGCCCGGATTCTGTGGGACTATGGCGGGTACCGGCGACATACCTAAACCCAACCCTCACAGGAGGACGAATCAGTTTGAGGATAATTGGGCTATCCCTGAACCTGCGCCATACCTAAACCTAGCCCTCATAGGACCAGCCCGGATTCTGTGGGACTATGGCGGGTACCGGCGACATACCTAAACCTAACCCTCACAGGAGGAGAAATTAGTTTGGAGGTAATTGGGCTATCCCTGAACCTGCGACTTACCTAAACCTAGCCCTCATAGGACCAGCCCGGATTCTGTGGGACTATGGCGGGTACCGGCGACATACCTAAACCTAACCCTCACAGGAGGACGAATCAGTTTGAGGATGATTGGGCTATCCCTGAGCCTGCGACTTACCTAAACCTACCCCTCACTGGAGTAGCCCGGATCCTAGGACGATGGGGATTATCCTGGTACTGGCGGTTATACTTGAATCTAACATTCCAGGAGGAGGATTTAATTCGGAGGATTTAATTCGGAGGATTTAATTCGGTAGATTAATTCGGGGGAGTTTTTGAAGCACTCGTTAATATCTATGGGTTAAAGAGGAGGGGGATGATAATGGAGCCTTTAGAAAAATAGCCCGATTGCGATACCAAAAAAAAGGAACAGAGCCGTTTCTAGTTTGTTTTAGAAGGAAAAGGTAAAACCAGCGTTGTGGGTGGATCAGCCTCATCAAAAACATGCGCCGGCCAGTGCATTTCTGCGTCCTCCCTATTCCAAACTGGATAGCCGTGAGACGGTTATCTGGGGGGAGGCGTTGCTTTTCTCCACCTAACCCTAACCCTAACCCTAACCCTAACCCTAACCCTAACCTAACCCTAACCCTAACCCTAACCCTAACCTGCTAACCCTAACCCTAACCCTAACCCTAACCCTAACCCTAACCCTAAGCCCGTACCTTCTCACACCCTAACCCTAACCGTAGTAGCCCGGTGGGATTTGAAACCTAGTGTCTTTAACCCTTGGATCAATAGATCTAAGCCCGTACCTACTCACACCCTAACCCTAACCGTAGTAGCCCGGTGGGATTTGAAACCTAGTGTCTTTAACCCTTGGATCAATAGATCTAAGCCCGTACCTACTCACACCCTAACCCTAACCGTAGTAGCCCTGTGCAAAATAGACCTGGTCTTATAAGCCCTTGGGTGCTTTACCCTAGATTGGTGGTCTTTTCGGATCAACTTGGATCTAAACTGATACCTATTCTGTTCTTAAACCTACCCACAGTAGCCCGGTGAATTAATTCTAGGCCCAATGCCCATATGGGAGAAACTCCTAGTCAGGAGGGTGGTATAGTCTAACAGGCGTCGGCCCGTGCACTTCCTCAGTCTCCCTATTCCAAACCTTCCTAGACGGGTGCTAGGTTGGGGGGAGCTGTTGTAATTTTTAAACACCTAACCTAACCCTAACCCTAACCCTAACCTAACCCTAACCCTAACCCTAACCCTAACCCTAAGCTATCCCTGAACCTGCGACTTACCTAAACCTAGCCCTCACAGGACCAGCCCGGATTCTGTGGGACTATAGAGGTACCGGCGACATACCTAAACCTAACCCTCGCAGGAGGACGAATCAGTTGGGGATGATTGGGCTATCCCTGAACCTGCGACTTACTTAAACCTACCCCTCACTGGAGTAGCCCGGATCCTAGGACGATGGGGATTATCCTGGTACTGGCGGTTATACTTGAATCTAACATTCCAGGAGGAAGATTTAATTCGGAGGATTTAATTCGGAAGATTTAATTCGGGGGAGTTTTTGAAGCACTCGTTAATATCTATGGGTTAAAGAGGAGGGGGATGATAATGGAGCCTTTAGGAAAATAGCCCGATTGCGATACCAAAAAAAGGAACAGAGCCGTTTCTAGTTTGTTTTAGAAGGAAAAGGTAAAACCAGCGTTGTGGGTGGATCAGCCTCATCAAAAACATGCGCCAGCCAGTGCATTTCTGCGTCCTCCCTATTCCAAACTGGATAGCCGTGAGACGGTTATCTGGGGGGAGGCGTTGCTTTTCTCCACCTAATTTTTAAACACCTAACCCAACCCTAACCCTAACCCTAACCCTAATGACATAAAGAGCCACCATTGCCCATCTCAGCATCAGAGAGAGAGAGACACTTTCGATTCTGACCTTAGTTTGTCAAGATTCATTATATCTTTTTTTAATACCATTCTAGAACCTCAGTATTGATCGGGTGACTATATGTTTTAAAAATTGTATTGGCCAGGTTGATCGCCTGACACGATGCGAGCCGAGCAGCGCCTCTTAAAGCGGCAGTGACTCTTAAATTGGCTCATGCACTCTGAGTTTCTAGAATCTCAGTGTTGATCAGGTCACTATATGTTTTAAACAGTTTATCGAACAGGTTTATACAATGTTACACACTTGCTCAAACACGCACGCACGCACACACACACATACATACGCACACACATAAGAGCTGAGCCGAGCCATGCCTCTTGAAGCCGGCGTGAGTGGAGAGCCTCTTTTTCGCCTTTTTAAAACAGAACACTCCAGCGATTCGACTAGATTCTATCACAAGAACGTATTAAAGACTTACATTTAGTAAATGCAAGCTGATTTGATGACATAAAGAGCCACCATTGCCCATCTCAGCATGAGAGGATGAGAGAGAGAGACACTTTCGATTCAGACCTCAGTTTGTCAAGATTCATTATATCTTTGTTTATACCATTCTAGAATCTCAGTATTGATCGGGTGACTATATGTTTTAAAAATTGTATTGGCCAGGTTGATCGCCTGAAACGATCTGACACACACACACACACACACATACGCACGCACACACATAAGAGCTGAGCCGAGCCATGCCTCTAGAAGCCGGCGTGAGTGGAGCACCTCTTTTTCGCCTTTTTAAAACAGAACACTCCAGCGAGTCAACTAGATTCTATCACAAGAACGTACTAAAGACTTACATTTAGTAAATGCAAGCTGTTTTGATGACATAAAGAGCCACCATTGCCCATCTATGCATCAGAGAGAGAGAGACACTTTCGATTCTGACCTCAGTTTGTCAAGATTCATTATATCTTTTTTTAATGCCATTCTAGAACCTCAGTATTGATCGGGTGACTATATGTTTTAAAAATTTTATTGGCCAGGTTGATCGCCTGACACGATGCGAGCCGAGCAGCGCCTCTTAAAGCGGCAGTGACTCTTAAATTGGCTCATGCACTCGGAGTTTCTAGAATCTCAGTGTTGATCAGGTCACTATATGTTTTAAACAGTTTATCTAACAGGTTTATACAATGTTACACACTTGCTCACGCACGCACGCACGCACACACACACATACATACGCACACACATAAGAGCTGAGCCGAGCCATGCCTCTTGAAGCCGGCGTGAGTGGAGTGCCTCTTTTTCGCCTTTTTAAAACAGAACACTCCAGCGATTCGACTAGATTCTATCACAAGAACGTATTAAAGACTTACATTTAGAAAATGCAAGCTGTTTTGATGACATAAAGAGCCACCATTGCCCATCTCAGCATGAGAGGAAGAGATTTTTTTTTGATTTTTCAAAAAACATTTATTACAAAAAATATTTGAAAAAAATTAAAACATTAAATTATAAATCACATCATATTTATAAAAGTTGTGAAAAGTAAATTTCATTTTCAACAACATACACTTCTAGACAATTTGTAGCTTTATAGAAATAAAAGTCAATTACAAATCTCGATTTAATCATAGCTGTAAACATCATTACAACATTATAATCACCTTTTTGTTCAATTTTTTTCTTTCTGCTAACATATTTTGCCATTTTTGCCATGCCTATAATAAAATTTATCAATTGACATTCATATTTTCTTCTTCGGATATATTTAAAACCAAAAATGAAAACCGGAAATGTAAATTTTTCATCAAAACAAATAAATATATCTTTCAACAAGTCAAATAAGGGCTTAAGTCTTGAGCAATTCATAAACACATGAAAAATAGTCTCTCTTTGAGAACAAAAAGGACAATCTTGTCTAACATTTGGATTTAAAATAGAAACAAAAGAATTAACCGCAACTATGCCATGTATAATTCTCCACTGCAAGTCTCCAATTCTTTTTGTTAATGGTGGCTTATAGAGTGCCCTCCATTCTAGTTTTACATCATGAAATTCAAAGATGGTACGCCAGGGCGAATCAACTCTCTTATGTAGACCTTTTTTGTTGAAAACTTTTACACAAGCATTGTACATATTTTTCCCCCCAACTTCATACAAATCCATATCTGGTACATTCTCTAAAAACACCCCAGAATATTCCCCTATATTTGGGGACAAAAAACACTTTGGAAAAGTATCTTTATCATCAGGCAGAAGTTTTTTGACAAAAAAATAGTCAAGCATGTTCATTTCTTTTACTGTAAACACAGCTTGCAAATTCTGAAGAAATTTTTCAACAATTCGAACTGATTTAATACCTAAAGAAGTAGCAACATTTTCCACATTTTTAAAGTTTAAACCAGACACATTAATTAAACGCCCTAATGTTGCAATCTTGGTTTTAATAAAAACATCATTTGATAGTCCACATGTATCTAAAAAATCCAGACGAGCACCGTTAATCAGGGGTTCTTCCAATAACCAAAAAAGAGAATCCATACTCTCAAATCTTTTCACTTTAAAAAGGTCCCATATTTTAAACAGATTTTTATAAAAAACAGGAAGCCTCGATGTATTAATTCTTTTTGGATCCATCAAAAATAACTGCTTATCTAAACAGAGTTCATCAACAGATTTAAGAATTGCACAGGCCACTGATTTCCAAGCAAAATTCTCTGAACTGGTGAGAAACCGTTGTATGAATTGTAGCCGAAATGCCGCAGTCCTACTTTGTACATGAATAAGTCCTTGGCCTCCTTCTTCTTTCTTCAAATACAAAATATTGTGTGGTATCCAGTGTAACTTGTCCCAAAAAAAGTCCAATAAAACAGACTGGATTTTTCCAAGTAAATAAACTGGTGGATCAATACAAGCCATCCGATGCCACAAAGAGGAAGCCACCAAGTTGTTAATAACCAAAGCACGTCCTCTATATGATAAATTTGGTACAACCCATTTCCATTTTTCAAGTCGGTTCTTAAGCTTTTCAACTGTTCCCATCCAATTTTTTTGAGCTGTTGTCTCATTACCTAAAAAGACTCCCAAATATTTCAAACCATCTCTTGTCCAACATAAACCATCTGGAAGATTTGGTACTCTACTTTTCCATTCTCTTGTCAAGACTGCTTCGCTTTTATTCCAGTTAATTTTTGCAGAGGAAATTAAACCAAAATCTTTTAAAATCTTTAGTAACAAATCTACATCATTCTGTTTGTTAATCATTATAACAACATCATCTGCATATGCAGACAGACATAAAGTAGTATTACAATTTAGTAAAGACACCCCTTCTAGAACTCTCCTTAAAACACTTAAAAGTGGTTCTATCGCGAGAGTATATAATAACCCTGATAAAGAACAACCTTGTCTTACTCCACGACACACTTTAAAAGGTGCACATAAGCCACCATTAATCTTCAGAATACTCTCAATATCACAATATAAGACTTTAATATAAGCTAAAACATTTGAGTTAAAACCAAAAGCCTGAAGAGTTTTCCACAAATAATTGTGTTCTACACGATCAAAGGCTTTTTCTTGATCTAAGGAAATCAAGCCTATGTCAAGACCAAACATGTTAGATACATCAAACAAATCTCTAATTAAATGAATATTATCAAAAATTGACCTACCCGGCACACAATACGACTGGTCAGGATGGATGACTTCAGCTAAAACTTCGCCCAAGCGGGTAGCCAGTACTTTAGATAGTAGTTTATAATCACAACACAATAAAGACACGGGTCTCCAATTTTTTATATCACTCAAATTACCTTTCTTAGGCAAAAGGGTCAAAACAGCTCTTCTATAGCTCTTTGGTAAAAGTCCTTTGGTTAAGCTATCATTAAGAACAACTAACAAATCTTCTCCTATAACTGACCAAAAAGTTCTGTAAAACTCAACCGGGATTCCATCTATTCCAGGGACTTTGCCATTTTCCATGCCTTGAAGAGCTTTAAACAATTCTCCCAAGCCAACTGGTTTTGAGAGCGTCACATTTGCTTTTTTCGACACTTTAGGTAATTTCTCAAAAAAAACCTGTTCTACATCTTTATCTTCTTTATATTCAGACTTATAAAGTTTTTCATAAAAACTAACTGCCCTTTCTCTTATTTCCTTAGAGTCTGACAACAAAGATCCAGACTCAGAAAATAATGAATGGATAAAACGTTTTTGGCCATTCTTTTTTTCCAAACTGAAAAAAAATTTAGATGGTACATCCATCTGCTCTACAGTCTTAAAACGCGATCTGACCAGTGCACCTTGTGCCTTCATCTCTTGCAGGTCAGACAAAGCGGTTTTCTTTAAAAAAAGAGAATCAATATAAGTTTGATTTCCACTTAATTGTGCCAAATCTTGAAGTTTCAAAATTTCAGTTTCTAAAACTCTTATAGACTTAACGGTCTCTCTTGTGATATTTTGAGTATACTGTTGACAAAAAAGCTTGATTTGAATCTTCCCAAAATCCCACCAACTCTGCAAAGAAGAAAAAGAATTCTTTTCATTTCTAAAACTTTCCCAAAAAAATTTAAAAGTCTCTTTAAAAAAAGCATCATTTAACAGAGCAGTGTTAAAGTGCCAATACACACTCCTTGGTGACACAGAATTGAAAAAAACACAGCATATAATTAAACTATGGTCAGAAAAACCAACTGGGTTTATTATACAACTCTTAAAAACATTATGATGGTGTCTGAAACTATAAAATCTATCTAGTCTTGCTAAAGACAATAGATTTTCATGGGCATGAGCCCATGTATATTGTCTTGAATTTCCATTTTAATTTCTCCAGACATCACATAAGTCATTTCTTTCAATTATTTCACAAAGTCGCTTGCGAGAAGGCATATGTGGTTCTATATGATTGCGATCAATATTTTGTTCAACACAATTAAAATCCCCACCTAGAAATAGATATTCTTCGCTATTGCATTTGTCCAACGTTGAACATAAAATATCCAAAAAAGCCATTCTTTCTATTGGTAAAGTGGGGGCGTACACACAAATAAAAACCAGAACATATTTTTCAAAAAGGGCTTGAATTTTCAAAAGTCTCCCCTTCACAATTTCCTCTATTTTAAAAGAGCATGGAGTAAAATTTTTCGCAAACAAGATAGCAACTCCTCCACTACGTGAAGTTTTATGACTTAGAAAAATATGACCATTCCATTCTTTTATCCAATCTGTAACATTTTTATCATCACTATGCGTTTCTTGTAATAAAAGAACATCAAGTTGTTTCTGTTTCATTATTTCGTACACTTGCATCCTCTTTACTTCATCCCTGGCTCCGTTTACATTTAAAGATGCAATACGGATATTTGCCATGAGTAAAGAAAAAAAGGAAACAAAAATTAAGCCATACAGAAACACATAGCCATTCAGGATAAAAGAATTATGCCACTTTTTCATCATTATTATTCAGCCGGTTTTGGATTTTTGAAACAAATTTTTTCAGTCGATATACTTCTTTATCCAGAAAGCAACCTTCACTCATTAGACTCTTAGTGCTTTCCACAAACCGTTTCAGGTCTGGGAAGAAATCAGCAATCTGTACTCCTCTCTGATTTTTTGTCACCTTCAAAAACTTCTTAATTTCATCAGCACTGTAATTGTCACATTTCCATTCACTTTGTGAACAACTTGAAGTACTAGAGTCAGAAAGTTCACTTTCACTTTCAATATTATCTATATCATTCCTTTGTTCTTTTCTTGCTTGTTTTGATTCTTCTTCTCTGTTTTTTTTTTTTTTCCTTTTAAGAGGAGTTTTGAAGACAGCTTGATCCATATCCACTACACACAAATTTACATTATCAGGTATAGACTCTATATCAGATAAGCGATTCACTGAACTGTTTTGTGTCTCCATCATTTCTGTAACAACAGCTTCTTTAAGCAAGCTCACATTCGACCTTACTTGAACTTTACCAGCCGAATCATTATCCTCCATGATTTCAATCATGGTTTGAACAGTTTGCTCACAAGGCACCTTGTTTGCTATACACCTTACACTCTGTATTGGACTCATAGGTACTGACACAGATGTACTAGCAGCGCTTTCTTCATCTTGCACCACTCTTTCATCTATCACATCTTGTTTTGTGCGTGTACCCCCATTCTCAGGACAGGCACGAGCCAAATGTCCAGTTTTGCCACATCCAAAACACTTCATTGTATCAGTAGATACATAAACAGTATAATCGAAATCATCAAATCTGAATTTCAGATTTAAATTCAGTTCTGTTCTATTCTCACTCAAAATCATGTATGTGAATCTCCTAAAAGACACCACATGTTTGATCGACTCAGATTTGCTCCCAATCGCGATCTTTTTCACTGGAGCAACCAATTTTCCAAAACGTGACAATTCTTTAACCAAAGCCTCATCCTTAATGAAAGGTGGGATATTTGACAGAATAACTTTTTTCGCAGGGGTTGAAAGAGGAAGCACAGGTGTAAAAAGGCCATGAATTACAACTCCTCTTTCTACAACATCATTGGCATTTTCTACAGTGTTTAAAAAACAAACAACTGCATTACTCATCCTTGACGCTACTAAAATGCTCTTATGTCCAACAACTTCTCCGATAGCCAAGATACAATCTTCCACACTTGCAGCAGCCACTACTTTAACTCCATGGCGCCGTGTTAACGAACCGAACGAGTCAACACCTTGGGCCGCCATGCCCTCAGTGAAACACTGGCGAAAAAACGCCCAAAAACAATATAATGTTTTATCTACTCAATACAGATTAAACGTCAGAAAAAGCAATAATCATACAAGAAAAAAGTAAAGAAAAAAAGAGCCACAGCGGGCAGAAACTCATTCGAACTCACCACGCACTCTTCGCACTCACTCAGCAAACGCCCACGCACGCGCACACGAGAGAGAGAGAGAGAGAGAGAGAGACACTTTCGATTCTGACCTCAGTTTGTCAAGATTCATTATATCTTTTTTTAATACCATTCTAGAACCTCAGTATTGATCGGGTGACTATATGTTTTAAAAATTGTATTGGCCAGGTTGATCGCCTGACACGATGCGAGCCGAGCAGCGCCTCTTAAAGCGGCAGTGACTCTTAAATTGGCTCAAGCACTTGGAGTTTCTAGAATCTCAGTGTTGATCAGGTCACTATATGTTTTAAACAGTTTATCGAACAGGTTTATACAATGTTACACACTTGCTCGCACACACACACACACACACACACACACACACACATACATACGCACACACATAAGAGCTGAGCCGAGCCATGCCTCTTGAAGCCGGCGTGAGTGGAGCGCCTCTTTTTCGCCTTTTTAAAACAGAACACTCCAGCGATTCGACTAGATTCTATCACAAGAACGTATTAAAGACTTACATTTAGTAAATGCAAGCTGTTTTGATGACATAAAGAGCCACCATTGCCCATCTCAGCATGAGAGGAAGAGAGAGAGAGACACTTTCGATTCTGACCTCAGTTTGTCAAGATTCATTATATCTTTTTTTTAATACCATTCTAGAACCTCAGTATTGATCGGGTGACTATATGTTTTAAAAATTGTATTGGCCAGGTTGATCGCCTGACACGATGCGAGCCGAGCAGCGCCTCTTAAAGCGGCAGTGACTCTTAAATTGGCTCATGCACTCGGAGTTTCTAGAATCTCAGTGTTGATCAGGTCACTATATGTTTTAAACAGTTTATCAAACAGGTTTATACAATGTTACACACTTGCTCACACACGCACGCACGCACGCACACACACACACACACACACACATACATACGCACACACATAAGAGCTGAGCCGAGCCATGCCTCTTGAAGCCGGCGTGAGTGGAGCGCCTCTCTTTCGCCTTTTTAAAACAGAACACTCCAGCGATTCGACTAGATTCTATCACAAGAACGTATTAAAGACTTACATTTAGTAAATGCAAGCTGATTTGATGACATAAAGAGCCACCATTGCCCATCTCAGCATGAGAGGATGAGAGAGAGAGACACTTTCGATTCTGACCTCAGTTTGTCAAGATTCATTATATCTTTGTTTATACCATTCTAGAACCTCAGTATTGATCGGGTGACTATATGTTTTAAAAATTGTATTGGCTAGGTTGATCGCCTGAAACGATCTGACACACACGCACACACACACACACACATACGCACGCACACACATAAGAGCTGAGCCGAGCCATGCCTCTAGAAGCCGGCGTGAGTGGAGCACCTCTTTTTCGCCTTTTTAAAACAGAACACTCCAGCGAGTCGACTAGATTCTATCACAAGAACGTATTAAAGACTTACATTTAGTAAATGCAAGCTGTTTTGATGACATAAAGAGCCACCATTGCCCATCTCAGCATCAGAGAGAGAGAGACACTTTCGATTCTGACCTCAGTTTGTCAAGATTCATTATATCTTTTTTTTAATACCATTCTAGAACCTCAGTATTGATCGGGTGACTATATGTTTTAAAAATTGTATTGGCCAGGTTGATCGCCTGACACGATGCGAGCCGAGCAGCGCCTCTTAAAGCGGAAGTGACTCTTAAATTGGCTCATGCACTTGGAGTTTCTAGAATCTCAGTGTTGATCAGGTCACTATATGTTTTAAACAGTTTATTGAACAGGTTAGTTGATCGCCTGATATGATGTTACCCATTGAGCTTGCAAGCCACGCCTCTTAAAGCGGCCGTGATTTCCCAATAACAACCAACTGCAGAACCGCAGAACCATTCGTTATGACAGTCTGAGGACAATAGCGCCAGACCGACAGTCTGAGGCCGGAAGTGGGCGGAGTTAGCAACAAAAACAATCATGGCTTAAGAAGAGAATATGGTAAAAAGTTTATTTGTTTTGTTTTTGTGACTGTCAAAAGCATGTAAATATACAAGTGTGGAGCGTTACTTTACCCACAGTTAAAAGTGGTGTTTAGGACGACAATAACGCGGGGTTAAGTGCAGTGTGAAAAGCCAAGTGAATTGCTTGCCTTTTTAAAAAAAAATTTAATCTGAACATGATTGATTAATTTCATTAGTGACAGGGTATGATTTATGTCTTCCATATATAAACATGAGAAAAACAGAATCAAAACTTTATTATACATGCTGTGCTGTATGCTGACTACAACACAAAGTATTGTTAAATACACTTCCAACATTTCATCCCATTTGTTTGTACCCGTCTCTCATGAAAGAGCCGTGGATCACAGAAGACCTCTGCGCTGCACAACAAAAAGTCTTCAGAGGTTTAGTGGAAGAGCTGTGCTTTCTGACATTGAAAAAGGAAGACCAGGAACAAGCGCTTCTTCAACCTTCACAGGCTGAAACGGATGATGACAGACAACTGGCCCAAGAGCCTTTAGTGTTTCGCTTACAAATTAAGGATGGTATGGACATTTTTCTTAGTGAGTCTGGACAAAAAGAGTCTTGGAATTAATGTTTATGGAGAATTTTTTATTATTATTATTTTTAAAGATTTAATTTGTTATCGTGTACCTGCTCTGCAATAATTTGTTCAATTTACTCTCTTTGGTTTGATTTTGTATTTTTTTTTAGAGCAAAGCACAACTAGTGTATGATGCTTTTGCTACTTAGGGGGAAAAGTTAATTTTATTAAAATTAAATAATTTTTGTGTTTTGTTTTTTGGTTTGATGGGTCTGAATTTGCTTAATTCATGTAATCTAGTGTACAACTCTGTAATGTGTATTATGTACTATGAAAAATGGTTCATTCATCATGAAATGCTTGAGTAAAATATACATTTAATGTCAAATAATATTGTTTGTTAAATACAATATTGTTTGTTGTTTTTTGTAATATATGTTTGTCATTTTTAGTGTTTCAGCTTTGTGTTCAATTTTTATTCAGTTAATCATTTAAGACAAAACAAGTTAATTAACTTTTAACTTTAAAAATATTTAAAAGGTTACAAAGGGGTTTAATACACACATTTATATATCCTTGTATCTTTTGTGTGTATATATATTTATATGATTAAGTTATTAAAATGTATCATTTCAGTTAGATCGTTGTAATAAAATATTTGACATTAAACATAAACTTTAAAACGCTCCAAATGGAGCAATGTCTGCGAAGATAAATTTGCTCCGCTCACTTCCGGCCTCGGTCTGGCGCTGTCGTCCTCAGACTGTCATGACGAATGGTTCTGCGGTTCTGCAGTTAGTCCTATCTCGTGATTTGAGCGCCTCTTAAAGAGATCGACAGACCCATCAATCATCTCAACAATTGTTTGTCACAGCCCTAAATACAAGTAATTCCTTCTTTCTTTATTTCTTTGCGGCCAAACAGACGTGCGTTGGCGCTTTTGCCTCAGGCTGCCCATCGAGGCTTGCGCCAACATCAAAGTTTGATTTCAAACTTTATTTTCTAGTTTATTTTTAGTCTGCAAGTGGAAAGGTTGCAGAATAAGACATTTCATAATTCTTTGGTTCTTGCCACGCATTTGATCCAAGAAAGGTATATAGGACCACAGACCGAACTCAAATAGACCTCGAAATGTTGAACCTCTAAAACCAGGGCGAGAGCCTCTTTTTCCACTGTAGAATACATTTGCTGGTAACGACTGCATTTTTTTGAAAAATAACTGACCGGATGCTCAATCCCATTTACATCTTGCAAAAGAACAGCGCCAACACCGTAAGCGCTATCATCAACAGCAAGGAGAAAAGGTTTTTCAAAATGAGGCATCTTCAGCACAGGAGCATTGGCTAAAAAAGATTTAACATTATCAAAGGCGCACTGACACTGTTCTGATCATTTAAAAGGTCTCTTTGTCAAAGGGACAAGTACATTCTCAAAGTTCTGACAAAAGCCTCTACAGTAGCCCACCATCCTGAGAAATCACCGTAACTCGCGACGGGTAGCTGGAATGGGAAAACTACAGATAGCATCAACTTTAGCGTTGATAGGTATTACACACCCACGGCCGACCACTTTACCCATAAATGTCACAGTGGCCTTGCCAAATTCACCCTTGGCAAGATTTATAGTTAAGTCAGCTTTTTTCTGGGTAGCGGGAATCAATCAGGTTTTGTCAAAGAGTTAAGCTTTCTGTAGTCTGCTACTTACACTGAATTTAATACGAATACCTGCTTGCCTTTTGTTTTGTTTTTGACTTGAAGTTAAATATTCACATTCTTCACGCTATCGTTTGCAGGGAAGAGAAGCCATTTTATTGCATGAAAGATCAGTTGAAGTTTTTTAGATTTCCATTGTTGATTTGCCGTGAGAACAGTGTCACACATGCTGCTTCAACCATCATATGATAGAAATGTCCAAATAAAAATATGTTCAACAAGCTGACAGAAGTCGATCCATTTCTTTGTTGGAAACGTGTAAATGTAACAAGTTCATTGTACATATTCGCTTTCCCATTTGGCCACAGAGGGTCACATTCAATGGACAGACACAACACTGTATTTTTTGTATTTATTTCAACAAATGACAACCAAAATCAAACCCATAGAAGCTCGTGAACAGTTTTGCAGTAGCTGCGTGTAAGTTATACTGATTCACAAGCTGAGTGAGAGTCATACTTGCACAAAACTTTCAAAACGACTCAGCAATGTGATTATTTTATTGAGTGATAGGCAGTGGGTTTAATCAGTGGGTCTTCTCGTCACCTCCTCAACCTGCTGCCTTTGTGTTTTTACATGTAGGATAGGCAAAAAAAACGTATTACATTGTTCAGTTTTCTCCATGAACAATGATGCGAGTTACTATGGCATTTCTCGATGCACCATGAAGGACCTACATTGGCAAAATTTTTCACAATCATTACAGAAAATCAAAACGCTGCCCTAAACTCACTAGCAGAAAGGCAGCACGATCCTCCCAGTTTGACGTGTACACAAAGCAGTTACCCAGAACTCAACGAGGTGTGACGTCAGCTTCGCATTCTCTATAAAAACGCCACATCCCATCATGAAGTGCATATATTTAGTACACACTACACAGTAGAAGTACGTAAATCAGCACAGAGCCATGTTCAGTTTTGGTCTGCGCTCTGTGCATTGGTTGACTAGTTTTGTAGAGTAAAACCATGACTTCGTTGTAAACTAGTATCAAAAGCATTCCAGAAATGTTCAGCAGTAAAAGTGAATTGACATGTGTATAAATTTAAAAGAAAAGAACAGGAAAGAGCAGATGTTGATAAAAATGTTTTATGGTTCTTCACAAAACACCAGGTTCTGTTTAGACTGTACTGAGAGATGTTGTGGAAAATGAGAGGTCACACAGACCGTATCTTAATGTGAGTCAGTGACGGCATCTGTAATGGAACGGTCTCCTGAACACAGAAGTAGTTCCTGTAGATGTCTGATCAGACACATTTTAAGGCAGTATTAGAAGACCTGTATGTCAACATCTAGTGACCACAATCAGTCCTGAGTTTAAAAGGGTCTCCTTCCTCTTCCTCTTCCACCGCCTCTTCCTCTCCCACCTCCTCTTCCTCTCCCACCGCCTCTTCCTCTTCCTCCCCTGTGAGAATGCAAGTGTCCAGCCGCCCGTCTGATCTTCCTCCTCTCCTCGTGATGGTCACGTTCAGCCTGCTGTTGAAATCGCTGCTTTTCCGTCTGTGCAAGTATGAGACAGAGTTAGTGGCAAAGCCAAAATGGTCCACAAAAGGGATTTATTATAATTTGTTCCAAAAGGTTACAACTCTGAATCTTAGCAGCGTTGGGTTGTGATGAACTAAAAGCAACGACACAATAGTCTCGTCTCCACTGTTCAGTAGCACAACAATCCCTCAGCTATTTTAAAAATAGTTGTTTTTCCCTCCACTAACAGGCGCCCTTTTCAAAAAAGCGTGACAAAACTCACTTGGCTGCAATCAGATGCGTTTTTTCGTGCTCTTAAGAGGCAATGGGTGCCTGTTCATTGTGTTCAGACAGTTCATGGAAAGATCCCTGTGTGGCATTTTACATTATAGTGAAATACAGTCTTTAAAGAAGTGCTGCTGTCAATCAGTATATTTTCACTCTTTTCTAGTTTTCTAAGTTGTATTTAGTGTCATTTTTCTGTTCAAGTTTAATGTGGTAAACCTAATTAAAACTGATAGAAAAACAACTACTGTTTAAACTGGTGATGGAGGTGGAACTAGAGTCCAAACTAATCTACCATCACAACAGTGTTTTAACTCTTTTACTGTCATTTGGTTGAGATGGTCAAGAACAGATTATGTTTTATACACTACCGTTCAAAAGTTTGTAAGATTTTTTATGTGTTTGAAAGAAGTTTTGTCTGCTCACCAAGGCTGCATTTATTTGGTCAAAAATACAGTAAAAACTGTAATATTGTAAAATATTGTTAGTTTAAAACAGATGTTTTCTATGTGAATATATAGTCAAGTGTAATTTATTCCTGTGAATTTTCAGCATCATTACTCCAGTCTTCAGTGTCACATGATCCTTCAGAAATTATTCTAATATGATGATCTGCTGCTCAAGAAACATTTAGGATTATTATCAATGTTGAAAATAGCTCTGCTGCTTCATATTTCTGCAGAAACCATGATATATTTTTCTCAAGATTCTTTGAAGAATAGGAAGTTCAAAAGAAATCTTTTCTAAATCAGTGTTTCTCAACTGGTGGCGCTGCTTCGGTTCCATTTTGAGACAGAGATGGCAGAAAGGGAATCCGGACTTTTTACAAAAGCACAACATTTTACTTTTATTTTGAGTTTACAGAAATAAAAGTGTACCTTTTACACAGGGTATCCGCGGCGCATTAAAAGCATTAAAAGTCATTAAATGGATTTTGCGAAAATTAAGGCCTTAAATGGCATTAAAAAGCATTAGATTTTATTCCTACAGGCATTAAATTTTTTAGATAGTTTTGAAGAAAAATAGTACTACCAGTTTATTTTGAATATAGCCTTCATAATTAACGGATTGATTTGCTGTCGCAAAATATACATAGGTGTGACACACGTGGAACCAGTTTGGTAATTGCCTCCGGCCGGTGCAAATTTGCCGTAACACTGTTTTTGATAGCGGTTTATCAGCTTGGACCTGGAGACGGAAGGCTGCATCAGTGTTGCCAACTTAGCGACTTTTTTCCAAGAAAGCGCATTGTGACAAATATAGCGACTTGTTGAAACCTTATCTATCTTCCGAGACCCCCGGTACTGCCGCAAGAGCGAAAGATCTTGTTTTCCCGCCACAGGCGCACCTCTCTCTGCTCTGTTCTGTTCAGTGAGTGACTGAGAGGAGCAGCGCATTCAGTTGAGGCTGTGCGCTCTGTCAGAGAACAAATAAAATAGATACTATTGCTTCTAACCTGAGTGATCATTTTACATGTACATACAGCCACAATCACAGCAACTGTCTTTATCTAATGTGTATGGAGATTTTGTCAGACAACGTCTCGAAATCAGGATTATAACATGTCAGGGCTCGACACTAACGCTTGTCCATTAGTCCGGGATAAGTGGATTTTTTGAAGGGGCAAGTGAAAGAGAATTTTACTTGCCCGGTCGGACAAGAAACCTGATTAATTCGTCAATAAAAAAATAAAAAAAATAAAAAAAAACTTGGGAATCACCAGAACGCAAGAATGACAGATTTGATTAGTGTAAGTGGCGATCGATAGTGGATGATAATAATAGGCTGTATAATGGACTGACGGTTGAAGGTTGCTCTCGCAGCCTTGTTTTCATTAGCCTACTGAATGATTCAGCGATTTGAATGAATTGGTTGAGTCAAAGATTCAATCTCTGCATCCCAATGTGCATACTATCCACCCTATCCACCCTAAGTAGTACTGAATATTACTAATGTCACATACTATTTAGGATGGATAGAATGTACATTGAGACGCAGGCAATGACTCATTCATAAACAACTGCCGCCTCATTCTTGAATGAATCAGCCATTGGAATGAATCGTTTGAATGAATGACTCAATGACTCACTTATTAAGACGGTTACTTGCCGCCACCTAATGGTGGTTTAGTTTCATTTTTAAAAGTATCACTTTCCCCCCAACATTTCTTATTTGAATTTTCAAAAAATATTTAAAACAATCCCATAACATTATTTAATACAGTTATATTGTTTTTTTTTATTGTAAATGATTTAATTTGATTAAATCAGCTCTTAGTGTCTTATTCTAATTGAATTTATTGAACAAATTTAAGAATTTAAAAATAAAAGATGAATCATACATTTCACATGAATCATACAGGATTGGGTGGGGGGAAATTGCCCCTTGTAAAGGTAAAAAAAAAAAAAAAAAAAAAAAAAAAAAAAAAGTCCTCAGTGTAAATATCACAAATATACAGATTTATACATGTCAAAGCTGGAATATTCTGAAAGGATATTGCTTCAGAATAAATTTATATTTTCACCTAAAAATAAAAAATCCTATTTTTTCCAGACAAGCAACTGTTTTACTCAGACAAGTGACCGATTTACTTGTCCGAAGGACAAGCACATGACAAGGCTTAATGTCGAGCCCTGTATGTAGTCTTAATGGGCCGCATTTCACTGTTTTTGTCTGAACAGAAAAATATATAGATGAAAATTTTATTGGGAATTTGGGATAGAATACATTATGTGAGCACAAAGAGGTAGCTGCAGAGAAGCAAACAAATGTAAAGGGCTGACTTTACAGAATGGCAGAATGCGAATGCAACTTAATGAATATTCTAATTTCTGTATGATGTCATCACCGTTACAGTTTGCATTACTCTTAACCTTCTCTCATCCTTAACCTGGAGCAAATCGCTGCAAATTTGTCTGTTTACAATGTGATTTTGAAGCATGAGTATTGTAGCCAAGCACACACATTCCTGTTGAAAATAAACAAGTGCTTATCTGCCGCCATCTACTGGTTATAGTGGTATTATTTATTATTTTTTTTAAATAAAAGTGTTTGTTTTCCATCAAATGTTGGATTTCCTACATCTTAAAACTTTCAGTTTTACAAATGAGGACAATCTCTGAAGGATGAATAAATAATGTTTTTGTCAACATATTCAAAATAACATTTGAAGTGCTGGAATGTCCAATTACATTTACAGTTACATTGTGTTTTTTATGCAAATGTTCCCCAATATCTTTAAGTCTGAATTGTAATCAATAAAACTGGTTCATTGGTAAATTAGGTAATTGTGACAGCTGCATTAAAATATAAATGCCGCATTTACTTTGGTTTAGTGTCGATAAAGGGGTTCTTGAGCCTTATTGATGGAGTTGTGGGGGTACTTGAGGCTAAAAAGGTTGGGAACCACTGGTTTAGATTATTTAATCTGTAGGTACTAAATAAGCTATATCATAGAAAAAAAATAATTAATAAAATCAACACTTTATGCTGGGTAAATAAACAACCCAATTTACTGAGTAAAATTAGCCCAACCTGTGTTCTGTCCTATGTTTACCCAGCCCTTGGGCTAAAAACAACCCAAAATATACACATATGTGAAAGGAGAATGTAAGTGTGTAAGAGTGCCAGAATGAATTATGGCTTGTACGGCCTCTCATACATCATGTATGTATATATATGTATATTGACATTTTTTCGGGAATCCCGCGGGATGGGAAACAAAATCACTATTAATCACGTGATTGGGACGGGACGGGACAAAATGTTAGCGGGAGTGGGCGGGACCAGGAATCGTAATAATACACAAATATAGTTTATATAAATAAATTATATATTTTAATTTTGAACTCAATTCTAGTTGCCCTGTCTTTTTATGCTCTTCTGCTTTGGTGTGGGTAGAGATAGGTACTGAAACCTGGTATTAAATGGGCCCCGTGGCTAAATTACCGTGTATCGATAAGCTCTGATGTTAACGGTTCTGGTATCGGTACTGGAGAAATTATGAAGAAAATACACATACATTTATTATTGCTATATAGACATTATCTTGCTAATTCTATCTTGCCAGAGTCACCAGCTGTTTCTATATGCAATAATATTAGCACATTTGTCTATGAAGCATTTTTGCTATTTGCAATCCAGAAGAGAGATCGCGCTCACGCAGAGGAGCTACAGCGCGCACAACATTAAAGCCCTGTTTAATTGTGACGATGCAGAGACCTAAATATTCAAACATCTGCTTACACTTCAGGCTTGTGATATTAAGCTAATTTTATTTTTGATTTCGATTTTGGCTTCCAAGGATCATCAGAAAGATGATATTTATGGTAAATCCATTAAACTAGTCACATTTCGTCAAGCACAACTTCCTCCCCTCACAGCGGCGCACATTCGTTCCTCCATAAACCCAAACTTAACGTCAGAATCAGCTCAACCGGTGATTGTTGTAAAATGCAGTCTTTACTGTTGCTAAATTGCGGGACATGTTTGATGATTATCAACATTTTAAAACGTTCAAAGCACAATAATCCGCACAAGAGACGCTGTTCCTTGGGCTGAATTGTGTGTGCACGCTCCAAAACGGATCGCATATAGATAAACACACTTTGGGCTTCGGGTGCACGTCCAAACGATCAAATACACACAAAAAGTATTTCTAAATACAAAAGAGAGAGATCGGCCAAAAAATTCTGGCCAAAAGAACAAAAAACAAAATGGGATTGGGAGGGAATGGGAGTCAATTTTCTGCGATTGGGACAGGATTTTCCCCCTGTTTTTTCATGGGATTGGGATGGGACGGGATTTTTTTTTGTGGGAGTGGGACAGGAGAGGTTTGAAAATCCACTCGTGTCTCACCCTCTAATACATACACGTGTTTTTACTCGTTTTTGATACATTTAAAGCTTCTTTGCTAGATGAAAGTATTTATTTCTTTAAAAATCTTTCTGACCCCAAACGTTGAACGATAATGTATAACTGTCATATTACTTTGACACATACCTGCAAACTCTAAAGTGATGAAAAAGGTAACATGTTTACAAAGTAAATAGTAGTGGGGGGGGGGGGGGGTCTGGGGCCATCCTCCCCCAGGACAACATTTTTATGATTTTAACATGTAAACTAAGCATTCTGGTACACTCTGACAAGAAAATTAGTGGAAAAAACATTTGCTTCAAGTAAAAAAATAAATAAAAAAAAAACACCATTTATTGACACTAGGACTGGGCATTGACACAAATTTCACAATTGGATTTAATTTTGATTCAGAAGCTTGCGATTTGATTTCAATTTGATTACCTTCAATTCAGTATTGATTAATTTGGGGCCCATCAGGTGCAGTACATGGCAAATTCCCTCAAAGAAAAAATATCTCTCAACTAATGCTGTAAACTACACAGGGAACCACAGCTGGTACATTATTATATTATTAAAGGTTAAAATTAATTGATTTGTAAGCTACTTAAATATAAATTACACAAAGAAGTTTTTATAATAACGTTATAATACTTTTTTAATGACAATTATGTTTCTACTTGTTTTTATATAGGCCTAAACATTTAAATGGTGGCCGTCATAAAACGGTTTTACACATTCAATATTGAAGCACATGTTAAGTACAATAAATATGCAATAGCCTAGTCACAGTGGATATATATCAAAATGCTCCTCTCCAAGTTCATTTTTGTTGCTGACTAACAAGTTTTTGGACATTGAACGGCTTTTCTGAGGTAAATGTGACATTTTTTCAAGCTGTTTTATTGACGCCTTTCTGCGTTGAAACACTGATTGATTGATTAATGTGACAAACATGAACATTAAATAAAGTGATCGGGTTGATGTTCGTGAACACTACGATCGGATTCATCGGTCGGAATGAATTAAACGTGTAAACCAAGTAAACGTGGCTACAGTGTTCTGCAACTTGGCAGATCTGGATGAGACATCAGTTGAGTTTCAGTGTGCACAGGTGGCAGCTGGGAGAGGTTGCCATCATCATGCTTACCTTCTTGAGAGTGAAAGTGAGCTGTTTGCTTCCAACTGCTGTGTCACTGAGGTTTAGCATCCCTGATCTCTCCTCCCGCTGGAGCCGCTCTTCCAGAGAAGTCCTGTGTGATGTCAAACATGATGTTCAATTTTCATCTAACGTGTCTAAATGCACAGTGATTGAGCAAAACACATGAAAATGACCAACAAATAAAGAATGACTCAAATAATAGGGCACTCTGGGTAAGAGGCACATTTGATTTTGCCCTCCTCTAAACCACTAGATTGCACAAAAACTAACCACAGCACAGCAACGCAAAGTTGATTCTGCACCAGTAATGTTTTTTTAATTTTATAGATGTAGCAAATATATTTTGAGGTCTTTGTTAATGATTTTCAGTCGAGTTCAAGGTAATTAAATTGACAGTTTTTCAATAACTGAAGAATATGTGAAAGTATTAAGTGTTAACATGAGCCTTATTACATTCTCATTACCTATTGTTAAGACAACTTCTCTTTTTCTTTATAATTATGTACGTTTAAGAATCATTCACAATAAGACCATGCACATGTATAACTAATGCAAATAGAGTACAGTTTGAATTTATGTTGACTTTAATTTGTATAGAAGTGTAAAGTGTAAAAGATAAACCATGTAAAATCAAGTCTGAGCAGATTAGACCATTTTCTAGCACGTTAAAATCCATTAGGAGGTTCAGAAAGACATGCTTGCTTTATTTGGCCCGCACATTTATATGTGGCCCTGAGTCAACATGTGTTACCTGTCGATAAACCACCCACTGGGTGTCAAACGAGGTTAGTGACATTACTGACTGACACTGAGCACTAGTATATTTCTTCTAAGTTTCATTACAACATGAACACATTTATCATGTGTCTTAGAAGTAAAAACTAAAAGAAAAACATAATATTTCAACTCTATTTTGGCTTTGTTTACAGAAGGGGTGTCAAACATACAGCCCACAAGGGTGTCCAATCTGGCCTGGGGGATGATTTGAACTAAAATATAAAATAGAGATGCACTAGTCCACTGGTCATAAATCCAAACGTTTTTTTAGTTTTAGTCAATCTTTAGTCCAGGCTTGCAAACAAACTGTATTTGTAATAATTTCCCAAAATTTCATTTGTGTGGAAATATTTACAAAGTCTGTAAACAGGACTTTAACACAGGCACACGCTGAATACAGACACAGAGAGAAGAACAGACGCGCCAGCAGAGAAAATACTGTATCATGCACAATAGGAAGAATAATATAAATATTAAAGTGGGGTTGATATGAATGTATCTCTGAAGGGAACTGTCTTCAGAAAAGTTAAGATGGCTTTTCCTCTTATCTCCATATAAATTAGTAGCCTATTTATAAATGCAGTGCTGCTTTGTGTATAGTGGTAACCATGGAAACGCTTTATCACTTCCATAAGCGCCACCTACTGTCAGAGAGTGAATTTGCATTTTCATTCAGTCCGTCTGCTGATTTTGTT
Source organism: Hypophthalmichthys molitrix (assembly GCA_037950675.1). Taxonomy (NCBI): domain Eukaryota; kingdom Metazoa; phylum Chordata; class Actinopteri; order Cypriniformes; family Xenocyprididae; genus Hypophthalmichthys; species Hypophthalmichthys molitrix. Next base: position 28,608 of record CM075508.1, read on the forward strand.
TTGTTATGTAGCATAATTTCACAAAGCTAAAGTCAGACCAGGCTGTTTTTGCTGTTAATCTTGACATTATACAATAACTTAAACTAAAAGCAACTGCTCATGTGCATAACATCTTTGTTGGGATTGTGATAAAAATGCAGTGTTTGCCTCTAATATCAAAGAGCTACACAGGCCAGTTTGGCCTGTGAAAAAAAAAAAAAAAAAAGAAAAAAAAAAAAGTGCTTTAAAAAAAAATCTGCAACCAGTATCAGAATCGGACGATTTGCTTCTAATAAAAATTGAAATTGGCCATGAAAAATCTAAATGGGTGCTAAAAAAAAAAAAAAAAAAAAAAAAAAATTAAATAAAGCATATTTTGAAAATCTAATAGTCTTTTCGCTGTAAAAACAAATACAGTTTTAAAGAGCAGTGTACTAAACTATTTCTCTTGCAAATTAATTTGTTGTTTATATGGTTAATATTAATAAAACTATTAGCGCACTAAGGTTTAAAAAAAAAAAAAAAAAAAAAAAAAAAAAAAAGTAATTTGGCCCGCACATGGTTATTTTTTTTCCAATACGGCCCTCGACCTAAAATGAGTTTGACACCCCTGCTTTACAGTATTGTGACAGTATCGTATTGTGAGATCAGTATTGTGGACATTAGCGTATTGTTACACCCGTAATAAATAAAAGCGTTTCAAATATTCAGAATCCATTTGCATCGAACAATTTTTGACATTTTTGTAGTCCCTTCAATTTGAGCAATCCATCTTTAAAGGGGACCTATTATTCCCTTTATAAAGTCTTGATGTTGTTTTTGTGCTCTACTAGATTGAATGTTGATTATTTTCCTCATATTCTCCATTGTTCAGCTCCTCTCTTCCCAGTCTGTCAGTAACGCTCTGTTTAGTTCCTGTCTCTATGAAGCCCCTCCTTCTGAAAAGCACAATGTGCTCTGATTGGTCGGGTGGAGCGGTGTGTTGTGATTGGTGTTTGGGAAATGCCCCGCCCCTTACCATAACCGGCAGTTTCAACACACTACTAACTAACTCAACCAGGCCCCTCCCCTTTATTCTGCGTATGAATTATTTAAATGAGGAATATTGTGAAGAAAACTCAAGATGGAGGCGTTTCAGGAGTTCAGAAACACTGACACTGATAGAGAGAAGAACTGGAACTTTGCAGAGATTTTTCATGATCAAACAGCAACATTACACACTAAAGAAAGATGAACATGGACAAAAGCATACTAGGTCCACTTTAAGCACAAGGTGTACTTCATTTTCCAAAGTTTGGTGCTATAAATGGTTTTAAAATGTATCCATGACAACGGGTAACTTACTTCTGCATCTTTTGCTTGTGTGAAACGTCGCTGAAGCTGCGAAACTCCTCTCCTGCTTTGATCTGGTAGAATCGGGGCTGGTTCTGATGCTCCTGCTGGAGGTTTCTGACGGGATCAGAACTCTGTAAGCTGGTGTCGCGGTCCTGTTGCCTCCTCTCTTTCCTTTGGTTAAAGCTGCGCTCTCGCTCCTCCACCCGTAAAAGACGTCGCTGCTCCCTCACTTCCTCCACCCAACTCTTATCGTCATCATCAGAGCTCTCCTCTTCCTCTGAGCTGCCACGGCCTTCCACCTCCTCCTCTTCCTCCCCATCCTGCTAGTGAGACAAAGTGAGAGAAATCTGAATGTGCAAATTAGATGTTGCACTACTTGTTATATTATTATTCATAACAGATCAGAATACTTTAGCTCTGTTCCCTGTGACCTCTTTTCATGTACACCAGTGTTATTTTACTATCACAGAGATACTACTGTAGATTATTATTATTATTTTTTTTTTCATATTTTTGTTTTTCCTTTTTAATTTTAGTTTACATTTTTAGAACAACATGTGTGTTTCAGGGTTATTATTGCTAGCTAAATCAAAACTTTTGTAAACAATAAAAACATTTCTGTTAAACGAAATTAGTGTTAATTATTATATCTGGTATATAGTACAATCAACTGTAAATATTCTCTCAGGAATTTTCCGATTGGTTTTCTCAAAGTAATAACATGCTTACATAATGAGAAGAAACCTAAAATGCTTTATAACCAGGGTTGAAATGATTAGTCGACATTTTTGACAATGTGGACAAATATTTTTGTTGACGAAAAGTTGTTTGAACTCATATGACCTATTTTTAGAGCCTGCAATAATGCAGTTTGACCAGTGAGGCGCTGTAACGCAACTAGGGTTGTGCATCGAGAACCGGTTCAATTTTAGAACCGGTTCCAAACTTTCTTTCACATTAAAAAAGTCATCAGGTTTTGGAGCAGCGCAGTAAATAGTGCTGAATTAAAGTGATGATGTTGTGTACCTGTCCCTCTTGCTGAACAAGCTGGCTGAGTTTCTTCCTCCTCTTTTCGCCCACTTTAGACACGATGGGGTTCAGCAGGCGGAACTCCTCGCTCCGCTCATCCACCTGGTAATCAGGGTTCTCGAACATCACCTTGAAACGGTTGTCCATCAGGAGATTTTCTACGGCCTTGGAAAGACACAAAGATGGCAGCAAATTTTTAAAAAGAGTTTTGTGTGACAGAGAAAAGATTTAAAAGATGAAAATGTCTGGAATATTTATACAGTCCATCATTGTGGAAATGGGTGAAAGAAAGATTGCCCACATTGCCCTTTTTCTTCTTCTTCTTGTTTGGAAGCTCACTTTCCTCCATGAGTTTCATGGCCAGTTCCTTGTTGACCTTGGGCAGCTTCTGTTTAGAGATAAGACAGACAATTACAGTCAAAGCATTGACGATAACAGACTGAGAAACTACAAACGTTACATTCACTCAGTGGTGGACAGCTAACTAAGTACTTTTACTTTCTTACAGTAATTTTATTTTGGGAAACTTTTACTTTTTTTAATTTCATAAAAACATGTTCCTCGTTATTTTGAACTGAAGAAATCGTCACCAGCCCCGGGACGGATAGCAGTGTCTGATTCGTGAACGAACTGATTCTTTTCACTTAACCTGTTAAATAGGTTTACAAAATCACACTGAATGATTCATTCGTGAACTGGACCGGTCCGATTGGATCTGTTCTCCAGTCAGCAGCTCACTGATTCAATTGATCCGGTCAGAGCGAGTCTCCAGTTAACGATTCACTGCATTCACAAGTCTGACCGACTCAAAATGAGCAGAGAACGGGAGATCCTTGGAGTGACTGATGGCTCAGTTAGTAATGCTGAATTTTAGGATTAATATTGTAAATGAAAATCTTATTTAGGTCACAACTGTCTGTTGTTTGTGAACTAAATCTGCTGTAAAAGAGCTAGATATATAAGCCCACTGAAATGCTTGAATGTGGACATGTCCATATTTATGTATTATTGTCTGAACGGGGAAGGTAAAACAACTCAAATTAATGCCCATTAATCTTCCACGCTGCCGTAGAAATTTCAAATGATATAAAACCAGAATGTTTGCATAGCGTTCTTCTTAAAATCTTATATTGTTTAAGTTGTCAACACATTTATACACATTTCGCTTTTCCTCATTTCTATATACTACATATGGTATATTTTGTTATTTTCACTTGTTTGCACACTTGAATTATCAGTAATCATCAGTAGGGTAGTTACCAGTGTACGACAAGTTCATAAAATAAAAAATAAAACTGAATAATCTTACTTATTGATTAGAGCTGGCTAATTAAAAATTCATAATGATGTCATACTGGGCTGTATTTTAAGCTCTATCTGTGTGTCTAGTACAATATAGCACAAATACTTTGAACAGTAGGATGAAGTATATGAAACTGCTAAATAAATCAGCTTTCATCAATTAGTACTTTTTACTTTTAATACTTAAGTACATTAAAAATCAAAGTACTTTTGTATTTTTACTCCAGTAAAATTGAAAAGGAATACTTAATACTTTTACTTGAGTACTTTTTTGTTACTCAATTACTTGACTTGCATTTACTCAACCGAGGGCTCTATGATTTCAGCGATGAGGAATCCAGTCATAAAAATGGAATTTACAGTATAACACAGAATGTCAATGAATTTGGATAATTTTGGATGAATAAATATGAATTCTGCATGTCTGTGTGAACGAGCAGGGCAGTTTCATCTACTACATACTCAAGAATGTTAAAGGAATATCACAGAAATTTAAAAGGATTAAAAAAAAAAAAAATTTAAAAATCACTGGACTACATAAAAAGAAGTGAATACGTTTCAGTGTTCATCCAAACACCATCTTTACTTGTACACAGGAAGTAACTCTGGCAAATATACACAAGTCACATGATCCACACATATGTAGAAGTCACATGACTACTAAGTTGTCCACATAGTATGCTGAAGATGGTCTTTGAATGAACACCGAAACGTCTTGTTGTTTCTTTTTATGTAGTCCAGTGATTTTTAAATAAATAATTAGTTTGAAAATGTTATAACCAGGATGAAGTCATGAACCTACAATTTAAAAAGGAATCGTAGCATTTTCGTTAGAATAAAAAAAATTATTAAATTGATAGTTTTATGCCTCTGTTTGATTACAAGCTACTCAATTTCAGCTAATAAATTTGTACTAAATCATAAATCCAGAACAGACAACACAAAATTCTGAAAACATAAATCATTTCATAGAGCCCTATTATTGTAAAAAAAAGTTACATAAATAAATTGTATAAGTTTGATGATTTCAATTAAAAAGGCAAGCAAGAATTTAGATTACGAAAATTATTTTTAAAGATTAAAATAGAATCCAGAAAAATTTAAATAAATAAAAAAACATACAGAAAAAAATAAATAAATAAAATGAAGTTCATAACTCCAGCTAACTAAACATTTTTAAAAATGTTTCAACATTTGAAAATTTGTATTTTTTCCTAAAGAAAAAGTGTTTAGTGATTCGATTACACTTCTTATTTTAAGGTGTCCTTGTTACAGTGTAATTATACAGTTAAGTATAGTAATATTAATTAACTACATGTACTTTGGTACTTGGTTTAGGGTTAGTTATCACTGTAGTAACTACGTGTAACAAGGACACAGCGTTACCCTTTGTGTAACAAGACTTCATTCTGCCGTCCCTTCTGTCATTCTTCATCTGCCATGTTTACTCATAGCCGAGATAAGCACACAGTCAAACATTCAGAGATGGTGAACGTGGCAACAAGCATTACCTTGAGCTGGACCCTCTGAGCTCTCGACTCCTCGATCTTCTGCCGGATTCTGTCCTTACGGTACTCTTCATAGGCAAATGGGTTCGCCATGGTCTTTACCTACAGAAATGCATTTAAAAAGGTTTCATCATTTAACCATTTAAAATACATCAAGCAGATGTCCTTTTAAGAACATACACTCTGACACAAATCTGCACCTTGTGGTAGAGCCTGATGTCCATGAAGAAGCCGTGCATGTAGGCCCTGAGCAGAGGCGAGCCGATCAGATGCGTCACACCTAAACAAGCACAGTGTCAGGAATGCATGAATTACAAGTATGGTAAAAGTTTAGCACAAATATCATAACCTGCTCAACTGGTCCCAATCCAGTATATTTTTCTTGGTATGGACACTTAAGCCAGATTTAGTGCACTAAAAATCACCTTGACATCAGTTAATTAAAGTGCCCCTATTATGCCATTTTAAAGACTCTTTGTTTTGTTTTGGAGGTCTCCTAAAACATGCATCAAAGGTCAAAAAATGCTTTCATTTTCTCACAATATACATTGAACATCACATTTTTCAAAGATTCTCAAACGGCTCGTCCAATCCCTTTACAGCGCATGCAGAATTGAAACGCCCTTTACCATAACTGATTCAGCCCCGGAGGCCTCCAGAGCTCAGCGATTGTACACACTGTAAAGACCGCAACGATGTGTTGATTTTACCATATCAATCCGAGCGCGATTCAGATGATGAAACATTTGAAGAACTAGTTATTCAACCCAAGCCTCCATCGCAAGAACTGATACACTACTCAGTTTAACGTTCATCATGAGATGTTGCAACAGTAATTGCTCTACGTCAGCATTAACAAGTGCATGTCCATCAACAAACCGATGTGTATATTTCTCATTTATTGTGGTGCACATGTCTAAACTGCAACATTTAACTGTATCAATAATAGTGCTAACGTTAGTCAAGAACTAATGTGAATGACTGATCTAACAAGGTTTATTAAACACATAATCGCACACCCCTACATAAAACACTTATTTAGAATACTCGTTTCCATTAATTACAAATTCAAACCTGAAAAACTGAGCAGAACCCAGGACAAAATCTAACTTGGCTCCAGTTGGACTCGGGTTGGGTAGCAGATCCTTAATGCAAGTGTCTTATTGGTGATCTTAGGACTAATTCTCCAGGTTCCAGATTCTCCAACTTACCCAGGTTCTCCAGGTCTTTGCGGGTGACAAACTTGTAGTCGTCATAGATGGTGCTCTCCGGGTTCTCCTCAAGCTCCTCGGTGAGGTTATCCAGGAAGGAGCACCAGCGCGGAGCCGGACCCAGAGCCTGAAAGACAGCATAACACAGGAGAAAAAATGTGAGTGAATGGCAAATAAGGATCCTTTTGAGGTAGATCATGAATGGCTTCTCAACATGGTAGTTTACAGACATTATGAAGATGATCTTGAACAATTAAGGATCAATCTAAGAAAAACAGTTAATTAACTGGTCAGATTTCACAGCAAAATCAAAAGAAGTTGCCCGAATAAAAGCTATTTTATGTGCCAGTTTGCATTGTACTTAATTGCCATGAAAAATCATATTTCCTTCCAGAATTCCCAGTAAAGTGGAAAAAAAAAAGGGTACATAATGGCAATATTTGTTTTAACTGACAATTAACATGACAATTTATGCTGCATAAAAAAAAAAAAAAAAAAAAAAAAAAAAAAAATTGATTTCTATTGAAAAATTTATGGCAGAATTTAATTACTACGGTGTAATAAAATGTATTTCTCAAAGTAATAACAACATTAGATTGATTATTATTATTAATACACATCATACAACCAAGATAGTTTTAAAGATATTTTAATTTATATAGTACACAAGTTCTGTTGTGCAGCACCTTGTTTGACAAAGTTATTTAAATGTTTTAAGTTAAATAATTAAATTATGAATTTATTTCATTAATTTCAAAATTTATAAAATTATGAATTGAATTTTTATGAATTTATTTCATTAGACACTATTTTTGATCAAATTTGTATTAAATCCTGAAACGCAGAATACAGAAAAAAATAAAACTGAAAACACGGAATCTGGGAAAAATAAAACGGATTTCATGGGACCCTAAATTAAAAAGTAGCTTGCTCTGAGGAGTTTAAGGTGCATTTACATTCGCTCTTGAGGTCTAACAAACACAAATGCATTTCCTTCCCCAATAATTAATTAATATTTTGTTAAATATCATATAATTATAACCTTAATTGTGCGTTTGGGGGGGGGAAATGTGATGAAATTCTGGCTTCATTTTCTTTATGCAAAATACTATTTAATTAATTCTTTTGAGTTTAGTGTGAAATGTGAGCCAGACATTCCGTTACACATTTCACTGTTGTCTGACAGGATCAACTGCTTATCAACTGATCTGATTTTATTAAGATCTCGAGTGTGTTTGTAGTTCTTATTTCTGCAATTGTGTGTGTGTGTGTGTGTGTGTGTGTGTGTGTGTACTCAAGCACAGACAGAATAAACTCTTACTGCCAAACACACAGAGCTATATAATGAGCAGGTGTGGATCAGAACACAGTTTCTCAGAAATGTTTCGGTTGCCCTTAACTACCACTGCCCTGTTAACAACAAACACTATAAACCCACTGTGAAGGCTTTTACTTACAAAGACAAGAAAAAGGTGTAATTGGTAGAGCAAGCCATACACGGACATGCCATGACTAATCATTTTTACATTATACTTCATAACACGTCATCTGGTACTTACAGGAATGTAAAAGGTGTTCATTTTGGGAGCTTCATTGGCAGTGAAGAGCATTCCTGTAAATTGGGTCACAAAGAAGCAATTAGAAAACAAAAACAGCACTCATGGGACATGAAACCCCTGTACATGCGAGTCAACTTCAGCACATGTCAGCTGATGGTCTCGGACGTGACAATGTCAACCATCTCCCGATGTGTGTTCACAGGCCTAATCATTCCAGCTGTGTACTTATAATGCGCTCCCAATAAAGCAAGCACAATGAACCGGTCACTACCGTTCAGAAGTTTGGGATCAGTATAATTTTGGTCACCATTGCGCACCATAATTTTGATCAAATGCATTGAACAGTTAAAAACAGTAAATCTATCTATTATCTATTGCTTCTTTTGGCTCAGGTTTTATTTAGAAATTTCATTAATAGATGAAAATTTTAGAAAGTGTTCTATGAAATATTAAACTGGAAGATTGTATATAAGAGTTACTTATATACTGTAATGTTGCAAGATGTTTAAATGTATATTGTTATATATTTTACATAAACACAATTTTGCGTTTTTCGCAATAACTTGCAATTCAAATAAACCAAATTCATTCAGTCAAAAATACAGTAAAGACCATAATATTGTGGAATATTACTATAATTTAAAATATCTTAAAGTCCCCCTGTGCTGTAGTCAGTACTTGTATTCCTTAAAACTCATCTTTGATCACCAAAATGACATATTTAAACTTTTTTTCCTGTGAACAAAATTTCGACATGCCTTAAAATAGCTAAAATCAATACTTCATATCCATATTCATCTGGCATGTTGGCATTCCTGCTAAATAAATTCTTCAGGATAACAGACTCCCTTTTGTTCCAGATCACCCTGTACGGTTTATTTTGTGATAATGACTAGCTGACTATTATATTTCCTTTTAAAACTGGAAAGATGGAATACATCAAAAGAAGTTTGAGTTTTTAATATCTAATATTCTTTCATTTAAAACATTCTCATTCTAAATTTGGTCTGCTTTCCAGAGAGAAAACTGCAACTTATTATATATATATATTATATATATATATATATATATATATACACACACACATTTATATTTTTTCTGCAAGGTTTATGTTGGCAACCTCCAGCAGTGTATAAATGACCTTAAAACTCACACACAAGGACGAAATGTCACAAAACTTTTGGTTTCATGGGGTCAGTTAGAAATGAACTACTCTTATTGTGGTTAAACTTCAGTTCTTTTTCTGTTAACTAACCAGAGCCGGGGTAGAGACACACATCATTGATGTTGGCCTGCGGTTCGATAGAGGAAAATACTCTTCCCTGAAATAAAGACAAAAAAAAAAAAAAATTACACATTTGATGTTTTTCCAATAAAGTATCCATGCAGAATGTCTGTATAAAAAAAAAATATTAAAAATACACCAGCCTTACATTGTCTCTGTGCCACATCTTGATGATTTTGGAGTCGGCAGACAGCACCAGGTCCAGCGGGTCGTGGAAGTGAAGGGATTTGATGGGCAGACCATAGTAATGATCTTTAACTAGCAGAGGACGTGAAGAACGAAGATCATAGACGAGAATCTGAGAACGCAGCACAACTCCAAGTCAGAATGAGAACAGAATCTGAAGAGTTTACTGTTGCTCTCTATCATCTCCAGTGCAGCAGGACACACTTTAAATGAGAGGGTTAAAAGAGTAATGACCTGTCCGGTGCTGGTGCCCACCGCCATGCCCAGAGAGCCATTGAACTTGAGAGCGCTGACGGACGGCAGACCTTCCACCCTTCAAACACAGAACAGCAGATAACGACAAAGTTATTAAAGTCACTTGACTGATAACAGTATTAGACTGCTGAAAAATCAGCTTTGATCACAGGAATAAACTGCATCTTAAAATCTACAATAGAAAACAGTCATTTTAAATTTTTCATAATATAACGTTTTTGACTGTATTCTGAACAAATAAATGCAGCCGTGGTGGTCAAACACTTAGCGAGCTCAAAAAAAATAAATAAAATAAAATAAAATAAAAATACAAAAATATAATACAATGATTTGAAAGTTTATAATACTGATATTATACGCATGGATATTTCACAATAATTTATTTCACCACTGGTCAAAAGTTTGGAATATGGGATATTTTTAATGCTTCTGAAGGAAGTTTCTCTGACCCAGGCTGCATTTATTGGTAACACTTTACAATAAGGTTCATTAGTTCATTAGTATTTTAGTTAATGTATTAACTAACATGAAATAACCATGAGCAATACATTTGTTACAGTATTTATTAATCTTTGTTAACGTTAGTTAATAGAAATACAGCTGTTCATGTTAGTTCACAGTGCATTAACTAATGTTAACAAATACAACTCTTGATTTTAATAATGTATTAGTAAATGTTGAAATTTAGCAAAGATTCATAAATGCTGGAGAAGTGCAGTTCATTAGTTCGTTAACTAACGAAACCTTATTGTAAAGTGTTACCCATATTTGATCAAAATTAGAGTAAAAACAATAAAATTGTGAAATATTACTACAAATGTAAATCAGCTGTTTTCTATGTGAATATATAGTAGTGTAATTTATTCCTGTGATCAAAGCTGAATTTTCAGCATCATTACTCCAGTCTTCAGTGTCACATGATCCTTCAGAAATCATTCTAATATGATGATCTGCTGCTCAAGAAACATTTATGATTATTATCAGTGTTGAAAACAGTTGTGCTGCTTCAATTTTTGTAGAAACCATGATTTATATTGAAATATGAAATATTTTATCTTTTAAAATCTTGTTTAACAGCTGTGGCCACCACTCATTTTTCATTGCACAACACTTCTTGTAAGTCGCCAGAAAAAAACAATCATACGAGTGTTGAAAGACAAGATGGTGAGTAAACAAATAACAGATTATTCATTCTTGGGTGAACACTGAACTATTTTTCTAAGAGCTTTATGGGAATAACAGATGAATGTAACGTACTCAGTGCCGTCAGTGATGCTGCTGAGAGCGCAGTCCAAAACTCCCACTCGACCCCTGACACGAGGATCCCAGCAGTCCACTCTGCCCTTCACAAACACACCCGTTCATTGATACACAGCACGCTAACAGGAACATGAACAACAGTCCTACTGACATAAACACATACCTCTAATGTCCCCGCAGCAAATAAGTGATGAACAGGGTTGATGTCACACACATTGATTTCTCTGCGAAAACACGAGATCTTTACAATTCATACACAACTAATGTGATGTGACCAACGTTTGGCTGTTCATTATGACATGTCCAGCAGTATCCTGCAGTGAAAAATGCTACATCTCAAACTTTTATGAACAGCATTTTCTATTCGTTTCTTATATCTCATTATAGCAGTTGCTCATTAATTGAGAGATTAATTTCAAATGTCACACAGATAGACTACGCAAAACAGTAAAGGTGTTTAAAAACGTCTAAAATCATCTACTAAAAATATACATTCCTTATAGAATCATTCATGAAAAATGCAACCTGAAGTTTTGATGTTTACATAAAGGAGTAGAACTGCGCCCTCTGGTGGCGAGGTACTTACGCAGCATCTGTCTGTAAGGAGTTCAGGAATCTGCCTTGTTCAAGATTCAGTCTGAAGATCTCTGAGCTACACATGCATTTCATTTAGAAAACAAAAGAGGACACAAAGTTAGGAGTTAAAAGGGATTTGCACAGAGTCCCGTTTATGTATTTGGGCCATTCTACAGAACTGGTCGGAAACATCTTGAAAATGTTTTTTGTATGTATGCAAATTGTATAATATCCAAGGTACACATTTCTAGTAATTGTGCAGTTAATTCTCATATTGTATTTTCAGAAAGTTCTGGAATATTTTTCCTCTCCCCAAATTTGTCACTACCGAAACACAATAATAAATGATTTAATAAGAAGGGTCACATTGACCTGTTAAGATTTCGTTTACATCTACCTTGTAGATATATTTTTTGCTATTTTATTAAAACTAAAGGTAAATCAATAACAATTACAATTTTAACAATATTTCAAGTGTAATTTATGAGAATTGTTGTATTTTGAATCCAATCTTTCTTTGTAAAAGTCATAAAGTTTATCATCCTGATTTCAAAGTGAAGGAATCATTAGTTTGAATAAACATTGAATCAAACACTATAATAACATCTTAGTTGATCATTCAAGATACTTTATTTTTGACAAAACATCCCATGTTTCGGTCGTGACTGCACATTTTCAGTATTGACAGTAATGTGTTGGTAGTGACCACATCACATGACACAATTTAACTCACATACTAAAACATTAAAATACTAATGATTTGCATAACTGTATTAAAATTGTTTGTGTTTATTTCCCCCCAAAAAAGGATTGTGTTCTTTTTGTCACTACCAAATCAATGATGACATGTTTCGGTAGTGACAATTTTTGATATTTTTGAGCCTAGTTCAAAGATGCTAATCAGCACATGGTTAGCTAGCACAGCTCTGAACAGTTGAACACAGAAAAAACTAAATTTTATGGAATAATACCCAAAAAAGTTTGATTAATTGCAGAAAAATGGTGTTTGGTAGTGACGTTCCTTAAAGTTCCACACAGATTTTCAGACTTTTGAACACATTTAACTCAGAATGATGGACTCAAACACTGTTTCGGTAGTGATGTTAACATGTGGGACACTTTTTTTTTTTTTTTTTTTTTTTTACATAAAGTTTCATGATTTACAAAGAAAATTTAAAATAAATCAAAAAGATATTTTTTAAAAACAACAATGGAATGAAATGCAAAAATTATTTCAATATCATTTTCATAAGTTGAAATTTTGGGGTTAGGGTTCGGGACAGACACCTCCCAACTGAAAGTACTCAATAAATTATGATTTTATATTAAGTTTACTGATATTTTAAATATTATTGTATGTTTCAATAGATAATTGAAGGATCTTAGTAAACATCTAAAATTTGAATACTGAAATGCTTTTTAAATGTGTTTTTGTTGCGGGACAGCAGTTCTGTAGAATGGCCCATATAGTTTGGAAAATTTTGTAATAGTTCTAAATAAAAGATCCTTTGATACCAAAAAATGTAATGAATAACAAGCAAATTTCAGATAAAAAGGTCCATTCACACCAAGAGTGAACTGAAAAAGCACTCCAGGCGTTCACTTGTGTTCATGAAAGATGGACAGACAGTATGTGTTTTGCAACAACAGACGTCACTCGATCTCAAGCAAATCAGCCTACAACTCGCCATGCAACAGGAATTTCAACCATTTAATGCAAGTCATCTGATTATAAATATTTCACTCACTTTAATGCATTTATTTACTGATAGCATCATAGCTTAAGCATTACTGACAGCTATGTAATTTAATGGATATGAAATATTACACTATTGGTCAAAAGTTTGGGGTCGGTGAGTCTCTTCTGCTCACCAAGGCTGCATTTATTTGATCAAAACTACAGTAAAAAAAGTGAAAAATTATTCTAATGTAAAACAGCCTTTTTCTATGTGAATATATAGTAAAGTGTAATTTATTCCTGTGATCAAAGCTGAATTTTCAGCATCATTACTCCAGTCTTCAGTGTCACATGATCCTTCAGAAATCATTCTAATATGATGATTTGATGCTTAATATTTTTGTGGAAACCATGATACATTTTTTTTTTTTTTTTTCAGGATTCTTTGATGAATAGAAAGTTTGAAAGAACAGCATTTATTTGAAATCTTTTGTAACATTATAAATGTCTTTACGGTCACTTTTGATCTATTTAATGCATCCTTGCTGAATAAAAAGTATTATGTCTTTAAAAAAAAAAAAAAGTACTAATCCCAAACTAACTTTTGAACAGCAGTGCAGGCTGAAATATTTTTAGAATGTGAAAAGAAAGAGTGCAGAATGAAATGTAAATATAAAGTTGAAAATAAAATTAGCACAGTCATGCAGTAACAACAGTTCAGTGATTATTATACAAATACTTGCCTGCAGAATACCACGTTTGACCAACCATAATTTCAAGACAACCAGAAATATATTCAGTATAATGACAACAATATACAGTATCTCACAAAAGTAAGTACACCCCTCACATTTCAGCAACTATTTTAGTATATCTTCTCAAGGGACAATACTACAGAAATGAAACTTGTATATATTTTAGAGTAGTCAATGTGCAGCTTGTATAGCAGTATAGATTTACTGTCCTCTGAAAATAACTCAACATACAGCCATTATTGTCTTAATAACTGGCAACAAAAGTGAGTACACCCTAAGTGATAACAGTTGTATGTTGTTTAACCATGCAAAGCCACATGTCCTATTCATCATATTCATGTTATTGTCTGCTTGACAGGACCATACAAATTTGCATATCTTGTTTTTTTTTTATTTGCAAGTAAACAGAGCCATTTATGTCTTAAGTGAAGGTACAGTTGAGAAAGACAAGGCTGGAGTTAATGGATCGGTGCAGTCAGTCTTAAAGCATCCCAATTTACCTGCTGTCATTATTAATGCTAATCAAACAACAAAAGAGAGAAAATCTCTCACTGCTCGCTTTTGTAACTTTAATAAGAATAAATGTATATTTAACTAACACAGTAAAGACTATGGATTGTTTTTATACCTTTTATTACTTTATACATTTTCTAGTGCTTGAAGTTTTCATCTGTCTTTGTTCTGTTGTAGTTTGTTTTCTTTGCCCTTTCCTTATCACAGTTTATTTGTCTTCAGTAAGCTTTTAATTATGATAATTATGAAATTTCAATGATATGGAAAATTGATATCATAATCTTATTTAATGCAAAAATAACTATATTGTGATATATATCGTTATCTTGATATAAAATTACTCATATCGTGATATAAGATTTTGGTCATTTTGCCCAGCCCTAATTGAGAATTAGAATTGTTGCTCTCCACAAAGTTGTCCTAGGCTATAAGAAGATCAGTAACACCCTGAAACTGAGTTACAGTACAGTGGCCAGGGTCATACAGAGGTTTTCCAAGACGGGTTCCACTCGGAACAGGCCTCGCAAGGGTCGATCAAAGAAGTTGAGTCCTCGTGCTGTGCGTCAGGTGCAGAAGCTGGCTTCAAAAAACAGACGCATGAGTGCTGCCAGCATTGCTTTAGAGGTTGCAGAAGCGGAAGGTCAGCGTGTCTGTGCTCAGACCATACGCCGCACACTGCAACAAGTGAGTTTGCATGGCCGTCGCCCCAGAAAGAAGCCTCTTCTGAAGCTGGATCACAAGAAAGCCCACAAACAGTTTGCTGAAGACAAGCTGTTCAAGAGCATGAATTACTAGAACCATGTCCTGTGGTCTGATGAGACTAAGATCAACTTGTTTGGCTCAGATGGTGATTAAGGCAGTGCTAGATAACAATGGTGCTCACACAAAATATTGACACCTTGGACACAGTTTTGACATGTTCACTTAGGGTGTACTCACTTTTGTTGCCAGTATTTAAGACAATAATGGCTGTATGTTGAGTTATTTTCAGAGGACAGTAAATCTGTACTTCTATACAAGCTGCACATTTACTACTCTAAAGTATATCCAATTTTAATTTCTATAGTATTGTCGCTTGAGAAGACACACTAAAATGGGGTGAGGGGTGTACTCACTTTTGTGAGATACTGTATTTGCTCTTGGTGTGAATAGACTTAGATAAGTTTCGGTGTGTCCTCTTACCTGGCACCCACAAAGTAGAGATCACAGGAAGGGTAGTGGTAGGAAAAATCTCGGCCAAACTTCGGGATGCGGGTCTTGTAGTAATGACCGTGCTGAGAGTGGAATTCCACATAGCGGTCTATATGCAGAAACACCAGCTAAGAGACAACAAAAGCCTTCTGAAATCACATTTCATTTGTTTTTCTATTCAATAAATCAAAATTTGTCATATCACAACACAAACTCTCAGACCTCATGATGACAGAGTTTTTTCAAATCAAATTTAAAGTCAGCATGAAGTGCAAACCCTGTCTGTGAAACCAGGCCCATATCTAAGCCCCAAAGTCACCAAGAAAATCAAAATTGACAATTCTTATTTTTTTTGGGGAATATTGCAGTGAATTTATATTAAATGATTCATCGGTGTACCTCATTATTAATTTAAATTCATGTTCCTCATAATCTATTATCAAAACAACTTCCTCTTGCAGCATCTCTTCTCTGATGATGAGGGCGGGGCAACCTGTCACTCACACGAGATCCACCAATAGCAAACCACAACCATCCAATCAATTCCCCACAGACAAAATCAAGCCCCGCCCTACATTTGTTCTTGCTCCTGAAGAGTTTCACTCAGATATACGACACAATAGAGAAGAAAAGACTAGCGCAATGATCGTTCATGCTGACTTTAAGATAATTAAGTCTTTTAAAGGATACGCTGGACTCTGGATGAGTAACAAACAGCAGACAAACAGAAAGAGACACAAAAGCATATAAAGTCCATTTGGGTTTTACCTTAGAGTAGTCGTCTGATAGGATGTCAAACGCCACCACTGTGAGGGGAATAAAACCAATGAAGCCTCCTTAATTACATCATCAAGCAGCAGCTTTAACGATCATCTGCTGTGTTATTTGTAATCAGCAGCTCTTCAATGAGAGCTCAGGTTGTTTGTGTGTGGACGGTCTCATTATGCGCTGGGGTTTTATCAGAGAGCATCACAGAGCAGCAGCAGCCAAAACCTTAGAGCACTACAACTATCAGTTATCACAGAGCATTCTGACCGCCCATGACATCATACCTGCAGTTATTATAACGCTTACCTTCTGAGTCCAGGCACCTCTCAAATTTCAGAGACAACTGGTAAGTGTCATAGCATCGGACTCTGGGTTTGTACGTGCCTGAAAGCATTCAAAAAGATTTGAAAGAGATTACATTTATCTGTTCCCACTCTATAAACAGCAGACTAGTAAAGATACAGACCTGCAGCTAAAATGAACTGGCCATCTCGTGACACCCTGATGGAGGTGCAGACTGTGGGCATCTCAAAATCCTGAATGAGCTCGATCCTCCTCTGGATATCTATTGATGACACGAAGAAAGAAATAACCACATGTCTCTTTTAATGATCTACAGGAGAAAGTATAAGAGAGAGTGTGGAAAGCTGTGCCAATTCTTAGCAAGAGAAAGAACTGGGACAGAAGTATAACTACTACATCAAATTATGATTCAGGACGTCTGCTTTCAGCTGAAATTAAATTACATTCTATATATATAGACCATAGAAATACAGTATGTATAAAAAAACAAATGAAAAAAAAAAACCCAGTAATAATAATAAAGATTATATGTCAATGGATAAACTGAACCACTGGGGAACACACACACACACACACACACACACACACACACACACACACACATCATTCATATCACAGGCATCAGTGTGACGGGTCCTTCCAAAATATATGCTAGCAAAAACATGATGTGCATTTCACTAAATTAAAGGGTGGCATAAATTTAATTCAGCCTCAAACACATTTTTACACATAATATGAAGATGAATATTTATAGCATTATTTAACAAAGTGATAAAGTAGCTCACCAACATCCTTCTTCTGTAAATCTCGCTTCTTTCGATCAGACAACCACTGAAATAAACATACGTAATTAGGGCTGCAACTAATGATTATTTTGATAATTGATTCCTTATATAAAACAGTGTGATTAAAAAGCTATACATATATGTGTGTGTGTGTGTGTGTGTGATCTGACACTACAGTTTAATTTAAACATTTAAACATGTTTATTAGCTTCATCCTCACATCACAACAAAACCGGTTAAAGACATCGTCGACAGTCTGAAAGTAATATATATCAATATCTGTACTACATAAATCCAAAGCATTAGTATTTATACATATATTGAAATAATCTGGAATGTAAACTCAGTAGCTGTGTACATTTAAATAAATACAATTATTTTACATGCACAAAAACAGGCTTATTTTGTTGATCATAATTACGTAAAACACATTTGTTGTAGTTTTATCTGAAGAAGGGTCATAAAACTAACTGAAACTGACAGGAAGGCTCAGGTAAAATGAGTAAAACTACAAAGCTAAGGAAGTTAGAGTTTGTGTCTCAAGCAGAGGTAAATGATAAAGTTTTACACTACACTGTTTACTGTCGCTGTATTTACCCTGCTAACTACCAACACACTTCAGACTAACACACCAACAGATGAAGAGTTTTACCTCCGGAAGAGATTTCCCGTGACTCAGATTATATATCTTCACGTTATTCACACTGGACACCTGCATCTCTAAAGCGCTCAGACAGAGCTTTCAAACATAACACATAAAAGCATATAAAAGTTGAAGTACTAATGTTAACTGGCATGAACATCAGCACAAGACCCACGTGGATACACAACAGGAAGTGAGGAAAAAGTGGATGACGTCCGTGTAGAAACAAATCCCAAGACGATAGTTCCCAGCGTTCACCGATCGCATAGAGGCATTTTTATTTTCTAAAATGTAGAATTTTATTGTTAACATTAACATAATGAAAATACAGGCAAAATTAGTCACTACTAATTATTAGATACTCTACTTTAAAATAAATTTACCTGTTATGTAAAGTCACATTTTAAGAGTCCAGCAACATTAAGTTATGAAAGCATTGGAGAAAACTTGACCCGAATGGACTGCTGTCAATCCTGAAAGAGAAGTTTAATGGGCACAATTTATTTGTTAAATTTCAATATATATTTGAATTGAAATCATAAAAATAATATCAGTAAAATATCAGTAAAATAAAAATCAATAAAAGTTGATGGTTGGGATGTTACGCTGATGTAATTTTGGTTCCGGTTCTCTGTTGCAGTTCAGATAGTTATGTGTGTTGCACCAGTAGTGGAACGTATGCTGTGTGTGTGTGTGTGTGTGTGTGTGTGTGTGTGTGTGTGTGAGAGAGAGAGAGAGAGAGAGAGAGAGAGAGAGAGAGAGAGAGAGAGAGAGAGCTGAGCGTAAGCAAGAGTCCCCTGTGCCAGCTGGTGCTGAGACTGACTGACCTCACACCCGCCTCAGGACTCACACACACTCACACGCATTCGGCTTACACAAATTATAAACACAGAAAAAGACAAGTACGTCACCCATTGGACAAACACCATTAAAAACCAACACAAACTGGAATGTTATTCGGCACTAAATCGAGAATACACTACTGCGAACTACCTGAGCACAGTGAGTGATGTGAAACTCAGGAAAACACTGACGATGTACAGACTCAGTGAGCTCAGTCTGGCCATAGAGACGGGCCGGCGCAGACAGACCTGCTCTCCCGTGAGGACAGACTCTGCTCGCACTGCATCCTGGGAGTGACGGAGACGGAGCTGCACTTCCTCACAGAAATTAGAGACCACTACTACCCCAAAATTAATAAAATATTTCCCCAATTTAACACCTGTAGCCCAACCCAAAAACTCTGCTACATTCTTGGCGAAGAAGCCAAATGTTCTAATATAGCTGCAAGATTTGTAGCATCTTGCCATCTCCTGAGGGACAACCAGAAACAAACAAACAGCCAGTAAACACACCCCCATTAGACCTACACACATGTATATAATGTATATAATGTTCAAATTCTAAGTTCAGTTGTTACATGATTTCTGTATTATAATCTTTTCTATTTATTATTTTTTTTTAAATAATTATTTATTTTATTATTTTGTTACTAAAATTATTTTTATTTAGTTTATTATTATTATTAATATTTTTTCTACATAAGCTTTACTCAGATGTTCTGTTGTTCTAAATATTTTTCCTATGTTGGTTAAATGCTTTGGCAATACAAAATGTATTTTTTTGTCATGCCAATAAAGCTATCTGAATTGAATTGAATTGAATTGAATTGAATTGAGAGAGAGAGAGAGAGAGAGAGAGAGAGAGAGAGAGAGAGAGAGTGAGTGTGTGTGTGTGTGTGTGTGTGCGCAAAGCCACTGGAAGCAAAGAGTACAGAACCCAAGAGGCGACAGTCTGATACTTTTTGGGCAACAGTCACTAGATGGCGCTCTGGTAGCGCGGCCGCCATTATGGGCTGAAAATACTAACTGGACCATAGAATCCTTCACATCTTACGCACCCAAAATCAGCGAATTTCACAGCCAAATCAGAAGCGCAAAAGTACATTTTTCAAATGAAATCATCAGTAAATTGTATGGCTCCTACAGTAAATGTTGTATTGTCTTATATATGTTTTATTTTACCAGTTGTGGAATCCAACCATTCAACCATCTGAGGTGACGTAGTTAGCCTACTTTGTTGAGTATTTCCATTTTATGCAACTTTACACATTTATTAATAGTAATTAATAATTAATTTAAGTTTAATATTAATACATTTAATAATAAATATTAATAATAAATATATGTTTAATATTAATTAATTTAATAATAAATTTAAGATCATCATGTTTGCAGCGAACAATATATTTCAGACCTAGTGGAGTAATATTAATAATAGTATCTAGGTCTGAATTGAAATAGGCTATATTGTACATTTTAATGGATCACGCTACAAACATAACGATCTTATAACACATCATGCATTGCTGCACTTTTGGACATTAGACAACACTGCAAAATCAAGCTGTTATATTCATATATTTATTGTCCAACATTCCCAGTTTTTCTGATGCATGTCCTTAATTTAATTTCATATGTTGGTATTAATTCAGTGTTTATAAGCCTAATGCTAATACTAGATCTTTTAAAGAATTTTAACCCAGACTGACTGAGATTCTAGAGAGCAAAAAGGTTTTGTGAAAAAAGTGGAAGACTTAAACACAAAGTCTGTAAAATAAACTGTTAAAAGGATTTGATGATCACTAGTATATTATTTTATTCTGTGTTGTCATCATTCAAGTTTGATTTCAGCTTTAATGTACGTTTTTTTTTTTTTTTAACAAAGCAGCTGATATTGCCATAGAAACTTGTGGACTGTCGAGTCGCTTTCACCACAAAATGATTCACCCCCGGCCGCCAGTGTTGCAATGGAGCGTTCTATTGAGTGTCGCTTCTTGTTAGTGTATATTCTTTGGTGTGTGTGTGTGTGTGTGTGTGTGTGCGCGCGCAAAGCCACTGGAAGGCAAGCCTGCAACCTTTAGCCAAAAAAGCGTAACGGCTAATGCTAAAGCTCTGGCGGTACGCAGGGAAGGAGACCAGAGGCTTTTTGAATGGATGTCAATGGATGAGAGGCTTCACTATGCTGATTAAACAGCTTTTGTGGGGAAATAGCTAATCATTTAATTAATCGACAGCCTGTTTGCTAATCTTCAGCATGTTTTACACTAAACAATACTTTCGTTGGGAACTATATGTAGATTTCAGCTTGACAACAATGTATTTTTTTAAGAGAAGGCAGACTAGGGAATGTTGCGACTGATGTCACTGCCATTACACGATAGGCTGAGAGGTGAGCACGTGATTAAATTAGCCGTTACGCTTTCTCCAATGATACAGACCCTCTCATCTCCCTATAATATACAATCTCTGGTGTGTGTGTGTGTGTGTTCTTGTATACATGGTTTATGAGGACACAAATGTGTATAATGACATGGGTATTACAACGTAAACATTGTTTATGAGGACACTTCTTGTGTCTTCGTAACCAAATGGCTTAAAAAACATAGTAAAAAACATACAAACATATTTTTGAAATTCAAAAAATGCAGACAGTTTTCTGTGATGGTAGGTTTAGGGGTAGTGTAGGGGGATAAATATACAGTTTGTACAGTATAAAAACCATTACGTCTATAGAGAGTCCCCGTAAACCACATATACAAGCATGTGTGTGTGTGTGTGTGTGTGTGTGTGTGTGTGTGTGTGTGTGTGTGTAATAAAAGAGCTGAAATGACCTCTCTGTCAAGTTGCATTTATAACGTAATAATGGTCAGTTAATATGCCTAATGAAAATAGGTAATTGTAGATAAAATAATGTAGATAAAATAAAAAAATGAGAAGACACTTATATTAATGTTACATGTAGACCACAGAAGAAAATAACATTGTAATCTGAGGAAGCAGATGAGATGGCAGGCAAAGACACGGATCTAAATGCAAAGGGTAATTTATTGAATACAAAAGCCAAACAAGCACTGGGAAACAAGGAATGTGGGGAACAGGAACTCAGACCATCTATTCAACAACTGTCATACTGGGCATATACACACTGGGTAATAGACTAACAAGACACACCTGGGAGCAATGAAGACTAATCAACAGTGAAAACTACAAAGAACTACAAAGATGGCAAAAGGAACCGGAAACAGGAACAGAACAACATAAGAGTCCTGCGAACATGTAACAAACATCATATGATGCTGGTCACATGGTGTTGAGATAAACTTGTGAGGAGTTGTAGGAAGGTCATTGGATACTATTTGTTGAAAATATTTTTAATTAAAATTACAATGAAATCAAAATTGACTATTCTTATTTTTGTTGAATAATGCAGTATTTATTATAATGGTTTATCCATGCACATCGTTATTTTTTTTTAATCCATGTGTCTCATAATCAGAATATCTTCCCCTCCCTCTTGCAGCATCTCTTCTCTTCTCTGATGACGAGGGCGGGGCAACCTGTCACTCACATGAGATCCACCAATAACAAACCACAACCATCCAATCAATTCCCCACAGACAAAATCAAGCCCCGCCCTACATTTGTTCTTGTTCCTGAAGTGTTTCACTCAGATATACGGCAAAATAAGGAAGAAAAGAATATTGCATCTTCTGTTAATTGCTGACTTAAAAAAAATAATAGACAATGCTCTCTCACGGTGTTAAATTTCACTTCAAATTTTTTATACATTTCTAGGCCCTAGATCTCCAGCCAGAAGAACAGGAAAATAAGAATGATACAATAACTGCCTACACATCCAAAATAAGCAGACAGTAATGCTTAAACAATGTGACAAGAAACAAATTGCATTGAATGCAATGTGAGAAGAGCGTGTGTCTTTCATTATGGTAATGTTTGCACTCAACACCTGTTCTCTCACAGCGATCACTTTACATAACAGTCCACGGTCTGCCTTACCTCACTTACCTCAGACCACGTAAAGTACACACACTTCATTCTTTTAATTTAATTCACATTTATCTTTATTCATTGTTTTATTTGACACCTGTCTGTGCAGAATACACAGGAAATATGACAAACTAGGAAAGCGTCAATCATGAATTGCTTTTTATTTGTTCTAAAATTCAGGATGAACTTGTAGGCCTTGTGTAACAGTTTAATTAAATATTAATTAATTAAATATAAACTAATAAATAAATTAGTAATTGGTGTGCTGAATGTGCTGTATTATCAGTTTAAGTGATGTTATTTCTTTATCTACCAATGAATGCAACATTCTTCACAAATGACTGTAACAGATGATATTAAATACTATTTGTGTGTTTTGAAAAGCTGAAGATGGATCTGACAGAGCATTTTCTACAGCCGATCTTGATGAGGTATTACCTCATTTACTCTCATCATAAAACTTTAGTGTCTTTAGAACATGAGAATTGTGCTCGTCTGTCTGAGAAACCTAATCTTCTCAGAAACTGTAGTCAGCAAACCAATGATACAGTCAGCAAGCGGTCAGTGTCCTTCCACTAGAATTCATAATTTGCCTCATTCTAAGTCACAGACTCCTGTCACAGGTGAGAAGGACAACCATGATGGAGTTCTGGTTGATTTCGGTTCCTCTGGATAAAATCAGCTGTCAGTCTTTAGAGAAACTCAAACGGGTCGCAGCTAAATCAGGTCTGGCCACGAGCTCCAGATTCCATGTCCCAGAGCTCAAGGTAAGAAAACCTCTTCTTCTTCGACTTCTGGGCTCTCTGGAGTTTCTCAGTCAGATGTTTCACTTTATGCCAGTTTGATGCTCTTAGTTGCATCCCAGCAAATAATGTTTTTGGGAATATTAGTGAAGACCAGACAACTTTGAAGGCATGTTCTGTTAATGTTACTGGAAAAATGTTTGTTCATAACTTTAAGAGAAACTTGGCAGAATGTTAGCCAAAGTTCCCTGTTAACTGGGATCTTGTTGCTAAAGGTCAATGATCAGTGGAGAATAAACAATGAAAAAACGAACTTGTGCTTGACTTAGTTTAAGTTCTTAACCAAATGTTTTTATTTCTTTTTCAATCAAGAGTCAGTAAAGGAGGTGCTTAAGCTTCATAAAATGTTCAAACTAAACATTTATTGAGTTGTATTATATTCATGAGGTCTTATTATGCTTTTTTTCATGTTAGAAATGCCTCAGTTGTCGTCTTGAGTTTTGTTCCAGGAAAGAACACATCACAATATTCCTCATGTAAATAATTCCCAGCCAAGTAATTGTATTTACAGCTCTTCTGTATCATATGTGACCCTGGACCACAAAACCAGTCATAAGAGTCAAATTTCATCTGAAAGCTGAGTAAATAAGCTTTTCATTGATGTATGGTTTGTTAGGATAGGACAATATTTGGTCAAGATACAACTATTTGAACATCTGGAATCTGAGGGTGCAAAAAAATCTAAATATTGAGAAAAATTGCCTTTAAAGTTGTCCAAATGAAGTCCTTAGCAACGCATATCCACTCACAAAAATAAATTGACAAAACAACAACAACAACAACAACAAAAAACATGAAACTTTACGTAATATCCTAATGATTTTTGGCATAAAAGAAAAATCGATAATTTTGACCCATACAATGTATTGTTGGCTATTGCTACACATATACTGTGCGACTTGTGACTGGTTTTGTGGTCCAGGGTATTATATATGGTACGGGGCGTTACCATTTCCGACACATGCTCTAAGCAGTAGACCAATCACAACAGACTGGGGCCAGCTGACCAATCAGTGCAGACTGCGCCTTTCAGAATAAACTGAAACTAAGGCTGCGTCTCAAATCGCATATTCTCTGGGTAGGTATTTATTTTGAATAAATTATTACTTCGCGACCGCTAAAAAAGGATGTTCTGTCTAGAATCAGCGTCAGTTGCATTACCTCACTGCCATTCACAAATCCTCTTCCATGGCCTCATAAACTCTTCATTGTTTTGCCATTACTCTATGAGTACTGTGAATTTGGACATACTACTATTGTCACATACTATTTTACGGCTACTATATAGTACGAAAGTATGCGATTTCGGATACAGCCTAAAACAGAGCATTCAGACAGAAGGTGAAAACAGTTGCTGCAAGAATGTAAATTATAAGAAAAATAATGAGTTTTTTGAACATTGAATAATATAAATGTATTCTAGTAGATCCAGTAAACAAAATTATATAAGACCCCTGTGATTCTTAGATACAGGTAAGAAAAGTATTATTTCAGCCCAAAATTTAAATTCTGTCATCATTTACTCACCCCGATGTCATTCCAAACCTCCATTCCAATGACTTCATTTCTTCTGTGGAACAGTTTTGGTGTTTTTCGTGACTTCTATTGTATGAACAAAAGCCTTCAAAGGGCTCCACACAACTCCAACCGATGAATGAAGGGTCTACAGTCATTTTCAGAATGAATATATGTATATATATATATATATATATATATATATATATATATATATATATATATATATTTTTTTTTTTTTTTTTTTTTTTTTTTAATGACTGATTGTTTTGCTAGAGAAGACCCTTATTTGTTTGGTTGGGGTCACATGGAGCCCTTTGAAGCTGCCTAAATATGGATTTTGGACCGTCAATAAAGGACTACAGCTGAAGAAAAAAAGTCATATACATCCTGGATGGTCTGTGAGTAAATAATCAGAAAAAATTTCACTTTTGGGTAAATTAATCCTTTAACAGAAGTTGATAGAATATGATAATGGAATGCATGAGTTCTATTCACAAACAATGTGATTGTAACATGATTCTAGTTAGTGAACAATTTGTTCCATATGAATTAATGGAAACAAAAAGAGCTTACCGATGTGTCAGGTGCTATCTGTCAGTCAGTGAATCATTACAGGTGTTAGATTGCCTGCTTCAGTGAAATGTCTCTTTCAGGAGCACACTTCTCAAAATCAGAATGGTAATTTCAGCTTCAGATGGTAAAACCTTATATGGGCTAAATGTTTGACCTCTCAAAGTTTTAAGTCATATACATTTCTGGGTTCTAAGCTACTGGAAAAACCTCAACATATGAGAGGCAGATAAACCAAATACTTTCTTATGTTTAATTTGTTTATAATGCCGTTGATGTAGGTTGTGTAACTCTTTGTTCTGATGATTGTGAAGGTAGGAACACTGGATGTGCTGCTGGGGGTTTCTGATGACCTGTCCCGACTGGACTCCTATACAGAGGGGTAAGCACTCTTACTTTAAAAATACATTTATATGTATCTCAGTATAAATGCATTATATGTACTTTACTATCACTTCCTTCTATATTATAATGCATTCCAATAATAATAATAATAATAGGCCTACCTCTGACTCAGCTAGTATAGGTTTCTAGTTTACAACTAGCAACTTACTGTAAATTTACAGTAATAATTAGTGAAGTTCACAAACATAATTTCGGGAAGAGTGCACCCATCTAATCTTTCAATTAGTGAAATTCACGAACAAAATTTCAAGAGGAGTGAACCCTAATCTTTCAATTAATGGCCAGAGCATATAAGCAGCTACTCACCTTGCTCTGCAATCAGCTGTTTCGATAACCCTCCACCTCCCCAACTCCACCAACATAATTTAGGCATCTCATTTATCATACTCTTCCAAGCACTAGTAGTCCCTCTGGGGGTTATATCCAAGCTCGAGTTGAAGCTTCCTCGAGCCCCTCCACAGCAGACAGCAAGCCAAATATGCTTAATCTTATTAGCTTAAAGATTATATGGGAAAACTAACTCGTTAATTGATTCAAATAATGAAATATTTAATGTGTTTGCAATCACCAAATGTTATGTTACCCTGTAAAGCCTGACATATGCCTTTTTTTTTTTTAGATAAAATATAAAAGAAAATCTAAAAAAAAAAATGCATTTTTTTTTTGTATCATATTTGTATCAGGCATTTATGGCTCATATAGAATCTGATATAGAATCTCAAACTGAGCTAAAACATGCAATTTTGTGCAGTTGCTGATATTTAATGAATGTGATATGGTATCCCATACTCCCACACTCGGAATTTGTGATCTGCATTTCACCCATCCAAGTGCACACACACAGCAGTGAGTATTGAGCACACACAGTGAACACACCTGGGGGATTGGGCGTTAGGGTTAGGGGCACCTCAGTTGTGGGTAATGAGAGTGGAAGAGAGCGCTGTTCATTCACTACCCCCACCTAGTACATTTCCTGTCGGTACTAAGACCTTCGGGTTACAAGTCCACCTGCCATTATATCAAATATCAAGTGTCCCCAACTAAGCAAGCCAAAGGCGACAGCGGCAAGGAACCCAAACTCCAACAGGTGACATCAGATGGCAAACAGGTGGCAAATAGACTGCTGTGTTAAAATGGAGAAAAAAACCTTGGGAGAAACCAGGCTTAGTCGGGGGGCCAGTTCTCCTCTGGTGAACAGTGCTTTGGTACGATAAATTTTTCTTATGTCCGTTAGGATCGCAACATTCAAAGTATTTATTCCAGTTCAGTCCAGTTGAGGATCGTATTCATCACACCGGTATGGACGGTTTGTTGAGGAGCTGTGCCACTGGCTGTTGTGTCGATGAGGCCTTCACAATGGATGATCTAGTTGACTCAATCTCTGCTGATACTTCAGGGCTGCGTTGTGGTCGTGTCAAGGCGCCGGTCCTCGGTCTCACCTGGATACGGCCTGGATCTGGTTGACTACGGTAAACCTCGGGATAAACAGAAAGACTAATATTAGCGTAGATGCCATTCTTCTTCTGATGTAACGAGTACATCTGGTGTTATAGGAAGTGTTCCCGGTTCCGGCTGACCTAATTTATGCAGCCTAATAATCCTTTAACGGATTTGCAAATATAAATTGATAATGTGTTATGTGTATGCCAGGTTAAAGAGATGCGTTTTTAGTCTAGATTTAAACTGACAGAGTGTGTCTGCTTCCCGATCAATGCTAGGAAGATTGTTCCAGAGTTTAGGTGCCAAATAGGAGAAGGATCTACTGCCTGCGGTTGATTTTGATATTCTAGGTATTATCAGCTGGCCTGAATTCTGAGATCGCAATAGATGTGAAGGACTATAATGCTTTAAGAGCTCGCTCGGGTACTGGGGAGCTAAACCATTTAGTGCTTTGTAAGTAATTAGCAAGATTTTAAAATCTATACGATGTTTAACAGGAAGCCAATGCAGTGTTGACAGAACTGGGCTAATATGGTCATACTTCCTAGTTCTAGTAAGAACTCTAGCTGCTGCATTTTGGACGAGCTGTAGTTTATTTATCAGGCGAGCGGAACAACCACCCAGTAGAGCGTTACAGTAATCTAGCCTTGAGGTCATGAACGCATGAACTAACTGTTCTGCATTTGTCATTGACAGCATATGTCGCAGTTTAGATATATTTTTAAGATGGAAGAATGCGGTTTTACAGATGCTAGTAACATGGCCTTCAAATGAAAGATTGGTATCAAAGAGCACACCCAGGTTCCTAACTAGTGTTAGACAGTATTCTAGGTTATTACATGAAGAAGTTTTTGGTCCAAAAATTAGAATCTCTGTTTTTTCTGAATTTAGAAGTAGGAAATTACTGGTCATCCAATTTTTTATATCAGCTATGCATTCTGTTAATTTTGTGAATTGGTAAGTTTCGTCAGGGTGCGAAGAAATATAGAGCTGAGTATCATCAGCGTAACAGTGAAAACTAACGCCATGCTTCCTAATGATATCTCCCAAGGGTAGCATGTACAGAGTGAAAAGCAACGGTCCTAGTACTGAGCCTTGCGGTACTCCATATTGAACTTGTGATCGATATGACAATGCAGTTCCACTAATGCCAACATAATTTTCGAGTCTATTTAAAAGAATGTTGTGATCGATAGTGTCAAATGCAGCACTAAGATCCAGTAACACTAATAGAGAGATACAACCACGATCTGATGATAAGAGCAAATCATTAGTAACTCTAATGAGAGCAGTCTCAGTACTATGGTACGGTCTAAATCCTGACTGGAAATCCTCACAGATACTATTTCTGTCTAAAAAGGAACATAGTTGTGATGATACTGCCTTTTCTAGTATTTTTGACAGAAAAGTAAGATTTGAGATCGGCCTGTAATTGACTAATTCTCTAGGATCAAGTTGTGGTTTTTAATAAGAGGTTTAATAATAGCCAACTTAAAAGTTTTCAGTACATATCCTAGTGATAAAGATGAATTAATGATATTAAGAAGAGGATCTATGACCTCTGGAAGCATCTCTTTCAATAGTTTAGTCGGAATAGGGTCTAACATACATGTCGTTGATTTTAATGATTTAACAAGTTTAGACAATTCTTCCTCTCCTAAAGCAGTAAATGAATTGAATTTTTCCTCAAGGACACTACAATGCACTCTGCAATCTGCAAAATGCAATCTGACGCGATACTGTAGTAGACGGTTGCATGGTTATAATTTTCTCTCTAATATTGTCAATCTTGCAAGTAAAGAAGTTCATAAAGTCATTACTGCTGTGCTTTTTGGAAACATCAGAAGTTGAAGCTTTATTTCTTGTTAATTTAGCCACTGTATCAAATAAATATTGTATTGTGTTTATTTTCTTCCAAAAGATTTAAAAAATAGGCAGATCTAGCAGTTTTTAAGGCCTTTCTGTACTCAATCATTCTCTCTCTCCACGAAATGCGAAAGACTTCTAGTTTTGTTTTCTTCCGGCTGCGCTCCCTTTTTCTGGCTGCTTCCTTAAGGGCCCGAGTGTGCTCATTGTACCACGGCGTTGGATTAATTTCCTTAATCTTTTTTAAGCGCAAAGGAGCAACTGAGTCTAAATTATTGTTGAGTTTCTATGTGTTGGGATTTATCTGACTTCTGTAATGTGAGGCAGCTAGCAGACGGTCGGTTTAGCTCGTCTGTCTGCTTCCTGACCTGGGTCCCAGTTTGTCATGTTTAAATTATAGTGTCTGACATCATACTTGCGAGTTCACACACCTCTTTAATGTTAATAAAGAGGCAAAGTCGAACATCATTAGCGCCGACGTGAATAATAATCTTAGAGTATTTACGATTATTGACTCTGCAGAAAGTTGGCGACTTCTGCGCACTGTGTGCCTCAGCATGCGCTGACCCCGCTCTGTGATTTTACATGGCCTACCACTTAGTGGCTGAGTTGCTGTTGTTCCCAATTGCTTCCACTTTATGATACCACTAAGAGTTGACTGTGGAATATTTAGTAGTGGGGAAATTTCACAAATTGACTTATTGCACAGGTGGCAACCTATCACGGTACCATGCTTGAATTCACAGAGCTTTCACAAATGTTTGTAGAAGCAGTCTGCATGCTTAGGTGCTTGATTTTATACACCTATGGCCATGGAAGTGATTGGAACACCTGAATTCAGTTATTTGAAGGGGTGTCCCAATACTTTTGGCAATATAGTGTACATAACAGATAAGCAAATAGCAAAGACAAAACAGGACAAAGGGTAGAACTAAACTGAGGGCTTTAATACACAGGCTAAAAGAGGAACCAAATAAGACACAGGTGAAAATCAATTAACCAATGGCTAGCCATAGTAACAAAGAAAATAATCAGGGTCATTCTTCAGTTCCGAAATGGTGTTCCCCTAATTTGCAACAGTTAAAATAAACTTATAGTCTGTAGGGTGAAAACATTTTTGCACTGTTAAAAGTTTTTTTTTTTTTTTTTTTTTTTTTTTGTAATACATATTTTGTCGAATTTGAATGATTTCATGTGTAAGAAAATCTGTATGTTACCACCACAAATCATCTCAGGTTACGCATGTAACCATGGTTCCCTGAGAATAGGGAACAGAATCAGAATCAGAAAGAGCTTTATTGCCAGATATGTTTACACATACTAGGAATTTGTTTTAGTGACAGAAGCTCCACAGTGCAACAGAGTGACAGCGACAAGACAAGACACAGATAATAAAAAGAATAAAAATAATATACAAATATACAAGATAGACAGAGTGCAAAAAGAGCAAAAAACAATATATAATATAGACAATTTGTATGTACAGACGCTGCATTCCCTAGGGGTCGCTTTGGGGAATGCCTCCGGCATATCCGGTGTCTGAATTCATAAAGTCATTAAGCTTTCATTTGACTGGATATTTTTAAAAAAAATTAAATACATAGCAATAAATTGTATCATTTAAAAATAAATTGTGTGTCTCATTTGCCACCGCAACTGAAGAATGCTCCATCAAAAAACAAACATACAAGGAAACCAAGCAAACAGGAACTAAACCCAAGAAGGAAAGACAGGAACCAAAGGAAACACAACATAATGTAATTGTCCACAAACAGAACATAACCATTACAATATCTCCCAATAATAAATCAAATGATATTTAAATGCTTAGTTTCATGATCAAAGCTCTGTAGTTTTAAAACATACAGTATAATGCAAAGCAATATAATGATGATCGAGAGATAAATAAATATTCTTAATAAGCCTGATAGATCATATTTGATACTCACATTTTAATGTTTTTTTTCCCTAAAAAATGATGTATTGATAATCAAGTTCACCCAAGTTGCTTCAGTCCAGTAAATGTTCATCTTGAGATATTAGCAATATAAAAGTTATTCTTACATTTACCACAAGCTGAAGGAGGACATTTGTACAATTATAAAAGTCCTATAAAGAAAGTCTAAACTATCTATCAGACGACAGAAATCATGTAGTAACATTTTTAATAGAATATAGGCCTAGATGTTTTGTTAGTTTGTGGGTCCTTCGTCACATTATCATCTTGTTCCTACATTACCAATAAGGACTTGCTTACTAGATCGGACTGCTGTTCTATAGCACGTGTACCTCTGTAAGTGTTTGTGCATGGGGAAATACTCGAACTGCTGTAATACAATTATCACTGAGTCACTCAATACAGTCGAGTCCAGTTTCAGGTGCCAGCTGACATGAATCTTCCTGTCTCAGCTGCAATGTTTATGTGTTGTGGAAACTGCCCTCTCTTTATCTCCTTTCTCTCTTTCAGTCTACGATATCCATTCATATGACTTCCAGACAAGGTTACACTGGGTTCAGGTGCTGTTTTGAACTTTGGGGTCATAGCTCTAAGTGTGAATAGTTGCATGATTTTAATGCTTTATCTGAATAAAAGATATTTGCCACTGCAAGATGAATGGAAATTCAGTGCTAAAGATTTCAAACAGTATTGTTACATGTCCTCATTATCTTGATATATTTGTGCTATATTTTTAATCAGATTTTTTTGAAAAAAGTACAGGTTATCAACTTTCAAAACATAGTACTTATTCATATACTTTAAAAGAATATACTTAAGTGTAAATTGAATGTAATGTTTACATTCACTCAATTTCACGTTAATTGCAATTGTTAATTGCAAGTTTAATTTTATATTAAATACAATAAGTTGAACATAAGAGTGTTTTTAAGTAGGACTGAAGTACAAATTTATATGTAATTTCATAATTATATGAAATATGGTTAAAGTGTATTGCTGAATGTATAGACAAGCATGGTAAACTAAAACAAACTTTGAAATGTAATTTCTATTGAAATGTGTGTTGAAATATATTTGTAATTACACATTTATAATGATAAAGTTGATAAACTTTATGGTAAATTAAAATGAAAGTTTATGATAAACTTAGTACATTAAAAATACTTTAAATCACTAAATGTAATTGAATAATTCACTACAGTTAAAATTATAAGTACTTTAAAGCACATTACGATTTAAAATGTACTTTAAAGTAAATACTTTAATTTGACAATTACCAGGGGTGTGAAGTAATAAATTACAAATATTTATGTTGTTTTTTTCGTAACACTTTACAATAAGGTTCATTAGTTAAACATTAGTTAATGTATTAAAGGGATAGTTCACCAAAAAAAGAAGATTTGACGTTTATCTGCTTACCCCCAGGGCATCCAAGATGTAGGTAAGATGTAGGACACATTGATGTTGATCGGTTTGTGCGAGAAACTTAACAGTATTTATATCAGTTTTCACCTCTAATACACCACTATGTCCAACTGCCTTGAGTGCGCGCAGCATCCGGTGTGTGAGGTGTGAACGCGCTCTGGAGTAGTTTAAACATGGAGCCTGTAGTACAACAGTTGTTATACAAATGGAAGTAAACCAATAAAAAACAAAGATCTTGTTCACATACCTCAGTTGGATGTGGAAAAACCATAGGCTCAGCTGATAGTCGTACGTGATCCTCTCCTGGGTATGTAACATCATGATCGCTGCAGACCCTCAACAACTTCAGTATGTTAATGAGTGTGTTGATATCCAGCCGAAGAGCAATCAACATAACTTCAGGTGAGCAGCTCAGAAGTTGGGAATACGTGGAAAGTCACCACTCCAGAATGAGTTTGCGCGAGAGATCGTAATCTTTTAGTTTTAAGTCAGTTTGAACAATCCAGATCAGCGCAAGTACCATTTTGATTAGCCGTTGTACCTACAATGTTTGTGCTCTGCGTAAACAATGAGTGACGTATCTGAAGTACACTACATGTGCACATTCAATATAATTAAGCACACTTATTTATTAAATTAACAATAACAAATTGATAAATACAGTAAAACATGTTATTTTATGACACCTTGTGCCCTAACTAATGTTAATGTCTAGACTCTTATTACAAAGTGTAACCAACATTTCACTCTTAATTTGTCTTGCACCACTATAACAGTGTGATGCGTCAGACGTCTCAGTGTTTGGGTGAGGTGATGGAAGAGTTCAGTGGAAAACTCCTGGAGAGCATGCTGGCCAATGGAGGTGAGTGAATGTGGTGAACATAGGTGCTGTAATGGCTAAACCTGTTGCATAAGAAAGCAGAGAAGAGCTCATTAGCACAAGGCCACCCCCTCTGAGCCAGGCCATGTTCACCAGTAGATCAAGTAACACAACATAAACATGGCCCGATGGAAGGGTTTCGTATCTTTCAAATTACTATTGTCTTGCAATATTATTTCTTTTTCTTTTTTTGACTGTTAATCAAAATTCTCAGAGTAAAAAAAAAAAAAAAAAAAAAAAAAAAAAAAAATTATATTTTGTTTTGGGTTTTTTTGCATGGGATTTTTTTTTTTCTTTTTTTTTTTTTGAGTTTTACTTACTTCCCAAAAGTTGAGATAACTTTTTTTTTTTTTTCAATTCAAAAACATTGGACAAATCACTTAGGTAAACAAGGTAAATAAGTTTAGTTTACTAAATCAGAAATGATTTTTACAGTGTTTTTTTTTTTTATATTCTCACCAGAGTACAAGACCAACCAGAAAGGTCAACAGTCACCACTGAAATCATACTTCCAGACCTTACAAGGTATACTAACATATGCGAGTTAACCTTAATACTGACCTTGTCTGTGTAAAGTAATAAGCATATCTTTCAGCCCTTGTGAAAAAGACGTTTGCTTAATTATATTGAATGTGTACTCATAGTCTTAAAATTATATTTTTTTTAAACTGTACTTGCAGATAATATAATATTAATGAAACAAAAGGCCACTTAGGTGTGAGAGAGCACTTTCATGACTGTTTC
Source organism: Hypophthalmichthys molitrix (assembly GCA_037950675.1). Lineage (NCBI taxonomy): Eukaryota > Metazoa > Chordata > Actinopteri > Cypriniformes > Xenocyprididae > Hypophthalmichthys > Hypophthalmichthys molitrix. Next base: position 63,187 of record CM075508.1, read on the forward strand.
TTAACACACTTATGTACACTTTTAAAAAGTGCCCTTTGTAATAATGTCAAATTAAAACGTTTTACTTTAAAGTGCATTTTAAACCAATTATGTTTTAATAATCTTTTGTTGTGTGTTAAAGAAGTACACTTATTTTGTTGTGATGACTAACATACTAAAGCACATGTAAAGTACTTGATTATAATTTTAATTGCATTGTTTTACAATGTTACATTTACAGGTAAAGTTAATGTTTTAAATGTACCAAACTGCTACGTTTTCATTACAAATGTCATTACAACAATGCAAATTACTTTTCCTGTGTTTAGTTCCTGTTTCTATAGTTACCCTTGTTATAGTCTCCATGGTTACTAGTCTACACCTGTCCCTCACTGCCCTCTTGTATTTATACCCCGTTGTTTTAGTTGTCGGTCGTTGCCTTTACACACTTGTTGTAAAGCTGTTTCACTTCATGTATGGATTATTACTATTGGCTTCTTTGGATTAACCTTGTGTTTGTTTGTTCATGGAATAAAGACTGCTTGCTCAAAGATCCTCACCTCTCCTCATCCCTGCTACACCCGTGACAGAATGTCCAACTAAATAGTCCAGCCAATGTATGGCTCTAGCAGCAGTACGCTTTGGACCCAGCCATCATGACTGACACGCCAGAGTCTCGTCACGTCATGGCCACCATGCAATCACCATCTTGTCAAGTCATTGGAGTTTCCCCATGTCTGAAATCCCAAAGAATATTTTGGAGGTGGAGATATTCATCACAAGCTTCAGGGGTCCCGGTGTGTGCACCACCGCTGCATGAACTTCCAAGGCGATTGGTACCGGCATTAAAGGTTGTTGGACCCACCAATGAAGTCGGTATGAGCTGCACTCTTAAGTCTGGTGGTTTCAGCGCTTTGCAAGCCTGTTGGTCCCAAGTTTGGTGGTCTGAGTGCTTCCTAGTCTGGTGTTACCAGAGGTCCTACCGCCATTGGCTGCGCTTTCAGTGATGGCTGTCACCATATTGTGAGTTTGGGCTGCACACACTTCCCCAGCAGCAACGTCCACAGCAGCTCCTCCTGTCACGGCCAGTGAGGCCATTCCTAACACCCTCATATCAGCCAAAGATGCCATTCCTGAACTCTCTACCTGTCCTGTATTGGCCAAGGAACCCATTCCTGTCTTTGAACCCTTTGTCTGCCCTGTCATGGCCACGGAGGCTGATTCTGAACTCTCTGTGCTCCCGGTTGGTTCTGTTACAGCCATGGTGACCGATTCTGAGCTCCCACTTAAGGCCTTTGAGACGACAATAAACTGTCTGTGCTCTCTGTTTCAGTTCCGCCGTGGACCTCAGCACCACCTGCCTTGCTGGTCTTCTGCTCCACAATGGTGGCCTTCAGTCCCATCTGCTCCACTGTGGTGGTCTCCAGCTTCGCCTGCTCATCCTTGGGGACTTATTGCGCCACCTTGCTGGCTCTCTACCCTGCTGGCTTCATTTTGGCTCTCTGAACTATGGTTTCTACCCTGGCCAACTGCTCTGCTGGCTCCACCATGGTTCTATTCTCTGCCGGCTCCGCCATGGCTCTCTGCTCTTTCAGCTCCGCCCTGGCTACCTGTTATGATGGCTTCACCATGGTGCCCCAGTTTTTTTACCCACTCATAGACCTGGCCCTCCATTGGTGGTTCTGCCTCCACTCTACCACCCTCCTGGATTCTTATGTCAATTTGTGGAGTTTCTGTAATCTAAACTGTAAGGGGGGAGTTGGTGATTCTGTCACATTCTGTACGATTTCCTCTGTTTAGTGTTCTTGGACCTTTATTTTGATATTCTTGTGTCATGCTGTGTCAGGCTTATTTTTCCAACATGTTCTCCAACCAATACGCCTATATCGGTCGTTTGTCACTTCCCTGAAATACGACCCATAGGAGCGTGTGCTAAAGTTGCGCCCCTATCAACAACAGGGCACTTTCATTTTAATGCATTGTTCCCTTTTTATCTTCGTCACATTTCAGGTTTCGTGTAGCTCATTTGGCAGAGCATTGCAATATATAACAATATGCAATCATGTGATCACGCGATCATGGGTTCGATCCCAGGGAACACATGTGCTCATAAAGTGTATATGCGCTATAAATCACTGAGGGTAGGTTTAGGGGTGGGGTGGGTGTAGTCGTTAATTAAAAATGGGTTTTGCTAAATGGAAATAGGACAAATGGTGTAAAAAGTCCACACATTGCATTTAAATGAACACGAATTTTGATTGGTAACGACAGTCATACGTCATTTCATGACGACAGACGTAACACGACACTGTCATTATTTTTACGCCAGCTAGAGGGCGCATGACTTTAAAATGTAAATACAGGTCGTAACAAGGTGCTTGAAAAACCTCCTTTTTTGGAGGACAGTCTCTATTTTTTCCTTCTTGTTTCTTTAGTTAGCCTTGTTGATCTCCATGGTTACTAGTCCATACCTGTTCCTCATTGACCTCTTGTTACACTTTGTATTTATACCCAGTTGTCATTTATTGTCTTTACACGCTTGTAAAGCATCTCCTGTGTCTTCATGTTTTGATGATTACCATTTGGACCATCCTTGTTTTTGTATGTTCATGGAATAAAGACTGCTTGCTAAAAGATCCTCACCTCTCCTCATTCCTGCTACACCCGTGACAAATGCATTATATAGTCTAAATTTATATTGAATGCAATTAGTTGAACTTAGTGAACTGAAATATGGTGTAGGCTACTGTTAAAGGTACTGACAATATACTTCAATGTCATTCCTATTGAAATGTGTATCTTTTGTGTGTAAATATATGTGTAATTACATATTTGTAATGATGACATTGCAGTTTAGTGCTTTTTAAATATTTACTTTAAATTTAATATCTTATAATACTATACAGTTAAAATTATAATCAAATGTTACATGTGTTTTAGTATGTTAGTCAACACATCCAAGTGAACAAAATATTATTAAAGCATTATGATTTAAAATCTACTTTGATGTCAACTTTTAATTTGACATTAATACAAAGTGCACTTTTTAAAACTGTACTTAAGTGTGTTAAAAACATGAATGTGCTCTCTTAAGTCCACTTAAGTAGCCTTTTTATTTCACTAATATTATATTATCTGCAACTAAATATACGTTTAAGATCTGAGGTACACTACAAGTGCACTTATTTTTCATAAGGGAAAGCAGTGCATATTCATTATTAACAGGTTCCATCATTCTCAGTGACCATGTAAACGGCGCAGTGCTGTGTAGACGAAATGTCGGTGCAAGTAGAGATTTGGCACTGAGAATATTTTGTCACACATAGCATAGTGAACTACAGAACACTGCACTATAAAGCAATTTATCAACATGATCTTTTGCAACATAGGCTTTTATGAAGTATTATAAAATAATTGAGTGAAACTTATTCAAATCCTATGGCTCAGGTTAACACCAACCTCTAACCTGGTTATCGAACCTCGGTTCATGGTATTAGAATAGGCATTATTCAAGGAACATTGTATATCCCTTTACACAGAGTTCTGCTATATATCAAATATCCTGAGACCCTATTGATGTAATTCTTGCTTTAATTGAGAAATATGGTTTCTTTTCAGGATAAAAGATTAATTTGGGCAAATCTCAGGCTTTGTATATGCACGTCCCCTCTGAAGCCATTTCATTTCAAATTCCCCATTTCATTTAGCACTATCTGGATTTCAGTATTTGGGAATTAATGTCACGCCTAAATTAGATGATCTTTTTAAAGCCAAAAATGAATCAGAATCTGTCTGACTGGTCAAATTTACAAACGCTTTTTTTTGGCAGGATCAATGTTGTAAGAATGAATATTCTTCCGAGATTGAGCTTTCTATTTCAAAATTTGCCCTGTTACTGCAATATATATATATATATATTTCAAGGTATATTTGGAATCATAAAAAGTCCAGATGTAAACTTTCTGTTCTGATGAAACCAAAGGAATTTGGTGAGGTCTCGCTCCCTAACTTTCAGATTTACTTCTGGTCTGCTCAAGTCAGATCAGATTTATGTTGGTTAAGGATTGAATCCTCGAGATGCTTTCCTAGACTATGTTCCAGCATGTAACATTACTTAATTACATAAACTAAAATGAACTAATAATGAACTGTACTTCTACAGCATTTATTGTTAATGTTAATTTCAACATTTACTAATACATTATTAAAATCAAGAGCTGTATTTGTTAACATTAGTTAATGCACTGTGAACTAACATGAACAGCTGTATTTCTTTTAACTAATGTTAACAAAGATTAATAAATACAGTAACAAATGTATTGCTCATGGTTAGTTAATGTTAGGTAATATTAACTAATGTTAACAAATGAACCTTATTGTAAAGTGTAAAAAAAATAGTCTTTTACTAACATAATACCCTTTAGGTATGGAAGGATGTCAAGAAGTACTTAACCATTCAAAATAAGCCGTCTCTTAAATCTCCCATCGCACTTAATCCTGATCTTCCTCCAGCTAACAGAACACTGAGTTGGGTCATTTATCTGATGATGGTCTATTGAAATCATTCCGGTTGTTAAGTCATAAGTTCAACCTTCCCAGGAATGATTTTTTAAAATGTCATCAATTACGGCACAATTAAAAGAAAGCAGTTTACAATTCGATTTCACTGATGTGGAAAAACAGCTTTTTTCTTTGTTTACTCTAAATAAGAAGATGTCTCATTATACACATTGCTGACTAATGTTGGTTTTTCAACTTTTGACCCTCTGAGGTCAGTATGGGAAGAGATTTAGGATTAAGTTTCAGTGATGAGGAGTGGCTATCTGTTTGTACATGTGTTTCCTCCAGGGGTGCTTCAATTTCAGTTTTTTAACCACAGCCCTCCTTCATAAAATTTTCCCCAATTCCTCTCAGTTATGTTTCAAATGTAAAGCTGACCTTGGTATGGTGATGCATGTATTTGGTATTGTGATCAAATCAAAACCTACTGGAAAGAGATTCACAAAATTACTCAAACATTTATTGGAAAATCTTTTGTTCCATTTCCAAAGGCATATTTCGATCTTTTGAATTGTATCGTTGATCTGTTTTTTTTTGTTTTTTTTTTCTGTGAACTTTTGTATATTCTTGGCAAAAAAGAAAAAAGAAAAAAAAGTATATTTTATTATGGTCATTCAGTCAGTATGTGGTTGAGTCAGGCCTCCATTCTTTTACCACGGGAAAGACTAACTTGGGACCTTCATAAATATTCAGATGCTTTCTGGCATACTTGGTCCTCTCTTTGGAACTTTCTTAAAGATGTTTAGTGACTACTATATCTCTATCTCAGATTATATATTGCCCTTAAAAGTTATTTCCTTTTCAGATATGCCCTGTTGTAATTTCTCTTTTTTTTTTCTCATTGTTTTCTTTGTTTTTTATGCATAAGTATGCACATATGTCTAAAGATTATAAACTAATTTTTAGTTGTACCTGTCGCTGTGAGATACCACTACCGCTGTTGTTTGTTCAGTAATAATAATAATAAAAAGCGAATAAATAATCATCATAACTGCTCAGTGACAGGCGGTTTCTATTCAGTAAATCTGACTGAATCCTGATGATTTAAGCAGTTTATATGTACACTTAGTGGATTGTAGCTACACTGTGTAGACCATTTGTATGTAAATGTTACTCCACAAAACTGATTGAAGGATTTATTCAGTATAGTCAACAATCAGTTTGCCTGCTGTTGTAGTTATGCTGCAGATTTGCTTACACAGTGCTAGAGTGTGTAGTGTGAAACAGGCCTTCGTCTCAAATGCATTTAACCAAGAATATTCCTTTAATGTATTTTGTGGTTTACTGCTTTCTGAATCAGTGTTTCCTGATGTTTCAGTGGACTTGGCAACATATGTGAGCAGATTTCAGTGGGACAGAGCCAAATACCCCACTGCACAGCCTCTAAAGACCCTCACTGACATCATCTCCAAAGTATACACCCAATTATATCAAGCATGTTTTAAACAACAGCAACTATTTGTTTCTAGATTTATGTCCTATTGTATAAATGTTTGTCTGTGTGTGTTTATGTGTGTGTTAGCAAGTTTCTCAGGTGGACACTGAGTTGAAATCACGCAGGGCTGCTTACAGTCACGTGAAAGCCAGCATTCAAACCTTTGAGCGGAAAAATGAGTAAGTTTTCATATCTACAAATTGGGCATTTTATAAGGGGACATACATAATAATTTTTTTTTGCTTTATTTTCATGATTTATTAAGTTTATTTGAACCAAGCCCATAAAAGGACATGGTGATAGGAAAAATGTGATTGGAGGAAAATGTCTCAGGTTACAGATGTTATGTTGACGCTTTGGGAACGCTTCTGCATGAGCCGCAGAGGCTTATTGATTTCACTTTTGGTTTGAACGGGCCTTTACATTTACCACATGGCACTGACGCTGTGAGAACACTTTCACCCATGCAGAGATGTCCATCAAGCAGTCTGAGGAGCTACCAAGCAATCCGTGCAGCCGCACAGCTGGGAGAAGCCACCAGCTCCTGGACACGGCGAGAGATCAGCTCCTTGAACGCTGCCCACTGAAGTTTCACCTCCTGATACCTGTTGACGACAGTATTTACTGCATTGCCGAACAGGCCAGAGGATGAGATTGGAGTGTCAAGGAGAAAGGCCTTGTCTTTTTCTTTTATTCATGTAAGACTGATCCACAGATGCCACTCTCGCTCGCAAAACATAACGTTTCTCAGGGGAATGCAAAACAGAAAACGCAAGAGCAATGACTTGAATTTTTCCTCTCATCTCATATTTTTTTCCATCGCCATGTCCTTTTTCGGGGTTTCGTACAGTTCCCTCCCTAAATGTCAAAATGTAAAATAAGGTTCTTAGTTTTTAAATGTGACATATACATGTCTATGTGAGATTCAAAAAAGTTTAATAACCATCACTACTGCTGTACCTATCCAGGGGAAGCTTGCAGACCCGTGCATTGACCAATATTGTGAAGAAGGAGGACTTGGTCTTGAATTCAGAGTACCTCACAACACTGCTAGTTGTGGTGCCCAGGTCAGTGTGAGCTCTGAGAGCAGATAGTTCACGTTTTACTCATCAAGAGTTTTTCCTGAATGTGTTTGAATATGTATCTCTATAGGACAGCATATGCACTATGGGAGAAGACATATGAGTCGATGTCAAAGTTTGTGGTTCCTCGTTCCAGCTGGTTGGTCCCCATGCATGTTTGTGAAGAACTTTGCATTTCAGGATTCCCATGGTCATGTAAAACCTGAAAATATAAATTTTAATTGTTTAAATATATTAATTACAATTATTGATATGTGACATATTGAGATCTGCCCCAGTCTAAAGTCTTTATCTAGTAATAATGAATGATTGGAAAGGTTGTTGAAAGGTCATGGAAATTCAGTGCTCAAAACTGGTAACCCTGTTGTTTTGACAGGAAGTTGGTTGAGGATGCAGAAGCAGGGATTTTCACAGTAACACTGTTTAAGAGTGTCACCAGTGAATTCAAAGCCAAAGCCAAAAATCACAAGTAAGCATACACTCCCTGGTGAAAAAGAAGCACAAAAAAAAGCAACATTTTTTTTTTTTTTTTAAGAGTGCTTATTACGGAAATAACCTATACCTATACCTATAAATAATAATTTAAATGCAAACTGAATGCAGTGTTTTTGGCACTTAACTGCATGTTAATTGCAATTAAATTAAAGTGTATTATAGTTTAAAGGTAACATTTTATTTTACAGTGTTTTTGTTACATGTCACATGTGGTTAATTACTAATATCTAACCCTAAACCACACCCTAATCCTAACCCCAACCCTATAGTCAGTACATGTAGTTATTCATTATTACTTACTACTTAATTACACTGTAACACAGGCACCTTAAGATAAAGTGTAACTGGTTTAAATTTAAATGAAATACAATTAAGGTTTACTTTAAAGTAGGAAAAAGCATCATTAAAACATTATGATTTGAAATGTACTTTAAAGTAAAACTTTTAATTTGGCATTATTACAAAGTGCACTTTTTAAAAGTGTTAAGAAACAGTCATGAAAGTGTACTCTCTTTAACTTTTATTTTATTAATATTATATTATCTAAAAGAATAGTTTTTTAAAAAATGTACTTTAACTTAACTTAAATTTTAACACTTCTTTTTAATAAGGGCTGACATGCCTCTATATTTTATTTAGGCTTGATAATTATTGTTATCGTGTTGGCCAACAGGTTTACAGTGCGGGAATACAACCCGGATGAGGCCGAGAAGCAAAAGCAGGAGATGGGCCGTCTCTCTGTGGATAAGAAAGAACTGTATGTAAGTAAATCCTAATAAATGAGAGCCTATTCCTTTTCATAAACACAAAACTATCTGTATTTAATAGTCTTTTATTAAACTCAGCATGATACAGAAGTTGTGATAGTCTTTTCTTCCCTATTGTGCCGTATACCCTACATTTGTTCTTGTTCCAAAACGCTTCAAGAACAAGAACAAATGTAGGGCGGGGCTTGATTTTGTCTGTGGGGAATTGATTGGATGGTTGTGGTTTACTATTGGTGAATCTCATGTGAGTGACAGGTTGCCCCGCCCTCGTCATCAGAGAAGAGAAGAGATGCTGCAAGAGGGAGGAGAAGTTATTTCGATTCAAGATTACAAGTCATTTGAATTAAAAAAATTATGTGTATGGATAATGCATAATGCAATATTCCATAAAAAAAGATTCACACTTTAAGCACTGATTATTAAGACAAAACAGAGCACTGAACTGACCACTGCATCAATGATCTTGATTAAAATCTTCAACTTCTTCACCTGTGTTTGGCAACCTCTTTCTTCCATTTTCACACAAAACGTGTGTCTTTCCTTACAACACCATCAGAAACAACACTGCCATATAGAATAGTTATATGCTGTAAGCAGGGCTTGACATTAACGTTTTTGCTCATCAGCCACTGTGGCTAGTGGCTTTTCAAAGTTACCAGCCACTCAGCATTTTCACTGGCCACAATTTTGCTGTTGGGAAATTACATTTTATATGATTAAAGTTGACTTTGACACGCTAAAATTGCTTGATTTTGAGTCATTTTACTTGAGTAGCTAGATTTAAAACCCTTTCAAAACTTTAAAATGCAGATTGATCACCCAAATCAAGACTAGGCCTACATGGTATATCAGCTGGTGTATATGGGTGGGCAAGGGGTGGGTAATATGACCATAATATGATAAATTTAGTTATTTAATTAAGTTATTTTTGTTAAGCTATATAAAAAAGAACAAAGAAGCAAATTAGCAAATTACAAATACAATATTAAATTAAATAGTCTAAACTCTTTTCTCAGATAGTCTACAGTAGGTTTATTTAACATCTTTTGTTGTTTGATTACATTAATGACAGACAGGTATTTAATTGGGCTGCTGAATGCATGGACGTAATATACTGACACATATCCAGTTTTTACCAAACTGTTTATCCACTCAAAAAAATGATTCAGGCCCTTCATAGATATGACACATTTAACTCACTTTACTTAAACATATCTAATTAGAAGTAATACGTATTTATATTTAACGAGTCTAACATAAAATATTTAAATAGTTTAATCTATGAAATTTATTTAAATTTGACCAACTAAATGTAGTTAGATTTGGGAAATGGGAGTGCCTTCTGGGCATGTGTGAGACACGCTCAGACAACGCACTCGTGTAACCGCCGGCGCTATTTTCTCATGCTGGTGGAAGAACCGTTTCGGCTGATTCTCTTGCTTTTGGATATTCGTTGCTGGTAAGTACTTGTTGTTTTATGGTTAAAAATTGATCTCAATGCCAAAGAATGTGCATATCATAATATTGAGTAAAATATGTTGGGTGAAATACAGCATTGAAATAATTAATCGAGGTGAATTGTTTTAACAACTGGATACAAACGCACCTTCGCTTAAATTCAGACTCACGCAATGTGCAAAATAGCACTGTCCGTGAGCAAGACCAGTGTAACAGTCCAGAATTTGACTATTGCTAGCTGGCTTGATTTCATTCATTAAATACGTAGGCTTGTGATCGACTAACGTATGTGACTCAATTCAAATCAAGTTTGCTAGCCCAGTGAACAAAGTGATACAAATTGATTTATGGCTAGCAATATTTCTAAATCTAATGATGCATGGTTCATGCTTTCTCCCAGCAACTTTTTCCAGCTTGAGCATAGCAGGCTCATCAAAGTCACTGCTGCACACTTTAGCTTAGCTAGTTCTGTGGCATTCCCGCCATTTTATAACATCGCAAACCCAACATATCTAGATTTTTTTGTTGTTTTTTGATAAAATGATGGATCTGTGTCTCTGATGTGAAGTCTTCTGTATTTTTTAAATTTATTTTCTATGTGTTATGTGGAGCATCAGAGTTGGGACTCTGTATAAAATAGAACCATGTAATCAAAAGCATCTGTTTTCATACAAGTAAGTTAATGTTAACGTTATTCAAATAAAATGTACATCTTTTTCAGAGTTTGATGACATCATTGTGGCATCATTGAACATCATTGTGACTACCTCCTAGTAATAGTAAGTCATATTTGCTCAAATAATCTGATTTTTACATGTAATTTGTTAAATATGGTGTGTAATAATACTTTCATTCTTGTTTTTAGGATTGTGAATGTGGCAGACACACCCCTCCACACAAAAAGTATGTTTTTTTTTCTATTACTAGACTGATTATATATATATATATATATATATATATCAGTCCTTCCAGGATTTTGCAGGACTTTTTCCTGATTTTTGCAGCCTAAAATGACTGGATTTGTGGCGGCTTTTCTCAAAATTTGCAGCAATTTTTACAGCATGTTTTCATAGTTTCACAGAGATCATCGCCCCCAGTGGTGAAACATTGGAATTTCGAAACACTTATGACGTAACGAAGCCTCATTTACTGAAATTACGTGACTTTGGCAGTTTGATACACGCTCCGAACCACTGATTCGAAACAAAAGATTTGGAAAGCTGCGAAGCTTCATGAAGCAGTGTTTTGAAATCGCCCATCACTAGATATTGTTGAATAAAGTTGTTATTTTGTTTTTTTTGGCTCACAAAAAGTTCTCGTTGCTTCATAACATTAAGGTTGAACCGCTGTACTCACATGAACTGTTTTAAATATGTCTTTAGTAGCTTTCTGGGCACTGAAAGTGTAAATTAACTTACTGTCAATGGAGGCCTCACTGAGCCATCGGATTTCATCAAAAATATCATAATTTGTGTTTCGAAGATGAACGAAGGTCTTACGGGTGTGGAACGACAAGAGGGTGAGTAACCCTTTAAGTTCTAAGATGGCACCAGCCCCTGATTTGGTAGTGCTGTGAGGACTGACAGAAAACCTTTAGTTTTACAAATGGGGACAAACTATGAAGTATGAACAAATAATGTTTTGGACATCACATTAAAAATAACATTCAAACTGGGCAATATTTAAAGCTTTGAAGTTGTGTGAAGCACTTAAAAGCACTCATTAGACCATTTCTGCCACAAGTTATTTCTGTTACAGTGTTTCTCATGGTTTCCAGATTACACGTGTGCTGAGAAGAAACCGCAGAATTAATAACATCGCTGTGAAATCTTGTGAGAAGCATTTAGGTTAAATTTGTCGCAGAATTCTCTGTTGAATCACAGATATCAGATCAAACAGTGTCCACAGCGGCACCGTTTGATCAGATATCTGTGGTTTAACAGAGAATTCTGCGACGAATGTGAACGCTTCTCACAAGATTTCACAGCGGTTAAATTAATTCTGTGGTGAATTCAAGCGGTTTCTTCTCAGCACACGTGTAGAAATGTTGTTGTGTGATCCAGATCGGCCCGCTGATCTGAACTCCAGTCGCGACGCGTTGTCTCTGCGCAGCTCGAACGAATTGAAGGCATTGTTGTGATGACTTTACGACACGTGTCTAAGCCCAAAATCTGCGGAAAATCTGCGGCAATTAAGAAAAAATGCAAGATCCTCCGATTGCTGCGGAGTTTACTTGATTTTGCGATAAATTCAGCAATCGCAGAATCGTGAAATCCTGGAGGGACTGATATATATATATATATATATATATATATATATATATATATATATATATATATATACACACAGTACTGTGCAAAAGACTTATCAGTAGGCATATCAGTATTTTCACCGCAAAAAAGGTTTTATAGGTTATTTATATCTTTTGGTATAGTGTGTCAGTCGGAAATATCAGTTTACATTTCCAAACATACATTTTTCCATTAATTGTAATAATGCAGTGAAATTTTTGTATGCACAAGGAGTCTGACAACAGCCAGTATGATCTTTTCTCACCATCATCGAGTCTGTCTGTGATTACATGAAGAAACATAAAGATCTGAGACTAAATCCAGAGGAACCGCAGCAACGTCTCCAAGACGCTTGAAGAAACCGACCTGCAAAGGTACAGTACTGTGAAAAGTTTTAGGCACTTGTGTAAAAATGCTGTTATATATATATATTATTTATTTATTTATTTATTTTTTCCGTCTTTCCACAGACTGGCGCAACTGGACTGACACCATAAGCCATCAAATACTTTTGTCCACGCTCTCATCACAGGGCATCACAGGAACTGTACATTGCTGGTGCGAATCTCACAGGTAGGTCTTTCAATCAAGCACTAGACACGGGGGTACCTGAAGGGTCAGTTCTGGGACCCCTCCCTTCTCCATATATTCATATACAATACCGGTCAAAAATCTGGACACATTACTATTTTTAATGTTTTTGAAAGAAGAATCTTATGTTGATCAAGGCTACCATTATTTATTACAAAAATACAGAAAAAACAGTAATATTGTGAAATATTACAATTTAAAATAATGGTTTTCTATTTTAATATACTTTAGAATATAATTTATTCCTGTGATCAAAGCTGAATTTTCAGCATCATTACTCCAGTCTTCAGTGTCACATGATCCTTCAGAAATCATTCTAATATGATGATTTATTATCAATTTTTGAAACAGTTGTGCTGCTTAATATTTCTTTATAACCTGTGATAATTTTTGATGAATAAAAAATAAATATTATAAATAAATAATAACTTTTCTAAAGTCTGAAATCTTTTCTAACCATATAAATCTTTATTATCACTTTTTATCAATTTAACACATCCTTGCTGAATAAAAGTATTAATTTCTTTAAAAAAGAAGAAAAAAATTACATACCCCAAACTTTTAAAAAATATTGATATTTTAAATAAATGCTGTTATTTAACTTTTTATTCATCAAAGAATCCTGAAAAAAGTATCACAGGTTATAAAAAAATATTAAGCAGCACAACTGTTTCAAACATTGATAATAAATCATCATATTAGAATGATTTCTGAAGGATCATGTGACACTGAAGACTGGAGTAATGATGCTGACAATTCAGCTTTGATCACAGGAATAAATTATATTTTAAAGCATTAAATTGTTATATATTTAATCATTAAATTATAATATTTCACAATATTACTGTTTTTTATTTCTGTATTTTTGATCAAATAAATGCAGGCTTGATAAGAGACTTCTTTCAAAAAAAAGATTAAAAATAGTAACATGTCCAAACCTTTGACCGGTACTGTATACTGTTATAATGGTACATGGATTCTCCTATCATTGCTATGCTGATGACACACAGCTTTACTTTTCATTTCAGGCTGATGATCTGACAATAGCTGCACAGATCTTTGACTGCCTGGTAATCTTTGATGACCAGCCGACGTTCAGAGACCACATTACAAAGACAGTTTGGTCATTTAAGTTTGCACTGCACTATACCAGGAAGATCAGGCCCTTCCTAATGGAGCGTCCAACACAACTTCTCATCCAGGCCCTTGTCATTTCTAGACTGGACTATTGCAACGCTCTTCGAACATCTGCAGTCTCTCTAACCCTAACTGGACAGCTGAATCCCTGACAATATTCAAGAAACAACTGAAAACTTATCTCTTCCATGAACACTTAATGGTATCCTGCTGACTCTTAAAAAAACATTGCTTTCACTATTAAATCCCTCTCTGTTCTAGTTTGTACTATTCTGAACAATGTTTGAATCTTTGTATTTTTTTAGCACTTCTTGTGTTTATTGCCTCCTTAAGATGTACTGTTTGTGTTCCTTATTTGTAAATTGCTATGGATAAAAACATTGGCTAAATGAATAAATGTTTAAATGGTTAATTAATATTTCAAAGTTATGAATGCAATAAGTCATTAATAAACAGCAAATGTTTATTTTTCATATTGACCACTGACAGCTAGTGCATATTTCCATTATTTTTAATACCTGTTTTTATGACTTTTAAATAAAAACATCTCAAACAAGTTTTGTGTCCAACTAAATTTTGAGTTGGACAAGCATAAAATTATTTTTATAAATTAATCAATTTCATTTAAACTATTTGATAAAATTAAGTTGGACCAACTCAGTTACATTTTATTGCATGAATTTGTCTTTTATGAGTTGGGGCTACACATATTTATTGGATGGAAAAACTGCCCTTAATTACATTGAGTTCATCCAATGAGTTATTTTTTTGAGTGTGTCCACTTAAGCCATAACCGACTGTATTCACGTGATATACTCCACACGATGGACATTTTGACATCTGTGTGTGCGTGTATTTGACTATTCAAGCGCAATGAGATCTGATCGCGCGCGCGGCAGAGAGAGAGAGCACGCGAGAGAGCGCTTCTGTTGTGTGTCATTCAGCGCGATTCTATGGCAAGCCAGATTATTCACATACGTCTGGTCGGACATCTGATTGCACACTGACGCGTCAAAAACACACGTTGTTGCGTACCAAAACGCACATCCTCGACGTGTGATTTGCTATTTGAGTCGGACAAAATGCTCGTTATGAACGTGTAAACAGGTAAATCAAACAGCCAGTGCAAACGTGCGTTTGAAGTGTCCAACAGGCGAAGAGAATGTTATATTTTATGTGCCATTTAAAAATGCCAGAGAAACAGTACTCTCTGTTATGGGAACAACAAAGGTATATTGGATACAGATACGTTATGGAAGCGTCACGTTATTCAAGATTGAACAGAAAGCCTCAATAATTAGCTATTAACTTATCTAACTGGATTAAGTGATTAGGGCTAGTGGGAGTGGCTGTCTTACCCGCCACAGCTGAAATCTACCCGCATTTGGCGGGTGTTAATGTCAAGCCCTGATTGTTTCAGTCCAATAGGTCAGGTCATAGTTTCAGTTTTGTTACCATAGGTGTAAAAAAAAATACACTTCTATAATGTGCTTAAAGTGCTTCTTCTTTAGTACTTCTTAAGAACATGTAAGTGTACTCAACTGTACTGTTTTGAGACAGCATGAAATATGAACTAAAATGTGCTTTTAAAATACTATATTAAAATGTATTAAAAAAATGTATTTAGTTACCACTTGTAGTACACTATGGGTTCAGGTGTACTACAAGCACTCTTGAAATACAACATTGGAACAGTGTCTTGAGTAACCGTTTGGTAACCGAAGTATAAGTGGAATAATTGACTCATAACACACACCCGCTTCGCGTCATGGCCGCATTACCACCTCAGGTGTGTGTTATTTTCTAAGAATTCAACGGCCCGTCGTCAATTATTACTTACATATTGATATGAGGACAGGTGATTCTGGGACAGTGAGACATTTGATTCGATAAAATGCAGATGAAGAAGAGAAAAATCAACTGAATTGCTATGATTATTTTCAAAACTAATGGCTGGTAAAGGTTTGATGCCATGTCTCAAGAATCAGTGCAACAATAACAGGGTGCTTATTTGTCCCAACAGAGAACATTTGTGTGTTGGCTGAAGGTGAACTTCAGTGAGATCTTTGTGGCCTGGATTCACGTCAAGGTCCTTCGGACATTTGTTGAGTCAGTTCTCAGGTAAAAGGATCTCTTGAACAAGCAATGAATCACAAATATGAACGGATCAACACACACATTACAGTTGCTCTGCTGTTGGTTAGGTACGGTCTGCCGGTCAGTTTCCAGGCTGTTTTGCTCCAGCCCAGTAAGAAGAGTATGAAGCATCTTAGGCAGCAACTCAACTCTTTATTCAAACACCTCGACCCAGCGGCTGTGACCGGTAAACCGGACGTAAGTTTTTTTCTCTCTCGTCCTGAATTCCCATTTCCATAACCACTCACAATTAAAAGATTAGTTAAATCGTTAGTTAAATCAGATCAAAAGATTAGTTAGATTAGTGTTTATTGCATTTCGTCTGCACTCTAAGGTGCAATTAATTTATGTAGGAAAGAAATCGTCTCAGGTTACGTATGTAACCATGGTTCCCTGAGAACAGGGAACGAGAGTCTGCGTTCGAAAACGCTATGGGGAACGTCACACGTGAGCTGATATCTGAAAGCCAAGTATCAAAAACTCCAATCCTATTGGCCGGCGACAGCCTATGACATCATCATAGCGCGACACGGAAGTATATAAGGAGCGCCTAGAGAACCAGTCAGTATCTTTTCGTCTTGAGGGACTATTCAGCAGGCAGCCCTGAAGCATGGCAGGGCAACGCAGAGTCTCGTTCCCTGTTCTCAGGGAACCATGGTTACATACGTAACCTGAGACGTTCCCTTTCGAAAGGGAACTCAACTCTGCGTTCGAAAACGCTATGGGGAACGATATACCCACGCCACCATGTTTGAGGAGAGTGCATGCCAAAAGATGGCTAGACAAATGTAAAGCAGTTTCGAATGAAACGCCAGATAGCAACTCACCCTCGGGTCACACAAAGGCTGTCAGTGACAGCATTCCCTACGGCCAACAGCCCAAGCTGAGCCTCAAGAAGGCCTTCAGCAGAAGGCCTACCAAGGCCGCTAAAGGCATCTGGAACCAACTTTTCCGAAGAGAAAGTGGTCCCTTTAAGGGAATGTGGCCAGAGAACTGAAAGGAACCCCGGCCAGTCACTAGAGGGGAACGAAGACACCCTCAGTGCCACCAGGGAGGCCGACCTGGTCTGTTATAGGACAAACTTAGTCTTGGCCAACCCTGTCTGAGTACAGAATCTCCATAACGCATTCTTCATAGGTTCTCTAGGCGCTCCTTATATACTTCCAGGTCGCACTATGATGATGTCATAGGCTGTCGCTGGCCAATAGGATTGGAGTTTTTGATACTTGGCTTTCAGACATCAGCTCACGTGTGACGTTCCCCATAGCGTTTTCGAACGCAGAGTTGAGTTCCCTTTCGAAAGGGAATCACAGGCTTTCACGGTTGCAGCCTCTTTTTAAAACTTATTTTATTACTGATACTTTGCACCAGTTTTTGTTCTCTTGAACGCATTACATGCTTTATTCACAAATGTTTTATTGCAGTTCGTAACTTCAGATGAAAACATAGCTAGTGTTTAATTAAATGAGGACTTTAAAAACTATCAGAATGAACCCTGTTCTGCTCTTGTTGTGATGGTTTTGCTGTCACTCTTCTTAGGTGGGGCTTGAAATCCCAGACGGAAGCACCGGACAGCAGGAATATTACTCCTACATTTGTTATCCTATCAAAATTAATTTGGTGGATCCAAGTTAGTGCTAAATCATGGAATGAACTCAGGAATTTTTGATGTTATTTGGCACTCATGTTTCTGTTTTGCATCTTGCATATTAAAATAAACTGTGACAAACAAATTAAATCCATGTTTACTGAGTGTGTACTTTTTCCCCTGGATTCACTTACAAGGCTTAAGTCTAGTCTTAAAATGCATGTTTGAGCTGTTTTAACTGAAAGTTAATCTTAAAATATGTCAGAGTCATTGTTTTGTCTCCAGATGCAAACCAATAATGTTTTCTTCTGGTGTACGTTTATAAAAGCTACTTAAATATCCTAATTAAACTAAGGCCTAATCCTGGCTTAGTCTAAGCCCTGTCTGTGAAACCGGGCCTTTAAGTTTTGAAACGAAGTCAAGGTACCTTTAACCAACTACAAGATTCCATGTTATCCCTAAAGTGTTTAGCATGCTTAGGATTGGTGCATGTGTAAGAGATGTGCATGTAGATCTCACTCCCTTGGCCTCTAGAGGTCATAAATACAGCCAGCTGCTTCATTACTGAATTAATTAATGACTCACTCATTAAGACAGCGACTTTCCGCCACCTAGTGGAGATTTTAGTTCAATATTTAAAAGTATCACTTTGTTTATTACCATCATTTCATATTTCTTTATATATTTATATTTAAAACATTTACCTCATAACATTATTTATGCAATTGTAATTGCATTCATGCCAGCATTAAACAGTGTGCAAATACATCTAGATGCAGCTTGTGCTACTGCAGAGCAAAGATGGCTTTTGTTGATACTGATTTCATTTGATTGAAATTGTTGGTTTAGTTTAATTTATTGCTTTATTTATTATATTAATAATTAAATAATGGAATTTGACAAAAAAAGGACACATACAATTAATAGGGTTAGAAAAACTTTGCCTTTTGAAAGGTAAAAAAAGACAAAAAAATAATTTTAAGGGATCAAATATTGTCCATTAATGGGTGTGGCTGCAGTGGGAGAGAGGGGTACGCAGAAGGATGTTAAAGGCCTAACGGGGGTACGTCACTCTAAAAAGTTTGGGAACCACTGCTGTAGGGTTTAGTGTAGGTTCTATGTCATTTTCAAACACTTTAGTGCATTAACCTTTAGCCACTCATTGGACATGTCATTTCAGAACTGCCTCTATATGTACAACAACCAACATAATAAAACATTGCCAGATTCACATTCATCTGTTTCAGGTAAAACCGAACGTGCTTTTAGCGCTACTCACTGGACATTTCAGTTTGAAAGTGTCGCAAAATGTTCAAGAAGCAACATAATAGGCTTGTTTGTGAGATGCAGTTAACTGATACTAAAACTAAAACCATTAAAAACCACAACAACATGACTAAAACTTTAACTAAAATTAAAGGGATAGTTCACCCAAAAATGAAAACTCTGTCATCATTTACTCATACTCATGTTGTTCCAAACCTGTATGAGTTTCTTCTGTTAGTATTCTGATAGTATAATATTGTGAAGAATGTCAGTGATCAAACAGTAGCCATTGACTTACATTGTAGAAAAAAAAAAAAAACTATGTAAGTCAATGGCTACTGTCAACTGTTTGATCACTGACATTCTTCACAATATTATACTATCAGAATACTAACAGAAGAAACTCATACAGGTTTGGAACAACATGAGTATGAGTAAATGATGACAGAGTTTTCATTTTTGGGTGAACTATCCCTTTAAAATGAAAATTATAATATATATGTATATATATATATATATATATATATATATATATATATATATATATATTTTAAACTCATTCAAAATATTAATAAAAACTATAATAGTATGTCAATGATGCAAAAATAATGGTGCTCTTGTCTCCTTATAGAGATTAGAGGTTTAATTAGACAGATCTACATTTAGAGATCAAAGCTCTCCATGTGGGTGCTGAAAAGCTTTCTCATTGGTGTAGGTGGAAGAAAAGAAACTTTATCAGATAGCAGAAGAGGGAAACAAATGTTTTTTTATCAGTGCTGTCTGTGTTTGTGACAGTACCTACCACATGATCTCACACATGGGCTGGTCTACACAAACATAAAGGAACAACTCCACACTTAAGCAGGAGCTTCACATGTGA
Source organism: Hypophthalmichthys molitrix (assembly GCA_037950675.1). Classification (NCBI taxonomy): domain Eukaryota; kingdom Metazoa; phylum Chordata; class Actinopteri; order Cypriniformes; family Xenocyprididae; genus Hypophthalmichthys; species Hypophthalmichthys molitrix. Next base: position 82,852 of record CM075508.1, read on the forward strand.
ACTGGTGAAATATTCCTCTCTTCCCAAATCAGTCAGAAGAACTTTAAAGAAGAGCCGCTTTGAGGTACAGTATTTTAAACACAGATATTAATTTGATGAAAGTACATTTGTTCACAGTCGATTATACAAAAACGTGCTATTAGGACTGTGGGAAAAATGTGCATTTATTCAAGTCAAAGTTTGGACATAATGACTGAATATTAGATTTATTCAATACAGATAGTATCAAAGCAACTTCAAATTAATAAATAATAAATAACAGTGTTAATGTTGTGCAATTCATCGTTTATGAAACAAATTCAATTTCAGTAGTGTCATTATTCAGCTCAAGTCAATAACAGTGTCAGTGTTGCAAAGTTAATGTCATTCCCATCTGATAGTATCAGTGCAGTTAAATCAATAATATTACTGAATGTATTAATAATTAATAAAACAAACATTTAATTTTTCCTTTATTACTATGTTTTAATGTACGAGCTGGAGTGAATAATATTTAAAACGTAAAATGTAAAGTTACGTTCAGGATGTGCAGAAATATGTCTGGTAGTGGGTAAACATAGCTCCTGAAACAAGACACACATTTTAAACCAGGACACACACGCCTTTCATTTATGGTAAATATGACCGTGGTATCATTATCTTATCTGCTATCTGTACAGAAGCAACCATGATGCAGAAATATTTGCATAGCTTCCCTCTCGCACATGCAATTAGGCAAAACTTGTAATCTCTTGTGAAGAAGTAAACTTTTGTTTTACTTTAATGTTAGTTAATAAAAATACAGCTGTTCATTGTTCATTCACAGTGCATTAACTAATGTTAACAAATACAACTCTAGATTTTATTAATGTATAGTAAATGTTGAAATTAACATTAACAAGGATTAATAAATGCTGTAGAAGTGCAGTTCATTATTAGTTCATGTTAACTAATGAACCTTATTGTAAAGTGTTACTGTTATATTAAATGCAATTAGTTTAGAGAGTTTTTTTCGACCGACCCTCTTCTTCATATGTAATTCCATAATTACATCTATTGTCTTTTATCGTGGAGCCTTAATGATCGTGGATAACCTAGTCAAGGGCAAAACCCCATAATATTCTTGTTATTAGCATAATTATTAATGATATTAGTGTGGTTACCGGGGAAATTTGAGGAGGGGGGTGGGGAAGGAGGAGTAAAGGGGAAAAACATATAAAAGCAATTAATGTCTTTAAATACTACACACCCCTACTACACCTGTAATTCTTAGTAAAACTTTACTTAAAAATAATTAAGTAAAACTTAATTTGACATTACTGCAAAGTACACCTTGTGTAAAGTACTCAAGTGTAAGAAACATAATCGTGAAAGTGTCCTCTCTTTATTTCGTTAATATTATCTGCAAGTACAGTAAAGATTTAAAATACACTACAAGTGCCCATTCAATACAATTAAGTGCACTTCTTTTTCACAGGGTATGAGCTTCTGTCTGATATACAAATGTTTTCATAAAAGCCCTGTGAGTACTGTGTGGTTTCTATTGCTCTTTTTAATTTCTCTCCGTCTGTCTCTTTCCTCTCAAGGTCACTCATACAGTTATGGATCTCGACGATGAATATGAGATTCCTTATGACACGTTTAACGACTCTTATTCTTATGACATGGACGCAGAGCCTTGTAACCTGACAGGTTTCCACGAGCATGAAGTGCCCATCCAAACGTACATCTACTCTCTGATTTGTGCACTCGGCCTGGTGGGCAACATTTTGGTCCTCCTAACGTACTCCTTCTACAGGAAAGCAAAATCCATGACCGATATCTTCCTGGTTAACGTGGCGTTGGCGGACCTCCTGTTCGTCGTCGCCCTGCCGCTGATCATATACAACGAACAGCACAGTTGGAGCATGGGCACATGGGCTTGTAAGTGTCTGAGAGCCGCCTACAGCATCAACGTGTACAGCAGCACGCTCCTGCTCGCCTGCATCAGCGGCGACCGCTACGTCGCCATCGTCCAAGCCAGGCGATCGGTCCGGATTCGAACGCGAGCTCGGGCGTACAGCCGGCTCATCTGCACGCTCATATGGCTGCTTGCGTTTATTTTGTCTTTGCCTACGTTCATATATTACCGGGTGGAACAGAACGAATGCATCAACATCTTTGAGATGGCCGAAACCGCCATGCTAATGAAGATCCTGATTCCCAGCATGCAGATGGTCGTAGGGTTCTTGGTGCCGCTGATGGTCATGACATTCTGCTACTCGTGCATCATGGCGACGCTGCTCAAAGCGAAGAACTTCCAGAAGCACAAGGCGGTCCGAGTGGTTCTGGCCGTGGTCCTTGTTTTTGTCCTTTGCCATCTGCCTTACAACGTGGCACTCCTGGTCTACATCAGTAAACTGTTCAGTGAGAGAAACTGCAAGGAAGAACAGCTGACTCTGGTGACGCTGTCCATCAGCAGGAGCGTGGCCTACCTTCACTGCTGCCTGAATCCCATTCTCTACGCCTTCATTGGGGTTAAATTCAGGAGCCACTTCTTTCAGATCCTACAGGACTTGCGGTGCCTGGGGAAAAAGTACATTTACTCGGGACGCTCCTCTCAGCAGACCTCTGAGCTGTACATATCGGCAAACAAAACCGTCGTTGCCCACAATCATGACAACCAGTCGTCATTTTCAATGTGACAATGTAAAACTTCCGACCGATTGCTGTGTGGTTGTTCTCAAGAAAGCAGTGAATGATCTTGTGTATAATTTACCAAAATGAAACTGCAGTCCTGTTATTAAAAATATACTGTGTATTTTGGTAACACTGTAGAATAATGTCCCATTACCCAACAATGAGCAATACATTTGTGACAGTAAGGGATCATTTACATCCAAGAAGAAGTGTAATAATCTATGTTAATGTTAGTTAATAAAAATATAACTATTCATTGTTAGTTCATGTCAGCTCAGTTCCATTAAATAATATTAACATACAACCGGTGATTTTAAAATAATGCATTCGAAAATTAACATTAACTAAGTTAAATAAATTCTTTAGAAGTGTTTTGTCATTGTTAAACATTATTGTAAAGTGTTACCAAACCTTCTTTTGAAATTACTGATATGAAAGAGATGCGAAATATTTTTGTACGTAAGCAAAATTTTGTGATGTTTTCTTTTGTACAGTAACTTTACTATAACTCTTGTCAACAATGTGGTATTAAACCATATGAGTCTAGAAATGTGTGAGGGTAAAAATATATTATGCTTGTAAATGGCACAATATAACATATTATAGCAATATTCAAAACAAGCTTTAAGAAGAAAACCAAAACATTTAAACATTATTACTAAAGCCTACTGTATTATATTCTATATGCAAATTTCTAAGGCATCAACATGATCAAAACTTTGCTGATAAACCTGTCGCACACAATCTCCTACAGTCCTTCTGTCGTCTGATTGATACTTTAGACATTTTTTTTTTATCAAGTAAAAGATCTTTTAGTATAAATGTAAAAACATCCACCTTTCGCTCGTGCTTCATGTGTCTTTCTGCTGTGAAATATTTACTGATATTCATAAAGTAAAATACTTGAATGAAATTTTGAAATTATCAAATATGATAATCATCTTTTGAGGAAGGTTTATTTGTTCATCTCTCAATCATTCTATTTCATTGCATTATATGTTTTACAACTACAGAGCTTTGATCATGAAACTAAGCATTTAAATATCATCTTACTAAGACATATTATTGGCAGATACTGATATTTATATGCATTTTATGTCAGTATCTGCTATACCGTTATAAAGATCTCATTGATTTACAAGCATCAGAATTTCATCTTACTTTCTGTCCATGTAAATATCAGCATCTGCACTGAATTTAATATTTCTGCTCAGTTTGTGCCTCTAAATAAATGTGTTTTCTCCTCTTCGAGTTTTGAGCTCCATATTCTCACTATACGAGCCATTAAAGCCTGCTGTATAAAATATGATACTCAGAAGACATGCATTTTTAATATATATTTTGTCTAAGTTTTAATAAACTGCTCAATTTAGAGTTGTTGAGTGGACAATAAACTTCCACTGTTAAATCATGAAACAGTGCTCAATGAGATCTGCTGAACAAGTTTGTCAAATTGATCAAACAATGTTGTTTTTTGTGGCATTGTAGTCTTGACTCTTCCTCTGGAGTGTGAAACAGGGACTTTTGGCCCTGTGGTCAGAAAGGAGGCCCTCTATCTAAACATATCTTCACAAAATTTGGATGGGGGCCAATGACACACTTCTTCTTCCTCTGAATATAAATGTACCTCGGCTTACTGAAAGTAGTGGGATGATTATCTAAATCTAACTAAATGGGCCAGAGAGCAAAAAACTTGCATACAGAAAAGCATATAAATGAAACGACATGACTTGACCTTGAGTAACATCACATCCATGAAAGCAGGAAATATTATTGATGAAAACCCTCCTGGTGAGAGAGGCTCTTCAACCATCACTACAAAACACAGGTTCTCTTTTCAGTAGATTTATCTATTTAAATGATGCTTGGCTCATTTCCTCATACTACACAAGTAAACAACACAGTGAATTTGCATACATACACGGCATCGTAAATCCCCGAAATTTGCCAACACGTTTAAAGATCAGTTTCTAGGTGAAAGTCTCTTCTGCTCACCGAAACTACATTTATTTGATAACAAATACAGTAAAAACAGTAATATTGTATTATTCCTGTGATCAAAGCTGATTTTTTTTTCTAACAATGTAGACGTCTTTACTATCACTTTTGATCAATATAATACATCCTTGCTGAAAAGTATTCATTTCTTTCTTTCAAAAAAGATACAAAAAAGATTTAGACTATTTTAATGTGTCCTTGTTGTGTAATTATACAAATAAGTACTGAGTAATATTAATAGTTAGTTGCTTGCATTTATGCATAATTTACTGTGACTACTACTATAGTAAGTACATGTGTAACAGGGACACTAAAATAAAGCGTTCCCAAATTCTTATACTGGCCTCAAACTGTAAAGTGTATTTTAAGGTTAACTGATCACTTTTTCACCCTTTTACCTTCACTAGTTTCAATGATCCTGTGGTGGTGTTGTAAAAGTATAAATAATAGTTTCTCTCTAATTAAAGGAGGATGATTTTTTTTTTTACCTTAAAGCCCTTCAAGATTTTCTGTCATAAAGACTTATTTTACTCAGACAAAGAAAAGGAAAGAAGTACAGAACACAAATGTTGCTTCAGTACATTGTTTGTGAACAGCGGTCCAGGAAAACTTTGTAACATGTTAGAGTTCATCAGTCTTACAGCAACAATCAGGATCTGAGTCATGTAAAGAAAGCTCTCCTATTCTGATTTTGAGTAAAGCATTACTTTACGCTTGTGGTACATGGAGCTCATAAGAAACACAGAATCAGTGATGCATGTGGGGAGAATAGGGCATATGTAGAAAAACAACATATCCGTCCAGGAAACGAGCAGGTATCGGGTTTGAGGTTTGGGAGCAGTGAGAGCGTGCAGCATGGCATTGATAACTAAAGTGCAATCCTTAAACCCTGAAGCACACACTGAGTGAAAATAATCACATGCCATCTCAATGTACTTCTGGTTGAACATTAGTTTACGTGCATCGTCAAATTCATCCCATATGTCTTGCGGTGCTTTCTTGCACAGAATATTTGTGGCTGCACCAAAATTTCCAGGTTGAATAATGCTGACCTACAAACAAACAAGCAATAAATAAAAACAATGTACCATGTTCAGTGTCCTATTTGTAATGGATACTTAATTAAGAAATAGATTATAGCATGTTTTAATTATAATTATTACTTTTTTTTCTTGGTTCACAGTCATTTTATATTTTGTGTATAAATTGTACAATAGTTGTTGAATTTAACCCTCATGCACTGTTCGATTTCTGGGTACACTCAATATGTTCCGGGTCAAAATGACCTTAATTGGATTCAATACAATTCCCCAAAAATCACACTATGGAGAGAAAAAAAAAAAAAAAAAAAAAAAAAAAAAAGTACAATCAGGTACAAATAATTAACTTTTAATATCAATACTTTTCACACATTACAAAGAATAAATAACTGAATTTATGATTTCTAAATGTTTTAACCACTATTTTTAAGACTGCCCCTCCCCATCTCCTGGGGAAATTTGTGATTACACATTTATAACTATAACATCTTAGTCTAAACCTAAAGTAATCTTGACAAACTATATCATTTGAAAGCTTTCAGACTCTAGTTTTCATATTTGGTGACTGATTTTCAAAATTACAGAGCAATAGATAAATAACGTTAGATTCTTCATTTGTGATGTGGTGCCAAACTATAACATGCTCTGATTCTTTTCGTGTCATGTCTAGTTTTGGCTTTGTTTTCATGTTCATGTTTCATGTCTTATTTTGCAGCATAGTCATTGTCATGTCTCATTGCTATGTTTGTATTGTGCTCCCTTTTGCCATGCGTTTCCCTTGTTTGTGTCATGTGATCCTGCCATGTGCTCCCTTGTCATGTGTCCTATGTTGTCATTCGTTGAACCAATCATTTGTGCACAGTTGTGTCTTGTCTAGTCATTAGCCCTTGTGTATTTAAACCCTTGTGTTTGCCATGTGTCTTTGTCATGCATTGTCCCTGTGCCACTGATGGTGAGTTTTATGTTCTTGTTTTGTACCATGCCAAGCCACACCAAGCCCTGCCATGTAAAATCTTTGTCTGTTGTTGGATTTTGTTAATAAACTGCACTTGGGTCCTCTACAACTTGCCTCCAATGGACTAGCATTACATTTCGTATGCTTTTTTTTTTATGTGTTTAAGGGATTGAGTTCAAATCAAATATTAACATTACTGCTGAAACTTCTACTGAATAGGACGTCTACTTCATAAATATTTTCAAAATTATGGAAATATATGGTTCAGATCACTCAAACCATAAATGGAAATTGAAGAGTCCTTATATGGTCACCGGTGGAATCTGAATGTCATCTAGTGAAAAAGTTTGGTACTGTGTTTTGTGTTGTGTGTGTGTGGTTTTTTTTTTTTTTTTTTTTTTTTTTTGAGATATCAACCTAAAATTTGGCACAAACTTTAGATATTTAGCTTTGATTTTCTTGAGGTTTTAGAGTTGAACATGTTTTGTTAAATATATATCTTATATAAAACATAAATATATTTTTCATATACTCAAACTTCTATAACTCTTTTAAACTTTACTTTTACAACTTTTGCTTGTACAATAATCTGTGACATGTTCCCTTTAAAAATATATCAAATGTAAGTCTGTGCTCTGAAGTATTTAACATTTTTAACAATTTAAGTTGGAAAAGTCATTTTCAGACAGTTAACAGGTAAAACAACTTTATTTTCACAAATTTTAAGTGTGTTCAACTCCGTACGACAGGACTAGAGTTGAGGAGTTCTGACCTACAACACACAAGTGTTTTGTATTTTGGGTCTGTACAGTTGCTTTTGTCAAATTTGACCCACAAGATTGAATAAAATTTCAACATGTTGAAACTTTGCATGTTCATTACCCTAAATAAGAGTCACAAAATTTCAAGAAAAACAACATGGGTATAATTGTATTTCAGATTGAAAAAAGAAATGATAACTAATTTTTACCATATGTGGCTGGCAAAATTTTTCTGTATTGAAATAAGTGAGGAAAACCTCCTTTTTTAGCTTCATAGGGTAGTAAAAAAAAATATAACCAAGAAATACAGTTCTACAGTTGGGTTAGGACATTAAAGTATGCATGTCAAATTGACCCGCGAACATCACGAACCTAACAGTAATTGTGTGTATGTCAAAACACATCAGTGTGTTGAAACTTTGCATGCATGTTCATGACCCTAAATGAGTCACAATTTCAAGAAAAACAAAAAACAAACAAAAAAACAAGTTAACTGATGTTTCAGTCAACTCAAATTGATATGGGTCAAATTGACCCGCAACAATACACGAGGGTTAAAATAGTGATTTATCTTGATTTACAGGTGCTGGTCATATAATTAGAATATCATCAAAAAGATGATTTATTTCACTAATTCCATTCAAAAAGTGAAACTTGTATATTATATTCATTCATTACACACAGACTGATCTATTTCAAATGTTTATTTATTTTAATTTCAATGATTATAACTGACAACTAAGGAAAATCCCAAATTCAGTATCTCAGAAAATTAGAATATTGTGAAAAGGTTCAATATTGAAGACACCTGGTGCCACACTCTAATCAGCTAATTAACTCAAAACACCTGCAAAGGCCTTTAAATGGTCTCTCAGTCTAGTTCTGTAGGCTACACAATCATGGGGAAGACTGCTGACTTGACAGTTGTCCAAAAGACGACCATTGACACCTTGCACAAGGAGGGCAAGACACAAAAGGTCATTGCAAAAGAGGCTGGCTGTTCACAGAGCTCTGTTTCCAAGCACATCAATAGAGAGGCGAAGGGAAGGAAAAGATGTGGTAGAAAAAAGTGTACAAGCAATAGGGATAACCACACCCTGGAGAGGATTGTGAAACAAAACCCATTCAAAAATGTGGGGGAGATTCACAAAGAGTGGACTGCAGCTGGAGTCAGTGCTTCAAGAACCACTACGCACAGACGTATGCAAGACATGGGTTTCAGCTGTCGCATTCCTTGTGTCAAGCCACTCTTGAACAACAGACAGCGTCAGAAGCGTTAAAGATAAAAAAGGACTGGACTGCTGCTGAGTGGTCCAAAGTTATGTTCTCTGATGAAAGTAAATTTTGCATTTCCTTTGGAAATCAGGGTCCCAGAGTCTGGAGGAAGAGAGGAGGGGCACACAATCCACGTTGCTTGAGGTCCAGTGTAAAGTTTCCACAGTCAGTGATGGTTTGGGGTGCCATGTCATCTGCTGGTGTTGGTCCACTGTGTTTTCTGAGGTCCAAGGTCAACGCAGCCGTCTACCAGGACGTTTTAGAGCACTTCATGCTTCCTGCTGCTGACCAACTTTATGGAGATGCAGATTTCATTTTCCAACAGGACTTGGCACCTGCACACAGTGCCAAAGCTACCAGTACCTGGTTTAAGGACCAAGGTATCCCTGTTCTTAATTGGCCAGCAACTCGCCTGACCTTAACCCCATAGAAAATCTATGGGGTATTGTGAAGAGGAAGATGCGATATGCCAGACCCAACAATGCAGAAGAGCTGAAGGCCACTATCAGAGCAACCTGGGCTCTTATAACACCTGAGCAGTGCCACAGACTGATCGACTCCATGCCACGCCGCATTGCTGCAGTAATTCAGGCAAAAGGAGCCCCAACTAAGTATTGAGTGCTGCACATGCTCATACTTTTCATGTTCATACTTTTCAGTTGGCCAAGATTTCTAAAAATCCTTTCTTTGTATTGGTCTTAAGTAATATTCTAATTTTCTGAGATACTGAATTTGGGATTTTCCTTAGTTGTCAGTTATAATCATCAAAATTAAAAGAAATGAACATTTGAAATATATCAGTCTGTGTGTAATGAATGAATATAATATACAAGTTTCACTTTTTGAATGGAATTAGTTAAATAAATCAACTTTTTGATGATATTCTAATTATATGACCAGCACCTGTATGTGATTTATAGTAGTGGCCAAAAGGGGATAATTGTTTAATTAACCCTACAAGTTTGATTAAACCCTCAAAATATGAGGAAAATATATATCTTTTTAGTTCAACAGAAGAAAACTCATACAGGTTTGGAACAACATAAAGGTGAGTAAATGATGACAGAATTAAATTTAAATTTTTTGGTGAACTATCGCTTTAATATTTCATTGGTTCTCTCTTGTTTATGCATGTGTTCATAATTTCTTTGTATGACAGCCTTGCCAAAAATTATGTCGGCGCAACTTGTGTTATCATTGTGTTATCACAAATAATACAATTGACTCCAAAGACAATCAACACATAATATGCTTTCAAAACCTTTAACAAATTTTAAATATTTGAATAAAGGGTGAAGATGTCAGTTTTTCATTTTCTTTTTTGGCCACTACTGTATCTACAGTTTATATTTTATGGGTTGCTTGTCTGATGAAGGCCTTGAAGTTGGTTGAAATTTACATCGTTTTGAAGAAATATGTGCGTGTTGCACTTTTTTCTAGAGTTTTCTTCTCAACAGTTAATTGAGCACCTGATTTTCAATTTTGGTCTGTTTGTAATGAATAAAATAACAATAATAAATTAAATAATGATAAAAACAGCCCTCTTAGGTCAGTAGATGTGTGAGTGTGAACGCATCGGTCCTTACCTTAACTCCAAAACTGGCCATCTCTACTCTCAAGCAGTCTGCGAACGCTTCCAGTCCCCGCTTGGACACACTGTATGCTCCCATGTTCAGACAATTGAAGAAAGAAAAGATACTTGACACATATAACATACGACCTAAGAATGAATGATGAAATTAAAGACAGTAGTAAGTTATCCATAAACGTAACACTGTCAGAAAAAGCTGTCAGAGGGGCGGTACACTTTCAAACTTATTTGACTTTGAATTATTGACTTATTTACCACTAAAGGGTGCATATAAGTAGCTTAAAGGATTAGTTCACTTCAGAATTCAAATTTCCTGATAATTTACTCACCTCCATGTCATCCAAGATGTTCATGTCTTTCTTTCTTTAGTCAAAAAGAAATGAAAGTTTTTGAGGAAAACATTCCAGGATTCTACTCCATATAGTGGACTATATGGAGAAGTACTGTATATAGGGCTATATAGTAGAGCTCTTTGAAGCTGCACTGAAACTGACATTTGGACCTTCAACCCGTTGAACCCCAGTGAAGTCCACTATATGGAGAAAAATCCTGGAATGTTCTCCTCAAAAACCTTCATTTCTTTTCCACTGAAGAAAGAAAGACATGAACATCTTGGATGACATGGAGGTGAGTAAATTATCAGGAAATTTTCATTTTGAAGTGAACTAATCCTTTTAAAAGTACATATTATTACCTAAAGTATTATAATTAGAGTACCTAATGTTAAATATTAGTGGTTGGCCAATGCCAATAATTTAAAAATGCCAAATTTAAGCTTTTTTAAGTCTCGGAAACAGCTTTTATTTTGACCTGCTAAGATCAGCAGCACCTGAGCACAGATACCAGCGTCATCTTTAAAGTCTGCATGAACCGGAAATTGCAATAGTCTCCCCTATTGTATCTGAGTGAAACTGCTTCTGGAACAAGAACAAATGTAGGGCAGGGCTTGATTTTGTCCATGGGGAAGTGATTGGATGGTCAAATCAATTGAATTGATTTTTTTTACTTCCTTTTTATTCATGTTTTTAACAGTTTATTTGTGGAAAACACTACACTACTGTTTAACAGAATTACAGAATCGATTAAAACATAAATCTGTTTATTTTACAGACATTTTTTCAATAAAGTGCAAATTATTTTTCATATTGATTCATTTTACAATTAATTATATCTAGTTTAGTAAATATATAAATCTAAATGTCATTGCAGTCATTTAGTCATGCATGCTATTTAAATAAAATAGTGTAATATCATATTGGGTTTAAATCAGCCACCCTGCTCTCTAAAATAACAGTCATCAAAAAATACATATTGGCCAACCACTAGTAAACATTACCTTTTGAAAGGATGCCACCCTAATGACAGCTTCTGAAGGAATAAATCAATCAACAATGACTTTAGTAGATTATCTGCCAGTCAGAACAGAAGTCATCAATGACCTTTGGATGCTCTAACAAGTGACAAGAATGGGATGGTGACTCTGATGGCACCAAACAGGTTAATATCAGCCATCTTCTGGAAGTCCTCAGCTGTACTCCACTCGGTCTCTCCCCAGTCACTGATGCCCGCATTATTTACAACGGCATAGAGGCCTGAACATGTACAATATAGAGAGAAAAAGGGCATTCAAAGGGGTTTTCAATCTTGAAATATTAAAGAGGCCATATTATGCCCTTTCACAAAGTCTTGATGTTGTTTTTGTGCTCTACTAGATTGAATGTTGATTATTTTCCTCATATTCTCCATTGTTCAGCTCCTCTCTTCCCAGTCTGTCAGTAACGCTCTGTTTAGTTCCTGTCTCTATGAAGCCCCTCCTTCTGAAAAGCACAGTGTGCTCTGATTGGTCGGCTGGAGCGGTGTGTTGTGATTGGTGTTTGGGAAATGTCCCGCCCCTTACCATAACCGCCTGTTTCGACACACTACTAACTAACTCATCCAGGCCCCGCCCCTTTATTCTGCGTATGAATTATTTAAATGAGGAATATTGTGAAGAAAACTCAAGATGGAGGCGTTTCAGGAGTTCAGAAACACTGACACTGAGATAGAGAAGAACTGGAACTTTGCAGAGATTTTTCATGATCAAACAGCAACATTACACACTAAAGAAAGAAAAAGCATAACATGTCTTCTTTAAATATCATTATGCCTTGTAAATAATAGTGTTTAAGTTACCTTTCTCTGGCAAGTTTGCTTCCACAAAATCTTTGGCCAAGCTTACATGTTCATCTTTGGTCACATCCAGCTGGAGAACCTTCATACGATCGGAGCCTTCTTCAGCCAGACTCTGAGCTCCGGGACCTTCAGGCCATAAACATCCAGCAAACACCGTGAAGCCCATGCTGTCCAGTTTCTTTGCAAGGTGATGTCCAAACCCACTATCACAACCTGTTACCAACACTGCCCGGCCAACTCCATCCGACAAGCCATTTCCCGCCTGGCGTACTGTGTTAGCCAAGAGCACGAAGCAGATGACGAGACCAAAATACATGCATATATGATCACCCAGACAGCTGTAGGAAACGAGCAGGACAGTCATGCTGAGTAATACTGGCTTCATTGTGAATTAGGAGCTCACAAACTCAACCATCCATGGGTTCTGAGTGAGAAACCTAGGAGTTGACAAAACAAAAAAAATGACCAAAATTAGCACCGAAATTAAGGAACATCACAATTATTAGCAGTTGCATAAGAAGACATATACGTAATAAACATGCAGAAATGTTACCACAGTTTATTTTTATTTTACCTTAATCTGTTGACATGCAAACACACACACACACACACACACACACACACACACACACACACAAAAGACAAAAGACGAGCAAGATTGCACTTTACCATAACTAGGTCATGCACAAAAAAGATTGATTCACTGATTAAGAGCTGCCATGGGTTCATTTACTGTAAATTACAGGGTGTGATTGAAGATAAGCAGCAGATATACCGACACACACGTTCCAGTGTGAGATCTGATAAACATATTCCATAGTTTATTCACAAGAATAATTTAATTTATAATAATTTACTTGCATTTTTTTAAGGAAGCTTGACACAAACTTTCACAATACACTTAGATCATTTATTGCTATTGACTACTCTTTGAGTTTGATAATATTTTTTAGAAAATAAAATAATACAAGGCCAAACTGGAAGGCTAATTCTCCATGGGTTCCTTCAGGACAATCATGAGCTCTAGTATTTTAGAAAGGCAGTTTTTGATTTAGAAATACGGACTGTAGTTAACATTACTACAAAACATCTCTTGTTCTGTAAATACGGACTACAATGTCCTTATTCCAACTTACATTTTAAAAATACACAGAAGCTTCAAAGGCTATTTTTATTTTTTTACCTTTATTAGCTTTTTATTCCTTTAAGCACAGAGAGTTATGTCTTAAATATCTTTTAAATTTGATTACATTGATTCATGGTTGTACTGTATCTTACGTCACAAAGAAATCAATAGTAAAAACAGACTGTTTTCACAGTTCTGACACAATATTTTGATATTGCTCTTCAGGTCACATACTCACCCCCCCTCCTTGCTAGGCTTTGCTGTCTCTAAGTCATTTACAGGCTTAAACGAAATATATGAGGATCAAATTGCTTTAGTGTAGGCCTCTGAAAGCAGCCTTTTAACAAACTATTAATTTCAGCTGAACACCTCGTTTGCTCTTCTCTCCTCCCGTGTGCTAATTAAATTCAAACACTAGGAGGCGCTAGAGAGTCAGCGTTCGGAAGGCGGCTAGTTTTAAAATGATTCTTTTGAGCTGTTTTTTTTTTTTTAATGTGAACGTTGACAGAAACAATTTCATAAAGAACCGACTCTTTCATTCATGTCGTCAGTAAGGTGTTCCCGTTTGATTTTAACTTTATTTCAATAAGCATCAATTTAATGCTCTTTTAAATTCACGATTAAAAACACTTACAAAGCTAACAGGCTAATTTGTCTAGAGTATATAGTCACTTGAGAAGTATATAGTATATAGTCACTTTTGATGAACTTCATGCAAATATGAAGATGCATTATCAAGCTCAATAAGTGAAGGTAAATAATAATCATGTTTGTTTGTAATCAAAATGTGTGTGTATCTTATACAAAGAGAACGTTGTCATGTGCAAGCAGGATTACCTGGTCATTAGGAAATAAATTGTGATTATCAGGACTGCAGACAGTCGACAGAACACATTCACTGCCCAAACAAATATCACGCCACATTATAGCAAATAGTTATGAAGGAGAGCTTTAGCTTTTTCCCCTACTGTACATTTCAGTCTTGCCTTGTGAAATCTACTGCTGTACGTTGGCGCGCTTTTGTGTTGAACGAACATTTATGAATAACGAACGTGCTTTCCCGCAATTGCCAGTGACATCTCACAGTTCTGATGGCAAATATTCTCAAGGAATAATGCTGTAAACTATACATGGGAGTCAGTTGGTACTACATTACTTTATAATATTGAAGGTAAAAATAACTGATTTGTACTTGCATGACACTCAAGGACGTTTTTATAATATTAAAGTTACTATCTTTAAACATGCCTTCAGATGTTCATTCATATTTCGCGCTGTAACTGGTAATAAAGCGGAGGAGAGGATCAGTTCACATGCTTCGCCCTGAACTCGGGTCACATTATCTGTCACGCCACATTAAACAGTGCCAAAATGGTATTTATTTTTTGAATTTCATATTAAAATGGACAGAATTTGAAATATGAGATTTATTGGATGTTTTGTTTAATGTTCTGTTCGTTCATCAACTGAAAACAGGATAGACTAATCGATTCTTGGGATTAAAGAATCGATATCAGGATTATCGGATCACAGCGTATGATCCCGAATTCAGTTCTCTTTCATGGCTTATTGCACATGAACTGTCAAATACACACACAGTTATGTCAAAATGCCTGTTTTGGCGAGTATTCATGTAAACGCAGTCAGTTGTGTCTTAAGTGAATGCAAACAATTGGGGAAAAAAATCAGATTCAGAGCAATAGGATCCTTGGAATCAGAGCAATAGGATCCATGCATTAGGTCTTAAAGTGACAGCAGCCTAATACAGGATACCTGCTACTGTCTGTCAAACAACAAGAGATAAATAGAAAATCGCTCACTGCTCTTGACTGAATAACTTTTGTAGCTTAATTATGAATCAATGTATATAATGTGAAGACTATGAAGTGTCATAATTTTACATTTGTAGGGCTGGGCGATACGACTAAAAAAATTATCACAATATAATGTTTCATATTGTTCGGTATCAATAATAATAAGAATAATAATTCTAACATTAATAATAATAAAAAATTATTATTAAAACTTTAAATTTTTAAGGAATAATCACAATTTTTCTTCCATGTTTTCCTTTTAACAGTAAAGCTTTGTTGTGCAGAACTTCATTTGACAAAAAAGTTTCATATCATATGATTAAAAGAAAAATAAAATTAATGTTTTATGCCTTAATTTGATTGCTAGAAAAATTAAAATACACACAAAAAAAAAACATTTCATAAAATTATGTTAAAAATTTAATAATTTTGATGTTAATTAATTAGACATGCTTTTTGATTATTGTAATATAATTAAACCATTAAAATTGAGTCCAAAAATCTTAAAACAGAAAACACAGAATTTAATAAAAATAAAACGGAATTTGAGAAAAATAAAGTATTTTATACGTCTCTAAAAAAGGTAATGTTTGTTAACTTTTAATAAATTGTTGTTAAATTGTATAAATTCCATGATTTCAATTAAATAGACATGCTTTTTGATTACTAAAATTTAATTTATGGAGTAAATTTTTTTTATGAAAAAAAAAGGAATCCAGAAAAAAAAAATGTCTTCATTATCATGCAGTATTTGTATGAAAAAGCTTTGGCGACGCACTTGTAAACAGTATACACACAATGCTATGTATACACATTTTGCACAAAGTTTTTGTTTGTAATTTGCGAAACATTTCTAAACCTGCCAAGGATACATCTATGCTGCCCTTAAAAATTGTATCAGATGAAGGTATCTCAGGAGACAGGAAGTGAAGCTAACATTGGATTCGGGCGTTGATGCTTTCCTACCTTGGAATGCATCCTCCAAAAGGCAGCATTCAGTGGCGTAGCATCTGGGTATGCAGGGTATGCACGCGACTATGGGCCTGGGCGGATTGGGGGCCCGCTATTACGGGCTTAACCCCAAAGTAGCCGGACATCCGCACACCCCATCTGCGTGCAGCCCAATTTTTGTGATGGCACGGACAGTGTGTGTACTGTACAACAGCCCATGTGAGAGAGAACTGAGTGCTTGAGTGCCAAACGCATCTTTCTGCAGCCAAATACTTTCAAAGGCTCACGTGCGTCTGCGCAAGACAGAACCTGTGTACATATGTTCACAAAAATGAAGTCATAGAAATAATGTTGTCAATAACTTGCTATAGCCTATCTATGTTAAATAAAGCTGAATAAATGGACCATAAATTGGTCCATGCCATGTCTTAGTGATGATCTATTGTGTTAAAGTGGGTTTCTGAAACGTATGCATGCAGTAATGTAAGTAGAACAGAACTTTAAATAAGTCATATTGGTTTTCTGAAAAAACGGCTACGTCTGCACATTTTAAGTACTGCACAAGATATGAATAATTGTAACTCGTACACTCACTGGGGTGGATACTTTATATTCAATGAAATAAAATGCACATAAAACATGATGGAAACATATATAGCCTAGAGAAGAAACTTCTAGTAAATTTATTAGGAATTAAACCTGTGCATTAAAAAAGTCTGTGACAGAATAATTAATTATTAACTGGAATAATCTTCGGACTCATCGCATCTGAAATGATGTTATGATCATTCTGAAATTGCAGAGCCAGAGTTGAATCAGTCAAATTCAAACTTGGACTATGATGAAAAGCTATTTTATGACATTTTTGAAATAGATCCGCAATGCAAAGTAATAATGATGGAGGAGCACATGTAGTACTGTAGTGCTGTTGTTGTCATTCCTCGAAATGCTTTTACCATTTTTGTCTGTATGTTTTATAATATCTTATTCATATTAAAGTCCTGGGACTCATGTGCATAAGATGCAAGCCTCAGGCCTTGTTCTAAGACCTTAACCAAGAGGTCTTGAGGTCTTGGAAGCAGCCTATTTTGGTGCGTATTTCTAATCCCACTGCTGCTGATTTCGCTACCATTTCCAAAATGGTGGAGTGTTGTTATGCCGAGATGCCAGTCATGGGGGAGTTTCTCGCGACCCATCTTGCACCAACTTCAGCTCCGTCCTGCAAGTTGCAGCCTGTTACAACCCTTTGTTTCTTTCTCGCTTTTCTTTTGGAAGTGTTTGTGTCCAGGGACTGTGCTGATTGGCTCCTCCAGGCTAATGACTGGCCCATCTGGATTGGTGCAGTTGATTCCAGGCACACCTTAAAAGCCCTGATGTCACTTTCTTTGGAAGGGAACATTGTGTTGTTGCGAGGAATTAGTGGTTTTTGGCTGAGTGTGTTTAGACAAATTTTGACTGTTTAGAGTAGGGTGATCTTTGTTTGTTTTCTGAAAGTTAATTAGAAATTAGAAAAAGTAGGAAACTGTTTGGTATTTTGACCCTATTGTCTGTTTACCGACACTGATTTGGATTCTCCTTTTAAGTCTTTTTGCTTGGGCTTGTAAATAGTTTGTACATCATTGTAAATTTTGAGGTTTTGGCAAAATAAGAAGTTGGATGCCATTATTGTTTGTTGTAAACCTTTTTGATCTCTGTTTTTGGCTAGTGAATTAGGTTAGGTTTATTTTATTGTTTAGGTAAGAGGTTTTAAAATAAGAAAGTTATATTTGTTATTTGGCCAGTTCAGTTCCCAAAGTAAATTCTTCTAGTTTGATTGCTGTATTTTTGGATTATGTCATTAAAACCATCAAAAGATCCTCTGCTTCCACTCTCTCATTTCATGTTGTGTCCTTTACCCCTAGACGGGGTGTAACACGGCCCCTTCAGCCTTCCAATCCATGTAGCGTCACTTCCGCTTTAGTCAGAAAATCCTACATGGCCGCTGGTCAAGCAGGAGTGGCCTTCCATACACTGGCCGTGCTCCGGGCCTACCATGCGGATGTGCTTAAGGAGCTGGATGAGGGTGATGGCTTAGCTGCTGATGCAGTTAAGGAGCTCAGGCGGCTATCGACTTGGCGCTAAAGGCTACCAAGCACACTGCCCAATAGGTCGTTCCATGGCGGGAATGGTGGTAGTGAAGCACCATCTTTGGCTGACTCTTACTGACATTAAAGAGAGGGATAAAACCTTCCTTTTAAATGCTCCTCTGTCACAAGATGGCCTGTTTGGGGAAGCTGTCACTACTGTGGTGATTAAGTTTCGCACTGCTAAACAGCAGTCTGCGGCCTCATTCCACACAGGGCCAGAGTGACCAAGCAACCGACACAAAGTGCTAGTTCACGCTCGAGTTCTCTACAGTGCCCTTGTGAAGGGGCAGCAGAGCGAACCATTACCTATGGAGCCCCTGTGTAAAGATTAAGGCTCTAGGTCTCACCCAGTCTCTCAGCATGGCCTCCCGGCTCCTGTCTTACCCGTTCTGCCGCATGTTGCACCTCGGACAGTTTTAGTTGGAGATGCTGGCAGTGTTCCTAGCTCTTAAATGGTTCTTATCTCTTCTGAGAGGATTCCATGTGCTGGTCAGGATGGACAGCATGTCTGTGGTTTCTTACCTGAATCACAAAGGAGGATTTTGCTCTCGTCCCCTGTGCAGGCTGGCAAGGCAGATCTTTCTTTGGGCACAGACCGAATTCCTGTCAGTCAGGGCGGTTCACATTCTGGGTCCCCTGAACCTCGGGGCGGACCTACTCTCAAGGCAAAGGCTGGAGCCCGGGGAGTGGAGGTTACACCCCCAGGTGGTGAGCCTGATATGGCAGAAGTTTGGCTGAGTGGAGGTGGATCTGTTCGTCTAGTGAGACCACTCATTGTCCGCTTTGGTTTTCCCTGTCCCCCCCATCATCTACTCTCAAAGTTTACGCAGCGGCTATTGCAGCGGAGCAGGGTGGACCTCTCCACGCACTTTTATCTGGTTTAATGGTCTGGAGGTGGGGAGGGCACCTGGCTTCCATGTCTTGACTGCTGTCCTCGGTCTTCCAGGTATTCCCTGAATAGGGAATGAGATCCTGTTTTGCCGGCCGTTCGCCTACTTTGCCAGTGCTTCTTCATAATGAAAAATCTGAAGTGAGATGCTGCAAGCACACTGTTATGAGACATACATGACGTATTCATTAGAGGCCAGTGAACTGACTTGATGGAATGGGGCTTCAGACAATCGTCACATTGGGGGTGTTCCCATAGCGTCAGCTACGCAGTGTCTCGCTCCCTATTTAGGGAACCATGGTTACATACGTAACCAAAACTTTTCTGTTTATTCGTATTTTTGGCTTATAATTGAGTGACAGATGTCACATTTAATTTAGCCTATTTTTCTCTGTGACATTTTTTTTTTTTTTACTGTGTTGACAGTACCATGATAAGACAAAAATAAATAAAATTCTAGTACAACCAACATTTTATATTTGTTATACCCAGTCACTCTCTCTTTCTTTAGGGAAAATTTAAATGTGAGATTCTGGAAAAGAGATCAAAATTTAGTGGGATTGGTCGGGTCTGGAAGAAAAGCATTCTAAGCGGATAGCGGTTGAACACAGAGTGAATTTTAAGCGAGAGCGGGTGCGGAATAGAACCTAGCAGGAGCAGGCGGGAGCAAGATGACAAAAAACAGTCCCACGCAGAGCTCTACTTTCATATAACAGAAAGATTTTTACGATTGGTAAGCATAAAATAAGTTAAAGCTTTACTTATTTGTGTGGATTCAGTATACGGGAGTCTGTGTTTTAGAAACAACAAGTCAAAATAGCTTGAAATGTTGTTCAGTGTGACAGCATGTCCTGCAGGCGGCATTACATGCTACTGTAACTCCATCTAAAACTACTTTGAAAAGCACTTTTACAGTTGTGTTATAATTATTATAAAAGCAGTTTTTATGACCACAAAATAATTGAGACAAAACTGATTATTTGTACTTTTAAAAATCAACTTTCTCATAATACAATTATTGTATTGACTTAGACAACTATTGTATTAGAATTTGTATCCAGCAGAGACAGCATCTATAATATACACTTTCCCCAGAATTTTTAACCTAAAACGTTAATGGCATTTTTTTCCACAATGCATCCCTCCCCAAAACTTACTTTTGGCTCTTGTGATGAATATCCCTGAATATGAAGAAAAAGTTAATTAAAAAATACCAACCCTTTATTTTTCATGGGCTGAAGAGGTTAGCGTCAGTCTCTCAAGAGGTTTCTTCAGCTGTATGATGGTGGGGAAACCTTCATCTAACCCAACCTAACTCAACCTAACCAAATACCATGACATCATGACACTCGTGATTGCATTGGGAAATGCCATGCATAAATTTGGATGGAAAGCATAACAATCTACATTATAAACAAAAGGAGTACAAAGGAGTATGAAACTAAAAAACCTAATTTCATGTCTTTGTGAACATTGAAATGCAAAGTAGCCACTCAATAATAACATAACAGTGTTTTTACAGTTAAATTACACAATTATATATAATAATTAATCTATAGATTCAAATTCAATGACTGATCTGAATCAAGCATTATTGGTGGAATCTATAATAATAGCACAACATAATAAGAAAGCAAATGAATGATAGATGGGTGCAGATGGATGCTGTTTCACTGACAGCATGATATGAGCTGACTGTCACGGGAGAGCTGTACTAGTCACATGATATGTGTTACTTATAAAAGGAAATGTTCTAAGAACTACCAGTAGAAGGAGACAGATCACTAAAACGTTTAGGTAAAACCAAGAAAGTTTATAATATCTGGAGAAAGCTATCCATAAGCCATCACAATCATTGTCACTTGCTTGGCTGTCATATGACCCCGCTGAAATCTGCTGTCTTTGTTCATGGACACTGACTTCTAGATCGTAAATTTCATGCATGAAAATGACTGGTTATTGACTAATATATTTCCAAGGTCAATACATTATCAGCATTGACTGATATATTTTCCTGTTCTGCCATTTAGTGTCAGAAGCAGGGTTTTTATTTTGATGCCATGGAAAAGCCCCACAGAGAACAGACAAGTCTTCAAACATGAATGTTAAAACATTTGACAATTATGTTAAAATATTGAACCCCTTTTTCTGCAACCCCCATTTTTGGCAAGGTGGAATAAATAACATACCCAGAATAAAAAGCTTGCTGCTCATAAGTCATTCTGAGTAAACACAACATATATTTTGGAAGCCAACCCTTGAGAGTTTACTGTTCAAGAATTACTCAGACTGTTATTAATATGGCGATAATCAACGAAAAGAGGCTTAGTTGACCAAAATTGTATTACCCTCTTAGTCGCAGGAAAAAAAAATCCACAGGAAGTGGTGAAGTCATGCAGTCTGTGACTTTTGAGTTAATACATCTTTTCTACTTTTATGTGTGCGCACTCAAAAACAACAAAACATGCTTTTGTAAAATAATGAAAGCAATGATTTCTGGCAGCTCTGCGAACTTGAAAAATCTTCAGTCAAGGGCAGCCCTAATAAAAATATTAACAAAATTAATTTTAAATGTATAAAAATGTTATGTGGCTGTGTTTTAGCAACTTAGAAACACAATGAAGCTGAAGCCACAAGTCTGCACATGCTTCATTTCAAATCTGAGGATGTTATTTCTAAAACTATGAATTTTATGAAACATTTTCTAAGACTTTCGTGTGTTTTTAGAGAAGACTAATAAAAGGCTAATAAAAAATGTATTGCCCCCTCCCTGTAAGCTCCCTTGGCAATCTGCCCCATTCATGTTTCTGTTGTTCTCACTCGACAAACCTTTCACACCTCTGCTGGGTATGAGACCTAATCTTCATTATTCTCTTATCATTATTTTGTTTTTATTCTGGCTTCCCCATCCACATCGCTTTGATCCCAATATACATTTATCCACCTTTTATAAAAAGTCTTTCTAGACAACATTTTCTTATGCACTTATGTGAATTCTTTTGATAAAATATATCACGAAATATAACTGTGCAGCAGGTGCATTAGAGCTACAATTAGCATCAAGCTATATAAGACAATTTATATTAATACTATGCTTTTACTCAAAACTCACTTTAAACCACCATGTGAGAATAAATCAATATTTCTCCAAATATTCGCATTTTAGGACTAAAAGTCCTAATGGACGCTGTTCAGTGCAGCTGTTTGAACACAAATAAACCGCAGCAGACGTGACTGAATATAAGTGCCTGTTTTTATTCTATTCAACATATCATAAGACACCAAGATGGCGGCGCAGTCGAATGCAGCGGCTACTCCAGGTCCTAAAGACGGTGCTTTTAAGTCTGCTAGTCTCATTTCCTCGTCTTTAAACAGTCTCAATTTACCACAAAATCATCAGATAAACACTCGGAAACACATCTATGATTGCCAGAGCCTTCTGGAAATCGGCAGTGTGTACAAACTTCAGCTGAGAAGATATGAGGCTTCTGTTTGCTGCTGAAGCCAGACCCTGAGACCAGACCCTCGCCCACTGATGCTACCCGCACAAAGCGGCGACACAAGCGGTGTGAGAGGGGACAGAAACACGGCAAGCATGGAGGTATACAAGCTAGGCTAAGGGCTATAAGACCAGCTACACCAACACATGCTATCAAACGTACGCTGGAAAATAAACTGGACTTAATTCAACTCAGTTGGTTTACAAAGCATGAGACAATGGATTGTTGTGCGTATATTTTTACTGAAACATGGCTAAACGACAGCATCCAGGACTCCGCCATTCAGCTGCACGCCTAACCTGCTCCCGAGCGGATAGAGATTCATCACGATCTGGTAAGACTTGCGGGGGTGGCTTGAGTGTGTACATCAACAAAGAATGGTATAACAAAGTTGTGGTAGTGTCAAAACACTGTTCATTGCTGGTGGAGTTTATGTTTGTGAAATGTCGACCGTTCAATCTGCCGCAGGAGTTTACGGCCATTGTTATTGTTGCGGTTTACATTCCCCCATGTGCAAACACTAAGGACGCACTTCGCAAGCTGTACAGCGCTATCAGCAAACAACAAACAAACAACCCTGACGGCTTTCTCATCTTAGCTGGTGACTTCAACCACGCTAACTTAAAGACAGTTTAAGTTAGCCAACATGTGAACTTTGCAACAAGGGTAAAACAACACACTGGACTTTGTTTACACAGAGAAAAACGCGTACTAGGCTGAACCCCGCCTCCACCTCGGGGACCTCTGATCACATCTGTTACGCTAATCCCAGCATACAATCCACTTCTGAAACTCGCCAAACTGTTTCAAAAACTCATTACAGTATGGTCAGATGATGCTATCTCAACACTACAGGACTGCTTTCAGTGCACAGACTGCACCTACAACAACCACACAGACTTACATGAGTATACTGAAACAGTGAGTGCCTACATCAAAAAGTGCACTGATGATGTGACTATCACCAAGAACATCACCACACATGCCAACCAGAAGCCATGTATGACAGCAGAGGTTTGTGGGCTGCAAAAAACCAGAGATGAAGCATTCAGATCAGGAGATAAAGCAGCCCTCAAAACAGCAAGAGCCAATCTGTCCTGTGGCATCAAGAATGCGAAACGGTCATATGCACAAATCAATAATCACTTCACAGGCAGAGCCTGTGGCAAGCCATTCAGACCATAACTGACATCAGCATTCAACACAATAATCCTTCAGCAGCTTATCAATAAATTAAATTTGCTGGGCCTCAACTCATCCCTCTGTATTTGGATCCTGGACTTTTTAACCAGAAGACCTCAGTCAGTCCTTGTTGGCCACAACACCTCAAGCACTACCACGCTGAGCACAGGTGCCCCTCAAAGCTGTGTGTTCAGCCTGCTGCTCTTCACGCTGCTGACCCACGACTGCACTGCCAAGTTCAGCTCCAACCACATCATCAAGTTCGCTGATGACACAACAGCGGTAGGTCTCATCAGCAACACCGATGAAACGCACTACAGAGAGGAAGTGGCACAGCTGGCGGTATGGTGTGGCGCTAACAACCTGTCCCTCAACGTGGGAAAGACAAAAAAGGCTGTGATGGACTTCAGGAGAAACTCAGTTGATCACCCCCCATTGACCATCAACTGCTCAACTGTGGAGAGAGTCAGCAGCACTAAATTCCTGGAGGTGCACATCGCAGAGGATCTCACCTGGACCACCAACACCACATCACTCTCCAAGAAGGCACAAGAGCGCCTACACTTTCTCCGCCGGCTGAAAAGAGCAAGTCTCCCTCCACCCATCCTCACCACGTTCTGCAGGGGAACCATTGAGAGCCTACTGACCAGCTGCATCACTGTCTGGTATGGGAACTGTAGTGCAGCAGACCGCAAGACCCTCCAGCGGACAGTGAACACAGCTGCAAAGATCATCGGTGCCCTTCTTCCCTCCATCCTGGACATTTTCCGCACACAATGCTCCAGCAAGTAAGAGTGTGATGATTTAATATGCAGTGAAAGTTGAACATCAATAATCTGGGGTCGCCAGCGATGCGGTGCAGGTTCAGGAGTTAAGCGTGTTTGTCAGTGTAATGTCTTAAAAACCTTTTTTTTGTCTTTTGTCCTGTTTCTTCCTTTGTTTGTGTCCTTTGTAAATACATTGTATAAGAATCTGGGAAGAGTAAGGAGTTTGACGGCATTTTGTTTACTCTCTTATTTTTTGTTTTTGGATAGGTAGGTATGGAAGTTGATTGTAGTTTGCTTTTCTTTAATTTTTTTGTTAGGTTAGTAAGTGCTGCGATCTGAACAGACATTTTGTTCGTTGTTTTGGTCTGGTCAGCTCCTGAAGCAAACCTATTTATATATTTGATTGCTGTACTCTTATTTATATAATTAAAACCCCTCATTAAAAATTGTTTGGGCAATACTGATAAATAATAATAGGTAATTTATTACTTACATTTACAAATATGGATTATTGTAATGCAGTGATGCATACAATGATGATTGAGAGATGTACAAATAAACGTTCCTCAAAAGCCTGATGGATCATAATTGATACTGACATTTTAACATGATTATGTCTTAAAATTATGTGTAGATAATCAAGTAAACATAAGTTGCTTCAGTCTAGTAAATGTTCAACTTCAGAATCAGAATGAGCTTTATTACCAAGTATGTTTACACTGTCACACTGGAGAAAGAGACAAACACGGAGAATGCTGCTGCTATCGTGTGGAATTGACCATATTCAGTAATGGATGATTTATCTTGTCAAATGTTGTAAAGTTGTTCATTGATTAAGGCTTTGTTTACTCTTTGACAAAAAAACTTCTTTGAAGTGGGTGGTGAAAGAATCTATAGATTGAGTGACTGGACCTGCTTGATCCCATATGGTTCCTGCCCACTGCAGGACACTGCTGGAGAACCATTTCGAACCGCTGCGACTGCTTCTCAAATATCAGCAAACACTGCAGTGAGAATCTGCTGCAATCCTCCGTTGAGCCAAAGTAGGGCGCTGGATTGACCATGGGACTGGCATACAATGGTGATTGGTTGAAGTGTGGAAGTGGGGCAATTGGATCTGGTGATGAAGAGAATTACCCTGCAT
This sequence comes from Hypophthalmichthys molitrix, assembly GCA_037950675.1. NCBI lineage: Eukaryota > Metazoa > Chordata > Actinopteri > Cypriniformes > Xenocyprididae > Hypophthalmichthys > Hypophthalmichthys molitrix. The sequence continues at coordinate 108,801 of CM075508.1, forward strand.
CCCAATGTGCATACTGTCACATACTGTTTAGGATTTATAGTGTGCACATGAGACGCAGGCTTAGTATTCCAGTGTGAATAATTAGTATTCCAGGGATTGTGAACAGAGGGGAGGAGCCGAGGAATGTGGCACGTTCGTGACACACACACAAAAAATTTGTCTTGGAGACAGGAGCTTCCAGTGCAGTTTTCTCACTCTGGAGGTGTAATGTTCTTGGAGGCTGGGCAGAGGGGTGCCAGTAATCCTCACAGCAGTTATAACTGTCTATTTTAATATTTGTAAAAATGTCCTTCTTTAATGATTTTCATAAAGTAAACATAAGCCCCAGCGGCCCAGCAGAGGCTGTACTTCCTCTGCCAGATGAAGTTCAACCAGCCACAGGAGCTATGGACACAATTTTACTGTCCTGTTTTCATCTATAACTGTCTGGTTTGGTTCAGCCAGCAAATCAGACAGAAGGAAATTATACTAAAAGGCCTTTTACTGGCTAAAAACGTTTAAACTATCAATAGAAGGCATGTAAGTAGATTGTGTGCAACTGTTTTTTCAGCAAAGTTGTGATCATGTTGATAATTTAGAGGCCTTTCCAATTTCAACTATAGCTATGTTTCTATTACCCTGTTTTTATGTGCATTTTGAAGTATCACATCAGAAACAAGTGATGGAAATGTCAAATTTCAGGGATTTACGCTCACTTGAGATGGTTTTTGACTTGTGCGAAAAAGAGTTATTGCGAATAATAATGGAAATGCATTTTATAAAACAGAAGGCTTTATAGGATTAGAGGAAAGCATGAGAATGTATCTTCTGTAAGTGGGTCAACAGCTGCAAGTACCCGAAGTACAGACAAGCCAACCAGTGACTCACGGTGTTTCTCCTGTTCTTGTTTGTGGAATCTGTGATATGTATAAATGAAAGTAGTTTCTTGTTGCAGGGATCAGAAAACATGCTTTGTTCAACATGATTGCTGAAGATTGACAGCCATTTACTATTGCCGAATGATGTCGGTGGGATTAGTATCAGGGGTTGCGGAAGTGAAATCCACAGAGAAAAAAGTGTGACGAACTATCTAACTTTTAATAAACTCATAACATAGAAGCACTACACACTTACAAAGTGTTATCACAACACAAAGAACAAAGGCAAACTAAGGGCTTAAATACAGAAGGGAGCTCGTTAACAGAACAGGGAACAGTTGTAACTCAATTAACAAACATGACTAACTAGCAAACGAAACACAGGCAAACAGGAACAGAATAGAACCAAACTAAAACACAACACTAAAATAGGCGGAACCCGATGGAGCAGAAGGGATGGAGGGACGAAGCGCAGCTGAAGGCCCAGAAGCTGTGGTGCAGGCAGAGCGACATCTGACTAAGCCAGAGTTGGAGGGACGAGGAAGTCCGGTGGAGCCGTAAAGATGATGATCCCAGGTGGAGCCGAGGGAGGAGCCAAGGTTGAGCCAACTGGCCGACGAGCTGAGGTGGAGTGACGGGCTCAGCGGCTAGAGGCAGAGCCAGGGAATCCACTTGCCAAGGCGAAGCTAAAGACCCAAGGTGGATCAGAGTTGCAGTGCAGAGCCAAGAGACTGGAGGGAGCCAGTGGAAGCAGGTCTGAAGGACTGGCTGTCTTTTGTAGAGGAGGTGGGATAGGGAGGCTGGGTGGTACCATTGGAGACGTAGTAGACTTGGAGCTGGATGAGACCAGCGGCAACGGGAGACTTCAGACTCTTCCAAATTCTCATAATGTATCATTACAGAGATCATATGTAACTCATCCTCAGCGGCGGGAGTGTGAGTGGGGCTCCACAAGCACACCCACTGTGATGGATGGTGTCGCGTACCTGGTCAGACTTCTCGTCGGGTTCGAGCTCCGGGGTTATGGCTGGCTCAGACTTTGTTTCTGTCTTGTTCATCGCGGCAGGCTCAGGCTCCGTGTTTGCAGTGCAGCAGAGTGGGGGAGGCAGCTGGCCAGGCTAGGGGTTTGGAGAGGGGCTGGCGATGTCCTCATCCACGAGGCCGATGGTCAAAGGGAATTGTTGTTTGCCAGTTTAAATACAGAAGGGTGTAACTCTAGAGTTGTCAAAAAAAAGTACCGACTTCGGTACCAATCGGAACTGATATTTTAAAATTGTGACGCTTTGAGCGCTGTTGAGCGGATTCGTAAACATCTCTGATTGGCCATTGTGTTCATGGTTCAAAGCGTCACATTTTTAAAATATCAGCACCGATTGGTACCGAAGTCGGTACTTTTGACAACACTATGTAACTCAATTAACAACCATGGAGACTAACTAGCAAAGGCAAACAGGAACAAAATAGAACCAAACTAAAACACAATGACACTAAACATAACCTTAACAATTAGGGTATATGTGGGTATATTAGATCTAAACTTCATTCTTTCATCAAGGCAATCAGTAAAAAATACAGGAAGACCAGCTAACAAAAATATGTTCTAAGAACATTTATCTTAATTTACTATTATTTCTGAATGTTATTTTCTCTTCATTCTGATAAAACAACCAAGTAGTGATGTTTAAAAAACGTTAAATTAACGTGAAACTGTTCTGGAAAAATGTTCCATGAATGATGTTCTTTTGAGAAGAACATTCTACTGGAAGAACGTTCTACTGGAAGAACTTTGCCAGAATGTTAGTGAGTTCTTAGAATGTTCCATGTTACCGTAAGGCTGTAAGCCTCACTTCTGGTATGTGGATATCAATGCAAATGGATACAAAATATTATAATGACCAGTATTACTTAGGCTGTAGCTATCATTTACTGTATATTTATGCATCTGATGCTTTTACATGAAGTGAGTTAGTTTGCATTGTGTGTGTGTTTGAACTTTGTTATAGTTTAAATGGATAATGCTTGATTTGAAAGGCATGTTAATTCTGTTACACTTTTTGGTTTGATTATCCTTTTAAATCCAAAATGGCACCTCAGCAGTCCAAATACCCTGTGATTCTAGACAGTGCAGTGCTTTGTTTTCTCTTTTCTCTTTTATCATTTGTATGCAATTCTGCCTTCTCAAGCCCTTGTGAGAGAATATTCTCACACACAGAAATAATAGTAGATTAAATGTCCACCAGCATAGTCATATTCACAAACATTTTCACTATATTTTTTGATCTCACATAAACCTACATGACCCTTGCCTATGATCTAGGTATAGGAATAGGTCTAAACAATGTGTAAATGTGTTCCTTTAGCTCAAACAGTAGCGCATGGCACCAACAAAGCTAGGTTTAATCCAAAGGGAATGCATAACTCAATTAAATGTACATGTATCTTGAATGCAATGGTCCCTTTGGATACATGCCTACCAAATGAAAAAATTATATTAATAAGGCTTTGTGTTGTTAATTGAAGGTTGACTATAATGGCCTAAAAAGCTGATGCTATTCTTTCATACAATTACTCACATGGCATCATATAGGTTAGATACCTTTATTGTTTGACAGTGTTTTCAAAGTATAAACTGACTGTTGTATTAGCTCTAACCCCAGAAACTCTGGGTCTGGTGGCATTAATGTGATGCTTTGACCGGCCTTTAACCACCAGATGGCGATAAAGTGCAACATTTAGACAAGATCTGAAAGTGCTGTTTTTGCCATTATTAAGCATCAGCCTAACAACTTCCTGCAAAGGCACAAATTATATGGAAAATCTCCATATAAATCTTATATGGAAATTTAAAATGGCAAATTGGGAAACAAATAAATTCCTTAGTGAGATTACTGGAATTGGAGTTGGTGAAGGGAATAGAGGAGTCCTATGCAAGGCACAAAATTGCGACCATTTTAGTCGCATATGTGGCCTAAATTTAATGTTTGTGACCTCAAAATATATTTGGGAGCATTTGTGCGAGTGCAAATAATTGTTGATGTGCGACCTGTTTTCATTTCTCTACAAAACTAATTACTGCACAGTTTGTGCCTGCTGTGAGCTGATGCAGTAACCAGTCCACCCTTCTGTCACACAACCAATTAAACTTCATCTTTACGTGTTTAAAGCAGATTTTAGTTTGGTTAATATTAGCAGTCATTCACTCCCTTTCACATCGCTCCGTTGTCACGTGACAGGAAGCTAACTATAGTGAAAAATATAAAGAGCTGAAGAGAGATGATGAAAGGAACACTGTTACACAGGGCTCGACATTAACACTTGAGTTTTTATATTTAAAACAGATGATACAGTTAAGCAACATTACACGACCAAGAGTAGGCCTATCATGAATAAAACCATCATGTAACACTCGTTTCATACAACAGTTCAATAAACTGTAAAAAGTAGTAAAAATTAAATCACTCACATTTTAGGCGCAACAGAGGCTGTTTCTGTTCTGTTTCAGCAGAGAAAATAGTTCCAAACAAAGATCACAGCAGAACCATCGCACATTTCATGACAACACAATAGTGTTTTCATTACTGAATGATTCAGCATTTTGAACGAATCGGCTGAGTCAAAGAATCAATGACCTATTCATAAACAACTGCATCATTATTGAATGAATCATCCGTTCGAACGAATCATTTGAATGAATGACTCAATGACTAACTCCTAAAGACGGTCACCTGCCGCCACCTACTGGCGGTTTAGTTTCATGTTTAAAAGTATCATTCTTTCCAACATTTCTTATTTGTATATTCAAAAAAAAAAAAAAAAAAAAAAAAAAAAAAAAATTAAAACAATCTGATAACATTATTTAATTCTGTTGTAATTTTTCAGTGTAAATTATTTAATTTGACTGGTAACAGCCTATAGTGTCTTATTATTCTAATTGAATTTACTGATCAAATTTAAGAATTTAAAATGAAAGATGAAGCATACATTTAATAAGATTAGAGAAAAAAGCCCTTTATAAAGGTAAAAAAAAAAAAAAAAAAAAAATGCCCTCAGAGTAAATATCACAAATATGCAGATTTAAATGTCAAAGCTGAGTGAACACTGATGAGAATATTGCTTTAGAATAAATTATATAACACAAGAATCCTATTTTTTCCAGACAAACAACTTCCAGACAAAGGCTTTTTAGTTGTGGTGCTCCTAACGTTTTGAAGTTGGGAGCACCAGTGCTACCAAGTAAAAAAGTTAATTTCGAGCCCTGCTATGGTATTTTATAAAACAGCAGAATAAGGTATAGGTTAAAATCTAGGTAAATCTAGGTTTTGTCTGGTAATGATTTTTAACCGCACAGCGAGTTGTGTTGACAGAGTTTAGCAATTTGGAGAAGTGCAAACTTCAGAATAATGTCATGTTCATTCATCCATGAAGTTGTGTGGACATCACACAGCATCCGTGTAGAACCAGGCACATGCGCACTGTGGTCAGAGCGGTAATAATGTGATTAAGGTTTACATGCCTGTTTATTGCGATTAAATTTGGCATATGCCACATAGTTACTACGGTTACTACGATTATGAGCTTAATCGCATTAGTTTGATCGAAGTATTGCATTTACACGAGGTAAAGTTTAACAGCAAAATATTGCAAAAATCCCATTATAATCACATTATGAGGGTGCATTTAAATGCTCTCTATATCTATCCCTGTGTTTGCAGTCATTCTTTATCAGATCGTTGTTGGTTCATGTCTGCCGTGTTCTTTGCCGTCCAGTGTCTAGTTCCAGTTTGTTTGCCTCTTGTTCATGTTGGATTACTTGCTGTTTTCACTCTTGGATTCTCTCTGAATTTACCGCTGTCTGCCGTCCCTGCAGCACTCGGTCAGGTTTCAGAGTAAAAACTCAGTTTTTCTCCATAGGGACATTTTTTTAACAGTAACATTTAAAGACAGACCTGTTGTGAGCTTTGAGGTAGTTAATAAGTGGTATATACTTTTGTTTAAGCCAATTGTTCACATTATTTTAACTTGTTTTTCAAAAAATCCTGTTTAACTGCAGAATTTGTGGTGAAAAACTGTACCCATGATGCTGTACAGAAAATTCTTGCAATCACAGAGTTGATTGTGTTCATGATTTTTCACATATTTTAACTTTATTCTACACCGCTGTTTCCGTTCTCCTAAAAACGCTCTGTTGAGTTCCTGGTTCTGTGAAGCCCGTCCCTCAGAAATGGGCTCAGACTGGTTAGCTGGCCCAGTGTGTTGTGATTTGCTAACCGCCTAGTGCACGTTGTCTGGACATGTCACACCCCTTACCATTGCGGGTAGTTGTATGTGCTCCGGTGTATTGTAATCAATGGCGTTAATATTGCCTTGAGACCCAGAGAATATTAATGTAGCAAGCACGGCTCTTACAGGATGTTTCAGAATGGTATGTTTGTTTGTAGTTTTTAGATACGCTGTTATTTGTAAATACTACTGCTGTTTATGTTAGGATTTAATATAGATTTTAATATTTATCCTTAATAAAGCTTTAGTACAGCATAATACATCATTGCATTGTAGCATTTTTGTAGAGTAATTGTTTAATTTTTAACAGTAACAAGTGTTTTCCATTAACAAAAATGAGTGTACTCGTGCACTATTTAAAAAAAGAAAGAAAATGGTCTTTTATTTCTAAATTTTGACAGTTTTTATGTAAAAATCCTACTAAAATTATAACAATCAAATCATTACCCCTTTAATGTTGCTTTTTTGTGTTTTTCTTTCAGTGTTGTGTGGTGTTTGCATCCCTTGAATCCATTAACTCTAAACATTCATCGTCCTGTGGTGAACTTTTCATTCATACCTCACTGTGTAAAGCCCAAAGTATACTTCGGCACGCACTGTCCGTGTGATGTCATTTTCATTATCAGGAGGGTCTGGGACTTCCGTGCGCACTGTTCGTGTGCAGCCCATGTGTCTGTGTACAACAGCACGTGCGAGTGACTTGAGCACTTGAAAACAAAGTCCACTAGATATCTAAAGTATCTTTTGGTGCTCATGGCTAAAGAAGTATACTTTGAAAGGCTTGCATGTGGAGCACAGAAAATGAAGTATACCCGGACCTTATTTCCTTATGCACTCCATTCTGGGAGTGAAATCTCTGAGCATGCACAGTCGTTTTCATCAAACATTTTCTCCTGTATCCACTTCGAGGCATTTCTGTGAGTTGGGTGTCCCCACGGAGAGATAAGCCTCTCTAAAGTCAGGGGCCACGTTATGGGGACCTACACACACATACGCAAGCCCAGCAGATGGGGAGCCTTTTGTGGCCTAATTGTGCAACTTGGCTCTACTCCCAGACTGAACCCTGAAAAGAAAACATCTCATGTGAAGAGAATGTGTTCTCCTCTGAGCCAACAAAACATTTGCACAGATTGCTCTGTTTTTTGAGGGGGAAAAAGATAGTGCTAGTCTTTTTTATAACACCCTCTTTATGTCTTTAAACACACTTAACCTAAACCGTGGCGTTAAATTACAGTATGGTGCGGCTTTCTGTCTGTGGAAGCCTTGCTGCATTACAGGAGTCATTTTTCAAGTCTCCTCTATTCTCTGTGATATCAGTGAGAAATCAGAGAGCAGTTGTGAGATTCAGTTCTAAGAGGGGAGAGATGGGGAATCACAATGAAGCTGGCTGTTAAGGATAGCACCAACCTGCTCTTAAATCTCTTGTAAATATAATAATATCTATCCCTCATTACTTTAATAATGCGTTTTAGGGCGTTTTCGGGCGTTTTCACACCTGAAGATCATTTACTTTGTTCTGAAACAGATATTAAAATTGTTACAATGTTGCAATTTCTTCTTGGTTCAGTTCCATTTCACAAGGCAATATTGCTGTTTTCACACCTGGCTCATTTGTTTCAGAACTTACCAAATGTTCTTCCTTAGTTTGGTTCGTTTAGGCATACAGTCATGCGAAAAAGAAGTTGCATCTTCTGAACAAACCACAAGACTTCTGGAAAAAATGTCCTTTGGACAGACTAAACCAAAGTGGGGATGTTTGGCAAAAACCAAGGTGAAAGATACATCCTATGGATGTGCTGGGACGCATCATCAGTGATGTTCCTGGGTTCATCGGGTGTTTCGGGTCGTTCAACATCATACACCCTCGCCCAGATGACCCAGCTGGGGGTGATTAAGCCCCTACCTGTGTCCCAGCAGAGCTTGGCCACGGATCACCCCTTTTCATCCACAGCCATCTTTCTGCAGCCTCTGTTGCAAGTCTGATATCTGCATTCCTCTGGGGCCCACTCAACCCCAGCGCAGTGAATGCTCTGTAGAGAGAGCGGCCAGCAAAGCCCCTGCATCCACCCTCCACAGTGAAAGCTCTCCAATCCCTCTCTCGGCACTGATCAATCAGACCTTTGTACCTGGTGCTTTTCCTTTCGAATGCCTCTTCCCAAGGCACAGTCAATTCTATCAAAGCAAGCTGTTTTGAGACCTCAGATAGAATGATGTCATGTTGCAAAGATGTTACTGCGATGTGTGGTGGGAATTTCAGCTGCTTCTCTAAGTCAACCAAACGCTGCCAGTCCCGTGCTGTCTAAAGAAGGCCTGCTGGAGCTTTGTGCTGCAGTGTTGGCTGCTCTCCTTCCTTCACAAACCGTATTTCCTTCCTAGCTCGGTGATGGTACTTACTGCTCTCAATGGCCCAGGAGACACTCGCTGCTAGTGCCTTTAGAACGTGGTCATGCCGCCAGTGGTAGTGGCCATCCCCAAGAGCCTTTGGGCAGGAGCTCAGGATGTGTTCTTGTGACCCTTTTCCATTGCAGAGGGAGCAGGAAGGAGTATCAGCTTTGCCCCAGAGCTGGAGGTTCGCTGGGCTTGGTAAGACATCATAGACAGCATGGATTAAAGGGTACATAACACACAGTTTCAGCCAATCTCATGTTAATCTTGAGTATCTATAGAGTAGTATAGCATTCTTCATATCTCCGAAAAGTCCTTAGTTTGATCAGATTTATAAAAGAAAGGCGTGCTGTGGGCGAAGCTAAAGAGTGACGAGTATGCGCAGCTTTTGCGTAGCAAAGCTATCAATGGTCAGCTAAACAAATGTATTTAAACACACACAATAGACCATTGCATTATCCCTGGATAGCTTTTGATTCATTATACGTTCGTGTTGTTTACATTATATGCACTTACACGCTGACTGCCATCAAAACAGGCATTTGATGCAGTTTTACTCTCCACCTGCGGTTCCGACTCATGACTGTGATCTTTACCTCTGTGACCGCTCCATCTTTCAGTTTCAAACGATGATCTGTAAATCCAGCGTCAAACTGGGCCTTGTTTATAAAACCGTAAGCGCCAATCCTGAGGGCTCGAGCAGCCACGGAAAAACACCAGATATTCTCCATTCATTTTAACCAATAAAAAAGTGATTACAACTATCAGTCTCTATGGTTATTTTAATAACAAATATCGAAAGCGCATCAATGTAATGCGAGATCACAAATCTCTCAGCTCCACTGAACGCTGGGTTCTTTGGGAAGCAAGGTTATCTTTCCCTCACAACCAAAAGCACACTTCTTTGGTGACATTGTTGATTTCGTGAAGTCCTGTGACCTGTGCAGCGCTGCCGATGACTTCCGTAAAGCTGAACGTGCGTTGATGGGCACGCTCTTGCTCTCTCGCTCTGGTCGACGTGTGCGCGCTCTTCCGGGAGAAGTGCCTGTACGTGGAATTCTGACCCCATTGATGTCACACAGCTCCATACTCCAAAAAAAGACCGCAAAGAAATATAGAAATACTCCGTCATATGTCCAACTCGTGTTTTGAAACTTTGGCCATGTTTAGCATGAGAATCCAACTCTTTAACAGTGTAAATAAGTCAGAATGCATGAAATAGCATTATACCCTCCCTTTAAGCTGCATGGTAGACCTACTACATATGCAGAGATAGCTGTTAACTTTCCTCTTCATTTCCTCGACTGATGTAATCGAAACTTCATATACCAGCAGAGGAGGCCATAGATTCTGTGCAGAATGCCATGCTTGAATATCCAGGCCTGCCTCTTGAGCCATGTCTCAAGCTCACTGATGGATGACTGGATAGAGACTGTATCTCGGAGGCTGTGGTCAAACTTTCTGAGACTCTTCACTGGCTTCTCACTAATAGATGAATTGGGGTGCCCTCCAGAATGAAGCGGGAAAAATATCAGCACAAACACCTCATATACCAACTGTCAGGCACAGTGGTGGAGGTTTGATGATTTGGACTTATTTTGCAGCCACAGGACCTGGGCACCTTGCAGTCATTGAGTCGACCATGAACTCCTCTGCATACCAAAGTATTCTGGAGTCAAATTTGAGGCCATCTGTCCAACAGCTAATGCTTGGCTGAAATTGGGTCAAGCAACAGGACTATGATCCCAAGCACTCCAGCAAATCTACAACACAATGGCTGAAAAAGAAAAAAATCAAGGTGTTGCACTAGCCCAGTCAAGGTCCAGACTTCAACCTGATCAAAATGCTGTGGCGGGACCTTAAGAGTGCTGTGCATGAACAAATACCCACTAACCTAAACAAAAAATCCCAAATCCCTCCACAACGATATGAGAGACTGATCCAGTCATAGAGAAAATTATTACTTCAAGTTATTGCTGCTAAGCAATTAAATCATGAGTTGTACTTAGTTTGTCACACATGGCTTCTCCATTTTGGCTTTATTTTGGTTAAATAAATATTGTCATGGTGTAATATGTCATGTTGTTGTTCATCTGAGGTTGTATTTACCTAATTTTAAGACCTACTAATGACCAGATGATTTTTATGTCCTGATAGGTAAAACCATAGAATACAAAAAGCTATACTTTTTCACGACTGTATATTAACCAAAACTGAGAATGAGAATGAACCTCACTGGTTCTTACAGAAGCTCAAATGTGCTGCGTAACATAATGAACCTTTCTCAGAAGTACATGAAAAGCAGACTGAAAGTATACGTTACTTTTACACTAAAAATAAGATACTAAAAGCACATTTGAATAAACTTATTTTTCAAAAGGGAAGTGCTATAGACAGTAAATGAATAAATAAATATGTATAAATAAATGTGATAACATTTTGCAAATAAAAAAGTCAATGTTTCATATGTGGCCATTTTATTGTTGAAAGGCATATGTTGCAGTGCAAACAGTCTTTGGCAAAAAACAAAACAAAAGATAAGGATCATTTTGACCACTAGTTTGAGCATGTTCAGTCTTGCAGGGCAGTGCATTTCCATGGCAGGTGGGCACAGTTTGGTTTGGGGGAGGATCTTCAAGAGGTTGTTAGATCATTAAGGAAGAAAGGAAGGCTGTTTGGGAGTAATAAAACACTGACACAGAGTCACATAACAGAGATAAAAAAAATAAAAAAAAAAAGTTGAACGCAGGTCAAACATGGCAAAACAAATAAACACTCAGCTGCTCTCACCACTATCACAGTCACTTTCCCAATCACTAACCAGTGCCACCATAACTGTACAAGCAAACAGTGACTCTGATGATCTACAGTCTGTTACGGTGATGACGTTTAATCAGGATACAGTGGAATGTTTTGTGGAGGGCAGCAGTTGAGAGAGACGCGTCATTCAGCACTGCAGCCCTCCAGCTCAGGGTTTGGCTTCCATTTCAGTCAGACTCCAAAAAAAACTCAAACACAGACACAGACTGGACTTCTGACTAGTCCTCTAAACAAAACACATGCATGACTGGCCATGACAGTATGGGGGAACTTTACATTCAGCAAAAGAAGTGTTCCTTGAGTCTACTTTATATATGTATATATAAACTACCACTACTACTACTACTATATATAATAATATATAATATATATACTACTATATAATATATACTATATTTTTAAAAAATAAATTTTTGACAGAAGGCTTATATGCTTACCAAGGCTGCATTAAAAAATACAGTAAAACAGTAATATTGTGAAATATTATGACTATTTAAAAGTTTCCTATTTCAGTATATTTTAAAATGTAATTTATTCCTGTGATCAAAGCTGAATTTTTAGCATCAGTCATCAGTGTCACATGATCCTTCAGAAATCATTCTGGATCAACAACTTATTTCTATTTAAAATAAATGCTTTGTGAACTTTCTATTCATCAAAGCATCCTGAAAAAAAGACAAAAATACTGATAAGAATTTGAGCACCAATTATAACTGATGATAACTGAGCAGTAAATCAGCATATTAGAATGATTTCTGAAGAATCATGGGGAATAAATTACATTTATAAATATATTAAAGTAAACCGATATTTTAAATTGTAATGATATTTCACAATATTACTGTTTTTACTGTATTTTGATTAAATAAATGCAGCAGAAGAGACTTCCTTCAACACTTTCGACTGGTAGTAGACAACTAAACTAGTTTTTTCTACAGCATCAAAGCAAATGTTGAGTCTTTAATCTAAACTGGACGTGACAAATACTGAGCGTTTGAGAATAATACAATGACAAACACACAGACAGCACTGAAGTCCCCGCTGGTTCACACAGCGTGAGCAAACCAATGACTCTTATGAACCAGTTTAAATGGTACAGTATTATTTAGTGATTACTCAAAGGCACTAAAACGAATCATTAATGGAATCAGAATCATAAATGCAATTCCCATCTCCAAATGTTTCTTTTTTGCTGGATCAAAGCGTCTGCTAAAGGAGAGAAGTGTGTGATGCATTGTGATGAGGCACAACTGTTTACATCTCTGAACACTGTTTGAAAAGAAAGGAAACATCTGGACCTTCATTCATGACAAGGTTATAAATACTGTGCTGGTAGAACAGAGTGTTATAGAAAAGTACAGTAACACTTCAGAAGAGAGGCTGACTTCAGCTCAGTGCTGCGCTTCCCAAACGCTTCACCTCGGTCGCTCCCAAACCAAAAACATCAATAACAGCTTTCTGTCAAGATAAAGCAAAGAACGCCCAAAGTCCAGGTCTCAGAAAACCCGCAGTTGCCAAGGGAAACAAACATTTGGTGATCAGTAGAGTTTTTTTCCCCATTGCAAAGATTGTTTTCAAGGTATTCACATTTTTCTTCACATAAGAGGAAGATACAAAGCGGGAACTAATGTTCTACATGTGTCCAGAATATCATAAACAAAGTAAAAGCACAAGTAACGTTTAAAATTTCTTAAGCGTAACTACAAAACGACAAGTTTTCGCTCAAATGTGGTTTTAAAAAGCACATAATGAGTGTATATACTGTATGATGCATTGCATATTGCAAAACAATTAAATGCATAAAACAACACTCGTAAGACTCGAGTAAATCGCTGACATGATAGCACCAGTTCTGCAGCATCTCCAGCTTGAGAATGCTTCTTCCATTAAACAACCAGAAATGGGAAACTCGGGTCCTGGAAAGACATCGCGCTGCAGAGTTCAGCTCCATCCCCGATTAAACACGCACTCAAAAAATATTTAGGCCTAAATTTAGGATTTATGTATTTGAATTGCACATAAATTTCCATTCATTTGGATTACACAGTTTTAACATAAACTCATAAACTTAATGTGATGCATATTTGTCAGTCATACATTCCGCATCCAAAAAATAAGTTTAACTACTTGCATTTATTTGATTTTATTTAAATAATCATATTTTTGAAATGCATTTATTCAAATTGATTAGAAGCACCATAAATCTGGTTAAAATATGGCTAGCTGTGGAACAAGCAATATTCAATTAGTTTAAATGTATGAGATTGAATCAAACTGGATTTATTGATGATAAACCTGGCTATTGGGTATTTAAAACGCATTCAGTTTATTAGTACTATTACAGAAATCTTACCCGTTTCATGTGTGACTGACAAATATGCATTGCATTATGTTTAATACTTTGTTACAACTCTGTAATCCAAATGGATGGAATTTTTATATGCAATTCAATGACATAAATCTTAAATCTAGGCCTAAATATTTTTCGAGTGCCCCTGCCTGTAATTTTCAAGTAATCCTGAAGACTTTGGCTTTTTTTAAACTAAAATGCAGGTCAACGTTCCTCCAGGACCGGAGTCGCCCATCTCTGGTCTTGTAAATGAACACCTTGGGTAGTTGTCTCCCAGTTAACAGGCCTGAGGAGGAAAACAGGGTCCCACATTCATCTGTTCATATACTTTTTAAGGCAGTGTATTTTTGGTTCTTTGTAGTGGGTGTCTGAGGATATGCGAACAAACAAACCAATACATGACAAACAACAACAACAAAAAAAAAAAAACCCTGAAACACAACTATAGACCAAATGGAGACATGAGCTCAAGGTCACATGGGTTAAGTGTCCTGAGGTTATACGCGATGCTCTGTATCCTGCGGTTGTGACGGCTGGTTGAGGCACACGGGGCAACACGAGCCTTTGGGCGTCACAGGATTCAGACATGCTGCCGGCGGACACTTTTCCACGAAACACGTCACCTGAGCCCCCTGACAAAGACAGACACAGGAACAACTGAGCTGAAAACACCATTTAGCTGGTCACTTGTAAAGAAAATGCAACATGCATGGATTAAATTGTTTTCTCTTTTTTTTCCGCAGGAAATGCGAATAAATTTTTGGTCACCTTTGCAGGAATGTAATGTAAAATTATTTTTAGCAAAGTGAACAGCACATAGCAGGCACATGCCGGTATCTATGGGTACAACATGCGATCGTTTATTTTAATCAAGTAAAAGGCCTTTTAGTAGAACTGTACAAACGTCCCTCTTCAGCTCGTGGTTCACGTGTTTGCTGAGAAATCTTTACTGATTTTTATATAGTAAATGTAAGAATAATTTTATATTGTTAATAATATTACAAGATTGATTATCCATACATCATTTTTCAGAAAAAATCATGTTCAAATGTGAGTCTCAAATATGATCATGATACATACAGCAAAAATAAAAGGCTTATACACTTTTTAAATGGAAATAAATGCTTCTCATATATTGTCAAAGGTTGTGCATCATAAACTCTATGGTATTTTGGTGTAAATTCAGCCTTCACTTGGTAATATGGATTATGCAATAAAATACATGTACAAAACTGTACATGCAAGTGCATTTAACCGCTTACAGAGAGTCAGGCACATCCGTGTGCCGTGAGCACCCTTCAGAACAAACGCACATGAGCTTTTGAAAGCAGACGTCTGTCAGTAAGTTAGTTTAAAGCATTGAATTTACACTGCACTCCAAATGGCATAAATGATGCCTTCGTAAAACATTTGAAAGGAAGAACTCAGAAAAACTGCATGTTGTCGATCTGTCACTCACTTCGATGTTGTGTCGATGTAGTGACACTAGGGGTCACACTTGGGAGCCCCAAACACCTCTGATACTTTCAGAAAAGGCCAGGAGCTCGACTGCATTGGCATATGAACTACCTCGAGTTTCTAGCGGTACTGTTGACCCTGCAGAGCTTTCGGCCATTGATCCAGAGCAAGCATGTGTTGGTCTGGAAGGCGCTCACACTGTATGTAGCAACTCACCCGCAATCTCGTCCTTTGGAGTCAGCAGCGACTGAAGTCACTGCGGGTCACTCATATCCCAGCCAAACTCAAATCACGCAGCAGACATGCTTTCGCGACGAGTGAAGCTTCAAGGAGAGCAGAGACTCCATCCCCAGGTGGTCCAGCTGATTTGTAGTCTATTCGGCGAATAGATCTGCACAGACACTGTGCAAAGTAAGGGATAACAAAGAACAGGTCTTGCTGGTTGTGCCATACTGGCCCACCTGGACTTGGTTCTCAGAGCTCAAGCTTCTTGCAACAGCCCCTGCCTGGTGAATTACTCTGAGGAAGGACCTTCTTTCTCAGGGGCAGGGCACAGTTTGGCACCCGCGCCCAGACCTCTGGCCCCTGGACGGGATGCGGAAATTCTAAGTGGGATATAGACGACACTTCAAAGCATACAGCCACCTCATAGAGGGAGCTCTGGCTTGAGTGATAATGTCTGTTTGCGAACTGGTATTCTTCCAGAGGTCAAGACCCACAGAGATGCACAGTCGGGAAGGTGCTTTCCTTCCTGCTGGAGAGGTTGGAGGGACGGCTGTCACTCTCCACCTTAAAAGTGTATGTGGCCGCCACAGTGGCACATCACGATGCAGTGGACAGTAAGACCTTAGGGAAGCAAAACCTGATTATCAGGTTCTTCGGAGGCACCAGGAGGTTAAATCCTCCAAGGCCATGCCCCCTTTTGGGACCTCTCTGTAGATTTGCTGGGTGTACAGAGAGCTCCTTTCGAGCCCCTAGAGTCAGTTGAGTTAAGCACCCTATCTTTGAAGACTGACCATGCTTAATTCCATCAAGAGGGTTGGGGACCTGCAGGCATTCCCTGTCAGTGAAACATGCCTGGAGTTCGGTCCGGCATACTCTCACGTGATCCCAAGACCCTGGCCAGGCTACATGCCCAAAGTTCTCAGTACCCCTTTTAGGGATCAGGTGGTGAACTTGCAATCGCTTCTTCGTGATGAGGCAGACCCAGCCTTATCGTTGCATTATCCAGCTTTTTGTCTGTCTTGGGGGAGAGCAGAAAGGGAAAGGCTGTCTCCAAACAGAGGATTGCCCATTGGATTGTGGATGCCATTTCATTAGCATACCAAACCCAGGGCATGCCGTGCCCCCTGGAAGTGCGAGCACACTTCACTAGGAGTGTTGTATCCTTCTGGGCACTAGTGAATGGCACCTCTATAACATCTGTAGAGCTGCAGGCTGGGCAACACCCAATACCTTTGCGAGATTCTACAATCTCCAGGTTGAGCCAGTTTCATCCCATGTGTTATCGTGTATGAACAGGTAAACTGCAGGCAACTGGCAGGGTGTATCACTTGCACACAGCGCCTTTCCCTGAGGTCATAATGTGCGCTTTTTGATACATGGGAGTTCCCCATATCTGGCAAACCATGGATATCTTTCTAACCTTCAACACTCATCGGTAGCAGAGTTCGGCAGAGGATACTGTCTGTAATACTCCTCCCTCTACAGGTAGGAACTACCACAGGGACTTATTTCACGTGTGGTACTTTAGTCCATGTGATGTATTCTCTACATGTTAACCTCTCTTCGGGTAAGATGTGGTCTCCACAGTGTCCTTGTTTCTGCATCAGGAAAAAAGAACACTTTTCCCACTGCAAAGTCCTGGTCTGCACAGCTGTAAGTATTTATCCTCAGCATAAACCTGAATGAGTGGAATCACACCATCTCCTTTTATACCCATAAGTATGGGGGGAGTGGTGAATGCAAATTCCATGCCAATTCTCAGTGGCTTTTTCTGAAAGTATCAGAGCATCAGAGGTGTTTGGGGCTTCCAAGTGTGACCCCTACTGTCACTACATGGACACAACATCTCGTTCCCTCCATCAGGGAATGGAAGTTACAACAGTAAGTAACCAAGTTGTTTTCCACAGCGCATATCCTGTAAAGTTTTCAGAATCGATAAAGAAGAATCGTGATGCATCATAGAAATTATTTTTCTCCCACCCCTACTTTAGTTAAATGTTTTTGCTTTGAAAATTCATGTCATAGTTCATAATACCTGAACATTGGTACACAGGGCAAAACTAAATTTCTGTGCATTTGTTTGTATTTACGTGCCCCTGTATGGAAGTACGTGTAGCACAGTCCACTGTGACCACACCTTAAGATTTAAGACTCCCAGACTTCTACACAGTATTTGGGGAAAACTGGTGTCAGAATGACAGATGTTCTAGACAGAGAGTTTCAGTGCACTGATGAACTTACTTCACACTGACATATGGTGCAGGGGTTCTTCTTCCAACTCTCTCCATCTACCCGCTCTCTCCCATCCTCATCTGCGCAGTCTGTCCTGCTCAGACGACCTTCAAGTCTTTTTATCTGTCAGTTTCAACAGAGAGAAAAATTTATCCAAGGTCAAAAACCATGCTGTATCAACACCAGCGCGAGTCCTCGTCCTTTGAAAGTGCATGCAAAGTGGATTTGCTTTAGCAGCGCAGAAAACAGCGTCCCTCGACAACACAAACCAAACTCTCCCAGGCCTCAGCTACAACTAGAGTGTTTGAGGGTGAATCAAAGTAGACATTGTTCGCAGGCAGTGAAAACCACAGGCTGGTATTAAACAAAATTGTTTGCAAACTTACTTGGTTCAGCAGGAGGTAAGACTGGAATTACTGACGGCTCATTTCAGGCTGTTCAGAATTGCTTCTTTCTTTTAGGAGACAATAACTTAATTTATCTGCACTTTGATCTTTTAGACTTAGCAGACTGTTTACATTTGAAACTGCTATATTACACACTACATAAAAGATAATATCTGAAAAAAGCATAATGGGGTACTTTAAAGGAATAGTTCAGCAGAAAAATGAAAATTCTGTCATAATTTCTGTGGAACACAAATGCAGTAAATTTTAAGATTGTGATCTTCATTTAATAAAGGGGCACTGGAGCTTTCACTTTATTCCAACTGTTTTACAGTAGCTTTGACACCTTTGATATTCTGATATTCTTCCTCTGTAGTGAGAAAATAATGATTTGTTTACCATGTTTCAAACATTAACTCACACTATAAAAAAAAAAACACCTAATTCAACTTAAAAACATAAGTTCAGTTACTGTATTAAACTTTTATGTAAAATTCAAATTGGCTATAAGTCATTTCAACTTATTTTTTAAAACTCTTGTCTAGCTGAATCTTAAAAAAAAAAATGAATTTTGATAAATTATTTTGATGGAAAGCATGTTGCCATGACTTCTTGATCATATAATTTTATAGTAAATATGTTTTATAGTAAATATATGTTTTAAGTAAATATGTTGACTGTTCTTTACACAAACATCATATGGCTTTAGAAGACTTTATGTATGAGGTGTATGTACAATTTTGATGATGTTTTGAAGCTTAAGTGTATCTTTAAAAGCTGGCCTACTCCATTCATTGTAGTTGTATGGAAAATGACAGTCAGTTACTTCATGTGTTCCACAGAAGAACGCAAAAACCTTCCTATCAAGATTTTACATTTATGCAGTTAACAGATGCTTTTATCCAAAGTGACAAGTTTGAAACTAAATGAAGAGGAGTATATAATGTGTGTGTTCACTTTTGGGACAAACTATCGCTTTATAAAGCGTGACAAAGGAGAGACAGTAAATAAAATAGTGTAAACTATAAAAATTTAAAATAAAATAAAATAACATTGCTGAGTCTATACTTGTTATCAATATATAGATATCAAACTACAATTCAGCAGGATGATGTGTGTTAGTTTGATTATCTGCTCTTTTGAGATGTGCATTCCCAAAAATATGTGGTTATCTGATCTCTGAATGTGGCATTTGGTGCAAGGCAAAATGGTCCCTTCAGAGAGCTTTAATGTGACTCAGTGTCTTATTTTCTGTGTGAGAATAAATTTAGATAAATGGATAAAGGTTTAGATAAATGGGTAAAGTATGTAATTCAGCGTGGCATTAGGGGCTTTTGCACCTGAGGAACTTTTTCATAGTTCCTAGAGCTATTGGCTGAAGTACCCGGATTTTGCCGTGTTCGCACAACAGGAACTATAGGAACCATTTTAGTTCTAGGAACTCCTTTTGGGGGAACTAAATTAGCTCCTACTCCAGAGTAGGGTCTAAACCAGCACTATAGGAACTGTCTGTGACATGAGTGTACATTGATCGGTCAAATGCATGTCAAGCATCGGCACCCGCCATTTTTAAAAAGCCGTGTAAACATATTTACTTCACGAACATGGAAAACAGCGATAATGGCATTTACCTGTCTGCAGGGATCTCGATGATAATTAATACTGAAAGTTGTCATAGGAGATTGTCTCTTAGCTCCACTTTTGCTCTTTCAGTCACGTAAAATATGTTTTTACATTCCATCTCCGTTATCACGAAACCCACGACACACAACAAACTCAGCTCCGATCACAGCATCCTTAATCCACTGGTTTTTAGCGTTTGTAAATGCTGTGCTTAAAGATGCCGCTGTCGGACGCTTCAGAGCGAATGCAACCAGGAACATGGTCCGGGGGAGAAATTAATTCTCGGGGAACTATCCTAGTAGCTAGTTCCTATAACTGAGTTCCTAGAATTATTCAGTGCGAAAGCCTCTATTGCAATGTACCAGGTGAATAATGTGTCCTAACCTGTTTTCGTAAACTTGTGATAGTTTTCTGCATGTCAGCAACAAAGTCTTGGAAATCCTTAACGGAGGGTTCAGTGCTTGACTTTGGTGATACAGTTAAGTTTACTGCAGTTTGAGCATCTTCCAAAGTGCTGAAAAACAAAACTCATTAAAATAAAAACAAATAAATAATCCAAAATGTTGTAATCTAAAACATCTACGTTCTTTGACTAATTAATTATTATGGTAACACTTTACAATAGGGTCACATTACTTACACCGTGTGTCCACCAAAGTGTTTTTAGCCAGCGCTCTTCTGAAAATGCCTTGCTGCGTGAGCTTGAGAGCTTTTTTCAGTTAGATGCTATATGTGCTATAATAGAATATTTGCGGAAGTGTTCCTAGTATCTGATTTCCCAGATAGTTTGTTTCTAAATATAAAAATGTCTATACAATGTAAAGTATTTGCTCTGGCTCTTGTTTGAAATTATTTGCAAAAACCTGCAAATTGAATCAAAAATCAAATTTAAATGAAAAATTAAGCTTGTCGTCGTCTGTTGCTGTTGTACAAGCAGGCGGTGGCGGTTGATCGCTGTGGTATTTGTCCCGCCTCTCCTCCACTGTGATTGGGTGAAAAGTGACAGTGATGAGTGCTGTGTTTTACCCAAAGTTGAACATTCATCAAGTCTCGGTGACCGGAAATAAAACACTGAGCGCTCAGTGCTCAAAGTGAAACAGAGCCCTGTCACGCTGCGCTCCCCATTTAAAACAACTGGATACGCTAGACTCAGGAAAAAACACTTTGGTGGACACCAAATATTTAGAAACAAACTATCTGGGAATGCATTAACTAATATCAACAATGTGTTATACATTTGCTACAGTATTTATTCATCATTCTGAGTTAATAAAAATACTGACTAATAGGACTGTGTATTGCCAAGAATCAATACGTATCACGATACAGGGGTTGCGATACCATGTATTGTGATATATTGCGATATTTGTAGAAAGATCTAATTTAAAAACGGTCATAAAGAACACACAACCATCTGCACAAAACCTGACAAGCAACTTTATTTTATTTAATTAATACAGTATCATTTGCATTTATATCACAAATCACTATTTTGTGCAATCTAAGGGAAAATAGTAAAGTGACTGCAGGATTCTTTATGTGTGTATGTTTTAAAGGTTCACAGTATAGCAGTTTTTAATTTCTAAACTATTTAAGAACAGAAAGTGCATAGTCCATTCCATGACTGAATGACTGTTTTATATTTAATACTGTAAAGCTATTTGCTTTAAAGCAGTCTATTGTATAAAGTGCTATTTAAAGTACTGAACTGTCAGTTTTGGTTGTGTTTCCTGAGAGAAAAACATGCAGTATATATCACATATTCTATCGAAACACCTCTCAGCGGCGGATCGCGTCGGGATGTTAAGCGAGCTCTCGGATTAAATGCGTTTCCTGAGTTTTGGATTATAACTTGGCCTATTTTACAAACAAAACGTCAATTTCCTTAGTGGCTTCTTTATAGCTGAAGCCAAAATGAGTCCACACACTTCAGCTCTGTAAACCGCGGGAGTGGAATAATTCTATCGTCTTGTAAGCTGGGTTTGCTAATGCTAACACTAGCGATGTACACACCTTCACCTTGTGCTTCTCCGGCTCCGCGTCAGTTTACGTTCTGAGATAACACTGCCATCTAGCGGTTGGGTTTTAGACAGTCTGTGGTTTAAACCGAACACAGTCACGAATCTTGGATGTAAATATATAAATATCAATACAGTGTTTTTGAGAATCGATACAGTATCGCTAAACATAATATCGCGATATTCACATGTATCGATATTTTCTTACACCCCTACTGACTATCTGTTTATTGTTAGTTCATGTTAACTCAGGCCCATTAAATAATATTAATAACGTTTGATTTGAATAATGTAGTTGAAATTAACATTACCTAAGATTTTATGTATTATTAGTTACCTTATTAGTTATAAGTAACCTTACTGTAAAGTGTTCCCATTATTACTACTTCTATTATCATTAACTTCATTAGAATGGCTGACTGTAAACGGAGAATGTGAGTTTCACCTGCTGTTGTCAGTGAGGTTGCTGGCAGGTTTCTTCTCCTCGGCGTAGCTGTGCTCCGCTGACCTGCGGCCTCTGAAGTGGTACGACAAGGCGTTGAACTGACCTTTAGTGCGACAGTCTGCAGGGGCAAGATATTCAGTCTTTTATTTGATGCAGAAAAAACAGCAGTACAAACACTACAGGGATTAAAATATCACACTATACAAGCCTAAAGAACTAGAGGTCATTTAGTGATACATGTGAAGTGCTGCAAACACAGGTCACATGGTAACGGCAGAAGAGGATCCCTTGTTCAGTGGGACACTACACACTTGACCTGTGAAAACAGACACCAATAGACCGTTCTAGGTTCATGCTGCTTTTATGAATGCTATGTCAGTTTGTCGCATATTGTGGCATTCAGTGCTATGCAAGAAATAATTTGACTGGTTGGATAATAATTGCGGTTAATTTTTGCTAATTATTTTATCTGCTGGACATTAGACAGAATTCTTAAATAAAATAAAGTAGTGTTCCATTTATTTGAATGAATTTGAGAGAGATTGGGCACGTGTGAGTGGACTCTATGCACGATCGTGTCCGCATTTGCCACCACAACTGCCGCTGCAGTGTATGGAAATTTAACACAACAGGACAAAGCGATATTGATACGATCCTCCTTCACAATAAAGCTTCTGAAACTCATTACTAAAACATTGTTTATAATATACTAACAATCTTATGTTTAGTAGAGTTTTATAATATACTACATTATAGTACAATATAATTAGTTGTAATCAACAGTTATTAGAAATATGGCAGAAAGAGTTTCTTTCTGAACCAAACTTTGCTATAGGAGGATACTATACCAGAAGACTTTGAGCTAAAATTTAGCTGGACCCGATTTAACACGGAATTCAACATTTTACCTTTCGTTTAAATCTTAGAATCAGCCCACTGTTTACCACATTAGATACTTCTGTATTAAAATGAATTACATACAAAGTAAAAAAAAAAAAAGAAAAACGGGGCTTGTCAGAACTGTATTACAATTACATAGAACCAATGTAAGACAAACAGCCACTCTGATGGGGCCTGTAGTTAGCAGCGTGTCAGGACAGAGGATATGGCTGAGAGATAGGAATCAGGGGCATCTCTGAAGTTCCAGTAAACCTTTAATTTACTGCTGAACTCAGTCTTCCATCTGATAACGCATACAAGAGTAAAGAAAAGATGCTGATCAGGACACATGTCGTACTCGGCGAAATCTCAGTCACCTCCGCCAAATTCCAAAGCATTACAGCATCACTAGCCTTTAATGTTTGTACAGTACTCAATCTTCAAGGTCTGTTACAGACAATTCAACATAGTAATACAAAGCAATTGAGTGTCCAAATTCATACAAATAATCAAGTAAGTAAATAAATAAATAAATACACACTAAATTTGGAACAATTAAGATTTTTATTTTATGTTTTAATATTTTTGAAAGAAGTCTCTTATGCTCACCAAGACTGCATTTATTTAATTAAAATACAGTAAAAACAGTAATATTGTGAATTATTATTACAGTTTAAAAATAACTGTTTTCTCTTTGAATATATTTTATAAAGTAATATATTCCTGTGATCAAAGCTGATTTTCAGCTGATCTTCAGTGTCACATGATCCTTCAGAAATCATTTAAAATAAATGTTGCTCTTTTGAACTTTCTATCCAATCAAATCCTGAAAAAAGTTTCCACAAAAATAAGCAAAAAAAAAAAAAAAAATTGTTAAAAAAGAACCATATAATAATAATAGTGCATCAAATCAGCATATTGACACTGAAGAATGGAGTAATGGCTGCTTAAACATTTATAGAAAATGTATTTATTTATTTATTTACTTGCTTACACACTGATTGTCACTAGTATAGCGGTGGTAAGCAAATGCATACACACATAGGGAATACTAGGATAAATAGAAACGCTAACCACACTCCAACATTGAACTGAACAGAACCAGGAGTATAAATACACACGAGTTAACAAACGAACTAAATAAGCAACAGGTGACAATAATCAGTAACTACGGAAATAACTAGGAAACGATCAAGGCTAAGCTGAAAGGATAGATGCGTCTCATTTCGAAGGCTGCGTCCTCCGGAGGTCTCATTTGAGGGCTGCATACGTCATTGAGGCGGTCTCATTTAAGAAAAGTAACCGGTAGATTGCAAAGAAAGAAAGAAATTACAGTATTTTACACCTCACGAGGAACAGCAGTCAATTTTATTATGGTTACTTTTCTGAATTAAGACATCCTTGATGATGTATGCAGCCTTCAAATGCGCCCTGTGGAGGACACAGCCTCCGAAATGAGACACAGCGCATATACATGAAACAGACACATGAACAAAAACACAATGGAACTAATCCTAACCCTGACACTGGTGTGAGGACAATAAATCAACTGATGCTAAATCTCAAATATCATGTCATGTCAAACTGATTAGATGACTGGGGGGGGAAAAGCAAAAGTCTCGTACCTTCACAGCAGTCCTGCCACATACGTAGGTCAATCTTAGGTAAATCGTCACAGCTTCCATAACCGTGAGGGAAGTCGGCCACGCTAAAGACATCGGACTGGATGCGGGTGATGTTGTCGCTATTATCACACAGCACCCGGGCGAGAGACGCCTGCTTCAACTGGGTCAACTGCGCCGGACTAAAGGAGCCAGGGTTCTCATACCAAAATCTACAATTATATGAATGAATCGTTTGAGAATGTGACTTGTATTTGACTTTCTTAATTCTGTGGATCACAAATGGAGGTTTTTAGAAGTGAGTCCATATGATGCAACACAGGTTTGTGAGCTCACAAAACTCGTGACACAGGTTGCTGGAAATGATGGTTTACAGTTTAACTATTAGTATTTTCCTCACACACATCCTATCATTTCACTTCAGAAGACATTGATTCATCATCTGGGGTCATGTGGATTGCAGTCATATTAGTTTTGGATGTTTTTTGAAGTGTCAGATTTGAGGGACCCAACCACTTGCATTATATGGACTCATAGAGATGTTCTCTGTTTGCGTTCATCTGAAGAAAGAAAGTCACATCAAACATGACAACACTAGTTGGCAGTAGCAAGTACTTTCTACTGCCAATAGATACACAGACATGTAATCAGGGGCCATGTAAGTGAACATGTAAGATATGCTGATGCTGCATGAATATGCATATATAAATCCCATAGCAGATTTTGACAGGTGGAGCTGGGGAGGTGGAGGGTTTCAAAGGAACTTTGATAATGTGCTGTAGGACCAGCTTACAGCAAACACTGAACCAGACTATTTAAAAGTTGAGCAAGTAATCTCATTGACCGCAGGATCAGCAGAGGCCAATCAGCTTGTGCCGTGTAATGATGTGACTACTAGCATGTAAAGGACCTGCTCTATCAGCCTGCTCCATCTAAAGTTTCATGACTGAATTATATATATATATATATATATATATATATATATATATGAAGAGTTTGGTTCCAAAACGCTATAAATCCATTTTGATTAATTTGAGTAAAAAGGTGTTTTCTTTACCAAGGAAGTGTCAAACTTTCACATAGCATCTTTTGGTTATAAAAACATGGTTTATTATAAAAACGGATTATTTTTTCCCCAAAATGCAATAAATCCATGACACGTTTTTTTTTCAAAATGCAATTAATCCATCAATATAAAAGTTATTTTTCATATTGAAAATACACAACAAAGTAAGTTGACTCACATATATGATAGCCTCTGAACTTTGTCAATACTAATCTTATATACAGGCATTTTACTAAAAATACATTCAGTCGTCGCTCCCAAAATGAATTCAACGAGTCATCTTGTTAATGTTATAAAGGAATTATGTCTCTGTTTGTCATTACCGATTAAAGAGTATCTGGCGCCACCGCACGGTTAAAATAAACACATTTGCCGAGTACATTGGTATTAAAAACGGCTTTTAAAAACTGTTCATGATTCAGTTTTGGGGACCTTGACAGAAGTTTGATGCTGTCGTGGAACAAGCAACAGCCGGCAATTTTCCTCCTCGTGACTCGAGTACCTCATCTTCATCTCCTCACGTAAATGATTACATTTCGATGACTTGCGTTTCTTCCCCACCGCAGAAACACCACAGGTTCATCAATGCTGTCAAAATTATTCATTTTTCTGTTTTTGTTGATCACAAAGTACAAAGCAGGTAAGGAAATCCAGGATACCGGGTGTATTCAGAGCGCCGCCATTACTGTTTACAGTGCGTGGAATGGTGCGCTGTGATTGGTTGAGCAGATATATCGCATTCTGCAGAGAAGGAGACTGGCGTTTGTCACGTTTTGGAAAGAAAGGGAGAAAACATGACAGAAGAACACGACGGATATCGCATTTTGCACAAAATTAATAAATTACTTTTCAATACCGACCAGATACAATACTGATTTTGGCGGAAACTCAATTTTTTTTAAAATGGCGTTTATCGCGTTTTGGAACCAAACTCTTCATATATATATATGTATATACATTCTGATGAACGAGAAAAAGTGTGCACTGAATTAAAAAAGTCTTACCGGTCACCATCTCTCAGACGCTTGAACTGGGTTGCCAGTAAACACATGAGGGTTGGTCCCAGTCTGCTGCCAGGCACCAGCTCTTCAGCCATCAGTGCAGGAAACAGGTCGATATTTAGAGGTGTACCATAGAGCCTGGGAGCAGAACAGACCGTTACACCTAGAAAATGCTAAATGTGGCTTTTAATAACAATGGATGTGGCTAACCTTTGAAGCTTCTCTCGCACAGTGGGGTTCTGAATCTCATTCCTCAGATCGTCAAAAGACTGCGCGGATGTGAGGTTGCAGAACACCCGGTAGTCATTATACGAGGGTATACCGTGGTCACGGCCCCTTTGGATATTCATGGCCGCAAGGTCAAGTGCCACTGCATGCGCCATTGAGAAAAGGCGTTCGGTAAGTTCTGTGTTTAGCAGTTGAGTGGACACTCGCATTTTTCCTGCCACTCCAAACAAACCACGGAGCAGAGGATCAATGCCACCTTCGTTCACAATACGGAAGGGTGAGAAAAAAGCTTTATGAAGTGAGATGTGTCCTTGCTGGATGGGCTGGAAGGTTTCATTGAGCCGGTATAGGATGGGGTTAATGAGCGTATGACCGAAGCGGAAGGCAGCAGTGGCAAAAGCGTTGAGGATGCCAGCATTGATATTGGGATTATAGCCATTATAGTCACCCATTAGCCTCATGCCAGCCTCACCCAGTATTTTAGGCAGCCAATGGCTGTAGGTTATATGCTGCATTTGGGCTCCGACTATCTTCCGTGCCTCATGGTAAATGGTGTCACCATCCCAATGGGGGTTGAGACGAAGCAACTCACTGGCTATTCGGTTATGTTCACGGAACCAAACCGTGTGCATAGCAGTCAACCCAAGCTGCTCATTGGCACGATGGTCACCAGCTAGAAAGCAAGGAATGGGACTCTCGTTTTCATCCCGCATGCACTCGGTTGGTGGCCCAGTTGCAAAGGGGAGCAGCGGCTTACCAGTGCGTTGCACGATACCCTGGCGCAACATGCCCCTATGGCTGGCCAAGTCACGAATCTCTTCGGCCTCGTGATGCGAGCTGCCGTAAACATTGGAAGCATCGATGTAGGACGTGAGCTGGTTCATTTGCTCACGAGGATACACAGAGTTCATAAGCAGAGAGGTCATTCCGCTGCCGCAAACGGGACTGGAGCGCACAAAGAACATGCACCGCGCTCCATTGCGCCGCTGCCGTGGGTCGTTGGGTGGAAACATGATGGGAAAGCAAGGTGGGTCGTTGGTGCACACTGAGGTGCACAACTGTCCATCAGAGAAACGCGACTGGCTGAGGGATACGACAGTTGAATCCAGGTCGTGGTCCAGGAACTGGCCCCATTGCATAAGCATGTGCGTGTAGCGATCGTCTGGGGTGATGGTCTCCGAGCCGATCATGGTGGTGGAGACAAGACGTGGAAGTGGCAGAGGGAAGCCGTTGTGCCATCTCTCAGTGGTGCCACGTGGGAGATTGAAGCCATTGTCATAGACAGGCTTGAGCAAGCGCTCAAAGGCAGTGAGCGAGGCGCCCCACATGGGGTGCTGCAGGTTGTTACAAGTGCCATCGTGAGTGCGATACTTCTGGTGGAAGCAGATGTCCGAGCAATTGTTGATGCGTCGATGGGCAGTGCAGCCAGACAGGTTAGCTATCATATCCAGGAAACGCGGGGACACCAAGTCATTGTAGCGGTAGGCTGTAAAATAGACAGGAAAGAGTGGGTGTCTTGTAAAGTGTAGACCATATTTAAAAAATTATCTAACCAAAAAATAAGACATCATTAATTAGTGTTGGGCTCATATTATTTTGTAAATAGACATAAATACAGTTGCAATGAAACCAAATTATTTTTTAAATCATAATATAGCATTGTGCTATTGTGAAATCACAAAGTCTGCCATTCAATTAAATAAGTATATGCGCTGCGGGTTTCAGTGCGATGCTTTATTTACATGCGTGCAGGTTACGTATTTTTCGGAGCGTCTGTGTTCACAGTAAATGCTGCTCCGCTCGACATGTGCTGATTGTTTGGGTTTCCAATAACGTGCATTTGGGAATGCATATAAAGTCTTACGTGCTTTGTGTTTCATAGCTAAGTGTTGCGCTGCTATCATTTACATGTTAGTTTACATTATTATATTTTTTTTCTATTCACTATTGTAATGTACTGTTAAATGTATTTTGTTTATTTATTTGTTTATTTATTTGATTTCAATAAAAAATGTATATTAATCAAAAATTGTATTTAATCTTTATTATTACTGTTTTTAAATTCAGCTAAGTTATTGGAACCTTTCCAATCTGGCTTCACTGCTTATCATAGCACAGAGTCTGCTTTGTTAAAGGTATCTAATGATATTTTACTTGCAGTTGATGCTGGTAAAAATGCTGTTTTGATGCTACTAGATCTTACAGCCGTATCAAGGTATCAAGGGTACTGCCTTACAGTGGTTCACTTCATATCTTAGAGACAGGTCCTTTTCTGTATCATTGGGCAGATTTTCCTCTTCTTCAGCTCCTATTATTAGTGGTGTACCTCAGGGTTCCATCTTGGGCCCGCTCCTCTTTAACTTATATATGCGTCCATTAGGGAATATTATTAGAGGGCACAATGTCTCGTTTCATTTATACGCTGATGATACCCAGTTGTATATTCCATTGAAAGCTGCTGATTCCATTGATCAGTCTTGATGATGTCAAGAAATGGTTAAAAAAATAACTTTCTCCAAATAAATGAAGACAAAACAGAAATTATTGTTTTTGGTCCCCCGAGATTGAGAATTGGACTCATTAATGAACTTGGCAATCATTTCCCCTCAATTTCTTCTCAGGTTAGGAACCTTGGTGTCATCTTAGACTCAGAATTCTGCTTAACCAAGCAAATAAATTCAGTTGTTAAGAGAAGTTTTTATCAATTACGGATTATTTCTAAACTTAAATCATTTTTGTATTTTCAAGATTTGGAGAAGGTCATTCATGCTTTTATCACATCGCGTTTAGATTATCGCAACTCATTGTATTTGGGTCTTGCCACTGGATATTCGCCTTGCCACCTTCTATTATCATTTTTAAGAAGAGGCTGAAAACGTATCTTTTCTCCCAGGCGTTTTAATCTAATTTTAGTACTGTGTTATTTGTAGTATTGTCTTCTATGTTGTTTTATTCTGATTTTAATTTATTTTTGCTATACTCTGTTCAGCACTTTGGTCAGCTTTGCTGTGTTTAAATGTGCTATATAAATAAAATGTACTTACTTACTTACTTATTATTACATTTTATACAGTTTTTCTTTAGACTTTTCCATGGACCCCCTGTCACTCCCTTGCTGCCAGTTTGAAAACCCATGGTCTAAAACACATACGCCAAGTTCTTAGAAACTCTACTCTTTTAAGAAAAGTATACATTTAATGACTCTAAAATTGCACATGGTGTAAACATTAAGTGATAACACATCTTCCTTAAATAATGAACACATTTTAGTGTACTCATCTTAACCCTTATCTTTTAAGATTTTTAAAACATGACAAATGTCTGCACTCATTTCTGCAAATTTATTTTGTTTTTTTTTCTATATATATATATATATATATATATATATATATATATATATATATATATATATATATATATATATTATTGTACTATCATTTTACATAAACCTGCCCCTAAACGGTACATAAAAACACAACTGTCTGTTTCTGTCCAAGTGGATGATAATTTGCAAGAATAAGCTGCAAAGTGGACCAGACACTATGATGATAGTTAAAAGTTACCCCGTGAAGAAAAGTGCACTTAATTGTTATTGAATGTGCACTTGTAGTGTGCTTAAAATCATAATTTTTAGTTATATAAAGTTTTTTTTTTTTTTAAACTGTACTAATATTAATGAAATAAGACATAAGGGTAAAGAGAATACACTTTCATGACTTTCTTAAAACATGTGACTTTGTTGTAGTCAAAATAAAAGTTTTACTTTGAAGTACATTTTAAAACATTGTTTTAACTTCAACTAACTGCATTTAACGTAAAGTTAAACTAAAAACATTATATAAAACATTTTTATTAAATCGTAAATGCAATTAAGCGTCTGAAAACATTACATTTAGTTCACAATTAAGTGAATTCTTTTAAAGTACAGTGCTCAGAGTAAATGAGTACACCCCCTTTGAAAAGTAACATTTTAAACAATATCTCAATGAACACAAAAACTATTTCCAAAATTTGGACAAGACTAAGTTTAATGTAACATCTGTTTAAATTATAACATGAAAGTAAGGTTAATAATATAACTTAAATATTATATATACATTTCTTTGCACCAGAAAGGTGAAGGCTACAAGAAGATCAGCAAAGCTTTACTTATCAGTCAGAATACTGTAGCAAAAGTGGTACAAAAATGTAAAAAAAGATGGAACTGCAACATCTCACAGAGACGTCCAGGTCGTCCACGGAAGTTAACACCTCGACAGGAGCGTCTTCTGATGAGAAGGGTTGAAGAAAATCAGCATGCAAGTTCACTGCAGTTATCTAAAGAAGTAGAAAGCCAAACTGGGGTGACTATTTCCCGTGACACAATACGGCGTACGCTGCAGAGGAATGGCATCATGGGTGCTGTCCACGAAAGAAGACTCTCTTAAAGCCCAGGCACAAAAAAAGCCCGCCTAGAGTTTGCCAGGGCCCATGAAGACTACTGGGACTCTATACTCTGGAGTGATGAGACCAAGATAAATGTTTGGAACTGATGGCTTCAAAACTGTATGGCGTCACAAAGGTGAGGAATACAAAGAAAAATGAATGGTGCCTACAGTGAAACATGGTGGTGGAGTGTCCTTATGTGGAGCTGCATGAGTGCTGCTGGTGTCAGGAGCTGCATTTCATTGATGGCATCATGAATTCACAGATGTACTGAAAGAGAAGATCCTACCATCACTCCGTGCCCTTGGTCGTCGTGCACTTTTCCAACATGACAATGATCCTAAACACATTTCTGAAGAAGAACAGGGTGAAAGTGATTCAGCGGCTCCTGATCTGAACCCAATCGATCACCTATGGGGAATTCTGAAGACAAGTTGAGCATCACTCTCCATCCAGCATCCAGTCTCTAAAAGAGCTCATTCTTGAAGAACAGAAAAAGATACATGTTGCAAAATGTCGCCAACTTGTTCATTCCATGCCTAGAAGACTTGGTGCGGTCATTAAACATCATGGAGGCCATACAAAGTACTAGATGTAGCAGTTTTTGTTGTGGGGTGTACTTATTTTTGCATCACCCTAATTTGAGTAAAACTGAAAAATGTGTAATCTAAGTTATATTATTAACCTTACTTTCATAACAGATGTTACATTAAACTTAGTCTTGTCAACATTTTGGAAATTGTTTTTGTGTTCATTGATATATTGTTTAAAATGTTACTTTTCAAAGGGCGTGTACTCATTTACGCTGAACACTGTATATTATTTCCATAACAAGTACTCTTTTTAGAAGTATGCTAAAGTGCACTTCTTTTACACAAGGGTAGTCAGTGATAGGTGCAGGTAATTGTGCCTGGATAGAGACGTGTTGACCCCTTCTTGGTATTTGTGTCAGTGAATGTGTCCAGAGGGGAAATGCTCAGATTGGGGCAGGGCTTGTCCAAACATGTGGGGCCATTTTGCCATAGTGTGGCAATGAAAGCTGTGCTGTTGTCATAACCAGAAAAAACAGTGAGTCGTGTCTTCTGCAGCACAAAGCGCCACAGTGTCTGCTGACCATTTAGTCAGCAGACATTTCTTTTTCCATATATTAGTTGTACATTTTAATCACAACACCCAAAAATATATAATCTGAAGGTGTGAGATACCTGTTCCATTCGTGTCCACCATCAGGCCCTGGTTGACATGCCTCTGGATGAGAAGTAGGGTCTGCTCAAAAATCTCTCCAGCTCTGGCCTGCTCCACTGTGTAGGGGTCCCGAGGGTAACGGAACAGAGCCAGGAGCTCGGCAGGGGTACGAGGAGATCTGATGATGGTGGAGAACACATTAACTTCCACATTCATAAAAGCCATTCAGACTCACTCTGCAAGAGAATACAATAACAAACTATAGACATGCTTTATGTCTGACGGACAGATTAGTAGATAGATTCATCTCATAATTTCTTATTAATCAATCAATTCAAAATCAATTCTCTTTTTATAAAACAGTTTTTAAACTGTGGGCAGTTCAAGGCAAGACTCCACAGGTGAATAGGGTAAAAAAAATAGATATCATCATACTTCCCAGCTCATTGATTACACTAAGAATTTTTTTTGCATTACACGTTTTCTGAAATGTTATGTTTATATATGCAAATGATACATTATCTAATTAATCATGTACTAATTTGCTTACATTTCCAGAACAGAAATCTGAATTTGGCCATAGTAGAGCAGTAGGTTTTAACAGAGGGGATTTTGGAGATCTCTTTTTACCACTTCATAAATCACAAAATATTGTCAAGATGTCAAGAATAAAATGTTGAATCAAATCAGGCAAATGATATATGAACAAACCCCTTCAGAATATATACTCATTTTGAGAAAACAGCCTTTAAAGATATGTATTTATTATTACAAAGGCAAATATATATAACGCAATGAAATGCACACTTAAAACTGTAATTTGGATGTTTTATTTCCACTAGTCTGAAACATCACGTTATGAAAAGCCCAAAATTTCAAATTTGACTATGAAAGAACAATGTTTTTGCATATAGTGTCTTGCTTTAAATCATCAAATTATAAATAAAGATAAGAAAACAAAAGCAAAAACATAGTTAGAAGTCGAATGTTTGCAGGATGTTCTGTTAAAATGGTGACAGATTATTAAGATAAAATTGTAAACTATGTCCTGGTGAAAAGCACATCTGAACACCACTGACCAGCATAATCAATCTGTCGAAGCGCTTGACATGGCCACATATGCTCATGACCTTCTTCAAGCGTTTAATAGAAAGCGCTCCCATACTTCATCCACTTTTTCCCACTGAAGTTCACTCTAAAAAACTGCTTTCAAATGCAGTGACTCTGTACCTAAAGTTCTGCCTAGCCCCAAGTGTCAAACATTTTTAAGCTCTCACTAAGTTTTCATAACACATTAAACTATCCAGAATAATCCACAGCAATCAGTGGCATCTTAAAATGTTACACATCTGACTACAAATAACAGCCTATCTACCTTGTTAATATATGTCAGAATAACTAATAAACTGTCAACTCTAATTCAGTGTTTATTGGGCTTATTTGAGAGAACCAGATCAAACAGAATAAGCGCTGTTCCAAAGTCATCAGTAAGCATTTGCTCCAAAGCTGTTGGTTTGGTTTCAAACAAAAGCTAAAGAACATCAAAGTCTGCAGCGTTTAATATCATTTTTATCATTCAGAGAGTTGGCTTCACTTCACATATTATCTCTAGTGAACTAAGAAGCGCCAGGTTACAACAATATATCTCAGGTCATTTGTGCCAAAAACATGGACCGATTTTTTCAAGGTTTTCACCAGTTGTCTTGGACTGAATAACCTTTAATGTCTTGGCAAGCTGTGTCAAAGTGTCAACTAATATTATTATTTAAAATTTAAAAGAGTAATTCAATGTTTGTGAGGAAAAATTCCCTATCTAATCTTTGGCAATCTCTCTTTACTATGATAACATTATCTCTCAGACTTCATACAAAAAGCATTAGTCTTTAAAGCAATCCTCTCCAGCTATAAAACACAAACGCTCTCAATGAGCTAATGTGAGCTGGCAATGTTCTCGACAGACAAAATAACCCCCCGTCAACAAGCTCGGAGCGCAGGGTTTCCTTCCAGTGAGAAATTAGGAATCATACCGCAGTGACCAGCCTTTGTCCAAGGCATAAACGGTCCCAGTAAATTCCTGATGGGTTACGGCACTGTGACTCACAGCAGTAGGAATTGTTTTCTTGGCATGTTTTGCCTGCAGCACCGAGTGCTCACCCGTCGAAGAGTTGCCTCCTGGTGGAGTCTATTGCGCTGTTTATGCTCCGAATGGCCTCTTCAAGGGACGTTGAGACAAATGGATCACCCTCCCTGCTCACCTGTGGGACTAGAGCGAATTACAGACATCAGTATAAATAAAAGCTTAGCAGGAAATTATAATCTGCACATGGGTTAAGAAAACTGGCATGTGGCAAATGGTAACTGACAGTGGCACAGAGCTTCTAAAGATGTTTT
This sequence comes from Hypophthalmichthys molitrix, assembly GCA_037950675.1. NCBI lineage: Eukaryota > Metazoa > Chordata > Actinopteri > Cypriniformes > Xenocyprididae > Hypophthalmichthys > Hypophthalmichthys molitrix. Next base: position 143,677 of record CM075508.1, read on the forward strand.
ACGAAGCTTTATTGGCTGTCAATAGAATGACAACTTAACTGAATTAATTGCATGATATGCCAATTAATTAATTAATGAACTCAAATGAATCAAATATTTGCTGAGAAAACGCCCCAAATGAAGAAAGTCTAATATACAATGACAGATGGCTAAATAAACATTACAACAAGTGGCTTCAGAAGTCAATATATTACTGATATACAGTCCACAGCAATCCATTCAATCACATTTGTCAATCTGGTAAATTTAGGAGCCATCCACACAGCATTCGTTCTTGTACCGTGTCTGCAGTATCTGTCGGGTTAAAAGTAGTTCAGTCATGTTAACTCTCAGAATAATTTTAGCATGTTAGCATGCTTAGCAAAAATCAAAGAACGAACTTGTGAGACAAAACCTAGTTGAACAAAACTTTGAACATAATTAGGCCAAAACAAAGTTCGTTCAGAGTTCGAAAATTTCGCTGGCTTTTAAACCTTAAAACTACCAGTTTGGTAGATTCAAACTACCAAACGGACCATGTTTGTTCGTCTGGCCCCACGTCTGAGCCTGGATTCTCCCAAGGTGTTTTTTTTTCTCCATTCTGTCACCTGACGGAGTTTGCGTTCCTTGCCACTGTCACCTTTTGGCTTGCTTAGTTGAGGACATTTAATATTCTGCAATATTACTGACTTGACTGACTGCAGTGACACTGTTGGATGAGAACCGAACCGAGCGGAGCTAGACGACGGCGTCACTGTTTCCTCCAGACACAGCTGTTTCACGAATGGTCAGATTTAGAATGACGTGTGTTTTCATGTTTATTCTGACACCTGTTCTGCTAATTGCTTCATGGAAATATCTGAAAAATCTGTATATTTGACAAATATTGCATCTAATCCACTTCATCTGTGATAAAATACACAAATTACTCCTTTTGAAGAGTTGAACACACCTTACGTGTAAAGGATCTATCAGCTTGCGGCAGTCTACAACAAACTTTTTTGTTTTCTTGCAGCCATTAGGCCGTGTGTCCACCAAAGCGTTTTTAGCCAGCTGAAAACATCTAGCTGTGAGCGCTGGAGAGCGCTTCGGCAGCGCAGTGTTTTTTTTTTTGTTTTTCCCCATTCGAGACGCTTTGCTTGCTATGAAGCAGAATGTCCGCAGGAGTGTTACTAGTGTCTCATTTCACAGATAGTTTGATATTGTAACGTTTCTATATAAAAATGTCGATACAATGAAAAGTATTTGCTCTGGCTCTTGTTTTAAATGATTTTGTTCTGTTATTATGCTTCTTGTTGTCATCTGTTGACGTTGTTCAAGCAGAATGTGGCACTGTGCTATTTGTCCTCAACTGCTATTTTCACCTCCACTGTGATTGGACGGCTGGGTATAAAGTGACAGTGATGAGTGCTGCGTTTTACTCAAAATTGAACATTCTTCAACTCTCTGCGACCGGTAAAAAAAAAAAAAAAACATGAGCGATCAGTGCTTCAGCGTGAAATAGACGCTCAGTGCCTTGTTAAGTCCCTTTCAGACAGGACGAGGAATGCGCTGGACGCCGGGCTCAGCGCAGCCCTTCAGATACAAAGCGGTTTGCCCTATGCTGGCCAGAGCAAAGTAGCCTGAGTTTTCAAAACTTTTAGCGGGATATCGCAGGAACAAACCATCCTCGCCCGGTGCAAGCCATTGAAATAATGGGTTTCATAGCGCAGTGGTGCCTTTGTCACGTGCTGTCTGTCCCTTCACGATTCTGCCGTTTTAAAAATGTGGCGCTCCCACTGAAAACAACTGGAAAAATAAGATAGCCTCAGAAAAAACGCTTTGGTGGACACACGGCCTTAAACTCAAAATTTGTGTATATTTAAAAAAAATAAAATCAAGTTGGTCAGTGAAAATCTTTTCTTTGTACTTTTGTATGTTAAAGGGGTGGTATAATGCCACTTTTACAAGATGTAAAATAAGCCTCTGGTGTCCCCAGAATGTGTCTGTGAAGTTTGTGAAGCTCAAAATACCCCACAGATCATTTTTATAGCATGTTAAATTTGTTACTTTTTGAGGGTGAGCAAAAACGCTCCATTTGTGTGTGTGTGTCCCTTTAAATGCAAATGAGCTGCTGCTCTCAAAAGGGGGCGGAGTTTCAGGAGCTCGTGTTTAGGAGCTCACATTACCTCACGCAGACTCACTTTTATGTTCAAAACAGAGTCGGACAATGATGCAGAGACTCAAGAAGAAGTGACATCATGTAGAATGCAACAGGACGCTTCTGAATGGTTAATTGATGAATTTATGTAGCTGATGTGGAGTTAACCATCTTAAAGTTATTGATTGGCATATTCTGTCATAATAATCTATAAATCGCTCGTGTGGGAACTGGTGTAAGATCCTACAGAGCCAGAGAATATATGCTGCATTAAGATACTGTACAACAGGTATAGTTTAGTTTAATTATGGTTATAACTTGTCATTTTGTCATCTTGCTTTTATGACATGCTATTGCATTTGTGTTATGTACTGTAATGCAGTAACATGGCCTCACCCCCTTTGTTGTGTGTTCTCGGGGGCGGGGTTTATGTAAATTTTAGGGTTAGTGATGTCACCAACCCGGGAAGAAGCTCGTTGTAGTCCCTACCAGCTGTTTGTTGTAGTCCTTAAACAGAGAATTCTTTGAAAGAAAATATCTCCGTTTGCATTGAACTTTGAGTGTCGTAACTTTGCAGATGTTGTTTATGATCAAACAGCAACATTACACACTAACTAAAGTTAAAAAAGTGAAATCGCAATGAACCACCCCTTTAAATAAATGTTTGAGAGAATTAACAAATCACAGATTCTTGATTCAGGAAATGTCCCAGCTTTTCTTGATTTGGGGTTGTAGATTTTCATGAACTGGTCATTACAAATACAAAAAATGACCCTGAACTCATTTTGTTATGTTCCATCCAGCTATGTTGAATATAAAAAAAAACATTATACCTATTGGCAGTCGACCAAAAATATGTTCTTTAATGGTCAATCACTAATCACCCACCTCCAAGTCCTTAACATGTGATTATGGCCTTCAATTCTTACCTTGCACTGTTAGCACCATGTTGGATGAGGAATATCCAATGGAGTTGCGGGCTACACACTCGTATCGGCCCCCATCGGCAAGCCCCACGTCATGCACTTCCAGATAGCCATCTGGATTTATATGAAACTTCCCACTCTCTGTAATCTGGACTCCATCCTGTAGATCAGAGTTTGTTTAAATGAGTCTGGTCACAAAATCAGGATAGTCCCATTGGGACCAAAGTGGCGGAAATGGATGGATGGCCAGTTGTTGGGGAATGTGGCAGCCAATGGATCTAACCTTGCTCCATGTGATGATAGGTGTGGGCTCACCCTGAGCGCTGCACGGAATCTGGACATCTGATCCAGACTCCACAGTCATATCCCTTGGAGTGCTTGTGAAAACAGGCGTTACTGATGACGTAAAAACATATGTTAATGATTACAGCGTGCAGCCAGAAACACAGCTGCATCTTTCATGAGACATGCACATGATGTACAACATGAAAAGATCATGCACAGGTCATACATGGTCCTGAGTTCTTGGCGACTGTCAAGGATCTGTAATTATAAAGTCAATGAAAGGGCATGTGTGAGTCTTCAAGGTCAATGTGGATTGGTTTGTTTAAAGAGCTTTATCAAAACATTTTAACCCCCAAAGCTATGAGTTGGGTCATGTGATCCTCTGAGGAGACCTTTAACAAAGTCACGACGTGCTAAACTAGTACATTTTCACCCCCTTTAGAGCTGTTTTACAGTAATCTAAAAGTATTCCCCACTAACTGCTAAGAACTGTTAAGTCAGTCCTGACTCAATCTGCTTAAAAGAAGTCATTGTGTCATCATTTACACAGCCTCATGTTGTTTTCTTTCATCTGTGACAAACAAAATGAGACTTTAGGCAGAATGTCTGTGCCAGACTTTTCCAAACAACTAAAAGTGGAATACTAAGCTCAAAAAAGGACAAAAAACATCCATATAATCCAAAAAAAGACAAAAATATCCATATTTATCCACATATTATCAAGTCTGAAAAGCTTCAACAGGTAAACATGTCAGCTGTGTGGACACTAGAGCTGGGATGACAATACTGATTTCTTGCTTTTAATCAATCTACATTTTGATGTACTGAGATCTTTTGTCTACACTGTTTTCAGTTGTTTCATGAATAAACTTCACTAACAATTATTTTTAGTGCAGCTGCCATCCAATAATCTCAATAAGCTTTGTGTTTTGACAAACAAAGTCTCGGCATTCAAATTCTGTCAATTTTATCAAGACATTCACAAAATAAATACAGTTTCAATGCTCTTAAATGTTGCATGACATATCGCTGCTGCGCCTCAGTTATGTTAAAAGAAACGGTACACCTGAACTTACTCATGTAGTCACTCAATTGGTGTTTCAACCGTGGAAAGATGTCAATAAAACAAGCTTGTACGAAGCTTGTAATACATTACATAACTTCACATTTACCTCAGGAAAGCCATTCAATGTCCATAGCTCAACAGCTAGCAAGAAAAAACTTGGGAGGAGCATTTTGCTAAATATATTACATATACATTATATTATATACATATCACATTGTATTACTTAACCTGTCTTCAGCATTTAATGTATGTTTGAATAAATCTGTCATGAAACACATTTTTATTATAGCCACCATTTCAATGTTTATATTTCAACAACAAATTTATATATCATTAAAAAGTTGACATAAAAATGTCCTGATGTGCAAATGAAATTTGTATATATACTGTACATTTGACTTTTGATTATTAAATAAATTTGATTAATTAAGTGATTATTCATCACCACCTGTGATGTGTATAACATGTGTGAGGTACAGATGCTTCACTTTTCTGTATATACCCTCCAAAAGATCTTAGAAATGGCACTTTTTGACATGCTGTGCCAAATTTGACGCCTTTGGTTCTCCTCATATGACTGATTAAGACATGCAAATGATATTTGAGAGCAGTGAGGAGGGTCTCTCAGTTATGAGTTGAATGGACTACTTTTATGACACTTGTGTTTTTTTGTTGTCGTTGTTTTTGGAGCTTGACAGTATGAATCAGCATCAATTTTCACTGTATGGAAGAACACAGCTTGGACATTCTGCCTAATTATACAGGTTTGCGACAGCATAAGTAAATTATATAATTATTTTTGGGTGAACCGTTCCTTTCATGAATTGCTAAACTTTAATTTATTCTGTACTCACTCTTTCTGCAGCTGTTCTAACTAGAGGTATTTCTCACAACTCTCTCTCTTAACTCTCCCCATTTCTTCAGATACTTCCCGTAAGCCTGTTCTAAATAAAAGCGTCCATGAGCCAAGCCTGAGCCTTGGTTTTAAAGTAAATACAGGCGGTTGTTATGCAGTGTGTTAACAACCATTACTACATGGAAAACATCTTGCCATGTGGGAATTTCAAAGCTGCATGCTTTCCTGGCTATTCCACAAGTCTGTAATAAAGCTAAAGAGGGGGTTTTAAGGCACTTACATGCAGGGACCTGGTCTTACGTCTGTCATTGAGACTTTACGGGGGTATTGTTGCTCTAATTGAAGGCTCTGCTTGTGGGTAAATGACAAATTAGTTTATGAAGCCAACCCTCCTTCCCTCCTGTTAATACCATGTCTAGTCTTGTTCCAAAGGACGGTTAAATGAGGAATCGACAGTGTTAGTTTGTGCTGTACTGAAGTAGACACATTTCAGAATCATTTTCACACATGAATTGGCACCTCTGAGTCCAGACCTTAAATTCATTGAAAGTCTTTTGGGATGTGCTGGAGGAGACAAAAATTGATCTTGACCAAAAATTGATGAAAATATAAATAAATGTTGTGATGTTATTTCCATCAAGAGGTGCATCAATTTATGGTCAAGATCTTGTATTGGCAATGCAAGAGTCAAGCCCTCTGTAAAGTACATCCTTTCAGTGAATTTAAGGTCTGGTGCCAATTCATGTGTGAAAATAATTCTTCATGCTCCCCGCCAACCATTGTTTCACAGTTTGAGCCTGATGAATCTTGACATTGTCATCCTGGAATATGGCCATGATGTGTCTTCCTACATGGTTGTTTAAGAAATGAAAAGCTACACACTCCATCAATTAGGGTTAGAAGAACATATAACATGCTAGAAACATGATAATCACTGCAATAATGATCCTATAATGCATTTGCCTATTTAAATCCAAACAGCGTCTTTCTTTTGTGTATTTGGTCATGCCACACACCTCTAGTTCAACATGATGAAATAATCAATGTCAGAAGGACATTTATGTTGAGAACAGGATCTCACCGGTTTGCAGGATGTTGAGATGGACAGCAGTTCTGGCAGTGCCAACAGGACTGACCGCCTGGCATTCGTACTGGCCCTGGTCATGAAGGGCCACACGGCTGATCCGCAAGCTGCCCGTTGAGAGAACAACGTGTCGTCTGTCATTCGGCAGGGGGCTGCCTATGGTAGGAGAACAGTTTTAGTGAATTTGTCCTGGATGAAAACAAACATTGCTGATAGTTCATACACAATTATCAGACAATTCAGTAATCTTAAAATGTGTCCTGTTCTGGACAAATTAAGCTCTAATGAGTGTATCTGAGACATGCTGTTGATTCTTACTTGTCTATCAGTATGTGAAAGCAAACAAAAATCATGTTTTCAGCACATGCAACAGTGTCGGCTGAGCGTTAGAACCAGTGGCGGATGCAGAAAGAGGATGATGGGCGGGCCTCTAAAAGTGTGGGTGCGCCAGAATAATTCCCATCACCCCATTTTTTCAACCGGCTTAATTTGGAAGAAAGTAGGTGAAGTATGTAAGATAGATTTAAAGGATTAGTTCACTTTAAAATGAAAATTATCCCAAGCTTTACTCACCCTCAAGCCATCCTAGCTGTATATGACTTACTTCTTTCTGATGAACATTATCGTAGAATTATTAATAAATATCCTGATGCATCCGATACACAGAGGGTTAATAAAGGCCTTCTGAAGTGAAGCAATGCGTTTGTGTAAAAAAAAAAAATCCGTATTTAACAAGTTATGAAGTAAAATATCTAGCTTCCGCCAGATCGCTGTATTCAACTTACGAAGAAAGTGTAAAACTCTCACAGTTCAAAAAGCTTACGCTACGTCCGTATTAGTTTTTCGTAAGTTGAATATGGAAAGCGGTCTGTATTTTAGTTTATAACTTGTTAAATATGGATACAAATGCATCGCTTCCCTTCAGAAGACCTTTATTAACCCCCGGAGCCGTGAGGAGTATGTTTATGATGGATGGATGTGGATGGACGCACTTTCTTCAGCTCATACTCGTTGATATATACCAGTTATCACTGTAAAGCTGCTTTGACACAATCTGCATTGTAAAAAGCGCTATATAAATAAAGGTGACTTGACCTGACTGGTATCACTCACTGCCATTATAAAGCTCGGATGCGTCAGGATATTTATTAATATTTAATATGTTCATCAGAAAATATAAAGTCATATACACCTAGGATGGCTTAAGGGGGAGTGAACTGTGTTAATTTCGTTAACGAAAACTATGACGAGTCAAATGTTCGTTGACGACCTTTTTTTCCATGACTTAAGGTACGGTCACTTTCGTTCCATTGACTTCCATTCAAACGCTCGCGAATGCGTCAGACCACAGTAACGTCATTTAACGATAACGTGACTAAAACAACACATGCCATATCGTTGACGAAAAAAGACGAGACTGAAATGTGGGTAAAAGACTAAAAAGTTTTCCAAAATAATTTTTTTGAAATCACTTTTCACAATTTTTGTCGAATAAAGAAGACAAAACATAACAGACTGTTTTAACGAGCGTCCCAGAATTTAAACCCCCAATCAGAGCTTTTCTGTTAAAAGAATACGTTTACTTAATCTTTGCAATCTGGCAACCCGCACACGAGCTCTCTGAGGATGATCTGAAAACACGGACAAGTAAGCTGCAGTTCAGCGATCTTCATTTGAGATTTTCTACTTAAATTAAAGTGTCATTCAGTCAGTCTATATTCCGCTGCTCGTTTTCTGACTAAATCTGCAACCAAAGTGTAGGCTGATATCCAGCAGTGGCTCTCAAACTGACGTACGCGAACAAAATGCCGAGTTAAAATAACATAAAAACTGAACATGTATTTCTAGCAGGTTTAATTCCGTAAATACTCGACATTCAGTCAAATTACCTCATCTTTCGCGGTCAGAACTGACTGCATCCACACAAGCAGCAAATCGCGCTACATTAGTGCTGTTCTCAATAATATACGTTACTTTTGTAAAAGTGTGGATTTACTAGCATGAAGAACAAATATAGACACAGACTGCATATAGATTTAAGATTAAAACTCTCTTCGATACAAAATCATTCCCTTTGGCGAGTTATTGTTTTTAATGTTGATCATATTATACGAGCAAGAATGCAATGTTTCCCGAATATCCACACGATTTCAAATGTGACATTGATTTTATACAACACTTCAACAAACAAAAGGGTAATATTAAGTGATGTACATTTTAAACAGTATTGTCAGTATTTTTGCTCTATTTTGCAACGAGAGCCACAGCAGAACTGCAGCACAAGCGAATCTGCGGCTTTGAACGAATCGTCAATGATTCAATGATTCATTCATAAATACAGCCGGTGCTTTGATACTTAAAAAACTCGATGATTCGCTCATAAAAACAGTGACTTACCGCCACCTACTGGCGGTTTTAATGTAATATTTAAAAGTATCACTTCGTTTTTATCATCATTGTATTTATTGAATTTTTTAAGCATTATTTATTTTATAAAGATATTTATAAAGGTTAAAAATGCACTGGAAAACATCGATTTAAGAGGGCAAATATTGTCCCTTAATGGAAAAGGTGTAACTGCAGTAAGTGGATATGAGAGGGTGCACAGAAGGATGTTAAATCCCTCAGGGGTACGACACTCTAGACAGTTTGAGAACCACTGAAAAGGGATTTGTGCTGCTGCTAAGAGTGCAGTGTCAATACAGCCTTGATTCAAATTTTTCATAAGCTTAAATTAATTGGTCTAAAGAGAAAAATTATGACTATTTTGTCTAAAGATAAAATAGCTATCAAAATTAATGTTGGTAACTGTAGTTTGACTAAAAGTAATGACTAAGACTTCACAAAAATGCAATGACTTTTCGTCGACTAAAACTAGACTAAAATATGAAAGACAAAAATGACTAAAATGTGACTAAGACTAAAGAGCATTTTCGTCTGAAGATAAAGACTAAGTCTAAATCAAAAATGGCTGCCAAAATTAACACTGGGAGTGAAGCTTGGGGTAATTTTCATTTTAAAGTGAACTAATCCTTTAAACAGGTCATGAACATGTCAAAGTGAACGGGGCATAGCGATGCAACTCGCAGCAATGAACGCTTCAACACAGCATCATCATGCACTCGTTTAATGCTCCCGGTGCAGATATGTTGGATGGATTTATTATAAGCGAGACGCTCGTGTTCGCTCTAGACAGAGCGTTTACCTGCTTAATTGCTTACTCATGACACATAGCAACACAGCTAAATATATTTCTTCATATGTTGGACCTTTTATTGTCTTTTATAGTCTGCTTCTACCCGCCGAGACATGCCTTCACAAGCCCCTGTATGAGCTGTGTTTGAGTTGGTGGAGGAGTGACGCGCGGAAGGGCCGTTTACAAGGTTGCTTTATTTTTGAAATTCTGATAGGTGCCACTAGTGTCTCAGAAACGACATGCTTCACCTTTGAGCACTAAAGCGCTATTGCACAGTGTGATCCAGTGTGAGTGGCTGCCATGTGAAAAAATGAAAACAAAAACAAAGCTTTTAGAGAGAGAGATCCAACCTGAGTCCTGATCACAGCTATATCATGAAGAGAAATCATGTATCGACAGTCTGCCATTGCTAATACAGTACATGTGGTTTATGTACAGTTCAGAAAACCCCTTTCTCACAAGTATTAAATGCCAATGCCACGGTGGGCCAGACTAAAAACAAACATACCCATAGTTTACCTTGTATGGCTGGGGGAGTTGGCTGGGGTTTTTATTTTTTTTAAAAAACAAAAGTTGTTATGGCGTCCTGTCATCTTTATCTAGACATGTTTCTTAAATGTGTCATAGATAGCGGTTTAGCCATTTTTGAACCAAAATAAAAATGATGCTGCTAGTTGGAATCTGTATATAGGCACGAAGAACATAACATTACTACTGAAGAGACAAATTAGCATATTTTCTATTAATATTAGGATAGAGTTCTAATGCATGACAAAACAAAATCACATTTAAAATAATTATTGAAGAATCGTTAAAAGTTAAGACAATTGTATTATCAGAAAATAAATAAATGTTTTTCCCTGGATTTAAAAGGGTGGGCAAGCTGTCAATCAGGTCTGCCCCGGTTAGAACACTGTTTATCCAATCAGAATTTCATTATCAGACTATTGTGAAAAAGAAGTGCGCTTTATTGTATTGAATGTGCACCTGTAGTGAACTTCAAAGAAGCATATTTAAAAAAAAAAAAAAAAAAAAGCTGCACTTGCATATAAAGTAATATTAATCAAATTTTAAGTGTACTTAAAGAGACATATGTATACTTAAGTACGCTTTTAAAAAGAGCACTCTGTAATAATGTCAAAATTAAAAGTTTGTAGATAACATGCAATTAAATGTATGACTTATTCTTTAAAGTTATATTATCTCCATAATATGTATTAAAGAAAAGTACGCTAAAGTGTACTTCTTTTTCACAAGAAGAACTATTCACTTTAAGGATTAGTAAGCTATTCTGTCACATTTTTCATCCGTTTCTTTTTTAAACTAAGGGGCAGATTTCTGTGGTAACTGACAGCGGGCCACTAACCTTAAACTTTATTAAACCTGGAACATTCCTTTAACCTTAAACAAGACCAGTGCCGAAATACTGAGGGACTGTCCTAAATCCTTCAAAAGCTGTTATTTGTGAAATTCAGGAAGAATTAAATAAAAACTTATTTTAAAAATAGAAAATAAATACATACATACATACATACATACATACTACTACTACTAATTATTGTTATTATTATGGACAGAAAATGTCAGTTGTTTACAAAATAAAAATGCTGAGCAGACTTGACAGGCAGACTGCTGAATAAAGTGAACTGCACTCTAAACAGAGTGGGCGGCATTATATGATCTCACCGCCGCGTGTCCATGCTATGACAGGCTGAGGGTAGCCGCTGGCCTCGCAGGGGAAGTCGACTGTATGACCCTCCAGCACAGACTGGTCCTGAGGGGTCACTGTGAACTGAGGACGAGCTGAGGAGCGAAAGAAACCAGAATGACCATTATGTGTCTGCTTAACTGAATACATGACCTATACTAATTTTATTACTAAATAAAAACAAAAGAAGTAATATTGCTATTGTAATATTTCACTGTATAATTCTTACCCTGTACTATAATATATGCGGTGGCGTGGATGGTGTCCACGTTGTTGCTTGCGAAGCAGGTGTACTGGCCCCCATCAGCCTGATTGACGTTCTGGATGTAGAGACCTCCTGAAGGAGTGATGTTGATGCGGGGGTCCGCTGGGAGGGCCGTGTGGTCTCCTTTGGTCCAGGTCACGCGGGGCTGTGGCTGACCCGTCGCACTGCACTCCAGGGTCACGCTCTCCCCGACCAGAACCTCCGTGTTCTGCGGCTGGATCACAAAACTGGGTCGAGCTGGAGAGAGGAAGGCAAGGACCAAAAATGGATTACTGTGTGCAAAAAGTCTGCCATTAAATAGTCTTCACCAGACTGGCATGATAGCCTAGTATTATCCATGAAAAGGTACAAAATAGAGTTTTAAAGATCAAGTTTTACATTTTACAAGAAAATACTATTTCAGTCTTTCTACTAAAAAAAATTTTATGTTTAATTCAGTGTGATACTTCGTAATTATTTGTGAAATTCACTAGCAATTTCTTAGTGAAAATTGTTTCAAAGTAAATCCTACATTTTTTTTAATAGAAATTGTTACTTTTTACAATTCACAAATAATTATAAAGTAAATCCTACATGATTTTTTTTTTTGTCAGTGTATTTAAGCTCATACTTTAATTTTACATAATCTGATACAGGATTTTAGATTGTGTCTACATTAAATAGAGTCGAACTAGTTTGGGAGGTTCTAGTAATTCTAGTTGAATCATCATCACCTACAGGACCCCATCACACTCACAAGGTGATCTGAAGTATCGTAAGGTGACCTCTGAGGTCTTCACCTCTCCAGCCACATTTTTGGCCATGCACTGATACACGCCCTGGTCCGTCTCCCGCGTGTCCTGGATCATCAAGGTTCCATCTTCCAGTAGATTGAGACGCGTGTCGTCCCTCATGTTCAGAGCATTGCTGATAAAAAAGACTTTCCTGTTTACGAACACACCCTTCACATATTGAGAATAAAACAACCAAAATATCTTATTTCTGTCATCATTTACGCAGACTCACGTCAGTCCAAACCTGTATCACTTTTTTAGTCTTCCGTGGAACACAAAAGAAGGTAAATTGCTCCAAAATTACAAAAAAGCACCATAAAAGTAGTCCATGCATCTCATGCAACTACATTCAAAGTCTTCTGAAATAGTGTGACAGGCTCTCTTTACACCTGGTATGAAGATGCGTTTATGTCAATTTGGTCACAATTGGGCGACGCTAAATACTAGGGCTGGGACAATAAATCGAGAAATGATTCTGGATTGATTCGGAGATTTTCCGAATACCAGGTGAACGCACGAGTGCTCTTCTTCATGAGCATTTGAGCATGCAGTTAAAAACTAGCCTAGAGCGCCGTCTGCTGTTAAAAACTAAGCTCAGAATTGATTTAAGAGAAAATCACGATGAATTCGGAAAATCTCAGAATCGATCCACGAATTGAGATGAATCGATTTATTGTCCTAGCCTTACTTAATACAGGTGTAAATAAGGGCCTAAAACATTTTGAGCTTGTCCACTTTCGACCACTTCGTCAGGCAGTCGAAAACACATTTAACCATAGTGTAGACACTCATGTGTTCGAATGCATTCAAACAGCCACAAAAGAAAAACACACCAAAACAATCAATTCAAACCTGACTATATAAGTAAACAGTGCGTTTACACCGCAGTGGAGTGGTGCGAACATTTTCAATTCATTCTTACGGTTGCGCAGTTGCTTGTGGGATTGACAGCAGACCGGAGAAAGCATTAGCAGATTTTCCAACGTTGGGACAAACCGTTCTGGTTGCTTAACCAATCCAGCAAGGAATGTGCAGTGTTGTGCAGGTGACGCTCATTAGCACTTGCGCAAGTCACCTGCACGACACTCCGGTCTCGAGTCTCATGGAGGAGCTCCGGAAGGATAAAAGGAGGAGTGACGACAGTGAAGAACGAGAGAGGACCAGGCCTGGACAATTTATGTTGTGTTTTATTATGTTTATATCTCGTCCTTAGCGGGTAACTCGCACCATCAGCCTCACTCCGTTCCCACGGCTCTTCTCCCGCCCTGCTCGCCATGTTTCATTTTACACTGTGGGGCTGAAAACAGCTCTTTGGAATGTAATACCAATGCATCAGTCATGCAAGAGTTTACAGACGATATTAGATTTAAACAGCAACCACGTTATGGAGGATGATCAGATATTTCTATATTTCTAACTCGTTAACTTCTCTCAAATTTAGCTTAGCCAGCTACAGAGCCAGGCAACAGACAAGTGACCAATCCTGAGTGGCGACATCACTACACGCCTTCTGCCAGAATTCCAGGTCGAGAACAGTCTGTGCTGTGCCGAACCATGATCAAGTGGAAATATAACTGTAACCGTTCCTTACCATTCTTAAAACTGTTTGGCCCGACGGTGGAAAAGTGGCTACTGAGAGTGGCCAACAGTTGACAACAGGTTTTTTTTTGTTTTGTTTTTTCAGCAAATAGCTTTGAGGTTCAGTTAGTGATGTCTGTTAAAAATATGGGTAACACTTTAGTTTGGGGTCCAATTCACACTATTAATTAGTTGCTTATTAGCATACACATTACTAGGATATTGGCTGTTTATTAGTACTTATAAAGCACATATTAATTCTTTATTCTGCATGATCATATTCTACATCCCTAATCCTACCCAATACCTGAACTTAACAACTACCTTACTAACTATTAATAAGCAGTAATTAGGAGTTTATTGAGGCAAAAGTCATGTTTAATAGTTAGTTAATAGTGAGAATTGGACCCTAATCTTAAATGTGACCAAAATATGCAGACTGTGCTGGAGTTTCTGCTGGATTTAGTGTGTAAATCAAATTGTTTACACATTTACATTTGTAATGTCAATTAATACAGATTAAATTGTCTTAAAGACCCCCTGTGGTGAAAATCAAGTTTTTAATGTTGTTTAAATGTCTATGTGGTGTTTTTAATATGCTTTAAGACAAACTATGTGCAAATTCATCAGTCAACACCATTGCTGAGTATCTTCTCCTTAAACCTGCATCCAAAATCGAATACTTCCCTACTATATAGTACGCGAAAAACAGTACGGCAACAGAGTAGTATGTCCGAATACATAGTATTCGAAAAGTCCCAGGATGACCTACTACTTCCACCGAGATTCTGAAGTGTGCATTCAATGGACACTTTACTATCCCACGGGAGATGATTTATGAATAGCAGTGAAGCGACACATCTGACACTGGTCGGTCATGTGACTGAATTTCATTTATACTACCCATATTCATACTATATAGATCATACTTTTTTTTAATGGTTGCAAAGTAAATTAAAATTCCAAACGTAATACCTACTCAGTACGCAATTTCAGATGCAGCTAGTCTCAAACACTTTTTACTGGAAAAAACAAACAAAAAAACTTTAAATATGTAATTTTGACGATCAAAAATTAGTTTTAAGGGATACAAGTATTGACTGCAAGGGGACTTTAAGTTTATTATTATTATTCGCCCTAGCGCTCAAAATGCATTTAATTCAAACATGCTGCATGAAGACGTGGGAACCAATGATGCTTGACTTATGCCAAACCTGGTATGACTTGTCTTTATGTGCCATATTTGAATTTAACACAAGCATGAGTGAGATTGTATTACTATGCCACAGAGAAGAGGAAGATTATCAGTGAATAATAACTTAATAAATTTGATAGCTTCAGAACATATATACATCTAGTTCAGTCATGAAACTCTAGATGGAGCAGGCTGACAGATCTTTTACATGCAGTCTGATTGCAATCACATTTTTTGCATGGCACAAGCTGATTGGCCTCTGCTGATTCTCTGCAGCCCATTAGATTGCTTGCTCAACATTTAGATAGTCTGGTTCAGTGTTTGCTGTCCTACAGCACGCTATCAGAGTTCATCTGAAACCCTCCACCTCCCCCAGCTCCACCTGCCTAGATCTGCTACAGGATTTATGTATGCATATTCATGCAGCAGCGATAAATCTTACATGTTCACAGCAGTGTGTCTGTGTATCTGTTGGCAGTATCAAGTCCATACTTTCTAACTCGCCAAGACCAAGTACATTAACATTGTCATATCCATTAACATCATAAAACTATTCAGAGAGTTGTCATGATTGAAATAGTAAGTTATATGGACTGCTTTTATGGTGCTTTTTGTCATTTTCAGACAGCCTCATTATAGAAAAAGACATACTGTAATACTTCTTTTGTGTTCCATTAAAAAAAAAGATAGAAGGTAATTTCTGCTTTGAGCAACTTGAAGAGAAATAAACAAAGACAGAATTTTATTTTGGGGTGAACTATTCCTTTAAGCATGTACATACAGGGTGGGAGCTTACTTGTTTCTGAGCCAGATGATCTGAGGTTTGGGGTTGCCCTCTGCCCTGCATGTGAAGTACACAGTGTTCCCAGAGGTTACGTCCACATCCTGTGGCTCAGATGTGATCCGGGGAACTTCTGCTCGACAGGAGAGACACGTTCAGATGAAACTAAACATAAGTGTGCCAGAAAAGACGAGGTGTGTGACGAGAAGTAAAATGAGTTTAATTTGGTCTGTAAAAGCTATTGGAATTACAGCACTGAAGGTTTATTTGTAGTGGCAATGTGTTTGACATTTCCCTCTTGCCTCACTTCCTCTCATCTGGCTTGGCTGCCCGTGTTGGTTGACGGCCAGGCACGAGGTGATTGTGTCTATGTTCACAACAGCTACATGCCAAACCCCAGACATTACCCACCAACACCAATGTGCACATGGCAAAATATATTCCTGAACAGTCTGACAGAACTATAAACTGTTTCTACTGGCGAAACTAAATGTCTGGTTGTACACTGTGTCAAAGTACTCCCACATTATTCTGACAGGCAGAAGATGGACGAAAATGGCACAGATTGCTATAGAGTGCTGCGGGGATGATGCGTTCTTGTAGGCCAAAGCCTGAAAACGAGTTCCAGTTCCATCATCCTGAAGTCAATGGGTTTTTGGTTAAATACTTAAAAATAAGGTCTGTGGTGAACACAAGTTTTTTTTTACTTTAATTCTATGAGATAAAACACACATGCTCTTTCACTTTTGTTATATGGAAAAGAGCAGCTTGGACACTCTACAAAACATCTGGTTTAATGTACAACAACAACAAAAAAAATGTTTTGGTTTTGCGCAGGGTAAAGTATCTCTCAAATTTCATAGTATGACTAACCCCTTCACTGCTCCATCTTAAAGCATCTGTGATAGACATTGGATTCGTGATGCCTTGCTTTTTCCTCTTGCGTTGTGCAGTGTGGCAGTACGACATGTCCAGTGCCAGCCGTAGAGAAACTGCAGCTGTTTGTCTGTGTTTTTCTGCCCTGCTGTGTTTGGACAGGTGCCTCAGGCATCTGTGCGCTGTGTTTTATGTATAGAGGAGGGTGGAAAAGCCATACTGTGTTAATCCCATTCTTCTACAGAGCCAATAGGGGCGTTTGTAGGGAGCTGATTACTGTAACAAGCCTGAGCAAGTCTATCGAGCACAACAGCCGCTATGGTTTCTGGCTACACGGTGGGACAACCTCCCAGAAGAGACTATGCAATTTCACACTAAAAGATGTAGACATAACAATGAAAAAGACATAATTGGGAGTCTTACAAGAGCGGATTAATTATATTATTAATATATTTGAGTTATTATTATGTAATATATAATATTATACTAAAAAATTACTTTTATTTCATTGAACATAAGATTAATAACTAAAACATTTTGTTTACAGTAAATAAAACGTAAAAATGCTACAGTAAACACCTGTTAATTGGCTAACTAATTCACCTTAATATATACAACAGAAAACTAAAAGCAAATGGTTTAACATCACATTATATATCATTTTACTTTTAGTAAATTTATAAAATTTATGGTTTTAGGAAGTAAAAACTATGAATTACCATTTAATTTACAGTGAAAAATGCATATTTATGCATATAACTACTGTTCCCAGAATGAGGTAAACAAGGTGACAACACATGACTATGGGATATCGCGATTTCACGCAATTCACTGAAGACCTTTATTGACACCTGAAAGGCCAATGACCAATATCATTTCCTTCATTCAGTCCAGCTTTTCGCTGAGCCTCAGACTGCGCGGGGCTCAGAAGTGTTCCACTTCCTTCCTTCTGGGAACTATAACTCATAACTCAACGTTGCCATTCAGTCCGTTCACTCGGTACAACACATGACAGTGGGACATACAGTATATTCACGTGGCGCAAAGTCCACTGAACTAAACGTAAGGGACCAGCACCGCCACATACCCCTTTTTGTTTTTCAAGGGAGCGACGGCCCCTGGTTTAAAACCCCTGCGATAAGCAACAACTGAACCACCGTCGCTGCCGTGACATCCAGTCGGTAAAATCAAACAAACGTTGCAGTGATGCCCAACTGGCAGCCGCACAAATATCCTCTACAGACAATGCCCAAGATGTTGCCATGCCCCAGAAATAGCCTCCACAATCCAATGCGAAAGATGATGTTTATATAGTGGATTTCCACCGGCTGGGTTGGCATACAAAAAGCTGGACAGAAGAGCACAGCCTGTGCCTGCTCAATTTATCTGTGTAAAACTCGCACAGGGCACAAATCATGGAGTCTCCTGTCTTCCTCGGAGTCAATAGAGAGGTTTCAAAGGGCAGGCAGCTAGAATGAGGCCGTACTATACACTCCCGGCATGACTTTAGGTGTATAAGCCACATTAGGACGCAACACATTTTGACTCTTCCAACTCAACAATTCCTGCAAAAAAGTATATTGGGATTTTATTGATAAGGCGATAAAGATCTTCGCCCGCACCAAGCTTCAAAAATGTGCCACTTGAACACATAAAGCACCCTTGTCAACGCCTCCCTAGTGCTCTGTATTATAGCCACAACATTGATTGGGAGCCCTGCTGCCATCAGATACTCCCTCTCATCTGGTAGGCCCATAGAGACCACAGCTTTGGCCGGGGGTGCAGAATCTGCCCCCCTGTCTGGGACAGCAGGTCCCTGCATAGGGGAAGACACCACAGTGTCCTTGACAGCAAACCAATCCTGGGGATGTGAAGAGAACAACAGATGACGTACTGTAAGCACTGAGGTGCTTGTAAAATCAGGATAGGGTGAAATCCCCCACTTTTCTTAGGGAGGAGGAAGTAAATCCTGTAAAAACCTCCCTCCATTTTCTCTTGTAAAAGCCATTTGAATTGCCCCTTTGTTCAGGAGAATACAGAATATGGCACAGGCCCGTTGGAAGAGTACCTGCAATGCCAATATTTTGAGCCTGGCACAAGGTATACAGCAAGTGAATGCTCCATTGGTGGGGGCCCTCACTAACCCTGCTTCCCCCACACCTTTGAACTCCATGAACTTATTTGCCCCCAGTACCGGAGGGGGAGGGGTGACATGGGCTTCGGCTATGAAGCTGTAAGCTCTG
Source organism: Hypophthalmichthys molitrix (assembly GCA_037950675.1). NCBI lineage: Eukaryota > Metazoa > Chordata > Actinopteri > Cypriniformes > Xenocyprididae > Hypophthalmichthys > Hypophthalmichthys molitrix. Next base: position 162,628 of record CM075508.1, read on the forward strand.
CTACACAATCAGGATAAAGTGTTCTTACCACTGTTTGCACGGGTGACAGATAGAACCCACCAAAATGCAAACTTTTCTGTATCGAAGGAGGGTCAGGCCACTCTACTGACAGCTTCCCTGCCACTCTCCGATACAGATCAATGAAAGGATCACACATCACTTCACTTCCATCCGCCACCTCGGAGGGCGAGGGAGAAGATGTGATTTGCCCCGCTTGAAAGGTGTCACCAGAGAATTCCTCACCCGAGACAGTCATCAAGCGAGCCAGAGTCACCTTCGTGACACTCAAAGTCCTGATCAAATCAGGGTCAGTCAGAGGAACTTTGTCGTGATCACACAGACTCTCCTCTAAAGCCTGGGATACACTGCATGATTTTTGGCTGTCCCAGACGAAAGATTGCCTTCGTGAAACAATCGTGGTGATTTCTGTGATCGTGGCTCTTAATATGTCCTATGTCGTACAGTGAGAGAGGTTCAAAGACGGACGTTTTCCCGGTCTTGCGACCAAAGATAGCCTACGATCATTTTCTGACAGTGTCAGAAATTCAGCATGATCAACACACAGTGTGTTTGTTGCTACGACCCACGTCTACTGACCAGCCAATAAAAATGCGACATGAAATCAAGGAGACATGGCGCTAAAACTTAAAACTGCTCACCTCAAGCTCTTTTTCCTTGTTCTTTCACCACTTCCTTTTTTTTCAGCACACATAAAAACTACAACTGCCAAAGTGTGATTCAACATGGTCTTTTTGTTAATCACTAGCACATGCTGATGACATGCTAAGTTTAATAGATCCATGTCGCACAGTGTGATTTGTAATGATCTTATAGGACTGCTAAAATCGTGCAGTGTATCCCGAGCTTAACTCCCTGTGGCCTCTCCAAAAATGGCTAGAATCGCATCTGGATAAGCACCTGAAGACAGAAGCAGACTGTGTCTGGCCACTGCCCCTCCCAGCACACGCTCAACATCACGACACGCCGCTCGAGTGTGGAGCGACGGAGCTGCCGGCAGTGCACACATGCTCCGGGGCTAGAGAGTGTCCTTAGTGTGGACGAGTCCCAAACACACTGGACAGTGCTCGTGAGTATCCTTTTCTGACAGTAAATACCCACATGCCATAAGACAGAGGCAAAAAACTTTTTGTTTAGGCACTTTCCACAAAAATGTTTATTAGCCCTTTGATAGCTGAGCGAAACTTGAGCATAAAAAACCCACACCCATGTTGGCATGCATCATTGGCCTTTCAGGGATCTATAAAGGTGTTTTCAGCAAATGGAGCGAGAGCGAAATATCCCACAGTCATGTGTTGTACTAGATGAACTGACCGAATGGGAACAATAAAAAGGCATTCCCAGAAGTCCCTTCTGGGACCTTCCCTGCATTACTTTAGTGTTGTCTGTTATTCTGATGGTGTTTTGTCTTTGTTAACCATTGTGCATCCAACTTTACTTCAGTATTATGATTTATTTCAGAGTGAAACTGAATATTGAATGAGGAAAATAGAGGCCATACCTTGTTTTTTTTTTCGCTGGGAATTGATTGGATTTAGAAAAGTAGGTGTTCCATTCAGAAATGGAGGGAGATCTGAACACATGTTTACAATCAGCCCAATCCGTCAAACTGACATCATCAGAGCAGGAACGCCGTATTTCAAATTTCTCAAACTTTCAAATAAAGATTATGAAGACAATTTTTTTGTGTGGATTGACTTGCATGGATAAATTGTTCACCACAAGACTAGTAATATGCACTAAGAAAGTAAAGAGGGTCAGTTTTGATTTCATGAGGACTTTAGCTAAAACTAATCATAAAAAAACATGTTCATTAATTGAAATAAATTAAATATTTTATTGCCTTCAACTTATTTTATTTCAGCTTATTGCCAAGGCAACATTTATCATTTTCATTTAATTTAACGATGTACTAAAATAACTATTATGAAAATGAAAATTAATAAAAACTATATAGACATATTTAATATTCTAAAACAAGGCTAGACAACAAGGACTGCCTGATGACCCGGGGCAGTGTGAACGACGCTCGCGACAGCTGACGGGACTGACCCTGATTGGGCCAGTGCTGCATTGTTTACTTGTGTTTTTAAGTCTTGCCAATCTAAATATTCAAGCACAAGACGACACAGTACTCAGGCGCTGTTTGAGAAGTTTTGTATGTAACTCACATCCAAAGCGCTCACACAGAAAGCTGCACATCTCAGACATCATGTGAACACTGATTTGAGTTCTCTTTCACGTCTTCTTGGGCTTGAACGAACATATTCACACAGAATTATGTCAAAATGCCCGAATTGGTGAGTTTCGTAGTAAACATAGTCTGTTATGTCTTAACTGAATGTAAACATTTGAGAAATAAGACACATGTGTAACTCTATATTGGATCCATGCATTCACTCTTAAAGTGACAGCAGCCTAATATTCCTGCTGCTGTCTGTTTTTTAATGTTAATCAAACAACAAAAGACAGAAAAAAAACACTCACTGCTCTTGACTGAATAACTTTTGTAACTTTAAAGGGTTAGTTCACCCAAAAATGAAAAAAAATGTCATTAATTACTCCCCTAAACCCGTAAGACCTTCGTTCACCTTCAGAACACAAATTAAGATATTTTTGATGAAATCTGATGGCTCCGTGAGGCCTGCATCGCCAGCAATAACACTCCCTTTTTCAGTGCCCAGAAAGGTCCTAAAAACATATTTAAAACAGTTCATGTGACTACAGTGGTTCAAGCTTAATATTATAAAGCGACAAGGATACTTATTGTGCGCCAAAAATAACAAAATAGCGACTTTATTCCACAATATCTAGTGATGGGTGATTTTAAAACACTGCTTCATGAAGCTTTGAATCTTTACAAATCATTTGTTTCGATTCAGTGGTTCAGAGCGCCAAATTCACATGATTTCAGTAAAGAGGCTTCGTTACGTCATAAGTGTTTTGAAACTTCAATAGTTCACGTGACTTTGGCAGTTTGATACACGCTCCGAACCACTGATTCCAAACAAAACATTCGTAAAGCTTCGAAGCTTCATGAAGCAGTGTTTTGAAATCACTAGATATTGTTGAATAAAGTCCTTATTTTGTTATTTTTGGTGCACAAGGTATTCTTGTCACTTTATAATATTAAGCTTGAACCACTGTAGTCACATGAACTGATTTAAATACATCTTTAGTAGCTTTCTGGGCATTGAAAAAGGTAGTGTTATTGCTGTCTATGCAGGCCTCACTGAGCCATTGGATTTCATCAAAAATATCTTAATTTGTGTTTTGAAGATGAACGAAGGTCTTACGGGTGTGGAACGACATGAGGGTGAGTAATGAATGACAGAATTTTCATTTCTGGGTGAACTAACCCTTTAATAAGGATTAGTCTATATTTATTTCATACAGTGCAGTGTTATTTTTCATTTTATTATTTTATTCAATTTCTGTACCTGAAAACTATTGTTAGACCTACCTGAAAAACCTGAAAACAATAACTATGCTGATTTTATTTATTTATTACTTAAATTAACTTTATTAACTTTGAATAAAATGAAAATAAAAACAGAAAATATAAAAATAAACAAATTTACTTTCTGGCACCCATTGTTGCCTTTTTTTTCTTTTTTTTAACCATAAATTTAACAGGATTTTTTGTTGTTGTTGCTTTTTTTTATGAACACTGAACTGGTAATTAGCCCAATATTTGAAGCTACATCTGAGCTGCCTTTTTCCCAATTCTGACATCACAAAAGCCCAGTAGAGATGACCTGTATTTTCACAGATGATTGAAATGAAAAGTCACGTTCAAACAAACATTTGACATGAAGGTGGTGTAGCATCTAAACAATGACACATCTGGGAAACCACTCCATAATCCAGCTCATAATCCAGATCAGCATCTGTTATTTATTATGATGACTAACATGTTCAAAGACGGAGCTGGTCCCATGGAGTAGAATAATGTGTATGTGGCGAATGGGGGCAGATGCTGTGAATATTGCAACAATTTGCTGCCAGTTGATCATTTTGATTTGAAAAGAACATGTATATTGGCGTGTGAAGTGTGTTTATGTGTGTGAATCGACTCACCACAGTTGAGCTCCTCTGCAGTGAGAGTGGCGACCGAGCGTCCCTGCAAACGGCTTGGATAGTCGCAAGTAGCTGCGGCCTGAGCGTTACCAGACTCTGCGTACTGCTTCAACAGATCGGCCAACCACAGCAGTTCACAGTCACAGTGCAGTGTGTTTGAGTCCAGGCGCCTAAAAACACCCACAAACACAAAATTAAAATAAAATTGAGGCAATTCTTTGGTTAAATAAATCTGTTTACATTTTTTGACAAAGCCTAACTTCACACTTGTAGCAAAATGGAAAACAGCGTTGATAAATTTGTAGCTATGTTGGTGTGTTTGAGTCAAGATGTTACCCTCATTCTGTGAAAAGTCTTGCAAGATTCACATGCAACACTCGTACGCTTTTGTAAATCCTGCAGTAAGAGTACCTCTGTCTAGATCAGTTGATAAGAACACCAATTCAAAATCAGCTAAATTTTCAGATTTTTAATAGATTTAAAGTTATTTTATTCATCAAAACCATTAAACCCCTAAAATTATAAACAATATTTAGAAATGACTTGTTAACATCCTCATCTAAAGTTATGAAACTAAAGGCCCATTCACATCAAGGACAATAACTATAACAGTATAACGATAAAGATATAGTTCTAAAAATCATTCTAAATAGAAAAGAATAGAAGAGTTCACAGCACAACTATAATGATAACGACACTGAGAAACAATTTCAGAATCAGAATTCATCCTGCTTTCAGAGCTTGAGCATTTAAAGCAGCGGACGACAAAACTGCAGCGCTATCATGCACTGGACACTAATAGTTATCTTTATAGTTATCATTCTTGGTGTGAATGGACCTCAAGTCAGGCTCATTTTAGTTAAGCAAAACTAAAACCATAAAAACATTTTTGTTACTTGTAATAAAATAAATGTTAACAGAAACAAAATTAACGACAAAGACTTAAATTATTATATTTCAGATAGTTGCCAAGGCAACATTTCTCATTTTTATTTTGTTTAACTTGATGTACTAAAAAACTGAAATAAAAAATTAATAAAATCTATATACATAAACTAATAAACATGACAAACAACACAAAAATACTGAAAATTTAAATTTAAAGTGAAAACAAAAAAAGTATATATATTTTTTGATAACCAACCATTTAACCATTTACTAAATGTTGATTACAGATCATTTAAAATACTCTCACCACTATGGCTATGTTTACATGCAACCAAATAATTCATTAGTAATAGGACTGACGGCTCAATCGGACTGAAAAGCCTTCATGTAAACACCTTAATCGATCCGACTGAGCTTCATATGAATGAAATTTCGATCATACTGGAAGGAGTGGTTTACTCCTTCTCTAATTCCATCGAGACGGCATGTAAACACTTGATCGGACTGAAAACCGAAACAGAAAATGTAAACATAGCCTATGTCTCATTTATATATTTTTGGTGGCTAAAGTGGAACAAAACCAACATACAGTTTTTTTATGATCTAACTGATAACGAAATAAAGAGACAGTCTCTGAGCAAACTAGTGCTTCACCCATCCGTAAATAAAGTCAGTCTGAGTAATACTCACAGTCTCTTCATGGACTGCAGGTGGGAGAAGGTTCCTAATGCAAGATGAGTAATTCTGTTGTTGTGCAGAAACCTGCAGTAGATATCAGTGAGAAGTGCACAACTTCAAATGTGTGTATTCACATCAGGCATATATAATCTGTGACCAGGACAGGAAAAACACAACAGCATCACTATACTAATGCTCACATTGGGATTAATGATGTGTTTAAACTTTCCTATCTATAATTTTTTTTTTTTTTTTTTTAAATCATGATAAACCAAATTTAAAAAAAAAAAAAAAAAAAACCTCACAAAATGAAAATAAAAGTCTTAATTCAAATAAAATAATTAAAAAAAAAAAAGTTTACTTTTTTGTGATTTCCAATGAGAACTGAGAACATTTAATGAGGGACCGGATATCTAAAGGCCAGAATGTCATAGAGACTTGAGGATGGGCTCTTTTGAATATTTTGATAGTAAATAATTACAGCACCTAGAAACCACTCAGAATACCCTAGTATTCTGTATACTGTATCACTGTCTCACAGTTTTGCATGAGTGAGCACTAGTATATTAAAAGTATATTTTTATTATTTTGATTTTTGTGAAACTAAACTGTAAACTAATTTTTTTTAGGATTCTTTAATGAATAGAAAGTTCAAAAGAACAGCATTTATTTGAAATATAATCTTTTGTAACATTATAAATGTCTTTACTGTCACTTTTGATCAATTTAATGCGTCCTTGCTGAAGTAACTTTCCCACAAAAATATGTTTTCAACATTGATAATAATCATAAATGTTTCTTGAGCAGCAAATCATCATATTAGAATGATTTCTGAAGGATCATGTGATACTGAGTCTGAAAGTTCAGCTTTGCATCACAGGAATAAATTATATTTTAAAATATATCCAAATATAAAACAGTTATTTTAAACAGTAACAATATTTTACAATATTACTGTATTTTTAAAAGCAGCTTTGGTGAGCATAAGAACCTTCTTTCAAAAATATTTAAAAAAATCTTAATTATTCCAAACTTTTGACCAGTAGTGTTTATGCTCTGTGGAATAGAGATGCACAGATGAAGGTCCACAGGGATGTTCTTGCCAGACAGAGTCACATTCCCAGGGACGACATTACTGTTCACAGCTACTCATATAAATAACAGGAGGGTTAGTTTCATTAATCACCATCCAGATGCAGATTCTTTTTTTCATGTTCACTTACAAACTCCAGTACTGAATTGGTCCCTCACTCACATTTTAGTCAATGTTTACGAATACGTGACTTTCCCATCTTTAAAAGACATCAGAATGTGTGGGTGATTTTCCAAACATTTGGAATAAGGGCCAACAGGAAGAAATGGGGCAGGCAAAATGGAAAATGGAAGTTTACTTAACACTACAGTAAAGCTTACAATATCATATTTCATACACACGTTTCTAAGTGCTCTAAATGATCAAAACTTTGTTGAAAAACGTCTAGGGTATGTAACCCCGGTTCCCTGAGAAGGAAACGTGACACTGCCTCAGTTGCTGACGCTATGAGGACACATCCCCAAAAATTATTTCATTTGTCAGGCTTTACAAGGTTAAAGTGTCCCAATGATCGTTAAAAAAAAAAAAAAGAAAAGAAAAAAAAAAGAAGAAAAAAAGGCCTCTCTCAGAACAAGAACAGACATAGACACATGTTTGCCTACAAGCTTATCTTTTTTGATCTCATTTTAAAAAGGGATGTGTTTTTCATGACTAAACATGTAACACTGTGGGATCTGAGTGATGATTTGAGGCTTGAGATGCATGCAAAACTCACAGCCGCTCAAGCTTGGGTAGATGAGAGAAAGACTCGGGCTCCAATGACTCAATGTTGTTGAAGTGCAGGTATCTGAGAGAGAGAGAGAGAGAGAGAGAGAGAGAGAGAGAGAGAGAGAGAGAGAGAGAGAGAGAGAGAGAGAGAGAGAGAGAGAGAGAGAGAGAGAGAGAGAGAGAGAGAGAGAGAGAGAGAGAGAGAGAGTCTTATGTTTTACTGGCCATAAACATGGTACCAAGATCAAACACTCTATCAGTGCCTTTCCACGGATTGTTTCCTATTTACACAGCATCTACAGAATCGTATGCATTTTCAACAAGAAAAAAGGACTTTATTTATTTATTGGATGGTGAAAAATGTGCACCATTCCAGAATGGAGACCATCATTTAATTTTCTTTAAAGGGGTCATATGATGCTATTTTATAAGGTCGATATTTTGTTTATTGGGTGTACTAGAATAGGCCAACATGTTTTAATGTTCAGAAAACACTTTTCTTTTTTTACATATTTAACATAATTTACATACATTATTGCAGTACCTCTATTCCCAGTCTGTCTGAAATGCTCTGATTTCTACAAAGCCCCTCCTGTCAAACAGTCCAGAGTGCTCTGATTGGCCAGCTGACCAGGTGTGATGTGATTGGCCAAACACTTCAAGCACATGTCGGAAATGTAACCATAATCATGAGCTTCAGCTTCAATGCTTCTAAAGCAATTGTAAACACAAACAGTTAATAATGTCGTCGGGTTTACTGATCATTTTGAGCCGAGTAACTTCTCAACCACTGATTCCTATTTTCATCCTTAGGCTAAACAAAGGGGTTTTGCTTTGACATCCAAACACACGTCATGGCGACAACACTACAAGTACTTCTTTCTTTTCATATGACTTTGGGTGGGAATTCATGCTAATATGCCACATTGAGACGTAAACATTCCCAGAAGTAATATCTGGACTTTTAGGCAGGTCTGGAGCTGTTCTCTGTTAGAATAAACCCTCACTATGAGCTTTGTAGCTTTGCAGATCTTATACATGCACAAACAGATCAATTACACTCTAAAGGAAAAGGAAAACATTTTAAAGCATCATATGACTCCTTTAAAATAATGTGCACCGCTGAATCGTGTACCAGAAATGTGTATTAGGAAAGCAAATACATTGATTTGAACAGTATGAACAAGGTGATAACAAATTTCCAACTCTGTGAGATAATAAATAGCTCTTACTACAAGGTTAATATGCTGTGGGAAGTTAAAATATGAACTATAGCTTCAAAGTCACGGTTCTCTAAAACATCTGAATGTAAATGTTATTTGGTTGTAGGATTTACTCTCCCCAGTTTGGCATTGTGCTTGATCAAATTTATTTAATTTGTAAAACATGGACCAAAATTTTCACCATACCTTTAAAAGAATAGCCACATATAACTTCTGCAATCATTTACTCACTATAAGACTTTCTTTCTTTCGTGGAATGCAAAAAGAGAAATTGTTGGTTGTTATTTTCAGGGCAATTACTATAAATGGGGACTGAATATATTTTTCACCATAAAAATATCGGTAACACTTTACAATAAGATTCATTAGTTAAACATTGGTTAATGTATTAACTAACATGAACTAACCATGAACAATACATTTGTTACTGTATTTACTAATCTCCGTTATCGTTAGTTAATGAAAATACAGTTGTTCATAGTTTGTTCATGTTATTTCACAGTGCAGAAAAGATAACAATTTTCATTTTGGGTGAACTATTCCTTTAACCCTTTACTTTCAGGTCCTTACCAAACCTTTTGGTTAGTATCAAGAATTAACATGGAAACTAGACAGGACAGAAGATCACTTACAGTTGTTCTAGAGAGACGAGCCCCTTAAAAGCTTCTCGGTCTATTGCCTGAATTTCATTCTTGTACAAATAGCTGAAAGAAACATTCAGGGATATCACTAGAGTTAGGGTTGAATGTCAAAAATAAACACACATGCACACAGAAATAAAGAAGAAAGGTCAAAATAAATTGTTCATATCATATAATGCAGGAGTAATAGAAGACAAAAATACAGAAGACTGTGGCATATTGATAACACAGGAGAGGTGGCCTGTGGGAAACAGGAATTCATGTTTGTGGTTTTCCTGTCTAGGGACAGTGGTCTGTTGAGAACGAGGGCTCAGTCACATAAACCACATGACCCTTTGACCTTGAGGACGATGACACCATCCCACAGGAAGTATATGTTGCAGATATGTGCTGCCCTCCCATACAAGTATGCAAGATTTGCATATATAACCAACACTAAAGAGCCTTTTTTTAGTATTAAACAGTGCAAAACCGAAGTTATGAGAACTACGAGAGCTGTTTAAGTTGTTTAAGAATCTGCAAATATGCCAGTTGAATATTATTGTTATAATGGGATCGTTAGTAAAAATTAGGGATGCACCGTTTTCTTCTTTGGCCAGTACAATACCGATTTTAACAAAACTATTGGCCGATTAAGATACTGATATTTTGTCACTTGCTCACTTATTTGAACTTTTGTCATTAAAATAGATGTTAATGATAGTAGATAGTTCAAAAACACGTGCATTAAGGTACACTAGCTAGTTTATTGCTATATCATCAAATCATTTTCATTGAACATGGGATTGATCCATTTAACATTCAACAGGCCAACATTATAAGAGAGGAACAGAGTAAGATAAAAACAAAATACAAATAAGGCAACGTGACAAACTTCAGAGGTTATTTTTGCTATCAAATATTTCTTATTAAAAACATTAACGCATATTTGACTTATTATTATAGAACATTACATATTTCTTTAATAAATAGAAAGACATTATACAACTATACAGTTAATTAATAACTATCAGTTACCGGCCCTTTTCATGCTGTAGTTGATATGCTGAGGGCTTAAATTGATCAAAAAAGGTTGGATAAACATAGATAAATGCTTCTGCTTTTCTAAATTTTTTCTTTACAAATTATATTATCATTATATTATATACAAATTTATTATATAATTTGAGTAAAAAAAAGTTAAACTGAAAAATGTACATGGATATGTAAATATTCTTCCCTTTTTTAATATCAAAACTCTTTGTTTTAAATGTTTCAAAATCCGAACACTCTGTTAACGGATAGGGTTCAATGATTGTATGTGTAATTAAGAAAAAAAAAGACATTTGGGTTTAATTAGCAGCATATTAACAAATCCAGATGATCACAGGGAGAAGGTTTGGGTAAATAAATCAGAGTTATTTTAGTATTATTGAGATACGGTTATTGTTTTTATTCATATTTTGAATAAGTTTTGAATATGTTTTAATTTTAGTTAAAGATTTAGTAATTTAGTTGTTTGTCTGCAATTTATATTAGTTTTTTAATATATATAAAGCACAAAAGTTTACATACCCCTTGCAGAATCTAGAAAAAATGTGAATCATTTTAATAAAATAAGAAGGATCATGAAAATTGCATGTTATTTTTTATTTAGTACTGTCCTGAATAAACTATTTCACATAACAGTTGTTTACATAAAGTCCACAAGACAAAAAAACAGCTGAATTTATAAAAATGACCCTGTTCAAAAGTTTACATCCCCTTGATTCTCAATACTGTGTGTTTACCTGGATGATCTACGACTGTTTTTGTGTTGTGTGATGGTTGTTCATGAGTCCCCTTGTTTGTTCTGAGCAGTTAAACTGAGCTCTGTTCTTCAGAAAAATCCTCCAGGTCCTGCAGATTCTTCAGTTTTCCAGCATCTTCTGCATATTTGAACCCTTTTCAACAGTGACTGAATGATTTTGAGATCCGTCTTTTCACACTGAGGACAACTGAGGGACTCAAACACAACTATTAAACAAGGTTCAAACATTCACTGATGCTCCAGAAGGAAACACGATGCGTTAAGAGTCAGGGGTGAAAACTTTTTGAATTGGATGAACAGAATAAATTGTACTTTTTTTGTCTTCTGGGAAACATATAAGTATCTTTTGTAGCGTCCAAAGGGCAGAACTAAATAAAAAAATATGTTCTTTAAACAAAATTAAAAAAACTTGCACATCAACTTCTTGTTCAATAGTTTTCACCCCTGACTCTTAACGCATCGTGTTTCCTTCTGGAGCATCAGTGAATGTTTGAACCTTGTTTAATAGTTGTGTTTGAGTCCCTCAGTTGTCCTCAGTGTGAAGAGATGGATCTCAGAATCATTCAGTCACTGCTGGAAAGGGTTCAAATATGCAGAAGATGCTGGAAAACTGAAGAATCTGCAGGACCTGGAGGATTTTTCTGAAGAACAGAGCTCAGTTTAACTGCTCAGAATAAACAAGGGACTCATGAACAACCATCACACAACACAAAAACAGTCGTAGATCATCCAGGTAAACACACAGTATTGAGAATCAAGGGGATGTAAACTTTTGAACAGGGTTATTTTTATAAATTCAGCTATTTTTTTTGTCTTGTGGATTATATGTAAACAACTGTTATGTGAAATAGGTTATTCAGGACAGCACTAAATAAAAAATAACATGCAATTTTCATGATCCTTCTTATTTTATTAAAATGATTCACATTTTTGCAGATTCTGCAAGGGGGTATGTAAACTTTTGAGCTCAGCTGTATATATATATATTTAATATGTCTATATATTTTTGACTTCTTATATTATTTTATTTTAATTTTAACTAAATAATAACCCTGAATTAAATAGGGATATTCTGAAGTGCTCTTATATAAAAACCTGTTCATTGTCTACAGTACCAGAATACAGTGTTCAAATGCTAAACCAGCCACTCAGAGCATGTTACATTCACTCAGTCTGGAGGACCGGACAGACCACTGGACGAAGCTTGAGTAACGGGAAGGGAAAATCTAGAAGCGACTCCACAGCTGGACATCATGACTGTGTGAACTATGTGCGGTGATTGCGCCGGCCAAGAGGAGTAAATGAATGGATTCTGGAGTCTGAGAATTATAATACTCAGTATGTTTATCTGGAGTGACACGAGTTGTGGCTTTTAAACCACAGCACTAGAATAACAGTGTGCTCGAATTCTTCTGCTTCTCGTAGAGATTATGTGGACTTCACACAGTCCAGTGGCACATCGCTATTGAGTTACACAAAAATTTTTGTATCATAATTGTAAAAAAGGGATTTTAGTTATGTAAACACTGAGTGAGAGATTGCTACTTCTTTGCTTGTTTTGGCAGAATTTTTATAGCTATAATAAAAAATATGCAAAAAACAAAGTCTCTCAAATGTACATGAGTGAATCGCACAACATATCCAGGTCATATTTCACCCCAAATCAAAAGAAAAACAAAAAAATAAAATGTGCATTTAGTAAATTAAGCCAATTTTTTGCATTTTAATGCATTTTTCCATTGTAATTTTCACTGTTCTTAATGTTGATTCTCATTACTGTAATTTTTTATGTGAAATCAGCAGAATTTAAAGCCAGTACAACAAATACTACCTTGATGTATAAGTTCTTTATGTTTTAAAAATAAAAATAAAAAAATCCCCACATTACAGCAATAAGATTTAAGGGTGGGGATGGATGTGACAACTGAAAAATGATGTCAATGCCAAACTGATTCATCTTGGTGGTTTTAAAAACAAAGTTGATTTTCATAAGCAAAATATAATTTATTTCTTGGGTGAAATATGAGCCTGGCATTTTCTTGAGAGGTTTGGTGAGATTCACCTACACATTCTTTACTCTTGCCGTATTATCTTACCAGCTGAATTTAGATGTTATCAAGGCAAAACCAGGCGTGAAACATTTCAAACAAGTGACTATTTAAATATAAACAGGCTGCTCTCACCACAACTAAAGTTTGAGATTCTCGAATTGTCCTGTGACGAACAAAGACAGGAGCTGTGCAACGCCTGAGCAGAGAGCAATTATTCCATCTCCGTCTGATCTCTTCACTTTTGGGTCAGGGCCATCAGACAGATAATTTCACAGTGCAGACAATTACGTTCCCCATAAGTGTGAGAGCTTCATTCCATGACCTCAGCTCTTTACTATATCAAACAACGGCAGTGATAATGACTGAATCGTTCATAAATGTGGTGAGCACGGTTCAGAAATGGAAAAAGAGAAGATTTATCATATAACACCTACAATAATGAACATTTAAACGTTATGATGTGCCTTCAGTCAGTGGTTATACAGTAGCTATGCTCTCAAATAAACTGTACTTAAAGTCAATATAACTTTACTGCTTCAACTCTGGCACACTGTTATGCAGAAAGTGTCACTCTTCCCACACTTTCTATCAATACTTTTTTATAGAATCTATAACCAAAACGGTTCCATAAGCAGTCAAATCAGAATTAAAGAAAAGCTCACAGATATTTTAGGTTTTCCAAATCTTCAAAGGCTCCTCTTGGGATTCTTCTGATGTGGTTGTTATTTAAAAGGCTTAAAGAAAGAGGAAAGAAATGTATTAGACATTAAAACAGATGGTCATGCATAATACCTGTGTCAAACAAATGTGCACGATCCAAACTGTTTAGGTCTGTTAAGTGTGTTTCATGAAACCAAAAAAAAGGTGGCAAGACTTTAGAAAACATTGATACTCACAGTGTATTGAGATTCTTCAATCGCCTAAAGGAGCCTGGCTGTAAATCCTTGATTTTGTTGAATCTCAAATCTCTGGAAACAAAAAAATAAACATTCTTAGATCAACAAAAAGAAGTGCATGTTACTGCAGTTTCTATGGGATTTTATGCACACAGCTTTGTAATGTACTAAGTAAATTCAACTTTTTAGACTATTGCATAACTTCAGTGACAATCATTAAGTCAAGTCAAGTCAAGTCACCTTTATTTATATAGCGCTTTTTACAATGCAGATTGTGTCAAAGCAGCTTCACATTGATAACTGGTATATAATTTTGGCTGCACAGCAGCTCTTAAAGAATAGTGTCAATGTCGGCAGATCAAAGCACTGTTCAATATCAAATGTCAAGTGTCATTAACAGGTTTTATCTGAAACACCTTTTGAACAACAGAGAATAGTGGAAAATATTTACCTGCTGTTGTGGTTCTGAATACAAATTAAAATTTTAGTGCTACCTTAGACATTATACATCATAAAACTCAGAAAGAAATATGAAGTGCCATATATGAAATATGAAGCTCTATATGTCCTCAACACCAGATGTAATTTCAGTTTGCCAAGTTATATGAGCACATTAAAGGGTTAGTTCACCCAAAAATGAAAATAATGTCATTTATTACTCACCCTCATGCCGTTCCACACCCGTAAGACCTTCATTAATCTTCAGAACGCAAATTAAGATATTTTTGTTGAAATCCGATGGCTCAGTGAGGTCTCCATAGCCAGCAATGACATTTCCTCTCTCAAGATCCATTAATGTACTAAAAACATATTTAAATCAGTTCATGTGAGTACAGTGGTTCAATATTAATATTATAAAGCGACGAGAATATTTTTGCTGCGCCAAAAAAAATAAATAAATAATGACTTATATATTGATGGCCGATTTCAAAACACTGCTTCAGGAAGCTTTGGAGCGTTATGAATCAGTGTGTCGAATCATGATTCGGATCACTTGTCAAACTGCTGAAATCACGTGACTTTGGCACTCCGAACCGCTAATTCGATCCGCTGATTCATAACGCTCCGACGCTTCCTGAAGCAGTGTTTTGAAATCGTCCATCACTAAATAAGTCGTTATTTTGTGTTTTTGCCGCACCAAAAATATTCCCGTCACTTTATAATATTAATATTGAACCACTGTACTCACATGAACTGATTTAAATATGTTTTTAGTACATTAATGGATCTTGAGAGAGGAAATGTCATTGCTGGCTATGCAGGCCTCACTGAGCCATCGGATTTCAACAAAAATATCTTAATTTGCGTTCCGAAGATGAACGAAGGTCTTACGGGTGTGGAACAGCATGAGGGTGAGTAATTAATGACATTATTTTCATTTTTGGGTGAACTAACCCTTTAAGGACATTTAAAGCCTTGATACTTTTAATGTCCTTTTTGCAAATACTTGAGGTGTTAATTACTATACTAAACATTTCAAGATGTATCGACTGTAGATTGTTTATTTCAATTATAAAATGCAGATACTTGAATTTAAATGCTCTGATGTAAAGTACTGATCCCTCAGAACCACAATAACACCCCATTAAAGCTGCAAAGACTTCTGATAGTACAGAGAATAAAGTCAGACAGATTAATTGTCATTTTAATATACTGCAGGCCTTCAGGAAGCCACAATACAAACATTAAGAAAATATGTCAATAAACCAACAATAAATAAGAAAACAAATGTTACACAGAAAAGAATATATTCACAAAAGTGTAGAAAAATTAAAAAGACAGATAGAATGATTTCTGAAGGATCATGTGACACTGAAGACTGGAGTAATGATGCTGAAAATTCAGCTTTGATCACAGGAATAAATTAGGCTACATTTTAATATATATTGAAATAGAAATTCATCTTAAACTGTAATGATATTTCACTGTTTTTACTGTATTTTTGATCAAATAAACGCAGCTTTGGTGAGCAGAAGAGACTTCTTTAAAAAAAAAAAAAAAATATGAAAAAAAAACAAACAAACGTTATGAGTGAGGTTGAAAATATGCATTTAATCTCTTCCTCTCCCAAATCCACCAGCGGATATATATCCCTTTCATTTATGGCCCCTGATATTCAGAATACACTCTCTCATCTTAAGTCTAGACTAATCTGTCTAGCCAGCCATACAGCTAACTTTTTATAGACATGCGCTCAACTGTGCTGTATTGTTAGCTCTGCTGGAATCCTGCCTATTATTCTCAAGATATAACAGAGTTTATGAAACATAATTAGGGACTAAGACTAACATTATGACTATTGTATTATGACTTTACCTCATAAGCTCCTGTCCTGGTCAGATCCAGCTGATCCCCACATACAACATCTTTTTTGCAGCTCCGTGTCTAATATCAGTCATATCATAATAAGCCAGCGAGTGAAAGATATTTCCCTGACCGCAGCTTGGATCGCTCCAGTAATCTCAGGCTGGGCTCCAAACTTACAATCTCTACCTATCAGGCCTATACTTTATTTAATAACAAATCAACAAGTGACCATTACAGTTTTTTATTTTTTTTATTATTTTTTTTTGTACTTTTGTACAAGTGTCACCCTGTTTAAGCCATCCTGAATGTCATTTCTCCCAAGATATCTTCCTCATCCTGCTTAATCTTTTTTTTCTTGCCACAGTTGCCTTTGGGTTGCTCACACAGAGTATTAAGGCAGTTTTCTCACTGAAAAGTGAATGTTTTTAGTTTTATTTCATAATTTAATATCATATATTGTCATTTACTTATCCTTGGTCGTTCCAAACCTCTTTATCTTCCTTTGTGTTCTGTAGAAGAAAAACAAATTGAGGTTTGAAACGACATGGGTAAGTAAATGATGGCAGAATTTAATATGCAAGTTACCTGGGAAAAAATAAATCAACTACAATAAGCAGACAAACAGTCTGAAGAAAAGCTTTCCACAACAAGATAATTCACATCAAATCTTCACAGTTTTCCATGTCCACTTTCTGTTGTGTGATGTAAACACTGAATTAACCTTCTGGAAGTCTTGAGTTTCTTATTAAGTTAACTCCAAAGCTTTTGGAGTTGGAACTTATGAATTTAGCTCAGATTTTAAAACTTGTAGGGAAAAAATGCTTTATATTCTTGTGCAAACTATACAAACACTGGTGAGAAACACAATCCAAAGAAAGAGTGAAGGAGGAACAGGAACAACATCGTGCTGGAACAGCTACTTCTATCCAAAGTACTTTACTCCTTTCACATCTGCAGGTGTGTTATTCCAACTATTAGAGGTCTTGTAAGGTCACAGTGTGCGTAAATTTAAATGCTGTGAATTCCTCACCAACCAGATAACTGATGAAGCCTCTTGGATAAACATCAAACAACTTATTTACAGCCAAGATCTACTGACTTTGACTTGATTTCCACAGACATTATACACAGAGGTGAAAACCCTCATGGAAATTCTACAGGTAAAAACATCTGGTTTGCATGTTAGAGATCTAGAACCCTATGGTTAATACATACAGTAATACAACTTCCGGTAAACTCATTCTTACCTTACAAGTTTAGTGCAGGAGAGAGCATGTAGACAAAATAATTAGTTGATCATTCATCAGTTTAAATTAGTTGGTAATTTAGAATCAAATAAACTAGTAAAAACACTTTAAAAAAATGCTGGCTTAAAACATGACCCAACATGCTGTCCTGTCCACTACTGTTTAAAAATCACTATACGGACCCAAAATGGGAGAGATATTAAAATCCCACGTATGACTACAGTAACATCACAGGCAATGCTAATAATCAAAAGATGAACATTTATTTGTAAGCTAGAACTTAAAAGGCTCAAATTTAGGCAAAAGTAAACCAAATGCAGAAAAGACTGACAACTCAACAGTTATACAGCTTGTATAGTTAAACAAACTTGCTATTGAAAGTTTTATATTAAATAACATTATTTTATTTTATTTTATTTTAAATGACCAGCAAATGACCATAAAATTTCCCCCCGCCAATGAACACTATTATAAATCTTTCTGGTTAAAAATACATTAACCAGATGGGCTAAATGCCTCTTTCTCTGAAGAACTGTATTTGTTTTTTGCCAATTTATTGTGCTTACTCTGCATATTAGCTTAAAAGGTCATGAAACCCTAAACTAAATGTTCTGAGATCTTAACAGAGAATGTGAACTATAACAGACGCTGTTGTTGTCGGTCTCTCCTCTTCCCTCTCCACAGCTTGCCACACCCACTTTTGTACGTGTATTTTTCAAAACTATGCTAAGAACTGACTGCTGCTGAAACAGGGTTTAATGACCCTTTAATATGCAGAGACAAATATATGTAATAAATCCATAGGTTGATTCTGGTCACATATTTGGCCCAGATTAAGCAAGACACTTTCCCTCCAATGTACACATCGTAAATTGGCCCTCTATCACACATGAACAGGAAACATCCCTGATTAACTGTCACATAAGGAAAGTATAAAACACTAAATTACAGATAAAAAATCTTTGTTGTTTTCTCACTTTTGCCAAATGAAGTGAGTGAAAGAGATTTTTGAGAATGTTCTTCTGCCATCAGGACACTAAGCCAAGGCTTTTTTGCTTACATTTTCCTGGGAGTCCTGCAACTCCGAAATGTTCCCTCACTCTGAATCGTCTGTTCTTCTGAAATGCAAGAAGACAAATAGCCTTGCCTGACAGCCCTTAAGTTGAGGGATGCCCCCTCACAGGGACGTGCTCAGACACGGCTGCTCAGATTCCAGCAGACCTCCATCCTGCCTCAGGAAACAGCCTGAACACAGACTGAGCTCATCTAGTGCACTGCACTACATACTCAACAATTTAATACATTTCCTTACAAAGACATGGGTCAGTGTAGTTTACTAGTCATCCAACAACCAACTAGTTCCCTTTTCGAATAGGAACTCTACACTGCATCTTGTTTGGATGCTATGGGGACGGCATCAGCGTATCCGGTGTCTGAAGCACGTGTGAAAACACTCCAATCTGACTGGTTGGTGAGAGTCTGTGACGTCATTAGCCTGAAAGTATAAAAGGGCACCAGTAGTACACGTCATCAGCTTTTTTTGTCTTCAGGAGCCGTTTGTATTGTTATCGCGAGGTGAAGGCAGGATCATGGAAAAACCTAGCAAGCATTTTAGGAAGTGTGTGACTCCGTGTCCCAGGTTTTTGACACCCAAGGACACACACGACCTGTGCATTTATTGCTTGGGTCTAGCTCTCCTGACTCCTGGCTATCGATCACTCGACGGCAATGATGGTGGTCACGGAGAGGCATTTATGGTTGCAGTAGCCAGCTGGGGAGGTAGGAAGGTTCCATTGAGGCCGGGATCTTCTAATTTTTGTGGAAAATAATGGCTTAGGGAACGCTACCACTAGATGGTCTGTGTACGTGCGTGCCCTGGATGGACGCTCTGACTCCGGCTAAGTAATCTGTTTAGTTAATGTATGCTATGCCCAGTGTGTGCATATTTTCAACTGGAGAGGCAGGCATCCCTGCAGCATGGCGAAATGGGTATTTGTTCCCCATAGCATCCATCCAAGATGCAATGTAGAGTTCCAATTCGAAAGGGAAAGTCTCAGGTTACAACTGTAACCATGGTTCCCTGAGAAGGGGAATAAGACACTGCATCTCATTGCCATGCCATTGGCTCTGCCTGGACATCTCTTTCAGACAAAGAAGTTGATGACGTGTACTAGGCGCCATTTTACACTTCCGGGTGCTCCGCTAATAACGTCATGGACTGTAACCAACCAATCAGATTGGAGTGTTTTCACATGTGCTTCAGATGTTGGATACACTGATGGCGTCCCCATAGCATCCAACCAAGATGCAGTGTCTCGTTCCCCTTCTCAGGGAACCATAGTAACAGTTGTAACCTGAGATGTTTGTTAGTGAGCTTGAGATTTTGTTCTTAATTTTGTAGCTTTAAATGAGACAAATTTCCTCTCTGAGATGCAAAATTCACTTTTACATGGTGTTTGGACATAAATGTGTGTTGGCAGTGTGTCTACACAACCACCCTCTAATGATAAAAATCCACCCAGTGCTTTTTTTTTTAATCCGCACAAATCATAAGCACTTTGTCAGATCAAGCTGTTCACAGATTCTTGGCAAAGTGATGTAAATTTGCACAGGCCCCTCCCACGACTCTTGACGGACACTGCCGTTTTAGCATAGACCCGCCCTGAGTGAGCTGTAAACAGACAGTCCGACATGTTCCTAAGCAATTGAGGCGTTTTGTTATATAGCAGTCGTCCTTTACTCTCGACATCTGAGCCGCTGAAGACGCAGTGGATTAATTTTGTTTTTGAAAGGAATGCACCCCGAAGCTACCTATATGCGTTTATGTCTGCGCTAAAAAGTTTATGTTTTGCTAAAAAGTTTATGAAGGATGGATCAGTACCTCCAGAAGACATGAGTAACGTTTTTTTTTTTTTTTATGAATCTTTGCAAATCGCCTTTCCTAATAATGTGCCAGTTAGCAAGTTCCATGACGAATGCGGCTAAAGTTAAAGGCCAGTTCACACCGCACAGATAAACACCGACAAACACGTCTGTTGGAGTTTGTTGGATCAGGACGCAGCCTCCGAAATGAGACGCGGTTAGTTGATACTCGCTCGCTGTGAACAGAGCTGTTTTTGACAAAGTAAAAAGGGTGTTTTTTTAACACAACCATTAAGAAATTTTAATCAAAGTATGTTATAGACTTTTCATGAAGACTTTAAAGAATCATACTAACTTGTGGAAAAGTGGCATCCGATGTCCCCTTTAAAGCACCTTCATTAACATTTTTCATTGGCATTTATAACATTAAAAACACATTATAGCATAAAAAACACATTACTGTATGGCAGACATGGCCCTGAACCAGCATAATTACACTGAGATCACTTTACACTGACTAGTTATCAGACTAGATTTGGACTTTTCCAACTTTATTAGTGACACAGTTACACCCATGCAATACACAGTGTGGAAATGTTTTCTGTGAACAGCCATATAATAAAGTTGGTATTAAATCAATTATTATAAGATCATTTTGGAATTCTCCTCAAGGCTTCTGTTCAATACAGTGTTCCAATTATTCAAATATACACATTATAGTAACAGCTATTTTATGAAACTCTTGTTCACCACCATATTACTGCAGTTTATGAAAAAATAATCCAAAATATGAAACAAGACCAGACAAGCACTAAACAATAGGCTATACATGGGATAATGAGCAACTGTGTACACATAATTGGTAACCAAGGAAACAAACTCGAACACAGGATAAAACAAAGGAAATGTGAACTTATATACAACATAATAATACACAAAACAAGAGTCGCAGGAAAACTTCAAACCAAAGGTGCGTCCTAATTCACGTACTTATGCACTGTTCTGTGCCAATTTGTAGTACAAATAATGTGAGTAGTGTGTTCACACTGAAATTTCCATTCATGCACTTTATTAACAGAAACAAAAACAAAAAGTGTGGATTGTTGAACACTTCATGCACTCAAACGGTCACAGCTCTCGTAAAGTATCAGAGCGGGAGGGGCTATTAGACTCAGATGTTGGATGACGAAATAAATAACCTTACTAATTCATACACTAGATGGTTGAGTGCATAGTAAAAGTGCATTGTGTATAGTATGTAATTTAGGACACAACTTAAGAGTCCTCTAGAACAGTGGTTCCCAAACAGGGGTACGCGTACCTCCGGGGGTACGTGAGGTGACAAGAGGGAGTACGCGAACAAAATGCCGTCCAAAATGCGAACAAAATGAGTTTTGCCATTCATATCATTCTACGCTTTCTTAAAATAACATTAAAACCGAGCACATATTTCTAGCAGGCAAACTGCCATAAATACATAACATTCAATCAAACACACCTCATCTTTTGTGGTCAAAACTGACTGCATCCACACAAGCAGTGTGCATACGATAAGTTGCGACCAGAGTCTGCTGCTGCTTTTTAAAGTTTTGTTAAAAACCATGTTAACATAATGGTTTATGTTTAGAGTTGCATTAGGTGAAACTATTGTCCACATGCAACAGCCATCATTTTCAGCACATCTGAAGGCACTGTAACAGTGTAATGTCTTTTTCATAGACAAAACACATCATGTTATCAAAGTTGCCTTGTGGCTTATCAGAGAGTGAACTGGGGAACACAGAGTTATTCAACAGACAAAGCAAAGCAGGTCAGACTTCCTTTCAGCAGGGAAAACCTAAGTTTAGTTCACAACACCATTTAATAAAACAATGTAAAAACACAACAAAAACTCAGGAGGAAAGCGCTCAGCAATCTCCTAAATCCAACAATGCTGTGTATTGTTGATGGTACAATTGTACTAAAGTCAAACCTCGCTAATTATTACATAATGAGTAATGTTTATTGTCAGCTGGAGAACAAAAAGGCCAAACAGAATGTTCACAGACTGTAACTGTATCAAAACGGGTTGTGACTCATTGTCTCATGGGCCTGAGTTCAGCTATCTTGGCCACATGTTTGAGCACTTAACTCATCTAATACAGCTTGGACTGATTAACAGTGCTGTTTGGCAGCAGTGACTTTCACAATCAAAAGTACACAAAAGCACACAACACATGCAATATATGTTCAGAAAGAGGCCAAGATGGATGATATGGTTCATAATGCAACACATCCATAACAAAGCCTACAGTCTGCTCAGATCCGCAGTCCTCCAACGAGCACGAGCATTAAACACGGACGCAAACTCATCAGGAGATGATAGTAATCACTGTGTGCTGATATACAGACATATCGCACGGCTACGAGTGTGATATTGCATTTATACAACAGTTCGACGGTACGAGTGTGTAAATAAATAAAAACAACAACGGAGTGTCTTTAAAACCCTCTTTTGTGCAGAACTACTTCCTTCCGCCACGGATTCAAATCTCAAGTTGACAGTTTGACCAAGACTTCGTTACCAATTCTAAAACGTCACTTTAGAATGAAGGAACGTTGAGTCGCTTCATTGAAACTCATTGAATTTTGTACAGTATTAGAGAGAGATCACCTGAGCGAGTAGGCTATTACCTGTGTCTGATATACTGCATAACAAGTCGATTCTTCAAGTCCATGTCCATAATATTATATCCATTATAAAAGTCTGTTTGAATGTCCGCTGAGGAAAGCCATCTTGTATTTGTCCTTTTTATAGTTAACATACAGCGCTAAAACAAAGTCTTTTGCAAAAGTTCCTTTCAATTTAAAAGTCTCTTGCGACTCACTGACTCATTCACCTGTAAAGTTTTGCCGCCATCTAATGGCGTATTAATGTAACTTTCACTCAATCCATATTACGCATTAATGGACACTCTCTCAATACCAAATACAACATATTTATATAAAATAATATTTATTGAACAACAAATAAACACAATTGTACAGTTCAGTCAAACGTAAAGCACTAGTGTGCCCATGACGGTTGTCAAGTGTGCCGTGGACCAAATGCCAAAAAATAAATAAAATAAAAGCTACACCTCGTATCTCTATTCCTAATTTTTGTTTTATTTTATTAAAAAACAACAACAACAACAACAATATTGTGGGGGTGATATTAAGGGTGATATTGGTCACCCTTTACACCTGTATGCGGATTTTACAAATATTTAACGAATGAAAAGGATTTTAAAGAGCTTGTGACAAAACCTCGTAACTCCATTGGATCCTCAAACTGTCAGTCAAACCTGATAACTCCGCCCCACCTCGTGAATGAAATGCGCACACAGTCTACGCAATGCAAAGGTAAATAAAGATCTGATGTTTGGAGAAAAAAATTGTAAAGCGTTTTCTTTGCTCAAAAAACACTATGTCTATATAGGCTAATGTTTTATGTATTTGAAGAGCGGAGAAGTGTCTTCGTCTGATATCTCCCGCCTAGTTGTAGCCAATATACAATGCTATATAAAGGATGTAAGTTAATTATTATCAAATTTAACATAGCACTATTCGACTTGCTCTGGAACAAGTAATAGATTAATAAGAGCAAAGATTGCCCGTTTTATGTACTCAAAATGAATTATGTCTCATTTTGAATGAGTTATGATAATCTGATATTGTGGTATGGGTGAGTAGTCACTGTATGGAAGAATATAGAAATGTGACCTGATAGCAGGAGAATGCATGTCAACAGAAAACAGGATGTGGTCTTAGTCCTTGTAGGCTCTCGTCCAGCCTAATGAGATCACAGAGGAAATTCCACACTATGTATGATAAAGAGCAAGAGCGACACGACAACACAATCTGACACACACACAGCAAGAGCAGAACCTCATCATCAACACTGATCCTGCTTAGCACATATTAAATAATAGTCAGAAAAATCTGAAATGGAACATTTTATTGAACCTTTACATAAAATCTTTAAAAAAAAGTTTGCATATGTGTTTTCCTATTCGATACATTTATGGCTCGTATAGTCTGACATGGTGAGAATATGGAGCTCAAACTCAAGCAGGAATAAACTAGTACTTGTACTAGTACTGATAGACTAGTGTTTTCTGTATTTTGGGCTGCAGTGATGAAGTTGACGATGCGGACTCATCATCTCCGCAGCAGTGGATGCGTCTATATACGTTTCATACGGATTACATAACCTGAGAATATTTGTTTTCCATTTGAATTGGTTCATTTAAAAGTAGACACTTCACTTTCTATAGACATTTTGTTGTTATTGTGAGTGCATGCAAATAAAAGTAGACTCTTCACAGATTCAAAAGATGTATTACTCTTATCTGTATGACCAAAAATGATGGAGTATTTTAAGTGCAAGTGATCGCGCCTCCATGTTAGCTGTCATGCAGTAAGCACACTACTATTCAGCTTTTTCACACTCCGCACACCCACATTTTTCTAGGTTAACATTAAAGCGAGCAGCCATGTAAAGATGTTTCAGATGATAAGCCATATTTAGGTCGACGAGTGTTTGGATGTCCTGCCCGATGTACTGTAACCACATTGATCAGCTGTCATCGATCTGTCCGTCACAGACTGCGTGACTTCACCACTTCCTGTGGTGTTTTTTTCCCCTTGCGATTAAGCGACTAATAAAATTTGGACTATTTTCGACTGTTAGGGGGCAGCCCTAGAAATTTATATGGCCAAAAATTAAGACGATATTATCACTTATAATGTAAATCAATGAGATCTTTATAACAGTATAGCAGATAATTACATAAAACATAATAGCCAATAAGATGTCTAATAATATGATATTTAAATGCTTAGCTTTCTGATTAAACCTCTGTAGTTTAAAACATATAATGCAATACAATGATGATTGAGAGATGAACAGATAAACCTTCCTCAAAAGATGATTATCATATTTGATACATCTTGTTCTTCTTGAAATATTACTATAAAAATAAAAGTTGTTCTTATGTTTACTTTATGAATATCAGTAAATATTTCACAGCAGAAAGACATGTGAAGCACGAGCTGAAGGTGGACGTTTGTACAATTATACTAAAAGAAAAAAGTCTAAACTATCAATCAGACAACAGAAGGACTGTAGGAGATTGTGTGCGACAGGTTTTCAAGAAAGTTTTGATTATGTCTATAAAATGTGAGTATCAAACAGATATAGAGTTTAAAAGATGCTCTTCCAAAGCTGATATATGGACTTAACAAACTGGCCAGACAAAGTGTGCATGTGTTTGTCATGTACAAAACTTTGAGTGCAGTAAATCGAATAAGTACTTTCAAACAAAAGCTTCAGATGGACTGCCAAGAATCATCTAGGGAATCACTGGATCACTGACTGGATCTCTTAAGCCAAACAAGAGAGATCTTGAGATCTTAACGTATGTTCAAGGGTTAATTTACGTTCTATCACCCTGCATTATAACGTGCTCACACTCACTCAGTCTCCACATTAGGCCTCAATCTCAGCCTTTTAATGCTGGAACAGTGTCGCAGACTCTCCCACAGCACTGGCACAGGAAGAGAGCAGCAGGAGTGTTCTCTTATTAACTATCTGGGTCCATATCTCCTCTGTGCAAATTAGCAAAGCTTTAGGGATTTTACCGGCTTTGCATTCCACAATGCCACTGAGAGTGAATGCCTGACTGCAGCAAATTCCACACAACGCCGCTTCCCTCTTCCTTACTAACTCTCTGGGACTCGACAGATCCTCTCTGAGAAAACCAACCGATGGCCAACGTCTCTGCAAGAGGGAGGACAAGGGCTGGTCATTTTGTTGATGCAAATGATGTGTCTACTACTATTATTTTATGACGACATTCTTCAAATTGTTAATCTTCTTTTAAATATGCAGCCAAGCAGATATAATGTAGAATAAACTTGGTAAAAATAAGGATATTGTATCAAAACTTTAGCAAGCTATCTGAAGATGTTGTGTTTTCAAAGAATCTGTGAAGTTGTTTACGTGAACTCAACTTTTACCTGTTCACAAGCCATGCAAAATATCAGATATATTTTTAGGAGATTATATTGAGTAAATTTTGGATCCTGGTGACACTTTTGTGAAGATTTGTGATTGTAATAATACATACATGATGTCTTAAAAGACCTCGACAGTTGTCTATTTTGCTTTCGATGCTTCCACAGGTATATGTGAATATACATGACTGAAAATAGCATTTTTCTTCCATTTCATTCCCTGTCCAACAGAACAGCTTATCTTTGGTTAATGGTTACCTGATTCTAGGTGTATATTATTATGAAAATATACAACAGCCCAATCTTTGAATCCAGGTGAGCCATTTCATGAGCACATTCTTGTTACATTCTTCAAATGTTTAACACAGGCTATCTTTAAGACCTTTTTTAGACATGCACAATGGTGTTTAAAGAGAGGGGATAAGTGCCTAAAACTAGTCAAATCTATAAAATGAAAATGTTAAATAATGTGTTGAGCCGGTTCAGAGAGAAACTAAAAGAGTTTGTTGAAAAATGTATACATAATACCATACTTTTAATTACAAACAAGTTTTACAAACAATGTTTACGCTTTACTTCTTTCAACTGCCCATTAAAAAAGATGAAGGAGAAAAAATATGCACTTTTGCAACCATCTACAGCAATAACAAAATGAACACCATAAAGTAAACATTGTCATAAATCAACAGTAAATCATAAGCAATGGTTTGGCATAATTGCACAGTGTTTCTTGATTGTGAACTGCTGTGAAACAGTGAGTCTGTAATACCATTTCATTTATTTATTTTACTTTGAAACCATGTTTAAAACCACATTTTGACTTTGAATGTGCAGCACTCACATTTGTTTAATTCAGTCATAGCCGTCTGAAGTTTAAAGGGGTCATGAATTGAGAAATCAACTTTTCCTTGAGCTTTTGATATATAAGAGGTCATTGTACTGTAAGAATATCCTGTAAGTTTCAGAACTGAAAACTTCCTTGTTAGTCCAATAAAAGCTTTTATTGACACCAGACCCAGTGAACGACTGATCCCGTAATGTGTCTATAGACAGATGAAACTCCGCCTCCGCAGAAGAAGTCAACGCCTACTTCATCATTGCAGCGTTAGCCCCGCCCACTGACGTGGAGGAGAGAAGAGCGATACAGGACTGAAATAACATTACCTTTCAAAGGATCCTAATGCTAGGAATATGGTTATTTATTTTCAACAATGTGAATGTCTCAGTTGAGCTTTATTTATTTGTATTCGGTTCATTTCACTGTGGATTCTTTGGTAAATCAATCGCATTTCGGCATTATCAGACTTTTCCGACATGGACTCAACAGTAATGCAACAACATGTGAGTAACTGTGTTAATTCTAATGCCTGATCTGATATTAATGATTCATGTACAGTCAGATGATCTTTGTCTATGTGTCAGTAAACCAAACCAGTGACTAAACGCTCAACTTCACCTTGTTTCTCTTAGTAGGATGAAAATAATCTGTTATTTAAATGGCGATTCAATTACATAGAAAACGATCAAAGAACGCTTCCTTTACAATCGCTGGAGCTGTCAATCAAACAGCGTGAGTTTATCAGTGACTGAGTTCTGGACTCCTGCTAAAACTGAAAGCATTTGTTAGTGTGCAGAAATTGAGTTTCAATGATGAGATCACTGCTTTCATGAGCTCAACATGTCTGTGATCGGCTACAATGATCATCACTGCAACCTTTCATGCCACGATCTAAATATAATGCCATAGATCTAAATGTAATGCAATAATCAACAATTTTTTTTTAAGACTAGTTAACCTTGAGAACTAGTTCAGAATAGTAAAAACGTGCAAAAAGTTTTCGAGAGAGCAATACTTAGCTATTTCATATTGTAAAGTTGTTAGCCAATCACAGCAGTGGGCGTTTACACTGAGTCCTACAATCAGGGTAAGAGAAATGTCTTTTATTTCTAAATTATGACCAGTTTTGATGTAAAAAGCATACCAACAGTATAATGCACCCCAGGAAATATTATAAAACAATAAAACAACGCAGTTCATGACCCCTTTAATAATTTCTTATCATGATTTCTGTTTTTCCTTCACCAAATTTAAGACCTCTTAAAATAATCGTTAAGACTTTTATTATATAATTTAAGATATGTAAGACTTTTCCCAAGGGGACCCTGTAACAGTTAAAGTAAGACTGTTACGGACTGCTCGAGACTTGGGTTGACGATCCAAATGCAGCTTTATTGGGACAATCCAAAATCATAATCCATATAACAGGAGAAACACTATGGAGAAACCAATAAATTGAGAGATATGGAAAGTTCCAGCAGGGTAACTGCATTCTGCTCCTCAATTTATGAATCTCAAATTCTGTCACAAAATAAAGCTGCTTATCTACAGCAATCTCTTGTTCAGCAGATCTTCTTCCTAAACTTCAGCAGTAAAAGGTAGCTAGGAAGTTCATTGTTCATCATCTGATCATCTAAAAATAATAAAGCAGTACTGTCACATATGGTAAAGAGGTAAAGCTTGACAGAATCCTTCTTTTTGCAGGTGGAAAGTAAGTGATCCAGCAGTAGTCAGTGATGTTCTTTAGATACAATGTTGAGTTCTGCCAGACTGGAGCAGGATGTTGTTAAGCTCATTTAGACACTGGAAAAACACATACTGAACATTCTGTCATAGTGAACTCATGTGAAACAAAAGCATGCCTTCTAAGTCATTATAAAATAATGTTTCTTATTACAAGAAACATCCATTACTGGCAGCAAAACAGGCTGTACAACATTGTACAATAAATGCTACTATTGCTGCCGGTTTACTGCCCAAGTGATCATATTCATTCTGATCCTAATGCCAATACTTCTGCCCCATTTGTCTGTATTACATAATATATGGTAAGGGGGAGAGGCTCTTTACTGGAAAGCCAAAGACTGACAGCAATTGTAATGCAGACTCACACGCCAACAACCATTTCAACTATCAAGCTGTGAAAATGAAATGACTGAATTACTCTATTGCTGTTTTGTAAATCAACATCAGGAAATTGAGACTAAACAGTCACATTGCTCCTTATTCTCAGAAGCTGAACTTATAACAAACTGTGTATCATTGAATCAGACCACTTAAACGGTTAGTTCACCCAAAAATGAAAATAATGTAATTAATTACTCACCCTCATGCCGTTCCACACCCGTAAGACCTTCATTAATCTTCAGAACACAAATTAAGATATTTTTGTTGAAATCCGATGGCTCAGTGAGGTCTCCATAGCCAGCAATGACATTTCCTCTCTCAAGATCCATTAATGTACTAAAAACATATTTAAATCAGTTCATGTGAGTACAGTGGTTCAATATTAATATTATAAAGCGACGAGAATATTTTTGGTGCGCCAAAAAAAAAACAAAATAACGACTTATTTAGTGATGGCCGATTTCAAAACACTGCTTCAGGAAGCTTCGGAGCGTTATGAATCAGCGTGTCGAATCATGATTCAGAACGCATGTCAAACCGCCAAACTGCTGAAATCATGTGACTTTGGCACTCTGAACCGCTGATTCGATATGCTGATTCATAACGCTCTGAAGCTTCCTGAAGCAGTGTTTTGAAATCGGCCATCACTAAATAAGTCGTTATTTTGTGTTTTTGCCGCACCAAAAATATTCCTGTCACTTTATAATATTAATATTGAACCACTGTACTCACATGAACTGATTTAAATATGTTTTTAGTACATTAATGGATCTTGAGAGAGGAAATGTCATTGCTGGCTATGCAGGCCTCACTGAGCCATCGGATTTCAACAAAAATTTCTCAATTTGTGTTCCGAAGATGAACGAAGGTCTTACAGGCGTGGAACGGCATGAGGGTGAGTAATAAATGACATTATTTTCATTTTTGGGTGAACTAACCCTTTAAACCTGATCATATGGACCTGCTGTAGTTAGTAATAGGCTTATATGCTCATATGAGGCCTTTGAATTGATCTTTGCATTAGTGATGCACGGAAATTTCGACAACCAGAAATATTCATCTGAAAATGCTCTACAGGGACGAAAACATTGTTTAGTTAGTGCTTCTCCAATGGCAAGTTTTGACGGTGTCAGTGTTTTGAGTCGACACTCAAAGTTCAATACAAAGGGAGATATTATCTTTTAAAGAAATTACTTTTTAAGGACTACAACAAACAGTTGGTAGGGACTACAACCAGCTTCTTTCCGGGTTGGTGACATCACAAACCCTAAAATTTACATAAACCCCGCCCCCGAGAACACACAACAAAGGGGGCGGGGCCATGTTGGGCTGCTTTAGAGAAGAGGAAGAGTTGTTGTAGTAGAGTGTTGTTGATGCCGTCATTTTACGCCGGACTGCTTCACAAACGAGGGTCAATTCAACACAAAAGATTAACATGACGGCACATGCTAGTGGATGAGTTGAATCAACTCCACAGCAACTACATAAATTTATCCACTAACCATTCAGAAACGTCCAGTTTCATTCTAAATGTTATAACTTCTTTTGACACTCTTTAATGTGGCGTAACATGAATGAACATCAGAAGGAATGTAAAAAGATAAAGTATAACTTACTGAAATGTCTCATGTAATTGTTTTACTGTGGAAAGATGTCAATAAAATAGCTATAGAACAATGTAACATAACATTTACCATTCAGTGACCATAAACTCATTAGTCAGCTAGAGAAAATAAATCTAGAGAGGAACATTTAGCTAAATATATACACTATATTACATATTCATTAATTACATAACCTGTTCTCCAATATTTAATGTTTGAATAAAACCATCATGAAAACATGTTATTAAAGC
This sequence comes from Hypophthalmichthys molitrix, assembly GCA_037950675.1. Taxonomy (NCBI): domain Eukaryota; kingdom Metazoa; phylum Chordata; class Actinopteri; order Cypriniformes; family Xenocyprididae; genus Hypophthalmichthys; species Hypophthalmichthys molitrix. The sequence continues at coordinate 193,968 of CM075508.1, forward strand.
TACAATTTAAATGTTTTATTTCAACAGTGAATTGAAGTAGAAACATCATTATATCATTAAAAAGTATTATGATTTTGTCCATGTTCATCTTTCTTTAGTGTGTAATGTTGCTGTTTGATCATGAAAAATCTCTGCAAAGTTCCAGTTCTTCTCTCTATCAGTGTCAGTGTTTCTGAACTCCTGAAACGCCTCCATCTTGAGTTTTCTTCACAATATTCCTCATTTAAATAATTCATACGCAGAATAAAGGGGCGGGGCCTGGTTGAGTTAGTTAGTAGTGTGTCAAAACTGGCGGTTATGGTAAGGGGCGGGACATTTCCCAAACACCAATCACAACACACTGCTCCAGCCGACCAATCAGAGCACACTGTGCTTTTCAGAAGGAGGGGCTTCATAGAGACAGGAACTAAACAGAGCGTTACTGACAGACTGGGAAGAGAGGAGCTGAACAATGGAGAATATGAGGAAAATAATCAACATTCAATCTAGTAGAGCACAAAAACAACATCAAGACTTTGTGAAAAGGCTTAATTGGTCCCCTTTATGTCCAGCAGCATTATAATGCACTGTGGATTCAGGTTTTCAGTGACAGCCGGCGCAGTGTTGAAGTCAAGAGGCTTATTATGTTCAGTCTAGTTTCTCCATGGGCGTCTTGCAGACAGATGTGGAGTTACGCTAATGGAGAGCACTCCGCACCCCTGTCAAGTTTATGTCACTCGTTTGCAATCAGCCACAAATCTGAATGCACTCCTCTGTCTGTTTGCAGTTGCACAGATGCATTGTGGGTCTGGAAACAAATGAATACAACTGTCACATGGGACTATTAAAACCAGCCGAGGAATGCATTGCAAATTCGGAGTGATTTGGGATTCTGTCTTACTATCTATAAGAGTTTTGAAAAGACAGTTTGGTTCATACGTGTGTGACGGTGTGCAGATCTACAGCAGTGTGCATCGAGTCATGAGTTAATATACACTGTTCCTGTTGAGATCGAGACACAGACGTTACACTTTTAACACAGTGACCCACATAAAAGACGTCAGAAAAGAAGCTGCTGAAAAAGCCATTCATTCATGCATCCATCAGTCGGTCAGGAAACACAAAGCTGTTACTCATGCAATTATTTCAAAGCCTCACAGAAACACTTTAAACCATGGGAGGTGATACGGAGTGAGCAAAGTTAGGCCCCTATGAAAGTCACTTTATTTTTATATATTTAACAAATTCAATTTTTTAAAGTTTTAAAAAGTACGTCTAATTAATTGAAATCATAAACTTTGTTTATTAAAAGTTTAACAAATCTGACATTTTAGGGCCCTATTAAATTTGTTTAATTTCTTTATACAATTCTGTTTCATTTTTTCCCAAATTCAGTGCTTTCAATTTTTATTTTTCTGGAATCCATTTTAATGGTTTCATTACATTTTAATAATCAAAAAGCATGTCTAATCAACTGAATTCAAAAACTTTAACAATTTAATCTTTTTTTTTTTTATAATAATAGGGAAATAAATATTTTCTCAGAAATTCTTTGCTGTCTTTTCTTCTGGATTTATTATTTAATACAAATCTACTGCATTATTTCCATACCCTTTTTGCAGCTGAACCAACACAGACATTGAGGAAGGCACTGATTTCCACTAAATATTCAGATTAATAATACACCAATGTGTGTTTGGCTACATCTATGCTATAAAACATGTATAACTCTCATTAAAGGTCAAATTTACCTTGATTGTTTGACATATAAGAGGGTTTTTTTTAAAACATCCTGCAAGTTTCAGAGCTTAAAACATCCTCCTCATTATAAACAAAGCATTTATTTAATCAAGCTCCAAAAACAACTCGTTTGGATATTGAGGGATTTGTGATGTCACACCGGGCAAATACATTTGCCAATACATAGGCAGTCGTGGCCTAATGGTTAGAGACTAAGACTGGTAACCCAAAGGGTTCGGGTTCAAATCTCAATACCAGCAGAAAATGACAAAGGTGTGCTTGAGCAAGGCATCTAACCCCCAACTGCTCCCCGGCGCAACAACAAAATGGCTGCCCACTGCTTCGGGTGTGTGTGTGTGTGTGTTCACTACTCACTACTCCTAATGTGTGTGCACTAATTTGGATGGGTTAAATGCAGGGGACAAATTCTGAGAATGGGTTACCATACTTGGCCTTCATGATTCTATATGAATAATGTTTTCAAAATACTCAAGTACAATAGCGAGTGGGCATTGATACTGTTTCCTGTGCAATGACCTCAGCCAATCATAACAGTGGCTGCCCCTTAAAGGATTAGTTCACTTCCGAATGAAAATGTCCTGGTAATTTACTCACCTCCATGTCCTCCAACATGTTCATGTCTTTCTTTCTTCAGTGGAAAAGAAATGAAGGTTTTTGAGGAGAACATTCCAGGATTTTTCTCCATATAGTGGACTTCACTGGGGTTCAACGGGTTGAAGGTCCAAATGTCAGTTTCAGTGCAGCTTCAAAGAGCTCTACATGATCCCAGACGAGGAATAAGAGTCTTATCTAGAGAAACCATCGGCCATTTTCTAAAAAAAAATAACAAATTATATACATTTTAACCACAAATGCTCGTCTTGCACTGCTCTGTGATGCGCCACACATTACGTAATCATGTTGGAAAGGTCACGCGTGACATAAGTACCGCAGTAGGGCGAAAAACTCCATCTCATTTTCTCCTCCAACTTCAAAATCGTCCAACATCGTTGTTTTACCTTTTTTTGTAAAGGCCGTTTGACTTTGAACTTTCAATTTGTACTTCCTCCTACGTCACGCGTGATCTTTCCAATGTGATTACGTAATGCGTGGAGCATCACAGAGCAGTGCAAGATGAGCATTTGTGGTTAAAAAGTATATAATGTTTATTTTTTTTAGAAAATGGCCGATGGTTTCTCTAGATAAGACTCTTATTCCTCGTCTGGGATCATGTAGAGCTCTTTGAAGCTGCACTGAAACTGACATTTGGACCTTCAACCCGTTGAACCCCAGTGAAGTCCACTATATGGAGAAAAATCCTGGAATGTTTTCCTCAAAAACCTTCATTTCTTTTCCACTGAAGAAAGAAAGACATGAACATCTTGGATGACATGGAGGAGAGTAAATTATCAGGACATTTTCATTCTGAAGTCAAATTTATTATACTTTAATATATCATTTCAGACATATGAGGGCTGAAAATAATCTTTTTTCCACATATATATTTGTTTCTCTTTTTTTGCGCAAAAAAAAAAACTATTAACATTTTAAGTGAACCTCAAGGAACATATAAAACTAAAAAAATCCATGTCAAGACCGCTTTAATATAACAAATCAAAGTAAATGAACTCAGTTGTTTTTGATGAATTAAAATCAAAACTACCCAACACAAACACACAGTGATCATGATTCATGACTCACTTTAACCGATCTTCAGCAGTCCACGCATAATGACAAACACACATGCAAAGGTTTTGACCCTTCTTTGCAAACACTGTCAACACTAAGTTTTGTTAACCGTGTCGGTGCTGAAGTGTGTGAGCAGAACACAATATTACACACATCTGTACTAGGTTGTGTGCAGACAGGCTGTGTTTTAAAACCTAGTGTGCTGCCTATCTAGACAGCATTTTAGGATCTGTATGAGCCTGTCCCAATACCCACATCTGGGGTTATTTGCACTTGTCCACTGGTATTTGGCTGTTCAAGAGTGTGTAGAACTTCTTATTACCCCATAGGACACACTTGCAGTGTTGTAAAAATGGCAGTGCAAGTCATTTCTTTACCGAGCTTTATTTACACACTTTGATTTTCAGGCATACCTACTTTAAAATAAACTTATAAATGTCTGATGTTTCTAATTAGGTGATACAAGAAATTGCAAATGTTTCAAAAGCCCAAGTGTGTGTATTGAAACAGGTCCAATGTCATATACTGTACGAGCAGCATTTTTGGCCATCAAAGGTGGTTGCAGCATTGGAGTGTCTATCTAGATGACTCGATCCGCGCCTGTGACGCCCAAAATGCTGCCTGGGTAGGGACAGGGTTAAAGTTGTGAGACACAACCGCTGTGTCCGCCAAACAAAGACTCGTCCAGATGAGGAACATAAATCAGAACTCTGCCACTCAAACTCATCTGTACTCAGTATGCAACCGATGAGCTCAACGCTGACTCAATGCAAAACATAAACAGTGATAATATTACTGACAACTGAAGTCATTTGAAACTTTTAAGATGGATAAATAAGGTAAGCACATATAACTGTAGTTTCTGTTTCCCTCAGAGAAAAGAGAAGAAGAATCAGTGTACTTACAGGATTGTGGTCTGAGGAAGAACAGCGGGAACTGATTCCAGGTTTAAATGCATACATCTGACAGTGGTACGGAAACATAAACAGCGGCTCGGACACGAGAACACCCGGTATGGGCCACTGCTGAGGAGAAACACGCCGAGTACACTTAAAAAGCAGGGTAAGTTTCGGACAGTCCGCAGCGCCATGACCAGCCAGTGCGCCGGAGAGCAGTGCGCAGGAATCCAGCAGTCCAGTGGGAAGTAGGGCAGTGTTACAGACCGTGTGCTCAGACGGCATGAAAGACCAATCACAGCCGCCTCAATCGTTCACGATAAAAGCCCATCCTACTAAACTTTTGCCTACTACACACTTCAGAGTACGTGCGTTACCGGCACATACGTAGTAAGTACGTAGTACGTAGTCTGAGTATACGAGCTGGGATTCACTAAAACATTCAACCATTAATCTAGGATGTGCTAAGGAGTCCATGAAAAAAATGTTAAAGTACTCTAAAAAAATAAATAAATAAAATAAAAAAACCTTTAAAAAAAAAAAGTAAATAAATTTGATAGAAAAAAAATATTTTTATTTAAATAAATAAATAAAAACATTTGATTAAATAAATAAAAATGTTAAAGTATAAAACTAAATATTTTTATTTGAATAATACATATTACAGTACAGTACTACAGAGAGTAGGGGGGAAAGAAAAGTGACGTAATTGATACATTTAAAATGTTAATTTTTCCACACTATTAATTAGGTCTTTATAATTAAAAATATATAACTGCCTTTTAAATTTTAGGATGGGGGTCCCTTACATGAAGATGATCATATTTGCAGGGCCATCTAAAAGATTGAAAACACCTGATCTATAGTACTCAAAATAAATAACTACATTTAAAATCAATTAGGCTAATAAAATGTTTTTCAACGGCTCTGGTTTTACTATAATCCCGTCTGACGTCACGCACGTGCGTTCAAGCTCCTCCTCCAAATAGCAGTTGCAAGTTCGTGAAAAGACGCCATGTTTTGCCAACCGCCATAAAAATCAAGAAGAAGAAGACGCCATGTTTTTTTGTTGCTCTCCTCGGATGAAAATATGCTAAACTAAGTTTGCAATACACGAAAAACTATATTATAAAAACAGCGTAAGAGGAGATATTTTTCGATCGGGAATGGGAATTTGCTCTGGTGTTGCCTGTGGGGAAACAAGGTTTTCATCCTTGTGCTGCCCGCCATTATTCCTCTTCTCTTTGGGCACGCTAATCTGGTAAATTCCCGTTTTTATTTTCTGCAAATGTATTCAGTGTCTTAGCAGTCAATGTGTTGAATGCATTTGCAAAGCGAAGAAGGGTTTGAGCCATTTTATCCTGCCTCACTAAATGTTAAAATAGATTCAATTATTTAAGTACTGTATGTAGATTTTTATATATATCAAAGTTTGCATAGGTTGTGCACATATTAAAAAGTTTTCGGGTAACAATTTTTAATGACCTCAAAATGGCGGGCTGTGACTCGTTTAATGCACGCGTGCTTGAATATAAAATAATGGTTTTCATAGAGATTTGTCAATAATTTGATGTTTTTTTGTTCTACGACGTGTTGTGCTCTTTTGTAAGGACGGGCATTTATAAAATGTATTAAAACAGTTTGCTCAAGCCATATCAGTAAATAATGTTACATTTCAAGCAAGAACAGAAATCTCTCGGCTAAATAAGATGAGACATTTCTGTGTTCTTGCTTAACATCTAACATTTCAAAAAGCAAATTGTACTGTATAAATACATATTTAAACATTTAAGGTTTGTTTTATGGTATCAGACAGAGCACAATATTTCACATAATTCCTTTTAAGTTAAATAACTGATTAGTGTCAGTGTGCTTCATAGATATTTATCCTAGTGTTTTGGAAAATATTACAACCTGACTAACTTCTTAATCTCTCTCTTTTCAGGCTAAAAGTGAAGCAGTTCAGTTTGGTATGTTGAAGTCCAATTATTAAATTTAATACACATTCTTTGGATAAAGATACTAAAATGTGAATGAATATTGAGTGCACAACACAAATTGAAAAGAAAAAAAAAATCAATGGCGTGGAAGTGCAAACTTTGTGCAGCTATCTTTGATAAAAGGGTACAGGTGCTTGAACACTATCGTTTGCATCATGGCAATGTTTCCTCAATCAGCCAATTGTCTCTGTGATGACTGTATCTGCACATTTCAGTCGTTCAGTCGAACATTTGCCATTAAAGGGATAGTTTACCCAAAAATGAAATTGTGATGTTTATCTGCTTACCCCCAGGGCATCCAAGATGTAGGTGACTTTGTTTCTTCAGAAGAACACAAATGATGATTTTTAACTCCAACCGTTGCAGTCTGTCAGTCGTATAATGCATGTCAATGGAAACACAATCTATAAGAGTCAAAAAAAACATGCACAGACAAATCCAAATTAAACCCTGCGGCAGTTGAAAATCTGTTATTTTGCAGTATATTCTACAGGATCACAAATGTGCACAGTGTACATATACCTTGGCTTAATCACTTATTAATTTGTGCAGATCTGCTCTGAGTTTCATAAAATTACAAATGTCAACCTGAAGAACCACTTCTATGCCATGTTGGACCAGCATGCTCCCCGTCTTCAGAGCTTGTTCAGAAAGAAAGCTGCTCGCACAGGGAAAGTGTCTGAAGTACTGAGTCAGCTCTTCAGGATTTATGACCTCCAGGTCAGTTGGTTACACTTCTTGATGCCTGATAAAGAAACTGCAGTGGATTTTTAAATATTTTGGTTGAATTGTCACACATACAGACTTTTTAGGGTGATGCATAGAATTGTGTGGCTGTGCAGATTAGATTCTATTTTAAGTCAAGATTCTCATACTCAAGTCTCTAATTCTCACACTGAAGGAAAAAGTTGATGTCCATGTACGACGAGCTGACATCCTCCATGCTCTCCCTGCCTATCTGCAAGAGGATGACTCCAACTTTTTCAAGACAAGGGATGTAAGTGATGTTGCTTAGAATTTAGAGAGATAATCCACTCAAAATGAAAATTCTGCCCTGTCCTTATTTACACTTCCTCTTGCAGAATACCAAAGAATTATTACAATTATAATGGAAATAATCAAAACCTGGAACTACAACATGAATGACATCTGAATGGCAGGAGAGATTGTTGGTAACCAAACAGTTTTTGGTCCAATTGGCTTCCAGAGTATGGAAAAAATATATATAATACGGAAGTCAGTGCAACCCAAAACTGTTTGGTTACCAACAATCTCACCTGCTATTTAGATGTCATTCAGGTTCTAGTTTCAGGTTTTGAATATATTAATAAGAATTGTAGTTATCGTATGGGATAGAATGGTTTGGAATAGATGTAAATGTTACTTCTTAGTAGTCAGTCTTTGGAAATTTAGAGTAACAGTTTTCTGTTGTTGTCTTCAGGTACAGCAATCTGATGAACCTGACATTGATGTACCACTTGGTCTCCTCTCCATTAGTGGCAGTTCAACAGATGCCACATTCTTCTGCCCAGAGAAGATTGCAGTTGTACTTGAGGGTAACATGGTTATTGATTTCCCCACATTGGCTGATGCATTCGTCATGCTTTTTGGACTAACTTATGCCTTGGATCTAAGTTGATCCAAAAGAGTTGGCCAACACATTTGACTTTACCCAGAAAGTTTTGATGAATCTGGAGGATGGGAAGCTGAGGCCCAGAGTGTTGAGTCTTAAAAATTAACTTTTGGCAGTGGAGTAACCACAGTGTTTGAACAAAGCTTACAAAGGTACTCCTTCATTTGACATTTCATTTAAACTTTTAAACTTTCACTTCTGTCACTTCATAGAGCAAGGAGGGTTTTTTTTTTTTTTTTTATAAAAACAGCTTACAGATGTGTTTTAAAGTCAAGTTTAAGAGAATGATTTAAATGTTTAAAAAGATTTAAAAGTTTAAATGTGTTGCTGTTCAAGTTGAATAATGGCAAGTTAGCACCGTATCAATGTGTCATACAGTATGACAGACAATGCAGTACATCGCAGTTTACACTGCAGTAATCTTATCTTTGATTTTTTTGTCTGCTAAAAAGGTCATTATGTGCATATATTGAGCGATTTTGAAATCTTTGTCTTATACTGTATTTTAGTGTAACATTTAAATTTCTAAGGTTACTGTTAGAAGTGAATTTTGGAAGTGTTCCTTCTTTAAGGAAGTGTTTACAGCTGGGTGATATCCAAATATCCATATTGTCCACTTCTAAAGTGACAGTTGTTATCTTAGCCCATTTCTCAAGGGCCCTGCACCTGTTTGGAGAATATATTTACATTTAACAAAATGTATTGATAATTTGTTAATGTTTTGTGGTTACTTAATAAAAGAGTAACTTGCATTTAAATTGCCTGTGTTAACCTGTTTTTATTTCAGAATGTGTATAGTTAGCAATTTAGTTACTTAATGTAAATGTAAAAAAAAAAAAACATAATGTGTGAAAATGAATAAAGACAACAATTTGTTACTGAGAAATTAAAACCATGTTTTATGAAGGTAAAATAAATTGTAATGTAACAAATGTTTAAGTTATCATTAATTAATTTTAATTGGTTCTGAGAACCCAAAATTTCCTTGTAAAATGACTTGATCAATAATGTTACAGTAACTTATAATATTAAGTTAGTATCAGTTAAAATTACCAAGTACAAGTTACTTAAAAAAAGGATGTTTCTTTAACTTATAAAATTTGAGTTAGTGTCACTTAAAATTTTCGATGTAATCAGTTTCAACTATTTTTTGAGTTATATTAACTTATCCGGTTTTACAGTGTGGTTTTTACATCAAAACTGGTCATAATTTATAAATAAAAGGCATGTTTCCTACCCTGATTTTATCCTCTGGTTTGAGCGCTCTGTTTTAAGGGGCGTGTCTGCTGTGAAACTTCAGTGTAAACGCCCACTGCTGTGATTGGCTGACATGTTTTCATATGAAATAACTAATTATTACTCCTTTAGCACATTTTTACTATTACAGCTCTCAAGGTTAATTAATCGTGAAAAGTATTGATTATAGCATTACATTTAGATCTATGGCATTATATTTAGATCGTGGCATGAAAGGTTGCAGTGATGAACTTTGTAGTCGATCACAGACATGTTGTTGAGCTCATGAAAGCAGTGATCTCGTCATTGAAACTCAATTTCTGCACACTAACAAATGCTTTCATCATAACTAACAGTGCAAACGCGATTATAAGTAAGAGATTTGTTGAATAAAACAGGAGTTTTGGTGCGAGTCCAGAACTCAGTCACTGATAAACTCACGCTGTTTGATTGACAGCTCCAGCGATTGTAAAGGGAGCGTTCTTTGATCGCTTTCTTTATGTAATTGAATCGCCATTTAAATAACAGATTATTTTCATCCTACTAAGAGAAACAAGGTGAAGTTGAGCGTTTAGTCACTGGTTTGATTTACTGACACATAGACAAAGATCATCTGACTGTACATGAATCATTAATATCAGATCAGGCATTAGAATTAACACAGTTACTGACATGTTGTTGCATTACTGTCGAGTCCATGTCGGAAAAGTCTGATAATGCCGAAATGCGTTTGATTTACCAAAGAATCCACAGTGAAATGAACCGAATACAAATAAATAAAGCTCAACTGAGACATTCACATTGTTGAAAATAAATAACCATATTCCTAGCATTAGGATCCTTTGAAAGGTAATGTTATTTTAGTCCTGTATCGCTCTTCTCTCCTCCTCATCTCACTAACACACCAGTGGGCGGGGCTAACGCTGCAATGATGAAATAGGCGTTGATTTCTTTAGTGGAGGCGGAGTTTCACCTGTCTATGACAGGATCAGTCGTTCACTGGGTCTGGTGTCAATAAAAGCTTTTATTGGACTAACAAGGAAGTTTTCAGTTCTGAAACTTACAGGATATTCTTACAGTACAATGACCTCTTATATATCAAAAGCTCAAGGAAAAGTTGATTTCTCAATTTATTACCCCTTTAAAAAAAATTTGATTTTGTTTGCCTTACTGGTACTCTTTTATTTGTACATGGCTGTTTAAAATAAATAACTCATAACAAAGCCATAAAAAAAGATCTTTATTAGAGGAAATCGCATGCTTTATACCAAGTAGCATTTGCATGAAACATCATTTTTTGAAGCCTGTATCGAGTCTTAAGTGTTTCTTCTTCTCCAACAAACCATAGAAGATGTCTACTCAAGTCAGTGGCAACACCATTTTCTTTATTCAGAGTACGATGTGTCAACATCCAGCATGACAAATATTGTACAAATTTCCACCATTTAAAAATGAAAAAAATCACCGCAACTTGTGATCTCACATTTATAGTAAAATTAAAATGTCAACAAATTCATGCTGTATCGTACAAAAATAAATCAAACTCCAGTTCCACAGAGAGCACGATAGTTTATACAAAATCCCGTCTTCATCGATGATTAAACAAATCAACCTTGAAATGAAGAATTCCGGATAAATAAACTCATGAATTCACAATAATTCATATGAAAAATCGCATTCTAAAACGTGACTTCTTTTGTTGTACCTTGGGTAATGAGTCACATATATCCTTTAAAAAAACAATGCAATATTATGCAGCAACAGTAAATGAGCAGCATGTTTGTGCTTAAATTCCCATTTCCATTGTACCGATGACGATAATTGATTCAAAACCCATACTAGCTATTTCTCTATTGAAAGCATTACTATATTGGCAAAAAGCTGCAGATGTGATGCTGTGCATGAATGATGGAGCCCTAAAAACGGACCGATTTGTACAATGGATGAGATCCAGTGAAGTACAAGCACCTTTAGCTCTCAATAAAGTATTAACAAGGTTGCTACAGCTAATAGTACAATGGAAATGAGGGGCGACACCCTCAAACTCTACTGATGACTCTGGGAGATTTTCTTCTCGATTGACTATACTCTTTTATGATTTTGTACAGTGATTAGACATAAAGTGCTGCTGGGGATTATTTCGCAATATATAGAACATACTCAACGAACTAGCATCGTTACTTAAAAATGCACAATATTCCTTGTAAAGATATTGTCCTCATTAATATTTCAATCCCTGTAATCTCTCCTCAAACCGCTGAACGTCTGTCATCGTGCCGAACAGACACCTGGAGATTGCACATCGTCCGAAGATGGGATAAGTGCAAATAGTCTTCTGGCACAAAAGTGGGGGCAAAAACCCTGTAGGTCCCGTTTTCATTGTCTATACTCTGAATATTCTTTACAAATTTCCTTCTGCGTTAGTTTCCATACTGTACAAACATCATCCAGGTGTGGAAGCGAAGGTGTCCCTGCGCAGCACCGTACAGCAACACAATGAAACTCATAGAGCATCGTCCGTCTCTAAACCCAATTTCCACTTCCCTTTAAAACATTTGTATTAAAAGATTTGTATAAAAAAATCAATCATTTACATATAGTAAAAAGATTCTGTAGCTTCCACTGTTTACAAACATGAAATTGCATATACCCACCACATAGATTGCATCTCTTTTTTATACACATGGTTTAGTCAAATATTGCTGAGACAGTTCCACTCCGGCTACTGTTATTTCAAGAGTTGACCAAATGAAGACGCGATGTTAGAGCCGCTATTGCCGTTAAGCCACACATAATCAAAGCGTTTCCTTTTGCATGTTAAAGCAGTAACAGGAACTCCCTGTCATGACGCTTACCATAAAACATTCACACTCCAAATCCACTTCTGTGATCTTTGTTTTTAACACCAGTGTTTTTCCCCCACATCTTTTTAATTGATAGTTGATATGGTAATGCTTTATTATAGTATAGACATTCTACTGACTATAAGACACTTTGCAACTACATGTCAACTTATTCTACTAACTCTAACCTAACAGTGTACTGATACTCTAACGCAGGGTTGGCGAGTAATGGAGTAACGTAATCAGGATACCAAAAAGATTGTTAACTGTAATTCGTTACAGTTACGTCAAAAAAGGAAGTAATCAGAATACAGTTACATTTTGTACAAAAAAATGGGAATACTATCATGATTGCAATGGCATTTACAGCTAAAAAAAAAACTGTATTTTGACATAATAATGCTTTATTAAGCGCTCCTTGATTATAGTTCCTGCTTCTGTTGCCAGTCGTGACTCACATGAGCCACCTGCTGGTGCATGCGCAAATAACACCTGTCTGCTGTCATTCTCCTCAGACAGCAGCATGATGTGGCCCAGATCCGGCCCTCATCTGGTACATCTGGATTACACACGGACCAGATGTGGGCCAGATCTGAGATGACACTATGTTGCTGTCAGGGAAGTTATTAGTTATGATGCTTACGACATTTTCATGTCTGGATATTTCACAGTTATTTTGTTTTCAAAGAGGAAATTATGCCTTACATGTATGACGACGCTTTCTTTAACAAAGGACTCTACATCCAGCTTAAACATTTGCAGTTACGACTAGCACGGAAACCATGTTAGCTAAAATGTTAGTGATTTAAAATTCCATAGTTTGTATGGTCGCAGTTTTGTGTGAGTTTTTTTAGCAGAAAATGAGCTGGATAATTAACACGAGAGTCGCTACAAAGGGGAACTTTACTTGACTTTATTTACATATGTAACCTTGAAGGAATCCAAAAGTAATCAGATTACATTACTTTAATAATGTGGTGCTTGGATTACTTTACAGAATACTTTTTATAAAGTAACAGAATACATCTGAACCGTAACCCTGCTCTGATGAGAGTTAGTGGACATGCAGTTGCAAAGTTACTTCTAGTTAATGTCTAAAGTGGACTATTAAAAAGTGTAAGCGTTGATATTAATGATAAAAAGAAACTTTCTCTGAGCTAACCTCTGTGATCTATCTCAGCAAGCATCGCAAACTAATGTTCAGCAGTGGTTGCATTACTGTGGTCTAATATACACTAAAGGTGCATCAATGAGCAGCGAGAAGGATGATTCACGTTACATTAGCCTATATGAAAACGTACGAAATGCGAATGCTTTCAAAAACTATTTTGCAGATCATTTTTTAAAGCAAGGCCAGAAAAATAAACCCAAAGAGTCAGCATAACACTTTTTAAAAGAACATGAATTTAACACTGTTCGATAAACTACAATCCCATGATTATTGTTATTTTTTCCTTTCTGAAAGTGTCTTTTGTCCCCTGTGTTCCTTCGTTTTAGGAGAGTGGCCCCTTCATTTTGAGATGCTAGACTTGAATGCCTTGTACTGCTTGTTTGATATTTTCCAGCAGGGCCTTGTTCTCTGCACTCTGATACTGATCTGGACTGGTGTACATGTCCGTTAGCGTGGTCACATATGCGTCGAAGCTCTGTTCGCTCATCGGCTCCTGTGAAACACAGAGGAAAGATCCTGTCAGATGAAATACAGGATGTGGAAGATGATAACAACACATGAATCTGAGTTGTACACTTTTGAGAATTTAGAAAAATTATATAATGAATTGGAATTGAGGTGGAAAACAGGATGCAGACTTGAAACTAGAATTTTAATTCAAGAACCAAGAATTATAATGGAATGAAATTCAAACAAACCAATGTAATGCAGTTTGTCAGTATAAATAACCCAAAGACATAAGGGTTATTTCAAAATGGTGTCATATATACACTACCAGTCAAAAGTTTGGACACAGTAAGATTTTTAATGTTTTTAAAAGAAGTTTCGTCTGCTCACCAAGGCTGCATTTATTTAATTAAAAATACAGTAAAAACAGTAATATTGTGAAATATTATTACAATTTAAAATAACTGTTTTCTGTTTGAATATATTTTATAAAGTAATTTATTCCTGTGATCAAAGCTGAATTTTCAGCATCATTACTCCAGTCTTCAGTGTCACATGATCCTTCAGAAATCATTCTAATATGATGATCTGCTGCTCAAGAAACATTTATGATTATTATTAATGTTGAAAACAGTTGTGTTCTTTTTTTTCAGGATTCTTTGATGAATAGAAAGTTCAAAAGAACAGCATTTATCTGAAATATAATCTTTTGTAACATTATAAATGTCTTTACTGTCACTTTTGATCGATTTAATGCATTCTTGCTGAATAAAAGTATTAATTTCTTTCATTTCTTTTCAAAAAAATAAAAATAAAAATTCTTAGTGACCCCAAACTTTTGAACGGTAGTGTATAATGTTACAGAAGCTTTGTATTTCAGATAAATGCTGTTCTTTTGAACTTTCTATTCATCAAGGAATCCTGAAAAAACTGTTTTCAACATTGATAATAATCATAAATGTTTCTTGAGCAGCAGATCATCATATTAGAATGATTTCTGAAGGATCATGTGACACTGAAGACTGGAGTAATGATGCTGAAAATTCAGCTTTGATCACAGGAATAAATTACTTTATAAAATATATTCAAACAGAAAACAGTTATTTTAAATTGTAATAATATTTCACAATATTACTGTTTTTACTGTATTTTTAATTAAATAAATGCAGCCTTGGTGAGCAGACAAAACTTCTTTTAAAAAGAATAAAAATCTTACCGTGTCCAAACTTTTGACTGGTAGTATTTATATATACATTTACTAATACCATGAACAACAAAATGTATTCAGGTGGACGTATGATGAATGAAAGATTAAATCATAACTAATTCTGATTTAATCATTTTATATATACATATACACTACCAGTCAAAAGTTTGGAATCGGTAAATCATAAGCACTTTCACCAACACCAACAGCGCTTTGACGGTTTGAAAGTGACTAACATTCAAAGCATATGAATATTCATATTAATGGTGAGGGTAAGAGTGAAACTGTGGTCTTACTCTCTGATGCATCTGTAAACAGCTGTTGTGTCGAACTGGAGGCTCTTTGTGAAATGATTTCTAGAGGAAAAGACAAAAGTGAATTAGCTTACAGTGTTCAACATGCTCAGTACACACATGATCTGAACACCCAATCTGAGAGCGTGTCCGGATAACTTACTGGATATCTGTGTCCCAGTGACTACATTTCTAAATGTTTTTTTTTTTTTAATCTAAATATTTGTATGGCCCTAATCCATATTGAAATGATAATATCATGCATTCACTATTTTTTGTACTATGTTTATGTTTACACTTGCATTGCTCAAAATTTCAGCTCTGTTAAGAAGAAAAAAATCAGATTTTGCTAAGATGTTGACAGTAAATAACATGATGCTGTGTGATGATATCTGGTAGTTAAAGCGGTTTTAGCCAGTTTGGCATAGACCTTTAACCCCATATTGTTCAACCAAAGACATTTTGAATGGAACAGGGGAAAACAACTGTTTATTCATATTTAATAAATCCCTGAATGATACTACTAGAATTGTTTATATTCCAATTAAAACCATCTAAATTTCAAACTTATTGTGACTGGTTGAAAGTGCTTTAGGGTTAGTAATGATATTTAACTACTGATGCTCCGCAGGGCTGTGGGATTGAGGGTCTGTGGTGATTACAGCCCTGACACTTCGGGATTGAAATGGGGGAAAAGAGAGAAAATGTCACAAATGACACTGTTTCCTGAGAATGCGCTTCATCTAAATCCTTTAAGAAACAACACGTCGGTATTGTTGCATTATCAGAGCTAGACACTTTTCTTTCTTTTGCTATGATTTTTTGGCAGTGAAATGAAATCAGATGACATTTATTTGTATTTATTAATTTGATGTCACTTTGTTGAGCATAAAGAGAGATCAGAAAATGAGGGCAATGGAAGAAAGCTGTTTTCTGGACATGTCAACTTAAAATCATTCTAGTATAAACCAGGGTTATTATCGTTAACTAAAAATAAAACAAAAAAACATGTTCATTACTTAATAAACATTAACTGAAATAAAATAAAAAATAAAAATATATATATAAAATGTATAGTTTAAGTTAAATAAACTCAAATTTAAATCGCTTTAGTATGGGGAACAATTCTCACTTTTAACTAGTTGCTTATTAGCTTCATATTGGCAGTTTATTAGTACTTATAAAGCACATATTAATGCCTTATTCTGCATGATCATATTCTACATCCCATAATCCTACCAATACCTGAACTTAACAACCTTACTGACTATTAATAAACAGTAATTGTGAGTTTATTGAGGGAAAAGTCGTAATTAATAGTGAATGTGTTCCCCATACCAAAGTGTTATCAGAAAAAAAAAAAAACAAACGAACTCATAAGAATGACAAAAACTTAAAAAATCGAAAGAACACAAAAACTATTATAGTTAAGGAGAACAATAATCCCAGTAGTATATCAATGATCACTAAAATAACTGGTTTAAACTGGTAAATGTGATGAAAGAAATGTCTTAGCTTGTAAATCTGTGGGATGGACTGAAGCGCTGATTGTTTTTAAGATACTGTAACTCGCTGCAGAATAAACCACATTACAACAGCTTAAACTAGACTAAAACCAGCCTGAGCAGACTTTCAGATCAACTTAGACCAGCAAACCAGCTTAGGCTGTTCATGCCGTTTTGTTTTTTAGCAGAGCTGGCCTTTTAGAGATGCCTTCAGCTCAAAGCGATGTTCCCTTGACTCTCGCGATAACAATGCGTCAAATTCAGATTACACCAGTCGACCCCTACAGCTTTTGGCTTATGGACTAGTCTGAAATGACCCGTTTGTGTCGTTTTGCTGAAGCACAGACTATTATACCCAATTACTGAACTGCGGCCTCAAGTCTAAAAAAGGTTTTTCTTGATTTTTCTAAATGAACAGATTAAAGCAGTATGCTCTTTGTCCACGACTCGTCCTCTGTCCCTTACCATCTGAGCAGCTGGATATTAGCTAAACTGTTTATCAGAGAATGGCTGAGGTTGGCCAGCTCATGCAGGACAGATTCATTTTGCTGTTCAATCACCTTGTTTTCTTCCTCTAAGGACTTCAGATTAGACTCCATTGTGGTAATCTGTGGGACATGAAGCAGCAGACTTGTTAATTCTATTGTGATCAAAATGTCTTCATAGCATGACACCATAATGTTTAAACTAAGACACTGTGGGATTGAAATGATTGATTTATTACACAAATGCTGCATTTACATTTTAAGGCCTACTGTACAGACACACACACACACACACACACATGATTTTTGTCTCACCTGTTTACTGTTTAATTAGGCCTATTTTTTTCAGTTGTGCTGCTTCATATTTTTTGTAGAAACCGAGATACTTTTTTTTTTTCAGGATTCTTTGATGAACAGAAAGTTCAAAAGAAAAGCATTTATTTGAAAAAGAAATTTTCTGTAACATTATAAGTGTCTTTATTGTCACTTTTGATCAATTTAATGCGTCCTTGCTGAATAAATTTATTAATTTCAGTAACATTTTAGTATAGGGAACACATATAAACTATTAACTACAAATTTTCCCTCAATAAACTCCTAATTACTGCTTATTAATAGTTAGTAAGGTAGTTGTTAAGTTTAGGTATTGGTAGGATTAAGAATGTAGAATATGATCATGCAGAATAAGGCATTAATAAGTACTAATAAATAGCCAATATTCTAGTAATATGCATGATATTAAGCAGCTAGTTAAAAGACCCTAAAATAAAGTGTTACCTTCATTTCTTTAAAACAAACAAACAACAAAAAACAAAAAAAAACTTACTAACCCCAGACTTTTCAATAGTAGTGAATATATCATGATATATATATAACTTTATTTATTTATTTTTGCTGTAAATAAGGTCGTTGCAATACTACAGATAATGTTACACTATAACAATATACTGCCGTCTAAAGACACTGTCCATTCGTCTTCTACAGTAATGTAACGTCTTAAATCATCTTCAGTTGGGAGTTTCTCTGATAGTGGCCCAAATCACATGCAGAAAATCAGATTCCATGTGTTTTTGCTGTTTACACAAATGCAACAAGCAACATTAATGTTTACTGACTAACAGTCAAAACTTTGGAATAATTAAGATTTTTAATGTTAATGAAAGAAGTCTCTTCTTCTCACCAAGGCCGCATTTATTTGATCAAAATACAGTAAAAACAGTAATATTGTGAAATATTATTACAGTTTAAAATAACTGTTTTCTATTTTAATATATTTTAAAATGTAATTTATTCCTGTGATGGCAATTATTGGTGCTCAATTATGAATAATGGTTCTTAGATTTATCATATTTTATTTTTTTGTGGAAACCATGCTTTAACATTTTAAAATAAATATAAAATAGAATCCAATCTTACAAATAATATTTTACAATATTACTGTGTTTACTGTATTCTCAAAGATCAAATGAATACAGCCTTGTTGAGCACAAGAGACTTCCTTCAAAAACATGAACAAAGTCATAATTATTCCAAACGTTTGCCCGCTATAGTTAATACTCACATATGGAAATCATTCTATAAATACCCTCACCTGTGTTCTAAGTTTGATCATATCCGCCTCCACCTGTGAATTTGATTCATGTAAATCTTTAATATCTTCGTCCAGCTGTTTAACATCTGCATCACAGTCTAAACCTAGAGTGAAAACAGACAAACATGATATATAGCAGAAAAAGCAAATACACACCCTATCATTTCACAGTGTGCTGACTCTATAATTGTGCTCATATGTGTTCGCATAAACTCTTGGATGGTTTGAATTATTCCCAGGCATTAAAAGCCACTGATGTATAATTGGTATTATTACAGACATGCAAAGACTGTCATGAATTGCATTTTTACTGGCATATTTTGGAATTGAAGTGAAAAGTCTACAGTTCTACAGTGTAATGTGAGATTTAAGTCTTTTTATCATTGCCTGTTTGCTGTTTTATTGTGAGCATCTCCACTCCTGATAGTCGGGCTTTCTTCATCGCTGCTGTGGCACGTGGGCAGCCAGAGAGACTACAAAAATGAGAGAAAGAAGAACGTGGAGCATGAAACCTGGATTATTAACACTTTCCCCCAAAAAGAGACTGTGGCTGTGTAGCATTTTATTTTTGTGTTCAGCAGTCACCTGCTACTAATGGCTTGCTTCAGTCTCAAACATCTTACACTACTGCTCAAAAGTCTGGGGTCAGTAAGATTTATGTTTGTTGTTGTTGTTGAAAGAAATTAATACGTTTATTTAGCAAGGATGCATTAAACTGATCAAAAGTGACAGTAAAGACATTTATAATGTTACAAAAGATTTCTATTTCGAATAAACGCTGTTCTTTTGAGCTTTCTATTCATCAAAGAATCCTGAAAAGATGTTTGTGACGTTGAAAACTGGAATAATGCTGACAATTCAGCTTAATCACAGCAATAAATTACATTTTAAAATATATTCAAATAGAAAAACATTTATTTTAAATTGATGTTTTTTTCTGTATTTTTGATCAAATAAACACAGCTTTGGTTAGCAGAAGAGATTTCTTTCAAAAACATAAAAATCTTACTGATTCCAAACTTTTGAACAGTAGTATATGTGGTATAAATAAATGAGAGTTTCTTTTTTTTTCTTTGCAGAAGCTGACAAACCTATAATCATTATGATTTGTTATTAATGTACCTGCTACACCCCTGACAGGGCAGCAGAGGGCGCTCTTACCTAAATATTGATTGGACTATTTAGAATAGAATACTATCATACAATTCTTACTGTATGTATATTGTTCACTGCACAGTATATGTACATTTACATATGCATGAAATAACCCATTAAAATAGCAGGGTTCTCAACTTTCCTGCAGAGATTAGCTCCAACCCTAATCAAACACACCTGAACAATCTAATCAAGTTCTTCAGGATTTCTAGGAACCTACAGACAGGCGAGTTTGATCAAGGTTGGAGCTAAACTCTGCAGGAAAGTGGAACTCGAGGCCCAGAGCTGAGAACCCCTGATATATAGTATGTCAGTGGTTCTCAAACCTGTCCTGGAGGACCCCCAGCCCTGCACATTTTGTATGTCTCCCTCATCTATCACACCTGATTCAACTCATGTGCTCTTTAGTAGCGACAGCAAGACCTGAAATGGGTGTGTAAGAAATAGGGATCTCCAGGACACGTTTGAGAACCATTGTAGTATGTTGTATACTATATACTATATAATGCTAAATAAAAATAGTATACACAGTAGCACAGTATGCAGGACTGAGATCTGTTTCTGAGCTTCTGTTAGTGTATAAATAGCCTGGTCAATCTATCATGTGCAGATCCTGAACACTACGGTCTTGTTCTTGTTTGTTGTTCCCTTCACTCTCTTTCTATTCTTGATGGAGTTGTTTAGGGTAAGATGTTGCAAAACGCCCTCTGGAGTAAGACTTCCCTCCTACTTTTAATTTTCCTCTTGACCACAGATGTCACCAGATCTCATCTCAGCACATTTATTGAATGGTTATTCTCCTTTTAATCTAATTGGTTTTGAAGATAACTTATCAAACATTTGTTATTGCATAATAGTGATCCATGTATTTATATTACGTTGGACACAATTTTTTATTTGTATCTTTATTAATGAGAGATTTGTGGGCACAGTAATTAATTTAGACTGTCAGGAGATTTGTTTGTTTTTGTAATTAAATTAAATTAAACTGAAAAGATAAAGTGGGGTTAGATGTACCACTGAGAATTGGGCCAGGGATTGTTGATGATAATTGGGTAAATTGTTGTTGATTCTTTTAATATTTGAACAATTAATAACTGAACAATTATTACAAAATATTCATGTACATATTCATATTACAATATTACATTTTACACTTCTTCATTATTTAAAAGCATTCCCATGGGCTAATATTGAGTGGAATTATTCAGCCTCAATTTAGTCTATTGCTATTGTGACATCACAGAATTTAAAGCATGTGTGTACCTTTCAGATGTATGCTATTGTCTTTTTTGATTGGCCGATGGACCTCATGCACTGATATTAACAGGCATGTTTGAGTTCATGCGCACTATGCAGACCGATCAGCATCTGTTTTGAAGCAGTGCATGTTGGTCATAAAATGTACCTGTTTTGCAAAGTACCTACAGTATTTCACAACTGGCCAAACTCACCGATGACTGTTTTTTAACAGTAAAAAGGTCTCCGGTTATGACTGTAACCATGGTTTTCTGAGAAGGGGATGAGACACTGCACCTTGGTTTAAGGTTATGGTGACACCAATAGCATTACCGGTGTCTGAAGGACGTGTGCAAACATGACAATATCACCGATGACAGTCTATGACATCATTACCGGAGTGCCTGTGAGTATAAGTGGGCACCTGCAATGTACATCAACAACTTCTTTGTCTGAAGGAGACATGCTTGTAGGCCCAAGGCATTGCAACGAGACGCAATGTCTTGTTCCCCTTCTAAGGGAACCATGGTTACAGTCATAACCTGAGACGTTCCCTTTCGAAGTGGAACTCAACACTGCATCTTGGATTGACACTATGGGGAACAAATACCCACTACGCCATGCTCAGGGAATGCCAAATGTGCCTATGCACAACTAGGCAAGGGCATAGCATAAGTTGACTCTATGGACTTACGGACTTATGGAGCTTCAGCTCTACTACCCCAGAACAACCGGGGGAAAGTGCTTTCATTCTGCCTGGATTTGTCCAGGATCCAAAGACTCCCAGCACTCAAAAAGGTGCACAATAACAAGAAGGGATGCTGTAAGGCAAATTACCTCTGCTTGTTAGGCTCAGTTAAGGCTCCAACAGGGAGCGGAGGACCCTACTTTAAAAACCACAGGCAGGGAAAGAAGGTTCTACTCTACACTCAACCCTAAATAAGCAGCTAACAAAGAGAGCCAGCCAAGCATTTCCACCTAAGCAGCTACCACATCCAAAAAACTGTTGCCCTTTCAAGGGGGCCTCAGGATACATAAGAGGCCCACCCCTCGGGAGCCACTGCGAAGCTTAAGCCTACTTAAGGACCCCAGAACCTGGGGGAGAGAGCTCAACCCTCTTAATAGATACACTCATCTTGGACCTGCTATAACTGGAGTTAGTCCAGATTTCTCGTTACCTGGTTCCAACACCCCAAGTGCTTCCTTACTTAAATACCCAAATCTGTTTAGGGAAGGAATTTAGTAGCTCTACCTCCAAGCCCAGTGCCAGACATGTCAGAAGGCGGTTTGTAATATAATCGAAATGCGGCAGTTACATCATCAGTCCAGCCTCAGGGCCTGATGTCAGCACTTGGTACAACCTCTTGTGCCCCACACACACCCTTATTCGATCTTGTGCACCAAATCACTTATTAATTACTTGTCAATGTCACTTTATTTATAAAGCACTATTTAAAACAACAGCTGTTGACCAATGTGCTGTACATAAACATTAAACAATAAAATAAATAAAAATAAACTAAAAATAAACTATAAAAAAACAATGATAATATGACACTATGTCATACTTCCCTCAGATCTTATCTTTCCCTCCTAGCGTCCCACCTCCTTTGTGCTCTACTCCTCAGAGGAGGTGCACGAGTGGCCACTGCATCCAGTCCTCAGACGACAGACCAGGACCCCCAGAGGTCTTGGGCTGAGATATGGAACAGCTTTTTTTCTGAAAGCCGCTGACTATGCCCTTGCCTCTCTAAACTCTGTTATGTCTCTACATATGTGCCGAAAAGTTCAGAGGATGAGACCAGAAGATCAAGGAGAAAGTTTTTCTCTTTTTCCTTGATATCCACCATGTTCAGCCACAAATGACTCCCTGTTGCCACCATCACCAACATTGATGACCAATGGTAGCAGCTGTTTGTTTGGTGTGGCACAGCTTAGTGACCGCTTCAAGAGACAGTCCCTTCCCCTGATCCAAATCTCATAGCTGATCCGCCTGGTATGCCTGCAACATGGCCATCGTATGGAAGGCACCATTGGCCTGTCCCGCTGCTACATATGCCCTGCCATTCAAGCACAAGGTGATCTGTAAGGGCTTAGATGGCAGGGCTGGAACCTTCAGAGAGGATGATTCACCCTGAGAGAGATAGCCCGCAAGCATCTTTTCAACAGGAGGCATCCTCACATATCCTCACTCACGCAATTCCTCCACATTCGAATAATTTGAATGCTGAAAATAGATATGAGCTGAATATGGCTTCTTCCACGACTTCTCCACCTCTGTGTGAAGTTCGGGAAGAAATGGAAGGCTCATAGGAACGGGGCAGTTATGGCCTGACAGGAAATGCTTGTCGAATCTTCCACAAGCGACTTCCTCTTTCGCACCCCCAAACCAGATCTAATCTAGTCGTGCCACAGGCCATCACATCCAGCAGCTCCTCGTATGCAGGATCTTCGCCCTCCTCAACCACATCCACCTCATCCTTGCTGGATGGAGCCAGCAGGATGCTATCTGCTGGTTCAGATGACTCAAGAGACAAGCCAGTGACTGAGGAACACGAAAGAGCCAAACATTTTTCGATCTCCTCCGCCAGTGAGACCTATGATCCCAACGACTTCAGTCTCTGTTGTGCCTCGGCTACAGTGGGGCCAGAGCTGTGGGGCACAGACACTTCTCCCGCATCTCTCAGGAATAGGGTGAAGCGTGAATGGAGCTTCCTCATTGTGAATTTCTCATAATGGGCACATTCAGCTCTCCCGAGAACTGAAAGCACATGCTCCACACCCAAACACAACACACAGACTTCAGGTGTCAAAAACCTGGGACATGGAGGCACACACTTCCTAAAATGCGCTAATACAAACAAACGGCTTCTGAAGACAAAAAAGCTGATGACGTACATTGCAGGCTCCCTCTTATACAGTAATGACATCATAGACTGTTGTTTGCCAATGAAATTGTCGTGTTTGCACATGTACTTCAGACACCGGTCACACTGATGGCGTCCCCATAGCGTCTATCAAAGACGCAGAGTTGAGTTCCACTTCGAAAGGGAATCTCTCTTCATGTAATCTTAATGTTATATTTTGTTGTATTCATCAAAATAAAACTGACAAAAAATATGGACCCTACTTTATTGTTTTTAGCTTAAATACAAATCAGTGAGGAACAGTCAAAGATGAACACACCTAGTGTGCATAAAGACAGTGTTGTCAATAAGGTCCCACATTAACTAACAATGAGCAATACATTTGTTACAGTATGTCTCTGTTAATGTTTGTTAATAAAAATATGACTGTTCATTGTTAGTTCATATTAGCTGAGGATCATTAAATAATATTAACACATGCAACTTTTAATTTTAATAATAAGTAAATATTGAATCTGAATGTTTTGATGTATCATGTGATTAGCATTATTGGGTTTCATTCTCAGAACGTAAATCATTTCCTACACAAATAAAGAAGCACCTTCTGTGGGTCAGGAAACTGCCGCTGACGTGTCCAGAGCCGTCACAGCCCGGGGTTGGACATGACATGCCGTCTGTCTTCCCAGCCTTCCATGTGAACTGGGAGCCATTGATGTAGCCGTCCTTCTGCCGTTTGGCCGCTAGAGGGCAGCCTGATGCGCTGCGGTGGGACGCATATTTGCCCGTTATGTGACCCTGGCCATCACAACCTGGCACCGGACACCTGCAAACACAAACAATACTATACTGGAATCTCTTTCAGACCAACTAAATCAATGTCATTTTGCTTCAATTGTACAGAAGTAACTAAAACACAATTTGGCACCAGGGTATTATAGATAACAAATAATATAATAATAATAATAATAATAATAGTAATAATAATAATCTCATTTTAAGTACTAAAATAACTAAAACTAAAACTGAAAAATAAATTAATAATAATAATAATATAGACATATTTTAAACCTTAAAACTTTAACTCAAATTAAAATGAAAACAAAATAGAAAAAGGCATTCAAAATATTAATACAAACTATAATAGTATTATATTAGGAAAACTCTGATGTATTTAATATTTACTCTTGGGTAACATTTTACAATAAGGTTCCATTTGTTAACATTGGTTAACTACATTAGTTAACATGAACTAACAATAAAAAAGACTTCTAAAAAGCATTTCCTAAGTTAATATTTAAGCAAGTCCTTAGATAATATTAAATTCAACATTTACAAATACATTATTATAATCAAAAGTTGAATCTGATCATATTATTTAATGGACCTTAGCTGACATGAACTAACAATGAACTGATTTTTATTAACTAGCATTAACAAAGATTAATAAATACTGTAACAAATTATTGACCATTATTATTTTACGCTAGTTAATACATTAACTAAAGTTAACAACCTGCTCTTATTGGTTTAACTTTCTGATTTATTTATATTAATGTTAAACATTGGTTACTATTGAACAAAGGGAGCTGGTAAGCACAACTTGTTGGCACTGACTATATTTTTAGCATTATTCACATACAGGAATGGAAATAATTATAGTTTTGTTGTCTTTTTTATGGATGCAGATGGAGCTCCTGGACTCCTTCATTAGAGTTTAAAGGCAGTACCTGATTGGCTCCTGGTCCTCCTTGTCCTCTTTACTGTGTGTTATCTTTATCCCAGTCTTCCGAGCCCGTGGACATCCTGACAAACTGAGGAAAAACAAGCTGTTGTTACTTCAGCTCGTGTGAAAAAGAAGTACACTTTAGCATACATTAAAAATGAGGATTTATTATAGAAACAATATGCTTTAGAATAATATACTGAATGTAATAATATAATGAGTGTCTCAGACACTTAATTGCATGTTATTTACAATTAAATTAAAACGTAATATAGTTTAAATTTATACGAAATGCAATAAGCTATTCTAAGTACACGCAAGTGACCTTTTATTTTATTAATATTATCTGTTTATACCTTCTTCTTTTTTTCATTTTTACATTTGCAATACAGTTAAGTGCACTTCTTTTTCACAAGGAAGTCTGTGCACATTACCTTCTGTGTGAAGCGTAATTTCCAGTGATATGTCCCGAGCCGTCACAGCCCGGGGTCGGGCACCTGGGACAGAAATACACCCTGTTACTGCCCAGCATGCACAAGATGAGCCCTGACCTTACATTATCAGTGTCTTCAGTAAAATCAACATTAACCCCCACAACAGACTTTCTACAAACCTTGCAAATAAAACTCTTGAAGAAAAAGTGATGCACTGCTTATTGAAATGAAGGAATAAAGCTTCACAGCAAAAACAGGGACTAATAATCTGATACAA
The DNA here is from genome assembly GCA_037950675.1 of Hypophthalmichthys molitrix. Classification (NCBI taxonomy): domain Eukaryota; kingdom Metazoa; phylum Chordata; class Actinopteri; order Cypriniformes; family Xenocyprididae; genus Hypophthalmichthys; species Hypophthalmichthys molitrix. The sequence goes on from CM075508.1 coordinate 220,378, forward strand.
AAATGAGCTCACATTGTACAGTATATGACCTGTCACATTCCTGCCGTAACCTTCTTTGTAACTATCCCGACTGGTTTAACACACATTCTGTCATCAAATCATATTTACAGAAAATGAATGAGTAAATCCTCAGGAGCTGCTGTCATTTCTAAGAAAACTTTCATATATATTTTTCATAATATGTTCAAAGCTTCATTCCTTGCCATCTGGGTGTGTCATTCTCAGGAAACCACTGTGACCATTATTATTTGACTAATACTATTATTTGTGATATTACTTCATAGATTTTGTTAAATGAAATGATGCTTTGAAAAACAAAAACTTTGCTTTTCATTGGAATATATCATAATTTGCATATCCTCATTCATCATTACACTTTAATGGATTATACAGAACAAGAAAGAAAATCCACCCAGAATTTGGATGTTTTATTTTCAAATATCATTCTTTCACTGTAATGTATATGTCTCTGTACCTTCTTTCCCCATTTTGATCTTTATGACATCATATGAGGGAGTGACATCATCAGAGTCTTTTTGACCACATGCTTCAAACAGAGACAAGTTTCTCTTACAGTCTTGATCTGTAGTTCTTTATGTTTGCACTTATATTAGCCTTGTCAACACTTGTGAAAATTAATTGTGTTGAATGTGCACTTGTACTGAACTTCAAATCTTAAAAGTAAAAAATGTACTTGCAGATAATATTAATGAAATAGAAGGCAACTTAAGTGTTATGATTGTTTTAATAATCTTTTGTCAGGCTTTAAAGAAGTGCACTTATGTTGATGTGTTGACTAACATATTAAAGCAAACATGCATAACATGTAAAATACATGTTATTTGATATTATATTTAAAGTTAATATATTTTAAATGTACTAAATTGCAACTTCATCTTTACAGATGTGTAATTACAAGTATATTTAAATACATGACATACAAGTTTCAATAAAAAAATATATTCAAGTATATTTTAGTTTACCATAAATGCTTGTCAGTACATTTGGCAGGGCACTTTAACCATATTTCAAAGAAAACAGAATTAATTATGAAATTACATATAAAGATGTACTTAAGACCTACAAGAAGCACTCTTATGTTCAACTAATTGCATTTAAAATGAACTTAAACTATAATACATTTTCATCTATGCCAAATAACATACATTTAAGTCTCTGAAAACATTACATTAAATTCACACTTAAGTATATTCTTTTAAAGTATATTATTTCTGTACTCTTTTTAAAAGTATGCTAAACTGTACTTTTTCAAAAGAGATTGTCAGGGGTCATTCATATTTTTTTTCAATTCTCAAAGACAGTACCAAAATATACTCGGTTATCTGTTCAAATTATAAGCATCTAGTACATTTCAAACTCACTGTCACTGTTCAAATATAAAGTAGTACTGCAGAATTTATAAATAACTAAGGCTGCTTAGTAAGCTGTAATCAAAGTAATATTTCAAAAATAAGGTATTGATAAACTCATATTTGTGGATTTTGGGGTGCATTGCATTATGGTTGTATCTTTTAGAAGATAACCATTGAAATGACATTTTCAGGCACAAATGACACTGATCCCGTAGGATGAGCCGTGTCGGTGCTGTACAGTTTGATACTTACTTGAGTTCTTGTGAGTTGGTGGCCATCATACTCCGAATGCTTTTATCTGCTAAAGGACAACCTGAAAGACTAAAAGATTGCACATTCAGATGTTAGTCAAATAAACTGGTGGTCAGACATGCTACTAATACTAAAAAACAAACACACACAGACATAATCCACTCAGAAAGGACTACAAATGCAATAAAGCAATGGTGCAAGTGAAGGGATATCTGCTCTGTATTTATAACCCTCTGAATAGCAAAGCATTTTAATGGTTTTATTCTCTTGAAATTAGCACTTGTCCCAGGATCTCTGGTGAAATATTCAAAGGGTTAACATGGGGAGGCAGTCTGATAACTTTCCGACAGTATAGTTGAAGTAAGCTGAAAACAATAAATTCACTGGACTGAATCCACCATTAGAAAATGGAGTCACACCTTCTATGTGAGGCGTAATTACCGGTCACGTGACCACTCCCATCACACCCTGGTGTTGGACATCTGTCTCCAGAAAAAATAGACAGAATGAAAGGCCAAAATCCAAACATAATAAAGGAAACAAAATATTACACTAAAAATTAAAGAAAAAGTCTAATGGCAACACTTCAATCTAGTCCCCACACGAGCATTACAACACCTTTGTGTGCATTACAGGGGTATATGTTAAAAGACCTGAAATGTTTTTATTAGGGCTGCCAATTGATTTATATATTTATATCAGATGAATTATATGATTAATTAATCAACTGAATGGCATCACATTATTGTAATTCTGCCTGAAATCAGAGATGGTGCTAATCAAAATTAAAGCCATACCCTAAATTTCTCAACACTGTTGCATAAATGACTGCTAATTAAATTTGGAAAATGTTAAACTCAAATCTCACTTTTTGGCAATCGGCTATTTTTCAAATAAGACAACTGATTGATGCTTTCGGAGGATTGTTTACACTTGCTTACAACAATTCCGTAATTACTTTCTCCCAGTGTGTGCCCGAGCATCGGACTCTTCAGACTTTTCATCTGCAATCATATTTTTATTAACACTTTTAGCGAATCACTTACTGTGCTCTCACTTTGTTTAAATCTCTTAACAATATCTACAGCAGTGGTTCCCAAACTGGGGTACGTGACACAGGGGGTACGCGAACAAAATGCTCAGTGTTGTCGTTCATTTAATTCTTCCCCACCTTAAAATAACATTAAAACCGAGAATGTATTTCAGGGCACAATGCCGTAATACATGACATCCAATCAAAATAACACATCTTTTGCGGTCAAACTGACTAAATCCATTTCCACACAAGCAGCGTGCATATGAGTGATTATAGATTACATCAGAGTCTGCTGCCTACATTACTGCCGTTCTCGACAGTGTACCTGTAGATTTAGCACTTACTAGCATGAAAAACAAATAGCCTGGCACAGGAGGTGCTTAGAGATCAGTTTAAGATTCAAACTCTTGATACAAAACATACCTTTTGTGAGTTCTTGTTTTTAATGTTGATGATATAATACGAGCAAGAATGCACATCCAAATATCTACACGTTTGCAAATGTGACATTGATTTTATAGAACAGTTCAACAAACAAACGGATAATATTAAGTGATGTTCTTTAAAATATTATCAGTATTTGCTCTATTTTGCAACAAAATAATAGTTTCAATGAAAGCCACAGCAGAACTACAACAGACACAGCGCTGTTTCGTGAACGAATCTGTGGCTTTGAACGAATCGTTTGTGAAAGTCTTGATTCAGTGATTCATTCATAACTACAGCCACTCGCTTCGTTACTGAATGAACAAATGATTCGGTGGCTCACGCATTAAGACTTACCACCACCTACTGGCGGTTTTAGTATGTAAAAGAATCATTTTTCACGTTTGCATATTTTACTATTGAAATTTTTTTTATTTAAAATATTTTTTATGATGTAAAGGTATTTATAAAGATACATTCATAAAGATATAAATGCACTGGAAGGTCAATTTAGGGGGCAAATATTGTCCTTTAATGGAAAAGGTGAAGTGGAAGAGAGGGGGTACGCAGAAGGGTGGTAAATGCCTCAAGGGGTACTCCACTCTAAAAAGTTTGGGAACCACTGACCTACAGTATCACAGCATGGTTGAGGCAAAAATGAAAAAGAGCAGGATCTAACTTCAACAGTCTACAGAACAACCATCTTACATCGATGAGAATGGAACAAAAACTAACAGAAAACAGGCTCAATGTATACCAATGAAAGAAATGAGAAACAGGTGCCAACAAAGTAAACAGAACAGGAAACAATGATACAATGAAAAAACAACTAAACATGACATTACACCCCCCCCCCTTCAAAAAAAGTCCAACGGAGGAGGGAGGGAGGGCGCTGAGGAGGAGGATGCAGAGCTGGCAGAAGGGACCACCAAGAAAGAGGAAGGAACCAGGGAAGGGATGACGGCGGGAGGGGCCAGGGAGTGACCCTCAACAGAAACACCAGGATGCAGGTCCATGGCTGAAACTAAGAGCCTGACCAACTGAGGTGAGGTCGAGTGTGGTGGAGACACATGTGGAACTGAAGAGAAGAAGATCCAGGGCGACACCAATGGACTGGAGGGCTGAGGTGGAACCGCAGGCTTGCGGGACCGAGGTGGAGAAGGGGAATCGGCAGACCAAGGCGGAGCCAGAGGGAGCAAGGGTAATTGTGGATCTGGAGGGAAGGAAGAGCCCGTGGAGTCAAAAGGGGTGGTGGGACGAGGCATAGCCGGAGGACTGGATGTCCTTGGCACAACCTGGGTGATGACTGACCAAGGTGGAGCCAGAGGGATGAGGGAGTCTTGCGGAGCCTGAGGGATGATGGATCACATTGGAACAGAGGGAGTGTGGAGCCAAGGTTGAGCCAAGGGTTGACAGGCTGAGGTGGAGTCCAGGGGCTCTACACACCAGGGCTGAGCTGGAGACCTGAAAGCTTAAGGCAAATCCAAGCTGCTGGGTGAAGATAGCAAAGGAGGAGCCAAAGAGCCGAAGAGAGCCAGCAGTGATGTGGCAGAAGAACCAGATGGCATAGGCAGATGAGGAGGGAGTGGGAGGCTGGGTGGGAGCATCAGCAACGACATAGATTTGATACTTGGTGTTGAAACAGACTTGGTGCTGGGTGATGAAACAGACTTGGTCTGGGCCAATGAAACAGACTTGGTGCTGGGTGGGAACATCAGCGACTAGCAAGACTTGGAACTGGATGATGAAGGAGACTTGGAACTGGCCGATGAAGGACTCTGAGAACAGATCCTTTCCCACTCCTCAACAATCATACTAGGGACTGAGAACTGCACACACACATCTGTCTTAGGAGTATAGGCAGGTTCCATTCCATTCCCTCATACTCCACTAATACACCCACTGGTATGGACAACGATGCCGGCTCTTGCACCTGGTCAAACTCAAAAACTGGCTCGGGCTCTGGGAGGAACGTAGCCTCAGGGGGAAGCTCCATTAAGGATATAAGTGCCGGCTCATGTACCAGGTTCCTGAGGGAACAATCACCCTGTGAGAAGAGAAGGATTTGGACTGCCGCTAGATCCATATTTGGGTTTCAAAATACCAAAAATACCAAAATACTTAAGATTCAATAATATCAAAAAATGCAAACAGAACCACTATCTTACATTGACGAGAACAGAACAAAAACTAACAGAAAGCAGCCTCAGTATATACTAACAAAAACCAATGAAAGTAACCAGAAACAGGTGAGGTGCATTAATAAAACAATGAATAACCATGGTAACTAAAACTCTATGGTAAAGCCCTAAGGCATTATAGAGATAACAGTGTGACTGTCTGTAAAGATGCTTTAAAACAATCATCAAATGAATGTGTTAAATTGACAGCTCTAATTCGGATAACTGCTGGGTCCAGTAACAGCCTATGCATTAGTGTCTAGTTGAACTTGAACTCTGATTGGCTGTTAACGCAAAGTGTTGCCCAAATATCTATGAAGCTGTTTTTATCGTTCATTGTTTCCAGTTTAGCTTCACTGTCTGCAAGAGTGCGTGAGACCTAAAATCACATCACATCCTAGAGAGAAGCTGATCCATGAACAGGTCGAATGAAATGATGTTTAAAATCCATAAAGCATTATAAAAGTAAGCCCACTCGGCATCCTGACTCTACGTTTATGTCAGATCATGTGGCATGCAGCAGTGCTGAGCTCTAAAGCAGAGAAGATAAAGGAGAGAAGTAGAACAGGAAGAGACACGTGAAGGCAGAGGCTTGTGGCTGATCACATCATTCCCCTGTGGTGCTTACGTTAACAGGTCCTTTTTGCTTTCTTTGCAAGGTGGGAATTTCGGTTTGGGACTGGGAATGCCGACATCGGTAGTGTATGCACTGTCCTCTAAAATGTCCTGGAACGGATCCAGATCATCAGACTGTAACGACAAAGCCAGAAAGAGAAACAGAGACTTGTTAGTATTACTTGTTTTGGCACCATAGCTTTTAATTATAAACTGATTCAAATTTCTCCATTCTGTAATAATTTTTGATGGTTCAAATAATTTTGAGACCCTCTTACTCTATTGACTGCCATTAAAAAGTAAATTTCCATTTATGCATTTGGCAGATGCTTTTATCCAAAGCGACTTACATTACATTATACTATACATTTGTATCTGAGTATGTGCAATTCCTGGGATCGAACCCACGACCTTGGCATTGCTAGTACCATGCTCTAACCACTGAGCTACAGGAAAGCCTACAATATAGTGAGCAGTTTTACAAAAAGTAACATTTTTTTTTTTGTGAGATTGGAACAAAGTGACTTCGATTAGTAAGATTTTTTAATGTTTTTGAAAGAAGTCTTGTCTGCTCACCAAGGCTGCATTTATTTGATCATAAATACAGTAAAAATTGTAATATTGTGGAAAAATTATTACAAATTAAATCAGCTGTTTTCTATGTGAATATATAGTAAAGTGTAATTTATTCCTGTGATCAAAGCTGAATTTTCAGCATCATTACTCCAGTCTTCAGTGTCACATGATCCTTCAGAAATCATTCTAATATGATGATTTGTGTCACGGTTAGGATATATATATATATATATATATATATATATATATAATTGTATTTTATTTAATAATTGTATTTATAAGTGTTTAAATGTATTTCTTGACAGAAGCATCCATCCATCTGTCAATCAGCTTGCTTTCATTGTCACATTCACACATGAAGTCCTTCACTTTAAAACTACACAGTTGCTCCCCACACTCAATTTGTATGCAAATGGAAAAGCATTCGTTGATGTTGAGGAGCACATCAATCAGTCCTTACACAATTAACACGCCAGAGGATGTGAGAATTAATCTGCCAGTCGCACAGCATCAGTGAGACTTTTAGATTTCAGCAAAATGCCTTCAGAACAGCAGGATTTACAGCCAGACTTCGCTGTCATGAAAATAAGAAAGGGAAATTATAGAACTAGGTGGAGACGGAAATCAGTGTGCTGCCATACACTAGATGGCGGTGTGGTGACGTGACAAAATGTGTGTGCGTTTGTGTGTGTGTGTGTGAATCTCCTCTGCAGCTGTGTGAGATACCTTTCACGTTTCAGGTTATCAAACAAGCTCTTCAGCATCACCTGAAACATGGTGCTTAAAACATTTTAAAAACATTTTAGGACACATTTCTTCAACAGACCAGCAGCATATATATTCTTTATAGAGCATCTCCATATTTGATTATTTCAACATCATTCCAATGAAATGTGACTTTTTGTACCATTTAGAAAAATGAATGTAGAAATTTTGCTTAATGAAATTTTTTTCTGATCAATTATGTTTTCACCTGCTGAATGAAAAAACAACAACAAAAGATGCTACATAGAAAGCACCATAGCAACCCCCTAGCAACGCGCTGCTAGTCTCCCAATGGTGATGAGTTTCACATGAGCCATGTAACAATCTAGTGTAATATGAATGTAATATATCTTATAAAATGGCATATTGGAGAATACTAATTTACAGTGCTCTCTGACAGATTTTACTCAGATTTACCGGTAAAAGCACCATGTTCTTATAGTGAAGACAGATAACAGTGGCTGACGGAGGTGTTTCTGAAGGCATCTGCATCAGGAGCTCCAGCAGCCTTATACCTCTGAACTAAACCAACCTCTCTCTGCTCTCAGAGCTGGATTATAAAGATCGTAAGCTCCTCTCTGCTGATGTGGTGTGTGTGTGTGTGTGTGTGTGTGTGTGTGTGTGTCAGTTACAGAAAAATATTTCAGCCTTCTGTTCCACATACAGTTAAAAGAAGTAGCTTGTGGTTGCCAGAAATTACCATTCAAAAAATACAGTCAACAGTCACAACATTTTACGTTTTAGGGATTGAATTTAGGGAATGTATAGTTAAAAAACATATATTTAATGAAAAATCTGCACCGTTTGAGTTTCATGAGATGGAAAAAATAAATGAGAGATACTGAAGATGAGGATGTACATTATGAATGTAGTTTGTATGTACACGACCCATCGAAACAGATCTCAGTGAATTTAGTTATGCAGAGCGAAGACATCAGATGTAATTAGTGAGGGATGAGGAGGAGCTCTCTCTGTCACCCTGACCTCTGTTACTACGGGAACCCCCAGAGGAAGTGACAGCGAAGCAAAGAGGTCACGTCCCACAGCTCCACTTCCTGCTGCCGCCTCAACTAAAGCTGCTCCAATTAGAGAGCGAGAGAGACGAATGGAAAGTGAAAAAAGAAACAACACCACGGCATAAAATGATCCTCTTACTCAATATTTTCTCTTGTTTTCCAGTTCAAATATATAAACATTCCTAAATCAAAACAAATGCAGAAAAATGATTATTTTCAACCCTCATTCTGACTCTCATAATAATCTGTTTTTAATCTGCTGTCAGATCCAATACAGTCAGCTGCTTCATCTTTCAACAAAAGTTTCTTCATTACACTGTGCCTCATTTACAAAACAATCTGCAGTCAAATGCTCCGAACAAACATATAATCTTCCAACACGATCTGGGGCTCCATTAAAATAAAACATGTTTCTTAGATGGGTGTCCTTCTGAAGTCTGTACAGAGACGCATCAGGACGCATCAAAGCAAATGCTCCTTTAAGCTTCCATTTGTCCTGTAGTCAGACTCTGAACACACATCTGTACACTGTATCCAGCGTCAGTGATTATAATGGGTCCTATTAGCTTTTGACGCAATGAAACGTAATGCTCGTATCTGGTGTAGACGTGCTCAGTCATTAAGCAACTGAACGCCAGTGGGCGGGGCCTATGGTGCAATGATGTAAAATGATTCGTCGATGTCTTGCTCTATAGGCAGTCTTATTTTAAGCTTTATTTTTCAACAAAATATGCATGTAACACATGAAAACTGCAGGGTGTTTCATATAGTCAGTGCTACAGCATCATAAGCCATGAGCAATACTTTTTTTAACACTTTTCTGATTACCATATATGATGAACATAAAGATTAATATTCATAACAAGAGTGCACATATTAACCAATAAATAATGAAATAATTGTTCATAATAAGAACGTTTAAATATGACGTTTTAAGCTTTGAAACTTGCAACTTTTCTTGTTTTAAAGTCAACATGAAATGGAAATTATCTTCCCTATTGTGTCGTATATCCAAATGAAACGCTTCAGGAACAAGAACAAATGTAGGGCGGGGCTTGATTTTGTCTGTGGGGAATTGATTGGATGGTTGTGGTTTGCTATTGGTGGATCTCATGTGAGTGACAGGTTGCCCCGCCCACATCATCAGAGAAGAGAAGAGATGCTGCAAGAGGGAGGAGAAGATATTCTGATTCAAGATTACGAAACACATGAATTAAAAAAAAAAATTGTGCATGGATAAATCATTTATAATAAATACTGCAATATTCCATAAAAAAATAAACAAGAATTGGTCGTTTTGATATATATATATATATCATATTAATAACTATAAATACAATGCAAAGCTAAAATGTCAATTCTCCTGTTCAGCCTGTCATATTAATAATTTTTCATAATGTTGAGCCTATGCAGTGGATAGTAATATTTGATTTTGAGGGTAATGCTGTTCTGGTGCTATTTTGAGTCACCATTTATTGCCCAACGTAAAATCAGAGTCCTGAAGCTAAAGCAGCTGAGAAGTCATGCTTAACAAGCGATCCGGCTCCACTGTGAGACGAGGGACTGCATGAATACTGCACTGAAATAAATGTGTTGAGCAGAGATGCAGATGGAGAGGAAGTGTCACACACTGAAGCTATGACAGAGAGAAGAGCACTGCTGCGGGCAGATCAGCCCATCCTCTACTGCAGAGAGAGAGAGAAGCCATCACTCGCTTGAGGTGCCTCCATGTTTCTTCCCTCTTATTTCACGCTCTGCATCAGTGCTGGATGAGTGTGTGTTAATGTGAGGATATGATTCCTATATCCCACACACATAACATTCATGGTGTGTTCAGCATCACTTTTAATTGACTCCATCTTCCTTCTGAGCATTAGCAGGAGCTCATCTGATGTGCGGCTAAACTCACTTTGTCTGTTTGTACAATTACTAGTTTTTGTTTCACACAATGGTGAAAGAGTCTTGATGTTGTTTTTGTGCTCTACTAGATTGAATGTTGATTATTTTCCTCATATTCTCCATTGTTCAGCTCCTCTCTTCCCAGTCTGTCAGGAACGCTCTGTTTAGTTCCTGTCTCTATGAAGCCCCTCCTTCTGAAAAGCACAATGTGCTCTGATTGGTCGGCTGGAGCGGTGTGTTGTGATTGGTGTTTGGGAAATGTCCCGCCCCTTACCATAACCGCCTGTTTCGACACACTACTAACTAACTCAACCAGGCCCCGCCCCTTTATTCTGCGTATGAATTATTTAAATGAGGAATATTGTGAAGAAAACTCAAGATGGAGGCGTTTCAGGAGTTCAGAAACACTGACACTGATATAGAGAAGAACTGGAACTTTGCAGAGATTTTTCATGATCAAACAGCAACATTACACACTAAAGAAAGATGAACATGGACAAAAGCATAATAGGTGCTCTTTAAATATCATTATTGTATTGTTTTTCATTTGTATTGTATTTCTAATTTTGCCATGGCCCTTCAATTATGCTTTCACACACTAGAAGAATGGTCATGAAAACAAATATTTACATACAAATAAAATATTTACAATCATAATTAGCAGTGTTTTCCTATGCAAATCATTCACATCATCCTGTATCACAGGGGATTTCTGATATTACTATTAAGTAACTAGACTAGACACTTAAGATAAATCTAAAAACATTTTGTTAGTCAGTGTTTAATTGAGTTTATTTACCATAAATAAAGAAAACTAAAATATGCACCAGTTTGCATTAAGGAAGATTAGACCCTTCCTATCAGAGCATTCCACACAAATTCTTGTCCAAGCTCTTGTTCTGTCCAGACTGGACTATTGTAATGCTCTCTTGGCAGGACTTCCAGCATGCACTGTCGAGCCTCTACAACTGATCCAGAATGCTGCAGCAAGACTGGACTTTAACGAACAGAAGAGAGCGCATGTCACACCTCTCTTCATCAGTCTGCATTGGCTGCCAATAGCTGCTCGCATCCAATTCAAGGCTCTGATGTTGGCCTACAGAACGACCGCTGGCTCTGCACCGCCATACCTAAACTCACTACTCCACACTTATGCGCCTCCAGAAGCTTGCGTTCTGCAAGTGAGCGGTGCCTTGTGGTGCCTTCCCAAAGGGGCACAAAATCACTCTCACGGACCTTCTCCGGGTCTGTTCCTGGCTGGTGGAATGACCTACCACGCTCTATCCGAGCAGCCATTTTCAAAAAACTGCTAAACACATATCTCCTTTTGTCAACACTTGACCCAGTAATATTAGCACTTACTTTTTATTTATATTTTACTTTTTCTTTTTTCAATTTCTATTCTTTCTCCTTCTATTTGTAAAAAAAAAACAAAAAACAAAAACAAAAACCTTGCTACGCGCACTTCACTGATGAAACTGTGACTTGACACGGCACTTACACACTGTTGTACTCGTGTTGATTCGATTGCTTCTAATACTCTCATTTGTAAGTCGCTTTGGAGAAAAGCGTCTGCTAAATGACTAAATGTAAATGTAAAGTGTTTTTAACTACTATGTACTAACATTTAAATTAATTATGTGATTATTGTGTACATACATGTTTTTACAATGTACTTACCTGCATGTAATTACATCTGTAATGAATTTCTGTAATTGCATCGATTGTTACTGTCTTGTTTCCCCCATTTTGTTTTAGGACTTTTAAGATGAAGTGTTTCCTGTTTCTTTTGTTGCTGTATTCACTTCCTGTGTTTAGTTCCTGGTTCTCTTGTTGTTTTGCCTACCTGGTTACTCTTTGTTTCCATGACTACACCTCCACCTGTCCTTGTCAGCCTCTTGTTATCTTGTGTTTTTAAACCCCACTGCTCTTTGTCAGGTCTTGTCCTACCTGACTGTGTGTTAGTGTTGGTGTTGACTCAGTTCTGTTTCTTATGACTTTACCCAGTTCTGTTCCTGCAGATTTATTCTGTTTTGGTGTGTGTGTGTGTGTGTGTGTGTGTGTGCATTTTGTCATTTTCCTAACCCCCCTCAGCTGCGTTTGGATCCCGCTCTCCCTCATTTCTGAGTTCTCCCAGAGTAACAGAAGTGAGTCAACACCAACACGCGGTCGGAGCAGAGTGATATTCTAGTGATCTCAGCACTTACCTTTTCACTGTTTGTGTCACTCTGCTTGAAACAACTGTCATGGCGGCCGAACGAAAACACCATTTTTTTTTTTTTTTTATACAAATACTACACTTGTTGTACCACAAAGAGTTTTTTTAGATGAGAATATAGTTGTTTAAACCTGAAATATGTGACTCATACTTAATCATATCGCCTATTTTACAATTTGTTTAGACTCTTATAGTGGTTAAACATGAGATATGAATCATTTTGGGTACATAAAACAGACAATCTTTGGTCTTATTAATCTATTACTTGTTCCAGAGCAAATAAAATTGGGCCATGTTAAATGTAATAATTTAATATTAAGGCTATATTTAAAGGGTTAGTTCACCCAAAAATGAAAATAATGTCATTAATTACTCTCCCTCATGTCGTTCCACACCCGTAAGACCTTCGTTCATCTTCGGAACACAAATTAAGATATTTTTGTTGAAATCCGATGGCTCAGTGAGGTCTCCATAGCCAGCAATGACATTTCCTCTCTCAAGATCCATTAATGTACTAAAAACATATTTAAATCAGTTCATGTGAGTACAGTGGTTCAATATTAATATTATAAAGTGACGGGAATATTTTTGGTGCGGCAAAAACACAAAATAACGACTTATTTAGTGATGGCCGATTTCAAAACACTGCTTCAGGAAGCTTCGGAGCGTTATGAATCAGCGTGTCGAATCATGATTCGGATCACGTGTCAAACTGCCAAACTGCTGAAATCACGTGACTTTGGCGCTCTGAACCGCTGATTCGATCCGCTGATTCATAACGCTCCGAAGCTTCCTGAAGCAGTGTTTTGAAATCGTCCATCACTAAATAAGTCGTTATTTTGTGTTTTTGCCGCACCAAAAATATTCTCGTCACTTTATAATATTAATATTGAACCACTGTACTCACATGAACTGATTTAAACATGTTTTTAGTACATTAATGGATCTTGAGAGAGGAAATGTCATTGCTGGCTATGGAGACCTCACTGAGCCATCGGATTTCAACAAAAATATCTTAATTTGTGTTCCGAAGATGAACGAAGGTCTTACGGGTGTGGAACGACATGAGGGAGAGTAATAAATGACATTATTTTCATTTTTGGGTGAACTAACCCTTTAACTCATATCCTGTAGAGCATTGCTTTTGTACGTTTGACTGAATTGTACAATTGTGTTTATTTCCTTCTGTCATTTATAGTGGCTATTGTTGTTAATTTAAGTATTGTCCTTCAATAAATATTACTTTATATAAATAATATATTGTATTTGTTATTGAGAAAGGGTCCATTAGTGAGATTGAGTGGATTGAGTAAAAATATGGATTGAGTGAAAGTTACATTCATACGCCATTAGATGGAGGCAAAACTTTACAAGTTAATGAGACTCATTCAATAAGTCAGTCGCAAGAGACTTTTAAATCGAAAGGGACTTTTGTAAACAAAGGATGTTGTTTTAGCGCTGTATGTTATGGAAAATTCCCATAGCTGTAAAAAGGACAAATACAAGATCACTTTCCTCAGTGGACATTCAAACAGACTTTTATAATGGATATGATATTATGGACATCAACCTGAAGAATGAATGTTATATCAGACACAGGTAATGCTCGCTCAGGCATTGTTGTTGTTCAAACTGTTGTATAAATGCAATATCACACTCGTAGCCGTGCGATATGTCTGTATATCAGCACACAGTGATTACCGAACCACAGCCATATTGCACAGATCCTCGTGTTATGTTGTTCATGTTGCTTATATTATATTATATTATACTATCATTTCAGTTTTGACATCTCAGAGATGAGCTCTACTACATTTGTTGGTCGTCAGATGAATTATATGTTAATAATTAATAATATATAATAAGGTAAAATAAATAATAAAATAATAATAATGGTAATGTAAACTGAGCTTTATATTGTGACGTGACTCTGCACACACACACACTCACACTCACTCGGGCCGTGTGTGTACCTGCGCGCAGATCTCCAGGGGTTTCCCACTCAGGCTCTGAGGCATCTCCCTGCAGCGGGTGGAGAGGTTGAGGATGGCGGTGGCAGCCATGTGCGCCGCCTCCATGTCGTGCGTGTAGTCGAAGCTGCTCTTGCTGCAGGTGCTGCTGGCGCTGCTCTCTCCTCCTCTCGCTCCTCCTCCTCCACAGCTCAGGCTGCTGCTGCTGCTGGGGCCGTAGCTGCTCGTGGTGCTGCTCGCCGAGCTCGAGCTCTTGCAGTAGCGTTTGGCTGTCGGGACACACAGAGCCGGGGTGTGAACACGAGCACTGTACGCTCAGATCTCAAACACACTTCTGCATCTACATCCTACACTGAGACACTGTTATAGCTTTCATTCATAGTTTCAATTAGTTTTTGTGTTTTGTTGTTTTATATTTAGTTAAAGTTCAAATAATTACTAAGTTATATTCATTAACAACATGTAATTAGAGTTTAGGCCTAGTTTAATTATGCCTAATTTACTGTTGTTACTATAGTAAGTGTAACAGAGACACTGCATGTACTGTAAATAAAGTGTATTGAAGCTCAGGTGTCTGTAGTCAGATCCCTTTAGGAGGAAATGTTTTGTTTATTATGATGATTTTGATGATTATGAGGAGATGTTAAACGATGAGGGGGTGTTGGGATGTAAGTGAGAGACGGAGAGACACTCTCTACAGTTTGACAAAAGACACAATGAGCCACAACACCAGCTGGGCATCAACGTGACATCTCCCACCGGCGTCCTGCTGCCATCTCTCTCTCTCTCTCTGTCTTCTCCCTCCAGTCTGGTCATTAAAGCATGGCCGGGAATCTCACAGTCTTGCACAGAGAATTGCAATTAGCAGCAGCCCTAAATCCAGACTGTGATTTGCCTAAACCGCCTCATTCATTATGCATCTGCCTCGAGATCATTTCCATACATTTCCATAGCTCAGAAATACAGCGAGGGAAGATCTCCGAGGCTTTTCTGACAGTTCATTGCCAAACGCATCTAGTTGTCTCAGACCTTAGCAGTCACATGAGTCATAGTGATGATAATGATCGTACAGCGGCTCCAAAAAGTGTTTGGACACTTAAGACAAACTTAAAATGTTCATCTTCACTGGACAACAAAATATCAAACCAATAAATATAATCGATCTAGCTCTGGAAAAGAAGACATAGGTATAGACATAGTTGTTTGTAGTTTATGTGATGAACTGTGGTTCTCTGCTTGAGAACTGCCTCGACTTCAGGAGTCCAGGGTTATGGAGCACTGCAGTCGTGACGTCAAAACACAGAAGGCTCATTCGCCATTGGTTCCTTCGAGATTTTCATATGGGGTTTTATAATGGGGTTTCTCAATTTTTAAGTAACATAAGTCTGTGGTAAACATAACTTGACGACACTTGAATGTTTTGTTCTACAATGTAAATTCCTCCTTCAGTTAATCAGCTCAACAGTCTGCTTCATCTCTGAAACACATCTAATGTGATCTGTGGGCAAAACCTTTCAATTATACTCAAACATTTTTGATATGAGACATTTTATGTTCATGTCGATAGGATAAATTATGGTGCTATAAGATCCTCGCGGTTTCCTTGACAGGCCATTTGCACCATCACCATGGAAAATATATTTCTTTATTTCCTGTTTATTTCATTATTACTTAATTACAAAAATGGCTCTACAAAATGAAGTGAATTCTGAGAAAAGCTCATTAAAAAGACATTTTAAAGTGTGACTTTAGTGTCCAGATACTTTTTTTCCTCAAAAGTTTGGTGTCATTACTTTGTTTTTTAAAGCAATTAATACTTTAATTCAGCAAGGACCGGCGTTATTTTAGTATCATTGATACACTATTACTATTTAGATTATATATACAGTCAAAACAAAATGTATTCGGACACCTTGAACATTTCATTCATTAATACAGTTTATTCACTATAGTTTAAGAAAATGGTAATAAAATATGACAAAATCTCAGAGTTAAACTGTGTCAGAAAAATCTTAATTATGTCAGATAACACTTGAGCAAAACATGGTCAAAGTATATATATATAGTATTTTGGTGATATTTTGAATTAGATGTCCTGTTTATATTTTCTGTTTTCACATTAATTTAAAGTTATGTTTTTAAATATTAAAGTATGTGTTTTTGTCATTTTTATTATACAGTTTTAGTTATTTCAGTACTTCTAAGTACTAATTTTATTTTATTTTCAGTAACATTATTTAAAAAAAAAATAGTTTTAGTTTTAGTTAATGATAATAATAATAACCCTGGCACATTAAATTGATCATAAGTGACAGTAAAGACATTTATAATGTTACAAAAGATTCTATTTTAAATAAATGCTGTTCTTTTGAACTTTCTATTCATCAAAGAATCCTGAAAAATAAAATGTATGACGGTTTCCACAGAAATCTGAAGCAGCACACAACTGTTTTCAACACTGATAATAATCATAAATGTTTCTTGAGCATCAAATCATCATATTAGAATGATTTCTGAAGGATCATGTGACACTGAAGACTGGAGTAATGATGCTGAAAATTAATTACACTTTACTATATATTCACATAGAAAACAGCTGATTTACATTGGAATAATATTTCACAATTTTACTGTATTTGATCAAATAACTGCAGCCTTGGTGAGCAGAAGAGACTCTTTCATGAACCTCACCGACCCAAACCTTCGAACAGTATACTGATTTCCCAGAGCAGACGTGTGGATGTCTTACCCTCATCACTTTTGGGCAGCGTGTCCCGACCGTGGAGCTTGGGTGCAGCAGTGTGCCGTTTGCTGTAGATGTTGTTGGTGTTGTCATAGTTGTTGTAGTCAAAGCTGGTTTTGGAGTACTTCTCTAACTCTTTGGCCAGGTTGGAGCGCGGGGTTGAAGTGGGAACGTTGTTTTTATAGCCGTACTGTGGAATCTCCAGCTGTTTCACAAAGCACATGGGCCTGAAACAGACACAGCCAGCAGTTTATGCTGAATCATGTGTCTGCTGCCAATGATGAATGGGCTTCGCACAGAAAACAACACAAATCGCTGCCTATTTGTAAGATATTCACTTTCTAACAAGAGGCAAATTCACAACTTGACCTACACTGTAGAATAAAATGATTGTAATTTTAACTGTAAAAGACTAAATATGCAACAGTAAAAAGCTGGTAATTGGTTAACAGTAAGTTCCTGTGCTATACACAGAGAAAAACTGTCATATGAGACATTTGATGCTGCATCTTCTGTTGTTAAAAGAATGTTGATTGCATTATTATAATGTCATGTTTGTTATCAGGATGATGTTTAGAGTTTGTGTGCATTTTCTATATACAGCATTAGTATTTATCTCAGCTTGGGAAAAGCTATTTGTGATGAATTCATGTGAATTATTCTGGCACCCACAGCTGCCATTTTTCCCCTGTAAAAACAACAGCTTTTTAAGTGTAGATCGTGAATGCACAGCGCTGAGGAGCAGCAGACGTGTCTGTTACCTGAGCACACGATCTGAAGCCTGGTTAGATTTGCCTCCATCACATGACTGATGTTTCTCATGGGCTTTGGCCAGTTTCTCTGCAGCCGCTATTGGGCAACCCGACAGGCTGGATGAACAGAGAGAAATGTGAGGGACATGGCTCAACAAAGACACGTCAATATGTGACAAATCACATTCATCTGTCTTCCTTTCTTTAACACACATTATGCATCTTAGACACATCACTGATACAATCTGTTGTGATCTGCTTTATGCTGTAGATCTCTCCTAAGTCTTGGTTATTTCTTCTAAAAACAGTGGACTATGGATTAGATAATCCATAAAGATTTTAAAGAAAGAATTGAAATCTTCTGTTGTTTATATATCGCAATTCTTTATCTCAGAATTGTGAGATAAAAAGTCTCAATTACCTTTGTTATTTTTTATTCAGTGGCAGAAACAAGCTTTCATGTGTTTTCCATTACAAATATCGAAACATTCTTAAATCAAACTACTTATTTATGCTTAAATACACTTAAATGCTCAATGCTTAATACAAGAAAAATATCTGTCAATGGCTTTTTTTTTTTATATACTTAATTCAAGGGAAAAACAAGATTATTTTTATTACCCTATTGACAAATATTCTTTCTTGTTTTCAGCAAAAACTCAACATTTTTATTCATTTTGCATCTCCAGTAAATGAATCTTGATTTAGGAATGTTTAGATATTTGTACAGGAAAACAAGACAGAAATGCTGAGAAAAGAGAAAGTGTATAAAACACAACCTCAGATCAACACAATGTTCCTCTACAGTGGAAAAAATGTGCAGTGTGATTGAAAGTTTTCACTCAGAAATTGGTAATGAGTTTCACAAATAATTACAAAGAAACAGCAAGTAATACATTGAATTAAACTGGAAAATTTTAAGTAGAAAGACTGAAATATTACCCCAATAATCTTTGTTTTATTTAAAATATTATTGATTTATTTATTTAAAATGTTTGTTTACAGTGTAGGTAGTGCCATAAGCTCAGACAGAGAGATATGAAAGGCTGCTGAAGGTGTGTGTGTGTGTGTGTGTGTGTGTGTGTGTTCAGGGGTCTGTGGGCCGTCTCCCCTGGCGAGGTGTCAGTGAGGTGCTAATGGCTGACGCTCCCTACAGCAGCTGCTGCAGAACCCTCTCCACATATCTGCACAAACCATTTCAATCCACACGCAAAACCTTCCACGATGTGCTGTGTTAAAAGCTGCTTGTGGGAATGTGCATTTGTACTAGTCTATACTTTTATATATCTTACCATGAATCTATGAAATAAAGGCATGCATTAAGATCAGACATCACTAGAAACATCAAACAGAATGGGAAAAAAAATAATGTTTATTTCCGAACTGGTTTCCCAAACACACACTTTTTGAGAAAAACAAGTAGTCTAACACAGTGCTGGTTAGTAACTGATGTGATCTGGATTGCATAATCAGGTTCCAAAAATTAAGTACTTAAGTATTATATTATATTATTAATTATATTATGCTCATAATCAGATTACAGTTACTTTTTATTGATTACATGATTTTATACATTATACATATACATTTTATACAGTAAATTATTCACACTTTATTGATTTTCCCTAATTCTTATTTTTTCTCTTTTACATTTCTATTTACATTGACATGCAGGTAAACAAATAGAATGGAATATATTTTCTTTCTTTTATATCAATGTGGGATAAAATAATCCTATTCAAATCTATATAATAAGGCAGTATGGTCAAAAGTAATCTAAATGGAATCAAAAAGTGATCCGATTAGATTACCTAAAATGTTCTACCAGATCATGTTACTAACTACAATTTTCATCATCTAATTTGTAATCAGTAACAGAATACAATTTGTTAGTTAGAGTTAGTGTTCAGGAAGTCAACCTACCGCTCACTTATAGTCTTTATACATTAACATATAAAGTATTTTAACATAAAAAAAATTACATGCTTTACATTTAATATCTAAGAACTGTGACTTTGAATCTGGATATACTAAATTAGAAGCTAATGCCTTGTACCACCAGAAACCAAAGGTACAACTGAGAAATGTGCTGAGAGAAAGGGGGAAAGTAGACAACGCTGTGATTTTCTGCAGAATAAAGATGATTATAATGAACATGACCGGTTCTCTCGTCCAGACTGAGAGGAACTCACCTCCTGTGAGAGTTCCTGTTGCTGTTGACGTGACCCCGGCCCGTGCAGCCAGGCGTAGGGCACTTAAGAACATTTTCATACATTGCAAGAACTTGACAGCAGGCGAGAGAAATAGGGTGGAAGATTAGGAGTTAGAGGCCCACAGTTAGTCATCTGCATTAGTGTGAAACACTCGTCATTATCAGCAGCACGCTCAGAACCAGAGACATCAAACAGCGGCATGCGAGCAACTGCTAATGGAAGAACAGTGGCATGCACATGCACCATGCAGCGCGAGTCGTCAACAAATCACATCAGTATTCTATTCTACTCTACTCTACTCTATTCTGTTCTATTCTATTATATTCTGTTCTATTCTATCTTATTCTATTCTATTCCATTCTATCCCATTCTTTTCTTTTCTTTTCTTTTCTATTTTATTCTGTTCTGTTCTATTCTATTGTTATGTTCTATTCTATTTTATTGTTCTGTTCTATTCTATCTTATTCTACTCTGTTCTGTTCTGCTCTATTCTATTCTATTATGTTCTGTTCTGTTCTATCCTATCCTATTCTATTCCATTCTATCCCATTCTTTTCTATTCTATCTTATTCTATTCTATTCCATTCTTTTCTTTTCTGTTCTGTTCTATTCTATCCCAATCTATTCTATTCTATTCTATTCTATTCTATTCTATTCTATTCCATTCCATTCTATCCATTCTTTTCTATTCTATTCTATCCCATTCTATTTATATTCTGTTCTATTCTATTTTATTCTGTTCTGTTCTGTTCTGTTCTATTCTGTTCTATCAATCCTATCCCATTCTATTCTATTCTATATTCTATTCCATTCCATTCTGTCCCATTCTTTTGTATTCTATTTTATTCTATTCTATATTCTGTTCTATTCTATTTTATTCTATTCTATATTCTGTTCTATTCTATTATGTTCTGTTCTGTTCTATTCTATTCTATCTTATTCTATTCTATATTATGTTCTATTTTATTATGTTCTGTTCTATTCTATCTTATTCTATTTTGATCTGTTCTATTCTATTCTGTTCTGTTCTATTCTGTGGTGTTGTGTTCTATTCTATCCTATCCCATTCTATTCTATTCTATCCCATTCTATTTTATATTCTATTCCATTCCATTCTATCCTATTCTATTCTATATTCTATTCTATTCTATTCTATTCTATTCATTCTGTTCTATTCTATTCTATTCTATTCTATTCTATTCTGTTCTGTTCTGTTCTATTCTATTCTATCTTATTCTATTCTATTCCATTCTATCCCAATCTTTTTTCTATTTTATTCTGTTCTGTTCTATTCTATCTTATTCTATTCTGTTCTATTCTATTCCATTTTATCCCATTCTTTTCTTTTCTATTTTATTCTGTTCTGTTCTATCTTATTCTATTCTATTCTATTCTATTCCATCCCATTCTTTTCTATTCTGTTCTATTCTATTCTATTCTATTCTATCCTATATTCTATTCTATCCTATTCTATTCTATTCTATTCTATCTCATTCTACATTCTATTCTATATTCTATTCCATTCCATTCTATCCAATTCTTTTCTATTCTATTCTATTTTATCCTATTCTATTATTCTGTTCTATTCTATTCGTACAGTCAAAGGCATATTTTAACAAACAATACCTAAATATGAACCCATGTGCAAAAAAATGATATAAATAGTAAACTACAAGTACAGTATGATTAGTTCAACTTACAAGTATCCTTACAGTTTAAAAACTATTAAAGACTAGTAGTTTACTGAGAGTAACTTCTAAATGTACTTCCATGAACTAAAAAGTTGGCTAGAAGTATACAGCTAGTAAACTAACAATATACATATAAGATCACTTGTAGTGTAGTTTACAGTTCAAAAGTACAACTTAGTTGTAAGCATTGAGTACACAACTAGTTTACGGCTTACACTTAAAAGTAAACTTTTATAAACTAAAAAGTTGGACAATTTAGTAACAAGAAGTAATTAAATAGTAATTTGCAAGTATACTACATTGATTTTAGTATGCTTACCTCATACACTTGGAAAATATACTTAAACCCAACCCAATCTGGGTATCACTTTCTTTCATTTTAATAAATTAACATATTCTATTCTATTCGATTCTATTCTTGCTCCTCTTTTTAATCAGATTCCCTGCTTGAAGGGGTTGTAAGTAAAGTCTGATGCGTAGTTAACAGGCCAGTGCGGTCAGTTGTGAGTGATGCAGACAGACGGTTTGACAGAGAGCTCTAACCCGGATTACATCCTCTTCACTAGCTGAAGCTGTCAGCTAAAGTTAGCTCACGCATCCAGTCGTTGGGTGTGAGGTGTTGCTGCTCTTGACTGTTTCAGCTCTGCATTTGTCTTTCATTTGCAGTAGACACACGTCAGCAATCAATGAAATCACTGCCCAAACACTACCTCTCTCTGATCCCAGACTCTATTATTCACCTGCACATGTCTTTGTCTTCTCTGTCCATGACCATCTGAACTCCCTGCCGACAGCAATTAAATTACTGTTCATTAGGACGCTGGAGCGAGGGGCAGAGAGCGTGGGCCGGGGCGAGCAGACCGGTGCTCTTCCGGTGCTCATCTTCATCATTATCAGCTCCTTAATCCCTCACCCTCATCTTCAACATACTCTGACATGTTCATTACTGAGCAGCAGGCAGGATCTGCTCACCTCCCACTGAGACGCATGTCTGAACGCAAGTAAAGCTTGATTTAAAGAGGCCATATTATTCCCTTTATAAAGTCTTGATGTTGTTTTTGTGCTCTACTAGATTGAATGTTGATTATTTTCCTCATTGTTCAGCTCCTCTCTTCCCAGTCTGTCAGTAACGCTCTGTTTAGTTCCTGTCTCTATGAAGCCCCGCCTTCTGAAAAGCACAGTGTGCTCTGATTGGTCGGCTGGAGCGGTGTGTTGTGATTGGTGTTTGGGAAATGTCCCGCCCCTTACCATAACCGCCAGTTTCGACACACTACTAACTAACTCAACCAGGCCCCGCCCCTTTATTCTGCGTATGAATTATTTAAATGAGGAATATTGTGAAGAAAACTCAAGATGGAGGCGTTTCAGGAGTTCAGAAACACTGACACTGAGATAGAGAAGAACTGGAACTTTGCGGAGATTTTTCATGCTCAAACAGCAACATTACACACTAAAGAAAGATGAAGATATAAAAAATCATAATAGGTCCACTTTAAGATTTGTGCACAATTTGTCTAAAGAAACAGTGAGAGGTTTACTTAGACAAAAGCATCTATGAAGCCAAATAAATGGAAATGTGAAACTTTTACATTTTAATTAACAAAAATCCAACCGATTAAACTTCTGTCACCACGGTCTAATGATCATCTACACAAACTGAAGATCACACTTGGCTGAGTTCATGTTTCTCCATTATCTTGAAATTCTTTTCTTGTGGTTAAATGCTTGATTTGTTTTGAAGACAAATATATAAATTGTGGTTACATACAGTATGCATTTATTTACAAACCTTCACTTTGAAAATGTTAAATGTTTTTAAAGGAAAAAAAAAAAAAAACATTTAAAAATGCCACAGTAAAAAGATGCCTTTTCATATAGTTGTCAAGGTTATGGACTGTTTCCTTTAGTTCCTGTTTCCCTGCTCTGTTTAGTTTCAGTTTCCTTGGTTTCTGATTATGTCCCTGTTTGTTTCTATGGTTACTTATAATGATCAGATGTGACTTATTTAGTTCATGGTTATCTGCTTAGTATTTAAGTCTTGAGTTTGGTTCTGTTCCTTGACCAGTATTGTCTTGTGTTTATTTACGCTGCCTTTGTTCACTCCTGTGATTGCTGGATAATTGTGTTTCATTTGATTAAAGAAATAGCTAATCCCTTCTTCTGCTCATCCTTGCTGAGTACATTACAATACTGTAAAAAAACTGTAAATGGTTTAACATTAGGCCTACATTATGTAATTTTACTGTAAAATACTGTCAAATATATGGTTATGCAGGTAAACAGCATGAATTACCAATTTGTAGTGAAAAACAGTAAAAGGACATTCACAGAAGATGCATGTGAATATATTTTATATAAATAATTTTGATTCTTCTCATATTTTGTTATCATTAATGTTCATTGGGATGGTTTCTGTTATTTAGCACATGTTTATTGCATTATTTTAGTGTCATGTATGTTATCCGGATGGTGTTTTGTCTTTGATACACCATCTATGTATGAGACATGTTTTATCGACAGACCACTTACAATGAATTCTGATTTATCATGTATTGTTCCACTTGTATTATTATGATGGATCAGTACAATTTAAGGTAAAAAAAAAAAAAAAAAGGTAAGAAGCCAATTCAATATCTGAAATTTCTGATAACCCCTACTGCTGGTTTCTTTCTTTATTGTAAGTTTAACAGGGTTTTTTTCTAAAAGTGTAAAATGTAATTTAAAAAGAGGTCCCACTTTATATTAAGTGTCTTTAACTACTTTGTTTTAATATTTAAACAAATTATTTGATACAATACACTTATTGTGCACATAAGTGTTGTACTTATATTTTAAAAATACTTCCATGTAATTACATATACTGTATAATTACGCTGTTAACCCTTCTCTTACCCCTTAACCCACCCTTAAACCTACCCATACCAGCAAACCTGTGCCTAACCTTACCCGTATCCCACATTATCCCAACAGTGACTGATTGATTGACTGATTGATGTAGTTACATAGTACTTCTTTATTAATACATGAATTGGAGCAGATAGTGTAGGAGAAGCTGCCATACATATATATGTGTTTACTATTACTCTAAAATGGGCTCTTAATAATAATAATATATGTCATAAGACAACAAAACAAAACATTTTTAATACAGCTTCTAGTGAAGATAATAACTGCATTATAAAGAAAGAAGAGCCACTAAGTGACCCATCTTAACACAAGAGTCTCTCAGTAACAGTGTGTCACACATGTCATGTGATGGTCATCTAAAAACGCCCTTGCTTTGCCACCCCAGCGCCAACTCACAAACTGTCTTGCCATCTGGGCACTTTAAAAGCAAATCTTTTTGTTAACTAATTTCAGTTTGTAATCAAAGCCATCAGTTTGATTGCCATCTGGTTCATTTGTGAATAAAGCACACATTTTTAATGCATTTTAATGAATCACGTAAAAGAAGTTGACGGGACGTTTGCTCAAGGTGAATTAAAGAAAATCTCGCTCGTTCTTCCTGTCTATAACTCTTTCATCAGATTATAATTATTACTATTATTCAACTGGATTTAATTGAGCATCTAAAACAAAACGAGAAATCTAACCAACTTATTAAACTGGCCTCCATTAAGATAGCATCATAATTACCAACAGAAACAATAAACGCATTCATGCATGTCTGTGATACTGCGACGGCTGCTCCTCACATTGTTAGAGATTTCCTTGTAAGCTCCAGTCTTCAGTGTCACATGATCCTCCAGAAATCATTCTAATATGATGATCTGCTGCTCAAGAAACATTTATTGTGTACAATTGTACAAAATATTTGTGTACAATATTTTTTTTCAGGATTCTTTGATGAATAGAAAGTTCAAAAGAACAGCATTTATTTGAAATATAATCTTTTGTAACATTATAAATGTCTTTACTGTCACTTTTGATCAATTTAATGCATCCTTGCTGAATAAAAGTATTAATTTCTTTAATTAATTTTCAAAAAAATAAAAATAAAAATTCTTACTGACCCCAAACTTTTGAACGGTAGTGTATAATGTTACAAAAGCTTTGTATTTCAGATAAATGCTGTTCTTTTGAACTTTCTATTCATCAAGGAATCCTGAAAAAATAGTACACAACTGTTTTCAACATTGATAATAATCATAAATGTTTCTTGAGGAGCAGATCAGCATATTAGAATGATTTCTGAAGGATCATGTGACACTGAAGACTGGAGTAATGATGCTGAAAATTCAGCTTTGATCACAGGAATAAATTACTTTATAAAATATTTTCAAACAGAAAACAGTTATTTTAAATTGTAATAATATTTCACAATATTACTGTTTTTACCGTATTTTTAATCAAATAAATGCAGTCTTGGTGAGCAGATAAAACTTCTTTTAAAAAGATTAAAAATCTTACCGTGTCCAAACTTTTGACTGGTAGTGTATATATATATATATATATTAATAGTCATGTTCATCACAATGGACATTGGATCTGAACAATAGCAACATTCATATAAGTATACATACTGTATGAACTTTTTGTAAATCATTTCAAGAAAACTTAAAATAAATTATGAAAAAGTTTAAGTTAATACAAAATCCTTGTACATTCAGGTGTAAAAGTGTCCAAAAATAGAATTCAGTTACTGAGTTTGAATTTCACTGTTAGACAGATAATTTTGGTTTGAGTTTATGTTGATTTTGTCATGTCCTCAGGTATTGAATTTCTAACATGAAAAGCTGATAAATATTATAGATGTTTGTTCTTTTTTTCATTTTTCTAATTGAAATGTTTTAAACATAACATGTTTCTTAGGAATATTTTTATTGTTATCAAAATTGATGATCAATCAAGTTTTTTTTTTTGTTTTGTTTCTGTGTCCTCAATCGCTTACCGTCCGGTTAGTCATTTGTAAAACAACAACAAAGGCCTGTTCTATAATGACATCATCATAATCCAGGAAGTGATATTATTTTTGGCGGGAAAACTGAAACATTAGTAAGTATAGAGTGCAGCAGGGATGATGTATTAGTGTAGGCCAACCCGTAAGTTTGCATCACCCTGGTTTACTTGACAAAATCTAATTCGGATTTTTCCATTGTCTTTTGGATTATTGCAAAAAAACAACTAAAACATTGTTGGTCTGTGGTCAACAAAAGATTATGATACTTACACTTTTTTTTTTTTTTTCACAAATGAACACAGATTTTATGAATTTTGAAGCCTAAATTCAATCTCCAGAAATAACAAGCTAACCTTAGGCTATAAACGAACTACACCACGGTCGCTCAACTGTGTGAGCAATGTGTCCTCAGAGTGTGCCCATAAATGAGTGTGTCAAATCTGGTGAAAATCTAATTTTATTTAGGAGTTATATAGGAGTTATAGGAGTTTTATGAGTACATAAAAAATGACCCATGCACGACTTTGATTGCATTTTTTGCCACTTGCTATCAAAATTTTGGCATTTGGGCTTTAACATTTAGCCAACGACCTATATTTCCAAATTTCCTACCGTCATTTAGTCTCGATCGAACCAATGGTTTCAAAGATATTCGCAAGCATTGTTAAAACTCACCATTGTACAAACCATAAGGCGAAACCTAGCATGTTAGGTATTGTTGGACTCGGCAAGGATTCAGGAAGATGACTCCCATGATAATATATATCAAAAGTTTTGAGAGTATGAATATTTGATTTCACCACTAGGTGGCGCCATCTCGAAACTTCTCAGGCTCCTTCAGGGCATCGTGCTGATGACCCATAAAGAGTTTCGTAATGATATGCTAATACGTAAAAAAATATAGCATTTTTCTACAAAATGCAAAATGGTCAACGCTCAAAATGGCTGAAATGGTAAAATTGGATATCAACTCGGCATGCTGCCCTGAATCTAACAAGATCAGTTTTATAATTTTTGGCCAAACCATTCTGAAGTTAGAGTGAATCCAGGGTGATTGGGACACTTTTTCCAAGTCATTTCAATTGCAAAAGTGTCCCAATCACCCTGAATTCACCCTATAAGCAAAATGTTGGCTTATTTTTGCTATCCCTGGACCAGTAGGTGGCGCTGTGCCAAAGCGCAGCATGTAGCCTCATGTCATGCTTGTGATGCCATGTACCACGTTTGGTCAGAATATGCTAAAGCGTTGCAGAGATATAGCCTGGCATGCTCTTCTTCAAATTTGTTAGCACGTTATTCAAGAATGGTTGAGTTTATCAAAAAGCTTTTGATAACTTTTTGCAGGCATAGTCTGAAGATGATCTGATTTTATTTTCATGAAAATTGGAGCAACCGTCTAGGAGGAGTTTGAAAAAGCAGGCTTTGGACAAATTTGGACCAATGGTGGCGCTAGAGAGTTTTATCTAGAGACACCAAATTTGCTGTAGTTAATATTGGGATTGTCCTCTATCAGTGTGCTAAATTTCATAACTTTCCCGCAAGCGGTACTATGGGCTGCCATAGACTCAAGAGCGGAAGAAGAAGAAGAATGAGAACACCAAAGGATACAATAGGAGCCATCGCACCTTTGGTGCTTGTCCCATGATGAGGCTGTGAAAGTGACTAGTGAGTAGAGTTTACCTGTTGTGATGATGAATATAGGTGTGATGATGTTTAATGTCTGTCATCCTCTGTAGTGTCATTCAGACACTTGTTAGCAGATAAAAGATTTAAAACGTTCACGAATGGGGCTTTACTGGTGTGTTTTATGTTGTAGAATAAAACGTGACACTATCTTGAGCTTATGTTCACCACAGACCTTATTTCAGGCTTTTAACAAAAATACCATTTAAAAAAAAACATTGACTTGGACGATGGAACCGGAACTGCTAAATGCAACTCATTTCTAGGTTTTGGCCTGCAAAAATACCTGATCCCTGCAGAGCTCCGCCGGCAATGGATTTGGTGAATACTGTGATGTTTCGCGATATTAATTGTCTTGTGTCACAATCTATCCTGTTTTTAGAAATACTTCTTTAAACTGCAAAAAAATGAAAAGTTACAAAAGTTGAACAGGTATTGCATAGGAATGAGCAGATGTTTTAGTGTGGAGGAGGACGGCATGCAGAATGAACTGAAGACTGGTTCCCACAGACACACAGTCAATGATTATGACCTCTTTCACATATGCCAGCATGAAAATGTAAAGCAAAGATTTAAAGAAAGAAGCAAGCAAATGTGGCACTGAAGTTTAGAAAGAGCTTGAAGTGTGCTTACTTTCTGGTGGGACTCTGTCTTTATGTGGACATCCAGACAGGCTGCGATGGTGCGGGTACAAACCCGTCACATGACCTGTGCCGTCACAGCCAGGCGTTGGACAGCGGCTTTCTTTTTTCCCAGACCGTGAAGAATCTGAATACACACACAATCACACACACACACACACTCATATATAGGATTATTACTGATTCATTTGTTTAAAAAAAAATAAACATGCAGGTGGTCTGATAAAGTCTGGTCCAAGAATTGCCACTTAGACAGAAAGATACCATCTGACCGACATGCAAAGCAACCAAACACGGTTGTTTTTGCAACAAATAAGAGTGAATAAATCTGAAATAAATTATACCACAATGATAGACCAGCACGGGGAAAAAAATAATAAAAAAGTAATAATACCGCAAATGTATAGTATTTATATGTATTTCGATCTGACCATCCAAAAATTAATAAGCACATTGCATTTTTTTAATAAATGCTGTTCTTTTGAAGAATCCAGAAAAAAAAAAAAAAAATCAGTTTCCACAAAATATTTGAAATTGTAATAATATTTCACATTATTACAGTTTTTACTGCATTTTTGATCTAACAAATGCAGCCTTGGTGAGCAGAAGAGACTTTTTTTAACCCCAAACTTGTGACCAGTACAGTATTTGCAACCTTTTGTCCTTGTTAGTGTATCTCTGTGTTTTCTAGTTTGCACAGGCAGTGGCTATCCTGGACCTAGATCTCTTCCTGATATCTGTCCAGGGATACTGGCTGTGTTTCAAACAGAGAGAGTGAAAATGCTACAGTTACCACTGATTAAAATTTTAAGGATGGAGTAACCTAGTAACAGGCATCATGTTGCCTTCTGGTTCAAAGTAAGCTTGAAACAGACAGGAATAGCAGGAGAGCATGTGAAAGACGTGGGCTCAGTTTTGGTGAGACTGAAAATAGATTGCAGTGCTACTCGAATTTTTGGAATATGTGCTTGAAACAATGACGAATTAAGTTCTGCAATGGTTACAAATCTGAGTGAATATCATGAAATGTTCAGGTCATGCAGTATTTCAGCTCAAAATCAAATGAAAAAAGTAATTCTATTTTACATAAAGAACAAAAAATTAGCATTAACATACGGCTTACACAAGGAGGAAACATGGAAAAGCATGAGTGGGGATGCTTCTTTTTCATTGAACTCAGTAAAACATTTACATAAAACTCAGAGGCGGTCATGCTGATCCACACCCATAGATGGCAGTGCAGAGTCAAACACCACTGTGGTCAGTATTTAAAGTACATGAAGAACAGCGCTGGTAACACTAGCTAAAGAACTACTGAATGCATTGAATTGTATTGTAATAGTTTTACTTTATTACAATAAAGAGAAACTAATGAGAATCGTTATTGAGAATAATGAGGATTACAACAATACCAGGTTGCAGCAATGATGTCTGGGAGGGTTTATTCTTGTTTGGTTTCAGAGCCCTGACACTCCTACTGTCTTGTGACTGTGAGCGTGCGGTTCAGAGTTCACCCGGGTCGTATGCTCTGTCTCTGTGATATGTTGTATGTGTGAAGTGTGGTGTTCGGATCATGACACTTCTGTTTGGTTTGGGTTCAGACGTTCATGCTCCATGTTTTGTCTCTTGTTGTGACTGCACATGTTGAGTGTTCATTCACTCATCTTGTCTTCTTGTCTCATGTGTCCTTGTAGAGCGCCAGATTTATGGATTCATTGGCCAGGTGTTCTTGTGTTGTTTTGTTCTCAGTAGAACGCGGCTCGTGTTTTCATTGGCCGCGTGTTTTCATGTTGTCATGTTTTGTGTGGACTTGCAGTCGGTGAGAGCCATGTTTGGTGTGAGCACATGGCTTGTCATGTTTGTTTCTATGTGCCATGAGCTCAGTCCTGTCTATTGTCTTAACCACTTCTCCTTGTTACCTGATTATTGGTCTATTTGCCCCATCTGCTTTTCTTTTGTTAACCTCCTCATCTCCTTTCCTATATATTCTCCCAGTGTTCTCAGTCCAGTACCGTGTCGTAGTTGTGTTTGCACGCTCCCTGTTGTTTTCTGTCTAGTCCAGCCGGTCCTGTTTTCCCCCTCAGGGTAGTTTTTGTTTGTTTTTGTTTTATTTTTGATTAAAAAAAGCCCATCAGCTCCGCATAGAGTTCTCAGCTCTCCCCTTACCTGAAACCTGACAGATATATGCTTAATTATCATGAAAATAATGACAGAGGGCACTATCATACACCCAGAGCAATGCGAGGCAAGTGTTTTTTGCTAGTTTCAGCCCGACGCAGTTATCATTTTCACATCCAGCGCAATGTTGTTTAAATATCAAATGCACTCGTGCCCATCTGTTCACCCATGGGTGTGCTGGTCTGAAAACGAGGTGTGTTCAGGTGCATTGTTGGCGTGTTGCTATTTTGAGGAACTGAAAACGACTGCACCATTGACCAACAAAAACCTGCTCTAAAGTCACTGGCCCAGTATTTTTGTGTTATTTAAAGGGTGTGTTAGTAATATACACCTATAGACGAGTGCACAACACGCGTACACTCTGATGTTACACACACAGGGACGCACAGCAGCACACAAACATGCCAAATATTAAAAATAAAAGGATTACAATGTAAAAGATTATTATTGTGTGCATAAAGATAAAAATGCCTAAATGTCATAATGGGTAGTCATTGCATGTATCAGAATTACCTATTTGCAGTAATGATGAATGAAATTGGCTAATTATTTGACCAATCGTGGCAATACACACATTATTTAAACTGACTCATTAGGTTGAAAGTATCTGTATTCCGCCATGTAAATATCAATCCGTCATGGTGCGAGCACAACTGGCTTTTAAAGGGAATGGGAGATGAGACTCTGATTGGTTTATTATGCCCAAAACACACCCATGACTCATTAAGAGAATAGTACAACCCTTTTGGACCATACACCTGGCACGCCAACCATTTTTTTTTCCATCATTAAACTAGCAAAAGAGGATTCGAACATGCCCTAAGTGCACCTGCGCCATGAGCTTAGATTGTTAAAATAGGGCCCATAATGTACAAAATCCAATTGATGCTGACTTTAGCTTTGTAAACGTACAGTGATAATCTCTTTGCTAGTTGCATTAGCACATGCAAGTGTTCACTGCTAAAGATCTGAGTTATATTCATGCAATCAAATTGTATGAGTTAGCTTAGTTGATATTTCAATTAAATTGCATTTAACTTTGTTTTTGTGTAGTGCAAAATCAAAAATGTTAAGTTTTGCTAACTTCATCTTTGAGTTTCTTAACTTAAAAAAACTGTAATGTAATTCATTTCCTCAAATGTTTTGAGATCTGCCAAATTATTAGGGTTTAATTCAATACAGTTGTTTTTCACAAGAGTATTGTTTTTATAATGTCAATTTTGAGGTGAAATGTGATGTTCTTGACAGGTGTTGTGAGATTCACCCTTTGCTATGCTATTTTAAGGGATCCTAATGTTGTTTTAGATGCTCCTACAACAGGTTCACATTCATCCAAGGTCAAAAAACACTTTAATGTTCTCATAATATCCACTGCAGCATCAGCTCCTTTCTCTCAGTGTCTGAAATGCTTCGATCAAGGATTCGGTCTCTCTAAACCCCGCCTTTCTGAGAGCTGCTCTGCTCTGATTGGTCAAATGGCCCAGTCTGTTGTGATTGGTTGACCACTTACAGCACGTGTCAGAAACTTAACGCTCATTATCATATGTGAATCTCAGCTCTGGATCTTCCTCAGCTCTTGATTCACAGTGATGGCGTCAGTTTTACAGTATCAATCTCAACAAAGTGGATTTGCTTTGGCAGCAGAAAACAGCGTCTTCTCGACACGAACCAAACTCTTCCAGTCTGATACAAGTCTGATTGAGGGCGGGGCAAAGAGACGCTGTTCAGCCAATGAAGACCATAGACTGGCATTATGCAAATTTGTTATAAACCTACGTCTTTTTAGAGACAATAACTCCATTTATCTGCATTAGACCTTTTACATTCACAAACAGCTCTATTACACACTGCATGAAAGATAATATCCAAAAAAGCATAACAGGTGAACTTTACGGTTTTAACCGTCTAATAGACCCTGAAACCTCAGACTATTCTGCAGCCATTTCAAAGAGAGAGAAAACAAACGAGCGAGGGAGAGAGCACAGCCAAGCCGAGCGGAATACATATTAGAAAGTGCTGGATATTGATTGTGGCTCCGGACAAGCCATGCTTTGCATAGCAAATGGCCCCCATTACCATAGCGTCTGTGGATAATTAATGTGCAGTCAGTGGTCCTGTCGTTTGTTATCGGTCATACTGATACTGTTCAATTTCCATCTCCGCCTCGTGCCTTCTTTAAGGAAGAGCTCCTTCCATAACTGTCAGGCCTCCACACTTTTTATAAATCATAATGCCCCCTGGTTAGGCAGCGTCTGCCGCTATTTCTGCCGTGGCGAGATGCTATCGCAGTGTAATGGCCAAGCGTCCCTCATTATTCTCCCATTAGAAAGATAGTGTCTGCCGTGCATACTGGCCAAACGTCCTTTCATGCGTGCTGTCAGCCCTTCCTCATCTGAAGAACAGCGGATGAAAGTTTGCATGTGTTTTTTAAGGGTGCGTTCACCCAAAAATAACAACTCTGACATAATTTACTCACCCTCATGTCATTTTAAACTGCATTTCTGTGAAGAGTGTCTGAGTCAGTCTTTCCAATACAGTGAAAGCATTTCATGTTGAACCAGGGTTATTATAGTTACTGTAGTTATTAAGTGTTCTCCGATCATCTGATTGTTATTGGCCGATAATCATTTTATACAGTTTGGTCTCTATAAAGGCCGATCAGAAGAGTCGATCAGATGAAGCAAAACTTGTGCAGCTAAAATTGCCCCAATTTCTTTTAAGGACCACAAAAGGAGAGTTTTTAAAAAATGTCCCGGGCTTTTGTAGAAATCAGAGCGTTTCAGACAGACTGGGAATAGAAGTACTGCAATAATGTACAGTATGTGAAAAATAATCTGTTTATTGAACATTAATGCATGTTAAAATATTCTAGTAATAAACAAAATAATAGCATCATATGGCCTCTTTAATAAAAACTATAATAATGATATTAAATATTAGATATTAATTTAGCCACTTTCAAATGCCTGCTTTATAAATTTGCATGACATATAATAATATGAACTTGCAATATGATATAATATGATTTTAAACGGTTTTGGGGATACAGTAATCCTTCGATCTTGCTCCCCTGTCCCTGGAGAAACAGGAATAAACCAGGAATCGTATTGAAACTCCCTCGGAATAAGCAGCAGTCTGTACAGAGAAACATACTGGGAAATCAGTGATCTCCAGTGCCACAGCTATATTTCCAAGCAGAGGTTTATAAATAGGCAGCATGAGCACAGGCTGTGTCCCTGGGATGAGATTTGCTGTTCTCCCGGCCGTGCAGATCGCCATTACTTATGCCTGACAAGCTTAGCCTGTGATGTGGCCATGCTGGCCTGTTTGAACAACATTAAGCCACTGCTGTTTGCTCTGCAGGCATGGGGATGTTTGAGAAAGCTTGTCCCGGGGTCAGTATGGGATCCTCTCTCAGAGCAAAGGAACGCAGAAGAGCGCTGAACCTGTCCACTTAAACTGACCTATCTGCTCTGGGGATGATATCATTTCATTATTAAAGGAGCAGTTCACCCAGACATGAAAAAGCATATTCCAAGTCTTCTGAAGCCATACAATAACTTGTGTGAAGAACAGACTGAAAATTAGGTTATTAAAAACTGAAAATCAATCTTATGTATCCACCATATTTTTTAGAAGCAGTACTGTTGTTGTATCACGAAATGTAGTTTTAAGAGTTTTTTTAGGCGAGAATGCAGTTATTTATACCTCAAATATGTGACTCATATATAAACATAGCACCTATTTTACTATTTGTTTAGACCCTTTTGCAGATGTGAGCTCCAGGCCGTCAGCGGTCGTTCAGTGCTCGTGTACCCGCTGAGAACAGCTTCATCTCGGCCAGTGCTTCGCGAATTTGGCCGGCTCTTATGTAGATTGTGGTTAAAATTATAATTCATTTCCCTGCTGAAAAATCCAGCTAAAACCAGCCTAAGCTGGTTGGCTGGTCTTAGCTGGTTTAAGCTGGAAGTAGCTGGTGTTCAGCTGGTTTAAGCTGGTCTCCCAGCCTCCTAGCTAACCAAAACCCCTCTAAAACCAGCTGGAAGACCAGCTAAAACCAGCCTGACCAGCTTAGTCTGGTTTTAGCTGGATTTTTCAGCAGGGTTGGGGTATATCAAACAGGCAATCTTTGGTCTTATTAATCTATTACTTGTTCCAGAGCAAAAAGATTTGGTTTAAGGGGAAAATTGAACTTCATAACTTTATATTTAGGCTATTTTTAACTTAAATCCTGTACTGGAGCACTACTTTTGTATGCTTGACTGAATTGTTTGCTTGTATTTCTTATTTATTTGATTGTATTTATAGTTTGCTTGTGTTTATGTCTTTTATAATGCCTACTGTTGGTAATTTAAATATTGTTGTTCAATAAATATTATTTTATGTAAATAATATGCAGTATTTTGTATTGAGAAAGAGTCCGTCAATAGTATCAGTGAAAGTTACATTACTCCTCCATTAGATGGCGGCAAAGACTCTCTTTATGAGTGAGTCAGAACAAGGAAGTTGTTTTAGCGCTGTGGGAAATCCCCTTAACTTTTAAAAGGACAAAGATAAAGATGTCGCGTTCCTCAGTGGACATTCAAACTGATCTCTTTAAAATGGATATAATATTATGGACATCAACCTGAAGAATGAATCCTGTATCAGATGCAGGTAATACACTTGTTTAGTCGATCTCTCTCTCATAATACCATAACACTCTACATAATACAATGAGCTTCAATGAAGCGACTCAACGTTCCTTTGTTACTAGTTCTAAAGTGACATTTTAGAATTAGTAACGGATCTTGGGCTCAACTGTTAAACTGTCAACTTGAGATTTGAGTCTGTGGCGGAAGGAAGTAGTTCCTCACAAAAGAGGGTTTTAAAGACACTCCATTGTTGTTTTTATTTGTTCACACACTCATGCCGTCGAACTGTTGTATAAACACAATATCACACTAGTAGCCATGTGATATCGCTCTATATCAACATGCTGTGATTACCTACAGCCGAATATATACACACACAATCAAACCAAAAATTATTTAAACATTTTTGATATTTTTGATATATATTTCACTAGTGGGTGCAGGACACTATAGTTCATTTATGTAAGTGAGGATGGCAAAATAAGTAAACTATGACATATTTGTGACAAATATCTATCTATCTATCTATCTATCTATCTATCTATATATATATATATATATATATATATATATATATATACTATAGAGATAAAAATGTACTACAGAAAGATAAATGTGACAGTTAAGCACAGGTAAAGCAAATGTTAATGAAAATGGCCAAACATATTACAATACATAGTAATATACTCAATTCTCTCCATATTCTCACATACAGTACACATTATAATGCTCACTGGTGTTCTCGTTAGCATTAGGTCAACTCATTCTGTTCTAGAAAATAAATGTAGGAGTCCCAGATCATATATATATATATATATATATATATATATATATATATATATATATATAGGTTTGATTGAATAGGTGAACCTTTCCATTGCTAAACAAGAAGAAAATTCTTTTGTCCAAAGTGATAAAGATGAGCCCTGAATACTTTTCCAATGTATGGCAATAATGCATGTTTATTAGACATATGTTTACAAACTTCTGTTCATGTAACTTCAAAGATATGGCTGGCGGAAGAAGACCAAAGACACCAATCTTGGGGCAGACCAGGATTTCTTTACCAATCATTTCACATATTGTACAAACTACTGCTTTCCAAAAGCAATATAGGTGCTCACATTGCCTAATACAATGAAATAATGTCCTTTTATGGGTTGTATATTTTCCACAGATGTCTAAAATATGTGCACTGTATTTAAAAAAACTTTTGCATGCATATTTTCAGATTTGTCAGGTTTGAAATATTATTGGTTCTCACATGTCCAGTAACCACACTCAAGAGCATGAGCTGTGAATGAAGCTGAGGTGGTCTGTTCCTCACACAAAGCATATGGCCTCTCTCTCTCTCTCTCTCTCTCGAAAAATTTTTTTTTTGGGAGCTTGACAGTCCTGTAAATGTAGTTTGTCACTGCATGGGAAGAATAGCTTAAAATATATTATTTTGTGTTCAATGGAAGGAAGAAAGTCATACAGTTTGGAACGAAATGAGGGTGAGTAGAAGAAAATAACTGCAATTACATACATTGTTGAAGGTGATGATACTAATTTTCTAAATATTTTTACTCTCAGGTTTCATCCTAATACACTACACACAGTAATGTCATAATCACATGCTATTATTCCTAGTCTTTCTCATCATTTGGCGTGTTTATGGGACAGTGCAGAGGAGAGTGCCAGAAAACAATTGGGAAAAAGAGGGAAAATGTGAGTGGAAATTGGTAGCATGTGCACTAACTTACTGTTAT
Source organism: Hypophthalmichthys molitrix (assembly GCA_037950675.1). Taxonomy (NCBI): domain Eukaryota; kingdom Metazoa; phylum Chordata; class Actinopteri; order Cypriniformes; family Xenocyprididae; genus Hypophthalmichthys; species Hypophthalmichthys molitrix. Next base: position 257,890 of record CM075508.1, read on the forward strand.
TAGAGTAATGCTCCCATACACTAAAAGACTTTCAGTCCTCTGATAGCTGTTCTTGTGCTAACTGTGGATTATTCACAAGTGTTTGTCATCGCTGATGTCAGTTCTACACATTTCATATCTCTTGGGCGGTGACACTTCTCTCCGATCACATCTTTGAAAACACACATTATTTATTGTAAATAAAACAAAGATTATTAGAGTAAGTTTTACAAGAAACTAAATATTTCATGTTTAATTCAATGTTACTTTGTAATTATTTGTGAAATTTACTAGTAATTTCTAAGTGAAAACTGTTTCAATGTAAATCCTACACCAAGTTTTCTCATGCGACCTCGTCATTTGCCTGCGATTTCATGCTTTCGTCGACGAGCTCCATTAATCAGGCTTAAAATTGTATATTGCATTATTTTAATTAGTCATATCACTGACTTGATTAACTTGACCCAAAAGCAGAGGCTCCACCTTTTCAACATTTTTTATGTACTTCAGTGAAGCAGGACAATGAAAGCTGGTTGTCCTCTAAAGCAGTGGATCTCAACCTCTTTGACTTCAAGGGCCTCCTATTGTCCACAACAATGTTTGAAGGCTTGATTTTTAGTTGTTGTAGCTTCTTTTAGTGCTTATTTTGTATTATTTTAAATAAATTTAAGTCATCTTGAGGCCCCCTAATGGCCCCCGGCCCATGTTTGAGAACCACATGAACTGGTGTGACATCACTTTAAACAAAATCAGGTCAAAATGAAGTTTGCTTTGGAGTTTGTTTTGGTAATTCTAAAAAGCTTGCAAAAGTGAAGTGTTTGATAAACGCCTTTGAACGACCATTGGATCATGGTGATGATGTAACAGGTGGGTGTGTCTCTGAGGCTCCGCCTTCTCTGAGGTGTAAATCTTCTCTGGTTCATTTCTTCTGTTCAGTTCAGTCAAAGTCAGATACAAGTAAAAACATGAACACACTGGAGAGCTGCTTTATAGTAGAAACTGAAGCTGTAACTCTAATTGAAAGAGTCAATGTTTTTTCATGTTTAATACTGTAAAACTGCTGCTTTAAATCAATTGTATGAAGTGCTGTATAAATAAACGTAGTGTGACTTGACTGGAGTGCTGAATTGCAGAGCTGGTGCAAACACATCCACATCACTACAATCAGATGCTTTCTTACTGCTGTTTTCTCATATTTGTGGTGTTTAATTTGTTATTGAGAGGAAAGCGCACATATGTACATATTCATCAAATGGCCGATCTCAGTACGGCCCTGCTCAGGTATTTTGAACTTGTTTTTACTCCTAAGCAAAGAATGATACTTAGCATTGAGTATATTGGGGACTTAACTCTCAAGACAAATCAGTTCTAGTGCTGGTGGTGTTTTGTAATATGAGATTACCTTTAAGGTAGTAGGGCTTCTTTAGGCCATCGTGGTGCAGACGCGCCTTCCTCTCCTCCACACAGCTGTGCCTCAAACCATCATGCAAATGCAGTCTATCTCTCCTGACTGCTTCCGACGCCATTTTGTCCCGCAAAGCTTTAGTCCGCTCCGTTTCCAGCGCTATGGCCTTCTCCAGCAGTGACAGGTTGCCCTTGGTCATATCGAAAACGTCCTCTGAGCGGTCCGACGTGACCGAAGTTGTGTCTTCATCGCAGTCCTGGAAGCCCTTGTGCTCCGCGGCGCAGCTGGAGAAAGTCTTGGAGCGCGGGCTGAGCTGCTCCTCGAGCTTCATCAGGTTGACCATGTCGGAGTAGTTCCTCTCGAGGACGCGGCACTCCTCAGGACTCTGATGATGCTGCTGGGCCTCTTGATAAAGCTGATGAGCCTGCTGGTGGGGGTGCATAGAAAAAACAGATTTTATTAACCAACCATTAACCAACAGTAAAAATTTGGATTGATTAATACCCCTGCTGAAAAATCCAGCATTGGTGGTCACCAGCATAAGGTATGTTTTGCATGCTGGGACCAGATACACCAGCTCAGTTTTGTTTAAGAACAGCTGGTCTGGACCAACATGGAATTCATGCTGGCTTATGCTGGATCTTTCAGCAGGGACTAAAAAGTAATGATAACATTTCAAAAAGGAAATATATGGCCACTGCAGATAAACTCAGTTGTCACTATGAAATCAAAATGTAAAATGCAAAATATTGCAGTATTTATTATAAATAATTTATTCGTGCACATATTTGTTTTGTTTTTTTAAATTCATGTTCCTCATAATCTTGAATCAGAATATCTTCTCCCTCTTGCAGCATCTCTTCTCTCTGATGATGAGGGCGGGGCAACCTGTCACTCACATGAGATCCACCAATAGCAAACCACAACCATCCAATCAATTTCCCACAGATAAAATCAAGCCCCGCCCTACATTTGCTCTTGTTTCTGAAGTCGTTTTATTCAGATATACGGCACAATAGAAGAAAGGAATATCACAATGTCTGTTTCATGCCGACTTCAAATGCTCAAAGTGCCCTTATTAACAAAATCTCTTAAAGTCCCCCTGTAGTCAATAGTTTTACCCCTTAAAACTCACCTTTGATCACCAAAATGACATATTTAAACTAGTGCTGTCAACGTTAACGCGTTAACGCATGCAATTAATTTTTTTTCCAGTTTAACGCATTAAAAATAGTAACACAATTAACGCAGCATCCGTTTTTTTCTGTCATCCTTTGGCTAGCATTACAATATATGATCACACTCTTATTCATGCAAACGTTTTTAAACCATTTAAACGCGCCAAAAGAGAAATAGAGAAGGCGCTGTTTGTGAATGTACTGTCACACACACACGACGCACAGAAAGACGCGTGGCTTTGTACGCATGGACGGCGCGAGCCAGAAGCGAGTTCACTTTCGCAAACAATAACCCACACAATAATGCCAAAAACATGCCGTCTGTCTTTGAAGATAATGAAAGAACAAAGGTAACAGAAAATTACTCACTGCTCTTGACTAAAGAACTTCTGTAGCTTTAATAATGATTATCTATATTTAATTTAGGCTATAAATTATGCAGTGCAGACTGTTTGGTATACAAAATACAATTTCTGTATTTTTTCCTATCTGTTAAACAGGTAGGAAAGGCACAGGTAAATATGACATTTATTATGGGTTTATGTGAGGATTGTTCTAAGTTCACTTAAATTAAAAGTTGTTATATTTTTGAAGCCTAATAAATGTAAAAAAAATGATATAGCTTACAATTACAATTACACTAGCTGTTAGTATCAGTGATACTGTCCTTCATTCATAAAAAGATGCCATTAAACAAGTATTTAAAATATTCTGTCTTCATGTTGTTTCTTTATGTTGTTTTAATTTGGAGATTAACTGTGAAATTATTACATTATAAAATATATTAAAAATGTAAGTGTTTTTAAATGCGATTAATCACAGAATTTTTTTTAATCGATTGACTGCACTAATTTAAACATTTTTTACACACAAATTCTTCATGCCTTAAAACAGCTTACATGTAACTCTACACCCTTGCTTCATTTAGTACACGTGAATAATATGCAAATTAGCCCCACCTCCACTCACTCACACTAGCTCAGAGATCCACTTGGTCAACTTTACTATAGTAAATGCTACAAGATGGCAAATGGAAATACTGGTTTAGTTCAGCCATATATAAACACATGATTTGTCTTAAAGCATATTAAAAACACCACATAGACATATAAACAACATTAAAAACTTGATTATCACCACAGAGGGACTTTAAGGCCAATTCACACTGCACCACTAAATGCCGACCAACCGCAAAAGACATGTTTGTCGGGTTTTGTTGGATCAGTGTGTTACCTCTGTCAATGTAAGAAGCAATGCGTTGTAATTTAGTGACTGGAGCTGTTGGTCTCCGTCTGTCGATGCAGTGTGAATTAGCCTTTACACAACTATTCCTTGAGGGTGGGTCAAAGCAGACAGTAGGCGGGCATTATGCAAAAGTGTAACATGATGATGATGACGGAAATGATGGCAGAACTATAAACGATGCGATTCAAGAAAGTGTTTTCTGTTGGAGAGATTCACTCATTTGTGCTTTGTAACTCTGCAGATTGTTTACATGCACAAACTTCTACATTACACACTTAACACATGATTTACAGGAGTGACAGCCGCATTTTACAACTAAATTAACTTCAAGTAGTGACAACCGAATTTACGCAATTTCTGCACAGTGTGTACGAATCTGAACTGAACAACTAGTTGTTAATGATGTATTTGAACGTGTTTCAGGAACGTGTCTCTCTTCTGAATGTACGCTGCAAGAAAATCACAGGAAAAGAGTTATGAATCTGGAGTGCTCCTCAAACAGAAGGCTGTGTCCTAGTAAGGCTGCCTCAATTTAAAGCATCCTTGGAATCAAACTTCGTTTTGCATCCTTCATTCAGCTCATTTTGAAGGATGCATCAAGTGTATCCTTCTCGTCCTTCAGTCACCCACAATTCTTTGCACATGTTCCAATTCATGCAGTATTGCTGTAAATGCTGTATTTGGTATTAAAGTGGCTCACTTCAGGAGACATTTCCAAACAACAAGCCCAAAGACGCTTATAATAAGTGGACATGGCAACACTGCAAGAGCGCACTCTGTGAAGCTGTCCGAGCATAAACAAAACACAGCTCTGACAACTGTGCTATAGTTAAAACTGACGGATGTAACGAGTCGTTTGACACCAAACATCCATAAAACATCTAATCCTTGCTATGATAATCACTGTGTCAGTCATTGGAGTTTTAGGAGTGCTCCTTAAAGGGGACATATCATGAAAATCTGACTTTTTCCGTGTTTAAGTGCTATAATCATGTCCACAGTGCATCTACCAACCTAGAAAATGTGAAAAAGGACAACCCAGTAACTTTGTTTTGGCAAGCCTTTCTCTGCAAATATGTGAAAAAATGAGCTGCTCAGTGTGCTTTCCCTTAGCCTCCATACGCTCTATTACTTTATGCTAGCACAAACAGAAGTTGTGAAATGTTATTTTACACCGGACTGCTTCACAAACGAGGGTCAATTCAACACAAAAGATTAACATGACGGCACATGCTAGTGGATGAGTTGAATCAACTCCACAGCAACTACATAAATTTATCCACTAACCATTCAGAAACGTCCAGTTTCATTCTAAAAGTTGTAACTTCTTCCTGAGTCTCTCCATCAGTGTCGACTCCGGTTTGAACAATGTAAGGCTGAACACCGTTACTGACAATCCTCATTTTGGCTGCGTGAGATTCTCCAGCTTTGTTGTTGTTGAGCTGTTAAAGCTCCGCCCTCTTCTGGAAAGGTGGCGGGAGCAGCAGCTCATTTGCATTTAAAGGGACACGCACAAAATCGGCGTGTTTTCGCTCACACCCAAATAGGGGCAAATTTGACAAGCTATAATAAATAATCTGAAAAATGAGTTCTGTGTGAATGGCCCCTTATTCCATACACACACGGAACAATAATTTAGCACTTCTGGGTAATATCCCGGATCAAGGTTGCCAGGTTTGAGTAACAAAACCAGCCCAATGACCCTATCAAAAACACCAAACTCAAAACATGCCACTCACATACCAAAAACACATATTTCACAGTCACTGCTATGCATTATACACAGTTTCAACTTGAAAATGTCTATATAGTAGTTTCATAAAGGAGCCACCCTCGTAAAACTCATCATCTAGCACAGTGTTTTGGTAGAATGTAAAATATTGCATAAATTGTATTTGACTGAAATGCTTGTAGTTAAATATGTCAAACCTTTAACCTGCAGGGGAAAAAAAATAAGCCCTGGCAACGGTTTAAATGTAGGCTAATTCTGTGGGAAACTTGGCAACTACATATATATACATATAGACAGCACTATCGCCGCCAGAGGATTCAGTGTGTGTTTTTGTTTTGTTAATATGTTAGTAATTTAAGTGAAATATATTTTGTGTAGGCTTACTTATTCTGTCAGTTTTTCTCTGTCCACAGCAGCGCTGCAGGTGCGTGATGATGTGATGATGTAATAACCTGAATGTTTTGTTGTTGTTTATGCTGCTGTTTGCGCATGTAAAAATAAACCCCTTCTTATGAATTTTTTTTCATATTTTTAATGTGTCACATGCATTCTAATTTAATTCTAAATTATGATTTAATTCTTCTATAAACTTCTAATCTAATCTCAGTTAAGGATTAATGTTTGGCTATCATCATCATAGATCAGGGAAAACATTCTAAAGGAACATCCATACCTGCTGGGTACTGTTGAGCCGCTCGGCTGGCTTGGTTTCGCTTAGCTTGCGCGCCAAGTCAAAGCACTGGTTGCGAAGACACTCCAAACTGCTCAGACAAACTTCTTCATCGCTCTTCTCCACCATCTGACCATTACTGGTGGGTTTACCGCCGGGCCCGTTGATGTTACCGCAGTCCGTGTTCTCGCCCCCCTCGTCCTGATACGGCTTCTCGTGGAGGTTTTCCGAGAGCGTGACTCCGTGACCCTGCGCCAGGAGCTTCAGAGAGTCCACGGTCTCCCTTACCACATCACTGTTCACGTCCAGACTCAGCTCACCCTTCCTTGAGCCCTCCTCATCTTCATCATCTTCATCATCATCTTCATCTTCTTCCTCCTCCTCCTCCTCTTCCTCTTCTGCGCTGTTGGAAGAGTTGCTGTTCATCTCGGACTCGGTCATGGCCCGGTAAGCAGCGTCCTCTGCGATCTTGCCCAGGTTAAGCAGAGATTTGGCCACCAGTTCATCATAGTTGTCATATTCATCGTTGTTGTTGTTGTCCTTCTCCGTGGAGGGGCTCGGTCTGCTGGGACTGCAATTCATATGGTCACTGTCTGTGGAAGACAAGCAGATATTGTCATACTACAGTAGCAGTTAAACAGATAACGCTGCTTTGTTCAAAACAGTTTAATGTTTGAGTCTAAACCACCTTTGCATCAGGGCCATGACCACCTTAGGCTACATCTACATTAATCCAGATACATTCGAAAACATCTTTTTGTCTACATATTTTAGATGGTGTTTCTATCCTGTGAAAACTACGGTTTTTGAAGAAGCTTTCCCAATTTGAAAACACTGTTTTTGCATTGAAGTATGGACTGTGAAATCTGAGTTATCGATGAAATATAAAAGATGACGTTTGTATTTGGATTAATGTAGACATCAATGGGGACAAGACCTCCGAAAATTAGAAATGGCCAAATTGTTCCCACAAATTTTATAGTTTAAAAGTAAGATAATAAAATGACAAATTACAATCAATATTTCATGTCTCACATATTTATGTAGGCCTATTTGATAAGTAGCCAAAACAATTTGTATCATTGCAAAATGATTTTAATAATGACAGGCGGGTTCATGATCGTTCCTACATATTCAATCATCATTATCAAAACTTACATTATATGCAAAGTAGTAAATATTTTGAATATGCATAGTCAAATGGAGTCTTTTTCACAGACATTTCAGTAATAATTAACAATAATTTTCAAATTTATATGATTTTTTTAATGTACATTTATTACATTAGCATATTATCTTGGCAAGTTTGCCCTGCTATAGTTTGCGTTCACATTCTAAAGAAATGAGAAAAGGGTCCGTTCCCTAAAATATTCTTTATGATATTTCTTGATTGTAAATTATATTGAAATATAACATCATATTTTTTTAAATAAAGTTCTTTTCAGTGTAAAATTTTCATCCAACCTGGACAATGTTGCAGAGGAAAATACTGATTATCAATATGACAATATTTTAATGCAATAAAATATCTAATTAATATAATACAAATTATAATTCCATGTAATGGTTTTCTCAGTATTTATGAGTGGTATATATTAATAGCCTAGCTACATGCTAACAGAAGAATATTGTCAAGTGTGAATGCAGGATTGGCTGTTAATGAAGCTGTGCTTATGAAGAGCAAAATCAGTTACTTATAAGGTCCTAATTTAATTAACATGCTGTCGACAACTGTTCATGTATTCAGCTCACTAGGTTTTGAGACAAAGCCAATATCTTAGGTAAGAAAACAGCACAGAAAACAGGGTCAATGCCAATACATGTGGGCGTTTGATTGTTAATTAGACTAGAAGGCTCTGTCAGGTCTGATTGGAGGGAGCGTGTGGCTGGCTGAGCTGTCTGAAGTGTCTGAGACACATCTCACGCCTACTCCCTTATTTAGCAGACATTCGCAGACCACCAGAACTGAGGCACCAGCTCAAATACTCAAACCATTAGTAGGCAACAAGAATGGCATCTTTTGTTTTATTATGTTATGTTAGATTTGTTTAGCAAACAACCATTAATTCTAATTGTAATACAAATTCTCAGGAAATGAAGCTGTTCTTTTCTCCATGACATGCCACTGATATAATTAAAAGGAAAAATCTAGTGACAGATTTGACACTGTTTGGAAGTTTTAAAATATGAAATGCTCTGATGTTTCTTACAATCTAATCTGAGGTAGCCCTCAAAGGCCTTTATGTCCTTTCCATCTGGTAGAAACATATGGAAGTTTTTAAGTTTTTCTTACAGTATTTAATTATGTTTACACCTATATTATAATTTCTGATATGGAGGAAAAATCACAGCCACATATAGATATATATACACTGCCTGGCCAAAAGTCGCTGTTTGGATTTAATGGGGTCATGAACTGTGTTGTTTTATTGTTTTATAATGTTTCCTGGGGTGCACTAATAATGTTAGTATGCTTTTTACATCAAAAATCATCATAATTTATAAATAAAAGGCATTTTTCTACCCTGATTTTATCCTCTGGTTTGAGCGCTCTGTTTTAAGGGGCGTGTCTGCTGAGAGACTTCAGTGTAAACGCCCACTGCTGTGATTGGCTGACATCTTTCATTTGAAATAGCTAAATATTACTCTCTCTTTTAGCATGTTTTTACTATTACAGCTCTCAAGGTTAACTAATCGTGAAAAGTGTTGCATTATATTTAGATCGTGGCATGAAAGGTTGCAGTGATGATCATTGTAGTTGATCACAGACATGTTGAGCTCATGAAAGCAGTGATCTCGTCATTGAAACTCAATTTCTGCACACTAACCAATGCTTTCATCATAACTAACAGTGCAAACGCAATGTAAATAAGAGAATAAAATAAAATGGGAGTTTTGGCACGACTCAAGTTCAGAATTGCCACCTAATTAGGCTTGAACGGTTAAATACACATACTTATGTGTCAAAGTGACTGTCATTGCAAGTAAACACGTAAACAGTTGAGAAAGAAAAGGCACAAGTATATTGGGTCCATGCAGTCAGTCTTAAAGTGACAGCATCCAGATATATCTGCTGTCGTCTGCATCATTAATGTTAATCAAACAACAAAAAAACAGAAAATCTCTTTGCAGTCTTGACTGAATCACTTTTTTAAGAATAGTAAGAATAAATGTATATTTAATTTACGCAGTAACGCAGTGTTTTTTATGCATCTGATTAACTTATACAATTTATGTAGTATTTCATATTTCTATTGTTTGAAGTTTTTCCAGGTATATTTCATTTGTGTCTTTGTTCTATTGGAGTTTGTCTTCCTATATGCTTGTAATCAGTTTCATTGTTCTTTCTTTAGAATTTTTTTTACTTATTACTTTTATTGTGATATTGAAAATGGTGACAAGAATTATGAAATTTTAATGGTACCAAAAAAACTTTATTTAAAGCAAAAATAACTATATTGTGATTCATTATCGTGAAATAAAATTACTCATATTGTGATTTAAGATTCTGGTTGTATCGCCCACCCCTAGTAGCATGTTATGATTAGAATAATAAATCATACAAAATAAACATAAATCAATAATTATCATGATTCTCTCTGCAAGACTGTAAGCACACACTGTATTTCAGATTGGGATTAACAGTAGAACCAATAGTATTTGTTGTTCAGATTAAATGATGGAAAACATATATAAGTTTTGACACTTTTTGTAGCAGTCTGACTGTTGCTATATTTGAGGGCATTGGTCCTGCCAGAGCTCACCTTCAGTAGGAACTGAGCACCTCCGTTTTTTTGAGAGGGCTGTTTTTAGCCTGATACTGAGACCGTAATGAAGGTCACCACAAAATCATCCAACTGCACCTCAAATTACAGTGACCTTCTTCCAAAGATGCCTAACTGCCAAATTACCTCCTCTGCCCCTCTGGAGGCTGAAATACTTCACATTCAGGTCTGGTTTTGTTTCTAAACCCAAAAATAAAACATTCTGATGCCAGATTAACCATATAAAGTCTTCTGCATCATATCTGATATATTTCTAAAGCCTCCAAATGTGATGAAAACTTATGTATATACTGTTCCATAAAATAAATAAATAAATAAATAAAGATTTCTTTGACTATTATGTAATTTGTCAGGCTTTACAGGGTTAAAACTGGGAGCCAAATGACTGCATAATAACTCAAACTATGTCCACCTTTAATGGATTTATTTGAACCCTCACCTATTTCTTGAATTTGCTCCTCGTCCTCTTCCTCGTCTTCCTCCACCTCATCCTCTTCTTCATCATCCTCCCCCTCTCTTTCTACTCCTTCTTCCTCTTCCTCCTCCACCACCTCCTCTTCTTCCTGCTCCACCTCTTCCTCTTCTCCATTAATCACTTCTACCTCTTCCTGATCATATTGGTCCTCATTGTCTGTATATTCCTCCTCCGCTTCCTCTTCTTCTTCCTTTTCCTCCTCTTCTTCCTCCTCCTCCTCCTCTTCTTCCTCTTCTTTTTCATCCATCTCCTCCATTTTGTGTGTCCTGTAGCATTTCTCCATTGACTGCTGGTCTACGACTGTTAGGAAGACCTTCCTCTTGGCCGAGGGCTCCAGGGCGTGAGTCTCCAGGGGTTTTCTCTTCTTGGAGACAGGACAGCCATACACACTGGATATGGAGAGATAAGAAAAAGGCAATTAGAAAACTGGCTTGCGAACTGCCAGAAATTAGCACAGTCCAGCGGACTCAAGACCAAGGTACATCATTTACAGCACACAGGCTGAAGGAGCTTTGAATTGGGACAAATATAGCAGGCTGCATGCCAAATCATTTATGGGTTACACAGGCAGAATCAATAGACCCTAGTCAGGGGAGACGCCATATTCAATTTGCAATGAATGACAACAAAACTGTGAGACAGTATATTTAAAGTGCCCACATTATGCCCATTTATTTTGGGGGTCTAGCAGTATACATTTACAGGATTTGAAATTTTTTCGTACTGTATATATTCTGTATAAAGCTCTGTTTTAGTTCCTGTCTCTTTAAATCCCGCCTTTCTGAAAAACTAAGTCTGTTCTGATTGGTCAGCTGGCCCAGTCAGTTGTGATTGGTCAGCCATTTAAAGCATGTGTTGAAAATATAAAGCCCCTTACCGAGGCTTCATGAGCAGCTGGAAAATTATTATATCTACAGTATGTTATCTATGGCGTCAGTATTGGAAGTCCATTTATGCAGCGAAGAACAAAAGTGTATGTGAATATGTAACATGATGGCATAGCTAAGTCAAGGAAATAATGGCAGGACTACAAACAAGGTGTTTCAGGCAGGTGTCTTCTGTTGGAGAGATTCAGTCTTTGAGTTTTGTAATTTTGTAGACACACACACACACACACACACACACAATACCTTGCAGCTGTGGGATTAAGAGGTGATTAATTGCATTTTATACCTTCAGCAAATATATATATCTTATAGATCCTCCCGGCAGCAGGAGCAGGTGATTTTATCATCTAATAATCAGTGTATTGATCCAGTGTTCAGACCAGGGGACATGATTTCTTTTTCATTTGAGCCAGAGAGAGTGAGTAACAATCCTTTACCCTTAATAGTTCAGCCTAGCACACAGCCGGCTAACTGTACATTTCAATGGGATAAATATTTTATTATGAACAACATACCAAAAATTGTAAATAAATGTACATGTTTAGAATTGAGGGACTTATAATTTGAATTACTATATACTATATATATATTTATATATAATTACAACAGTTCTTTCTGGTTCTTGAATCTGATTGGCTGAGAGCCGTGTGATATTCTCACAGTATCAGCACTGGTACAGTTTCACTGTTTGTATCACTCTGCTTGCGGCGACTGTCATGGCAGTCGAGCAAATCACGCTTTTGCAGATGTGAGCTCCAGGCGGTCAGCGGTCGTTCAGTGCTCGTGTACCCGCTGAGAACAGCTTCATCTCGGCCAGTGCTTCGGGAATTTACCGCTGGCTCTTATGTAGATAATGGTTAAAAATATAATTCATTTGAGGTATATCAAACGAGCAATCCTTGGTCTTATTAATATATTGTTCCAGACCAAAACAATTTGGGTTAAGGGGAAAATTAAATTTCATAACTTTTTATATAGGGCCAGATTTACTAAACGGGGCAAATTAGCATGAGAGCGCAATTCCACAAATGCGGCGATGGGAGTGGCAAGTTTTGCGCGTGATCTACTGCTGACGCGCAAATTAAAGAACATATGCGTTGGTCATTTACATAATGACCAACGCAATCTAACAAGAGTAGCGCAAATTAGCGTTGGGTTGCAAATAAGCAGAGCTGATGCTCATCAGGTGCGGGTCGACACAGGCGCAACTTGTTACATAAGGATAACGTCTTCCTCTGGCATTCCAAAGAAATTAATATGAGTGGAAAATAATTTCTCCCTTCTATCATGCGCTCTCTGTTCTCTGTGGTGTCTCCTCCCAGCAGTAACAACTGCAGCCATGTCGCAAAATGGTTAAGACATGCTTTTTTTGGGTGGTAAATAAAGGTGCAAATACCAATAAATTGACTAGCGCAAACATTAGTAAATCGCATTGCGTGATTTATTTAAATACTCTCCTCCCATAAATTTTATGTCTGAAATGGAAACTCCTACAAATGCATATGCAATATGTTCAGCCGCAAAAACAACTCAGTCCACGCCTTTTCAGCGCTAATTTTGCACTGCGTGTCTTTAGTAAATCCTGACAGTAGTTTTTTTAATGCAAGCTGTTAGTAAATCTTGCCCTTAGGCTATATTTTACTTAAATCCTGTACTGGAGCGCTGCTTTTGTACGTTTGACTGAATCGTTTGCTAGTGTTTTTTATTTGATTGTGTTTATAGTTTGCTTGTGTTTATGTCTTTTATAATGGCTATTGTTGTTCATTTAAATATTGTTGTTCAATAAATATTATTTTATTTAAATAATAAGCCTTATTTGGTATAGAGAAAGGGTCCGTTTATAGTATCAGTGAAAGTTACATTACTCCTCCATTAGATGGCGGCAAAGACTCTCTTTATGAGTGAGTCAGAACAAGGAAGTTGTTTTATCACTGTGGGAAATCCCCTTAACTTTTAAAAAGACAAAGACAAAGATGTTGCATTCCTCAGTGGACATTCAAAATGATTTCTTTAAAATGGATATATAACAGTTACATAAACAAGAAGTTAATGTACATTTTACATACATACGCATTCTGGCTTCCCCTAAACTTTGTTCAATGCGAGTGCCATTTCCTCTATATGACCAGTCATTTACGGTGTCTTCAGCCGGGTGTTGACAGTGCGTGAGAACAGGTGAGACCTGAACAGCACACAATGTTTGCTTCTCTTTCAAGTCTTGATCTTGAACAGACAAATTTACACAAAAATTATGTAAGCCCCGGGTATACTTCGGCCGTCCGCACACCCCGTCCGCGTGCAGCCCAAATTTCGAGACCGTGCATGCACAAGCAGGACAGAACAGTCCACTAGGTGGCAATACACACAGTACTGAGCACAATGTGCAGTCGTCGAAGAAGAGTGTGTAAAGAGCGATTCAAAAACAAGACAAGTAAACTCAGAAGCATGCCTTCTACGTCATATTTGATTCCTGTCCTCTTGGTGTATCCTCTGAACTATGTTGCATTGGTGGATGCACTATTTTTCTTCTCCGATCCTGCCCAGCGAATGTCTGGTAAAGAGTATAGAAAAAATTGTACTGCGCATGTGTTCGAACTCGGTCATCCGCACGCATCCGTGGTTAGTATACTTTGAAAGACGCACGGGCGCGTCCGGGCGCGGAAAGTGAAGTATACCCGGGGCTTTAAAGTGACAGCAGCCTAATATTCCTGCTGTCTGAATGTGGTTTTAATGTTAATCAAACAACAAAAGACAAGGAAATCACACTGCTCTTGACTGAATAGCTTTTGTAACTTAATTAATAATTAATAATGATTTATCTTTATTTAATTTATATAGTGAAGATTATATGCAGTGTTGTTTTGCATTTGATTAGCTACTTTATTCAATTTCTATACCTGAAAACTACTGTTATCTATCTATCTAAAAAGCCTTTTTAGAGTATGTCAGCACCAATTCCACCATGTCTATCTTTACTCCCTACCACATAAACACACACATTTACCCAGTCTCCTCACATGGACAGGCAGCAGAGCTCAGGCCCAAATTAACCAGTGTCCATCTGTCAGCTGTCGAGCCGATTGGCAGGTTCCATCTCCCTAGAATGTGAGTTTATTGGGCTGACCCTTCCAACAGGGCACTATTTCATTTGGGAGACCATGACCGGAAACTCATTCCAGGGCTGACATCACGCACGGCACCCCCGGCTCTCCAGGGATGACTCCTCCGCGCCGTGATCAATAGTGCCTGTGACCAAACATCGCAAAAGCACATTAAAATGCCACTCATCCTGTCTGACGGCCTTCCAAATAAATCAGGTGCCGTTCCCCGCAGGCCTGGTGTGAGCGGTCAGACCGACAGCGAGAGGGGAAGGTGGAGACGGAGAGCTCTAGTGGTGCGACAGGTTATACCCCGTCTGTCTTAACGCATTCATGTCAGTCAAATAAGGAGCGATTTAGGCCTTGCTGCACACACGGTTTTCAAAGATACATCGAACAGACTGAGAACTAAACTGACATACTTATAATGAATGTTGCAGCATGGTATTCATGATTTCCAACAAATGTGGGATGAAGTGTCATATTTCTTATTACATGGCTGTCAGGAATACTTGACTCTGGTTGGTCAATCCTGTCATTCTGTGGTCAAATATGTACTGTAATACATAATGTATGGTCAGCTGGTTATTATCGAAAAATAAACCTTTCTATGTTGCACTTGCAACCTAATAACCCTGTTGTGGTTTATTTTGCAATAATGATGGCTGACTGTACGTTCTTCCTTACACAGAGAGTAGAGGACATTCAGAAGTTTGGTGCTCATTTAAAAAAGGTTTTTTGTGTTTTGTGAGAGTCTGCAAGGTGTACATCCACATGAGATGAGTCTGTACTCATAACAGCTTTCTATAAGAAGTGTTTTACTGTAATTATGTATGGTGAGGGTCACCCTTCTCAGTGTATTTCAGCATGGTTTATTTCTCCATAATCGATATAATTTCTGAACAATTTCTATCTTTAAGAGTCCTCTGATTGTCAAGGAAAAGCTCCAAATGAAGACCACAAGATATAAAATGAAAAGAGACACATGAAGTACTGTACCTGAAGAACTATGACTATATGAAATATGACTAACCATCAACTTCATAAATTCATATGCTATAATTAACTGCAGGCGGCTGCAGCTTTAGCTTGTTGTTGGCATTATACGCATATCTGCGTGTTTGAATGGACACGCTCCGACCGCTGGTGTAAAAGCATCTCTCGCTGTGCCACTACACTGCCATCTATGTGCGCGAGCGGCAAGAGTGCCGTCACCATGGTGATCTCCGGCTCAAATCCAAGTGGGATTTGCCATCTTGGCAGGCAGACAACGAGGAAGCCAGCAGGAGTGATTGGAGTACAGGAGGATGGAGAGAGGCTGAGAGGTATAAGCACAACATTAGATCTAACACAATTCTGCTTCAAAATAACTCGAACAGAGAAGCCAAATGGAAGAGCTTGAGTGTTCTTGCATGATCATACATATCTGTGCTTGTCTACCATTAAAAAAAAAGCTTGCAGAGAATGGTTAAAGTCAATGAAGGTCAAAGACATGCTTTCAGCAACCAGCCTGGAGAAATGCTTCTGACAGGCACTTTATCATATTTAACTCTCGTTAAACTGCAGCACATCAGTTATTCACTAGAAAGTGCATGAAAACTGCATAGAAATGATTAGGTTTTCAACAAAAATGGAACTCTGGTCAGTCTTATCTGGGTATCAGCTCTGGAAAACAGCTGCACCAGCACACTGGAAACATCTCATGTGGTGTAATGCATCAGTGTAAACGTGTCTCTGTACTGTCTGGTGCCCATGCTATGGTGTATATGAACACCACGTGTGTTCACAACCACAACATTTCCATCACCATGGACAAGACCACTAGAAAAATGTGCTATGGGCAACAGATACACAGACACACTGCTGTAAGATATGCTGCAGATTTTGACAGGTGGAGCTGGGGAGGTGGAGGGTTTCAAAGGAACTCTGATAATGTGCTGTAGGACCAGCTTACAGCGAACACTGAACCTATTTAAATGTTGAGCAAGTAATCTCATTGGCTGCAGGATCAGCTTGTGCCGTGTAGTAAATGATGTGATCATGTAAAGGACCTATAAGTCTGCGCCATTGAGTTTTTCATGACTTAACTAGATGTTTAAATAAACACAATTTCTGTTCGCTGGCCTTCTGATTAAATTAATTGTTTATTTTTAACGATATGAACCAAGTTTTAGCAATGATAATATTATGCGTAAAATGTATGCATCAAATGTGATACCGATAGATTACTGTCACTGAAAATACAGTATTTACACACAGACAGGTGTAGGTGCCTCAGGGGCACAGAGGTAATAAATCAGCATTTAGTGTTTAATCACCACCATCTGGGTTTAAACTTACAATCTTTAACCAATCAACAGATGTTTAATCACTAAGCCACACAATCTAACTTAGTATGGGAAATCACATTTACTGCTTCAGCAATACAGGTAACGACACAGTAAAAAGCGGTAGCTTTCAATTGTTTCCTTAAAGAGCTACTTCTACCTGATTTAACACATAAAAATGAGTTTTGTTAGAATAAATTAATTTATTTAGGTGGATTCAGTGATGTAAAATAGTATTTAGATGTTACCAATTTTTCAGTTACTTGGAGGTATTACGGATCATTGAAAATGTAAATGATGTAGATAAACAATGCAGAATTTTACACATATAGCATATTATCTTATTTATGTATATAGCTTACAAACCCCAATTTTTGGAAACCCTGGTCTAATCCCTGAGGAATACATGCATGCAGACTGAAATTTTGGCCAAAATAAGGTATCTAAAAAGGCAGCACGATTTTGCTGCGCTTAATAAAATGCTTAGGCCTAAATTATTTGAAATGCATATAAAAATGTCATCCTTTTGGATTACACAGTTTTAACAAACTAATAAACTTAATGGGATACATTTCTTTTTTTTCAGTCATACATAAATGAAACAGGTAACAAGAAGGTAAGATTTCTGTAACGGTACTAATACACTGAGTTTGGTTTAAATACACAATAACCAGGTTTACATGTTTATCATCAATAGATCCAATTTGTTTCAATCTCATACAGTTGAACTACTGAATATTGCTTGTTCCACAGGTAGTCATATTTTACTCGCTACATTTAATTGTTTTCACAATGAAATGATTTATGGTGATTTTAAGCAATTTGAATAAATGCATTATGAAAATATGATTAAGTAAAATCAAATGCAAATAGTTAATAATAAAATATGCAAAGATTTTGTCTTATTACATGTATAGTTTGTTTGTGTTAAAACGGTGTAATCCCAATGGATGGAAATTTCATATGCAGTTCAAATACATGAATCTGTGAAGTTGTGAGCGCGCATGTAAAAATTTTGGAACAGAGCTATAATCAGTAAAAATGCAGGAAACACTCAGCATAAACACTTCCTCTACACCAGACGCAAGATAAATGGATAGATTTTCAAAATGAACCCAGAATGAAAAATGAAATGTAGGTACGTAGCCTTTCTTCTGAAAGTATGGAATACTTCGGCATCATGTGGACCCCATTACAGGTATCTGACAATAGCACTTGATTAGACGCCGCTCACTGCCTATTGTTAGTAGACCTCCCTATGCAATTTGGTTTCCTCCATGCAGTCATTCAATCACATTAAGCCTCCATTAAATATGGAAATGTGGTTTGTGGTGGTGGGCTGTGATAGTGCGGGAGGGGCTGCGCAGTGATTAATGTACCTTACAGCAGTGCTGCTTGACTAGCTCTACTGATAGAGTGGTGAGACTGAGGGGTTGGGTGAGGATGTGCCAGCTTGTCAGTCCAACTTGCTCCCAGCGTTTATTCGGAAACCCCGTCTCTCTCTTTCGCTCTTATTCTGCCTTTCTCCCACAGCTAGAGACGTCCAGCACTCGGCTATCACGCCAGTTTGTCCGCCTGTCCACCTGAAATCCCGCCCTGCCAGCCTGGCCGCGTGCCAAAGCTTTTAGCGAGCGCTATCTGTCAAGGTATGAATAATACAACCCACAGACCGTCCGCGGAATCCAAATGAGGTATACATCAGGACCAAAGCGCTCTTCTTACACACTCGCGCCAAGAAAAGGCAATTATTGGAGCCGGCTGCAGCTATGGAAATGAGAAGGACCAGTATTCATGCTCTCTAGGAAGAAAAGAACAAATAGCAACAACAACTGATAAAGAAATAAATAACAAAAAGCAACACCTACTGCTTTAAATAACACCTCAAAATGAATGACCCACAATGAAATAACTACTAATGGTCACCTAAAACAACAAAACAAAACAAATAGCAATGATTGTTGGAAAGGTAGACACACGGGGCAACTAAAACCATACAAAAAAAGTGTTAAAATAGTGTTAAAATAAACATTAACTTAAATAAAATAAAATAAAATATACGTATATAAAAAAAAATTATTAAAATATATTATAGACAAAAAAAAGACAAAATCTAATAAAAATGACAAAAACACAAAAAAATTACTAAAACTTTACCAAAATTAAAATTAAAATGGAAAATATAAAAACTAATTCAAACTATTAATAAAAACTATAATGATAAAACAATGCTTCAAGTGAGTGAAGAGAGGTTGAGGAAAACTCAGTGACAATGACATCATGCAGTACAGAATAACAGCAGTTCTGTTAATGTTAAAAAGGCAAAGTTGTCAGAGACACTAATATATTGGTTGCACTTTATTTTACTGCATGCAATGTGCTGACGTCATTTCCACTGAAACAGGAAGACTCAAGCTGAGGATGTGTAGTTTAAAAAGTGTGTAATTTATGTTGGTGCAGCATTGCACTGGTGTTAATCTCTTCTACTAGTCAATGCTGTTACTAATGCCAAATCTGTCTAACCGTTTCTCTTCCTAACCTCCTCCATATCACTTTAAAGGGGACATATCATGAAAATCTGACTTTTTCCATGTTTAAGTGCTATAATCAGGTGTAGTCCCTTAACTACTTGTTGTAGTCCTTAAAGTGATTTCTGTAAAAGAAATAATTTTGCATTGAACTTTGAATGTTGTAACTTTGCAGATGTTGCTTATGATCAAACAGCAACATTACACACTAACTAAAGTTAAAAACGTAAAATAATCACCCCTTTAAGGCCTGTTTACACAAAGAACGATGACTATAACGATAAACTATAATGCATCCACACCAACACAAGATAGCGTTCTGTTCTTGATAATAGTGAACGTTGCAGTTTTGTCGTCTGCCACTTTAAATACTCAAGCTCTTTAAAATCTGTTGGATTCTGATTGGCTGTCAATGTTTGAAATGTTTGATGTGAAAGTTATTCCAACTATATTGCTTCTCTGAACCGTTATTGTTAGTTGTGGTGTGAACTCTGCTATTGCCTTATATTTAGAACGATTTTTGGAACGATATCTTTATCATCCTTGCTGTGAACAGGCCTTTAATCAGCGTGAGTGACCTTTCCAACAACATTCAATACCCTGACCAATACAATCTGCTCAGAAAGCTGTGTCTGTGCATAAGGAACCTGATTTCTCACAACCATATCTGCTTTACATCAATATTGCGACAGAGTTATGCCGTTATTCAGCCACGCACATTATTCACACCTTAATCTGGTTTTGCTCTGCCTATCCCCTTCACCAGCGCTTTGCTAGCACACACTATATAAGTAATATCGATAATCTATTTACTGTTCCCATAATTACTTTGCGTTCAGGCAGTTGGGTAGAGTATCAATCCATCATTGGCTAGTATACGGATGAGTTTATACAACAACAGAACCATAAATGACAGTATAGTGGGATATTTGTAATATAGGGTGACACCCCGTTATTCAAAGAGCCATTGCTAAATATGATATGATAAGTAAATATGAGATTGTTTCTGGTTTGGTATAACAAAACACTTCAGCTCTATTACAAAGCCTAAGTCTACTGTCTACATAGACTGCTACCTTATAAGGCATCATCTTAAGTGAAAGGGAACCTGAAATCTGTTACAAAAATACATGTGAATTTGCCTAATATTGCATAACCCTTTTCTATATGTGTGCAGTATAGAATATATTCAATTGCAATTAAGTGTCTGAAAACATTACATTCAGTTGACACTTAAGTATATGCTTTATTTCTAAAGTGTATTTATTTCTGTCTTTTAAAAAGTGTAGTAAAATGTACTTCTTTTTCACAAGTGATGTAAAGCTCAAGTATTTTGTTGTGCAGTAAGTCATATTCCAATCATCAGGAAATGGTTGAATGTTGATTAGCAGTCAGAGATAGCCAGTCAGAACACCTCACATCCAACTCTGAACTGTAAATAGTGGCTCCCTCATTAGCTGTGTTATCTTATTAACAAATAATAACAGCGGTGCTTTGTTTCTACCTCTCGCCACATGAATTTTTCAGCTTTCACAGATTTGCTCATGACTCTTTTATGGAGCATCTTCTGCATCCCAGATACTAAATGTCACTCAAAACACTGATGTCACACACTGCTGTGGTTGTTTGCGTGTGTGTGAGAGAGAGAGAGAGTGTATGTGTGTGCGGTCAGCACCAGCGCTGAATAATGTGTGTCACTCTCGTGTGTTGGTCACATGTCATCTTGCCCCTTCTCGATCAGAACTGCAGACAGGAGATACAGCACGTGATCCCTGTCGTTTCAGCTGAAAGGGAAAAATTCATGCTGCTCAGTTCAAATCCCAAACCTAATCCCAATTCATATCCTTCTGCAGGAAAATGTAAACATATCAAGGGCACCCCACCCCCCAACAATAATTTCTCATTCATTTATCCAGATGTTTTATTTTGGAGGTCATGATATATTCTTATTGGTGTAATACAGTTTGTTTTACTATACTGGAGTAAAAATACATACTCTTTTTGCTTTATGGTAATAATGCAGCATAACAATGCATTAAATCTTATTGAGCCTTTATTTTCTATTATAATTCGATTATAATTTCGTTTTCTTGATTTTGGATTTTTGGGTAAAATAGGCCTATTCAGTTCAAATCCCAAACCTAATCCCAATCCACGCCCTTCTTACAGTGAATATGAACACATGTCAAGATCACATTTCACCTGAAAAATCAATCAATCAATCGATCTATCAATCAATCTGTCATGTCTTGTTTTGCTCTTGTTCATGCTTATGTTTCCAGGTTTATTTTCAAGTTCACGTTTCATGTTTTCATTGTTATGTTTGCCATGTGCTCCCTGTTGTCATGTGTTCCTTTGTCCCCATGTGATCATGTGATTCCCTTGTTCTCATGTGTTATGTCATTGTCAAGTACTGTGAATGTATGTCAGTGTTGCCACTGTGGTGAGTTTGTTCATGTTCTTCTCCGCCAAGCCATGTCTTTGTTTCTCTTGTATCATGTGTGGATTCATGTTTGGATTCAGTAAACTGCACTTGGGTTCTTTTGCAAACTTGTCTCCAGTGGACTTCAGCTAAAGAACACTTGACTAGTTACACAATCAGAAAATGAAGCCTATTTTAGCACCATTATGAGGTTTTTTCATCATGACATTATTTTTATGACAATTAAACAAGTCCATCATTAAGATTTTCTTTAATTAAAATACTATTTCTTTCTCTTGATTTTTGGGTGAAACATTACCTGGACATGCAATTGACCTATAAATGAAAGTATACATTTTGTGTTTTTCTTTAGAAATTATTCTTGCATGCTGAATTGAATCTAGTTGGAAAGGAAGCCCAATCACTCTGCACACAATTATTATTTTTTGTCACCATGGTTACACGCCGCCTGTATAATTGCATGTCTGCTCTCATGGGGTACATGAGGTGGGTTTTGGGGTCAGGGTGGACAGGAGGGTGTAACTAATCTCCCTCATGATCACTACCTGTTCCTGTCACCACCCCTTCCTCTCAGCTTAGATCATTTTCTCATTCATCTTCCCGCCGTTCTTCTCACAGAGCCAAAGGTCTTGCAGACGAGTCGTTTGTCTGCGGAGGCTCCTGTAATTCCTGTGCTGATTGCCTGCTACAAGAGTAAAGCCGTGTCAGTCATTCAGCCGGGAGTGAACTGAGCGCGGGGGAAGAGAAACTAGTAATCTAGAATCTGAGTAGGCGGGATGTGAATCAGAGCAGAGACCTGAGAGTTTAGATCATTGCAACCTTTTGTGTTATGTGCTTCTAATAGCTGCTATTTTAGCGCCAATGGAAGAATGGAACAAATGTGTAAGATACAAAATGTTGAAAATTAGCTACATCTAAGAGCATGTGATATCGAGTCGCTTGTGTTGGCCATCCTGCCGTCTGCTGGCTGTCTAAAATGAACAATCCCTAATGACCTGCGATCACAAATTTGACAGTAAAGAATATATATATGTATATAATCATGGCTGTGATTCAGCTGTAGGTAATCACAGCGTCCTGATACAGAGCAATAATGTTTATTCAACAGTTCGACGGTATGAGTGTGTAAATAAATAAGAACAACAACGGAGTGTCTTTAAAACCCTCTTTTGTGAGGAACTACTTTGTGTGTGTGTGTATATATATATATATTAGACAACAGTTCTTTCTGGTTCTCGAATCTGATTGGCTGATAGCCGTGTGATATTCTAGTGATAACAGCACTCTTACCTTTTCACCGTTCGTATCACTCCGCTCGAAGCGACTGTTATGGCGGCCGAGCAAATCCACCGTAATTTTTGCGAATACTACTTGTTGTACTACGAACTGTAGTTTTAATAATTTTTTAGACGAGAATGTAGTTGTTTAGACCTGAATTATGTGGCTTATATTTAATCATAGCGCCTATTTTACAATTTGTTAAGACGTTTTCGGAGATGCGAGCTCCAGGCCGATCAGGGGTCGTATAAACGCCGATAACAGCTTCTTCTCGGCCAGTGCTTCGGGGATTTTCCGCTGGATCTTATAGTGGTTAAACATGAGACACAATTCATTTTTGGTACATAAAACGGGCAATCTTTGCTCTTATTAATCTATTACTTGTTCCAGAGCAAGTTGAATAGTGCTATGTTAAATTTGATAATGTAATATTAAGGCTATATTTACTTCCTCTATATAGAATTGTATATTGGCTACAACTAGACGGGAGATATCAGACGAAGACTCTTCTCCGCTCTTCAAATACATAAAACATTAGCCTTTATACATATAGTGTTTCTTGAGCAAAGAAAACGCTTTACATTTTTTTTTCAGATCTTTATTTACCTTTGCATTGCATAGACGAGATGTCCAAACTGCGTGCGCACTTCATTCACGACAGAAGATTTATCAGGTTTGACTGACAGTTTGAGGATCCAATGGAGTTACGAGGTTCTGTCACAAGCTCTTTAAAATGCTTTTCATTCGTTAAATATTTGTAAAACCCACATACAGGTGTAAAGGGTGACCTATATCATTGTTTTTGAAAAACAAAATAAAACAAAAATGAGGAAATATAGAGATACGAGCCGGTTTCTGCCTGAACACCGACAATATTTTCTTAACTGTGTAGCTTTTATTTTATTTATTTATTTTTTGGCATTTGGTCATTATCCACAGCACATTTGACAACATGTCACGGGAACACTAGTGCTTTACGTTTGACTGGACTGTACAATTGTGTTCCTACTGTCATTTATAATGGCTACTATTGTCTTTTTGATGTTCAATAAATAGTGCATAATATGGATTGAGTGAAAGTTACATTCATACGCCATTAGATGGAGGCAAAACTTTACAAGTGAATGAGACTCATTCAATAAGTCAGTCGCAAGAGACTTTTAAATTGAAAGGAATTTTTGCAAAGGAAGTTGTTTGCTGTATGTTATGGAAAATTTCCTTGACTGTAAAAAGGACAAATAAGTTACAAAGATGGCTTTCTTCAGCGGACATTCAAACAGACTTTTATAATGGATATGATATTATGGACATGGAGTTGAAGAATGAATGTTATTTCAGACAGGTAATGCTCACTCAGGTGATCTCTCTCTCTCTCTCTAATACTGTACAAAATTCAATGAGTTTCAATCAAGCGACTCAACGTTTCTTCGTTCTAAAGTGACGTTTTAGAATTGGTAACGAAGTCTTGGTCAAACTGTCAACTTGAGATTTGAATCCGTGGCGGAAGGAAGTAGTTCTGCACAAAAGAGGGTTTTAAAGACACTCCGTTGTTGTTTTTATTTGTTAACACACTCGTACCGTCGAACTGTTGTATAAACGCAATATCACACTCGTAGCCGTGCGATATGTCTGTATATCAGCACACAGTGATTACCTACGGACGAACCACAGCCGTGCTGATATACAGCCATATCGCACGGCTACTCGTATGATATTGCTCATATATAGGCTATGCTGTATAAAAACTTTTAATTTGTCATCATTAAAAAGGGTGCTTTTATTTTGTTTAAAGAAACAGTCATGAAAGTATATTCTCTTTAAGTACACTTAAGCGGCCTTTTATTTTATTATATATATACACACACACACACTTACTATCAATAATGACTTTTGGTTGTTTTATCACTCCAGATCAGTGTAAGTGTGAACGCTCCTTAAATAATCAAAGTTTAGTCAGGAAACGGTTCTTTGACATTGTATTTTTTTACTGCATTTAGATTAACATACTGGCTTTCTTCTAAGCAAAATTACAAGAACTCAATTGAATCTATTAACAGCTGGGGGTAATCACGTGTTGTAGTAATAAAATAGAAAAAAAATCATAATACTTATTAAAATTAATCAAAATGTGCCTTATCTCATTGTCAGTTCAAATGAAACCCTGGGCCATGAGCTATAGAGCGATGATAAGCTCTGCATGAGGTCTCAGAGGATACATCACGTATTTTGACATTTCAGCCATGAACTATGTTAGGAATGAATCACTGACGTACTGCTTACTGTAGTATATAAAGTACTGCATATATACCAGTGGCACGACAACAATGACCTCCGTTTTTTATTTAGTTTTAATTTTTGTTTTTTATAAATCAAATGTAAATTCATGTCTGTTACTTTTAGCGTTGTCACATTTTCCTCGTTAAATGAACATTACATCAAAAAAGAAAAAAGAAACCAAATACAATTCTATTTTTTATTTTTACATTAACAATGTAATTAATGTTCTATTTATTAAAACCAAGTCAATCTCATCAAGTTAGTGTTTTAAGCATTTTTACATTCCAAAATAATAACTAAAGGCAGTAACACTTTAAACAATATATTTTATTAGTGTATATTGATTTTCAGCTGTTCTTTTTAATAGTCAACTTATTTTGGATCATCAGTCATGCTCGGTAAACTCAGACACGAAGATGTACCTTTAATTTCACCAAGCTGATTGATCACTAAAATCCCCGCAGTCATCATGTTTTCAGGTTTTTCACGTTTGATTCTGACGTGACATAAAGCGATGATATCTAAGTGGGTGAGCTGTTTACTTACTTTTTAATTAGTCTTCCCATTAATGCCGTCATTTTGTTCATTCAGACTGACGCATGGAACGAGCACGTAAACAAGAGGCGGGATTTATCACACAAACCAATCATAGCGTGATGGCGTCTCACGTGACTTTCCCCCATTCATTCTCTATTATCCCCCACAAAACCCACCGCACGCTTTAGGGGCTCTGTTCATTCTCTATGAGCTCAAGGAAGGCATGAGAGACAAG
Organism: Hypophthalmichthys molitrix; assembly: GCA_037950675.1. Lineage (NCBI taxonomy): Eukaryota > Metazoa > Chordata > Actinopteri > Cypriniformes > Xenocyprididae > Hypophthalmichthys > Hypophthalmichthys molitrix. The sequence goes on from CM075508.1 coordinate 283,966, forward strand.
GACTCCTGCTGTAACTTTTTTTATATATACTGTATATATATATATATATAATACAGTATGCAACAATAAATGTATCAGAGTAGTGCTTCACATGACCTCACTATGTTGTGTATTTTATTAATCATTGCATATCTCAAATGAAATGTGAAGTCGAGCATATTGCATTGTGAGATACAATATTCTGCGCAGGACACTCTGGTTATATACTGCAAATGCAGCAAGTAAACAGAAGTAAACACACACCACTGCAAACACTGCTGCGGTTCTGCTTCATGTAAGCCACCACACATATATATAAACTGCTGTCCAGTTCTCCAGTTCCTGCATTCCCACACTGTTTCAGCTGTTTACTGTGAAACATGACTGCTGTACCGGAGCAGACCGTGGACTGCAAGTTTATTTTACATACTGTAATTGCAGTTGTGCTGGAGTCTACTACTTACTAAAGCATTTTAAAGGGGATCTATTATGCCCTTAAACATTTTGTTTTGGTGGGGGGTTTAGATTTTCCTGCTTGAATGTTGATTATTTTCCTCATATTCTCCATTATTGCAGCTCCTCTCTTCCCAGTCTGTCAGTAACGCTCTGGGGTGTGTTTCCCAGAAGCATCATCAGCCAAATATGGTCGCATGTTCCGTCATTATAGTTTGGCATTTCCCACAAAATTATGTTGAGGAGAAAGCTGCTGACTGAATGAACCACATATAGTAAAGTAAAGTGTGCACCAAATATTGCATGTTAACATGATTAAAAAAAAAATAAAGTATAATTAAGTACATTAATTGCGATCTCAAATGGATTATAAGAAGTTCTTACTCCACCACCTGCACGTGACGTCATTAACAACAGTCCTATATCGTTGAACTAAAGTGGTTCTAATGACAGATGTGCAGGAAACAGTCGTGAGTTTCTACAACGAACTTCATTGTACAGGAAACACACCTCTGTTTAGTTCCTGTCTCTATGAAGCCCCTCCTTCTGAAAAGCACAATGTGCTCTGATTGGCCGGCTGGAGCGGTGTGTTGTGATTGGTGTTTGGGAAATGTCCCGCCCCTTACCATAACCGCCAGTTTCAACACTACTAACTAACTCAACCAGGCCCCGCCCCTTTATTCTGCGTATGAATTATTTAAATGAGGAATATTGTGAAGAAAACTCAAGATGGAGGCGTTTCAGGAGTTCAGAAACACTGACACTGATAGAGAGAAGAACTGGAACTTTGCAGAGATTTTTCATGATCAAACAGCAACATTATACACTAAAGAAAGATGAACATGGAGAAAAAGCATAATAGGTGTTCTTTAACAGCAGTGCAGTTTATCATTGAGTAATACAGTATTTTGTACTACACTAAACTACTTTTAAGCTTTTTCACTGCATGGATTACAACAGTACTTTAATCATTCTGGGTTAACTGCAGTTTATTTCTGTGAGAGGTGTTGGAAGAAGTAGCTTGTTAATGGAAAGGTACTGTTTGAAACAGCCGAGTGATTGTCACTGTACTCTAAAATTTAGTTGAGGTCCTAGTGTCAGTACTGTTTAGTTAGCTACTCCCCAACACAGTCAAATACATTAGCAATACACTATTAATTCAATGATCAAATATTTTTATGAGACTGAAACATTAGCCCATAAACATCCTCTTGATCAAATGAGTTGCTTTTTTTTTGCCTGTTGTACGTATTTATACTGGTCCTAAAACAGAGGCGAATGGATTTAGGGAGTGTGCATACATTCAGCGAGTATGTGACTGAAGTCACGGATGAGGAGCACACAGTACACATGCTTAAGCAAAGTGTCAAAAGGACTAATTAACATATTAATGATCCCACCTTAGCGCTGCAGCTCCCGTTGGATAGTCAAAACACTTTGATAAGCATGCAAATGAGAACCCACCAGCTGAAGAAGAAATTATCTGAAGCGTGAAAGAGAAAGATAGAGGAACAGAGAGAGAGAGAGGCTGATAGTAATGATTGAACCGTTGTTTTATTTATCTTTAATTATCTGGTTAAAGCTGCTGGTGGAGGAGACATCACAGAGAGGGAGCAGGTGCACCGTAATGCAATCTTCACCTCCATCTTTTGCCACCTCTCATTCTCAGTCTTTCTTCTCAGAGAAGCCAATCAATACAGCGGTGAAGCCAGCTGTCCATCAAACATCCAGTGACAATCAAACTAGCCGTCAGATGCTGGAGTCAGATTTCCAGTGACGCAAGGGCTATTGAACATACAGTACGAAAAGATTCGATTCTTTGCCAATAATGAAGAAGCTGAAGCTTAGAAAAACTAGATTTTTATACACTTTGCCATGCAGGTGTTCTGGATGGTTTTTAGAACTGTCAAACGTAAATCCATCAACAGATTGTTTGCTGGCCATATGCATTTGGCACCAAGATACAAATGCTCATGAATTATGAGTCTGAAAAACATTAGAGAGTATAAATATGTAAATAGCTCTGAAACGTATGCTTACTAAATGCCTAGTAAGTTCCTCTGAAATGCACTTTGGATCACTAAGGAGGTAAAGAAACACATTTACACCAAACATTAACTTGAAATCCTAAATACCTAAAAGTATTTTATGCATGAGATTCTTATGAGCTCACATTACTTGATATATTACATTGACTACAATCTAAAATACTGATGTTGATCAAGTCCATGTTATGATATAATAAAACCGCAAACTCTCCACCTCTCCAGCAGAGGGTACGGTCACCCGTCTAAATGTGATTACTAATTTTACATTTCTGTATTTGACAGACCAGATTTATTATAGTTACAGTAACTGAAACTAAAACTGTACAAACAACACATGTAGGGGATGACAATGGTGGTGATTTAACCGGGATACGATTGCCGTGTAATCGTGCTATCAGAACGGCAAATGAACGTCTCATAATCCACGGTCTTCTCACAAGAGTCTGTTTGCCAGCAGCTGAAAGCCGCCTTCATGTGACGCACATACAGTAGAAGCAAGTGTGGTTCACTCTGCAGCGCATTATAGCACCAAATTAATAAAAAACACAATATACTGACCCCCGTTCTGTTTTCTAACATGCGCCGTGCACGTTTGTGATGACGTAAGATAAACACAAATGCACCAGGGTTCCTCAGAATCAAGTAAGTGTGAAACTAGAAATCAAAATTCTTGTTTTTTTATTTTTTACAGAATGTTGCAGTGTCTATTATTAATGATTTATCTGTGCACATGCCCTAGTAATCTTTAACCAAAAACTCCCTGTCAAAACGGCGTCTGTTCTCCTCATGACGTACGTCTCGGTGGAGGGTGAGGCTAATGTTCTCCACAACTGACTGCGAACTGGTATCTTCCTACGATGTAATCAATTCCAATCACAAAATCAAGTCCCGCTTACACATTTTTTTTGTCTCATCCCAGAAGCAGTTTCACTCAGATGTACATCACAATAGGGAAGAAAAGACTATCATGCAAAAAATTTGCACAAATTATACCTTAAGGGGTACAACAGTTTGTCACTGGTGCAGTACCCTTAAAAGACAACTTTGTATGTTATTTACCTGTAAAAGTTCATAGTAGTACCTTACATATACTACTCTAAGGTACAGAAATTCCTCTTTTAGGGGTAAATAATATACAGAATTGTCCTTTTGAGGGAACTGCACCAGTGACAAGCTGTTGTACCCCTAAAGGTACAATTTTTCCACATTTGTTTCTGACAGGGCAACATCTAAATTAATGGTTTTATTCAAGTCAAAAATATTATTTAACATCACTGAACCAACCGTTTTACACATCAGTTTATACAAACAAATCTCCACTTCAGCAGCACTTACATACACAAACTCAACAGCTTCTATACTCAGGAGGATTTTACAGAGGGGTTTGTTCACTCATATCATTCGCCTGGTATATATTTAACATTTTATTCATAAAAAATATAGTGTTTTTTGTTGTTGTTGTTGTTGACAGTATTTTCTGATTTATGAAGTGATAAAAAAAGATATGCAATATCACCTCTATAAAAACCTTTAATATGTAACAGGAATTTGAACCTGGCTTTAATGTTTAGATGTTGTAAAATGTATGCAAATGTGTGCATATTTAGTTAGACAAGGCCTTATTTGCTTATTTAAACAGAATGTTTCTGAAAACTTGTAATATAAAACAACTGTCTTAAAGGGGACCTATTATGCCCCTTTTTACAAGATGTAATATAAGTCTCTGATGTCCCCAGAGTGTGTATGTGAAGTTTTAACAGAAAATCCCCCACAGATCATTTATTATAGCTTGTCAAATTTGCCCCTATTTGGGTGTGAGCAAAAACACGCCGTTTTTGTGTGTGTCCCTCTAAATGCAAATGAGCTGCTGCCCCCGCCCCCTTTCCAGAAGAGGGCGGAGCTACAAGAGCTCATGCAACAACAAAACAGGACAATCTCATGCACTGAAAATGTCAGAAACTGTCAGTAGCGGCGTTCAGCTTGATATGTTTGAACCGGAGTCAGACAATGATGCCTACAGAGCCAGAGAATACATGCTGCATGGAGACAGAGCAGGTATAGTTTAGTTTAGTTAGGGTTATAACAAATGTTGTCATCTTGCTTTTATCCACTATTAGTACAAGCCTGTTGTAGTGGATCCGGTCTGAAAGATGGCCAAAACTTTACTAATGAGTTTATTCTACATCACACAAAAGATGAAGCGTCCATTTTCACTCCAGAAAATCAACAACTAAACACCTCAGTCGCTTACGAGACATTATTGCAGCTACAGCTGCTCCGGCCTGGAGAAAATGGCAACAGTGTACAACTCGCTCAGGGCGGAGTCTATGCTAATACAGCAGAGTCCATCAGCAGTCATGGGTGGGGCTTGTGAAAACTGATGTCACTTTGTACAGAATCTGCAAACGGCTTGTTCTGAGACACTGCTTATGATTTATGGGAATTACAAAAAGGAGTGGGTGGATTTTTATCATTATAGGGTGGTTGTGTACACACACTGCCAACACACATTTATGTCCAAACACCATGTAAAAGTGAATTTTGAATAATACATGCCCTGCACGGTTCTTATTCAACTGTGGAAGTATGGTGATATATTAGTTAAATCTTTACCCTACTCACCGCCTTAATTCATGTTAACCAGAGGTCTAAAGTTCTCACATAGAGTCACATCAGTTTAAAACAACTTTTAAACCAAAGTGTATATTGTGATTCCAAAAAGAATTGGCCATGTGTCATTCTATGGCGATTTAGCTGCAGCTTATCAAAGTGACACTATTCTGTCATTACCCAAAAGGATAGGACAGATGGAAAGAAAACAGGAGAACAGGAAAGCGTGATCACAACACTGCTTACTGGCAGCCATTACGCAGGTAAAGACCTGTTTGCCAACACTGACCTGAACAACTCTTGTATGGCTGGCTCCAGGGGAACTGTGAAAAAAGACACAGAGAGAGACGTGAGAGGTCAGTTGAAAGGGCAAAAAAAGATTAGATTTTCACTCAAACAGTCTGAGCGTATCGCCACATTACATCTGTGTGTTATGTGTAAGTGATGGAAAGCAGAATACCTTTTGAGCGTTTGCAATGGTGCTTCTCATCTGCTACATCCACCTCCATCTGCAAAGAGCCACAACACAATCAACACTTTATTAAACGCTTCCAATTTTTACTTCAGCCTATATTTATGACAGTGATGTGTGTGTTTTAATGTTACAGTAAATGTGAAAAGTGATGTTAACATACTTAAACTGAGATACTCATGTACACATATATTTAGGGGACCTGCTATCATAAATAAATGCATGGTTGCAAGTTAAAAATTCTAATTTATTGATTTAATTAAACCTTTTGTAATGGAGTCTGTAAATAAGATACAGCTAATTAATCACAGAAACCAAGGAAACCGAAACTGAACAGAGCAGGGAAACAGGAACTAAAGGAAACAGAACAGAATATCAAAATAAAGGTTTTTAAGTTGCAAACACTATAGTTCTGTTGACATAATAATATTAATATTGTGTAATACTTAATATTGTGTTATTTCAACTTAAATTTCTGCATAAGCTATTTTTTTTTTTTTTTTAAATAATAATAGTAATTTGTCTTGGGCAGTGGATTTCTAGTTCCCATCATGCTTTGCTTAGGACTGGATAAGGAGAATAAATTTTGTGTTATTTTAAGCATTTTAGTAAAGAAAAAGACCTGCTAATGTTTAATGCTGTTGTGTTTGACTTAGTGCTTGTTGTTATGGTTGTGGCTTCATTGATTGCTGTGAGTTTTTTCATTTTTACTTGTTCATTACATTTAAATGCTATGCTAAACTAGCTGTTAATATCTGAAATAGAAAGGATCAATGTTGAAGTTGGTAGGAACAACTTAATATTTGTGTACAGTCAGTTTATGTTACCAGTTATTAAATTCCTTTAACTAAATGGAGTTTGTTTGTTGAACATCATTGTGTAAGTTGTCATAACTCATAAAGACTGATACAGACTGTCAAGTAAGTCATTGTTAACTGTAAACCATTGGTAGGTTGTCTTCATGAAAAGTGTTACATAGTTGTTCTGTAGCACAAAAAATTCATTTGAAAATGTTCAAAGCATCCGGACCAGCTCAAAACAGTTTAGGGCGGGACCATCTGTTTGCCTGACCAATGGCAGATGAGGGGCGTGTTCAGGAAAGGAGTCATGACTTTGGTAAGTCTGTTCGGTGTTGCTTCTGTTTATTGTGCAGGAGTGTATGGACAGACAGACAGAGAGAGAGTTTGCAGTGGTACCTGATGTAATTGCCGGTTTAATTGCTCTTTGGTTCAGACCTCTGTTTGCCCCACGGCCCTCTATGTTAGACGACTGATAAGAGGTCACTACACCTCCTCCAATTTCATTTTCTGAAACATGAAAAAAAGATATAAACTTGTAATTATAGACATAAATGAGCATGCAAATCACATTTACACTGAGAAGCATGCAGCAATGTAGTAGCTTTAATATGTTCCCCACATACATATATTTAAGTGAAAATTCAATGGTAAATTTGGACCTTTCTATAGCTCATGAGTTATATCACCCCACTTCCTATAGAATATGACAGATTCAGCTAATTCTGTCTTTTTCCAGCTCTATTTTAGAGAGAAGTTAGCAACTGAGAGAGAGGAACTGCCTTTATTTCACATTCAAGCACAAATATTCATGCTGCTTTTCCAATGATGATCATGATTTACTGTTTTTAATACAATAATATTTTATAAAATTTTACCAGTAAAAAAACAAAAACAAACAATATTTCATACGTTTCATCTTTTTGTTCAAAACATAATCAGAAATGATTACAGACCCCATAAGGGCATGAGATCCCATTACTTCACAAATCACACTGTCTTATGTTCATTTTTCCATACCAGCAGCATTAGGCACATTAAATATATCTTCTTCATTGTGTTTGCCACAAAACATGTCTTTTTCTAGGTTGTGAAGCAGAGCTCAGCTACGGTACGATGTTGACAGAGAAAATATTCTGAGGAAGATGAGGAACTCAAACAGCTCTTGTGTATTTGGCTGTATGAAGGGAGGATCTTGTGTGCTGAAACTGGAGCAGATACAAACAAATTTGGAGCAGTGGCGTTTGATTTTTTCGAGCCTCTGTTGTGCGGCTGCATTCAGAGACACTAATTAAAAGCAGTGAAGCGGGCGGTAACAAACGATGTGTTAGTGCTGCTGCAGAGGAGTGTGGTGGGACAATGAAGGGCCCCTCCGGGAGCCTGAGAGCACGCTTAAAATCTGAGCTGCAAGACTCCTGCCAGTGTTCCTCGCTGAAAACACCTTAGAAACACACAGAAGCAGGGCTTTTAAACACATTTCATAATATGAAATAAAATAATTCACAAAAAAATCTTGTTTTTCCTTTATATTTTGGGGTGAAATGTGATTATGTTTTATGCTCAATGTAGCAAAATGTTTGGCTTTCGGACTCAACACAACTTCCCATACGGTTCTCACTATAGAGGATAAAGAGCAGATGGATGGAGGTTTACATATCAATATACACTACTGTTCAAAAGTATAGGGACAGTGAGATTTTTTTAATGTTTTTGAAAGAAGTGTCTTCTGCTCAGCAAGGCTGCGTTTGTTTGATCACAAATACAGTAAAAACAGTAATATTGTGAAATATGATTACAATGTAAATCAGCTGTTTTCTATGTGAATATATAGTAAAGTGTCATTTATTCCTGTGATCAAAGCTGAATTTTCAGCATCATTACTCCAGTCTTCAGTGTCACATGATCCTTCAGAAATCATTCTGATATGATGATTTGATGCTCAAGAAACATTTATGATTATTATCAGTGTTGAAAACAGTTGTTACAGCTGTACTGTCACCTTTGATCAATTCATTGTGTCCTCGCTAAATAAAAGTATTAATTTCTTTAAAAAAAATAAAAATAATAAAAATTATTACTAATCTTGAAAATTTGTTTGTAAAGTTATGTTAACCCTGTGGTGCTCTTTGGTAATGTTTGACTGAAAAATGTTACTTGTTTGTTTGTTTTAGAATTTTTTTACTTCATCAGAATGGTACGAAACGTGTAAAGGTTACACACACACACACACACACACACACACAATCATGGACATGATTCAAAAAGGTTCAATGGTCCAGAAAAAAGTCAAACTTGAGCTCCTCGTGGTCAAAAATGAACATGTTGGAAATGAATGGGAAATAGATTGCGCCCAAACAAAATCTTACTGAAAGCTCATTGTTTGCGATATCAACCTCAAATTTGGAACACAACTTGTTTAGATTTATGGCTTTGAATTTCACACAGTTTTACAGGAAAATATATATTTCATATATTTTTTTATAAAAAATAAACTTTATGACTCAATAAATGTATGACTCTTTTTATTTCACTTTTCTTTTTCTTTTTTCCTTTTTTCACTTCAGCAATAATCTCCCAAGTGTCATCTTCAAAAAGAAACCAAAATTAAGTATTTGAGATTTATGACAGTTTATGTTATGGAAATTTAATCTGCAGGTCTATGAGGTGTTTAACAGGTAATAAATAGATTATTACAACTGCATAAATATCACTTAGTACCATAGAATCCTCTAAAAATATTTTTAAAATAAATACTATTAAATTAAAAACATTATCAAACTAAAATATAATACATTCATTTCACTGAAATAAAAAAAAATCTGTCATTTTTGACTGCCACATGAAGAGCACCAGAGATAAATAAAACACTGTCACATTAAAATAAAACACATGAAGTCAATATAAACACATTCATATTAATAAGCAATCATACTACTTATTCATGATGATTTTGGCCTTATAATTGATTCCACAGAAAACCTCAAGCTTGTGAATGAACTGAGAGCACAATCTCCACACTACAAAACAACAAACACCTTTAGGGATTCCAATTAGAATTTGACTGAACATATTAGAATGAGTTAATGAGCCAAATGTCATTTATTCCAGTGAGGTGTTGTGGTCCACTAACTAATCAAGAACTTGGCAAATGGGAAAACATGGAATGCAGAATTCAGTAAGAATAAACCAGAAAACCACATAAAATCAGTGAATTTTGTTCAGTGCAATTAATAAAAATCTTTTAAAAGCGTATAGAAACAGTGTTGATCAAGGAAACCAGCGACCTCTCCATCCTGAAGATATATATTAGACCACAGAATGAAACATGATCAATTAACAACAACAAAGATGAATGTGATATCTTCTATACTATACGATATCTATACTATCTGGCCCTAAAGACATCACAGCAGACCTCCAACCATATCAATAGAAATGGGTGGGAAAACATGACTGCTATTTATTCACAATGGACTGTGCATATAAACAAGACAAAACAAGCCATGCATACCAGAGAAGATGATCATCAGTGAATAAGTGTCAGTCTTTGATTATCATATGGCTTGAGAAAACTTATACAGTAAACATTCATAGCTGATACTTTTATCGTGTTTGGAGCTTGACAGCCAGGGTCACTTTTACTTTCATTATATGAAATAAACAGTGTGAACATCCTGTCCAACATGACATGAGGGTTTGTAAATAATGACAGAATTTTAGGCGAACTATTTCTCACTCACTTACATCAGTTGTGTCCCAAAGGACACAAGAGCAATGTGCTCTATACTGCATGACATTTATAAGGTTATTCTGTGAAGTGACCAACATTTCACACTTGGTTCAACTTCTTCTTGTTGGGGTTTTCATTGTGAACACTACTTGCACTATTTATTCTACAAAAGGGCATAGAATAGTGCACAAGTATGCAAAATAGGACAAACACAGTGATAAACTGTGTCAGAAATCACCTCTTTACTCTTATATAGTGCACTGTTTGAAGGGCCGGACATCTGTAGTCCTGTCTGAAACCATAGTGGACATTATCATGTGCACTCGTTCAATCCCATAGTGCACCACAATAACGAGAGTACAACCTGTAATCACTAACCTATGCAAACTTAACATCTAGAGAATTATATGTATGTGAGGGTCGTGCTGATAGAATTGTTGCATTTGATTTTGTTTTGTTTTTTAGATTTTTAAATGTTTTCAATTCGTACAAGTTTCCATGACAGATTTTTCAAGATAAATAATTTAATAATTACTGAAGCTTGCCAGTTAACTAAGTGTCAAATGACTATTAACCCTGTAAAGCCTGACATATGAAATAATAGTCTGAAATAATGATAATATATGGAATAGTTTATTGAACTTTTTTAGACAAAATCTACAAATTCCCATGTTTTTTGTTTTTTTTTGTTAAGTATCTTATTTGATACATGATTTTTCTAAAAATGATAATCAAGTAAATCTAAGTTGCTTCAGTCCAGTAAGTGTTCATCCTGAAATATTACTAACAATATAAAAGTTATTCTTACGTTTACTTTTCTAAAAATCAGTAAAGAATTCACAGCAAGAAGACACGTGAAGCACGAGCTGAAGGACATTTGTACAAATGTCACACACACACACACACACACACACACACACAGATTTTCATGTTTTATAGGGACTTTCCATAGACATAATGATTTCTATACAGTACAAACTGTATATTATATCACCTACCCAGATTTATAAGCTCTTTTCCTCATGGGGATCAAAAATGTCCCAAGGACAAAGATCATCTTTGATGACATTTTGTCCCCATAATGTAGGGTTTACCTGAACCACACACACACACACACACACACACACGAGAGAGAGAGAGAGAGATAAAATAACCCGCACAGAGAAAGCACACAAACACACTCATTCCAGTAAAGTGTTTAAAGCAACGGTGTGTGAGAGGTCTTGTTTGTGAAGGCATCTGAGGTTCTTTTATGTGAGGATGTGAGGAATCGTCTGTCTAAATCACGTCTGTGTGAACAGGGAGTGTAGAGATCATCTTAATTAGAAGGTGTTTTCGAATAATATTTTGGGAATCCCTTTGCTGAAACGCATTCATGTCTATTTTTCACAATCTAGGACTGACTTTCTTCTAAAGGCCTTTAACATTCAGGTTTAAAACATTTCTTTAAACAGGGTTTTCATAAAGCTGGAAATATCAGTTTTCAAATGAGGGTTTCCAGATCTGGAAAAGACAAGAAAGCTGATGAAATCTTGAAATTTCTGCACTAAAACAAGAAGAAGAGCTGGTTTTATTCAAATCCAAAAATATAACATAACTTAACATAACTGACACAACCTGAATGCATTAATTTATACAACAAAACTGATTTTTATGGGTTAAATCAGGTAAAAGTTGCTCTTTAAAATGAGAATAAAATAAAGATTATTAGAGTATGTTTTACTATACTATTCCAGTCTTTCTACTTCAACATTTTAATGTGTTACTCTACTTATTTCTGAAATTTACTAACAATTTTGAAGTGAAAATTCTTTCAAAGTAAATCCTACATCACATTTTTTTCAGTGTATTTGCATTATGGGATGGCCTTCTCCATAAACACTTCCTTAATTTGGCCAAATGAAGTCACAGCAATGGGATCACATTTTCATCACATTCTGTTCTTGCAATTTTTCCTAAATTACGTTTATAATCAGCCACCGTAATGCTGATTCCCTGAGAGTCATCTGACCCACCTTATTCAGCCTGTAAATGAGTCACACCACGATGCCTGTGTGTAGTGCGGTGCTTTTCCCGAGCAGTGATGCGGTGCCACAGTCTCCGGGAGCCGTCATTCACTCGCTGTGCAATTACCACACGCTCGCAATCGGCTGCACAATGCCGGGACGGCCGGGAAATTCAGGTGAAAGATGCCAGGCAGCAATCAGCGGGAGAGAGCGAGGCCATTTTCTTTCATTTGGCATCAAACGGCAGCACCAGGCCCTTAATTACACGCCAAGTGTCAGGCCGGCCAGCTGAATGCCTTATTATTCCGCCGAGCTGCGTTCAATTCAGTTTTGTTCTGATAATCCTCAGAGAATAGAGCAAACGGAGGCTTGAACCATAACAAAGAGAGAGTCATAACAGAGCGAGAGAGACTTGACTGCGCTGAGGGTGATTTATGTACGCTAGTGAAAGCACACAGAGGGTCCGTCATATTCCCCTGAAATCAGCTCAAGCTCCAACATGAGATGAACACGAAACCGGTTCAGAGATGCAGGAGTGTACATGCTTTAACTGCGTTCCCTCGACTATCACGGTAACTTCAGACGGCTGTCATTCAGAGGGAGCCGTTACAAAGAACACTGAACGTGACTCATAATATCAAGTGTCACGCTTAGTTGTTTCATGTCTTTTATTTTGATGTTTTGTTCCTGGTTTTTTGTCATGTGACTTCCTTGCCATCATGTGATAGTCCCTGCGTTCCATTCGGAAGGGCTCATCCCTATGCCCTAATCCCTTCAAAGGGTTTACCCTCCGGAGTGAGAGCTTCAAAGGGATGAAGGGTGTAGGGGTCAAAAACAGTTTTTTTGGAAAGCACTTCTGCATCATCTTAAAGGTGCAATATGTAAAAATTCTGTCCGCTAGAGGTCGCTAGAGGCCTATTCAAAACAAAGGCGTAGCTTGATGACGGCAAGTTTGAGCTCTGAATCTTGGGACATGTGATCTTCACATCACAGCCGGTGGAAACAATCGGGATAGGACTCGGGAAGAAATCATGTTCATGTATGTGATTATTAACGTTACTGTAGTATGAAGCAGAGCAGGAGCGAGTGTTGTGGAGCTGAACGAGGACGCTGGAGCGATTGAGCGACACACGCCTCACGAGCAGCGGGACTTTTATTATGACACAGTCGCCGGCGCCGCTTCCGCTTTTCCGGTCATGAGTATGAGGGAACGCAGCTCTGTTTATCATATTAGATACATTTGAGTGTGTTGAAAATGATGTTATAACGTTACTCTGTGCGTTCGCTCGGCGGCTGCTGTGAGACTCTTGTTTGAGACACACTGCAGTAAGATAGATCGATTTTACAATATCATTTTACATGCTGGATGGCTTGTGTTGATAAATGACATGCAATTAATTTTAAAACGTATTGTATGATGGAGAAAATTCTGTATTACTGTTACTAAAAATAAAGCTGCATCTGATTATGCTATGTTAGCTACTTCACAGAATAGTGTTTTTCTCTGAGGCATGGTAAAGCATGGTACTCGCAAAAAAATCAAGAAAATTAGATTTAAACAATAAGACTAAACGTGTTGAGATATATAAAACAATTAGTTTTCTGTCTATAAATATATCAAAACAGTTGTTCCCTTGTCTATTAAAACATGTAATATATTAAAGTGTGTTTGGTGTTTCCATGGTTTCTACAAAATAAAAGCGTAAACCGAGGGTAACGCGGGTATGACGCCATTGACAGGCGACTCCTCACACGTCCCGGAGCCTTGGTTAAAATTGGAATTTTCTCACGATTTACAAATAGTTGGAAACATTTGGGATATTGTAAGTACTCAAGTGAACAGAATATATAACACTGGCCTAGTGGTTTTTGGATATTTTACTGCAAAAATCTTACATATTGCACCTTTAACGAGACAATCAAGGAGACGCCTTCGTCGCACACTTTGTTTGCTGGTTGACCCCACAAGTGGTACACGCTCTGAACGATGAGTAGATTGTGCAAGCTGTGCCTTTTGTTTAACGTTTATTTATTTATTTATTTATTATTGGTTTATCACACCATATTGCATATAGTGTCTATGTATTTGAAACATTTGAATGGACTGATAAAGGGAGCTGTGAAGTATTTTTGTTGAAGTACAATGTCGTTTTGACCATAATAATGTACCAAATCTAACTCGTATAAATATTACAGTAGTATAGAAAAATACTATACATACATTTATAGGTAAAATCAAACTCTACCTATTCTGTGATGCCAAACAACTCTGTGCAAAGGATCATGGGGGGAAGTGTCCATCAGTTGTACACATCGAAATCCTTCATTGCGAAGGGCCTTTTGAAGTGGCCAGTTTTGAGCACTTCAGTTTTGGAGCGACCCTTCAATATGGCGGCCATGATTGTTTTCACTCCGAAGTGCCCTTCAGAGGGCGATATATCCCGTTTGGAACGCACCGCATGTCTTGTGCTTCCACTGTCTTATGTGTCATGTTTTGATTGGTTCTCTGTGTTCATTAGGTTCAGGTGTTTCTTGTTATGTCATTAGTCACTGTGTATAAATTGTTTCCATTGTGTCTTGTCCAGTGATGGGAGAAACTTTTCAAAGCTTCGAAGCAAGTGATTCACTACAAAGACTATAGATATAGAAAGATGGTTTACTCCTATTAGTTATGAATGGGAGAAACTGCAACGCACAATATGGTGGAATACGTCCCGCCTTCTAAGTAAAAGAGCCAATCACTGATCGATAAAGTCATTGTGTCACTGCAGCTGCCTTTATAAGCTCCGGTTCCCATAGAAACCTGAGACTCGCGCTCAGCACTGCACATGCGCATTGGCTCGTCCAGCCTGAAATTTTTTTTTTTTTTTTTACTTTTTGAGCATAAGAAACAACACTTATGGGACGGTTCATGTCAGATTTTGTTGCTGATTTGAAATATTGTGAGTTCGCAGAGCAGTTTTTGAGATTTCAGGATTCCCCCATTCAAATAGATAGGACTTGTTCTTGGATGCCTGAAATAGCTGGCCGGAGGCGTTGCAAATATTCCGGCAAGTGAACAGACTTTCCTTGAAAGGGACTTTGTTCACTGTTTCGAAGCGTTCGAATCGTCACTCACTGGTGACCCTTGCTGGTCAGAACAGTGTAAATGCTACAAAAACTCAGGCCAAACACACATAAAAACACCTTTTACAAACCCACTGCATGTTTTATTAAAAGTAAAATCTATCAAATGCAATTAACTAATCATCTAATAAGGTTAAATATCAAGTGTCTGTATAATATGTGTTCTTTTATTGTTTTATTCCATGGAGGGCTCAGATAAACAGGCCAATAAGAGATTATTAACTACTATTATTCCTTTTAATTATTCTAATGTCTCATCAAAATGTGTACAAATGTATAAAACTGATCAGAGATCAGGTAGAAACCATAGACACTTGATCAATGGTTCGCGGCTGGGTTGCGATCTCACCGAATCCACATGATTCATGGGTTCACAGAGATCATCGCCCCCCAGTGGTGAACCAGTAAAATTTCAAAACATTTCAAAACAAGTTATGATGTAACAAAGTCTCGTTTTCTGAAATCACGTGACTTTGGCAGTTTGATACACGCTCTGAAACACTGATTCAAATCGAACGATTCGTAAATGTTTCGAAGCTTCCTGAAGCAGTGTTTGAAAGCACCCGTCACTAATCTTGTCTAGATTTGTTCCTTGTAACTGTTTACGTTTAAGTTTAGTTTATGTTCCAGGTCAATCTCTGCTAAGTCTTTTGTTTATTTTGTGTTTGTTTCATGGATTATATTTCGTGAATAAACCGCACATGGTTGCCTTCAGTGGACTTTCATCAGGATTGAGCCAGTTTCATTGGAATATCACTCTGACAAGAATTTCATGGGATCTGTTATCACAACTTAAATAAATGCATAGCGCAATGATGCTGCTGCCTAAGTGTGGTTCAGAAACCCTCATCAAAAATATCTTAATTTGTGTTCTGAAGATGAACGAAGGTCTTATGGGTGTACGACATGAGGGTGAGGAATTAATGACAGAAATTACATTTTTGGGTGAACTATCCCTTTAAGTTGATTAACATTATTATGTCAACATAACTCAAAATAATGTTAGCACAACTTAAAAGGCTTAATTAAATCAATAAATTAGAATTTTTAACTTGTAACCCTTTCAAGGTCCAGAAAGGCCATGTGACTGCAGTGGTTCAACCTTAATGTTATGAAGAGACGAGAAAATTTTTGTTTTTGCGCACAAAAACTTTACTTAACGATTTGAACTGTTGTCATGTGCAGCTGGCGTAGTGAATGTAGTGCAGGCTTCTGTGTTCACGTCCAAACGCCGACTGTGTGTTTAGAATGAATTTGATCACCCTAAACCAAATTTTTCATCTTTTCAGAATGAGGTTTAAGAGAGTGTCAGTACTGATGTGTTTGTGTTTATTTAGCACTTTTATATATTGTGTGTTCATGTGGGTAAAATTAACCTGAAAAGCAGCTAGTCTAAAACACATTAAAAGTCTGAATTTGAAAAATGAATCTATTTATTTTGTCATATACTGTTAGTTTATTTCAAAAACACACAAATAATGAAAAGAAAATGTTTTAATTTGGCATTTTCTGAAGGTTAAGTGCAGCTTTTCGTTGATAATCTGTTGTAAAAAAAAATAGAAATAGTTTCTAGGGCCTACTTTGTACCCTGATCACGTTCAAGTAACGTCCTTTGTTTACTTGTTTAAATATTAATCAGACGTGCAGCATTATGTAAAATAAAATCATTCAAAATCCTTTAGTGCAAAAGATCAATATGAGCCTTGACAAATAATTTCAAAGACAAACGCCAAGAGACTTTCCACAGCTCACATTTGTGTATGTGCTAAACATGAGCAGGCATTTAAAGGGCTGCTGTAATGGCATCAGTTTCCTCCCGCTGGCGTCCTGCCCATCCCTCACCTCTCCGACCAGCCACACCCCGCTGACTCAGCCAATCACCATCGCTTACACACATCACATCCTCATTTCTGATCGTTTCTGGTTCTATAGAGATGAGCAGATTTATTCATAACCAAAATCTCATTATAATAATATTAAAGGGATAATTCACCCTCAAGTTGTTCCAAACCTGCCTGAGTTTCTTTCTTCCGTCGAGCACAGAAGAAGATATTGTGAAGAATGTTAGTAATCAAACAGTTGATGGTATCCATTGACTTCCATAGTATTTTTCCCCTACTATAGTAGGAAAAACATGAGGGTGAGTAAATGATGACAAAATTCATTTAAGACATTAAAACTGCTGTAAGCTATTTTTGGGGGATAACACTTATAAAATGTTCAGCCATTCAGCAACTTTCTTCAAATGACACGAGTTTGACAACCTGCTTATCTGAAAAGTTGCAGACAGTGTTTTGGGACATGTTTTGAAAAAAAATACATTTAATAAAATATATATATATTTTATATATATATTTAATTAATAACCAGAATTATAATATTCAGTACACATAATATTAAGTGCATCAGATCTTTCAGTGTGTGCGCAGCAGACGAGGCTTAAATGGGACACAGACAGTTTGAAGTCAACAGATGGAGGTTTGGAGAAGCTCGGCGCCTGCAGCATTAGCCTCACGGACGACCACACGCCTGCGTTCACCTGAGCTGACCCTCTGAAAAACAATGTCTGCATGCTGTGTGTTTTAAAAAGCTGAAGACTGAATCCACAACTGGAATAAATAAGAAAAGAAGGTCAAACATGCAAAAATGGAAACATGCATCTGCAGCCCATTTTACTTGTCATGTTTCCAAGTGAAACAACATGAAAGAAAAATGTATGGCAGTCATTTCATCCACTGGGAACTGATTGGATCATGAGAAGTGGGCGTCTTGTACCAAAATAAAGTCAGATCTGAATGTGAGTTTGCTGATTTGAAGAGGCTTTTTGAACAGAACATGGAGGCAGAATAGAGTAGATCGACATTTACAATAAGGTCCCGTTAGTAACGCATTAACCAACATTAACTAATTAACTAACAATGAGCAATACATTTGTTATAGTATTTACTTTTTAAAAAAAAAAATATTGCTATTTAGGTTTGTTTTTATTTCAGTTTTAGTTAACGATGATAACATGTTATCTCAAGTCCATGAGAAAATATTAACAGATACAACTTTTGATTTTGATAATGTATTAGTAAATGTTAAAATGAACATTAACTAAGATTAATAAATGCATTGACAGAATTTTCCATCATTTATTTGATGTTTTCACTGTTATACGGTAGGTGGCGCTGTTACACATCTTCTGAAAGAGTACAGAATCTCTGGATCAAAACAGATGAAGAAGAAGCAGAAACAAGCGATAGAAGCATTGCTGACGCACATGTACAATAACGCGATCATCAAACATTAAACAGCATATAAATCAAACTGCCTAATGTTACTGAATGAAATGTCGACCCAGGAAAGGTACAGGGATCTGAAGATTTGGGGGTGTTGATGGACTCAATCTACTCCATCTGTGTTTTGATTGTCGTTCTGAATCCAATCCGAACGAAGTCTTTGACAAAAACACAATTTTTGTTTAAAATGTTGCTTTTTTTAATGAAACTTACCCACATTCAGGTGTTGAAAAAAAAAAAGAAAGCATGAAGCTATAATAATTTTTGTTTTGTTTTTCTTTTGATATATTGCATGTTCAGATATTCATACAATAAAATATTCTGTGGGCCATGAACATTTTGGAAAATGAAAAATTACAGATGCAGCGATACTAAATTTCTCACCGATACGACAGCTGATTATTCAGAGTGATATCTGCTGATACCGACAGTTTGGGGGTTCTGACTTTTTTACCTTCTTTTAAATTTAATGATAATTTCATTATAATTAATAATTAATCATTATATTTTTAATTATTATATTTTGAAAGAAATGCAAATAAAAACTTTGTCTCCATTAATATTATCTAATTAATATTTCCTAACTTTCTGAATGTTTTTAATTCATATGATTAGTATTAATATTGAATATCAAACTGGGTTTTTTTTAGCATTTTTTTTTTTTTTTACAAAAAGCACAAATTCAGTGCATTTTCATGCCCTCTTTTGATTGACAGGATATATCAGCCCTGATTATTGGCTGTTTTTAAACTCTAAGCTTTTTTTTTTGCTTTTATTGGTGGATACCGATTATTGGCTGATATATCAGTGCATCTCTAGTAAAAAATTATCAACTGATTGGCAACTTTAAAAAACAAAAAAACACTGGTGGTGAAAGAGTTAACTAATGCAGTATCAACTAATGTTAACAAATGGAACCTTACTGTAAAATGTTACTATTTATTGCTATTTGCTGTTATAGCCACAATTTGTATTATATCATTTGTAAATACATGTTCACCATTTAAATTACAACTGTAGTAATGGTTGTTTCAGAGGTGAAGCAAATTATAACATTTCTTTGGAATAACATGCAGCACAGAACTGTGATTGAGTATGAACAAAGTAAATTTTATTAATCGTTTTATTGTTTTCGCCCATGCAGTCACCGTTTTTGTGCTAAAATCAGTCATATTTTAGTTTTTCATGAGCAATATCCCCCTCTCTTCCTCTGAGCCTTTTTTTGCTGCTGTGCCTTTAAGAATCGCCCTCTTCATTTGTGAACGTTAATGTCTTGAGTATCTGACGTCATTTGAGGATTTCAAAACGAGACATTTTTGCAGCTTTTATCTCAAAAGATCAAAGAAAATCTGATTTCTCATGTGACCCCTTTCTCCATTTTCCCCACAATCTTTATACTGCAGTGAGATCCTTTTCTTCTTCTACAGTGTATTTAAATCCATCTTCTCTCTCTGGCTCCAGAGGGATGGACTCTGCCAGGCTCGACTAGATCAGCAGCCAGACGCTCAGACGGTGGCAGTCCTGGATCACGTCTCTATAGTTTTCTGCCTCCCCGGGGAGCTGGCGGCTCTCAAACACACACTCACGACACCTTATCTCCTCAGTGCTCCTCTATTCATTAGAGCTGAAACCAGTGTTGAGCTGTTCATGTGCGGAATGAACAAACAGTGCCACTACCCTTTTCCTTCATCTTTCTATACTAACATAAGATCCTAAAGAAACAAAACCTGAAAAACAGCACGTAATTAAATAAAGATGTGACAAGAACAAAATAAATAAAACAACCCAGGCTCATTGGAAATACATGACGTTTCTGAAAAACCTGACATACGTTACTCTGGGTACAATTTGCTGCAGTTTTCAGGTGACATGTTCACATGGATGGATTTTCCTCCATTGCAGATGCGTGTTTAGTAACACAATGTCATGTAAAAAACCACACATTCCTCTGGGTACATTTCTGCAAAATGACATTGCATTACTTGTAGCACGTTTCACGGCACTTTCAAAGAGAAATGTCCAGTATTAAATAGCATATTCTCTGAAATTGTTAAAGCAACATTTTATTACATTGGTTTGTGCGTATCACAGCAGTTTTAGTGAGTGGCACCAAAGGGTTAAATCTCAATTGAAATAAATGTACCACCTACACTAAACCTTACACTAATCTAACTGATAGTGTTACCAAAAGCAAACGTGATATGAAAAAGCCTTTACTGAATTAACCATGCCATTTCAGCTCGCTTCTAGAAGACTTTGATCTCTTTTATCATGACTTGTGTTTCCTCCACATCACAAGAGCAACGCTGTACCAGCTGAGCTACAGAGCAAGTTTACTACATCAGAAAAACATATGGAGATGCCCTTCCACAAAGTCCATAAATAAAAATGCAAACAACTTCATACAGACGTATGAAATCAAACATGCACAACAGCAATTATAACAGGAAGAGGTTGAGCAGAAAAGACTCAAGTCAAACGTGACAGGAGCAGTAAAACAGTAAGCACACTGTGAAGGGAGCAGCCAAATGCTAAACGCGTTCCTCTGTGTAATAACGGTCCAATGGAGCAGATGGCAGGTCTTGTCAATGACGGTTGAGAGCATCGCCAACATTCCCTTCCCAACCGCAACCTCCAAGAGGTCGAGGCTGAGTCGCAGGACGGAGACTTTTGGCATCCCGTCTGGATGCTGCTGCACACAGTATCAGAACAGATGACAGCTAGCCATTTCTCAAACTGCACACTTGATGTAGGCCTTCGTGTACCTGTACGTCCAGGAGACCGTACTGCAGAAGGGTGATCCCAAATCAAGTCAAATGCTTTACCATAGAGTGAGTTTTAGGGCTGGGCGATATGATGATACCAGTGATCCTCAGGATTTAGATCTAGCTGTATTGTATTTATAGTGTTGTCCTGCACATATACATCACTGCCGCAGTGACTCGGACACACGTCTGAGCGTTCAAAGGCAATTAAGAGATTTAAATATTGGTCGATTTTGTTCTGTTAAAATATTTAAATGTTGTCTGTTTTTTTCTGTTAAGGAATTTAAATATTAGTTGGTTTTGTTCTATAAAGAAATTCAAAGAAATGTTTGGTTAAGAGATTTAAATATTGGTTTGTTGTCGCAGGTGAAAAGTCTGATGCTCAAAATTTAGATTATTTAGATAATGGTCATTTTTGTTGTAAGTAAAAGCATCAGTGAAGATACAGCTGGCTGTCTTTAGTGAAAAATAGTCAGTTGCCAAAGAGTCTGGTGTGAGTTTTTCAATTTCATTTCAATTAGTAACATGTGTGATTTCAGGCAGAATTACTATATTGTGATGTCGTTTCTTACTGTGGTTAAAAGTTACTTATATTATGGTAAAGTTGTGTCTGTGATATGCCCACAGTGTGTCATTTTGCAAAGCCTGCACTGGTGAACTGCTACCCAATAATATAAATGACATTACATCACCAAAATGTGGACTTGGAAGAGGACCAGAAGGTCTGAGGGTGCCAAGCTCCCGCAAGCCTTTCTGGAGAAGTCTGCACTACTGGACTGTAACTGTACAAGACCTTCAGACCTTCAACATTTTGACACCTTCAAGGTCCGCTGCCTTCCGTGCACATTCTTCACCTGGACAGTCGGGATGGAGGAGTGGTGGCGGTTAAGAAAGAGGCGAAATCCATCATTTCCAGTCTAATTAGCTTACTTTTGCACAATGTCCACAGAGCAACGAAGTTTAAAGTAATTATTGCAGGACTAGACACTTTTACAGAGGCCGGAGGTGAACAATGTTACGGTCACATCTACTGGAGTGGAGCTGCATACTTCCTTGACATCAGCAAATCTAAAGTTTTACATTTGGTCTCTGGTAGAGGTTTGGTAACACTTTAGTATGGGGAACAATTCTCACTTTTAACTAGTTGCTTATTAGCTTCATATTGGCAGTTTATTAGTATTTATAAAGCACATATTAATGCCTTATTCTGCATGATCATATTCTACATCCCTTAATCCTACCAATACCTGAACTTAACAACTACCTTACTAATAGGGCTGGGCAATACAGCTAAAAATTATCGCAATATAATGTTTTATATTGTTCGGTATCGATAATTATTGAAAATATTTTAATAACCTTTTTTTCAAAAAAAGACCAGTTTGAATTTAACCAATGCATTTTTAATTAAGGCAAACAACAAATTTTATATGAAGATTAAAGAAATAAGCATTAAAGAAACTTAGAGCTGCACAATTCTGGATAAATTGACTAAAACTTTTTTGTTTTGTCAAACTAAAATCAAGATTCTGAATGACAACTAAACGAAATAACGTAATTTATTACTAGAGGTTCTGACAAAATATTAATTGCTGCAGTCTATTTTTAAAATTTGATTTATTTGAATTAATTATTTTTAAAAAATATGTTTGGATGTACGACTCAATGACTCACTCATAAATACTCTTGTGTCTGGATGAATCAATGTGTTTGAAAGAATCTATTTAATGAAGATTCAACATCAAATACATATTCTAACAGTCACTTGTCGCCACCTGGTGGTAAAACAGTGTAATCGATAAATGCATCGTTTTAGCGCCAAGTTTTTTTGTTTTTGATTTCGATAACATAGATAGCCATTAGTGTTTATATCTGATCTATAAACTTTTATCTCAGTACTTCTGTGATAATTTGAATATTTGTAACAGAAATAAGGATACTGTGTGGTTGAAAACACTGTGCGGCTGTTAATATCTACATGACAACTGCTCTGTCAAGACTAACTTTGAAGTAGATCAACTGTAAGACGTAAGGAAACCATGAAACTGCTACACTGGCGAGCTGAAATGTCCTTTTTTATTCAAAATCTCCTCGTCGCCGGCAGGTACAGCGCTCATTTTCATGTGTGTTCTGATCTCACATGGAGACAACTGAACACAGCAACTTGTTTGCGTGTCACTCATATCGCGTCTGTTTGGGACGGAGCGAGAGTTGTTCATGCAACCGAACTTCATGTCTGTTTACATTTTAACGCATACAAGTGAAACTATTTCGAGAGTTATATCGAACATAATAATCGTTATCGATTAAGACGTACCGTCGATAAATATCGATACCGTTTTATCGCCCAGGCCTACTTACTAACTATTCATAAGCAGTACATTAAAGCTGCAGTCTGTAAGTTTTGCCTCTTTGTCGCCATCTCTGTTTTAAAACCTGCAATTGCAGATATTTGTGGAATTACCATCTTGACGTGGGTTGTGTCTCGGCACGGCTCCTCAGCGGATGAATCTCATGTTTGGTGTCGGTCACCACATCGGTGTGGATACTGTACTTCAGAATCACAGATTGTAGTCTTGGAAGTGTGACCAAAAAAAGAATTTTCACCGGAGAATATCATCTGAACAAGTAACAAATCTGCCACTTTTGTTCTGACCAACTGAGAAAAAAGCATTACAATAAATCACGCTGCCAATGATGATTAAATCTAACCGTCAAACCATGCAAATTATTATTATTGTTATACTTTGTTCTCAAATTGTTAATGTTAACAACATCAGCATTGTGTGACTGTGTATTTAGTGTGTATTAGAGTTACCTGTAGATTTCTGTACAGTCTATTCTCTAACGTTAATTTGTCATACCATACAATCCGTCATCAAAATGATAAGTTTAATTATTGCAGCTGCTGTGAGAAAAGGCTATAAATGATCCGCCTCACATGATTTAGCCTACTAGCTGCGACTCGTTCTTTATGTAAACAGACGTGATGTAATGACGCAAAGACAAATGGCGACATGCTCGAATTTCCCGTGGAAACCCACCAGTACCACCCGAATTATAAAACATTATTACAAGCTTACCGTTGTGAATCGGGCTAAGGTGAGGAGATAGTTTTGAACACTGGCTGGTTATGTACTTGCTCAAAAATTCGTAGTTAATAGTGAATATGTGTTCCCCATACCAAAGTGTTACCAGAAGTTTTAAAACATTGTGTAGGAACTGTGAGCGAATCAGACCGCAATGACTCCTTCAGACCGTGAAAACAGCCAAATTCCCAATCAACACGCAGGGACCCTATATCAGATGATCTGCCATTTGGGATGCCACTCAGACTAGAAACCCCCAGCTAAGTATTTTATGGCCATGCACACTTGTAAGAGATGATCCTATAGCTAAATGAAGAACGTCGTCAACTAAGGGCAGTTAACCCAAGTCTAATGGTCAAGAACACAACACATTGTGACCTGCACAAGGAAAACCATGGGTTAATGCCAGAGGTTGTTTGATGCCCAGGACCGAGAGATAAAACAGACCTTCTTCTTTTTAAAGACCTCTGTCTGACCTGACCTCTTAAACGTAGACTAAAATCTCTCTTAATCCACAGAGACTATCTTTAAATAGCAAACTGTATCAGATCATCCCAAAATTATACTAGACGGACTTATCATCAAACGTCGTTCAACTGCATAATTCTGCACAATGTCTGTAATCCACACATTTGACTATCATGTTGTAATCACTCATTGTTTATGTCCTTTTAATTACTATGAGTCTCGTGTTCTAAGTTAAATTTTGCCACAAAACCCTCCTAAAACTTCAAACTTCAGCCACGAGACATTCATCCGCCAACACACCAACGTGATTGGCCTCCCAAGACTTCACTCCAGACACGACGAGAATCAACATATCAGGAAACCCCCTTTTGAGCCAAAGACGCCAACGAAGGGAATCTCCATCAAAGACACAAACAACAAACGCAAGTAACGCCTCTAGATTCTAGCTGATCTGGTGCATTGATATCAAATTTAATAACCTCACCAAAGAAGTGATAGAAGGGTTAAATTAATAATTGATGTTTTTTTCAGGACAGGTCTTATAAAATTCATATATTGAAACTTGGGATTTCATCATTTCACTCTCTTAAAACTCATTCTTTCCCCATTTTCTTTCTTTCTGCAACTCGTGTGTGTGTGTGTGTTTGTGTTAGATATTAGTTTTATGTGTTAGATAAATCAATAAAATCTCATTTGTATTTAAAGAGAAGTGTCTTGTGTGTTGTGCTTATGAATTTAATGTCTTAAACTGCTGATTTTGTTACCGTGCTAATAAATACAGTTTTCGCTATAGTTTGGATATTAATATCCGCTATAGAGTTGATGGTTACAGCCCGTTCAACGGAGCGCTGGATGATTCATTTGTTCGGCTGTAGAATAAGCGACTCTTTCAAAATTCCCTATTAATGAATAAATAACTCCCTTTGAGCTAAACTGACCTGTCTCCCTTACAGTTGATTGTAGTTACCAGTAATACAGGCCATGAGTTTTGGGTAGCATGACTTTAACTATGATAGCAGTGAGAATGAGAGATCGGTCACATTGGTTGAGCATGATCCCACTACAGCTGTACACTCCTGCTGAAGGTTGAATAATCTATAAGTAAGATATTGTGTACAAATGTTATGCTAATGGTAATGTGACGAGGATTACTGCACACATTTTGGAAGCCTTAAATCACAGCATTAGGATCAGGAATTCAACGTCATGCAACTGGCTCCTAATCTTACTTTCACCACTCAAGGTTTGTACCTCTTCTAAGCCTGATGCTTCATCCCTGGTGTATTTTCATGATATGTATCCCTTGGTGCATCTCCTCCCGCTCTATTTCCTCACTTCTCTGTGATCTCCAGTCACTTACTTGAGGACTTTGTTGGAGATCCCCATCATATCTTTGAAAATATGGTTGTTGTAATCAAAACGTTATGCCATGTCCAAACTAATCAGAGTCCAAGATGATGAACGGTAAATACACACACACACACACAAGAAGCTTGGAAACACCAGAAAAATGGGCAGCAAAACAAACACAACAACATCATCATTCTGCACAGTATAATATGACTGAAGAATCTGAAAACCTCCAGAGGATTTTCAACAAACACAATGTCCCCATATATTTCAAACCTTTCAGCACACTAGAACTATTACACCCAAAGGATCTAACACCAAAACACAAAGCAATATTGTATATACAGTTCAGTGCAGTGAAGAATGCCCTGACTTGTACGTCAAGGAAACAAAGCAACTGCTGCATAAGCGCATTGAAGGGCAAACCCCTCAGGGCAGATTACAGATGGTTCAAATGGGCAGTGAAAGAGGAAAGCCAGAGCATCCATCCCTTCAAGGCCTTCTCACAATTTGTCTGTTATTCCAACATCTTTACATCAGCAGTTTAATCCCAATTTACCCAATCGTCATGGAGACAACTCATATTGGTCTTGAGTCTTGTGAAGAATGATAAAAAAACTGGGTTCTGCCACTATCACACTTTTGGACCACTGTAATGAGTGGCAAGATATCTTTAATAAATGGATAAAAAAATGTATGAAAATGCATCAAACATTTTCTGTGAATCAAAACACATCAACCAATGGAGTTAAGTCGATTTTCGAGTCGAGTCAATTGATTTGCAAGTCCTTCCTGCCTTGAGTTCTTCAATTTCTTATTAATATAACCAACAATTTCCTTGAAATCAAGGAATATCTCATTGTGGCACTTACTCTATCTATCTTTGATACGCATCCTGAACTGGACTCTTTCTTTAGCACAAGAGATTTACAAAACGTATGGTTTGTACCTCTTAAAGGTTTGATTTTCAAGTTCTTAATAGGGTATAATGCTTTTGGGAAACTGCCGATTATTCTAAGATGATTTGTTTGGCTATTTCTGTGATTTACTCCGGCTTATTATGCTTTTAGAAAATGCGACCCTGGACAGTCCCAACAAACACCCAGGAATGCAGGAAAATATTTCTACCTCTGATTTGCCCTGAAAATATTCAAACATTGTTCGAGTCAGTTTTTTTTAAAAATATCTCAGTTATATTTATTACATTATGCATCAATCTGAATCTAGTAATGAGCCAGAATAAGCTTTGCATCCATTTCAGTCACGTTCACATGTTTATCCATTTTATTGACTACTTCCATTCTGAATGGATAAAACAATCGTGAGAAATGTCAACATGCCTCTCATGGCCCCTGTTGAATGTGCAAAGCAAATGGTCCTGCCCTTTCGCAGTCTCTCCTTTGTCCTGTAGCTCAAACAGAAGAGCATGGCGTAAGCAATGCCAAGGTCGTGGGGGTTCAATCCCCAGGGAAAACAAGAAAGGATAAAAAAAAAACGCGTACCTTGAATCCAATGTAATTCACTTTGAATAAAAGCATCTGCCAAATATGTAAATGTCCAGATCTTTTGTGCAGCCTTGTTCTTTGGACTCCATATTTTTTCCATTAACAAAAGCTCCCTATTCAGGATTGGATTTATAAATTAACACGCAATAGAAGTTCCTGGGGCTCCTCTTTGACATTAATACGGATATTATTTAACAATTAGTGACTTTAACTCTTTCCCCGTCATTGACAAGATTTTCCGTCATTTATGACACAATGCTTCCCCGCCACTGACAAGTTTTCACTGTTATACAGTAGGGGGCGCTTCTTAAAGAGTACAGCATCTCCGGACACAAAGACAAGTGAAGATTTATCTGTATTTATCTCCACTTTTAGACATGCACTCACAAACTTCCCTAAGCACTTCCCCTCGAGGGAATCCTCACCACCATTTTGAAGTTCAATTTTTTCAATTCAATTCACATTTATTTGTATAGCGCTTTTCACGATACATATCGTTTCAAAGCAGCTTTACAGAGAATGCATGTCATCATCACAATTTAGAGAATGCAGTTAGCCAATAATGTAATAATTCAGGCAATTTATTCCTTGATTTCACTAGTTGTTGGTGATATCAATATCTTGATGTTGCAATCGTGTACCTACCTTGGATATAACTGGCCTGCTTCTTTAGCACTAGGGATGTATAAACTGCATTTTTTTTTTTTTAAATAATTAACTAGTCAGTGGCTTTTCTCAACAACTAGCCAACTAGGCTAATAGTGGCAAAATGCAAAGGGGATGAATATAAAGACTTCTGTAGAAGGGTTAACCAAGGATAAAGTGTGCTAAAGGAGCCTTTGTCAATTCTGTTAAAACAGGTCCAGCTCATTGACCCTGTCCTGACCCTTATCCTTCAGTTCACAGGCCATCTCATGTATACTGTATTTCACACTACAATAGCTACAGCTGGCCATCATTTCCATATAATTGGCTTACTGTTACACAACTTCTAGAATAACTTCTTAAATCAGTTCACTGAGAAACAAAGTTCAATTCAATTCACATTTATTTGTATAGCGCTTTTCACGATACATATCGTTTCAAAGCAGCTTTACAGAGAATGCATGTCAACATTACAATAGAGAATCTGGTATCGGAGGTGACTGTGGTTTCAGAAATGTACATAATGATCCATTAAAACCTGCCCCTAACCTTACCCGTACCCAAAAGTGTTTTGCAATACCTAACAATTACATTTTTTTATGTAAATACATAGTAGGTAAAGACACCTAATATAATGGTTTTTACAAAAAAAAAAATAAAAAAAATAAAAACTACATTAGCTGTAAAAGAAGCACTTGATCCAGATGTAATGCTCCTTTCTCTCTTGAGTGGTGGAGTAAACTGACCACCCTGCCCCATCAAACCAACCTCAGCTTGTGTTACATCTCATCTCATCTCACTCATGCTACTGTCTCTTTATCACCCAAACACATACACTGGCAAGCAGGCTGAAAGGAGTGTTGACATGTTGTTATTTGTGCCTAGGTTCCTATTATTTTTTGTTATCATACAGTTAAAGATATCCCTCACCGGTTCTTGTCTTCCCTGCTTCCGCTCACCATGAGGCTGCAGTAAAAGAGGAAATATCGTTCTTTTCCTTTCTCGTGTCAAAGAGCAGGGTGTATTTCAAGCTAATGCTTGAAGAAACAGCTCTTGTCAAAGACGTTTTAATTGCTACAGGACAAAAGACATGCAGCGTGCTGGAGCAGAGACATATGCACATTGTATTTACGAGTAGAATCTGTCAAATTTTGCGGAACAAAGCATGACAGAATGGCAATGTGTGTCCACATACAGTATATGAATGTGTTCTTACTCTCCTTCCAATGTTGATGAACCTGGATTCATCTCAATGAGGGAGTGCGTGATCTAAATAGAGTTTGGAAGTAAAAACTCCACTCCATTGATTTTTAATGATAACTTTTAAACTGAGGCTGTTAATCAACGACATATGCTTTTGTTGAAGCCATCAATTCACATTATTTCAACTCACTTTGGAAGACAAACCTATGGAAGAATCATGAATATTGTATGTGCATACACATGATTGGTGAATGAAACGCTGCCTATGCGTAACTCTCAGTAAAACTGCACAGTGCACCAAAACAAAGACATTCGGATGAGAATTACAAATCCTCCAATGTGCAAATAATTTAAATGCAGATGCAGCTCGGTTTCCCCTTCCTAATGTAATGATTAGCTATGTCATGTTTCTCACAACACTGAAGACAGTCACCCAATAAGCCAGTTCCAGAATAATCCTGCTCATGCTTTGAGGTCTTCTTTGAGGTCTTGCTTTGTTTCAGTGACAAATCCTTCCAATGCGTGTGCTATTAAAGATGCAATCTGTGTCGCTCTCTGTTTGTTTGTCTGCCTCGTGTTCGCCTTCCTCCAAGGGTGAAGCTGTTGTCACACTTTGGAAGTGTGTCTCCTCATCAGAAGTGTGACATTAGCATGCTGCTGGCCACTGTGAGATTCCCAACACAGGCCCTTTAGCTCGGGCTGCCAGTGTGATATATCGTGCCTTACAGGTCAATGGCTCTTCATTGGGAAGGAGTTAATTATCACATATGCACATCTGTCTTCCTCTTCATTTTCAGTCCAGTATTGTCCTGCTATCTCCAATTATGAAGCTCTTGTAGGAAAAAAGGGAAAATCAGGGGAAACCTTTTAAGCTGGAGCCATATGAGGGTAAACAAGAAGATTGGCACCGGCCCCATCATCTGAGAGAAGCACTACTCACGGGAGGCTAAACATCATCAGTCTGAGGTTATACTGATACTCTCATTTGGAGGGAACAAAACAACAGGACTGGTAATGTCAGGGTAATAACACTGATAGGCCTTCAGGAGGTCCCTGAAGGTGATGGTGATTAGTACTAAAGCTAATGCAGTATGATCCATTTGGCTTTTGTTCAAGGCAGTAGCACATATACTGTAGTGTTTGTCAGGGGCGTTCTCTCTGAGGAGCTGTCCAGGGTCCTGAAGAGTGCCAACAGCAGCTCAAACTACTGGGTCAAGAATATATCAATAACGTTTTATCGTACTAGTTGTTTTTCAAAGCAAAATAAAAAGAAAGAAATAAAACATTTTATTTTGAATATTAAAAAATCTTTTTTTTTTAATTTGCATTTTTGCACATTTTTGCACAATTTTCTTTATCATAATGCGAAGAAAAATCTTCAAAACAATAATTATATTTTATTTAAATTCTAGAGTATTAAAGAGTATTTGTTGTACTGCCTTTCTGCACATTTAAATTAAATATAATTCTATTTAAAATAATACAGTATTATCTGATGAGAATTCAATGGATGGAGAAATATGAAAAGAAAGAAATAGGAAATTTTATTTAGCATTAATAGACATTAGTAAGTGGTTTATAAATACAGCTATAAATGCTTTGTTCTTGATTTATAAGCATATCTATAATGTGCTTAATCATTGTTTTTCATACTTTATTAATGATCAATTTATCACTTCTAAATTAAGTATTACATTATTTACAAACCAGTTGTTTAGGAGTTGTCAGTGGTTCATAAGATCATTTAGAAAGTTTAAGTAAATGATTAATAAACTATTTTTAAATCTTATTATTTAGACATATTGTAATAGTTACTCAGTGTGCTTTATTAACACATATTCCTACTGTAATTCATGATTAATTCATGTAGTTATAAAACATTTAGTAGTATTTTTGTGAGCTCATCTAAAGTGAGGAATATTTATGCCTCGTAAAGACAACTCCTAAATAACTGGTTCGTAAATAATGTGATACATAATTTAGAAATGATAAATTGATCATTAATAAAGTATGAAAATACAATGATTAAACACATTATAGATATAGTCCATCAAGAAAGCATTTATAGCTGTTTTTACAAACTGCTTATTAATGTCTATTAATGCTTTATAAATGATGAATTGACTATTGACTAATGATTCATAGCGTGCAGTTATTATAAAGTGTTATCCTCATTCTGAAAAAGCTCACCCAAACTTAAAAATTCTGTCATCATGTTACTCACCTTCAAACTCATAAGACATTCATTCATCTTTAAAACACAAATGAAGATATTTTAATATTCTCACATCATTTTTCTCCATACATTGAAAAAATTTCACCAAAAAAGCACACAAAAATAGAAGCTTAACCGTGCGTGCTTGAAATGCGAGAACAAACCTCAATGGCTCTCATATTCCATGTGCTCTATGTGTGTGGCTTGATCAGTGTTTATATATGAGTAAACAGTATAAAGTGATCATGTCTCTTAAGAAGACTTGGATTAAACCGTTCTGTTCATTTGGATTACTTTTACAATGTCTTTATGTACTTTTTGAAGCTTGAAAATTATGTACTTTCAAAGGATAAAGAAAAAAAATGATGAGAAAATATTAAAAAATATCTGTATTTGTGCTCCGATGAAAGTCATATAGGTTATAGGTTTACAACGATGAGAGTGAGTAAATAATGAACTATCCCTTTAATGGTACAGTGATCTGCATTTCATCAACACACTGAAACACTGAATGAACTACAGTATTTATACATTAGACATTTCTCTTGATTCTGTCTGCTAATCTTAAATGAACAAAATTTTGGCCAATACAACGTATCTTAGATGGCTGTTTGGAAACGTCGTCTAGGAAGGTGCTTGCTTTGTTTTGGAAAAGAACTTATCTTATAACAGAATAATTTTAGTTTGTCCAGCTTTCACAATTCTTGTGAAAAAATTGAACTGAATCACAAATCAATTCAGAGTGTTTTGCAAACCCATTTGGCCAATTCACTGAAAAACACTCACCGATCAATAATTCACAAATTAATCTTTGGCATTGTGAGTTTTGATTTTAAATAGCTAACGAAGTGTGCACAGTGTGTATTTATAAATATTAGAATACTATAACGCTGGTACACTTAGCCTATACTGTAGATATGTGCTCCTTTTGTTCCTCTTGCACCAACAAACCCTGAGATGGCAATCAAGGCTAGGAGAGCGAGCGAGCGAGCCTTCGAGCTGTCAGTTCATATCAGTCTCAGACAGGAACACTCTGTGTGACAGGTGTTGCCCAGCAGTCACGCAACTAGAGCCGCACACCATCCTGCCGTTTGAGTGACGGGCAGAGCCAGCCAACACCAGCAGCACTGGGGGCGGAGCCACAGCAGCCCTCACCCCGTCACAGCGGGAGCAGCCAGCCATGTTAACGCATTAGTGCATGAGAGAGAATACACCACATGCCTCCGCACGACAGGAACCATCATTCATGCCTATGACCTGTGCGTGAAACACATCAGCTTCTCATTCTGAAAACAACAACATGATAGATGATGTTAGTTTTTAGTTTAAAAGACTATTAATATTCAGGAATATTGATTTAACTGCACTGACACTGTCGGATGAGAACAAAATTTGAACTGAAACAATCTGTATTGTATAAAGCACTATGTAAATAAATGTGACTTGTTGAAAATATTATATATGATTATTAATGGTGTTTCCTAAGCAAGCATCCTAATTACTTTTGGTCATACTTAGAGAACAAACACTATTTATATAACAGGTCTTCGGATCTGATTGGTTGAGCAACGTTCCAACAGTGCTGATATAACAACCCAACAGCACTGGGACTTCTAACGTTTGCAGGGGAATTTCTAGCCTTTCATCAGTACTGGCACCACTTCAGAAAGTGTTCCCATATTTTGACACTTTTATATATAGATATATATATACTGTTATGGGTAAGTATCTAGTTCAGTCATGAAACTCTAGATATAACAGGCTGATGTAGATCCTTAACATGCAATTTGCTAGTGATTACATCATTACTGCATGGCAGTTGATTGGCCTCTGCTGATTCCTCTGAACCCCTCCACCTCCCCAGCTCCACCTGCCTAAATCTGCTATGGGATTTATATATGTCTATTGATGCAGCAGCAGCAAATCGTACATGCTCACCCCAGTGTGTCTGTGTATCTACTGACAGCAGCAGCAGTGTGTAGCATATTCAGTCTGCTAAGACCAAATACATTAAAGGGGACCTATAATGCCCGTTTTACAAGATGAATATGAAGTTTCATATATGAATTTTCAGCTCAAAATACCCCACAGATCATTTATTATAGCTTGTCAAATTGTTGTACAGGTGCACATGTGGGAACTGTAGTAGGATGTTGAAGAATCAACTTTTCAGAATCAACTTTTGTGCAAATCCAGTGTTGAACTGACCTTCATTTGTGAAGCAGTCCGGCGTAAAATGATTTGTGCAAATATTTAACACTTTATCAACTTTCTTCGGCACATTGCCTCCATAATTGAAATTCAACCACGATGTCCTCAGTGACTCAGATGCAGAGAGTCTATGGACACTCTTATGTTTGTTGGTACATCCAGTGACAGAACATTTGTAGTGTTTGCTGTGGCGCAGACATTGATCTCCAGCTGCTACAGCGAGGAAACAGAAATGGCGACTGCCGCGGCTCGCTCAGGGCGGGATCTATGCTAATAGGGTAGATCTTCAGCAGTCGTGGGTGGGGCTTCTTACGTAAGAGTAGGGGGAAATCTGGAACCGCGCGTTTGGAGAGATTGTCCATGATTTACGGGGATTATAAAAAGGAGTGGGTGGATTTTTACCATTATATGCTGGTTGTTTACACACACTGAGGACACACATCTGTGTTCAGATTATAAAAGTGAATTTTGTGTAATAGGTCCCCTTCAACACTACTATATCTATCACCATCCTAAAACTATTCATTAGTCATAATTAAAATAAATATAAATTGTCTTTACCCGCAGTACAGAGTAGTTCACTTTGTTGTTTAACTGCTAATAAACGCTTCCCTTTTGTTGACAAATGATTTATAAACTATTCTTATTTTTTGCATTCATTTGCATTAAACGGGTGGTTCAGTGTTTTTTTTTCTAGGCTTGATTGTGTTTATGGGGCGCAGTTTAACATGTCTTAATGCTTCGTTTAAAAAAAAAAACGCCGTTATTTTTCATATATTTTACCTTTATTCTACACCACTGTTTCTACACCACTAAAAACGCTCTGCTGAGTTCCTGGTTCTATGAAGCCCCTCCCTCGGAAATAGCAATGAACTCAGATTGGTTAGCTGGCCCAGTGTGTTGTGATTCGCTGTCTGGAATACGTCATGATTCACATTGTGTGGAAATGCCACGCCCCTTACCATTACAGGCAAACGTTGCATGTGCTTCAGTCAAAGTCCAGTCTTTGCTTCGGTGGAAATGTAAATAATGGCGTCAATATTGCTGTATCAATTTGAGCCTGAATCAGACCCAGATAGCAGTAATGATGAAGAGGGTGAAGCAGAACTGTAGGTTTACTGTATCTGAATACATGACTGAGTAGTAGCATTTTTATAAAGGTATTATTTAATTTATAGCATGAACGAGCATGTGGGTAAACACAACATTAAAGCCATAATGAAACAATGCTGTACACTGATAACAGAAACGCCAACAAACACCAACAGAAGTTCACTGGTGTGATTACATTGGGTTTATGTTAATTGCAGGGTTTATGATGTCACCAACCCGGGAAGAAGCTCGTTGTAGTCCAAACCGGTCGTTTTTGTAGGCATTAAACTGACATAACTTTAAAAGACAATAACTCTGTTTGCATTCAGCTTTCAGTGCTGTAACTTTGCAGATACTGTTTATGCTCAAGCAGCAACATTACACACTAACTAAAGTTAAAAAAGTGAATTCGCTTTAACTCTCTCAACTCTGGTCTAGAAACCAGAAAACCAAAATGGTGTATTTTCACTTCAGACAGTAAGCAACCACGAAGTACCATCTTAGCAACTGCATATCAATGTACTAACAAATACTCAGGCTTCCTTCCCAACCCATTCTACCTCTCATTTCTTGTAAATGATAAAAAATGTTTCAGTCAGCCGTTCACACAATTACACTGCATTGCACAGATGTGGATTAGTGGTTAGCAAGCTTGTGAATGTCAGAGATTTGGAAATGAAATCCCCTGACGTGGTTCTATAGTCACAGTGGAGTCTCAAACACGTTCACATTCACTCAGATTATATAGCCCACAACAGCCGGCGGATGTGTCATCCTGAGAGGTCTGCAGCACTCAGGCAGATGTGTCCAGAGAGGGCCGCCTGCCAGGCACAACATGATTCCAGTGCCCTTCACGCTCACAACAGACCCTTCAGCCACAAACCACTGAGCCGAACAACAACGCCACCAACAACACTAAAGAGCTAATGTACAGAAATGACGACACTCAGAACAACATATCGAACAAGACGGGTCTACTGTGTTCACTGAGCTTAGGCACATTCGTGTTTTAAAGATGGACTTTATTATATTAATCCCATTCATTTATATTACAAAACACTGATAAAAATTTAATTATCTACTCATGGGTGACAAATTACAATTAAGCCATCGGTACTGGAAAATCTGCAATTGTAATTCCCATATCTTATGACCTTCACATACACCGATACAAGTGAAACGACTGATGTAAAAATAAATAAAATCAATATAAAAATCTAGTCATTCTTATTGATTGACTGCTGGAGTAACTGTGTCAGGTATGTCTAATTATTTATTATTTTAAATCATATAAATTAAAACTAAATCACATATGTAAGTCTTGGTTATTTCAGTGGGTTTGATGATGCACTCATCCAGAATACATGACCAGAGTACAAGAGTTTAGACACTGTATCCCGTCCAAACAGTGCTATAGATATTATCATGATATAAAAGAGAATATAGTGGAGGAGTAAGAAAACAGCACTAATGCAGAACGCTTTCATTAGCGATAGCTTTATGAATGATTCATCTAGAGCAGCTGTAGACACTGAGAAAGAGAGAAAACATGGAAATTAACACTTATCAGGATATAAACCGGCTTTGTCATGCTGCAAATCTCTATCCAGTC
Organism: Hypophthalmichthys molitrix; assembly: GCA_037950675.1. Lineage (NCBI taxonomy): Eukaryota > Metazoa > Chordata > Actinopteri > Cypriniformes > Xenocyprididae > Hypophthalmichthys > Hypophthalmichthys molitrix. Next base: position 320,626 of record CM075508.1, read on the forward strand.
CATGTACTACACTTTAAATATGGCTCATTTTGGTTTGCATCCATCAAATTCCAAATACAAAAAGCAAAAAATAAACTGAGATTTGTTAAAGGGGTGGTTAATTATGATTTGACTTTTTTAACTTTAGTTAGTGTGTAATGTTGCTGTTTGATCATAAACAACATCTGCAAAGTTACGACGCTCAAAGTTCAATGCAAAGGAGATATTTTCTTTTACAGAAATCTCTTTTTAAGGACTACAACAAACGGTTGGTAGGAACTACCCGGGTTGGTGACATCACTAACCCTAAAATTTACATAAACCCCGCCCCTGAGAACACACAACAAAGGGGGCGGGGCCATGTTGGGCTGCTTTAGAGAAGAGGAAGAGTTGTTGTAGTAGAGTGTTGTTGTCATGCCGTCATTTTACGCCGGACTGCTTCACAAACGAGGGTCAATTCAACACAAAAGATTAACATGACGGCACATGCTAGTGGATGAGTTGAATCAACTCCACAGCAACTACATGAATTTATCCACTAACCATTCAGAAACGTCTAAAAGTTGTAACTTCTTCCTGAGTCTCTCCATCAGTGTCGACTCCGGTTTGAACAATGTAAGGCTGAACACCGTTACTGACAATCCTCATTTTGGCTGCGTGAGATTCTCCAGCTTTGTTGTTGTTGAGCGACCGAAGCGTGAGCTGTTAAAGCTGTTAAAGCATATGATTCCCGCACCGAGTTTGGATGATGTAGAATATGGGTGTCCATTATGCAGAGATAGTTACAATACTGAATGAATCACATAAGTTTGTGTGATAGAGCACACGGCAGAATGTTCCAGGATAACATGATAAAAAAAAGACTGGGAAAGATACCTAAAAGCTATGAAATCCACAGAAACAAGCTTTACAGAATCCTCTAAAAATGAGGTGAAAACATCAGCAAATTGATGTTGTTTTGTTGGTGGAGTAACATTTGCTCATGTTGCATAAACATGACTACTTAACAGTCTTTACACTTCGCTATACTCTACAAAGCAGCTCAACAAAACACTACAGTAGCCTGCTAGTCTCTCCCTTAAACAGTGCTGTTGGATTCACACGCATGTAGTGTCAATGCAATAAGCTCTCGCATACTAGCATTGCTTAGAATGTCAAAAAAAGAGCGTTTGACAAAAACCCACGCCAACCTCAAGGCACTTTGCGAAAATGTGGCACTACAACAGTCTGAAAACTCCCTGACGCAATTATCCGCCTGCTTGTGTTACTCTCAGTGTACACTGCACTGGTTCTCAGCGCCTTGGCTGGCCAAAAGAATGATCAGCCTGTTATGCAAGATGGAAATGCTTGCACCACTTTTCTTACTGTGCTATTTTAGAGCTCCATACAGCAAGTGTTGGGCAGGGCTGTGAAAAATAGGTCAGAGCAAGACGCGGGCAGCACCTTCCTCTGCTTTCAAACAGACCCTGCTAAACCATGCAGCGTTACTTCTATTTTCTAATGCCTCATGCATGGATTTATTTACAGAAAACAAAGACTAAAAGACCCTACAAATGAAGATATAGCTGCATTGCAAGCAATATACCACCATGCTAGACCAAGAGAATACAGAAAAATGTGTAAAATATTGGGAGATTTGTGAATGTTGTTGGCTCAGTGCTTAGTAAATCCAGGACGAACAATAGGCAGATGTAGCTTTTGGAAGTAGGGCAATTCCAGCATGCACCTGGGGGTCTCATTCGCCTCTTCCCAAAACCGCTGACAAAGGCGCCCCTGGGACACACTTTTGTCTCTTGGTCTTGCAATTCTCTCCACACCTTTCTATGTGCTATTTGCTAAATGTATGATTATGGTTTGTGCATACAAAGTTAAAGGGTTTTGGGTGTGTGATCTCACACTGAATAGCCACCAGAACTGTCTGAATGACCGCATGAGTATCCCGACCACCAGAGGGAAAAAAATACTGTTAATTACTGTAAAGTAATGGTCACTGCAGATATCTGTAATGTTCACCACCATTTTGTGCAAGATAAGTGTCTAAATAAGGTTGAGGGACATTATCATCACACCGAATAGGTAAACTCATCTACTCACTAGTCACTTTCACAACCTCACTGTGTTTATAGTTGAACTCTTGCAAACTATTCTAACTCAAACTTTCAGAGAAAATCTTTTTAATTAAAGACTGAAAGAGTTGTTAATGGTGGTGATGTTGAAGTCATGTGATCGTCATGAGCTTTTCACTTCTGGCGATATGTATTTAGGTTTCAAAATAGTTCGTGAAGATTATCATGAAAAACAAAACATGTAAGAATCATACAATTTTCTTTGTCACAGAGCTTATTTTCCCCAATAATCCAGAAGCCAGCGGAAAAATCCTATTGGGTTTTTGTTGAGGGAACCGGGGTGATGCGAACGTACGGGTTGGCCTACAAAAATACATCATCACTGCAGCATGATTATTATAATTATTCATAAGATATTATAGAATTAATATTAAAATACACGCCTCTAATATTATATGCTCAGAGCAACATCTTTAATTTCTTACATTCTTGATTTTATCAATCGGTTGCTGGATGTATATTGTATTTATATTGTTGAATTAAATGTTAATTTTTACCAACGTTTAAGTCATTATCTTGACTTGTTGACATGCTGTTAACTCTTTAACCAAACACTGTTCAATCATAAATCATAATTAAGTTACTGTACTGATAAAAACAATATTATCACATAACCACAGTGAATGACTGCAGAAGGCAAATTAAGTTTAAGTGTCACTGACTGCAGAAATTATTGTGGGTTTTATTGATCCTTCTGGTGTTTTTTTTTAGTACATAATAGAAAATATGACACAAATATGATTTTAAAAAGACACCGCAATAAACATTAAGGTCTTTCGAAGTCGCCTTTATTTATTAAATTACACATTGGCTAACAAGTTAGTGTCTACTACAAAGTAGTCTTAAATAAATAAATTATAAAATAAATTATAAAATATAAAATAAATTATAAAATTATAAAAAATTATAAAATAAATTATAAAATAAATTATCATTTTACTTTGTATGAATGTTTTTGTCTTTGGGAAAAGAAATATTTTTTAATTATATTAAATCAATATTTCAGGTTTGAACCAAACAACTCAAGCACACAGACAGATTTTGTTGCATGTATTCCAATATTGAATGTCTCTTCTTGAATATTGGTTGACATGTTTTGAGACGGACGTCTTCTTTTCAGAGATTTTCTGAAAGTCGAAATAGTTTTATTTGAGGCCCAACCTCATGCTGGCCTGCGAACAGTTCAGGCAGTCCATTTGACTGATTTTACGAATTTTAAAAAATGAACTATCAAGGCACTGTGAAAGCCTAAAGAGCAGAGGTGAAAGAAATCAATAGCTAAAAGAAATCGTGCTTGTAGCCAAACAATTCATTTCAACACACAAAAAACGTTTTTGTACAAAGAAAAGAGATGCAATCAACAATAAGTGAGCTTCATTTGTTGGCTGACAGATCTCACCATTTTAGCTTTTCATTCTCCAGAATAGTCAATAGACAGTTTTACTTGAAGAATATTAGTCTGTCATAGAGTTCTTTGATACCCTCACATTTTTTTTTTACAAAGCACAGTATTTCAACATTTTCATCATGACACAAAATACAAAAAGTGTGGGTTTGGTCACTGGTCACATAAAATTGCACTGTTTGTTTATGCTTTGACATTTCCCCTGGTAAAAATAATGGTTTGAACTTAAAGTGACATCATTATTTTGACGAAATGGTGCAAATAGAAGTGCATTTCTATTACAGTCTTAATCGGTATTATTTCTGTTCACACTTACACTGGCCTCAGAGAGTTCAACTTTATAGATATTTGCTATCTAAGCGTTTATATTGAACTCCACAATGTTTTCAATGTAACAAGGTTGACAAAAAAAATTTTTTGAAAGAGAAATTTCATGGGTTATTAAAAATATTTCAATTATAATGTGCACTGAGTGATAATACCATAAATGATCTATTCAAATGATAAGTTTGTGATTCCAAAATCACTGTGATGGGGTTTAAATCCTAAACGCGCTTTAGGAATTGTAAAGATAAACAGCTATTGGTAACCACACATTTAGGATTGGGGTCAATATGGTATGATTAATAACTGATAAACCCATTTGTTGACCATTAATCTATACATTTCTTGCTTTCTCAAAAGAAATTAAAAAGCATTGACAATAACTTATGATTATCATCTTTGATGATTATAGTTTGCTCTGTGCATTTGATCAAAGTCAAATCCAACAATTTGTGCAAGAATGAGGTGAGAAAATCTGCTCCGCATCAACCATCAAATCAAGATTGTACTCTTACCTTCAGCTATTACACATTCATTCCCAGTGGCATCGCTTGTCTTAATCAATTATCCATTAGACAGAGTAATATTTGCCAAATATTTCAGTTGTGTCACTAGAAGACTTTACATTGATCAAAACCGACAAATCTGATTTAAAGAGCAGCCATAATAAGAGTCCCATGCCCTCACCAATATGCTTGATGAATTATGGATGGGTGTTTTGTAATCATTTTCCAATATCGCTCTGCTCTTCTTAGCCCTGTGCGGGGAGGACTATTTTTGCCTCCATAGCGTTTCATCTGGAAGGCCTCTGTTCATTGGCAGACAAGCACACTGAATGCCATTAACATTCAAAGACAGAGCGTAAAAATCCAGCGGGAAGTCTTGAATTAGCATTTCCAGGGATTTCCACACTGATTTTCCAATCCTACATCTCCACAGAATGGCATTGGTGGATGGATGGATGGATGGATGGATCATAAACATGAAAATATTAATATCCTTGGGCATTATATCCTAAATAACCTGCATACGTAAGGAAGCTGTCACAGAGAGCCGTGCCAACAGTAAGGGAGCTGTTGACAGCATGACACCCTCATGATGTTGGTGATATTCACGGCACTATGCAGGGTCACATGCTGCCAACATCTCTGTAGCTCAAAACCCTGCATGAGCAGCTCATTTAGACTGAGCCAAAGCCTTATTGGCCAAAGATCCAATTTAGGCTGTGTTTACACTTGATTTAACATGTTAACCTGTTAATTAACATGTGACCTATATCTGGATGTCGTCTGCATATTGAAAAGACGAGTGTAAACACGTTTCTGATCCGATCAGCCAGTCCTGGTCCAGAGGTAGTCGAGGACACATTGTGATCGGATCTCAGTGTAATGTAAACGCAATCCAGCCATCGTACATCCACAGGTCGACGTCATATCAGTCTCTGAGGACTGTCAGAAAATAATGAACGGACGCAGTTTTGACAGGAAATTAAACTTATTTCAGCTTGAGAATAAACATCACTATTTAAAACCGTTTATTTAGAGTTATTTGATACGCTGTGTGTCCTCTTTCATTTTAATTGTGCAACATTATCTGAGCGAGGAGATTGTCAGCACTGCTGGTGTAATCACAGTCATGACGTCTAAATGAAGAGCTGCTCAAGTTACTTACTGCCAGAGGAATAATAATCGGGATACACTATGGATTTAACTTTTAATGTTATATGTTTTTATTGTTTAAGCATGTTAATCTCCGATTTCTGTCTGCAATATAGCCAATTCATTGACGGCACGCTATAATCTTTGCACTTAAACCCGGATGATATGACTCGTTGATCAACCTAGTTATTTTTGAATAATCAAATGAATGAATTTGATCTTAGACCATCAGAAAGTGAAGTGAATAAAATGAAGTGAATGAATTTGTACCATCTTTACTCGTATACCTAAGGTTTTGTGTTGTACCCTACAGTCTACCGTTTAGTTGTAATTAATGCTGATGTGTTGTTTGTATTATGCTCTTGTCTTTTTTAATAAGAAGGTGGTCGTTTTCTGAATATTACACATACAGTAGCCTATATAAATGCTTGTGCACTCTCCTTTTAATCATGAAATGTGTTGGAACATTTTTCTTTGTTTCATCGTACAAGATTAATGTTGAGAAACTTTAATTGGTAGATTAAGTACCTTGTTTGTGATCGAATAAATCACAAAAATCCCATGCCATGGGCACATTGATAGAGGCTAAACAAAAGTTGTTTTACACTACCAGGCCATTTGAAGCTTCTGCCTTTCGAACGCGTCCGTGGTAAAAGCCTGTTACAGACCTAATTTATCCAATCAGTTATCCACATACAGAGGCCACTCGATGTGAACAAATGTAAACGCATCGTGTCCTGATTGGCTGATGATCCAATCATGTTTATCACGTGTTAATGCCAAATGTAAACACAGCCATATTCACACCGGTTATGACACGACTTATGCGTGTGACTGCCCACAAACTGTAAACAATCAGCTATTGCAAATGAGTGCAAAGGCTTGCTGTATGTAAGTTAACTTCCAGTCAAATGTTAGTAATAATTAAGATTTTTTTATGTTATTGATAGAAGTCTCTTCCAACGCTGCATTTATTATATCAAAAATACAGTAAAAACTGTAATATTGTTAAATATTATAAAAGAACTTTTTTCTATTTGAATATATTTTCATATTATATTAAAGTGTAATTTATTCCTGTGATCAAAGCTGAATTTTCAGCATCATTACTCCAGTCTTCAGTGTCACATGATCCTTCAGAAATCATTCTAATATGATGATTTCAGGATTCTTTGATAAATAGAAAGTTTAAAATAACAGCATTTATTTGAAATAGAATCTTTCATAACATTATAAATGTCTTTGCTGTGACTTTTCATCAATTGAATGCATAAAAGTATTTTTTTTTTTTTTTTTCAAAAAATCTTACTGACCCCAAAACTTATTTTACTTACCCCAAAACAAGACACATACTAAAACTTTACCACTATTCTAATGGGAGTCACTCCAAAGATTTTACATGTTGATGCCGTCATTTTACGCCGGACTGCTTCACAAATGAGGGTCAATTCAACACTGGATTTGCACAAAAGATGAACATGACGGCACATGCTAGTGGATGAGTTGAATCAACTCCACAGCAACTACATAAATTTATCCACTAACCATTCAGAAACGTCCAGTTTCATTCTAAAAGTTGTAACTTCTTCCTGAGTCTCTCCATCAGTGTCGACTCCGGTTTGAACAATGTAAGGCTGAACACCGTTACTGACAATCCTCATTTTGGCTGCGTGAGATTCTCCAGCTTTGTTGTTGTTGAGCTGTTAAAGCTCCGCCCTCTTCTGGAAAGGGGGCGGGAGCAGCAGCTCATTTGCATTTAAAGGGACACACACAAAAACGGCGTGTTTTTGCTCACACCCAAATAGGAACAAATTTGACAAGCTATAATAAATGATCTGTGGGGTATTTTGAGCTGAAACTTCACAGACACATTCTGGCGACACCAGAGACTTATATTACATCTTGTGAAAAGGGCACCTTTAATATAATCCATACATACATACATCTATACATAACAAGAAGATACCAAAAAAGGAACTGGAAAAAATTTCTATTGCCATTCCAAGTAGATCCATATTGTTTAGTTTCATTTATAAACTGTTCAAAAGCTTTTTCTCACATGAAAGGTCAAGTGAAATCAAACCTAATGGTGCCCTGCTCATATATTCTCAATGCTTTCAGGTCTAACTCTGACAGGATTCTCACACCGCTCCACAGAAGAGAGTAACATCAGGACGCACTGAAAGCATCCTCTCTTAAAGCAGTGCATCTAAGCCTGGTCAAAAGAAGCTTGAGTCCTCAAAGAGAGGCAGCGGTAATCCTCCTCCTCCTTCTCTTCCGGTAAACAGCGATGAGTAACCCGCGGTTCTGGCTGGCAGTATGGCTCACCCCCAACCGCTGTTCTATCACATGCCTGCAGAGCACATAACTCATGCAAATCCCTGTGTTTGTGACACGCCGTGACTGTGGTGCCATCAGGTGAGATGAATGCCGCGGGTGCGTGTTGAGGCTGCGCCGGTATCAATCACCCGTCTACTCCATACTTCACACTCTCAGTTACAGCCTCGCACCACAGTCAAGATTGATTTTTAATTGGCCTCGCTGTTTAGATATAGATCATGTTTTGATACGGATCATGATGGGGAAGGCTCTTTCTCGCACAGAACGAATGAACAGAGAAGTTCGAACGTCACACGTATTAATCATGATCCAAATTACTTATGCGGCCTTCATGCCTAATAAAGATCAGCCATCAGTCCGTCAGCAGAACCGTAAATACTGACATGGTGTCATTCAAGTCAAGTCACCTTTATTTATACAGCATCTCATGCAGTGCAGATCGTTTCAAAGCACAGGAAAATAACGATCAATAGTGCAAACTTCATCAAATATGAGACAAATTCTGCAGTACAGCAGCTGTAAAAAGACAAGTGTCATTATTCAGTCAGTTCAGTTCAGTGTTGATTCAGTTCAGTTCAATAACAGTGTGAAATTCATCTGTTTTGAAATGAGTTCAGTTCAGCTATAAGCAGCTCTACAGAAGACAACAGTGTCATTTTTCAGTTCAATAACAGTGTTGATGTTGCAAAATTCATCAATTATGAAACAAAGTTGAATCAGTTATAAAGCCGCTCTGGAGAAAATAGTGATCTCATCATCCAGCTCAATTCAGTTCAACTTTTGTTCTCATCTAAATTCAGTATTCATCAGTGTATGAGTAACTGGATCACTGAATTATTACATTTGACACAACTGAACCTCAGTGTAGATTATTGTAGTATATTATAATCATAGTTTTATGGCTTTTAGTTTATGTCTGTTAGCTTTGGGACCATCTAAATGTTAGTGTACTCCTAAAAGTTATAGCTAAATATGGTTTTTCTACAGCTAAAGTCCCAAATTCATGTGGTTCCCAAGAAATTCTCAAATTTCAATGAAATCCATGTAGTACATACAGAATAGAACTGAATAAATAAGTTAAATTACCTGTAATATGAAAGTAGAATTTTCACTTAAGATAAAACTAAAAACTTTTTTGTTAGTCAAATGTTTAATTTAGTTTACTTACTATAAATCATCGAAATACCTCAAGAGACCCTGAAAACCATACTTGAGTAACAACGAAAATGGCGCCATTACAAGTTACAAGTCACCAATTCCAATATGACTTGAGTAAAAGTCTTACCCCGGTTTCAGGCCTTAACAGTACTTAAGTATTGCAGTAAGAGTAACTGCATTACTCATTACAAATGTATTGGAGTAAACAGTACATATAATTACCCAAAAATGTAGTCAAGTACAGAGCAAAAGTTGCTAATATCTTTGATACTTTCATATTACAACTTCAAAGTAGCCAAAAAGATACTTAAGTATACTAATTATATTTACTCAAATATTTTACATCACCGAAAATACCTTAATGTTTATTGTGAAGTCTTTTTAAAATATGCATCGTATTTTCTTTTATGTACCAAAAAAAATCACCCAAAAAATGAATAAAACGCACAGTAATATCTGCAGTCAGTAAAGCAAGTCAGTGTCACTCTGGTGTCAAATGAAAATACTATTTAAACAAAATTGCTTCTTTTAATTTGGTGTTATTTGAGATCTTTTAGACAAACCGAAGTGTTTAAGTGATGAAAACACCATAAAAGTGTAATAGACATAGTCGATTCAACAACTTTGTAGTCATGTGATAGCATGTGAGGAATACACTGATATTTAAGTCATTATTCACTGATAATCTTCCCCTCCAAATACTACGTCAAACTGAACTGCACAGAGATTTTTTAACATTTCTGCTTTTGTGTTCCTTAGAAAATTAAACAGCATATGTGAAATGATAAGGGTGCGCAAAAAATGGCAGAATTTACATTTGTGAGTGAACGATTCATATTCTCATCAATGTATCTCGCTGAAATGTATGAATTGATCACCTGCAGCAATTAAAACAGTATATATCAAGTATATTTCAGTATATTTGATATTATATATTATCATAAAGTAAAAGTAAACAAGATATTTTATACGGTACAATATGCAAACATGTTCTGGTCATTCATAGATCATTTATTACTGGCCTTATTATCAATTTTATTTAGACTTTAGAATTAGAATTTCCATAAGTGCAGATGATTGCAGATTTGTTCTTCTCAATATTGCAGTACATACACAAAACTGATGTCTGAGCATGACTTAATTACTGATTAACAGATTTATGATTAATTACTGAATCATTTTATTGTGGTCAGAATCACAAATTGAAGTAATAGAATAAATTACTACTTTTTTGAACAGAAGTATCTAAAACCATGGCATTGTAAGGAATTTAGTCAATATAATATAATATAGTTAAAATCATATATTCTTTCAGGTTATTGAGTATTCAGATAGACTCAATTATGGACACAGTTCCATGAATCCCTTCCAAACACTCAGAAAATGTATGTTGGGTGATTTTTATTGAAATTTTGCTCAATATAGAATAGACTGTTGTTTTTATCAGTATGCATGTCAATGCCTGTATGTACATACAAAAAAGCAATGTTCATTTCCACTATTTCTATATTGGTACATGAGATACACTGGCCATTCACTCCCAGCCGAGTGTGTGGGTCTTCCAATATAGATCATAAACACAAAATAAAGTGCACTTTGTCTCAGTTCTACACTACAGTATAGTGCCGTGAATATTCTGTGTACGTGCAACGAAAAAGAGTTTACTTCACATAACTTAGTAGACAGCTGGACTGTTTATTTTGCTGCTAATTTGACAACAACCTTTTTGGCTACTATTTTAAGGTCTTCATTTTTAAGTGACATGATAAAAAAGTGTGATGATGATATTACAGAGAACGTTTTCAGAGCTTTAGTTAATGTTCTGATAAGGTTCTCTCAACGTTCTTGCAGTAACATTAACATAAAAGCATTATTTATACATCCCCTTAAATGTTTTAGTTGGATGTTCTCCTGACATTAAATGTTTCTAGGCCTACTTGTTTCAGAACATTCAGAGAACATTCAAAAGTAGCATTCCCAAAATGTTTGAATAACGATGAAATGGAATGTTCCATTAATGTTCGCAAACAAGAAACAAATGCTTTAAAACTGGGTGTTTTGAGCGTCCAGAGAACATTCAGAAAGAACGTTTTCGGAACATTAGAAAAACATTCTTAGAATATATGTTTGTATTAGCTGGGTTGTTACGTTTAATGTCCTTCTCATGTGCAGTTTCTTATAATTATTACGATCAACTAATTATATTAATGTTATTCCAGAGTTTGTTTTTGACACATGATTGAGATAAAGAACCAAAAGTATGAAAACCAAATCTGCAAATATCAAAATATATGTGCATACGCTCATAGACACATACACAACTGATATTTAATGAGGGAAAATTGTCTAAACAAATATGGCTACTGTATATGAAATGACTTTCTTCTGAAGGCATATCTGTGCATTCATCCTGGAGTACAGCTTATCTACAGTCATCAAGAAAACAGAAGTTTCCCAGCAGCACACATTTATCTCTACAACCCTCATGACAATGAAGGAGTCAAATCGTCCAGCCTTTGTCCAGTAAGTCTAACCCAGAAGCATATGGACTCTAGTGCTGTAGTGCCATTTCACACAACAAACCAAGCCCACAGAAGCTTCTGGAGAAAAAGCCCAGCAGCTCGTGACCTGAGAGACATGTTTACCTCTCACAACATCCACATTCACATGAACCGCGGTTCGAGCAGCACGCGCAGAGAGAGCGCCAACACAAAGTAAGGCAGTAGTAGTGTGTATTAGTGGTTGATTCAGAACAAATCATTAGGAAATAATCTTCTGAACTTCACTCTTTCACATATGCTCATTTAACCGTTCCTGCTTTCTACCTGCAAAAACATATTTTCTTACTCAGTATTTTTGTCTTGTTTTCCAAGACAAATATATAAACATTCATAAAACATTTACAAGATATTAAGTCAAGGTTATGCTTAAAATAAGAAAAAGAAAAAAATCTGCCAGTGGGTATGAAAAAAAAAAAACATGATTCAAAGGGAAAACAAAATTATTATTCTGACCCTGTTGGCAATTTTTTTTTCTCCAGAAAACAAGACTTAATGTCATTTTGCTTCTCAAGTAAATGTATTTTCTTGTTTTAAGAATGTTTAGATATTTGTACTGGCTAGTAAAAATATTTTGTCCTAAACCTCTAAATTAGTATCTGGTTAAAAAGTAGTATTTAATTATGACTAAATCAACCTGGTTACAATGGGTTACTCTAACACAGCTCATTTTTAAGAATAATTATAATTATCTTAAGATCCTGTAAATAGCTCCCGACGGTAACAAGTGCACTGTAAATAAAACTTGAAAGCTCAACTCTACAATGTGTAAATCAATCCAGCCAGAAATATAAAATCTCGAGTGACCCACCAGTCTGGAAATGTTGTCTTCGCTCAAACTTTCCAATCGCTCCTGATCGTATTTCCCCACGCTGTTCTGCTGTTCACTCGCGCTGGAAAGTTCCTCTCGCCTCCTGTATGCTAATCATTCTTCGTGAGTTGAAGGAAGACAGAGGAAGAGGAGAGACACGGAGACAGAAGAGAGCAGATAACGGTTGAAGGCAGGCAACCAATTGGCCTGGAGCTGCGAGAGAGAGACCAGAGATGGGGGGGTAGCACCAATGAGGCGGAGCGAAAGGATGCCGCCATAGAGAAAGAAGGGGAAAAAAACAGCTGTACGTGAGTCAGAGCCGAGATGTGCAGCGCGTACCCTCAGCGTGATGCCTGCATCCTCCACCCATCCGCCGAAACAATAAAGCAGCGAGCCTCCTGGTGCCAGAACACGCGCGATTGTGCGTGTGTGAAATAGCTTGAAGGTTGGGCAAATGAGAGCGTTTAGGATGCCTTCCCCTTCTCTGTATCATGGACTAAATTCGCTCTCTTCCTCGCTCTGTGTTCGTGTGTATCGAGCCGCAGACTGTCTCCCACTGCCTCCCATAGGCCTTGCGGTCTTCCAAGATAGCTAAAATATGGTGTTAAGAATGTTTTTTTTTAAGGAAAACGTTGAATGTTTTCTAAACGTTTTTCTTTTTCTCGGTTATGCGAACGGTACATTCCATTTTCATTTTGCAAACATTATTTTTAATGTAAGAGTGGACGCGGCCATTTTTTAATTGAATGTGTCTGGCTTCCGGTGTCACTTCTAGTTATTTTAAGCTGTACAAAACAGCTCGTTATGCTGCTTTACATTGCAAACTGGTTGGCTATTTCTTACCATATTATTTTAATGTGTTTTCTAATCATAAATACGTTAATTTGTTGAGCAAATAGTTTTACCGTGGAATTCACATTCACAGAAAATAGCTTTTGAATGTTCTGAAAGTATTTAAAACATAATAGATTGGACTAAGAAAAAAAAATGTTCAATGAACAGTATAAATAATGTTTTTGTGCTAACATTGATAAAGAACGTTGGCCCGAAATTGCATACCGTAGGTACTACATTTGAATAGGTTGTTTGCAATCACGTGATTCTGATGACACGCGAAATTCAGGTGGAGGGCAAGAATGGAAGAGATGGAGAAAAGTCTGTACTGTGCTGGTTTAGAAAGGTATAAACAGAAAATCACCACATAAGTTGGATGTGATTCTTATGTTATGAAGAGGAGCGATTTTCTTTTTTTTTTTTCTTTTTTTTTTTTACTGAACTGAAAGACTTGACTGCCATCGAGACGGTAGATATAGAGAATCTGAAGCTGCTGTCATGAGTTCTAGTCTGGTTTGTTTATATCGCGCTGCCTTTCTGCTAGTGACGTTAAGGGCAGTATCATGATTATGAAAAATGTCGCCATTGTAGTTCATTTATGCTGAATCGAGAATTGCAACAGGAGCTCACATCATCGTTGGGGGAAAAAACTGGACGGTGTAATACAATTTTCGCCTAAGAGAAGCAGGTTGAGGAGGTGAGGGAAGACGCCGTATACCAAATCTAATAATGTCACTGACTGAACCCACTGCCTATCACTCAATAAAATAATCACACTGTTGAGTGTTTTTGAAAGCTTTTTGTTTTGAAGAGTTTTTTGAAGAGTATTTTGTTTTGTCAAAAACAAATAAGGTAAGCAGGTATTCGTATTAATTTCAGTATCAGCAGAGCCAAAACACTATAAAAGGTGACAACTTTTAAAGTTAATAAAAAAGGTTACGTAAACAATAAAAGCTCCTTGTGGTTTCTCGGTTTGATCGATTTAAGCAACCATAAACAACGCAAAACAAAGGAATTTTTAGTTTGTATTAGCGATTTTTATAAGCCTATAGAAAAATCTTCCTGCCCTCCAGCCGCATCTCACACCACAGCAATGACGTCATGTGCAAACAACCTATTGAAAATACACTAAAGAATGCTGGGTTAAAAACAGCCCAAGTTGAGTTGGACAAACGATGGACAAACCCAGCGACTGAGTTAAATGTTTGCCCAACCTGCTGGGTAGTTTTATTTAACCCAACTATTGTTTAAAAATTACTGTATTTCTTTGCTTAAAATTAACCCAAAATATGTTGGAAATGAACATTTATTAATATGTTTCATAAATGATTTAATGAATAGTCATTAAACAATAAACATGTATTAAATTGCATATTAATAAAAAAAAAAAAAGTTCACCTTTTGATTATTATTGTTGCCTATTATTGTAATTATGTGTCTGATTTTTCATTTCCAACCTTTTTTGGGTTTATTTTAAGCCAGGCACATAGTCATTTTAGCACATTGGGCAAATATTTAACCCAACCGCTCCGTTAAAACAACCCAACTGCTGGGTCTGTCCATTTTCAACCCAACTTGGGTTGTTTTTAGAGTGTACTTTGTGACTGCTAAAAAAGTTTGTTCTATTTAATATGAATGAAATTCGGAAGTACTACATCCGCCATGTTGTCACTGTCATGTGACCTATAGCATAGTTGCATCGCTTCACTGTCATTCACAAATCCTCTCCCGTGGCCTCATGGGATAGTAAAGTGTCCAGCAGATGCACACTTCAGAATCTCTCTGGAAGAGGTAGGTCATCTGGGTAAATTTCATTTTATGAAATTGCTACTATGAATTCAGACATACTACTCTGCTCACATACCTTTTTTCGCCAACTTTATAGCATGGAAGTAGGCACAGTCAGACGCAGCATTTTTGTGCATAACTTTAAGAGTACCTTGCCAGACCGCCAAACCTCTGAGTTTGTGTGTGTGTGTGTGTGTGTGTGTGTGTGTGTAGTTCAGGTAAACCAACTATGTTGTGGGTACATTTTGTCCCCATAACATAGTCTACAGTTTAAGATGGAGACACCTTGTGGAGACATTTTTTGGTCCCCATGAGGTGTATAAATTATAGTAATTTTGTTTTGTTTTTTGTTGTTGTTTGTTTTTAAATTATAAAAATGCATAAAGTTTTCTGTGATGTTTAGGTTTAGTGTTAGGGGATAAAATATAGAGTTTGTACAGTATAAAAATCATGTCTATGGAAAGTCGTTATGTTTACATCATTAATGGAACTTCTTTTTTTACCTGGACGTTGGTCTAACATTTTTTAGATGTTACTGCTTGTTTCAGGATGTTCAAAGAACATTAAAAGTAACATTCACATAATGTTTCCAAAATCATCAAATGTATTGTTCTGTTAATGTTCACATGACTAATTAAAAAACTGGACATTTTGAACGTTCAGAGAATTCAGAAAAAAGAAAAACGTTTTCATAACTTTTGTAAAATGTTCTTAGAAGGTGTTTTTGTTAGCTGGGTTCATGCTTTATTTGGACTAGTATCAGGGAATCTCAAACATATGCAGATGATGTGCCTGCAGAAGAGAGAGAGGGATGGTGTAGCCCGTCTCAGCCCTCCACGACTCATTAATGTCCTCCTCACTCAGGACTCTGAGCGCTGGCACAGCACCAGCAGCGTGGAGCGGGAAGATAACTGGCTTAAGAAGCAGCCAATTCACACCGCCAGCCAACATCCTCTGCTCCAGCACATATATCTGTCTCCTACCAGACAAAAGCGATGCTATCCATACATCCGCTCCACGCACATTCACCATGTGTTGGGCTAGTAAGTGATATCCCAGCTAACAAAAATATGCACTAAGAACGTAAGAACAGTTGTGTAATTTATTTGATACTGAACTTTTATTAAAAATCTGACTGCCGGATATTGAGCGTTTTGTATTTTCATGCTTACAATATCAATTTTTTAGCTTAGCAACATATTAATGTTTGCTTCCTTTGAAATCAGTGTGTTCTCGTGTGCTGCATGTGAGTAGTGCTGATAAGCCTGTTTAGTATGTTCCAAATCTCTCCGAGGTTCAGTTTCAGCTCTTGTTTTGTCACTAAATTGCCATTGTCAATTCTTTTGTCATTCATTTTATAATTTTCAGTTATTAATGCTTTAAATGCCTTTATTCAATTTAAGAATAATTTTTTTCTTCCGACAATCCAGTATATTTATCATTAATCTACTGATGATAAAATGAGATGGGAAGGTGATTAGAAAACACGATATCCGTGAACACATGACATAAAATAACTGACAGGGAAGTGATTAAAGATAAAGTGCTTGGTTTTGCGTGAGATGGAGTGATTGTGCGTGGATGTGATCACTGAGCTGTTCATCATTCTGACAGTAAGTTGTGTGGTAACTGTGAAAGGCGCGTGCATGAGCTCTGCACGTCAGCCAGAAGACGCCAAACAATCCCCATGTCATACTGACACACGAACACATTCACAACGGTGTGTGAGCAGGCTCTTTTCGTCTAAACATCAGATTAAGAGGTTTTGAGAATGGATTCAGTAATATATATCAATACATATTGCTAAGCTAACAATGTGACTATCACAGGTGCAATCCAACATGTCTGATGCAGAATTAATTGATATAGTATTTTAATATATATATATGTAGGGAGAACTAAATGAGACACAGGTGGAGCTAATTGGTAACTATAGCAACTAACAGAGAGTAATTCAAGTTAAACTAAAATTAAACTCAAGGAACAAAGTCACAGGAACAAAAACACAAAGAAAACCACCATTACCCTGACAGAACTCCCCCTCCCACAAAGCATGACCTCATGCCATAAATAACTGTCCAAAGGTGGAGGGAGGAGGTCTTAGAAGAGGACAAGGCACTGGTGATGGACAGGGAACTGGAGGAGCTTGCAGAGAGGAGGAACATCACGGTGAAGCCGATGGATGGAGGAGCCAAGGTGGAGCACGGATGGACCTTCTGGGCAGAGCCTGGAGGCCGACCGACAGAGGTGGAGCTGGACGAGGTGGAGACCCCAGAAAAAGCGTGAGGAGGATGACCCAGGGTGGCATCGCTGGCCAGGAGGTTCTAGATGAAGCCACCGGCTTGAGGGACCAAGGTGGAGACGGTGGCCTGGCAGAACGAGGTGACACCAGAGGGAGTGAGGACCAAGGCAGGGCCAGACAGGTGGACAGCTGAGGTGCAGCCGGAGACCCGGAAGTCCGCAGCAAAACCAGGAAGGTAGAGCCAGAAGGGACGAGGGAGCCTGGTGGAGCCAGCAGAGAGGACGGGTACAAAGGGTGGGGAGATTATGAGGTGGGACTGGGTCATCAATAAGGTTACCTGGAGCAGGCTAAGGGATAGGGTGGGAGCTGGCTCCGTATAAAAGTCAATGAGCCAGTGCTTCTCCACTGCCTCAGGTGTGGATTGTCCTAACGTCACCGACTCTGGGATGGACCTGACGGTAGGCTCCGGCCTCGGGACAGATCTGGCTTTGGATCTGGGATAGACTCGGTGGCTGGCTCCGGCTCCATGGCTGGAGGTGGCTCAAGCTTGTGATCCATGGTGGGCACTGGCTTGGGCTCTGGTTCTGTAGCGGATGTCATCGCTGGGTCCATGGAGGAAGATATTCGTTTAGCTCCAGGGCTCTCCAGAACTAATTGGCAACTAACAGACAGTAATTAAGGTCAAACTGAAATGAAACACAAAGACACAGGAATGAAACCAAACATAACCCTGACAGTGATATTGTGAGCATGAAAATACAAAACATGCTCAGATATCTGGTAAAATAATACATTTGATTATTTTTGATTAACATTTCAGTATTGAATAAATTATATTATTGTTCAAAAGTTGTGGGTGAAAATGCCTTGTTGAGGTCAGAGGAGAATGACCAGACTGGTTCAGCTGATAGAAAGGCAACAGTAACTCAAATAAGCACTCGTTACAGCCGAGGTCTGCAGAAGAGCATCTCTGAACACGTCCAACCTTGAAGCAGATGAGCTCCAACAGCAGAAGACACACTGTTGACCCTCCTGTCAGCTGAGAACAGCAAACTAAGGCTACAATTCACACACCAAAACTGGAAAAACATTGCCTGGTCTGATGAGCCTCGATTTCTGCTGTAACATTTACATGGAAGGGTCAGAATTTGGCATAAACAACATAAAAGCATGGATCATCCTGCCTTGGATCAGCGGTTCAGGCTGTTGCTGGTGTAATGGTGTGAGGGATACTTTCTTGGCACACGTTAGGCCTCTTAGTACCAGTTGAGCAACATTTAAACGCCACAGCCGACCTGAGTATTCTTGCTGACCATGTCCATCCCTTTATGACCACAGTGGACCATCTTCTGATCTACTTCCAGCAGGATAACATGCCATGTCACAAAGCTCAAATCATCTCAAACTGGTTTCTTGAACATGACAGTGAGTTCACTAAACTCAAATGACCTCCACAGTCACAAAATCTCAGTCCAACAGAGCAGCTTTGGGATGTGCTGAACGGGAGATTCACATCATGGATGAGCAGCCGACAAATCTGCTGGAACTGTGTGATGATATCATGACAATATGGAGCAAAATCACTGAGGAATGTTTCAGGAACCTTGATGAAGCTATGCCACAAAGACTTAAGGCAGATCTGAAGGCAAAAGGGGGTCCAACCCGGTACTAGCGAGGTATACCTAATAAAGTGTCCGGTGAGTATGTACTGTATATACACATGTAAATAAACATATTTTTATGGAAATAAAAAACCTGACAGTTCTATTGAAAACATATAGAAAAATGTATCATAAATTTTAATTTCATTGTTTACTATTTAAAAACGGTGTCACCTTCATTCTTCTTATATTCCTTTTGCATTGATGCCAACGGTTTCTGATTGAAAGCAAAGCTTTGGCATGCAGATGTTGGTGGAGTGGACAGCGCCTGGTGCTGAAAACTACAACCCCAGAGCTGTGATGCAAATGAGCAAGACAGTGAGAGGAGAAGCCCTGGGTAAAGGATCAGCAGCTCATGTTCTTACATGTTATCACCAATATTACGCTGAAACATAGCTGAAACACAGCTGGAAGTTGTAGATTGTGAGAAATAGAGGAGATGACTGTAAATATGTTTGTGTTTTGAAGGAGCGGGGCATTCTGGCTTTGATATGAGGGGGTTGTACAGCTACAGCACACTAATATTTTAGGAACTAGGTCAGGTTTTATAGCCTGCCACACAACACATAGCGAGCAAAAATAGACATTTAGTTCACATGACATTCGAACCACTTACAGCTAAATTCAAATACTCCTGCCAAAGATTAGTGAATCGAACGTTACCAGATTCAGAACGTAAATTTACCATAGCAAAGACGATTAAATGATTTCATGCTCGCAGTAACTGGGGAATGCAAAGTACTGAAATAACAAGCAGTTAATTTCAAGACTGGCAATCAGAAACCCTGAATAATTCCCCTATTTCAACGTTTGCATTACAAGACAGCGTGCGAGCGTTTGCTTCAGCATTCTATTTTGGGATTGAATGAATAATAAAAATGTATTTAAATTCATATATGCTTTTCGTGCAAGCATGGCTGATTTGATACAGACTAGGAGTTTCATGCACACACCAGATTTCTGGAACAAGAATCTCCCAGTGTTTTTCTATAGTGAACTGCAGCTCACAGGGATCTTTGGCTAATGTTCTGGCAAGGTTCTCTCAATGTTACGAACATTATTTCAGTAACGTTAAAGGCACAATATGTAAGATTTTTGGATTAAAATATCCAAAAACCACTAGAACAGTGTTATATATTTTGTTGACTTGTGTACTTACATCAAACATCTCCAACAATGTTTAAATCCAGAGAAATCAGCAATTTTAACCAGGACACAGACCGTGTCATTTGTTGCCTGTCAATGACATCATATCCACGTTACCCTCGATTTCCGGTTTTACTTTCATAGAAGACACTTTAATATGTGTTTTTTTGGACAGGTGCACCTGTTTGGATACATTTATCAACAGAATCATTGTTATACAGCTCAACATGGTTAGTCTTATTGTTTGAATCGCTTGTTTTCTCGATTTACCATGAGTACCGTGTTTTTACCATGCCTCAGAGACAACACCATTGTGTCAAGTGGCTAACATAGCATAATCAGAGAGAGCTTTTTCCATCATACAATACATTTTTAAATTAATTGCATGTCATTTAGCAACACAAGTCATCCGGTTTTTAGTAATATGACATTCTAATATCGATCTAGATTACTGGAACAAGTCTCTCATAGCATAACAAAAGCTTAATAACATTAATAGTAACATTATAACATAACCTTAAACACACTCAAATGTATTTTTAGTATGATTGTTTTAACCATTACCCCACATACGCAACAAAAAGAGCACAAGTGGCCGACTGCAGCATAAGCATAATAAAAGCTCCGCTGGACTCCCGCGGCTCTCGGCCCGCCCTGCTTCATACCACAGTACTGTTAAACTTTAATACATTCAACATGATTTCTGCTCGAGTCCGTCGAATTCCTATCCATCGGCTGTGGAGGTGAAGAAGACAACTCCCATGATTCCACGCTCATTCACAGCATCATCAAGCTATGCCTTTGTTTTGAATAAGTGACCTCTAGTGGTGAAAATTACATATTGTGCCTTTAATAGAATATTTCTTCAAATCTTTAATAATATTCTCAAAACATTAGCACAAAAACATTATTTATACATTGTTCATTAAACATTTTTTTTTTTCTGGAATGTTATAGTTGGACATTTTTTAAATGTTACTTCTGGTTTAGAATGCTTAGAGAACAAACATTCAAAAGTAACGTTCCTATAATATTTGCAAAATGTTATATGTTCGATTAATGTTCAGATAAACAAGAAAAAAACATTTGAAACAATTTAAAAAGTGGACGTTTTGAACATTCAGAAATTCAGAACTTAATGGGAACGTTAGCCAAATGTTTTTAGAACATATTTTTCTCCGCTGGGATGAAGGCCCCCATTTAGCCCTAACCGTTGTTAGATGACGCTATTATAAAGCACGCAGACTGTTCCAAAGCACAGCCACGTACAGTGAACTCACCAAAATAAACATCTGTGCTAATAATGTTTCACACCCCTACTCGTCCAACCCCCTAAACAAACACACACACACACACACACAACCTCTCTGTCTCTCTCCTTTGCCGCCTCCAAACCCATGGCATATGACCTTCTGTTAAATAGATAAAGAATGCGCTTATCAGTCATGCAAATGAGGCTGAATTCATTTTGCACAACAGATGGTCTCATAGATAATGATGATGGAGGAGAGAAAATTAAATGTCTCTTGTGCGGTGGTCATGGCAACGGAGCCCAGAGTAATATCAATAACAAGCACGGCGCATAATAAGGTTGTCAGTCCTGCTAATCAAAGTCTAAGTCGGGGAAGCCCTCGCAAGTTTACTTCAAAAATACACTGATGCTACTGATGAAAATTATGATGATGATATTGAAGACAAACGTCATTTAAAAAGTCAAGTCATGTTTATTTATATAGCAGCTCCACATTAATAAATAGGAAAATAACAGTGTTACTGTTGTAAAAAAAAAATCATCAGTTATTCAGTTTCAGCTGCAAAAAGTACAATTTTCAGAGCTTTAGAATAACATGTACTCATGACAAAATGACTGGCTGATTTAAAAAAAAACAAAAAAACTAAGTAAATAAAATAATTACAATAATCATAAAACTCCAATATTGAACTGACTGCTTCATAAACTCATATTAAAGAATTAGCGGACAGTGTTAACAACGACTTTCTAAACTAATTTAAGTGGTTCAATTTTTTCTGCTATTGAAGTGGTCTACCACCTGAAAAGATTGAGAATCAATCATTTTCACAACACATTAATTCTTTCATAGGATTAATACAATAAGCAAGGCCCTACTGCCCCCTACCTGCTCGTGCGCTTCCTGTTGTGCCCAGTCCTCAAAGCACTTCCTGTGAGATGAATCAGCGGTTTGCTGATGAGGCTGATGGAGTGACGCATGTGTCTGCCCGTCTGTCTGCTGTGGCGGAGCTCCAGCATTACATTATCTCAGTGCCGGCCGCTAACCTACGCCATTAAAGCCTGCCTGAGACACTGGGACAGAAGAAATGATTTAGTGTGATGTGTATGACAGTCAGGCATGAGGAATCACAAATGGTTTAGAAAAGTGACGAGAGAAAGACTGAAGAATAGTGCAGACACAAACCACAGGAGTCAAAGAGGACATGCTGCAGGAAAAGACCGAGAAAGTTTGAGAGAAATATGCAAAACACAAGCATTTAAATATTGTGAGAACAACAGAAGGAGGAAACAATCCGACAAAACAAGAGTCTCAGTTGTATTCACAGGTGATTCTCACAAAACTTGTCAAGTAACATGAAAATCAAATAAAAGGAATATATCATATTTGTTATATATTTTTAGCATTAATCATATTTTGCATAAAGAAAATAAAGATTACTTTTAGGAGCATTGCAGTGTTTTTGTTCTTACATTGATTTCAGGACAAATAAGCACAATTTTCACAACAACACTCTTTCTCCGTGTCTATATTTCTATCTTTCATTTTCATTTTTCGATCTTCATAACAACAAATTCAGAATAATGATATTGATAATAATAAAACGAGAACACTTTGAAAGGCTTGTGCTCTTAACTGTGCATTAAACAGAGCAGAACGTGGAAAATTAAAGGGACCTATTATGCAAAATTCACTTTTACATGGTGTTTGGATATTAATGTGTGTACACAACCACCCTATAATGATAAAAATCCCACCGCTCCTTTTTCAACACCCATTAAACTAAAGCAGTGTGACTTCACACTGCTCAGGCCCCGCCCACAACCGCTGACTGACAGTCCTGTATTACCATAGTTTCCGCCCTCAGCCAGTTGTACGCTTTCTGCCATCTGCCACCAATCCCGGTGTTCTGTTGTTGGATGTAAGACTGAACATAAGAGTCTTCATTTTTTCCTAACATCTGAGCCACCGTGGACGCAGTGGATTCATTTTTAAAGGGAATGCGCCCCAAAATATACCTAAATTTGTTTATATCTGCGCAAATCATTTCACTCCAGACTGCTTTTTGAACGAATGTCAATACGAAGGGACAATAGAAAACACAGGTCTTCCTAAAAAAGTTGTTACTCAAGGATGGATCAGTACAAACTGTTTGTGATCCAGATTATAGTCTCCAGAGAAGGCAGCAATGAATGTGAGAGCACTTTATTACAGTTCATCAGAGTTGATTTACAGGTATCACAGTTTATTAAGCACCCCCATCGAAAAAACAAAAAGGTCTGTATCTATTTGTTTACTGTTAATTGTAACAAGTGTTTTTGTGTAATTCGCTGTGTATGTTGATGATAATGCAAGGGAGAGAGATTCGCACTTCTTCTACTGTGTATTATTCAGCTCTTACAGTGATTTTCTGCAGTGAAAATGGACACTTCATCATTTGTGTGAAGTACAATAAACGTCATAAAACTCATCAGTAAAGTTCTGGCCATCATTCAGACAGGGTCCGCTACAACAGGCTTTTACTAATAGAGGATAAAAACAAAATGACAACATGAGTTATAACCGTAATTAAACTAAACTATACCTGTTCTGTCTCCATGCAGCATGTATTCTCTGGCTCTGTAGGCATCATTGTCTGACTGCGGTACGAACATATCAAGCTGAACACCGCTACTGATAGTTTCTGACATTTTCAGTGCGTGAGATTGTCCTGTTTTGTTGTTGCGTGAGCTCTTGAAGCTCCGCACTCTTCTTGAAAATGGGCCTGCAAAAAAATATGACCTATGCAAGAGTGAATCTGTTTACTGTTTAGTGCCTAATACACTATAGGAGGCTGTACTGTACTAACTACCTCAGGGGGACTAATGGAGCTTTTCTACTGCGTGGTACGACTCAGCTCGGCACGGCACAAAACATTTTACTTTGCTTGGTTTGCTTTTCCACTGCAGTTTAGTACCGCTTCAAAGTGGGTGGGATTATAGACTGATCGTTACAGTTGCACCACCTCTACTGCCGTGGATCCGCTCCTCAGCTACCAACGAGAGGAACATCTGCACCTTGTCTGCTGACCACGATTCAGCCATTTCTTTTCATTTCTTTTTTCAAGTTCCAAGTTTTTCAAGTCATTTAAAAAAAGTATTTAAATCTCAACAAGTTCTCCAACCAATACGCCTATATCGGTCGTTTGTCACTTCCCTGAAATACGACCCATAGGAGCGTTTACTAAAGTTGCGCCCCTATCAACAACAGGACACTTTCATTTTAATGCATTGTTCCCTTTTGTTCCCTGGGATCGTGGGTTCGATGAACATGAGCTCATAAAGTGTATATGCACTATAAATCACTGAGGGTAGGTTTAGGGGTGGGGTGGGTGTAGTCGTTAATAAAAAAATGAGTTTTGCTAAATGGAAATAGGACAAATGGTGTAAAAAGTCCACACATTGCATTTAAATGAACACAAATTTTGATTGGTAACGACATTATACGTCATTTCATGACGACAGACGTAACACGACACTGTCATTATTTTAATGCCAACTAGAGGACGCATGACTTTAAAACGTAAATATAGGTCATAATAAGGTGCTTGAAAAATGACCTATATTTTTTTATTCTCTATGACCAATCAGTGATCTGCAGTGTTTACACGTCACATTTAGTATCGGTACGGCACGCATGGAACCTCATCCGAGGTGGTACTATTTAAGCGAGTTTGTTGCTTTTTCCGGTAACACTTTAGTTTAGGGTCCAATTCTCACTATTAACTAGTTGATTATTATCATGCATATTACTAAGATATTGGCTGTTTATTAGTAGTTATTAAGCACATATTAATGCCTTATTCTGCATGACCACATTCTACATCCTATAATCCTACTCAATACCTAAACTTAACACTACTTTATTAACTATTAATAAGCAGTAATTAGGAGTTTATTGGACCCTAAAACTAAAGTGTGACCATTTTTATATTGTACCGAAATCATACCGAACTGTGACTTCTGTGTACCGTTACACCCCTAACAGACAGACAGACAGACAGACCTCCCAGAGCCAGCAATTATATTCCATACATCACTAATGGGCGACGTGAGAATGCTGGTATATTACAGCGAGTGTGAGTCGTGTGAGAAACACCGCACAGATGGGCATCCATGAACGCTTCTGTGTCCTACTTTAACCGCTCTTGTAAATAATGCATTTGCTCTTCGATTGAGGGAAGAATAAAGAGAGGGATAAATACCCATAATGCAGTGCTCCAGCACAGATGAGAGGATGCTCTCACACTGGAATGTTGAATTACAGCTGCATACACGAGTCTGTACGGCATTTAAATAAACAGAAAAAAACACGCTGTCATAGAGAAAAATATGAGCTGTGATAAAAGAGAAAAAACAGAAGACCTTTAAAATAGAAAACAGCCAAGTCTTTCTATGTTCCTCTTTTTTCTACTTATATGATATCTTTTCCTCTACCAGATCTCTGACAAACACAGGATGAATGGTGGAGTATTGTGGTAGCGCATAAATATTATTATATGATTATTATCATTATTATTTTTATATTTATATATTTGAAGAACAACTGAACAATTTTTATGATTGTGAATTGCACTACACTGGTTGTGCTGTGTTTGTTATTGTATGCAACCAGTGAGGACATCACAAAAGATAAAAATAAAGACAAATAAATAAATATTTTTCATTGTATTATGTTGCAGTGTCCAGATTTCTCTCATCACAAGCTGCAAACTGAGTTGTTGTTGTTTTGTTTTTTAAGTTTAGCAAACTATTTTAGGACAGTGCTCTGTCTGCATGATCAAGTTCCTCCTGATAAAACATCTCATTTCATTTTTTAAACTATTTACTTAATGACATCAAATTGCATTAGATATCACGGGCAGTGCTGCGCGCAGGCTCGGGTGGATGGACTGGTTAAGTCATCCGTGTGCAGTGATTCACTGCGTTTTAAGTCTTTTAGCTTGATTGCAGGTAGGTGAGAATCAGCTGGAGGAGAAGATTCAACACTCCTCAACACTGGCTGACTTGCCCTGGGGGAGACAAGATGGATGTCTTCCCAAGCTTATTTTGGGAAGAGCACATCTGGAGACGAGGACAGAACTGTTTACAAACCCAACACTGCTTTCAGAAGAGCCTAAACTCTAGCTGAAGGAGAAAGAGGAGGAAACAAAAAGATGGAGGAAGACAGGATTTCAAAAACTTTCTTGGAGAGGCTTAGAATTACAAAATATTTGATGTAGGTTCCTTTTTTATTGTGTCAAATAACTAAAAGGCTGCAGTGAATCAAAAATGAAATCTTTTCTCCTACAAAATGTGTTACTCCAGATATAAAACCAGAAATGACATGTCTTATTGAACACACAATTAAAGGAACTAGATAAAGCAGTCCAACAATAGAGTACTGACATCAAATGACATTAAAAAAAGGAATTTATTGTATTACAGCCAGATGCAAAGCTTTTTGTATCTAATATTGAGAAAACAATATTAATCATACAAATCAATCATACAAAAAGACATTATGTATAATGATATGTATATATACAGTAATACAGTGAAATAGTATTTCAATGTAAATCAGCTGTTTTCTATGTGAATATATAGTAAAGTGTAATTTATTCCTGTGATCAAAGCTGAATTTTCAGCATCATTACTCCAGTCTTCAGTGTCACATGATCCTTCAGAAATCATTCTAATATGATGATCTGCTGCTCAAGAAACATTTATGATTATTATCAATGTTGAACACAGTTGTGCTGCTTCAGATTTTTGTGGGAACCGTCATACATTTTTTGATGCAAGTTTCTTCAAGTAGTAGACCTAATTCTTTGTAAAACTTTGTAAAGCAAGTTGATAAATTAGCTCTTCAGAAAGGCAGTAATATAGCATGTATGGAAAGGTTGTGCTGCTCCTGTGCCAAATAAATCTGTCTGTTTTAGACTGCCATGTTCTTCGGTTGGGCCGTGTTTGTTTGTTTGCTCTGATGCAGCTGAGTAAACAAACAGCATTTTGCAGGCTCTCAGCATCGTCCAATTAAAGCGTTTCATCAGCCAGAACAGGAAAATGGATGGTTGCAGTAGATGGGTGTAACAGCCTGGAGTCTCCGTGCACACGGCGCCGCTAGACACTTTCATATGATATGAAGGACCGCATTTTGCACCATACTCACATTCAGCTGAAGAAAAAAGCATGATTTTAGAGAAAACAAATAATCAGCCCTATTCTACTCCCTTATAAACGCACTGTGGGCTGGTGTTGCCACTCAAATGTTGACTTCCCCGAACCCCCAGTGTGTCCTTAAAACGGCCGCAGCGCTGGGATGTGTGGCACGCCTCAGTGACCCCTGCCTCGCAGCGGGCAGCAGCATCTGCTGAAGGCAGCCTCTAATGAACCCCGAGCTCCACACAGACACTCACAAGGGCAGTTTCTTCCTCAGCCTCTCATTTACTGCCGGCCAGGGGTGCTGCCCGTCCTGGAGAACAAGTCATGCAGTCAGACCGGACAGCAAAAACAGATCAAGGGATTTGGCAGCAAATACAAAGTCTATTGATCATATCGTCATGTATTATTGCCCCGCTCTTTATAGAAAGTTCTATGTATAAGTACAGGCCTGGCAAACTTTATTCACATACATGCAGTATACTTATATAGGCCGATACGATATAGCAAATCTCAGCTACGTGATTCTTTATATCAGCGCAAATTGTGTCATTGCTCAGCTCTCTATAAAATATATTGTATATATTATATTTCATACTTGCATAAAGCATTATAGGTTACACTTTATTTTAAGGTGTCTTTGTTACACTGTAATTACACATTTAAGTACTGTGTAATATTAATTAACTACATGTACTTACTGAAGAGTTACGGTTAGGGTTTGGTTTAGGTTTAGACTCTTGTATTTATGCATAATTTACTGTTTTTACTATAGTAAGTACATGTAGTAATGTGTAACTACATCACCTTAAAATAAAGTGTTACCGCAATATATACACAGCTCTTTACATAATATATAAATATATAGGCACAGTTTAGAGCTCTATAAAGTTGGATATATAGGTTTTATCTGCATACATACAGTAGTCATGTGTATATATATATATATATATATACACTAAATAGAAAATCTTATTCTCAACTGCATGATTGTTCATATCGTTGCAAAAATGTAAACTGCATAATGAGTAATATTGTATATATATTATATCCAACTTTCGTCACATACATACAGTACACTCACATAAAGAATTATATACTGTTTAGAAAATCTAAACTGTTTGATTTTTTTAATTTGTTGATAAATGTAAACTATATTAATGCCCTCCTCTTTATATAAAATTAGATGTATCCAACTTTATCTGCATATATACAGATACTCACATACTAGAAAATCTCAACTACAAGAGTGTTTATATCGTCGCAAAAAAGTTGGTCTTTTCTTCCCTGTTTTGACGTACTGCACATCTGAGTCAAATGGCTTCTCAAACAAGAAAAATGTAGGCTTGATTTTGTCTGTGGGGAATTGATTGGATGGTTGTGGTTTGCTATTGGTGGATCTCATGTGAGTGACAGGTTGCCCCGCCCTCATCATCAGAGAAGAGAAGCTGCAAGAGGGAGGAGAAGATATTCTGATTCAAGATTACAAGATACGTGCATTTTACATTTTTTTGCACCTCGAAAAGCTGCAATTTTTACAGAAGTGTGTAGACTTTTATATCCACTGTATATCCTCACATGTCTCACATTAATACACTCTTGGTGGATGTTGACTGCTGAAATGCCCGACTCTGAAACCTTTCCAGCTGCTTGCATCAGGGATTGAACCACTGGAATGAATCGATAGATCTCGTTTTCAGCACCTACGAACACATCTTATCTTTCTGTCCCCCAGAACTGGCACATCTTGTATTATATAAGTTGTATTATATTTACATGTCATTACACACCTAACACCATTACACTTTACAGCAGGTATATACTAAAGCTGAACTACCGTCACTGGACACACTGAAAAAACTGTT
Source organism: Hypophthalmichthys molitrix (assembly GCA_037950675.1). Taxonomy (NCBI): domain Eukaryota; kingdom Metazoa; phylum Chordata; class Actinopteri; order Cypriniformes; family Xenocyprididae; genus Hypophthalmichthys; species Hypophthalmichthys molitrix. The sequence goes on from CM075508.1 coordinate 349,950, forward strand.
AGTAAATTTTAACTGTTAGTTAAGTAACAAATGTGAAATTTTGAAGTAAAAAATAGTAAATATATATATATATATATATATATTGTTACAGTGTGTGCTGTAGAGACGAGGCGAATACGGAAATCCACAATCAATAGGCTTTATTTAATCCGAGGGCAGATGAACAGCGTAACACACATTGAGATAAACATAAGAACAGACAAGGAGTGCAGGGAAAGTGTCCATTATAAAGGGAGTGAAGATGATGAGGTCCAGGTGCAGGAGATCGGTGATGATGGGGAGAAGACGAGGAAGTGAGTGCAGGTGTGGAAACAGGAGGATCATGGGAAATGGAGTCCGGGGAACACGGGAACTGTAACAGTACCTCCCCCTCCCGGTAGGCGCGGCCTCGCGCCGTGGAAGGAGCAACCGGGGAGGGGGGGTGGGCGCCCTGAAGACCTCACGCAGGTGCAGGGAGAGGAGCAGACGGGACCGGAGGTCTCCAGGGCGGATCTAGGAAGTCAGGCGGCCATGGCGGGTCAGAGGCCGTGGGCGGCCATGGCGGGTCAGAGGCCGTGGGCGGCCATGGCGGGTCAGAGGCCGTGGGCGGCCATGGCGGGTCAGAGGCCGTGGGCGGCCATGGCGGGTCAGAGGACTTGGCAGGCGGCCATGGCGGGTCAGAAGACTTGGCAGGCGGCCATGGCGGGTCAGAAGACTTGGCAGGCGGCCATGGCGGGTCTGGAGACTTGGCAGGCGGCCATGGCGGGTCTGGAGACTTGGCAGGCGGCCATGGCGGGTCTGGAGACTTGGCAGGCGGCCATGGCGGGTCTGGAGACTTGGCAGGTCGCCATGGCGGGTCTGGAGCCTTAACAGGCTCTGATAAACCTGGAAGCCCACCCAGGAGTTCCCCACCCACGGGTACCTGGCCCCCCCCCAAAATTTTCTTGGGGGATTTCCCCGTGGATGGCAAGGTGGGCTCGGCGGCGGCAGGAGCAGCGGGCTCGGCGGCGGCAGGAGCAGCGGGCTCGGCGGCGGCAGGAGCAGCGGGCTCGGCGGCGGCAGGAGCAGCGGGCTCGGCGGCGGCAGGAGCAGCGGGCTCGGCGGCGGCAGGAGCAGCGGGCTCGGCGGCGGCAGGAGCAGCGGGCTCGGCGGCGGCAGGAGCAGCGGGCTCGGCGGCGGCAGGAGCAGCGGGCTCGGCGGCGGCAGGAGCAGCGGGCTGCTCGGACGCAGAAAACTCAGGAGACTGGGGCTGCACGGAGGCAGAGAACTCAGGAGACTGGGGCTGCACGGAGGCAGAGAACTCAGGAGACTGGGGCTGTACGGAGGCAGGAGCAGGCTTTCGGGGTGGAGTGGTCACGGGAAAGGTGGCGGACTTCAGTGCTGACCTCACTGATTTCATCATCGGGTCCGCCACCTTGGCTCCCAGGTCAGCGCTGTTGGAGACCCACTTCCTACCCCGGGGAAATACTGGCAGCCAGGGATGGACAGGACCGTTGAAGCGGTATGTGCAGGGCTCTGGAGTGAGGTGAGCTGGTGAGGCCTGGTTAGCTTCTGATGGGGCTGGACAAAGAGGACGCTTATTCTCCTTTACTTCAAAATTAGAACCATTTAAAAAGAGAATCAGATTTATAGACTCGACTAGAGGGAAATTACAGGCAGGTTCGCTATAGCGAATAATGTTCCTGTCCAGTCCCATCAGAAAAGCAGCATTGAGGGAGGCATCAGACCAACCCACCAAATAGGAAACTTCCAGAAACTCCTCCACATACCTCTCCAACGGCCTGCCCCTCTGCCGCAGTCGGCATAGCCGGTCCTCAGCTGAGACGTGGGGCTTCTGGGAAGCAAGAGGATCTGGAATCAGGTAAATACCCATTTTTAAAAACTTGTGGATGTCCAGTCGGTATTGGTCTGTTCTTCTGTTACAGTGTGTGCTGTAGAGACGAGGCGAATACGGAAATCCACAATCAATAGGCTTTATTTAATCCGAGGGCAGATGAACAGCGTAACACACATTGAGATAAACATAAGAACAGACAAGGAGTGCAGGGAAAGTGTCCATTATAAAGGGAGTGAAGATGATGAGGTCCAGGTGCAGGAGATCGGTGATGATGGGGAGAAGACGAGGAAGTGAGTGCAGGTGTGGAAACAGGAGGATCATGGGAAATGGAGTCCGGGGAACACGGGAACTGTAACATATATATATATATATATATATATATATATATATATATATTACTTGTAAGATATACTCCAAAAATCTTTTTTTAATTTTTTTTGTTTGTTTGTTTTGTTTTTTTATGGAAACGCCAAGATGTGCATAAATTCTAAAAATGTGCATAAACAACTGATGAGGATACATTTTTTATCCGATAAGTAGACGCACATAAACTATGATGGAAACACATTTACCGAATAAATCCCTTGATGTGCAAAAACAAACTCCCGTGACTTTGCCTCAGCAGAGGCTGTGATTGGATAACTGGACTAACCAGCGCACCAATCGCATCACAGCATCTCATCAGAATGATTTGGTTTAATTCCCTCCAGAAGTGTCTCACACGATTGTGTTCACAAATACCAGCATCCGAACGCAAGATCACATGACAGTGTTTATTGTGTTTCGTCTGACGCGCTGAGATAAACTCATTCATGATGGAGGAAAAAAGAGCCCAATTGCAGCAACTTCCATTTTTTACTGATATTTTGCACCAATTTCCCAGGAAGTGATGATTTTGTTCTCCTGAACACATGGGATGGAAACACTGCTCTATTCGCAAATGTTTTATGCGACATTCCAATTTTGTGCACAAGTTAAATTCGCAACTTTGGATGGAAACAGCTAGTGTGTAATGGCAGTGATCTCTGCACATGATCTGGCAAATCAGGCGTCTAATTTGCAGTTGTGAATAAGTATTCTGCTTTCATGCGTCCAACATGCACATGATGGATTTGATTTATGACCTCAGCTCATGCATGCATTTGTGTTGGAATTAATTTGAAAAATCACCCTAATACAGTATGCTTGTCATGGTCTTACTATTGCCAGTGTCTGACCTTGTAAATTAATTTTCTTGATTTTTATAAAATGTTTTAAAAACATTTTATAAAGACTGCACTCACATCAAGCAATTTTTGGCCAATTAAATATTTTAACATTTACTGTATGAATTACTTTTTCAGGCTTCAAAAATCTACATGTTAAAATTTCTTAATATTTTCAACTTTTCTATGACCATGAAGAGCCTTTATTTTTATAGTATTGGTGCTCATGCATCATTGCCCACACATTAAATCTGCACTGTAACGACAAGAACATTTGCAACTCAGTGTTATTTTAGTATCACTGATATACTGTTATAGTTTTTGTTAATATTTTGAATTTTGTCAATATAGTTTTTCTTAAGTTTTATTTTACCTCAATTGAAACTAAACGAAATAAGAAACATAGCCTTGGCAACTATGTTAAACCTTTTTAAATTTTATTTCATTTCAGCTAATGTTCACTTATCATGGGGCATTATGCGAATGATAGACAAAAAACAACCCTTTTTAAATGTATGCGCACACAATATTAAATAAAAATATGAACAACACACACACACACACACACACACACACTGGATAGATTAGGTGTCCAGTGAATTCATGCTGTCGTTTCTGACTCTCTCTGAGCTCCTCTATCCGTGTTCTCCCCATCTCTCCCTCCATCTGAGGTCTTTAAAAATTAATTCTGTCGGCAGTGACCCTTTGGCCTTTTGCATCTCAGGCAATACTGCGGTTTCTTGCCTCCTCCCACGCTACATCAGTGCGCTCCTGCTACAGCGCAGCACGCTGTTTTACCCATCAGTCCATGCTGCTGCACATCACCATCCCAATACGCTCTACACACCTTCATAAAACAGACTTTAGTGGAGAAATACAGCCTAAATAGTCCCATATATGAGTCAAATTGACTTATAATCATCATAAAATATATTGTAAATATTTAAATATTTATTGTTGCAAGCATATGGTATATTGTGGTATAATATATCAGCTGTTCTCAACAGGTCAGCAGAAATGGTCCAGTTCTTCTATAATGTTGGGAATGCCGCCAGTCAAAGGGTTTTGCAATGTATTTGCCAACATTTATCAAGAATAACTTGAAGCAAAGGTAGCATTGATACACCATCATACTTTTCAAGCATTTGCTAAATAAAAAAAAAATGTTAATGTATTTTCTCTCAGGTAGAACAGCTCTACTGTACCTATGTTTCAGGCATAGCATAAAGCATTATTATGGTTACATATAAATTTTATCAGTTTCAGCTAGGAGGGCATACACTTGACACTTTCCAAAACAAAACATAATGCATTACATTCTGACGAAATATATTCTGTATTTCAGCAAAGTTTGACCCTGCAAAGAAAGTACCAAATCATACATTTTACAACAGATTGTGGAGGTACATAGAGTACAAAAAGTCAGAATGCAACAGACATTACTACACACACAACAAACTTAACAAATAAATCATACTACCCCTCGCGAAAAGGAAGTACACATCTGCATACTTTTAAAAAGGAAATAATATACTTGTGAACTGAATTTTTGGACATTTAATTGCATGTTGTCTGCAATTAAATAAAAATGTATTATATTTTAAATTTTTATTAAATGCAATTAGTTGAACTTAAGATGGCTTTTTTGATCCACTTAAGCAGGATTTAAAAAGGACATCTTTAATTACAACTTTAAGTAATCTTTAACTACATATGTAATTTCATATTTACTTCTATTGTCTTTGAAATATAGCTCAAATGTACTGACAAGCGTCTATGCTAAACTAAAACATTCTTTGAAACTTGGATGTCATGTATATCGACACTAGGGGTCGCTCTTGGGAGCCTCTGATGTTTTCAGAAAAGGCCAATGTGAATTGGAGAGTGAAATTTGCATGCTCTGCGCTCGTGGCTCTCGTGACCGAGAGTCACCCTTAGATGCTTCCCATCCTGGTCCTTCTACCTCCAATGTGCACTGAGGGCGAGCAAGGGGTTGAAATGGGAGTGTCTCCACTGGGTGAATCTCCATGGGCCTCCCATTTCTCCACTTGCATATGTCTTCCGGTTGAGCTTCCGGATGAGTTTGGCGGCTCACACCATGGTATGGATGAGCTGTTAATTGCAGCATCAGAGGGTGGGCTTGTGCCTTCAGAGGCTGAAGACTCGTCTGAGCTTCCACCCCCGGGTGCCAAATTGGCGGCTGTGCTTTCCCGGGTATTGGGCTGGATTGGACTCCTCCACCCTGTCCCGAGTGCTTGGCTTGACGATTGGTTCCTGGGGTCTGAGTGCGACACACCACCACGCTCTTCCCCAGTTCCTTTCTTCCCAGAGGTGCACGAGGAGTTGACGAATTCATGGATGGCACCTTTTTCTGCCAGAACACGATGCACCAGCTCCTCCATCCTTACCACCGCCGGTGGTGGCAAGTGCAGGATACTCAGAGGTTCCTCAGGTGGAACGGGTGGTTGCGATACATTTATGGTGGAATCCTCCTAGGCTCCCATCCAGGGTGTGTAAGTGTATCTCGTCTTTCACGGCGAGAGCTTACATCTCCGCTGACCAGCACATTATGGCGATACCAAGCCAAAGCATTGAGAGCTCCACACTAGGGTGGTCCCAACCCGGAGATGATGCAGGAACTGCATTTGGCGACCGACTATGCCCTACTGGCTACGAAGGTCACAGTGCAGGCTCTAGGTCTGGCTATGTCCACACTAGTGGTCCAGGAGCGCCACCTGTGGCTTAACCTGACGGAGATACGGATTGCTGAGAAACTGCACTTTCTCTACGCCCCCATCTCCCAAGGTGGCCCATTCAGTGACACTGTCGTGGACTTTGCACAGCAGTTCTTGACAGTCAAGAAACAGGCGGAGGCGATAAAACACATCTTGCCTCGGAGTGGGTCGGCTTCCAGCTCTGGACCCCTGAGGCAGCAAGCCCCACCTGTTCACGTCAAGGCTGCTTCGACTCTGCCACTGTGTGGACTGGCAGCCAGACCAGCACAGCAGTCCTCACAAAGGAAGGTGGCACATGCCAGCCCATCAATAGACTACTAAGAACCCTCTGAAGGCTTCAAAGCGGACCTTAGATGGGCAACCCAGGGAAGGAGGAGAGGCTGCTAACCTGCTCGAACCAGGACTGGGGTCGAGCCTCACTCCCAGTGGAGGGATGGGAGGAGAGCACTTATTTCCTTTGGCCAGATGCCACAAGACAGACAGCTACCACACAATCAGCAAAAGAGCAGTTTCCTCTTTCCCTGGGTCACACACACGGTACTCATGGCCCTCGATATCATGGCCAGGCATCGAACATTTGCCACAAAGCCTTGGTGAATGCGCATACCCCACCTCCTCACGTTCTGCTGCATTGGGCCTGCTCACAGGATCAGGCAGACGTGACGAGCTGCGACCCGCCTTTTCTGCAGCGGGCCCCCAGAACCATGTAGATGCTTCAGCACACTGCTTACCACGAGTGTCAAGGGACATGAGGTCTCCCGGAATGGTGAACCTTGTTCCACAAGGCCACGAGCACCACGCCAAGGGTCGAGACGAGAAAAGAACGCTGTTATTCTCCAGTCGGAAGAATGCGTTAGAGCCTGTCCCTCTAGCCGAGATGAAGAAGGGGTTCTACAGCTCTTACTTCATTGTACCCAAGAAGGGTGGTGAGCTCAGACCGATTCTGGATCGGGCCTTACATAAGCTCCCGTTCAGAATGCTCACTCAGAGACGCATGTTGACTTGTGTCAGATACCAGGATTGGTTTGCAGCGATAGACCTGAAGGTTGCATACTTTCATGTCTCGATCCTTCCTCGGCACAGACCGTTCATAGACCGCACAAATAAATATATGTAATTCTTATTAAATCGATGTTTATTTCACCCCGTCCCCACTACTGATGTATTCAGCTTAATTGTTGATCGTTAACAGATCTGGGAGCTTGTTCTGTGATGCATCATGTGATGCATCATCAGCAAACATTAAATATAATTACCACATGATAAGATAAGCTCTAAATAATTTAACTAAAGACACCTGCATTTCAATCAGAGGAGAAACATTTAGGAGAAAATCTCATTGCCTGCCTCAGTGGTGTGAAATTAATTCTTGCTAAAGCATTGTTTATGTCCCTTTATAATTGCAGAACGAAAAGAGAGCATGCAGAAAGCAATGATGTCTTTAAATTATGACAAGGATGACTGAAGATGTAAGTCTCTGTGGTCTGGGACTGTAATACTTTTCATTTTACATTTGTACAATTTTATATACACTACAGATGAAAAGTTTAGGATCAGCAAGATTTTTTTGTTTTTTAAAAGAAGTATCTAATGCCCTCACCAAGGCTGCATTTATTTGATCAAAATACAATAAAAACTGTAATATTGTGAAATATTATTACAATAAAAAAAAAAAACCTCTAATTTATTCCTGTGATCAAAGCTGAATTTTCAGCATCATTACTCCAGTCTTCAGTGTCACATGATCCTTCAGAAATCATTCTAATATGATGATCTGCTGCTCAAGAAACATTTATGATTATTATCAATGTTGAAAACAGTTGTGCTGCTTCATATTTTTGTGGAAACCGTGATGCATGTATTTTTTTGTCAGGATTCTTTGATGAATAGAAAGTTCAAAAGAACAGAATTCATTTGAAAAATAATTTTTTGTAACAATGTAATTGTCTTTACTGTCACTTTTGTACAGTTTAATGCTTCCTTGCTGAATAAATGTATTGAAAAAATCTTAGTGATGCCAAAATTTTAAATTATAATTATATTTTTTTATATTACAAAATGATTTTTCATAAGTTTAAAACATTATAATCATTGAACTTTAAGATTATAAAGTTTAGGGCAGCAACAGTTCGAAGAGAATCTTACTGTGGATGTGTAAGTGACTTGATTAATAATCCATGAACACAGATGTTTGTTTCTACCATAGTAACACATTAAAGTCGGCATGAAACGTACGTTGCAATAGTCTTTTCTTCCCTATTGTGATGTACATATCAGTGAAACATCTTCTGGAAGAAGAAAAAATGGTGGGGCGGGACTTGATTTTTGATTTTGTCACTTTTGATCGATTTAATGCATCCTTGCTGAATAAAAGTTTTAATTTCTTTTCAAAAAAATAAAAATAAAAATTCTTACTGACCCCAAACTTTTGAACGGTAGTGTATAATGTTACAAAAGCTTTGTATTTCAGATAAATGCTGTTCTTTTGAACTTTCTATTCATCAAGGAATCCTGAAAAAAAAGAACACAACTGTTTTCAACATTGATAATAATCATAAATGTTTGTTGAGCAGCAGATCATCATATTAGAATGATTTCTGAAGGATCATGTGACACTGAAGACTGGAGTAATGATGCTGAAAATTCAGCTTTGATCACAGGAATAAATTACTTTATAAAATATATTCAAACAGAAAAGTTATTTTAAATTATAATAATATTTCACAATATTACTGTTTTTACTGTATTTTTAATTAAATAAATGCAGCCTTGGTGAGCAGACCTAACTTCTTTATAAAACATTAAAAATCTTACCGTGTCCAAACTTTTGACTGGTAGTGTGTATATATATATATACACACACACACACACACACACACACATTTGGTTACTTCATACAATTTATGTAGTATTTCTTATTTCTAGTGCTTGAAGTTTTTCAGGTTTATTTCATTTGTGTCTGTTCTATTATAGTTTGTGTTCCTATGTTAGTATATCAGCCTGGTCTCATTGTTAATACGTAGGTATTAATGCGTAACTTTCAAAGTCACAAAACGTACATTTTTGTACATTTAGAAAGGTGCTAATACGTACAATATTGACGTAATTATGGCACTAAAACGTAAAAATACTTACGTTTTTACAGCGAAAAAACGTAAAATATTTACAAATCTTTCATGTCATAAAGATATATGTATAATTTCCATTTTATCGTTTTGTAGATAAATGTAAGATCCCTAAACCCCACCCCGAACCTAAACATACCCATTTTATACAGAATGTTAAAAGAATAAAACATAATGGACAGAAATGTGTAGGAAAATGACAATTTCAGTAAAAAATATAACATTAAATCGGTATTTTGAGCCGCTAATCCTACACCTACCCCTAAACCTACCCATAACCATTTCTTAAAACTCCATACTGTTATAAAATAAAGAATAACAGACAAACAAGCGTAATCACAATAATTTATTTTTTGCGAAAATGTCAAAAGTGGTACCAAAAGTAGTTCAAATGATGATGAGTTCCAGTCGCAGTCCTCTCTGGCAGTAATAGTTTTTTATAGGGTACAGAGCAGAGTTTAATTTAGTAATCCATGAAAATATGAATCCGGCTTCCCTCCATGAAGGCGCGACACTCACTTCAAATGTCAATCCACTGAAACACGGCATGTCGCAATCTTTGACGAAGCAGGTGAGAACCAATGAGTGTTCGATATCAGTGCCGTAAACCATATCGTAACGCTTCTCGAGGTTGGCGCTACTTTCAAATTTGAATCATAACGAGCGCGAGCTTTGACTGTTACGGTCGCTGTTGATGAAGATCGATGGATAAAGGGCTGAATTTGGATCTGTTCCTTACAAACATATGGATTGTAAAGATTTGGAGTACAGCGAACAAATAAAATGGATGGATTTGTGAATTTATGTTGTGCTTTGGTGTATCTTATGGTTGTATTGTCAGTCGCTGCACAGGAGAAAACGCCTTCTGTGTCGCACAGCAAACAAACTAAATATTACAGAAAATTTATTCATAAGGTTTCAGATTGCAGTCTTAACATTATGTAATCCTCCGAAACGAGTTTGCAGCACAAAACAAAACACGAACAAAAATGTTATTTCATTTTAAGTAGATGAGTAAACTGCTTTCAATAAATTCAACTAAAAACATGTATTGATATGACAATTGAATACAACTGATTTAAAACATTAATGCCACGATTTTAATATTAATACATGGGAATTCATATACATTCACACTTTACGTTACTTGATTTACGTTTATTTATTTATTTATTTTTTTGCTGTTAATATGTAAGTATTTTTACTTTTCACTGTTTACTTGTCTTCAGTAAGCTTGAAAGTTTTTTTTTTTCTTGGGCTAGTATTAATTTGTGACACTGAAAATGGTGACAAGAATTGTGAAATTTCAATGGTATCAAAAATTTTGATGTCATATAAAATAAACTTATTTAAAGAAAAAATAACTGTATCGTGATATATATATATAGGTCATATCGCCCGCCCCAGTTTCTAGCCTTAATTAACAAACCCATATCTGTAATCGACAGTCAATTTTTCAAAACTCATCTACGCAACATTAGAATCGTATAGTAAAATGGGTTTTTGACTGTATCCATTATTAGGCTACCCATTACAAAAGAAATGTGATACACAGCTTGATAGCTACTGATATGTTGAGTTTTCACTTTAAACCACACCGAGCTGCTGCCACATTAAATATATCAGCACCCTGCTAATGAGCACGACAATCAAATCAATTAATGAGCATTAAAAATAAAGCAAGGACTGTAGCGTATACCCGTGCGCAAACCTGAGACGTGTGAGATGCACCTTATGACACAAAAGCACGCACACACAATGACAGGGGTGTTTACCTTTCTTTGTTCTTTAATTAAAGCATGCTGTAAGTGTGAAATGAACTCTCTCCTGCTCCGCGGCTGAAGGCTCTGAGTGGGCGGCTCATTCAGTTTCCTTTTGTCTCTCACGTAATTATCACCCGCTATAATGAGAGCGCAGCACGCGTCCACTAGCAGCAGGATGAAAGCGAAACTGTAGAAATAGTAAAGGACAGACGGAGAGAGAAGGAATGAAGAAGAGAAACATGGGGGGTGAAGGAAAAGAAGGGCTGGTTTATTAGCACCTTGAAGAAAGAACCCTGCATGCCGAGTCCCATGATAATTTACCATTCTGCCACCCTGCTGAAGAAATGCAGAGAAGACGAGAACAGGAAAGAAACAATATACAAGATGATAGATGGCACAGTTTGGAGGGGGAGTCTTATATGAGCTGCAGGAGTCTCGATTGAGACAGAACGGCCCTTTAGACTTCTGTAATAACGTGTAGATTCATCCTGATTAGTTTGTCTTGTACTCTGTTATCAAATCGCTTCTTCTCTTTGTCTACATGAGCTACCAGCTGTCCCCTCCGGGTGAAAGACAGATAACTTACACTCTCCCTATGAAAGAAATATCTTTCACTTATATTCTTTAGCACTGGGAAATAGGGACACCAAAAAATGAAAAATAAAGGTTCCTAAAGGTTTTTTTATTTCCCAGTTCTTAAAAGAACTAAGAACTTTTTCATAATCTTTCATAAAGAACCTTTTGTGAAATGGAAAGGTTCCATGGATGTTTAAGGTTCTGGAACCATCAATGCAATGATAAAGAACCTTTATTTTTAAGAGTGTTGATCAAAATAATGCTTTGAAATACATCTTGCAGAAGATCTCAATGTTCTGCTGATGATTCAACCACATATACGGACTCTCTGATACTGCGCACAAAAATGGCAAGAACTTCAAATGGCATGCTCCAATATGACTGGTGGTGTCACGATCACCAGCTGGAGTGCCCTTGATAGCCAACAGAGGGCACTCCACCCTAATCAAGGACTACATTTCCCATAACTCACTGCCCGGTCTCATCATCCACGACTGTCTTCAGCTGTCTCATTAGCTCATTACCCCATATAAGCCTAGTTCATTCTGTCATTCATCGCGAAGTCTTGTATGTGTCATACTACATTTCTGGGCTCTCCTTTGGTTTCTGTTGGTTTTGTTTGCCTGTCTCTCATGGATTTCCCTGTACTCCTCTGCCCTGTTATGGTTTGGACTGCTTACCCTGTGTTTATGACCTTTTGCCTGTTTTTGACTACGATTGTGGATTTCCCTTTCAATAAACTACTGCGTTTGGATCCTCAACCTTTGCGACCCGGAGCAGTTCATGACAGGCACACTGTACGTAATTTCCGAGCTGCACAGGGATTTATCAGTCCACCTGGAATCAAAGTCATGCTAATAAGCTTCCATAACAATGAACACTTCCGAGAACTATAGAGAGTTGCTGGATTTTCCAAAGTTTGTGAGATTTGCAGCATCAAATCTGTGTATGATTTCCAATAGTTTTGTTTCGAAACACATTGTGGCAACTATGTAAAGATATCCTGGAGTAAACCAGTAATCCACAAGGCTTCCAGGGTTATATCCCATTATCTCACAAGCCAGACATTTAACCATTTGAACAAAGTCTGGCACATACTGTAAGTTATTCTGCAACAAACTTTGTTCACCTCCATCCAGAAGTAATAAACACTGAATATTTCAGTGGCAGAAGCAGAATATGCAGATGAGCTCAAAGGATTTGTTGGCAAACAAGAGCGTGGTCATATGTGCTTCATACAAAACTCTTTCTTTCTTGCTTTCTTTCTTTCTTTCTTTCTTTGAATCGTGATTTCTTGGACCTTGAAAAAACAATATGCAATTCAACAATTTTTTACTCAGAAGAATTTACTGAAAAAGTCTTCTAAACTTCTAAATAACATTCCAAAATGTTGCTGAATCCCATTTCATTGGTCAACTCAATCACACAGTCAAAAATTCAGACTTCATGGATTCACTACAACAAAAACTGATTTGAAATAAAAAGCACCTCATACACTATTACAGCATTTTTAATTGCTGTAGAAAAAACCTCTGATTTCAAGTCAGGGCTGTAGAGACGAGAGCCAAATGTAACAGATAATCTGTGTAGAGAATCTAATTTAAAATGATAAACACATGATTGTAAAAGTCACGAAGCTGACCTATGATATGGGTTTAAAAATAGAAGCCTGGTCTTCTTCAGAGGCTGAACACATGTGACAGGCTCTTCTGCCCGGCGCCAGTTGTTTCTCCAGCTTATATGTGGAAAGAAGCAAAGCATCCAGCCAAACTAGCAGTGAAAGTCAGTCTGGAACGGCTGTGTTATCTCTCACACATATGGTCACCTCAGGGACATTCGGCTCACTCTGATTATCCACCGACCAAATGTGCACTGCAGGCGCAAAGTTTAGTCCACTTCTCAGTGCTGTCTGTCAGATAAAACAATTAAAATCCTCTGAAGGGCCCTGCAGAGACCACACACTGCTGCTTCTGTCCTCCAGTTCCCCTCTCTGCATTAAACCATTTAAATCGAACAAACTCAAGCACAACAAACTGGAAAATATACTAGAAGAAACGGACAGATCACCCCAAAATAAAAATTCTGCCATCATTTACTCCAAACCTTGATGATTCTTTTTCCTTTGTAGAACACAAAAGCAGAAATTCTGAAAACTATTTTTTCTCTTCAGTCTCTAAAGTCCTATGAAATCTTTGTGTAAGGAACAGACTGAAATGTCTGTTGTTATTCACTAAAAAAATCATTGATCCAACCCAAAATGACTCACTGACTTCACCAATTAAGTCTCATGATCATGCAAACCATAAGACCAACAAGCTGTATTGACCACTTTTATGACCCGTTTTACATCCTTTTTGAAGCTTAAAAGCCCTAATATTCTGAAATTGCATGAAGAATAACGTTCAGTACATTAAAGGGATCCTTTTGTGTTCCACAGAATAAAGTCTTCTGGGTTTGCGATGACATAAAGGTGAATTAATGAGAACAGATCTAGACTTTGAGAGTCAAGGTTTGCCAGAAAAAAAAAAAAAAAACGTTTACAAGCACCCAAATAATTTGTTAATAATCTGTAAACGGAGCGTGATTTTGATCAGTTTGGAAGGGATGCTGTAGATCTGCTGTAGAATCCGGAGCATTTGTTTCCCGTGGGTTGACATGTCATTCAATACAAATCCCAGATATGCTCAGTGTGGAATCAGCTATAAATACGATGTCTTTTAAACGTACGTGATTGAGTACAGTGTCATGAAAGTTTCTGGGTGATGCGAGTGTTATTTGACTGAAACTTTTCACTGATGTCCCAAAGCCATTTACAGAGCCGCTGCACATTTGCTATGATGTGAAAACATAAAGCGAGACAGTACTGTACATGTCAAAGATCTGAAAAATGATTCCATTAAGCCCTTCGCTTCAAAGTGCGTGGTTGGGAGAGGAATACGAATGGCTTTCACCCACAAACATTCGCATGAATATTACATGATTTCCTGTTTATTATGTGGAATTAACACAATGACTCCGGTGGTTTTTGGTTGCTTGTGCCTACATTATAGCCTGCACTCATTTCACATACTAACGGATCTCCTATTAAAATTCATAAGAATCCTATTCAGTTCTCTAAGCTCATTTACCCGATAGAACCCGTCATAAAACTTGAGTCCTATTAATCCACGGCAAAGAGATGCCAATTGCTAAACGCAGCACACGTGTGTATGGAAATGCCTACAATATGCAGATACATTCACAGGGATAAAGAGACACTCAATTTATGGAAAGCAGGAAGTTGTTTAGGACACACAGGATTAGACGAGTGAAAAAAAAAAACTTGGTGGGGAGGGAAAAAAAAATGAAAACTAATCTCGTTATTTCGACATATTAAGTCGTTATTTCAACATAATATCTCGTTATTTCAAGATATTAAGTCGTTATTTCGAGATATTAAAGGGTTAGTTCACCCAAAAATGAAAATTCTGTCATTTATTACTCACCCTCATGCCGTTTCATGTTAATTTGTGTATCTTCGGAACACAAATTAAGATATTTTTGTTGAAATCCGATGGCTCAGTGAGGTCTCCATAGCCAGCAATGACATTTCCTCTCTCAAGATCCATTAATGTACTAAAAACATATTTAAATCAGTTCATGTGAGTACAGTGGTTCAATATTAATATTATAAAGTGACGAGAATATTTTTTATGCGCCAAAAAAACAAAACGACTTATGGCCGATTTCAAAACACTGCTTCATGAAGCTTCGGAGCGTTATGAATCAGCGGATCGAATCATGATTCGGAGCGAGGATTTCAGCAGTTTGGCGGTTTGATACGCAATCCGAATCATGATTCGATCCGCTGATTCATAACGCTCCGAAGCTTCATGAAGCAGTGTTTTGAAATCAGTCATCACTAAATAAGTCATTATTTTGTTTTTTTGGCGCATCAAAAATATTCTCGTCACTTTATAATATTAATTTATTAATTAATATTAGTTTGGGTGAACTAACCCTTTAAGTCGTTATTACGACATAATATCTCGTTATTTCAAGATATTAAGTCGTTATTTCAACATAATAACTCCTTATTGTATGTCAAGTTTAATGAAAAACATGCGTTATACAACGTCTTCAGTGGCGCTACAGTAACGTGTTGGCTCGCATTTCTGGCTTTTACTGCGATCGCCGCGGTTTCGAATCCGCCTTTTGCCGAGTTCGCTCTTCTCTATTTACCCATCACATATCTGAAAGGCATTTATTTTCAATAAAAATTAAAATAATATTCTAAAAGTGGAAATAACCTGCCTAACGAATGTTTAATAACATTAAAAGTATTTATTGGGTCGGGTTAGCAGCATGTTCTCTTTCGATAGTAGCCACTAGAGGGCAGAATAAGACAGGGAATCAATTAAAGAACGCAATCGTTATGTTGACCTACTGTTACAAATCCCAGAGGTTTATCATGGGAATTTACATTCATTCCAGGCTAACCTTTATTGAGGTTACATTTGTGTAGCCCATAGTAAATAAAATAATTTACAGTGCAAATAGCTGTAGATCAGGGGTATCAAACTTACGGCCCGGTGTCCAATCTGATTTGAACTATAATAAAAAATAGAGAGGCACTAGTCCAGGGGCCAAAAACGCTTGTTAAACGTTCATTATTCTGGGATTGCAAACAAACTGCTTTGTAATAATTTCCCAAAATTTCATTTGTGTATTTACGAAGTCTGTAAACAGGACTTTAACACAGGCACACGCTGAATACAGACACAGAGAGAAGAACAGACGCGCCAGCAGAGAAAATACTGTATCATGCACAATAGGAAGAATAATATAAATATTAAAGTGGGGTTGATTTGAATGTATCTCTGAAGGGAACTGTCTTCAGAAAAGTTAAGATGGCTTTTCCTCTTATCGCTGTATAAAGTAGTAGTATTAGCCTATATTTATCGAAAAGTGCTGCTTTGTGTATAGCGGTAACCATGGAAACGCTTTATCACTTCCATAAGCGCCACCTACTGTCAGAGAGTGATTTTGCATTTTCATTCAGTCCGTCTGCTGATTTTTTTTTGTTATGTAGCATAATTTCACAAAGCTAAAGTCAGACCAGGCTGTTTTTGCTGTTAATCTTGACATTATACAATAATTTAAACTAAAAGCAACTGCTCATGTGCATAACATCTTTGTTGGGATTGTGATAAAAATGCAGTGTTTGCCTCTAATATCAAAGAGCTACACTTTTTTTTTTTGTTTCTGTTTAAGGCCAGTTTGGCCTGTGAAAAAAAAAAAAAAAAAAAATTTGCTTTAAAAAAAATCTGCAACCAGTATCAGAATCGGACGATTTGCTTCTAATAAAAATTGGAACTGGCCATGAAAACTCTAAATGGGTGCTAAAAAAAAAAAAAAAAAAAAAAAAAAATTAAATAAAGCATATTTTAAAAATCTAATAGTCTTTTCGCTGTAAAAACAAATACAGTTTTATTGCAAATTAATTTGTTGTTTATATGGTTAATATTAATGCAACTATCAGCGCACTAAGGTTATTATAAGAAAAAGGTAATTTTTTCCAATCCAGCCCTCAAACTAAAATGAGTTTGACACCCCAGCTGTAGATGTTATTTACACTAAGTGAAAATAGCGATACATCCTATTTATACTAAGTGACAATAGCAGCATTTTCACAATATGCTATTTACACTAGATGAAAAAAATGCGATATATTCTATTTACACAATGATTTGCTCTTATCATCAGATCGTGGTTGTATCTCTCCATTAGTGTTACTGGATCTTAGTGCTGCATTTGACACTATCGACCACAATATTCTTTTAAATAGACTCGAAAATTATGTTGGCATTAGTGGAACTGCATTGTCATGGTTCAAATCATACTTATCTGACCGTTATCAGTTTGTAGTAGTAAACGAAGAGAGGTCATATCGATCACAAGTTCAATATGGAGTACCGCAAGGCTCAGTACTAGGACCGTTGCTTTTCACTCTGTACATGCTACTCTTGGGAGATATCATTAGGAAGCATGGCGTTAGTTTTCACTGTTACGCTGATGATACTCAGCTCTATATTTCTTCTCGCCCTGACGAAACTTACCAATTCACAAAATTAACAGAATGCATGAAAAATTGGATGACCAGTAATTTCCTACTTCTAAATTCAGAAAAAACAGAGATTCTAATTTTTGGACCAAAAACTTCTTCATGTAATAACCTAGAATACTGTCTAACACTAGTTAGGAACCTGGGTGTGCTCTTTGATACCAATCTTTCATTTGAAGGCCATGTTACTAGCATCTGTAAAACCGCATTCTTCCATCTTAAAAATATATCTAAACTACGACATATGCTCTCAATGACAAATGCAGAACAGTTAGTTCATGCGTTCATGACCTCAAGGCTAGATTACTGTAACGCTCTACTGGGTGGTTGTTCCGCTCACCTGATAAATAAACTACAGCTCGTCCAAAACGCAGCAGCTAGAGTTCTTACTAGAACTAGGAAGTATGACCATATTAGCCCAGTTCTGTCAACACTGCATTGGCTTCCTGTTAAACATCGTATAGATTTTAAAATCTTGCTAATTACTTACAAAGCACTAAATGGTTTAGCTCCCCAGTACCTGAGCGAGCTCTTAAAGCATTATAGTCCTTCACGTCTATTGCGATCTCAGGATTCAGGCCAGCTGATAATACCTAGAATATCAAAATCAACCGCAGGCGGTAGATCCTTCTCCTATCTGGCACCTAAACTCTGGAACAATCTTCCAAGCATTGATCGGGAGGCAGACACACTCTGTCAGTTTAAATCTAGACTAAAAACGCATCTCTTTAACCTGGCATACACATAACACATTATCAATTTATATTTTCAAATCCGTTAAAGGATTATTAGGCTGCATAAACTAGGTCAGCCGGAACCGGGAACACTTCCTATAACACCAGATGTACTCGTTACATCAGAAGAAGAATTGCATCTACGCTAATATTAGTCTTTCTGTTTATCCCGAGGTTTACCGTAGTCAACCAGATCCGGGCCGTATCCAGGTGAGACCGAGGACCGGCGCCTTGACACGACCACAACGCAGCCCTGAAGTATCAGCAGAGATTGAGTCAACTAGATCATCCATTGTGAAGGCCTCATCGACACAACAGCCAGTGCCACAGCTCCTCAACAAACCGTCCATACCGGTGTGATGAATACGATCCTCAACTGGACTGAACTGGAATAAATACTTTGAATGTTGCGATCCTAACGGACATAAGAAAAATTAATCGTACCAAAGCACTGTTCACCAGAGGAGAACTGGCCCCCCGACTAAGCCTGGTTTCTCCCAAGGTTTTTTTCTCCATTTTAACACAGAAGTCTATTTGCCACCTGTTTGCCATCTGATGTCACCTGTTGGAGTTTGGGTTCCTTGCCGCTGTCGCCTTTGGCTTGCTTAGTTGGGGACACTTGATATTTGATATTGAACAGTGCTTTGATCTGCCGACATTGACACTATTCTTTAAGAGCTGCTGTGCAGCCAAAATTATATACCAGTTATCAATGTTAAGCTGCTTTGACACAATCTGTATTGTAAAAAGCGCTATATAAATAAAGGTGACTTGACTTGACTTGACACCATGTAAAAGTAGCAGTTATTGCGCCTCAGTATTTTTGTACATTAACAGGATGCAATAATATCATAGAGTGTAAATGATTATATTTATTAAAATTATTAAATGGATGCTGCCTTACGGGAGAATAAAAACCCTCCACCTTCCACCAACCCTACCCAATAAACACTTTTAATATTATTAAACACTTGTTCACATTTTATTTCCACTTTCTGAACATTATTTTCATTTTATTGAAAATGTATGTGATGAGAAAATAGGAGTGAGCTCTATTATTGGGCGAGCTCGGTATTGTAAATAAACACTCCGTTATAGGCTTGTGAAAAGTGAACAGATAAACTATGAAGCTGGCTGAAAGAGCAACACTGGCAATTAGCACAAAACTCTATAGCTATGTAATTGCTAAATAAATTAATTATTAGGCCATGGATTAGTAGAAAAGTATGAATTAGTAGAATATCCAGTGTTATGAAAACTACATAGAATAAACGCCTATAGGGTATTTATGAGAATTTATGGGCTACACAAATGTAACCTCAATAAAGGTTAGCCTGGAATGAATGTAAATTCCCATGATAAACCTCTGGGATTTGTAACAGTAGGTCAACATAACGATTGCGTTCTTTAATTGATTCCCTGTCTTATTCTGCCCTCTAGTGGCTACTATCGAAAGAGAACATGCTGCTAACCCGACCCAATAAATACTTTTAATGTTATTAAACACTCGTTAGGCAGGTTATTTCCACTTTTAGAACATTATTTTAATTTTTATTGAAAATAAATGCCTTTCTGATATGTGATGGGAAAATAGAGAAGAGCGAACTCGGCAAAAGGCGGATTCGAAACCGCGGCGATCGCAGTAAAAGTTAGATTTGCGTGCCAACGCTTTACTGTTGCGCCACTGAAGACATTGAATAGTTCGCATTTTTTATGAAACTTGAAATACAATAAGGAGTTATTATGTCGAAATAATGACTTATGTCGTAATAACGACTTAATATCTTGAAATAACGAGATATGTCATATTTAACGACTTATTATGTTGAAATAACGACTTAATATCGCGAAATAACGACTTAATATGTCGAAATAACGAGATCAGTTTTCGTTTTTTTTCCCTCTCCATCAAGTTTTTTTTTTTCACCATGCGGTTCAGGGCTTCCGTACAAAAGCTTTGACATAATTTTTCCTCCATCATATTTTTTTCCATCATGTCCCTTTAGGGGCCCTGTACAAGATACCTTTCTGAAATCTATTTTTAACTTGACACGGAGTTATAAACATGCTGTGAGACTCCTAAAAACAACGAGACCTCTAAAGACATCCATCCGCAGACCTACATCTTAAAATTGCCTGAGTCAGGGTGTGTTTTGTGATATAAGTGCTGGTATGTCTAATGTGAATGTTTGTTATGATCGTCCAGTCATACCTACATAAACCTGTCCAACAACCTGTATTTATTTTGTACTAAATGAATAAAATCAGCTGAAATCACTCTACATTAGCAACCCGACAAAGGAACAATAACAGCAGAGACCAGAATCAGCTTCAGCCCGTGTCTCTCACTGAACTGCATTACATCGCATCATTTTTGGAGAGCAGTCGTGTTATTCATCCTCTCCTGAATGCAAAATCCAGCTGAAACAGTGAGGTGGTGGTTATGTAGGTCACTTCCTCCTCCTCACAGGAAAAAGGAAGAGGCACAAATTCTTATTATAGCGCACAGGCACACATACACATACACAGCAGATAAACCAGCTTCAGCCCATAAAGCAGGCTTACTTATTCTCAAATCATGGACGCAGTGCCTTAGATAGAGGTAATAACAAACTACTGAGAGAGGAGGAGAGGAGAGACGGATATTTTCTCCTCCAGAGGAAGGAGGGGCTGAAAACACCAAGGGAAATGGTCTACCGCCACACACACACACACACACACACACACTCCCTGAAATAACTCCTCTTCACTACATTGTGAGAGCGGGAGGAATATTCATACACTGCTCAGGCTGTAGATGTGTTTGAATAATTACAGTGTTCAATTACATTTGCATCGCCAAGACGGTTTCGGGTAATAACAACAACAACAACAACATGAAAACACATTCCAATAATTGCTGTGCATAAAACAATATAATGACTTAAAATGCTTGCAGCTTGAATGGGCGCAAACTGATCATTACATGGATCCGTAAACTTGAGCTTCTTGACCAAATAATTACATTTTTGTGCGCAGTGATAAAATGCATGGGCAAAAGTGAATCAAACAACAAGCAGGATAATGTAGTCAACTTTTGCGATTATAGGAATATTTAATAAGAATAGCAAAAATATGTGCACTGATAGAAATAAATACTACTAATAAATTTCATAAAATGCCAGTAAGTGAGTACGGTATAGTATAGGTAAAAATAACGGAGTGTCTGTTTACACTAAGTGCAAATAGTGTCCCCTGTTGGCAAACGCTATTTACACGAGCTCCGCCCACCAATGCCTGGATGGGCCACTGAAGTTTAAAAGAAGACATACACAATTCAACATTTTCAGTGGCGCAGCAGTAGACAGTATGTCTCACAGACCTGTCTTTTAACGCAATCAAATCTACCATTTGCCAAGCTCGCAATGTGATTAATAATATGAAAAGTGTTTATTGGGGAGAGTTAGGGGAAGGTGTATGGAGGGTTTTTATTCTTCCAATAAGGCAGCATCCATTTAATAATTGTAATAAATATAATAATTTACTCTCTATGATATTATTGCAACCTGTTAATGTACAAAAATACTGAAGTGCAAATAGTATCTGCTGATTTAAAGTATAGATAGCATCTAATTATTTACTTTTAATTGTTTAATTATTTATTGCAAAGAACTGATGTAAATAGAATCTATCACTATTTTCAACTAGTGTAAATAGCATATCGCTAAGAAAATGCTGCTATTGTCACTTAGTGTAAATAGCCGCTGCCTAAAAATAAAGGTACAGTACAGGCATTGGGTCTCACTGAATTCACTATAATTATGTTTGTTTGGGTTTTTTTGCATTTAAACAGAACTTCTCACTGAAAATTTCTGCAAAATTCTGTGCATATGAATTTGTTTGTAACGTTGTTCTAATATTAATTTGGAATATTCTAAATGAGTGACCATGTGCACATAATTTGCATAAAACACACCCAAACCATCTCCATATATAGGCTTTCCACACAGTCTCTCCTATACAGCCATTTCTTTTTCTATTTTCTAAGTGCATGCTATTAATGTTATATAACATGCATTTAGACAAAATAAAATATATTTTGAATATTAAGAATTTGTTCAAAGAGTGAAATGAATTTTCAGTTTTAAGAACTTCTTAACATTCCAAGTACATTTCATTCTCCATTGTCTAAAAATGCATGTTATTGATATATATGTGGATATGTGAATTTTGTGTACATGTGGTTTCAGTTGTTTCTAAATTTAGAAAAAATGTAAGTGCAAATTTATTGGTGAATCAAGATTTATGTTTGAAGACATTTGCATGCAGACTTTTATGCACAAATTTGTGTGTATGTAGAGTTAGTGAATGAGACCTGTTTGTTTTGATGCACTTTGATGCTGTTATACACTATGTTCTCTGAGCTCCAGACAGACGAACCAAGAGCTCACCCTTGTGAAAAAGACTTCAAATCTTAGAAGCATATTTAAAAAAAAACCTGTACTTGCAGATAATATAATATTAATAAAATAAAAGGTCACTAGTGTATTTAAAGAAAGTACACTTTCATGACTGTTTATTAACACACTAAAGTACAATTTTAGAAAGTGCACTTTGTAATAATGTGGAGTATGTTTATGATGGATGGATGAACTTTCTTCAGCTCATACTCGTTGGTATCATTCACTGCCATTATAAAGCTCGGATGCGTCCGGATATTTATTAATATGACTCTGACTGTGTTCATCAGAAAGAAGAGAGTCATGGTACACAATGGTTACACAATCAAGGGATAATTTTCATTTTAAAGTGAACTAATCCTTTAAATGACATAAGTTTCAATAGAAATTACATCAAAGTATATTTTAGTTTAACATAAAACCTTGTCAGATCATTCAGCAGTAACTTTAACCATATTTTAAAGACAATAGGAGTAATTATGAAATCACATATACAGTAAAGATGTACTAAAGTCCTACTAAAAGCACTCTAAATATTTGATATAAATTTAAACTGTTACATTTTCATGTAATTGTAAATAATAATTAAGTGTACGAAAACAGTTTGCAATTAAGCAAATTCTTTTACGTTATATTATTTCCGTAATAAAAGTGTGTCAAAGAGGACTTCTTTTTCACAGGCTCAGCCTCAGGTGAAAATCGACTGATTCTCCAGAGAAGAAACTCATTTGCTGTTGGTCAGATTTTGCTCCGTATTTCTCAGTGTCACTGACACACATGACGTGCAGAAGTCTGTCTGCAGTGTAATATGGGTAAATGGCAGAACTGCACCTTCCTTAACACATCTACATCAACATGGACAGAACAAGGAGAATGCCTCAGCTGTCTTCTGTGGTATCTTCATTAGACCATTAAACACACTGGACCTCGAGGTTACAAGATGAGGAATGTTACTGCAGAGGCAGGGGACGACTTTGGACATGGTTAGGACAGAAATGGCTTCAGTTTGAAAGCAATCAATGGCTGTAACCCAGAAGAAGAGCTCTCGATCTAACACATTCCTCAGAGGGCATATCGCTGGACACAACAGACATGAGAAATGAACGCAATTACTGCATTCCAGAACCAATTATATGTTCAATGTGTTGGCAAAAGCCCATAAATAATATCACACTTCACACTTTTAATTGGCACAATGAAGTTCACGTAAGACAAAGGCATGTGGCGTGTTCATACGCCTTCAGATCCTCTTGTGAAGACGCTGCTTATGAAGTTGTTTTAATCAGAAAATGAATGAAATGACAACAACTTCTCTCAAATTTCAAGACTGCTACAGGATCATTGAAGGTAAATGTCATTTTATGTGACTACACATTACTTTACGCTTACGACCTACTAGCTACATTCAGCCTTAAGAAGAAATGGTGCAAACAAAGTTAGTTGAAAAGTAGCCTGTAGAAAGCCTCTAGTGTGGACTTCACGTTCTCATTTAAGAATGACTGGTGCACCGATAGAATGCTGATCTAAGAATTTGATCATTTTTATTGAGAAAATATTGTGTCGAATCTTCTCTGTGCTTTTATATAAAACAAAAGTCTAGAGCAGAAGCTCCAAAACACTAAAAATTAGTCCATATTCCAATCAGTCTTGTACATTTCAGCATATATCCAAATGTACAAAAATAACATAGTGACATCGGGCTGGTCCAAATTTTATGTCATTATTCCAATAAAATTTTTTCCCTTCATGGAAAGGTTTGTGCAACGCTCAAACTAGCATGTGCCAAGTATAGAGTCCACATATTTAATAGCTGGAGGTTTTATGCAAAAATCAAGTGATAGCTGCATGAGGCTTTATCCGGTTGGCGGGTGGCTTATGTTAGCAGTGCCTCTTCATCTGTGTATCACTTGTCACTCAAATTAGCTCTCCACATTTGCTGTATATGGAATATGGAAAAACATCCACTGCCACCAAGATAATAGACTTAAAGAAGCTGTATTCAGAAACTCTTGTGCGACACCGGTGGCTGTTGAGTGAACTGCAGCCTGCAACTTATCGCTCACACTCGTGTACACGTAACGTACAAGAACCTGATTACACTGTTACAAAATTAGACTCGAAAGCATGTGTAATCATCACATCCTTTGGACTTTCCTGGCAAAAACGTCCTTAGTCCTCCACATAAAAATCAGTCTACAGGCTTTCAGAGACATCCTAGGAAGTCCCCTGACTTCGTTTAATGCCTTGTTTTAAAGGGGACCTATAATGCCCCTGTTACAAGATGTAATACATGTTAATCTTTTGTGTTGAATTGACCCTCGTTTGTGAAGCAGTCCGGCGTAAAATGACGGCATCAACAACGCTCTACTACAACAACTCTTCCTCTTCTCTAAAGCAGCCCAACATGGCCCCGCCCTCTTTGTTGTGTGTTCTCGGGGGCGGGGGTTTATGTAAATTTTAGGGTTAGTGATGTCACCAACCCGGGAAGAAGCTCGCTGTAGTCCCTACCAGCTGTTTGTTGTAGTCCTTAAAAAGTGATTTCTGTAAAAGAAAATATCTCTCTTTGAGTGTCGTAACTTTGCAGATGTTGTTTATGATCAAACAGCAACATTACACACTAACTAAAGTTAAAAAAGTCAAATCATAATGAACCACCCCTTTAAGGCTTAGTTTTGTAAATTTCATTACATTGGCAATGGATCACTTGGTTCACTTATTGGCAATAAAAAAAGCAATTAATACATGAAAATTCTTACATATTGCCCCTTTAAAGCAGACGTGAGTCATTTCAGCCCCACTAGTGGCACCAAATGGAATTGCAAAAAAAAAAAAAAAATCAATTTTAATCCAAACTTCACAACACTTGAACTGCTCCTTGAGGCCCTGTCAAACAAACAGATAGTCCTGCCCCAAACTCACATAAAACAGATTGGAGAAAGTTGCTTCCCAAAAAATGGTGCTTCACCTTCTTTTAGCCTGAGAGAAATGCCGAGACACGAGACAGTGATTTAATGTCACTAGTGCCTGCTCTCATTACTCGTCTGTACTGTACTGTCCTTCACTCAGACAGCAAGGTGAAACATGAAGAGACTGATGCTTAAAATTCAGCTTTGAATCACAGGAATAAATTATATTTTAAAATAAATTGTAATAATAGAAATCTGTGTTTTTGATCAAATAAATCATGCCTTTCTAAAAGAAATCTTACCGACCCCAAACTTTTGAACTGATAAAGGCCTTTATCAGAAAAATGTCATTCTGAGCCAGAACCATTATCCAAACACAGTAGGACACTAGTCAACTTGTGCAATGGATTCAAACACATTCAATGCTTTTGAAATGCAAATAATCTGAAAGAGAGACGTAAGCTGAGAAAAGCAGCCACGCGGCGAGAGTCATATGAAAGAATCTTCCCGTGAGGTTTCCACAAATAGAGAAACACTGAGTTCAGAAACATTCCCAAGGCCATCCCAATAGCCTCCGATTACTCATTCCCAACCAGTCCTTTTCTATCCCTCAGTTTGTGCGTTCTTTTCATTTGCTGGGGTTTATTTCTGAATGCTAATCAGAGCTCTTGTGAAGGTAATCATCACCTGGGCTCCCCAAGGGCCGCTCTCCTGCACAAGAGACAGAAATAAATTATTAAATGAAATCTAATTTCATTTAATTCATTTGCGAGCAGCTGAATCCAATTTTGGCAAGGCCTTCTGGGAACTGCACAACAGTGACCCCGTGGTTTTAATATTGAATGTATTCAACAGATTTAACAGTATTTAAATACGACAGATACAAATATACACCTCTAGAAACACATGAGAGAGCTCCAAACAGACAGAGATAACACTCAAATAATTATATCACAGAGCTATAACACACAGATGAATGACAGTCACTGCACTGCTGTGAGAAAGTGACCCGACAGATCTGTGCTTAGAGACATTTGCAGCAGTACTTTTCCCATTCATGTTTGAAAGTTGGCTGGTTCATAGTTTAAAAAAAAAATGTTTTTTTTCTTACACACACCTATCGTTTAGCTTCAGAAGACAACGATTTGTCCACTGGGGTCACATCGTCACATTGACTGAATGTGTTTTTTGGTACATCAGCATTTGGACACCCATTCACATGCATTATATGGACTCACAGAGATGGATTATTTTTCGCAAAATCTTTGTTCATTTGAAAAAAGAAACTCATATACCGTATTAGTATTTTGGGTGGAATTTCTCCTTGTTGTGTGAATAAACTACTCATCCCATGAACTATTACAGTAACAAATGAAAAACAATGGCAAAACTATTGACCTGCAGTCATTGCTTAACTAAAAACATATATTTTATATACACAGATCAGGCATATCATTATGATCACCTTCCTAATATTGTGTTGGTCTCCTTTTGCTGCCAAAACAGCCCTGACCCGTCGAGGCATGGACTCCTCTAGACCCCTGAAGGTGTGCTGTGGTATCTGCACCAAGATGTTAGCAGCAGATCCTTTAAGTCCTGTAAGTTGTGAGGTGGAGCCTCCATGAATCGGACTTGTTTGTTCAACACATCCCAGAGATGGTCCATTGGATTGAGATCTGGGGAATTTGGAGGACAAGTCAACACCTCAAACTCGTTGTTGTGCTCCTCAAACCATTCCTGAAACATTTTTGCTTTGTGGCAGGAGCATTATCCTGCTGAAAGAGGCCACAGCCACCAGGGAATACCGTTTCCATGAAAGGGTGTACATGGTCTCAACAATGCTTAGGTAGGTGGTACGTGTCAAAGTAACATCCACATGGATGGCAGGACCCAAGGTTTCCCAGCAGAACATTGCCCAAAGCATCACACTGCCTCCGCCGGCTTGCCTTCTTCCCATAGTGCATCCTGGTGCCATGTGATCCCCAGGTAAGAGACGCACACGCACCCGTCCATCCACGTGATGTAAAAGAAAACGTGATTCATCAGACCAGACCACCTTCTTCCATTGCTCCGTGGTCCAGTTCTGATGCTCACGTGTCCACTGTTGGCTCTTTCGGCGGTGGACAGGGGTCAGCATGGTCACCTGACTGGTCTGCAGTCCATACGCAACAAACTGTGATGCACTGTGTATTCTGACACCTTTCTATCAGAACCAGCATTAACTTCTTGAGCAATCTGAGCTACAGGAGCTCATCTGTTAGATCAGACCACACGGGCCAGCCTTCAATGATCTTGACCGCCCATGACCCTGTCTCCGGTTCTCCACTGTTCCTTCCTTGGAGCACTTTTGATAGATACTGACCACTGCAGACCGGGAACACCCCACAAGAGCTGCAGTTTTGGAGATGTTCTGACCCAGTCGTCTAGCCATCGCAATTTGGTCCTTGTCAAACTCGCTCAAATCCTTACACTTGCCCATTTCTCCTGCTTCTAACACATCAACTTTGAGATCAAAATGTTCACTTGCTGCCTAATATATCCACCCACTAACAGGTGCTGTGATGAAGAGATGATCAGTGTTATTCACTTCACCTGACAGTGATCATAATGTTATGCCTGATCAGTGTATATTTAAATAATATATTTTGTTAATACACTGTAAAAAATTTCTGTAATGTTTACACTGAAAAATTGTAAATGATTCTGTGAAATACTATAATATGTATGGTTTTTGCATGTAAAAACTATGAATTACTATATAATTTACCCTGAAAGACAGTAAAAGATAGTCCCAGAAGTCCCTTCATGACACAACATACAGTACAATTGTATTTTATTTATTTATTTATTTTAAAAACTGTTTCTGTGTTACATTTTCTATTATTTATTAAAAGTTTATTGCATTATTTTGTGTGTTATCCTGATGGTGTTTTGTCTTTGCGTTTATGACTCTGTGCACCATATATGAGTACTAGTCAAGTTTTATGAATGGGTAACTTATGATGAACTCTGATTTATCATGTGGCTTTCTATTGTGCCATCTGTATTATTATGGTGGTTATAAGCAGATTTTTTACACTGTATTATTTAAGGTGAATTTCTGACAACCACAGTGTATGGAGACCAAATTTTATAGCACTGCTGAGCTTTTTCATCAACTCTGTTTCTACAGTAACAGCACCTTTTCTGATTGGTGGATTTCTCTTTGGGATTATGGGTAGTGTAGTTCTTCACCAGGAATTCAGCAGTTCAGAAGTGTACTGTATAGCATATCATCACTCAATGATCTCAGAGCACACAGCGGGTGTTAAATGTTTTTCATTCTGTATGTAGAAAATGAATACGATTTTTACCTCCAGAACTTGACAGCTGTGCTCTATTAGGATTTTTGAAGCATGTGAAGGCAGAACACATATTCAACCTTTCAGGTGGGAGAGTCAAATCTCTCCATGCACTCACATCTGGCACGTTCACAGAAGAACAGGGGCAGCAGGGCTTGTGACAGACCCTTTCAGAGCAAAAAATGAAAATCCCTAAACTCCAAACACTTTTAACCTCCCAGCATCACTGACAACAGACGGCGGTACGTAAAGGATTCGGCACGGCACTTGAGACGGCGAGCACTGACATTATGCATTCAGAGACTCGTTCCACCGGCCCTGGTATTGACGGATCGGACCGTGGCCATCCCTTGACAGCACGAGATGTGGAGAGTCAAGCTGCAATTAAAACAGGCTGTCACTGGAGGTGCTTTAACGAACGCTCACGCCACAATTACAGACAGAGGAGAGGAGAGGCAGATAAGGAGAGAAGGACATCAAATCTTGCTCTTTAATTAAAGCTGTTTTATGGGAAACATACAGGGGTAATTAGGCTCTCTCTGACAGCTCCACAGAGCATTGCTTTTGTTACAGTGTACATGATAAGACACATAATCATAATTAATCTTCAAGGTTCTGATTTCCCACAGCACCAAACAGTACACGCAAAAACACAGAAACACCGATATCTGCATTCATATGAACTAATGCATGGCAAACCAGCCCAATAAATCATCAGGTGTTAAGAAATCACGACAAATACAGCAAAGAGTAACAGCACAGCTGCTGCAGACGAGTTTACTCCAACTGTCCAGTATGACTTCACTCGTGCAGAAGCTGGGAATGTGAGTTCATTCTGGGAAAAGAGAGAGAAAAACGTCTTGCTGTTATTTCTTACACATACTCATTGTTGAATACGTTTTCAAGCGTTGCTCACCTGCTCTACAGCAGGATGCGGTATTTGAGGGCTCGGGGCACTCTGTTAATCACCAGCCGGCCGTCATAGCTGAGGGAGGCGAACAGCCAGGGGTCCGCTGCTGACCACTCCACCGCATACACACTGTCCTCGTGCTCCTCGTATGTGGCGATGATGCTGTCCTGCAGGGGCTCTTTCCCCCTTCACACAACATACATGAGCACAGTAAGTCATACTGTTCATTTTTTGCTGGACTTGCGCTGTGACACTGAATGCAAGTGAATCAAATTGAACCAAACTCGAATTAACATGTAGTGATTAACATTCAATTCTATCAAATTTACTGTATTTAATTGTCTTATTTAATGGATTAAATTAAACTGAATTGACTGAATTGAACTTAATTGTATTTAACTGGACTGACTAAACTAAAATGAACAGATACGCATTTTGTTCAACTGAGATGAATGAAACTGAATAAACTGAAATAAACCAAACTGAATAAAATTAAATTGAAAAGAACAAATGTATTTTGTGGAATTTAACTGAATCAAACTGGACTGAAAAATACTCAGCCAGACTGACCTGAACTACACTGGATTGAAATGAATAGAATTTAATAGAAATGTACTGAACTCAATGAAAAAATAACAAATGTATTTTGTGGAATTTACCTGATTCAAACTGGACTGAAAAATACTGAGCTAGAATGAACTGAACTGAACTAAACTGGGTTGAAATCAGCAGAAATTAACAGAACTTTTCTGAGTTCAATTGAAAAGAATTTGGTGGAATTTAACTGAATCAAACTGGACTGAAAGATACTGAGCTAGACTGACCTGACCTGAACTAAATTGTACTGTGCTGGACTGGAAAATAAATAGAACTGAACTCATTTGAAAAGAACAGAAACCAATGCATTTCACTGTAATTAACGGACTTAAAATGGACTGGAATTGTACTGAACTGAATTGAATTTAACCAAATTATATAGAACTGTACTGAACTAGATTCAAAAGAACAGATGTATTTCCTGGAATTTAACCGAATCAAACTGGACTGAAAGATACTGAGCTAGACTGAATTTAACTGAACTGAACTAAATTGCACTGAACTGGATTGAAATTAACCAAATCGAATTGAATTGTACTGAACTCAATTCAAAAGAACAAATGTTTTCCCTGGAATTTAACTGAATCAAACTGCACTGAAAGATACTGAACTAGACTGAACTGAACTAAATTGTATTGAACTGGACTGAAATTAACTGAATTGAATAGAATTGTACTGAACTCGATTCAAAAGAACAAATGTTTTTCCTGAAATTGATCTGAATTGAATAGAATTGTACTGAACTCGATTCAAAAGAACAAATGTTTTTCCTGAAATTTAACTGAATCAAACTGCAATGAAAGATACTGAACATGACTGGACTGAACTGAACTAAATAAAAATTGTACTGAACTGGATTCAAAAGAACAAATTTACTTCCTGGAATTTAACTGAATCAAACTGGACTGAAAGATACTGAGCTATACTGAACTGAACTAAATTGTACTGAACTGGATTGAAATGAACCGAACTGAATAGAATTGTACTGAACTCAATTCAAAACAACAAATGTTTTTCCTGGAATTTAACTGAATCAAACTGCACTGAAAGATACTGAGCTAGACTGAATTTAACTGAACTGAACTAAATTGCACTGAACTGGATTGAAATTAACTGAATTGAATAGAATTGTACTGAACTTGATTCAAAAGAACAAATGTTTTTCCTGAAATTTAACTGAATCAAACTGCAATGAAAGATACTGAACATGACTGGACTGAACTGAACTAAATTATACTGAACAGAATTGAAATGAACCAAATTGAAAAGAATTGTACTGAACTGGATTTAAAAGAACAGATGTATTTCCTGGAATTTAACTGAATCAAACTGGACTGAAAGATACTGAGCTAGACTGAATTTAACTGAACTGAACTAAATTGTACTGAACTGAAATGAACCGAATTAAATAGAATTGTACTGAACTGGATTTAAAAGAAGATACTGAGCTAGACTGAATTTAACTGAAATGAACTAAATTGCACAGAACTGGATTGAAATGAACCAAATCAAATAGAATTGTACCAAACTCGATTCAAAAGAACAGATGTATTTCCTGGAATTTAACTGAATCAAACTGGACTGAAAGATACTGAGCTAGACTGAATTTAACTGAACTGAACTAAATTGCACTGAACTGGATTGAAATGAACCAAATCAAATATAATTGTACTGAACTTGACTCAAAAGAACAAATGTTTTTTCCTGGAATTTAACTGAATCAAACTTGACTGAAAGATACAGAACTAGACTGAACTGAACTGAACTAAATTGTACTGAACTGAAATGAACCGAATTAAATAGAATTGTACTGAACTGGATTTAAAAGAAGATACTGAGCTAGACTGAATTTAACTGAAATGAACTAAATTGCACAGAACTGGATTGAAATGAACCAAATCAAATAGAATTGTACCAAACTCGATTCAAAAGAACAAATGTTTTTCCTGGAATTTAATTGAATCTAACTGGACTGAAAGATACTGAACTAGACTGAACTGAACTGACCTGATCTAAACTACATCGAAATGGATTATAAATGGAAAATGAATAGAATTGAATTGTACTGAACTCAACTGAAAAGCTAAATGAATTTCATGGAATTTACCTGTATCAAACTGGACTGAAATATATTGATCTAGATTGAACCGAACTGACCAATATTGAACTGGACTGAAATGAACAGAACTGTGCTGAACTCAAATGAAAAGAACAAATGTAATTCATTTAATTTTATTGAATTAAACTGGACTCAAAACTACTGAACTAAACTGAATTTAATGAAATTAATTAAGTACAATTCAGTATAAAAAAATATGAGGACCAAAAAAAAAAGTCATGTGGAAGGTAGAGTAAGAGTAAGGGGTGTGTACTTGTCTTCCTGCTGGTTCTCCTCGTTGTCACTGAGGTCATCGTCGTCCACCAGGTGTCCGAACGGCTCTGAGGAGATGGACACCATGTTGGACAGGATGACCCTGCTGTCACTGCTGCCCGTGAGCAGCAGCTGGTCGTGAGAATGATTGTACCTCACACTCCACACCCTGAAACAGCAGCACAGCACAAACCACAGCGTGACATCCTCATCTTCAAACACGCTGCGCTTCTGTCCTCGCTTCTCCACCTCACCGACGACACCCAGACTTATTTCTCTTTTCTCTTCCTCTGTCTATATAAGCCTCGGGCATGGCTCAGAAAAGGATCCGAGCCCTCATAGCCAGGGATTGTGGGAGGATAACTCAGCTGTCAGCAGTAAAATCTGGCTCAGTCAAGACTTCTCCCTAACTAATCTGTCTCCTATTCCAAAATATTCCCTAATACCTCCCAGCCCGAGGCTTAGCCGAACCCTGTCGCTGCAAACACAAGAAATGAGGAACATGTGCGGGACGTTGTTGTTGTGGCTCTTTCCTATCTAAATAGGATCAAAACGTCTCTGATTGATTCGGTGCCTCTATCTTTAAGAGATAGCATCCTGTGGCTGACGTGGTGTGTGTGTGTGTGTGTGTGTGTGTGTGTGTGTAGAAAGTGATACGCGCGATTCTGAGGCAATTATATCCAGTGACTCACACCTACGAGCAGATACTCTCGCACAATCACACACACACTCTGAAACAGATCCGCAGTGAGCTAAAACGAGCTACGCTAACACACCCTTGAGCACTATAACACACAACTACAGCATCAGCAAGATGTAAGAGCACAGATATACACACACTAATTAAAATACTGTCTTTTACATTCAAGATAACCATGTTGGATCCTGACACGCACAGATAAAATAGCACAGGATGGCAGGCTTTGACTGTGGCCGGTTTCAAGAGAGATGTGAAAGATCGTACTAACACAAGCCTCAAACCCTCGATTATCTTTGATGTGACTAAAATACAATTATAAATGTGGCTGCAAAGGTAAGTTACGTAAGATAGATTAATGGCCTTGACGTGCGAGTTTTAAAAGCAGCCCGAGACATTTCAACTACTAAAACTGAACATAATCTCATTTTTTCACAGATTTGATTCTGTTTAGTGTGTAAAACAAAATACATTTTCAATACATAAATATATATATATTTTTTATCAAATAAATACACTACTATTCAAAAGTTTGAGGTTGGTTAGATTTTTTTTCTCTTCTTTTTTTCTGCTCACCAAGGCTGCATTTATTTGATCAAAAATACAGTAATATTGTGAAATATTATTACAGTGTAAATCAGCTGTTTTCTATGTGAATATATAGTAAAGTGTAATTTATTCCTGTGATCAAAGCTGAATTTTCAGCATCATTACTCCAGTCTTCAGTGTCACATGATCCTTCAGAAATCATTCTAATATGATGATCTGCTGCTCAAGAAACATTTATGATTATTATCAATGTTGAAAACAGTTGTGTACTTTTTTTTTCAGGATTCCTTGATGAATAGAAAGTTCAAAAGAACAGCATTTATCTGAAATACAAAGCTTTTGTCACATTATACACTACCGTTCAAAAGTTTGTGGTCAGTAAGAATGTTTATTTTAATTTTTTTTTTTAAAGAAATTAATACTTTTATTCAGCAAGGATGCATTAAATCGATCAAAAGTGACAGTAAAGACATTTATAATGTTACAAAAGATTATATTTCAAATAAATGCTGTTCTTTTGAACTTTCTATTCATCAAAGAATCCTGAAAAAAAAAATATATATATATATATATATTGTACACAAATATTTTGTACAATTGTACACAATAAATGTTTCTTGAGCAGCAGATCATCATATTAGAATAATTTCTGAAGGATCATGTGACACTGAAGACTGGAGTAATGATGCTGAAAATTCACAGGAATAAATTACACTTTACTATATATTCACATAGAAAACAGCTGATTTACATTGGAATAATATTTCACTATTTTTACTGTATATTGATCAAATAAATGCAGCCTTGGTGAGCAGAAGAGACTTCTCTCAAAATCCTAATTAATCTTAATTACTCCAAACTTTAGACTAGTAGTGTAAGTGTTTTTGTGTGTCTAACCAGTGCGAGTGCTCCTCCAGACACTTGACGGGCTCGTTGATGTGACGCACGTCCCAGAACTTGACTTTACAGTCGTCTCCACAGCTGGCCAGGTAATACTGCTTGTTGGGGTTGAAGTCCAAGTCACGCACCAGCTGCCCGTGAGCATTCTCAATGCAGTAGATCTGACTGTGTACGACAAAAACATCACATCACACCCTCAGACCAATGTGAGTGATGGAGAGAAGTAGAACAACAGAGAGATAAGGATGGAGCGCTTCTCATGAATCAAAAGCAGCCTGAGTGTCTGGGTCTGAAGGTCAAACCTCCATCACGCGTCGTATAAAAGTGTGACAAGCCATAAAGCACAGGCTGCTCGCGTCCTTTCGCAAGGTGACGACTTCCTAGGCTGGATTTGCTTGTAAAGCTGATGTGTGTGTGTGTGTGTGTGTGTGTGGATGGCTGTGCTTTAGACGACCTCAGGCTCATCTGTATGGACTAAACACAGTCCAGACGTATTACTACACCATCACGTCTGGATTTTTCTACTCCCATTAGCCGGCTATCTTGCCACACACTCATTAGACAATTAACATGCTAATTAAAAATCTCATTAAAACAGGAACTGAAATATTTGACATGAGAGAGTGCATTGAGCTTCAATTAAGTCTCCATTCATCGAGTCTAACGTAGCCGCAGGAGGACGATATTAACATTGAGTCCCGTTTTATGGAGTGGGAATATTAAATCGATAACAGATTATATTAATATTCCATCTAGGGCTGCAACTAACATCTATTAATTTGATCGATTGATTAATCTGACAATTATCTCTTTCAATAGATTTTTAGAAAATCTTCAGTGGTCAGAATTTAAAAATATATTTTACCTTATTTGATGTTGTTATTCTACACCTTTCTCAGTGTTCTCCATCAAATCATTTGTGAATTGAAATCTATAAAATTTTTGGTAAATTCTATAGATTGTTTTGTGTTTAAAATTTGACTTGACAATCAAGCTGATTTGTATGTAAGCTTGTTTCCGCCACGAAATAAAAATATCAAAAGGTAATCGTGACTCTTTATCTAACAATTCTGAGTTTTTTTCTCTCAGTTGTAAGTTTATATCTCACATTTCTGACTTTTCCCCCTCAGAATTCTGCATGTGGTCAGGTGTTTAAAAAATAAAACAGAATTGCGAGATGTAAACTCAGAATTCCCAATTTATAACTTGCAATTCCGAGATATAAAATCGCAATTGTGAGAAAAAAAAGTTAAAATTATGAGATAAAATTTGCAGTTACCTTTATTTTTGTTTTTATTCCGGGGCAGAAAAGCTTTCATAGACATGAGACTTAAATTAGACTACAAATGAGAGACTCACTAATAACACAAGTCTTTACATGATCAGGGCGAAATATTTATCAGAATATTGTGTTTAGATACAATTTGTGTTATTGAGTTGACATTTACAGAAAGATGTCTGTGTTTTCCCTCCGTTGACTAATAATTTTTAAAAGTATGGCATTAAAAATGAAATGATCATTTGATTCAAATAAAAACTAATTTTCTTTTGGATAAGTATGACTTAATGATCAAAGAAATCCATCAGAATGATACAAAATGTGTTTATAATTAGAGATGCACCAATATTACATTTTTCCGCTGATATGAAAGCCGATTATCCAGAATGATATCTGCCGATACCCATAGTTTGATTTTCTTAAGTAAAAAAAAAAATCTCTCCAAATTAATGCTGTAAACTACCCTCTTATTTGTTGCATTATTATAATATTAGAGGTAAAAATAACAACAGAGCCCAAACTATTACTTTCAACTGCTATTTATTTTTAGATATAGGCTAATAATTACACTGAAATAAAAAAATTAAATGTTTGTGTACAACTCAGTTGCAAATAAGGTAGTTTTTATAAACACTTGTCTTCATGGACAAATTAATTTGAACATACAGTAAATAAGCTCCTCTCTAGTGTTTTTATAGCTAACTAATGAACTGAACACTTTCCTGAGGTAAATGCAACGGTTGAGTGACATATTGTTCTCAAGCTATTTTACTGACATCTTTCCGCGGTTGAAACACTGATTGATCGATTACATGAAACATGATTCATTTCAGTAATCTGTACTGTATCTTTCAACATTCCTTCTGATGTTCATTCATGTTTATTTTGAGCTATAACCACCTGTATTAAAGTGGCCGATACGTCGCTGCATCCCTATTGATAATTTGTCCTGTGACAGGGTTTATGAACATCCCTGCAGTATAATGAAAACAATTCACACAAGGCCCCAAATGTCCCTTAAACATCAGCTAAAAACTAATCAAACAGCAGTTTTACAGGTGGCTCAGATCTCAGATGCACCAGACTTTATGCTGATAGTCAGATCTGCTGCTTGCCCTTCTCAAACCGAGCATGCGTAACAGAGGAGACCTCCAGCAGACACAGGGGTTAAGTTAAGGAGCAGGGAACGCGTCCGGAGCCACAGCCAGCTCCGACCCTGCCAAGGAAATGGAGCAGGAAATAAGGTTAGCGGCGCTGCTCCTGAGTCCTTCATGCTTGTAAATGTGAAATTGGGATCCGATCAGGCAGAACCCGGGTGAGCACGCGGCACACGCCACACACAATCGGACAGAGATTAGTTAGCGTTGATCCGTGAGCCTGCGGACACGGCGCGGGTCAATCTGCATCCCCTTCCCAACGTCCCGTTCCGCACTACACGGCTGATAAATGGACGTGGCCGAGCGGATCGGGCTGCGTTTCACCAACGCTCGGGAAGCCGAACCTTTGTTTCCATGGCAACATCACGATTAAGACAGGCTGAAGGCCTGATGTCTGCCTCGGTCTAGAAGGAAGACAGTTTAAAAGCATGCGGATTTCAAGTAGCTCTTAAACGCTCTGCAGGAAATGGCACTTTCTAAAGGCTGTGCTATTAGATGGACAGCAGGAGAGTTAAAAGGTCAGGAGACGGTATGTGGATGTATGCTGTGAAGACGTCCTCTCTACTAGTGTTAAAACACTGACGTGTGTCATCCAAACAGCTGATAACCACCTTATTTTTCAATGCGCAAGTAAACTGTTTTCTGTGAATGTGCGAGTCTTCTGATTCATTAGATATAACGAGAGGAACAGTGCAGTAAACGGTAAAACTGTTTGCGCTACAAACCAATGTGTTTATAGTTATGACAATACATTAAAATAATATGGTAAGAAACAGCTGTTTGCAATATCAAGCAGCATAAAGCAAGAGGATGAGGATGAGACCGGAAGCCAAACACATTCAATTTACAAACGGCCGCATCCACTCTTACGTTAAAAATAAGGTGAATAGCTGGAGTTTAAATTATTGCTTTTTTTTTTTCTTTTCTTTTTTTTTTGCAGTATAGACATTATGACATGATGCTTGCGGGATCTAAATCAGAGTTGTCAAAAATAAATAAATAAATGCCTGAGGGGAAGTGACAAATAATAATAATACAAAATAAAAATAATAATAATTATTATTATTATATAAAAAAAATAAATTGTGCTTTTTATTTTAATTTAATTTAAGGATTTTATTTTTTATAAGATCATTTTAAAAATGTTAATCCATTAATTATTTTGCATAATTTATTTTTGCAAAATATATTTTTAGCTATAGCAGCACAGAAAAAAACAGGTCAATTTTAATTTGTTATATTGCATTTTACAGATTTTATTTTAACTTTTTTTCATTGTATTGCATGTTTAATTTTATATTAATGTTTTATTTTACATATACATTTTTTTAATATATAAAATAAACTAAAAAATGCATCCATTAACTATACTGACGTAATATACATTTATAACATTATATATAGTACATGCAATCCAACAAATAGAACAAATTACAATGTCTGTTTTTCTGTGCAGACAAACAGATAAAAACAGATAAAATCAGGATTTTGCATATGCAGTTTGACTGACAAGCTGTAATTTAAATGAGTTTCTGTTTGGTCAGTAATCACAGTCAGTTTAGCATGTGTAATCTAAAGGCCCCTGGTGAATAAAATTAGTAAATTCCATAGATTTTCAAAAGATTTCTACCTAAAATGAAAAATATCAGATGCCAACATTGGCTTTCATCATGTGCAGTACATGTATATTTTTTATGACCCTTTAAAAATTCACCTGGAATAGAAACAGATGGAAGACAATGTTCATCACTGTCAAGAGCAAAGTAAATGAATGTACCTTTAGGCAAATTTTACATTATTCTGGAAAAAAAGCATTTATGCTGAAACTTTTGATGAAGCAGTTTCTCTTTAACACCTTCCTCACCGAGCTGTAAATGAGCGTGCTGACAACTCCTGATATCAGGAAAGCATATTTTCATCACTTAATCTGACTGTTCTTTCTACCACTTGACATTAAAGTTATTCCAACTCTGTAGGTGTAATATGTTGTTTGATATAAACTGCATTATGTATGGAAATATGACAGATTCCTCATGTTATGACATTCATCATGTAAGGCTAGTTACAGAGAAATAAGTAACTTTTTTTTTGTGTTTATGTGTACATGGTCTGGAAAAGTCATGATGGAATCAATGATCAATTCCTTCATTTAAAAATAAATCAAATCTTTAAAACTTTAATTACATTATACATCCACAATGTGATCGAAACTGTGTTCTTCTGTACTGTGAGTGGGTGTTTCGGCCAGAATAAGCTGAAAAAGTGGACCAGATCTTCTGGCAACAGTCAAAATCCTGCAAAACTCATGCAGTCTAGAGTGATTCTTTAAATAGAAAGTTTATAAGAACATTAT
Source organism: Hypophthalmichthys molitrix (assembly GCA_037950675.1). Classification (NCBI taxonomy): domain Eukaryota; kingdom Metazoa; phylum Chordata; class Actinopteri; order Cypriniformes; family Xenocyprididae; genus Hypophthalmichthys; species Hypophthalmichthys molitrix. The sequence goes on from CM075508.1 coordinate 389,506, forward strand.
TTCTTTAAAACAATCATTTGTTAGACAATAAATGTCGTTACTGTAACTTTTGATCAATTTAATGTGTCACTGCTAAAAAAAAATATATATATATATATATATTATTTTTTAATCTTAACTCTCCTAAACTTTCAAAATGTATGACAGTTTCCACAGATAAATAAATTTTAAACATTGATAATAATCATAAATGTTTCTTGAGCATCAAATCATCATATCAGAATGATTTCTGAAGGATCATGTGACACTGAAGACTGGAGTAATGATGCTGAAAATTCAGCTTTGATCACAGGAATAAATTACACTTTACTATATATTCACATAGAAAACAGATATTTTACATTGTAAAAATATTTCACAATTTTACTGTATTTTTGATCTAATAAATGCAGCTTGGGTGAGCAGAAGAGACTCTTTAAAAAAAAAAAAATTGAACTAGTAATTCATATCTTATGGTGCACCATACTTTGTTATAATCATGATAAATGTAAAAAAAAAAAAAAACATTATGGTAATAGTATTTCCATGGTAAGTTTTGGTACTCATCTGCGTTCATCTAAAGAGGTTGGATTATTTAGAAATAATGTGGTTCACTGAATGTTTTGAACATCAGGCTGAATGTTTCTCAACACTAATAATGCATTGTCATTGAAGAAATGTCATCTTGAAGAAATGTCACTTAGTTTGTTAAAGGTGATCTGTTCCTTAACGGTTGTGCAGTTCAGATTCTCCTGATCCGGGAAGCTAGAATAGCTGTGTGCCGAGTGAAATGAATGTTCATGCGAGCTCTGCTGGAGGAATAATAATCACAGCGCTATTGATCCCTGGATAACAGTCAGACCTGATGAGCTGAGATGAAATGAGATGAGAGAGAGAAGCAGCAGAGAAGAGAAGTGAAGACCAGAAGATGAAGACGGAGATGCATAGAACAGAGTTTGAGTCGAGGTACAAAAAACCCCCATGAAAACACATGCAAAGTGAAATGCAGAGACAGAAAGACGAGTGACGAGTGAAGCTGCAGAAGAGGAAGGCGCCTTAAGAGATGAATCCTACTGTACTTACACTACTGGTCAAAATTTGGAGTAATTAAGATTTTTGAATGTTTTTGAAAGAAGTCACTTATGCTCACCAATGCATGTGTTCAAAAGAACAGCATTTATTTGAAATCTTTTTTAACATTATAAATGTCTTTATTGTCACTTTTGATCAATTTTAAGCATCGTTACTCAATAAATGTATACATTTCTTTCACATATGGTAATAATGTATGGTACCACTGGAGAATTTTTTATACAAACGGAAACAAAATATATTTTAGTCATTTAAACTTCCAAAAAGAGAAGCTATAAAGAGATCTGAAGTTTGCATGTTATGTCATGAAATCAAAATTGACAGTTTTTTTTATAGGATATTGCAGTATTTATTATAAATATGTGTCTTGTAATCTATAATCACAATAACTTCCCCTCCCTCTTGCAGCATCTTTGAATTTTGGAGCATTTTGAAGCAACCCAAGCCCAAGTTTGTACAGTTTGTACAACATTTGAGATATTTAAAAAAAGAAAAGAAAAAGTATATCCAAATGCAGCTTCTTGTCTTACCTCATGCTCCGCAGGTCCCAGCCTCGGATGGCAGTGTCGTTGGCTGTGGCCAGCTGGGTGCTGTTGTGATGTGGGCTCCACTTGCCTGTGGTGAACTTCAGCTGGCCTTTGCCCTCCAGGGTGGCGCTGCTCGAGATCTGTGGGAATCAATCCACATACATCAATCAACGGCTGCATATTCACCAGCAATCTAGAGCACCGTTTATACTGGGAGTTCAATGCAAAGGGTGCTCTCAGCCTGGAAAGACCTCGTTGGCTTTCTGGACCGTTCAGAATGTAGGCAGTCTCCACAACCTTCAGAGAGAATGAAAACATCTGCGACACATGACAGTCCATTGGTGTCTTGGATGGAGGTGTTTGACTATATCAGAGAATGTAAACTTGATGTCCTTATTTGCTTCTGATTGGATTTATTTACTCAGTTAATATAAGTGAATGCATTTCAGTGCCATTGGTTCTGGAACTATGAGCCATTTTTCCCATTGGCATTTAAGAAAAAAAAGTCTTTGATTTGAAGCAAAAAAGTATATGAAAATCGGACAAAAAGACAAATGTGCAAGACTGTGAACTTAGTGGCTTTAATGAGGGAAAGAACTACAATCCCACAAAGCATTGCGAATGACAAATTAAAATATAAAACTATTGATTTAAAGCTGTTGATAATATATTTCAAATTTATTGCAAAAAAAAAAAGAGCGCATACAAATACTCACGCTGTTTGATTGACAGCTCCAGCGATTCTAAAGGGAGCGTTCTTTGATTTTTTTCTATATATAATTTAATCACTGTTTAAATAACAGATTATTTTCATCCTTCTAAGAGAAACAAGGTGAAGTTGAGCGTTTAGTCACTGGTTTGATTTACTGACACAGACAAAGATCATCTGACTGTACATGAATCATTAATATCAGATCAGGCATTAGAATTAATACAGTTACTCACATGTTGTTGCATTACTGTCGAGTCCATGTCGGAAAAGTCTGATAATGCCGAAATGCGATTGATTTACCAAAGAATCCACAGTGAAATGAACCGAATACAAATAAATAAAGCTCAACTGAGACATTCACATTGTTGAAAATAAATAACCATATTCCTAGCATTAGGATCCTTTGAAAGGTGATGTTATTTTAGTCCTGTATCGCTCTTCTCTCCTCGTTACATCTGTCTATAGACACATTCCAGGATCAGTCGTTCGCTGGGTCTGGTGTCAATAAAAGCTTTTACTGGACTAACAAGGAAGTTTTAATTTCTGAAACTTACAGAATATTCTTACGATGACCTCTTATATATCAAAAGCACAAGGAAAAGTTGATTTCTCAATTCATGACCCCTTTAACAAAAGCATTTACCATCAATTAACAACCGTGTTGCTCACAGGTTGGTCTTTAAAGGTCTGTATATCAATTCTCTTATGGATCTCTTATGGATCAAATGCAACTCAGGCTCATTGGAAAAATGTGCATGACATTTCTGCAAAATGATATTATGTTTCTTTTTAAGCCTTTTTTGACACATTCAAAGTGAAATGTGCAGTGAGTGGTGCTAAAGGCTTGTTCAGTTTTATTTGAACGTCAATCTGACAACATTTTGTTATTGTTCCCGGACACTCCACATCATAAATGCAATGCTGTACTAGTTGAGCTACCGAGCAAGTTTACTTCATTAGAAAAGCTAAAGCAAATCATGCACTTGTTAAGTGCATGTACATATGTATAGGTAGGTTTTAGAGTTTTGTATCAATACAGGAAGAGGCAGGTTCTAAGATGAGATCTGAGATAAAACCAGAATATACTCTATGCAAGTATTTGAAATGTCACAAACCTGACAACTACTGCTAAATGAATCAAAAACTGGTCCTTTAACTAATAAATAATCACAGAGCACTGACGGATGGCTTTGTTATTTGTGCTCAGAGAGGCAGATTTTCCCGCTCTCTGAACCTCTCCCGCTAATTTTTCAGGGTTTGTCGCTCATTGACCACAGAGAAAACAGATTCAATATTCCAGCACAAGCAGCAGCCTGAGCTACTGAACAATAACACATCGATCCACTTCTACCTCGACAGCATTTTAAACACACACTCAACGTGAGAGCCAAACAGTAGGGAGCGTCATTATTTGTATTATAATTATGCTACTTTTAGTTCAATTCTAAGGCAGCATCTCGTGTGTCCTTTGCTAAGAAGAAACCCTGAATGCATTCAAACAAGCTCAGTAAGAAAAAGTAAAAAAAGTAAAAAAAAGTAAAAAAAGTAGCTATAACAACAGCTCAATCAAAATAAACAGGAATATTTTATCAAATATTTGTGTGCTATACTGTATATATTTAGGGCTATCTTATCTTATTATTGAGTTTATTTGTTTATTTATTTTTAATGTTGTTCTTTCCATGAAAATAGCCATAGATGCTGATATGGCAATAAAAATAAACAAACAAACATCTTATTATTGAGCATCATGTTAAGATCACAACAAAAAATGATTTTCTAACTCAGTATTTTTGCCTTGTTTTCCAATACAATTATCAAAACATTCTTTAAATCAAGATACATTTACTTGAGATGCAAAATGACATATTACTGGAAGTCTTATTTTCTGAAAAATGTATCAAAATGAAGTGTTTATGCATAACACAAGAAAAAATATCTGCCAATAGGGTAAGAAAAATAATTGTGTTTTCTGTTTGATGTTAAGTGATCACCCATGTTGGCAATAGAAGATTTTTGGAGCTTAAGTGTGCAAACGTTAAATGACATAAATAGTTAGAATAACAGCATCAATGTGCTTGTTTTCCCATACATGATATTGGGGTTATCAGGTGAACATGTGTTAGCAGACAGTAGGACTTCCGAAATGAGAAGAAAACAATAGCTGCATTTACACTGGCACAAAAAAATCAGATTTTTTTACTCACATCTGACACAGATTGGAATTTGTTGCACATGTGTAAACACAAAATTCCGCACGAGATCTGATTTTTTTTGCATCCGTTCTGAGCCACATCCAAATGTGGTTTTTTAATCAGATACATATCCGATATGTGGACATCTGACCTATGTCTAAACACATATATCCGATTCCCCTTGGAATTCCAAGCCACCACAAGGCAAGGGTGACAGGCTTTGCAAACAGACAATATGGATCCGGCAGCGATGCCACAAACATGCAAGTAACCATGTTTATTCTAATGCCTGATCTGTGATCAGTGATTTCTGATGTGCAATTATTCATGTTCAGACAGATTTTCTGTCTCAAAATCGTTCAATACTGTTTATGCATCAGTAAATTAAGCCAGTGACTAAACCCTCAACTTCACATTGCTTCTCTTAGTAGCATGAAAATGATCTGTTATTTGTTTGAGAATGCTTCTTCCTTTGGAGAAAACGCCCCAGATACACGTAGACGTGATCCTGGTAGCTGCTTCTCGCTTTGTGGGATTCAGCGATATCCGAATAAAAACACTGGCAGACGCAGTGTGGTGATAAACACATCAACCTGAGCTATTCTGAAGAACAGAGGGATGAGCATGTGTGTGTGTGTGTGTGTGTGTTGTGAGGATGGGGGCGGCATGAGGGAAGATTTGCATGAGGCAGATTAGCATTCTTCACGACACCGCTGGAATCTAGCTGTGCCGAGAGCTTTCCGAACATCCTCTCTCTCTTTCAGCCTCCCCCTCGTTTCCCTCTCTCTCGTTTTTAATGGGCGAGCTGCACTCAGCAGGCCTTGCCACTCGATAACCTCCCCTCGCTTTGCATGCAAAGCTGACATTAGAGGGACCTCATGGAGCGGCTCAGTGTGATGTCAACGACGGGCCTTTACTCCAACCTCCGTTGGGAGTGAGAGTGTTTTCGCACGTGATGGCTCGTCAAATGTCGAGTCAAGGTTATGTTCGCAAAGGCCTGTGACACTGCAGTCCGAGAGAGCATTAATTAGTAACGACTCCAACTGATTATTAATGAACATGTTTCTTACTCAGTGAATATCCTAAAGTTTAGACTATCAGGCTTTTAGGGCTTATGATTTCCAATCAGATGCGAAAACGAGAATGGAATCCAGTCAAAAATGGAATTTACTGTATAACGAAGAATGTCGTTGAATTTGGCAAAATTTGGATGAATAAATCAAAAGTAGGGCTGTACAGTAAGTCAAATCATGATAAGGACTGGTGTCTGCCAATATTAAACCGCAAAATGCTTCAATTTTTAACAGTCAAAAAGTGAGATGTAAGATTTAATCAGCTAAACGTTTAATATTTGGCAACGGTATTACGATAGAAATGGTAATATCTAGGAATGTAAACAACTCAACTGAAGCCATTTTCAGCACATTAGGCATAAGATTAAGAATGAATGTATGCATTTTGTGATGAATTTAATGAACTTCGTAGAACTTATCTTTTACCATGACCACTAGAACATGGTAAAATGTGTGGCTTTGGCAAGTGTGTTTATAGGCTGTGATTAGGACAGTCATTTAGCCTTTTAAAATATATTATATATTATACCAGGTTACCAGCAATGTGTGAAATCCGGCATTGTATAGAATGCCTAGGGAATATATAGAATGCCTGAAGTTTGTAGGCAAAGTATGAAATGGTTTATATTTCTCACATTTCCTAGGCATTCTTTACAATGCCAAAGGGCCAGCCAGCTTGTCATTCTGTATAATACCTTGGTATACAATACCTAGGAAAAGGATGCAACATAATCACAAAAACCAGACATTTCATACTTTGCCTACAAACTTCACGCATTCTATATATTCCCTAGGCATATACAATATCTGCTTTTCACACATTGCCGGTAACACATATATATATATATATATATATATACACATATATATATATATATATATATATCAGGCGTAACATTATGAGCACTGACAGGTGAAGTGAATAACACTGATCATCTCTTCATCACAGCTCCTGTTAGTGGGTGGATATATTAGGCAGCAAGTGAACATTTTGTCCTCAAAGTTGATGTGTTAGAAGCAGGAAAAATGGGCAAGCGTAATGATTTGAGAGAGTCTGACATGGACCAAATTGCGATGGCTAGACGACTGGGTCAGAGCATCTCCAAAACTGCAGCTCTTGTGGGGTGTTCCCGGTCTGCAGTGGTCAGGATCTATCAAAAGTGCTCCAAGGAAGGAACAGTGGTGAACCGGCGACAGGGTCATGGGCGGACAAGTCTCATTGATGCACATGGGGAGCAAAGGCTGGCCCGTGTGGTCCGATCCAACAGACGAGCTACTGTAGCTCAAACTGCTCAAGAAGTTAATGCTGGTTCTGATAGAAAGGTGTCAGAATACACAGTGCATCACAGTTTGTTGCGTATGGAGCTGCATAGCTGCAGACCAGTCAGGAGCCCATGCTGACCCCTGTTCACCGCCGAAATATATAGTATATATATATATATATATATATATATATATATATATATATATATATATATATATATATATTATTAGCAAATAGATCAAATAGATGCATTACTTTACAATAAGGTCTAGTTCTTTTAATATGATTCTTCATAAGTCTCATTCATAATTTAATTAATTTTCTCTTTTTGACAAGAAACCCCTAAGTGCCTGCAATCTTTGTATGCCCATGGCAGGGTTTTTATAGTTAACTAAAAACTAGCAAAAATAAAAATAAAAAAACATTTCTGTTACATGAAATAAAATAATCTTTATAACTAAAATAAAAAATATAAAAATATAAAAAACTTAAACTTATTTTTTCCCAACATTTCTCATTGTCATGTTTAAATTGATGTACTAAAACTGAAATAAAATTTTTTAAAAATATATAGACATATTAAAAAAAAAAAGCCAAAACACACAACATTACTAAAACTTTAACCAAAATTAAAATTAAAAAAATGGAAAATATAAAAATAAAAACTAATTCAAAATATTAATATTAATAAAAATTATAATAGTATCTGAATGACACTAAAATAACACTGGTCAATGGCTGGTCTGTGCTCATAATTTAAATGAGTAGTTCAACTAAAAATTAAAATTCTGTTATCATTTACCTATTCAAAATTTGTCATTCTAAACCAAAATGCTATTTTACATAAAATTTTTACTTTTTTCACTGACAGAGGCAAAAAATGATAAAGACTGGCATGGTTTTAAAGCTGTTATCCATTTTTTTTACCTTCCAGACATCTTAAAATGCACATACAGTGTGTGATTTTTGCTTTTTTTTGTCATTTTCAGAGCTTGACAGCCCCTGGTCACGATATTCTTTTATTTTATGAAAAAAAAAAAAAAAACATTAACATTTTTCGAAAAAAGAAACTCATAGAGATGCGAGATGTAAATGAATGTTACGGAACTGAACATGGTGATATGCCAGTGTCATAGTTCTGCAGTACTGAGAGAAGGGCTGTGAAACATGGCAATTATGAAAATAATGAATCTTACTGTGGCTTTGCTGGAGCTCTCCTGAAGGTCCCAGAGCAGCACATGGTTTTCAGCCAGAGATATCACACGCTTTCCATCACCCATGGGCTCCCATAATACACTGCAGGAGACATAAGAGAGGACATTGACAATGGCTGACCATAAATTCAAAGCCATTTCATGGAAGTTATTATTTAATACAATGTTTAAATGGTGTTTTTTACATGTACATGAGGAATGTTGATATGACTATGAAGTGTAGGGCAATTAACCAAATTACACAGTCTACTATCATTAGCTACCCAGACATCAGAAAATGTTAAGGTAATACATACACTATATTGCCAAATGTTTTGGGACGCCTGCCTTTACGTGCACATGAACTTTAATGATATCCCATTCTTAATCCGTAGGGTTTAATATGGAGTTGGCCCACCCTTTGCAGCTATAACAGCTTCAACTCTTCTGGGAAGGCTTTCCACAAGGTTTAGGAGTGTGTTTATGGGAATTTTTGACCATTCTTCTAGAAGCGCATTTGTAAGGTCAGGCAGTGATGTTGGCGAGAAGGCCTGGCTCACAGTCTCTGCTCTAATTCATCCCAAAGGTGTTCTATTGGGTTGAGGTCAGGTCAGTCAAGTTTCCCCACACCAAACTCGCTCATCCATGTCTTTATGGACCTTGCTTTGTGCACTGGTGCGCAGTCATGTTGGAACAGGAAGGGGCCATCCCCAAACTGTTCCAACAAAGTTGGGAGCATGAAATTGTCCAAAATGTCTTGGTATGCTGAAGCATTAAGAGTTCCTTTCACTGGAACAAAGGGGTCAAGCCCAACCCCTGAAAAACAACCCTACACCATAATCCCCCTCCACCAAACTTTACTCTTGGCACAATGCAGTCAGGCAAGTACCGTTCTCCTGGCAACCGCCAAACCCAGACTCGTCCATCGGATTGCCAGACAGAGAAGCGTGATTGGTCACTCCAGAGAACACGTCTCCACTGCTCTAGAGTCCAGTGACGGCGTGCTTTACACCACTGCATCCGACGCTTTGCATTGCACTTGGTGATGTAAGGCTTGGATGCAGCTGCTCGGCCATGGAAACCCATTCCATGAAGCTCTCTATGCACTGTTCTTGAGCTAATCTGAAGGCCACACGAAGTTTGGAGGTCTGTAGCTATTGACTCTGCAGAAAGTTGGTGACTTCTGCGCACTGTAAGCATGCGCTGACGCCGCTCTGTGATTTTACATGGCCTACCACTTCGTGGCTGAGTTGCTGTTGTTCCCAATTGCTTCCACTTTGTTATGATACCACTAAGAGTTGACCGTGGAATATTTAGAAGTGAGGAAATTTCACAAATTGACTTATTGCACAGGTGGCAACCTATCACGGTACCACGCTTGAATTCACTGAGCTCCTGAGAGCGACCCATTCTTTCATAAATGTTTGTAGAAGCAGTCTGCATGCCTAGGTGCTTGATTTTATACACCTGTGGCCATGGAAGTGATTGAAACAACTGAATTCAATGATTTGGAGGGGTGTCCCAATACTTTTGGCAATATAGTGTATACAGAAGAAGTGTATATTTGATGCTTGGGTAAACGGTAAATGACTCAAGTTTGATCTGAGGGAAGAAGGCAAAGTAGGAGGAGAGTGAGGTGTTGCAAGGGAACCCATGTGTAGCAAATGTCCACAATATAAAAGGTGTGCGAGAATCGACTGGCCTCCGAACATCGCAGAGATTACTCCATCATTACTGAAAGTATTGACTGACCTATATAACACAGTTTGCTTTCGTTTTTTCTCAGGCTTCAATTGATCTAGCAGCGGTGGCTCTGATAACCCATCACACAGCCATTAGCCTGTCCACGCTGCCATCACTGTGCGCTCAGCACGTCCTGTGCACAAATTTTCACAAATGCTCCATTGGCCACAAAGTGCTCAATGGGCATTGATTAAGAGGCGTCCACTAGCTTTCAAAATGAAGCAATTCTATTCTGTGAGATGAAAAACAACAACAACAACAAAAAAAACATAAAATGGGAGGTGACAACAAGTCTTTTTGGGGGGTACATTTTTCATTGATATTTTGTCCATTTTCTTCAGGGGAGCCTAAATTTGGAGTGTTTTCAAAACATATATATTTGAGAGAGAGAGAACAGAGAAAGTTTGTGAAAGGTATGAACGTTCCCTGCACTTTAACACTAGTCTCACATGGTCAGAATCTTGACTATTTGATCAACATGTACAATAACAATGACAATAGTTTATTTTTTTCTTCGGGGCAGGTATGCATGAATTTTGTCTTTGGCTGACTAAGCCAACAACAAGGATAATGTGTTGTTAAAGGATTAATTCACTTTAAAATGAAAATTAGCCCAAGCTTTCCTCACCCTCAAGCCATCCTAGGTGTATATTTCTTCTTTCTGATGAACACAATAGGAGTTATATTAGTACGTATCCTGACGCATCCGAGCTTTATAATGGCAGTGAACGGGATCAACGACTATGACCTGAAGAAAGTTCATCCATCAATCATAAATGTACTCCACACGGCTCCGGGGGGTTAATAAAGGCCTTCTGAAGTGAAGCAATGCGTTTGTGTAAAAAAAATATCCATATTTAACAAGTTATGAAGTAAAATATCTAGCTTCCGCCAGATCACCTTCCATATTCTACTTACGAAAAAAGTTGAACACCGAATTTTTTCCGTAAGTTGAATAGGGAAGGCGTAGGACGTAGCATAAGCGTTTTGAACTGCAAGAGTTTTACACTTTTTTCATAAGTTGAATACGGAAGGCGGTCCGGTGGAAGCTAAATATTTTACTTTATAACTTGTTAAATATGGATATTTTTCTTACACAAATGCATCACTTCGCTTCAGAAGGACTTTATTAACCCCCACCCCGAAGCCGTGTGGAGTACGTTTCGCTTTGGATGGATGAACTGTCTTCAGCTCATACTCGTTGGTGTCGCTCACTGCCATTATAAAGCTTGGATGCATCAGGATATTTATTAATATAACTCTGATTGTGTTCATCAGAAAGAAGTAAGTCATATACACCTAGGATGGCTTGAGGGTGAGTAAAGCTTGGGGTAATTTTCATTTTAAAGTGAACTAATCCTTTAAGCAAGAGCAATCTGTGAGAATGAGGAATATGAGGAAGCAAGACGTGTCATTCATCTTAAACAGCCGATATCACAACAGCAAACACATTATGAACTTCTCATTGCACACAAAAGAGACAGACATAACCCTGAATCCATACAGACTATATAAATGAATTACGTGTAAATATGAAAGTCTGTAAAATAAACCTCAATATGATCATCTTTGTGAACCACAGTGCAGCAACTGCATAGTTCTGCTGCTTTATGGTTTACAGTGCAAGGAAAATCAAGTCCTTCTACAACTGATGATCTATTTTGCTCCTTGTCCAGCTTCTTCTATTTCATGATTAGATTAGTGCAAATCATACATAAAAAAATTCCACCAATTGACTTATACCCAAGCTTTGGATCATCAATTACATTTGGGTCTCTACACTGGCTGCCATTAAGTGTTGGTCCTAAATCCATGACTTTCTCTGGGAACGCTGTCAAAAGCAAACCAAACAATTACTGTCACTACACAACCCAGCCATGCTTCTCTGATCAACATTATTCACCCTCACCCAGGTAAGGTACAATTGATCAGGTCACAGCGCTATCCTGTTTGACATGCTATCCTGTCTTTATAAGTCATCTTGATATTACTTTTTCGTTCTCATGGTTCCATTTTCCTATCATGGGCTTTTTCCAAAAGACCAGTCATCTCCAAAAGAATAATGTCAGAGTTTAACTCCAACCCCAATTAATCACACCTGAACCAGCTAATCAAGGTCTAATTAGGCATACTAGAAACTTCAAGGCAGGTGTGTTGAGGCAAGTTGGAGCTAAACTCTGCAGGACAGTGACCCTCCAGGACTGAGACCCTGTCACGGCCAATGCGCTGAGGGCCTTGAAGAAAAACTGTGTAAATCCCAAACAACCTTACCTAAATCAGCATACACACATACCAGCCCTTTTTCAACAGTCAATGGCCAAATCTTCCAAATCTTATGCCAGCCATGTGCAGATGCAAGGACCTGGTTTCTGGTCCTGGCTGTTCACCAGCTCTTTCAAAAGTAGAAACACACTCCAGGTATCTGGTGTCCTTGTACTACATTAACTTTCTCGCCAGAGATGATAAGGGCAACTGTAGCTTCATAGCTCTGGTGAAAGCTGCTAACCTGCTTACCCAACCACATACACCAACAACAGTCAAAATACCCTTGGGTGCCATGCAGGCCTTGTGCCTTCCAAGCAGATGTGACTGGTTGACTGCTTTCAACCAACCTTTCAGCTTGTGACAGGTGGCCTGAACTGCTGTTGTGGCCTTCAGGCTGCTGCTGAACCATTAAGACCATTGACCTGGACTTTTACACACAGTCCTCCTGTCCTACTGGACAGGTTTTCTAATTTAAAAGACTTCATAATTCACTCTTTTCTCTTCTCTCTGCACTAAATGTCCCCTATTATGCTCAATTACAGGTTCGTAATTTTGTTTAGGGGTCTACAAGAATAGGTTTGCACGAATGTTGGTCTACCGCTTAGAAGCAGGGGTCTCCAAACTCCGTCCTGGAGGGCCACTGTCCTGCAGAGTTTAGCTCCAACTCCAAAATAATCAAAAGCTAATCAAAGTCTGATTAGGCATACTAGGAACTTCCAGACAGGTGTGTTGAGGCAAGTTGGAGCTAAACTCTGCAGGACAGTGTCCCTCCAAGGCCGAGTTTGGAGACGCCTGGCTTAGAGTGTGTGTCAAACATAACGCCCCTTACTATAAACGAAGCGTTTCAGCTGTCGGTGCTGTAAAAAGGAGATGTAAACACTGTAACTGTAACTACGCTAAGGCATCACTTTTGCCATATCGGTTCAAGCCCAAATCCGATAATGACAATCAAGAGGAACAACCTGATCGACCTGAACCACCTTCTCAAGCATGACTTGTGCAGGACATTTCACAGTGGTGTTTTTTATTAGATCCCTCTCTTACATTTCAGATGTAATGTTATAAATGCGTAATTTCTCTACATCACGGTAAAAACTGTATGTCCATTAACACGCTGAGCTGCATTGATCCTCACAGCACACAACACAACAAAATGTACTGCTGAGTGCATTAAAATACAATTAAAATTCATTTTAACCACTGATCCTTTTGGAAGTCCATGTAATGAGGTTTCGCCCTTACATTGCAAAAAACAAACAAACAAACAAAAAAAACCTGGTGTTTACTCATAGCGAAAAACTCTTCCCAGCCTTATAACTAAAGTTCCTTTGTTTGAGGGTGAGCCAAAGTAGCCAGCAGGCGGACATTATGCAAATGTGTTACATGGTGATGGAGCAATGTCAAAGAAACAATGGCAAGACAATGGCAAGGTAAGTGTTTTCTGTTGGAGAAATTGACTCACTTTGGCATGGACTTTGTGCTTTGTAACTCTGCAGATTACAACACTAACGGAAAGGTAAAACCAAAAGAGCATAATAGGCCCCTTTTAATGTATCCTATTCATATCATCACACCACTTTTGTCAATCCAGCCAACTTTACGTTGTTGTCATTTATTGTCCTCCAGTTCAACCGTGCATCTTCCTCGAGGTGCTAGATATGCTGTTGTTCTCTTTCCCTGAGAATAGCTCTCCACTTCAACAATCACCTGGACAAACCTCAAGCAGCTGACTTCCTAGCTCTTCTGGCCTTGTTTGACCTTACAAGAAAGCACACCCCAGGTGCACACTAAGCAGGGAAACAGCTAGTTTTTCTTGCTGTAACCTTTGCGCTCTCTCCCCCACATGCTTCTTCTCTGTGGTGTCTACATCCCTTTCCTCCTCTAATTACTTCTTATGATGTGAATGATTCTATATATACTCCAATATAACATTAAAAATATTTGTCCTTTCACATTATTCTCCTCTCGCCTTTGTCTTCCCACTGTCTCTCTGACTGCTGAGGACCTTTTTCACTGATAAAGGTAGTGACCATCAGCAACCAGTTCTGTACACCATACATCCACAACCCACCTTTCCTCCTTCTGTCCTCTCACAGAGTCTGATGTCTCTAAGGCCCTGTTTACTCCTGGTATTGAGATGCATTTTGGTTGATCGGATCACAAGTGGATGACACTAAATACAGGTGTAAATTGGATGTAAAACATTTTGAGCTTGTCCACTATTGACCACTTCCATGGGTATTTAAAACACATTCGACGGGATTGCTTTTGTAGTGTAGACGCTTATGTGGTTGAATGTCTTCGAACAGCCACAAAAGACCATCTACTCTCCACCAACTGACCTAATGCGTAAACATTATGGGAAGCGCTCTAGCCAGACAGGATTTAAACTTTGTTGGCTGAAGACGCAAGTTTGGTTTGAAGACGAAAAGCATAGCAAGCACAATTTTCTCTCACCATTCCTGATTTCTAACACACACTCACAGCATTCGGCGTGGTCTTGCGGCTGTCAGAGCAGAAACAAAAGCTGCTGCTCTCCGTATCTTTTTCCGTTGTCCCTATGTTTTCAGATCGTACCAGGTATCTTGGTGAGGACAAGTGTGAGTCTCTTCTCAATAAACTCACTGGGTTTGATCATAAAGGTATATGGTTTCTCATATCGCTGTTATGCAGATGACAAACAGCTCTATCTGTTGCTCTACTATCTCGGTTTGAATCTCTGCTTGTCTTTCAGACATCTCAGCCTCGATGAAGAAGTGCCAGCTTTTAGTTTAATCTAAAAATAAATAAAAATAAAAAAGCTCCTTGCAATCCCAGCCAACCCATCAGTTGATCATAATATTACTGTACAATTGGGTTCCACAATTCTAACGGCAACTAGGACAGCAAGAAGATGGGACTACTAGACAAGGCTGTTGTTTAGCCTTTTGGCCAGCATGACAAAATCTCTGCAGATGATTTTAAACGTGACAGTGCATAAAGACTTCAATCATCCAGCAAGGACTTACACACACCCATCTTGGTCTCTCTTTACTGGCTACCTACAGCTGTACTAATGTTGGCCTTCAGGACTGATACTGCAAATCCACCGTCCTACTTAAGTACACTCCTACAAGTATATATTCACTCCCACCATATGGTCAGTGAACATGCAGTGCCTGTTGGGTTCTTCACAATGAGGTATAAAGTCATTTTCTAGAACCTTCACCCTCTCTGTTTTTCTTTGATTGAATGTGCTACCAACCTGATCTGCCAAAACCAAAGGCACTTCTTATCCAAACTATTTTTTTTAAAACCATTCTCTACTTCTTTTTGCATTTCACTTTTGCTCTAGCTAATGTACTAATAAAGGTTATACTTGAAACCTGCCATTTTTTACCGCAAATATTGTTGACTGTTATAATAAACTGCTTACAGTTTTCTTCAGTAAGTTGTTTTGGGTAAAAGTGTCTGCTTAATGAAAGTCATAACGTGTTAGGTTGTGCCCTGCTCTCCTTTACATATATGTAGCACTTATACAGAGTTGGGGGAAACAATATATCAAATGCTCGAAAGTTGACTAATTCTCCAGCAAAGACAATTCATGAAAAAAATATCTGCCATGCTGTTCATGGTCATGGATGCATTGGCTAAGAAATGTTCCATCATTACGTCAGTCTCACGTTAGAAGAGCTACATGTGGGTTATTCAGGGTTTATTGTGATTCTGGCATACTGATTCATCATCATGCTATTGTTTATCAAACACTGCGTTTTTATAAGGCGTCTATGCTATAGTTCAACCATTGCAGTTTGTCTAATCAATCTGGCATCTGCTGTTGATGGTCCCAGGGCAGTATATACTGTCCCCTGTCAGACGGATGAATGATGGGGGAAACGAGGTTACCAGGAACATCTTCAATCAAGCAATTTTTGAGGACAGAATAAAAGGCGGCTGCAAGCCTCATTCGTGCTTATGCATATTCAAAGTTGCAAAATGTTGCACCAAGTTTGGCCCCAGAAGACATCGGTTCGGTCGATTTAACACGTTAATTAGAGTAATTAGTTACGGTAAAATATAACGCGTTAAAATATTTAACGCATTTAATGCACTTGCCCTGCCCCAGACCTATGTAGTTCATCTGATATTTCATA
This sequence comes from Hypophthalmichthys molitrix, assembly GCA_037950675.1. NCBI lineage: Eukaryota > Metazoa > Chordata > Actinopteri > Cypriniformes > Xenocyprididae > Hypophthalmichthys > Hypophthalmichthys molitrix. The sequence goes on from CM075508.1 coordinate 405,682, forward strand.
CAGTTGATTGGTGACAAATATGATGCAGGGCTACAACTCACTGCATGATGAAGCCTATAGAAGGCAGTCAGAAAGTCCCTAAAAATTCAAGATATTGGGGCAAAAATGCCCCCGTTTGAGTTTTTGTCTCATATTTAGATCATATGAGTTAAGCAATATCACACGAGTAATGAGTGCAATATTACACAAGTCTGTTTTTGTCCCATAGCCTATATAATGAGTGCAAATGCAATATTGATTTTATACAACAGTTCAGCAAATAATAAATTAATATTGTGTTATTTTAGAGACAATATTGTCTGTTCAATTTTGCCAATGAAAATTTAAAGACAAAGCAGAAATGTTCGCCTCCACGCAATGCACTAATCAGAACTGTTCGAATCCATGTTTTGAACGAACCGAGTGAAATCAAAGATTCAGCGGACCATTCATAAAAGACTTGTTGGACAAAGACCAATAGGTGTATGATATCAAAGTACAGTGAGAGCAATTCAAAAGCATGCGGAGCTGTCTGCTCTCTAATCGCTCTCGTGGTACTTTACTACTTTGATGTCATACACTAATCGGTGTGTGCAGCACCGCTTCAAGTCCAACAAGCCTGAAGATAGCCATTTACTTCACGAATGAATCGTCCGTTAGAATGAATCGAATGAATTAATGAACAACTTAATCATTAAGACATTTACTGCCACCTACTGGCAGTTTTAGTTACTTATTTAGAGTTTAATAAGAAACTACATTTCTTTTTTTGGTGGTATGGAAAAAAGCAGCTGGGTCATTCTGCATAACATCTGTTTTTGTGTCCACGGAAGAAAAAAAAAAATCAGATGGGTTCAGAACTAGAACCACATGATGATGAGTAAACGATTTTAATTTTCAGATGAACTATTCTTTTAAGCTTTAACTTGGCCATTTATGTTCCAATACAGTGAGCAGGAGATCTGAATTTGTTGAATTTTTTAGTTTAGATGAAGCAAAGATCCATTAGTATGTGTGCAACTCGCTCATCTGATGGATGTGAGTATGATGGCCTGCCATTTGGCAAAAGCTTCAAAACACAAGCAGGATTTTTTTCTTTATTCTGTGTTGTGAATTATGGTGCATGAAATAAAGCGTGCAGCTGAGACAAAAGAAATAGGCGGAGGTTGAAAATAAAACCCGAACAGATGGGTGCATAAAATACAGTGCAAATAGATTTCTGTAACATCTAGAAAAGAACAGAACAATAGATTGAAGGGAGGCAGAGCCAAAATGCTGCAAGAGACGGAGACAAAGCGAGGCAGAGAGAGAAATGGAAATGAAAGCCATGACGAGAACGATAGCAAAGCTAGGAAAGAGGGAGGCGAACGGGGAAGCTGCAGGGCTAAATCGATAGCGTGTGGCGTACCAGGCCACGCTGCCGTGGGCCGTGTTGTCAAGGTGACAGAGAAGCTCCAAGGTCTGCGGGTTGTTTGATGAATCATCGGGGGACTCATGGCTGCCTGATTCCCATTCCGGGGGCATCCTCCACACTGCCGCACATGTGAGCACACGGCTCTCAGACGCTGCCGACAGGAAACACACACACAGCACACAATCAGAATCTCACATAAGCATGCATATACACAAAACATGCTTAAAAACACATGCACAAGAGCTTCAGCTCAATTGTAATCTTAAGCAGACTGAGTGAACACCAACCAAAATTAAATAAAAATGCACACATCACCTACATAAATCATGTGAATAGATTTGATCATATTATTGGAGGGTTAATGTAATATTGGGTAATGAATATGGTTTGTTTCTAATGCATCTCTGGACTGTCTTCCAGCAGCACATATGAGCAGTACAGGGATGTGCAGCTTTGTTCTCTGAGTAGCGTATACTGCCTCTGGAGGCCAGATCACTCACTGCGCTTTTCATTAAGACTGGTGAAGATCTGTACATATACACAGAACCTGTCAAAAGTGATGTTTGGAAAAATTTAAATGTTTTTTGTTTTTGAAAGAAGTCTCTTCTGCTCACCAAGGCAGCATATATCTCCTCAAAAATACAGTAAAAACCGTAATATTGTGAAATATTATTACAATTGAAAAGATCTGTTTTCTAAGTGAATATATAGTAAAGTGTAATTTATTCCTGTGATCAAAGCTGAATTTTCAGCATCATTACTCCAGTCTTCAGTGTCACATGATCCTTCAGAAATCATTCTAAACTTATTGTTATCTGAAAAATAAACTAATAAATAAATAATGTTACTCGTATGATGTGTGTAAGAGTCAGCTAGAGTGCAATCTCATAGTGTTCTTGCTGCCTCTGGTGTAATGGGCACTTTGGGAGATGTCCAGAAATGCATATCAGCACTTTCTGCATCTGCTGAAAACTGTACTGCTAGTTATGGGTTACAGATAAAACCTGTAGGCAATGCTTACACATTTACAACAACATATGGTTTGTGTATTCTCTCAAGTATTTTTAAAAGTTCATAACTCATACTATTTAAAAACAAACAAACAACAACTACAACAACTGGCAGTTGTGACTGCAAGAAATTCACTGTAAAAAATACATTGACAATCTTTCCAGTCTTTAACAAATTATAACCTTATATCATTACTGATATAATGTTCAAGGATTCAAGGAAGGTTTATTGTCATTCTGAGATATGACATACATAAAGGAACAAAACTATGTACTGAAGTTCAGTGGCAACAACAAAGAATAAAACACCAAAACCAAGACTAAGGCCCAATCCCAATCCCAATTATACCCCTTCGCCTTTCCCCTTGCCCGTTCAAACAGAGTGGCAAGGTGTAGGGGTGAAAATATTCCCCTAAGAAATGGGACACCACTACTACACCATTACACATGTCATCATACCTAGTTTCTTTTATTAGTGTCCTGTAACATTTAACCAGTATGAACAGCAATGAAGTGCGCATATCAACAGAAATCAGGCACGAGCACGTTTAACAGATTACTCACTCCCAACGTTGTTTTGAGCTGTATTTTGGACGGCGCTCGGTTTCAGTTCGAAAACATATGAGCCTTCGAGTTTCCCGAGGCTGGTGAAGCCGCTTTTCCATCGGGCCAAGCTGTTTGTTTAACCGTTCCATTCCGTGCCGAGCCGGCCGCTACGGATATGGTTTCATTTTCTACTGTGGTGCTGCGATAACTGAACTCTTTGCAAAGCAATACAAACGGAGGGAACAAAGACGTTATGTCGACTGACAAATGGGGTCTCACTTGGGAACCCCAATTACCTCTGAGTTTTAGAAAAACGGCCAATGGAATTGGCAAGTGGTATTTGCATGCCAAGCGACTCTCCCGTACATACAGGTATATAAGATAATGGCAAGCATCCACTCATTCGGGTTTATACTGAGGAGCCGAGACAGGGTCCTGGCCATTCACCGGGGTAGTTCAGGGTTGAGGCACGAGGGACATAAGTCACTTACTGGCCCAGCCAGACCTGGTCAGTCACTACGACATTATGTCGACTGACGAATGGGATTCCTATGGAAAGCACCACAACCTCTGAACTGCCTTCGTAACCTACCCAGCGGCCCATGTAAGCCCAAAATCGTAGTCCTCCGTGCCGTGCTGGGTGGAATGGACAGGGCTTACTATGGAGACGGTCTTTAGTTGCTATTCCTTTTGTATGTTTACTTTACAGGAAGAGTGCTTTGGCTCTTTTCCCAATTTTTTTCCAGCCATGACCAGTGTGTTAATGCTGGGGAAGCGTACATAGGCCATTTCTTTTTGTGCTTTGGCCTGATGAACCTGCAGGATGGCCAGCGCATGCAAGGTGGAGGCGGCCTGTCCAGCGGCACTGTACACCTTAGCAGCCAGGACTGCCGTCATTTTACAGGCCTTGGCCTGGAACGTTCCTCCAGGTGGCACACGCTCCACCTGGGGAATCTCCACGTACCCCCTGGCGGCCCCACCATCGAGGGTAGTAAAAGTGGTGGAGGCTTTGGGCAATGAAAGGTGCCTTCCATGACTTCTGAACCTCCTTGTGCACTTTCAGGAAGGCACTGGAGCGGGACACAGCTGTGAACCGCACGCCGCACCCATGAACCAATCATCCAACCATGAGCGCATGGGACAAGGTAGAGGGTTCCACTCGAGTCCAATGCCCGCGGCGGCCTGGGCAGGCATGGCCGTCAACTCTGAATCCAATTCGGTATGAGCGACCATCCCAGAAGCTCAAACTCAGCCTCATCTTCCTCACCAGGGGACAATAGCCCACTCTCCGATGTAGCTATCTGATCCTCACCCGGAGTGCTGAATGACATGCTGGGTCCCCCTTAGAAGGACCTGAGCCATCACCTGGCAACTCGACGGCTCACAACACACTGGAGGAGCGAGAGGTCTTTGGGTTAACCACCCTGTGGTGTGCAGAGGAACCAGGCTGGGTAACAGCAGAGGGGACTCTAGCCTTTACAAGGAAGGAGAGTCGCAACCGCTGTGTCGACATGGTCTTGTTCTCGCAATGAGGAAATGAACCCTCCACGAACACCTTCTCAGCATGCTCGCAGCCCAGACATGTGAGACAGCAATCTTGGCTGTCAGAAAACAGGAACAAGCGCATCCAGAAACACACAGATGGAAACACATCTTTAAACAGACGCTCGCCGTTCATTTTGCTCTTTTAGGGAAACTGCTCTTTTATGCTGAAGCACCCAGAGGGGAAACACTGCACTTAACTGTGCAAAACACAGGCGAAACACAGCTGAATGCGCCATATACACCAGTAAGAGGGCTTCCGCTGTCCGTAGAGGTGAACTGAAAGAGCGATCGCTCATTCGGAGAACAACCACTTGGCTCCGAAGCAAAAATCTGAGTGTATGCGTGCCGGCATCTTATATACCCGTATGGATGGGTAACATGGACAGGTTAAATGCAGAGGACAAATAAAAATTATATACTTTTTAACCACAAATGCTCATCTTGCACTGCTCTGTGATGCGTCACGCATTACGTAATCACATTGGAAAGGTCACGCGTGATGTAGGCGGAAGTACTGCGGTATAGGGCGGAAAACTCCATCTCATTTTTTCCTCCAACTTCAAAATCGTCCGACATCATTGTTTTACCTTTTTTTGTAAAGGGCGTTCGACTTAGTCTTTGCACGTTCGCTTTGTAAACACTGGATCGGTACTTCCGCCTACGTCACGCGTGATCTTTCCAACATGATTACGTAATGCATTTGTGGATAAAAAGTATATAATTTTTATTTTTTTTTAGAAAATGACTGATTGCTTCGCTAGATAAGACCCTTATCCGCTAGATAAGATCCCCTCGTCTGGGATCATGTAGAGCCCTTTAAAGCTGCACTGAAACTGACATTTGGACCTTCAACCCGTTGAACCCCAGTGAAATCCTTTAAGTACATACAAAAATAAGAAGCGAAAAGAAGTGAAAAGAAGTGCCATCAGTATTACTGTAGATACAAAATGAAAAGAAGAAGTGAATATCTGTCTTCAGTATTTACAGGATTTTTGAACTTCATCCACCACTGCTTAACTGTGATAAAAATCACTGCAATGCACAGCCACAAATGGCTTATTGCTTTTATAAAATTACTGTAACAGCAACATGATAAAAGAAACAAATTTTTGAAAAATAGTTACATTTTATGTAAATAGTTACAGTTTGTTAATGTATAGTGTAATATTCACTAATCCACTAATTAAGCTTGGCTTCTGCAGTTATTTTTCCCTAGTGAAGCTGTTGAAATGTACTGGAGCACAAGCGTACAGCAGCATCAGAATCAGCGCTGTTCTCAGATCAGATAATTCAGCGCTCAGCGCAGCATAAGGTGGCGGGAGGGGGTGATGATGGAGGCAGACTCCGTGCCGCCCGGTTACTCCATTAGCTTGAATGTCACGGTAATTACATTCCTCTTTTGAACTCCACTATGACATCTTGCACATTGGCCTCATCATAATGAAGATGGAAGGAGAAATGAAGAAAAAAAAAAAGTCATATCCTAGTTTTCACTCAGAAATTTTTTTTTCCCACTGTGTGAACTGTCAGTAACCAGCCACGGGCGTCAGTCTTATAAACACAGGATTTAATTAAAATTTTCACTTTCAATTGTTTCTTCATGTTTGTCTACGTTTTTTAATTGCCTCGAGGCGAGTGCAAGAATATGTCATATATTGCATTAACAGCCTGTGTGACATGAATGTGAGTGAACTCACAGCACACACACTACCAGTCAAAAGTTTGGACACGGTAAGATTTTTAATGTTTTAAAAGAAGTTTCGTCTGCTCACCAAGGCTGCATTTATTTAATTAAAAATACAGTAAAAACAGTAATATTGTGAAATATCATTACAATTTAAAATAACTGTTTTCTGTTTGAATATATTTTATAAAGTAATTTATTCCTGTGATCAAAGCTGAATTTTCAGCATCATTACTCCAGTCTTCAGTGTCACATGATCCTTCAGAAATCATTCTAATATGATGATCTGCTGCTCAAGAAACATTTATGATTATTATCAATGTTGAAAACAGTTGTGTACTTTTTTTTTCAGGATTCCTTGATGAATAGAAAGTTCAAAAGAACAGCATTTATCTGAAATACAAAGCTTTTGTAACATTATATACTACCGTTCAAAAGTTTGGGGTCAGTAAGAATTTTTATTTTTATTTTTTTTGAAAAGAAATGAAAGAAATTAATACTTTTATTCAGCAAGGATGCATTAAATCGATCAAAAGTGACAGTAAAGACATTTATAATGTTACAAAATATTATATTTCTTCTTTTGAACTTTCTATTCATCAAAGAATCCTGAAAAAAAAAATATATTGTACACAATAAATGTTTCTTGAGCAGCAGATCATCATATTAGAATGATTTCTGAAGGATCATGTGACACTGAAGATTGGAGTAATGATGCTGAAAATTCAGCTTTGATCACAGGAATAAATTACTTTTTAAAATATTTTCAAATAGAACGCAGTTATTTTAAATTGTAATAATATTTCACAATATTACTGTATTTTTAATTAAATAAATGCAGTCTTGGTGAGCAGACCAAACTTCTTTTAAAAACATTAAAAATCTTACCGTGTCCAAACTTTTGACAGGTAGTGTATACAGTACAGAGTCTTTTGTGAACTGTCACCCATGATGTTACACTGAAGCAAAATTATTAACAAACAGAAAAAGAAGTACAAAACCCTTGTAGATAGCAGAGAAATCATAAATGAAAACATTATAAGCACAACTTGTTGAGAAACTGAGTACTTTAAGACAAGACTCCAAATCAAACCACAACATTTTAAGACATCATAGTCATGCTTGTGATAAAAAAAAACTGTTTTAGACAGTAGCAAAATTAAGCTGCCATATAAGATATATTGTTTGATCAAAATATTGAAGCATTGCACAAAGCCTTATGCAGATGTGGCAATCTCAGAACGCACTGAGTTTACATTTTTAAAATGGACTTAAAATAGACTATTATAATAGACTACCCCCCTTCCACCAAATGCTGGCGTAATGTAGCCCGATCTGGATGAAATATTCTGAATGATATCAATAATCTACCTTGTGATGCAGCCTAGAATTAAACCACCCCATGTTCATTCGTTGGCCAAAGGAGAACTGTCCCTCCGACTGACCCTGGTTTCTCCCAAGATTTATTTATTTTTTTCCTTTTCTGTCACTGACGAAGTTTGGGTTGCTTAGTTGGAATCACTTAATATTCTGCAGTATTACTTGACTGCACTGACACTATTGGATGAGATCTGAGCTGGATGATGACATCACTGTTTTCTACAGTGCTGCTTTATAGATGAATTGAACTCATTCCATAAGAAGCGTTATATAAATAAAGGTGACTTGACTATTATTTTTGAATTATTGGTGCAACAACAGAGTATTCCTGTAGCTCAAACAGTAGAGCGTGGCACTAACACCAAAGTCATGGGTTTGATTCCTAAGAAAAACATATAAAATGTGTACTTCAATGCAACATATACCTTCAAATCAAACTATACTTTAAAACATGAGTGGAAATTACTTGTACAGCCAATTTGATTATGAAAGTTTAGGGCAGCAACTGAACTTAAATTTTTAAGTTTCATTAGGTGGAATTTTTTATAGTTTAAGTGATTAAATAAACAGTTACTGAGTGCATCTTTAAAGCTAAAATGAAAAGGCATTCATGAGCCATTTGAATTCTGTAATGTGATGTCTTTCTGACTGAAATATGAATTGTGCATAATAAGACCAGGAATGTGCATTAAAAAGGGAATACTGTCCATTTTAACTTTAAAGAGCACCTATTATGCTTTTTTACATGTTAAACTTTCTTTAGTGTGTAATGTTGCTGTTTGAGCATGAAAAAGGCGGGAGTTCTTCTCTATATCAGTGTCAGTGTTTCTGAACTCCTGAAACGCCTCCATCTTGAGTTTTCTTCACAATATTCCTCATTTAAATAATTCATACGCAGAATAAAGGGGCGGAGCCTGGTTGAGTTAGTTAGTAGTGTGTCGAAACTGGTGGTTATGGTAAGGGGCGGGGCATTTCCCAAACACCAATCACAACACACCGCTCCAGCCGACCAATCAGAGCACACTGTGCTTTTCAGAAGGAGGGGCTTCATAGAGACAGGAACTAAACAGAGCGTTACTGACAGACTGGGAAGAGAGGAGCTGAACAATGGAGAATATGAGGAAAATAATCAACATTCAATCTAGTAGAGCACAAAAACAACATCAAGACTTTGAGAACGAGCACAATAGGTGCTCTTTAAGAGTTCAAAAATGTCTGTCTCTTGTGTGTTTTCCTACACTCTTAAAAATAAAAGTTCTCACAGAAATGCCATAGAAGAAACATTTTTGGTTCCCCAAAAAACCTTTCAGGGAGCAGTTGTTAAAGAACCATGTTTTTCTTAGTGTGAAGAACAGTTTAATAATCTAAATAACTATAAAGAATGCATTTGAAAGGATCAATGGATGTTAAAGTGTCTTCATGGAACCACAGATGCCAATAATGAACCTTGATTTTTAAGACTCTAGTCAGTTGGCGGAAAACTTGCACATTTCTGTGATCAGTTGCTCAATGTGACCATCTGTAGGCAGTTGTAAAACACAAACTATGTGTGTCCATGTGAGAGGAAGAGAAGGACTCACTCTTGTTGTAGCATGTGGTCAGCACTGCCTTGTCTGCAGGGCTGCCGCTGATGTGCCATATCTCACCAGCATCGTGCAGGAGAACGCTCTTATTAATCATATTATTCTCATCATCAAAGTCAATGATGTGAATCTGCGGAAGAGAAAAAAAGCACAGCGTTGAGGCAGTTAAAAGAGCAGGGACTTCACTCGCAGATATTTACTTCAATATGACAGAAAATGAAATCTCAAACGCTTTTTAACTTCACACACTCCTGACACTGATTTCCCAGCTTTGAAGTGAGTTTTGAATCTTCTGAACTTATGTTAGATGCATAAAAGTTACGCAAAGCATTCCACATTTGAAGAGTTATTATTTTACCCAGAGACCGCAGGTGCACTGTGGGTAATATTCTACTCTAAGTGATTTCATTGTGTGCATAGAGTAATTGTGTAGACTTCAAATCCAGTTTGAAAACAGAAATACTTCTAATCTGTGTTTTTGTCCTGTGAAGTGAAGTCCACTATATGGAGAAAAATCCTGGAATGTTTTCCTCAAAAAGAAGAATTCTGTCAGTTATATAGTTGTTATAACATTGTTATATTGTATAGTTCAGTATTTATGTTTAGTTTAGTAGTTCACTTTTTACAGTGCACATGACTTTCGTCATCAGAAGAGTACATGCACTGCCGGATTTTTGTAACCACGCATACTCTGTACAAGCAGGTCGCACATGCACATTAAAATTTTTTTGCAGTAATTAGTTTATCCACATGGTGGCAGCCGTGCCCTGAGGGCGTCGATTCACAAGGAAAACCTGCATAAACAGAACAGACAGGAACGCATGCAAGCTACAGCGACAATGGAGGCCTAGATAGACGAGAGATTGTGCCAAGAGGATAAAAAGTACCTCATTTGTACAACTCTAGCATGAAAAAATACAAAGATGTTTACATGGGTTGTAACTCCGAGAGATTGCTCAAAACTGCGCATGGGCTGAACGCCTGTGAGTCAAGTGAAGTATACTTTGAAAGGCTGTGCGTTGGACTGTGTGTGTACACTAGCAAACGTGTACAAAAAAAGAAAAAGAAGTATACCCAGGGCTTGAGACAGAGAGAGCGCATGCACACGTGAGGGCTTCTCTGCCTTTCAGGCTGCTGAAAGTTGGAGAGGAAGCCATTAACCTTGGGTTGGACTGCACTGAAGGAGAATTATTAGGCAACGTTATAATTTTATGGAGGGAAGCAATACAAATAAATTCCAATGGCTGGACAGGATAATTGGAGGCACTGGAAGGTTCTGTAATGAGCGCTGGGGTTGGAGAGACTCATCGTGATTTATCAGCCTGCTCTACAGATGCAGAGTGAATTATCACATGGGCCTCGTCTCTTGCCGTAGTCATTATGTGAAGGAGGGGTCAGGGGCTCAGGTAGAGAATGGCCTCCACTTTAGCTTCATTCATGCCCAGCTCTTGACCTGAGGACGCTGGTGAAGTGTCGGATCAGTGATGACACACAGGCCTCAGTGTGTCGCTCGAGGGCTGAAGGAAACGACCTGCTGCAGGACACATTTATGAAGCCCGAGTGCTTTTGATCACAGCAAATAATCATTTTCTTACCATACTAATAATTTTGATACTGTATATGCTTAAAACAAGAAAAAATAAACTATTAAAATTCTCTTAAAGACATACAGTTGTGCTCATAAGTTATAAATAAGGATTTAAAACTATATAATAAGAATACATTTTAAATAAAGATGAAAAAATATAATTGTTTTTTTTTTTTTTTTATTAAGCACAGCCCTGATGAAGCTATGATATTTCACAGATACTTTAAAAAAATAATACTGAATTTACACAAATGATGCAGTTGACATACATATCCTCCATTCTTAATGCTCTTTTATGAGAGCTGCACATAAATCTGGTTTGTCCAGTGAAGCCGCCCACAATTCTTGACAAATATCCTGCAGGTCATGAAAGTGTTTGTTTTACAGCACTCATACGCAGCTATTATAAAGGTTTGCAAACAGTCAGGAGTTAAATGATTAGTTAGTTCACCCAAAAATGTTGTATGACTTTCTCCTGTGGAACATCTTGAAGAATGAAAGTCAGTTCCAGTGATGTTTTGGACCTCACTGAGGTTCATTGTGTGGACAAAAACAGTTGAAACATCAAAATATCTTCCTTTATGTTCTATAGAAGAAATAAAGTCAAACAGGTTTGGATTTGAAACAACATGAGTGACTAAATAATATTTTTTTCTTTATATATATACACTACCAGTCAAAAGTTTGGACACAGTAAGATTTTTATTGTTTTTAAAAGAAGTTTGGTCTGCTCATCAAGGCTGCATTTATTTAATTAAAAATACAGTAAAAACAGTAATATTGTGAAATATTATTACAATTTAAAATAACTGTTTTCTGTTTGAATATATTTTATAAAGTAATTTATTCCTGTGATCAAAGCTGAATTTTCAGCATCATTACTCCAGTCTTCAGTGTCACATGATCCTTCAGAAATCATTCTAATATGATGATCTGCTGCTCAAGAAACATTCATTGTGTACAATATTTTTTTTTTCAGGATTCTTTGATGAATAGAAAGTTCAAAAGAACAGCATTTATTTGAAATATAATCTTTTGTAACATTATAAATGTCTTTACTGTCACTTTTGATCGATTTAATGCATCCTTGCTGAATAAAAGTATTAATTTCTTTCATTTCTTTTCAAAAAAATAAAAATAAAAATTCTTACTGACCCCAAACTTTTGAACGGTAGTGTATAATGTTACAGAAGCTTTATATTTCAGATAAATGCTGTTCTTTTGAACTTTCTATTCATCAAAGAATCCTGAAAAAAAAAGTACACAACTGTTTTCAACATTGATAATAATCATAAATGTTTCTTGAGCAGCAGATCATCATATTAGAATGATTTCTGAAGGATCATGTGACACTGAAGACTGGAGTAATGATACTGAAAATTCAGCTTTGATCACAGGAATAAATTACTTTATAAAATATATTCAAACAGAAAACTTTAATTTAATTTTTAAAAAATCTTACCGTGTCCAAACTTTTGACTGGTAGTGTGTGTGTGTGTGTATATATATAATGTAAATGTTTGAACAGGATCATTTGCTTAATTTCACTTCATACTTTATCTGGAATATATGTTATGCAGTTTATTTGAGGCAAATAGTGTAAAATCTTATTTAATATTAATCTTATTATTAATCTTATTTTCTTATTTGTCCATTTATTTTATTATATTATTATTGTATTACCATATTATGTATTATTTTTTATCTTAGTTATAATTAATTAATTAATATAATTAAATAATATAGCTTAATTAAATAAATGTAATTAAATCATACTGATTTTGGATTTTGATGTCTAATGTGTGGTTATTTATTATTAATCTCCCTGATCTTATTATCTTATTATTTATTATTGACCTTAATGTATTTTTTGTAACATGTAGTTCTATGTCTCTTTAGTTTCATCATGTTTTCATGTTCCCTGTTCTGCTTTGATTGAGTTCTGTTCCCTAATTAATTTACTTGATTATTAATCAGCTCTACACCTGTTCTGTGTTACCTTGATTACCCTGTCTGTGTATTTAAGCCCTTAGTTTCCTCAGCTCATTGTCCGGTATTGTTTGTGCTATTCATGTAGGCTATAATGTTTCTCCTGAGTTTTCCTGTGCCTGTTGGATTTAATCATTAAAGTTTTTTTTATCTTGAATCTCGATTGTTGTGCGCTTTACTACAAGAGGAATGTAAACAGTTTCTGATGAGCACAACTCTATCATCTTAAAGGCTAAGAATCTTATTCAAACAGTGGGAGTGTTTGGGAAATCTGTTTGCAAACAGTCACTATTAAAGGGGACACCTTACATTTTCCGTGTTTAAGTGCTATAATCGGGTCTCCGGTGCATCTACTGGGCTGTCCTGAAAAAGGACAACCCAGTAACTTTGTTTTGGCAAGCCTTTCTCTGCAAGCATGTGAAGAAAACGAGTCGCTCAGATTTCACTCCTCTTGTGACATAGAAAGGGGATCTTATTATAATATTACCGCCCCTTAATCTGAACGTTTTCACCCACAGATCAACTCCACAGCAACTACATAAATTTATCCACTAACCATTCAGAAACGTCCTAAAAGTTGTAACTTGAGTCTCTCCATCAGTGTCGACTCCGGTTTGAACAATATAAGGCTGAACACCGTTACTGACAATCCTCATTTTGGCTGCGTGAGATTCTCCAGCTTTGTTGTTGTTGAGCTGTTAAAGCTCCGCCCTCTTCTGGAAAGGGGGCCGGGAGCAGCAGCTCATTTACATTTAAAGGGACACACACAAAAACGGTGTGTTTTTGCTCACACCCAAATAGGGGCAAATTTGACAAGCTATAATAAATGATCTGTGGGGGATTTTGCGCTGAAACTTCACAGACACATTCTGGAGACACCAGAGAATATTACATCTTGTGAAAAGGGCATTATAGGTCCACTTTAATAACTAATTACTCATGAAGAGTCATGAATTACACCTTGACATGCACTAAAATGTCCTAACAAGAGCTGATGTAACAAAACAACAAGTGATAAACACTTTCTCTCAGATGTTAATCTGTGATTTGGTCCTAACCTGCCACGACTGAGATTTAGATGTTTTGTTGTGCTGTATTTCTGTGGTATCGTCCTAACATTAGTTAGTGTTTTATGAAATGAATTAACAGTAAATATGAAACAGACTGTTCTAAAGAGTTCCTTTCTGCATATAGGGGAGAATTCAGGGTGAGTGGGACACTGTTTGCCATTGAGACGACTGGGAAAAAGTGTCCCAATCATCCTGAATTCCCCCTGTGTAACATCAGCCCTGGCATCATTACAGCAAATACGAGGATTCAAGATAAATCTACAGCATACACGATCCCATGTGTACATTCACTCACCTGGTTATCAAATTTGAGTGACTGTGTGCCCACTAGAAACCTGATGGCATCTGTCTCAGCTGTCTGAGCTGTCAGAGCACGCGCCTGAAACATGCGGAGAAGAAGACAGCCCATGCATTAATCATACACAGCCAAAATACACGAAAATACAATACATTTGTGACACAAAATGCCTGCGAGCTGCTGCCTACCTAGACTGCATTTCTGGGTATCATAGGTGGGTTCATTAGTATGTTTTCTTGAGCATGTACAAACAAAATGTTACCAAAACCACATGCCATGTTTTTTAATATATATGTTTGTATTTAGTAATACGCACCTTCTCTTTCATTTTTGCCATGACATATAAAATATGAAAATGGCAATCATAGTATATGTAAGTGTAGCCTGTCTTACCATCTGCTTCCATACTTATACAATGTTTGTAATAGATATTTGGAACGGACGGGACATATCTCTCTATTTGTCATGTTTAATACAAAATCATGTCTTAATAACCGCCTGATATTAAACATTTTACAAACATAGGTACCAGTTCATAATGTGTCTATATGAGATTGTTGTGTGTAAGAATAAAAAGGTAAACAGAGCTACAGTACCTGAAACTCCAGGCCATAAATAACCGGTGCATCATCCTCCATCTTCAGTCATTCATTTATTTATTTATGATTTAATTCTGAGTAAAACATTCTTCTGTTTATCAAATACTAATGACATGTACAGCAGTTCCGCGAAAGTAAAATAAAACTTACGAAAACGGCGTACGGAATTCCCGTAACTCTGTTCTGCGTTAGTACGTGCGTTGTGTTTTGTGAACGGAAGTGTTTTCGAGAATACCAGCCTCCTCCGTAGCACAAATGTTTGACACCTTTCGCACACCGTAGGGTTCTCTTCCTACGTCAGTGCGCATGCGTGTGTTTACACCGCTGTCATCACAGCGTTCATTTCACTGAAGGTAAAATCATGTTTTTTACTATTTTATTATAATATAGTTTTCTCTCTGTACGTTAGTATTGTGAAGAATATGACGGTCAGTTCAACAGTTATTGTATTTTAGTCTACATTCATCGTGTTGTTGATACAGAGCTCTTCAGACATGATATTATTGATAAAGTGTTTTAATCATCTGTCTGTACTAATTTTATCCTCCAAAATGTTTTGATTTCTATCATTGTTTATAAAATGAGTCCATAGAGCTCATTTGACATTCTGTCATTCTTATTATTTGGAAACGATAAAGGTTCAAGGTTTTTTTTATTATTAAAAAATAGGCATATTTCTCTGTTATTTAGACAGTTGATTTGTGTTACAGTAATGCGATAAATTAATGTTTTCTTAAATGTTATTTCGCAAACTCCAGCAAAAAATATAAATATTGCATATGTCTTGTATTATATGAATATAAGAAACCAAGTAAACACTGTATGAATGCTCTTGTGAAAAAGTGTGCTTGTATACAATTACTTGTACTTCAAATTTTAAAAGTATATTTGAAAAAAACGTACTTGCAGATAATATAATATTAATGACTTTAATGCCTATGTATGTTTAAAAAAAAAGTGCAATTTGCAATAATGTCAAATTAAAAGCTTTACTTTAAACTACATTTTAAATCATGATGTTTTAATAATCTTGAGGTCAGAATTGGGGAACGTATCTTTTGAGAGCAAGTCAAGTCAATATTGCGTTACATGGGGAAACAAGGTAACTTGTGTTACTTATTTGAAAAAGTGACAGATATTTTATTGTAAGTATAAAAATAACGCATTAACCCTAACCCTAACCCTAACCCTCAACACTGCTTATGCTTTAAAACGGTCATGAACTGCGTTGTTTTATTGTTTAGAATGTTTCCTGGGGTGCACAATTTAGTATGCCTTTTACATCAAAAATCATCATAATTTATAAATAAAAGGCATGTTTCCTACCCTGATTTTATCCTCTGGTTTGAGCGCTCTGTTTTAAGGGGCGTGTCTGCTGTGAAACTTCAGTGTAAACGCCCACTGCTGTGATTGGCTGACATGTTTTCATATGAAATAGCTAAGTATTACTCCTTTAGCACATTTTTACTATTACAGCTCTCAAGGTTAACTAATCTTGAAAAGTATTGATTATAGCATTACATTTAGATCTATGGCATTATATTTAGATCGTGGCATGAAAGGTTGCAGTGATGATCATTGTAGACGATCACAGACATGTTGTTGAGTGCATGAAAGCAGTGATCTAGTCACTGAAACTCAATTTCTGCACACTAACGAATGCTTTCATTATAACTAACAATGTAATGTAACTAACAATGTAAGAGATTCGTTGAATAAAACGGGAGTTTTGGTGTGAGTCCAGAACTCAGTCACTGATAAACTCACGCTGTTTGATTGACAGCTCCAGCGATTGTAAAGGGAGCGTTCTTTGATCGCTTTCTTTATGTAATTGAATCGCCATTTAAATAACAGATTATTTTCATCCTACTAAGAGAAACAAGGTGAAGTTGAGCGTTTAGTCACTGGTTTGATTTACTGACACATAGACAAAGATCATCTGACTGTACATGAATCATTAATATCAGATCAGGCATTAGAATTAACACAGTTACTCACATGTTGTTGCATTACTGTCGAGTCCATGTCGGAAAAGTCTGATAATGCCGAAATGCGATTGATTTACCAAAGAATCCACAGTGAAATGAACCGAATACAAATAAATAAAGCTCAACTGAGACATTCACATTGTTGAAAATAAATAACCATATTCCTAGCATTAGGATCCTTTGAAAGGTAATGTTATTTTAGTCCTGTATCGCTCTTCTCTCCTCCTCATCTCACTAACACACCAGTGGGCGGGGCTAACGTTGCAATGATGAAGTAGGCGTTGACTTCTTCTGCGGAGGCGGAGTTTCATCTGTCTATAGACACATTACTGGACGAGTCGTTCGGTGGGTCTGGTGTCAATAACAGCTTTTATTGGACTAACAAGGAAGTTTTCAGTTCTGAAACTTAAAGGATATTCTTATAGTACAATGACCTCTTATATATCAAAAGCTCAAGGAAAAGTTGATTTCTCAATTCATGACCCCTTTAAAGAAGTTCACTTTTTCACAAGTTCACAATTTTCATTAAATGGTAAATATCATGCAGTTAAGTGTCTGAAAACATTACATTCAGTTCACACTTAAGTATATCATACCTGTAATAAGAAAGTGTACTTCTTTTTCACAAGGGTGTTTCTGTGACTATAATTTTTCAGCCTGATTGATTGATCTCTGTTTTGTTTGACTGGGAATCACAGGGAACATCCAGGCTGGAGTCATGGACAGCAGTGAAGGTCCGGCTCACCGGCCTGTTACACTGGATATAGATGGAGCTGGAGAGACTCTAGAAGCCTCTGTCCCGCCCCAGGCCGACCCAGCAGAAGCATCTTTCCAAGAGGAGAGCATCGACCTGGACGCTGAAGCGTTCACGTCACCGCAGGATGACAGCACTCACTCTGTGAGCTTAATGGACAAGCTGAACGACCAGATGATGGAGAGCGTGATGATCTCAGACTCCCCCAACAGCGAGGAAGAGGACGTCGTTCCCATCGACTCACTTTTGGGCCAGAATGAAGATGAGGATGTGCTGGAGTCCAAAACACCGGCTGGAGATACAGAAGAGCGAAAAGATGACGGTGCTGCTGAACCTGAGGAGACATCAGAGCCTTCACTGGACGAAGAGAACGAAGAGAAGATTGCACAGATGGATGACAAAAGGGAAATTGTTTCCCCGGATGACCCAAACCCAGAGTCTCCCAAAGCACAGGAGACGGTGCTTGAGATAAATACGGATACGTCCCCCAAAGAGGAGCCTGTCCCGGTGTGTACTATCTTCAGCCAGGCTGTGCAACCCAAATCACAAGCCCTGATACCCGACGGCTTTCAGCCCACACTAGTAAAATCTCCCAGTTTTACTATCGGCAGCTCAGAAACCCCGAACAAACTCATTCCTCAAGTGTGCCAGCCCAGTCCCAGCCTCAGTAAGTTCTTCACAGACAACGCCGTGGTCAACCCTGCCTCGGACTTCTTCGATTCATTCACAACATCCACCTCTTTCATATC
Organism: Hypophthalmichthys molitrix; assembly: GCA_037950675.1. Taxonomy (NCBI): domain Eukaryota; kingdom Metazoa; phylum Chordata; class Actinopteri; order Cypriniformes; family Xenocyprididae; genus Hypophthalmichthys; species Hypophthalmichthys molitrix. Next base: position 423,858 of record CM075508.1, read on the forward strand.
AATCAGCAACCCAAATGCAGAGCTGCCCAAGACAGCCACCACTCCAGAATCTCCACCGGCCCCCGGGCCCCAGGAAGCTGTGCCGGCCAGCACGTACTTCACCCCAGTTGCTACAAAACTGCAAGTAAGCCCTGCGGAGCCCGTGAACAAGCTCCAGACTGTGTTCTCAAGCGGCGACGACCCTTTTGCATGTGCCCTGATCACCAGCGAGCTGGATAAGCGCTATGACGCCTGGCTTCCCTCAGATGACACCAGGAAAGTTCTGATATCAGTGGCCACACAGCAGATCAGTCCTGTTCAGATAGACAGAGAGCAGCTGGCCATGCCTGGACTCAGGTTTGACAACCTACAGGTCAGTGCAATTGTAATATGGTGCATGAGGATTCTTTTAACATATTTTTTTGTGTTCCAAACAAATACAGCATGCAGATTTGATATGAAATAAGACTATATAATGACAGAATTTTTTTTAGGTGTTCCTTTAAAGTCCACATAAATTCAAAAGTCAAGTTTTGTGCCTTTGGGCCCTATTTTTAACGATCCAAGCACATGGTCTGAAGTGCAGGTGAAAGTGCACTTAAGGCGTGTCCGAATCCTCTTCTGCTAGTTTAACGACGGAAAAATGGTCGGCGAATGGCCAGGCGTATAGTCCAAAAGGGTTGTACCTATTCTTTTAATGAGTAATGGTCGTGTTTTGGGTGTAACATGCAATAAACCAATCAGAGTCCCATCTCCCATTCCCTTTAAAAACGCCTTGCACCTGCGCCATGACGGATCCGCTATTTACAGGGCGGAATTTGCAAGTGGAAAGACTGAACGCTTATCCAGAGAGGAATCCTTATTTAAAAATGTTTGTGTGCTGCTGCACGTCCCTGTGTGTAATAAGGAGAGTGTACATGTGTTGTGCACCCATCTATAGGCGCATATTACTAACACACTCTTTAAATAACAGAAAAATACTGCAGGTTTGTGTTGGTCAATGTCACAGTCGTTTTCAGTTGCCTCAAAATAGCAACACGCCAACAATGCGCCTGAACACACCTCGTTTTCAGACCAGTGCGCCCATGGGCGAACAGATGGGCACGAGTGCATTTGCTATTTAAACAACGTGCCGCAGGACCTGAAAATAATAACTGCGTCAGGCTGACACTAGCAAAAAACTAGCAACACTTGCGTCGTGCCTGCCGTCGCATTGTGCCGGGTGTATGATAGGGCCCTTTGAGTCCATATCTATTATAGGCTGATACGTTACATTTAGGGTTACTTTAGCATAACTAAAGGCTTAAAAAGGCTTTTCATGCACCTCACCTTAACTTTCTGTTTCGGTTTGAAATATGTGAGGGATTTTAGAGACATTAATACTTTTATTCGTCAAGGATGCATTAAATTGGTCAAAAATGACAGTAAAGAGTTTTACATTGTTGCAAATGATTTTTATTTAAAATAAATGCTGTTCTTTTGAGCTTTCTGTTCATTAAAGAATCTTGAAAAAAATATTGAAAGTATTGTCACAGAAATCTGAAGCAGCACAACTGTTTCTGAAGGATCATGTGACACTGAAGACTGGAGTAATGATGCTGAAAATTCAGCTTTGATCACAGGAATAAATTACTGTTTACTATATATTTGCATAGAAAACAGCTATTTTAAAATTGTAATATTATTTCACAATATTGCTGTTTTTACTGTATTTTTGATCAAATAAATGCAGCCTTGGTGAGCAGGTTTTTTAAAAAAAAAAAAAAAAACATTTAAAAAAATCTCACCGACTTCAAACAGTGCATGTCCATTTCATGGGGTCTTTAAACTGCAGTGAATAAAAGTGAAGACATGGTGAATTGGGCTGGGACAATAAATCGTTGAATCGCAAATCGAGAAATGATTCTGGATCGATTCTGAGATTTTCCGAATGCATCGCAAATCTCTCTAGAATCAATTCTGAGTTTAGTGTTTAACAGCAGATGGCACTGTGTGCTTTAGAAACAGCCGTACTCTGCTTGATTCCAATTCCTTACACACACCACTTCAACCTTCTATAAAATAATCATTCATAAAGTTTGAAAAGGTTGAAGCGAATTACAGTGGGCTGTTTACATTAATCTCGCTTCATTAAAGCATTCTGAGGAGTACTTTCTCAGACTCAGCCGAACGCACGAGCGCTCTTCTTCATGAGCATTTGAGTGTGCGGTTAAAAACTAGCCTAGAGCGCCATCTGCTGTTAAAAACTAAGCTCAGAATCGATTTGAGAGAAAATCACGATGCATTTGGAAAATCTCAGAATCGATCCTCGAAACGAGATGAATTAAGCCCTATTAGTGAATGATAATCTCTGTCCATCTGTTTCATTGTTCTCAGTGTGGGAACGCTCTGATACAGGAATCGAAGCAGAAACGTAATCTCTGTGATTTGCAGGGCGACGCAGTGAAAGACCTCATGCAGCGTTTTCTGGGCGATCAGGCAGCTATGAAGAGGCAGGTGCTCTCGGCCAACTCAGTGGAGCAGAACTTCCTGGGACTCAAGCGACTGATAGTGAGTAGCTGATCATGAATGTTCCTTCATGGAGTTCTTCACGTCTTCCTAGTTTTTGACTCATTTCAGCAAAGACAAACACGTATATGTGTGTTAAGGCTGGAGTACAGTACACATTTTAAAGGGGGCCTTTTATGCAAAATTCACTTTCATGTTTGAACACAGATGTGTGTCCACAGTGTGTGTAAACAACCAGCCTATATTGGTAAAAATCCACCCACACCCATATAGTGTTGGTAGCACAATCGAATAGGTAGCATTATTCGTTAGAACACCGGACTGCTTCACAAACGAGGGTCAATTCAACGCTGGATTTGCACAAAAGATTAACATGATGGCATATGCTAGTGGATGAGTTGATTCAACTCCACAGCAACTACATAAATTTATCCACCAACCATTCAGAAATGTCTAAAAGTTGTAACTTCTTCCTGAGTCTCTCCATCAGTGTCGACTCCGGTTTGAACAATGTAAGGCTGAACACCGTTACTGACAATCCTCATTTTGGCTGCGTGAGATTCTCCAGCTTTGTTGTTGTTGAGCTGTTAAAGCTCCGCCCTCTTCTGGAAAGGGGGCGGGAGCAGCGGCTCATTTGCATTTAAAGGGACACACACAAAAACGGTGTGTTTTTGCTCACACCCAAATAGGGGCAAATTTGACAAGCCATAATAAATAATATGTGGGGTATTTTGAGCTGAAACTTCACAGACACATTCTGGGGACACCAGAGACTTATATTACATCTTGTGAAAAGGAGCATTATAGGTCCCCTTTAAAATGAGAGTTGGAGGTGAGTGGCATTAATGGCAGAGCTCCGCTTTATGTTCTTGTTCACCATCTCAATTTCTTTTTGAGTTTAATGACTGTTCAAAATCTGCAGACTTGTGTCAGTTTGCTCAAAATTAGAGATAAAATCTTGTACTGTAATGAATTCCAGCCTTTAGTTGGTAAAGTGGCAGTGTTTTTCTGAGACTAGCGGTGAACAGATGATCAAAATATAGTATGACAGTACTATAGTAGTCACTCACAATATAGTTATTGAATTAAATCTTTTTACAATAAGCCCAAGGTTGATGGACTGATATTTCCACCTCCAGCAATGACCAGTATGTCACACAATGTGTTCAGCTTTGTGTTGGATTTCTAAAATCCAGACTACATCCACATGACATCCACACAAGTTCTTGCATGAGATTATAGAAATCAAGACATGTCTGTTCCTTATTCCCACATGCAAATATCATCAAGCAATCCCAGCTGTGTAGATAACTCTCACATTATAAACGCTTTGACCTATTTTACTGTTGACATTGTATTACGACTTGGTAATACTGAAAAATATGGTGTAGGATGTAGGGTACGTGTGCGCGGCAACGATGTACTAAAAACGGGAAAGTACAGATGACAACATTTCCAAAACAATTAAAAACACTGTATTCTGCTGCCAGGCCAATAGATGGTGATGTCACTGTAAAGAAACACTATGTGCCTATAGACTGAACACGTAACACACATGCGCATCACCGTTTTCACTAATTCGTGTTTTTGCAGTTTACACAGAGGCGATAATGGTATTGTTTTCAAAAACTTGAACTTTGAAACCTGTTTTCAAACGTTTGCATTTTCAGGCCCCCAAAATGCCATTGTTGTGTAAATGAATGGCCAAAATGCGTAAAAAGTTTTCCGTTTTTAGTTGTAAACGGCACCTTACTTTTCACTCAGAAAATTGCTAGTGAATTTCACATGTAATTTAGGGATGCACGATATATCGGCCACCATATCGCTCTCGGCTGAGATATGTTCATTGTTAATGTTATTGTTATCGACCTGATAAGAAAATTAGGCTGATATATTAAAGCCGATAAATAATGTATTATTTCAGATGTGCACTGGTCACCATGATGGTTTTGAACGGCTTTAAATATGATTGGAATCATTTAGATAAGGAAAATACAGATAAGTGCAAGTCTGTCATATAGACTACATGAAGTTATAATGAGAACACGACTGTAAGAGAATGTTGTGAATTCTTTGGTATGGCTGTGTTTAGCACGTTGTTACGGGGTAAGCGCATTCACAACGGAGTTACACTTTTATGATTATAAGTTCACTTCTGCATTTGCAACTTTTGTTTTGTGCAATTGTAAGTTATTTTGTGTATATGTAACTGATTTGTCTCATATAGGATGCGTTTGGTTAAGAATTATTGCAGTAAAAAGCGTGCCAGTGATCATCTTAAGCTTCAGCGCATGCAGCTCAAACAGATGACATTAATAACTATGATTGGGACTGTCAGATTACATAACATTATAATGAGAACACTACTGTAATAAAACGTTGTGAATTCTTTGGGTTTAGTTGTCATGTTTCAGTGTGTACAGGAAGAGCACATCCACAACAGGAGTTACACATTCTGACCACGGTAACTTATTTCAAGTTAATTTGTGCATTCACGTCATTTTTTGCAGATATAAGTTGTAATAGTATGTTTATGTTATAAAGAACTAAAATAAAATAAATAAATAAGATAATGATTAATTATCTTATATAAGAGGCATTTGGTTGAGTTAATTAACTTGCTAACAAGTGCTTTAGTTTCCTTTGCCGAGACATCGATGCATTATTAAGATTAGCTAGCACTTATTTTTCTGGTATCATTTTCATCAACAATATGGTTTAATTAAAATAATTCCATTATCCGTGCAGAGGCTGTTCCATTTTATTTATCCACGGCACATGCATTTTAATTCTTTCATTCTCGTTGTCCAATGACTTGTTGGCATTATTTTATTTATTTGGAAGGCAATTTTTTTTATTTATTTTTTTTATGATAAAGAAAGTTGGCCATAGAAGTGTAAAATTAATTTTAAAATTTAGACTGGTTGAAACTAGGCTACTGTACTGTGTATGTTTGATTTATGCTGTGCTTGGGACATGACTTTAATGGTGAGACTACTGTTTGTTTGTTTTTTTTGTAATGAGGCTCTCAAAAATTATATATATTTAGATTTATTGGCCAATATATCTGTTATCGGCTTTTAAACGTAAAAAAAAAAAAAAAAAAAAAGGTTATCGGTATCGGCCAAAATGTTCATATCGGTGCAATTACAAAGAAAAGAATTAAATGTGATATTTTTAAGTTGAAATAATATTTTCTTCTAAAATGTAGGCTATTCCACTAATCTTTGTTTTATTTATTTATTTATTTATTTATTAAAATGTAATTTATTCCTGTGATCAAAGCTGAATTTTCAGCATCATTACTCCAGTCTTCAGTGTCACATGATCCTTCAGAAACCATTCTAATATGCTGATCTGCTGCTGTCACAGTTATGCTCTGTTTTGGTTTCATCTTCATTGTGTTCAGTTCCTGTTTTGTCTGCCTTAGTCATCTAGTTAGTTTTCCTTTGTTCTCAGTTTCCCGCCACTAGTTTATCTCCTTGGTTACTCATTATTTAGATCCCACCTGTTTAGTTCATTATTCTGTGTATATATGCCCTCTTTCAGTTCCTTTATTGTCTGGTGTTAAATGTGTTTAAGTGCACAACCTCTGTGTATTACCTGTATTTACTTTCGCTTGTTAAGTCTTTATTTGAAACCTCCTTCATCGTCTCCAGACCTAAAGCATTACAGCTGCTCAAGAAACGTTTCTTATAATCAATGTTGAAAATAGTTGTGCTGCCTCATATTTTTGTGGAAATCGTGATACATTTTGTTTTTCAGGATTCTTTCATGAATAGCATGTTTTGAAATAGAATCTTTTTGAAACTTGTGAATTGTAGTTTATCACCATTTCCACAAAAATATGAGGGAGCACAACTGTTTTCAACATTGATAATAATAATAAAATGTTTCTCAAGCACCAATTTAGCATATTAGAATGAATTCTGAAGAAACTTGCTTCAAAAGCTTTAAAAAAATCTGAATTATTCCACACTTTTGACAAGTAGTGTATATCAGGAATATTTGATATATTTGTGGCATATACATGGTAAATTGTTTGTGTGTGAGAGTGTGTGTGTGTGTGTGTGCAGTGCTGTATCAGGCAGCATGAAGTGCCAGCTGTAGCCCTAGGGGCCCAAAATGACTGCCTCACTGATTTACTTCTGAACACGAGCGTCAGACAAATGCAGACAGGCCTGAGATGCACAGCCTTGCCTGCTGTGCCCACGTCCTTCACTGGATGACAAGGATACACTGCATGTGTGTGTGTGTGTTAGTGCTGAGGCAGCCTGTAGTGTGGAAGCATGAGCTCTAATCCCCAGATCCTGGACTTCACAGGCAGGATCAAGAGGAGAAACGTGTTTGAGGCTCAGAGTTACTGAGACACACACAGGATTAGACATTCACAGACACTGCATTGTATTGCTCTTAAAGACCCTACGTGTGTTAACAAATACATCTACATGTGCATCTCGCTTTTATCCAAAGTGACTAACATTGCATTCAAGGTATACATTCATTTCACTGCAAAAAAGATGTTCTTACTTTGTATTTCTGTCTTGTTTTCCAGTACAAATATCTAAACATTCTTAAATCAAGATGCATTTACTGAAGAAACAAGATGACATAAGATTTTAAGTCTGAAAAATGTTCTAAATTAAGTGAATTTGTGCTAAAAACAAAAACAAAAAATCTGCCAATAACATAAGAAAAATAATCGTTTTCGCTCTGAATTAAGTTTATTGACCGATATATTGTTTTAAGCAAAAACTCGCTTAATTTTAATATATATATATTTTATTCTGTTTACAATGCTTAATATCTTCAAGCATTTTGCTTCTCAAGTAAATGTATCTTGATTTAAGAATGTTTAGATGTTTCAACTTAAAAACTTCAGTTGTTGCCTTAAGTCAAATAAGTCATTTCAACTTAAATTATATTAAACTAAAACATTTTTTTAGATGAATCTCATTTAAGTACTAAGTTGCCAAGACTTACTGATCATATAATTTTTTTTTTTTTGACCGTGTGCCCCCCAAGTATTGATAAATACATGACTGACAAAAAATGCAATTAATTAAAAAATATTGGCAATTAAAAAATGTAATTTGACATGTCCCATTCAAACTTTCAATAGGAAATGTGGACAGAAAACTGAACTCATCAAACCATTTCATTTTTTAATATGCCTAAATTACCCTTCAAGAAGGGTATGTAAGATGTGTTTCCAAATACCGTCATTTTCTGGTTCACTGCTTTTGTTTGGCTTTTCTCTGGGGTGTGTTAAACTACAAACCCTTGAGGGAGAAGCGCCGCTGTGTGTTGACTTGTTATGCTGAATTATATCACACACTTGCTGAGGTCATGTGGTAATTTGACTTTAAACTTTACTTTAAATGTAGTCAAAAACTGGTTTTCATAATGTGCAATTGAGCATGTGAATTTGTCTGGTTCTTTGAACTGTAAGCCAGGAGTACAGGCCTCATACTGAGCGTTACGATTTCAAGTCAAGTCAAATTTGTTTGTATAGCCCTCTCCATTGTTTCAAAGCAGCTTTACAGAAAATCATGATGTTAATGTTTGTAATATCTTAATATTGTCATGGTTGGTTGTGGTTAAGAACACAACGAAAGGAGTAGGGAACAAAAACAGTCTTTAGTAGTAAATTCCACTAGGAACACGTAGGAGAATCACAGGGAAGAAGCTCAGGAAACACTTAACATAAACAATACCGGTCAGTGAAACAAAGGAAACTGAGGGATTTATGCTGCCTTCACATGCTCTTGGAATTATTGTAAATATGAGTTTCCTAGGTAATAAAAATTGCACATGAGCGCCCTCCCATTTTAAAACTTGAATGTGATGAGCTTGTAATAATGACTTCAGAAGTGGGAATTGTCAAAGTTCCAATAGTAAGTGAAGGCAGCATAATTACAAGGGAGAGTAATCGACTGAACAGAAACAGGTGCGTAGAGCTAATTAACAACCAAGGAAACTAACTAGGGAACACAGGCAAACCAGAACAGGAAAAAAAAAAAACAGAACCAAAACACAGTGAAACTAAACCAAAACAGAACATACATGTTACTGTAGCAGATTATCGCTAGGCACTATGAAGTATACAGTTACAACAATTACAGTAATTACAACTAGTAACTAGAAAAATGGTTCTTTTAACTGAATACATTTAATTGTTTTCACAATTAACAAATATAATTCTAAGCAATCTGAATGAATGCATTTTGAAAATATGACTATTTAAAATAAATCAAATAGATGCAAATAGTTAATAATAAACTATGCTATCTGTTTCATTTATCTGTGACTGATAAATATGCATCACATTAAGTTTATTAGATTGTTTATGTTAAAACTGTGTTATCAAATGGATTGAAATTTTATATGAAATTCAAATACGTACATTGTAAATTTAGGCTTAATTATTTTAATTTATTTATTTATTTATTTTAGTGCAAAAGTGACAGATAATTTTGTTGCACTCTGCAAAATAGTTTGGAAGGGTTGAATAACATTTGTCATGATCCTTGTGATTATACTTCATTTTTATTTTAATTGACAGTTTAACAGTTGAGCCCAAGATGCGTTACTAATTCTAAAATGTCACTTTAGAACTAGTAACGAAGGAACGTTGAGTCCCTTTATTGAAGCTCATTGTATTATGTAGAGTATTATGGTATTATGAGAGAGAGATCGACTAAATGTCCGCAGAGGAACGTGACATCTTTATCTTTGTCCTTTTAAAAGTTAAGGGGATTTCCCACAGTCCTAAAACAACTTCCTTGTTCTGACTCACTCATAAAGAGAGTCTTTGCCGCCATCTAATGGAGTAATAATGTAACTTTCACTGATACTATTGACGGACTCTTTCTCAATACAAAATACTGCATATTATTTATATAAAATAATATTTATTGAACAACAATATTTAAATTAACAACAATAGCCATTATAAAAGGCATAAACACCAGCAAACTATAAACACAATCAAATAAATAAAAAACATAAGCAAACAATTTAGTAAAACGTACAAGATTAGCACTCTAGCAGCGCTCTTAAATATAGCCTAAATATTAGATTTATGAAATTTATTTTTCCTCTTAACCCAAATTGTTTTGCTCTGGAACAAGTAATAGATTAATAAGACCAAAGATTGCCTGTTTGATATACCCCAAATTATTTATAATTTTAACCACAATCTACATAAGAGCCGGCCAAATTCCCGAAGCACTGGCCGAGATGAAGCTGTTCTCAGCGGGTACACGAGCACTGAACGACCGCTGATATATATATAATATAATAAATTTGCAACAGTTCTTTCTTATATGTACATATATTTAAGGTGTAACTGTTAAAATGGTCCTGAACTGGGACTAGTGTAGAAGTACATACTGATCCAGATCTGTCATCCCCAGAGTAAAAACTGCTCAGACAGAGAGAAAAGTCTCACATATAACACAAAATGTGCCGTTCATCTGAACCTGAGAGAAAATCACTCATTCTACAGAAGACGGATGCCTCAGCCGCCCTCGTTTCTCCTTGTCTGATCATTTCTCTCTGTTCTTCTGCTTTTCTTCTGGTCTGGCTCTTGTCGTCTCCGTACGGGGTTCCAGTGATTATTTTTGGCTCTTAATCTTGGTCTTATTTCTCGCGGCACCATCCTGACTTCCTCTCCAGCTGTTCATAATATTGTTATCTATCTTATTTTCTTGGCCGCAAAGGTTTGAATCTCTCTCAGTGCAGCCTATATGTGTTCAGTGAGTGTAGACAGTGAGAGAGTTACAAAGACAGCGAACATTTACAATGAAACCGTTTTGAAGTTGAAGATTGTTGGTTTTCAACTCCAAGGCTGTCTTTTCCATCTCCATGTTTTTTCTTTACAACGTCAGTTACAAAAACCATTTGTATAAATATATACAAATATAGCATTCACTTCTCTAGCATTTACATTCAAAATGGTTTCAAACTGATTTTCAGCTCCATCTATTGAAGATACTTTAAGTATAAGCATAATTACTAACAGTAAAATCATTAAACCAGATCTTGTGATTTTGTTGAACTAGCAGGTGAAATATGAAAAGGAGAATTTTCAGGATGAGTCTTCATGAGACTTTGATATTGCTTGATTTTTAATAACGATTCAATAAATATCTGATGGTGCTGAGGTGAAGCCAAGCTGTGAAACTTGATAAAATTTAAATGAGCCTCTCCCTTTTGTCAGACCATAGTCCTGATGTTCCTTTACTGTCTCAGACTGTCAAAGAAAGCAGAGATAGGCAAGACCAGCAAGAATTTCATTAAAAGCATACAAAGATAGTCACAGACCTAAATTTGCCATGTTGTTTTTATTAATAGAAATAAAATGATTATCATTTTAACGTTAATTTACTGACTGGATGTACTGGATTGTTTAAAACATGCTAGAGCTGCACGATTCTGGATTTTTATGTTTAAAATAGAGATCACAATTGTCCCACGATACTAACAGACAACTAAACAAAAATAACATGTCATTTACAAAGTGTTAACTGCTGCAGTCTATTAAATAGATTTGCGTGAATGATTCAATGACTCACTCATAAAGACTTCACTTCATTACCAGATGAATCAGCGTTTTTTTGAACGAATCTCTTGAATCTCTTGACACATTTTTAACAGTCTCTTGTCTCCACCTACTAGTGTAACGATGTAATCGATACAGCGTTATTTAAAGCATCAAGTTTCTTTCAAAAGGTGATTTACTCTATTTTGATCGCTACCGTAGACTTCAGTGTTTATATCTGAACTATAAACTTTTATCTCAGTACTTCTGTGATAATATGAATGTTTGTAAGACAGAAATAATGAACTCTGTGGTTGAAAAGAGCTGTTTCATACCTGTTAATGACAGCTGCTTTCTCTGGATCAGAGCGCAGATCTGAATGATCGCTGTGATTGTGCTTGACAAAGGTTTAATAGACAGAGACGAATTGCTGTCATTTATGAATAAGATCAAGTGGGTGTTTTAATTGAGATTGTGATCTTTTATCGATTAATCATGCAGCTGTAAAACATGGCAATTCTAATTAATGAGTTGCTGTTACTTTAGCTGGTTGATTCATCAGTCCAAACAGGACTTTTGATTCCGTCCGCATCACACAAAGTCCATTATTCAGCCTGGGCTCTGCTGGCATGGGCTCTAACGCTTGCCTGTTGTGTCATTACTTCAGATTAGCTTTGGCCTTCAGAGGATATGGAATATTTGGTTGATGGTTTACCACCATATACCTTACATGAACATATATATATATATATATCAGATTTGTCTGAAACATTAACAGATGCTTTTCCAACCTGAGAAGATAACAATGTGACAACAGCAGCAGCTTTCTGTGCTGCATGTAGAAAATGCTTCAATGAGGTTAGCATGGATTACTTTTAGTAATTAACCTCTGGCCAGCAGGGTCTACCACAGTCCTCTTTGGTGTTTTAGGTTGTTTGAACTCATTGCTGAATTCTTTCTTCTTTATAATACACTACTAAGCTTGTGATATTTGTTCAGTCTCTGATCAGCCTTCTTTCCTGCCAGACGCTTTTTATTTTCTCAGAAAAGCTAACATGGAAACAGAATATTACTGGTTTCTCCAGAAACGAGGGAACTGTGTGAGTCAAAATCAGGAAACAGTGCTATTGTCTCTGTGATGAAATTATAAACCGAACTTACTCTCATAGATGCAGTTTTCATGGTAATATGAGTACACTGTGTAGAATTAATGAAAAATTGATTACATATTTATTTAAATAAAATGCAATGCTTTCACTGTCTATTTCCTATAATTTAATTGGAGTTTAAACAGCATTATAATTCAACTCTGAATGGTGTACAACCCTTCTTCAACCCAAAACTATTTTAATTTTACCGTTTCACATATTCTGTGGTTTTCGTCCAGTGACCAGTTGGTGGCGACAAGAGACTGTTGAAAAATGTATTGTCACTGAATCATTCATTTAAAAAGATTAAAAAATGCTGATTCATCCAGTAATGAAACAAGCGATCTCTTTATGAGTGAGTCATTGAATCATTCACTCAAATCTATTTAATAGACTGCAGCAGTTTTGAATTATTTTGGTTTTGTTGTTTCTGTGCATTCATACCTTTGTTTACTGCCTAGTTTGATTTGTTGCCATAGTGCTTTTGTTTATTCCTCACCTGTTCCTTGTATCACTTTACTTCTGTTCTCCTTGGTTCATTGTCGGTTCTTTCATTTACAAAGCTGTTATGTTTGTATTCCCATTTTGAAAGAATCATCATCTTTGCTCCTTTGAATTATCGTCTTGTGTTTTTGTAATAAAAGCTGAAAATACATCCACACCTCAGCGCTGCTCCTTCAACTCCACAACCAAACTGAAAAAACAGGGTCTTTGTAGTGGGTTAGTAACAATGAATAACTGTTTTACAAGGCTGTAGCTACATATTTAGGATTTAGGAAATGCATTGGTATCCTTTTATGTGAATATTCTCTCCATAATCTCTGTAGCATCAGTGAAGTGTGACTGTAAAGCTGTAAAAAGCATTCACGTCACTTATAAACTCAGAATTTTCAGAGAGCTCCAACTTGTACTGCTGCAGATTCATTTTGTCGTTGATAGCGTTGTCACAGAAACACATAGTTCAGAGTCTGAGGATGTAAACAGCTCCAAGTGGAGTGTCATGTGTTGTCGTCTCGTAATTAAAGTACTTACAATATGGTGTGAACCCAACACTAGTTTCAATGAATCCCTTTAAGGCTGATTTATACTTCTGCGTATAGTTCACACTGAATGTTTTTGAACACTTTCACCAAAGTCACTTCTAAACCAAGACTTGAAAATTCTGTCATCATTTACTCAGTCTCAAGTTCCAGACCTGTGTGAATTTCTTTGTTCTGCTGGACACAAAGGAAGATATTTGGAAGAATGTCAGTAACCAAACAGATCTCGCCTCCCATTTACTACCATAGAAGGAAAAATAAATACAAATACAGAATAAAAATAACATAAAATTGCTTTGAAAACAGCTGACGAAAAGCAAAAACTAAGGTATCATTACATAAATGTAATGTCTAAAGTTAAAGTTTGTTTTTATGTTTATGCTCAATGAAAGCAGGACTTGCAGACGGGTCTCGCTGTGGATCGGGGTTGATCCATGTACCCCGAGTTCACACGCAGAATGTCCGACTTTGAGTGGCGTTCCAGACATTATTTCCTAGAAGCTGGTGGGAAAAATCCAAATTCCAATCTGTCTGCAATGCATCATTAGACCCTACTCTAAAGTAGGAGCTAATTTATTCTCCCCGACAGATGTTTCTATAGCTAAAATCATTCCCAGGCCCAGCATGTACTTCCGCCAATAGTTATAGAAACCATGAAAACGTTCCTCCGGTGCAAAAGCCTCTAATGATGACAGGGAACTATCCCTTTAAAAGAGCTGAGTCTCTGATCCGTTTTGTGCGTGCATTTGGAGTCCCCAAGTGTGCAGTACATCAGAAAGGACCCTCGTTTCCCCTGTCATTGACTTCTGTTATGCTTTATCTCAGTGGCAGCTGCTGCTTTTGCCCGTTTTCCTGCCAGTGGTTTTCGGCTTCATTTGCCCCTCTAATGAAGATTTAGAGGCTCTGGGGTCTCTGACAGAAGAGCGAGAGAAAGAGCAGGACAGAAGGAAAGAGCAAGCATTTTCAATGCCTGTGAAAACATAGAAGAAAGACTAAAAAACAAAACAGACAAACAGCATCCCATCTAAGGCACATGTCCACACCATGGGCAAAAAGTGCAAAAATCCAGTGTTCTCCTCAAATCCGCAGTTAGAATGGTGTGAAAACTGCATGGAGTGTAACCAGCAAATTGCACAGTGTCAAATTGTGAGTCTGCATGAATTCACAATGTGAATATAGTCTTTTTTAGATTGTATAGTAAGGGTAGACGTGATATTGAACGTAAGGTGGATGAAGGCCGTGAGGGATAGATTTTAGGGTTGTTACTAATAATTAGTCGATTAATCTAGCGGTTGATTGAATTGAACACAGAATTGAGTTCTCTTTTGCGTGTTCTTGCACTTGCACGGACAAATATACAAAGAAAAATGATGTCAAATACCCGTAATTTGTTTATTTGTTCTTATTTTATTACTGACTGTTCACTTTCATAATATTTGAACTTTATATTAGTCCGGCTAGTGGTTTTTGCTGTGGTATTGAAATTCACTGTGAAATTTCACAGGTATCTAAAATTCTTTTGTCATAATAAGCTATTTATTAGAATATTAACAATTAAACAATAACTATCTTATTTTATTTATTTATTTTATTTATTTTGTGGCAGGAGAAAAAAAATGTGAACAAACCGATCAAGATTTCATCCATGCAAAATAACACTGCAGACACTCTGTCCTGAAGATCAGATCTGAAAAACAAATCAGATGTATGTGCACAATACACCACATGTGAGGAAAACTTTAGTGTGAACAAGCCTAATTTGTCAGTCCCTAGTTTGTATTGCAGTTGATTTTCATTTATTTTCCAACATATTCAAGTTTTGAAACTGAAGTCTTGCTGTAACAAATGCCAGCATCATGTAAAGCGAGCGCTCACAGTGACCTTGTCGTCTCTTCCACGCCTCCTCCTGAGCAAGCAGCTGTTTGTTTAATGACTTCATCTTCTCTCTCGGCACACAGAGCACTAAGAACTGGAGGGCGGCCGTGGACCTGACGGGCAGACTGCTGACGACTCACGGCCAGGGCTACGGCAAGAGCGGCCAGCCCACCAGCCACACCACAGACTCCTTACAGGTGAGCAGAGCACTGTGGTCTCTCTGAAAGCTTAAGGCCCACTAAAAATATTCACAAAAAAGCTTAAGCTTCACAAAAAATAAAGTGAAGATCATGAACGAATGACAAAGAAGATAAAATGAACATATAGTATTCAAGAGTATATACAAGCAAGAGTTTGTTGTTAGTCGCCAGCAGCACACTCAAAACCAACGTTACTCACGTATGGAGCAGAAACAACACAACCTCTGCGTCCTCAGCCATCTCTCTTTCTACAGTCTTACTTCAAATCTCCCTCTCGCTCCCTCTCACTCCTCCCCCATCATGAGCCGACACGCCCCCTGCTGCTGATTGGCTCACTATCTCCTCCCCCATCATGAGTGGACATGCCCTCTACTGCTGATTGGCTCACTATCTCCTCCCCCATCATGAGTGGACATGCCCTCTACTGCTGATTGGCTCACTCTCCTCCCCCATCATGAGTGGACTCGCCCTCTACTGCTGATTGGCTCACTCTCTCCTCCCCCATCATGAGTGGACTCGCCCTCTACTGCTGATTGGCTCACTCTCTCCTCCCCCATCATGAGTGGACTCGCCCTCTACTGCTGATTGGCTCACTCTCTCCTCCCCCATCATGAGTGGATACGCCCTCTACTGCTGATTGGCTCACTCTCTCCTCCCCCATCATGAGTGGACACGCCCTCTACTGCTGATTGGCTCACTCTCTCCTCCCCCATCATGAGTGGACACGCCCTCTACTGCTGATTGGCTCACTCTCTCCTCCCCCATCATGAGTGGACACGCCCTCTACTGCTGATTGGCTCACTCTCCTCCCCCATCATGAGTGAACACGCCCTCTACTGCTGATTGGCTCACTCTCTCCTCCCCCATCATGAGTGGATACGCCCTCTACTGCTGATTGGCTCACTCTCTCCTCCCCCATCATGAGTGGACTCGCCCTCTACTGCTGATTGGCTCACTCTCTCCTCCCCCATCATGAGTGGACACGCCCTCTACTGCTGATTGGCTCACTCTCTCCTCCCCCATCATGATTGGACACACCCTCTACTGCTGATTGGCTCACTCTCTCCTCCCCCATCATGAGTGGACACGCCCTCTACTGCTGATTGGCTCACTCTCTCCTCCCCCATCATGAGTGGGCACACCCTCTACTGCTGATTGGCTCACTCTCTCCTCCCCCATCATGAGTGGACACGCCCTCTACTGCTGATTGGCTACAAGATTGTTGTGCTGCTCGGTCCGATCCACTTTCAACAGCATTTTTCAGAAATTGCTTACTGCACCTTTAAATGTTTGTTTACAAACCACTTACGTATTGTAGTTATGTACCAACTGACAGTGTTCCCCGTATGGTTTACTGCATTAGTTGAGAAAAATTGACATGTAATGTACCTGATATATAACTGGATATCGAATCGTATTGAATCGCAAGCTTGTGAATTGAAATCAAACTATGAAATTTGTGTCGATACCCAGTCCTAGAGTTGTGTTCAGTTTTCCTGCACTGATGCGCTGTACATGTGAAGCAGCGCAGAGCTGTCGGTGTTTTAGCTGCCATCCTGAGACTCCCGACTCCCACTCAGTCCACAGTAACCCGCTGACGGGCCCGCGGCTCATATCAAAGCACCCGCTCGCTTTGATGTGCCGGCCTCACGCGGCTCCGCACGTACTGCTGCAGAGAAGAGCTCGTCTGTAATACATGAAGATCAGAAAGCAATGCACAACTAAGTTACAGAAAGAACAAAATGTTGAATTGTTTTGTTGAAGCAGACACCTCTTTTGTCTCTACAGCTGTGGTTTGTGCGTCTTGCTCTTCTGGTGAAGCTCAACTTGTTCCAGAACGCTGAACTGGAGTTTGAGCCCTTTGGGAATCTTGACCATCCTAACCTCTACTATGAATATTATCCGACGGTTTATCCTGGAAGACGAGGTAAAAGTTGTTTAACTACATTTCATGTGTAAGGCAATATTAAGTTATTCTGAAAAAGCTTCCCATACACTACTGTTCACAAGTTTGGGGTCAGTAAGATTTAAAAAAAAAAAAAAAAAAAAAAAAGAAATTAATACTTTTATTCTGCAAGGACTCATTACATTGATCTAAAATGACAGCAATGAGATTTATAATGTTACAAAAGATTTCTATTTCAAATAAATGCTGTTCTTTTGAACTTTGTATTCATCAAAGAATCCTGAAACATTAAGGCCTGTTTTCACAGACAGGGTTTAGATTAAGCCAGGATTAGGACTTCATTCAATTAGGACATTTAAGTAGCTTTTATAAACATTACTGTTGTGCATCTTGAGATATTTTAAGATATACTTTCAGTTAAAACAGCTTAAACATGCATTCTAGTCTGGGACTAAACTTAAACCTTGTCTGTGAAACCAGGGGGAAATGTATCATGGTTTCCACAGAAATATGAAGCAGCACACAACTGTTTTCAACACTGATAATAAGAAATGTTTTTTGATCATCATATTAGAATGATTTCTGAAGGGTCATGTGACACTGAAGACTGGAGAAATGATGCTGAACATTCAGCTTTGATCACAGGAATAAATTACACTTTACTATATATTCACATAGAACTGTTGCTGCTGAATTTTAGTAACTGATGACTATCTGTAATCACTGATTGTGTAATTAATACTGTGCCTAAAGTGTTGTTAGATTGTGACCTTAAACATTTGAATGGTACTGTAAATATCTTTCAAATGATGCCACGAACCTGGCAAAATTTGGCAAATCCAGCAATTAGTTCCTTCTCAAACACAATCATAATATCAGCCCATTACGCAACAGAGCTTTATTTCCAGTCAACCTTTTTGCAGTCGGTCAGGTGAAATTTCAAGATACAGGCCTTGACTCAGGTCTGCCTTACAGGATCCATCCTGATATCAAAGAGTGGTGTGATCAAAGCTACAGCCCCCTCGTCTCACCATCATGGAGTCTGTTTCTTCCGTGTATTTCTTGACAGAAAAAGAAGCAAGAATGGAAAATTTGTGCTTGTTAGTTTTTGCTTAAGAGAAAGAGTATGCATTAGTATTAATGTCCTTAAATGTGTGTGTCATTTCCCTCTGTCTTGGATGGTCTAGGCTCGATGGTGCCGTTCTCCATGCGTGTTTTGCACGCCGAGCTCCCTCAGTATTTGCAGAAGCCTCAGGAAACTCTGGACCGCCTCCACAGAATAAAGAGCGTCTGTCAGAAGGTGAGCTGAACTTTACACCTCACCGGCTGCACCTGCTCCACAGAGCTCTGAAATTTAATTAGTCTAGCTGTAATTGGTGTTGTAAAACTGTTCTTGTCCTTTCACAGATCCTGAGTAACCTGCAGGAGGGTTTAGCTGAGGACGGGAGTATGATGAACCTCACACAGGACAACAGACTCGGTACAGACCACTGTAATCTCTCCTCTAGACCTAGTGCATGTCAAATACAAAAAGAATGAAAAATCTGTCATTGTTCACTCGTTCTCATTTCCACCACCATACAAAATGGTTATTTATAAGATTACATATCTGTTATGATGCCTGTGTTAAATTACATCATAGACTTTTAGCAGATATACAGTTGTAGACTTTACAGTCGTTCTCTTTTTGATGACTTATCTTGCAATCACGGATATCAAAATATTTGTACATAAAAAGCTTTCTAAATTATACAATCCCTTCAGTATGCTCAGAAAAATGTTAACACAAGAAAGAAAACTGTGCTCATTATGTCTGAATGAAACCACCCATATGGCAAAAATATACTATATATACTTTCAGATATAATTTTAAATATATTTCAGTGTATTACTAATTTTGTTGGTAAAATATATTTATATAAATATATTTATGGGGCTATACACCTATTGCATTGGCCACCGCAAAGCTTGGCTGCTAAGTACACCACCTGTACCACCCTGGCAACTTGATATGTTTCAGGGCGAACAAGACTGGCATCCAGTGTGGCGGATCCATGCTGATGTCACTGCATGCGGCTGGCATCCCTAGCCCAGTGGGCTCAAGTCCGGTAGTTTTAGCGCTCCCCAGCCCAGTGGTCTCTAGTCTCCCTGTTCCCCGGCCCAGTGGTCTCTAGCCCGGTGGTCTCTGCATTCCCTGGCTTAGTAGTCTCTAGCCTGGTGGTCCCAGAACTCGCAAGCCCGGTAGTCTCTGCATTCCCTGGCTTAGTAGTCTCTAGCCCGGTGGTCCCAGAACTCGCAAGCCCGGTAGCCTCCGCATTCCCTGGCTTAGTAGTCTCTAGCCCGGTGGTCCCAGAACTCGCAAGCCCGGTAGCCTCCGCATTCCCTGGCTTAGTAGTCTCTAGCCCGGTGGTCCCAGAACTCGCAAGCCCGGTAGTCTCTGCATTCCCTGGCTTAGTAGTCTCTAGCCCGGTGGTCCCAGAACTCGCAAGCCCGGTAGCCTCCGCATTCCCCGGCTCAGTGGTCTCTAGCACGGTGGTCCCAGAACTCGCAAGCCCGGTAGCCTCCGCATTCCCCGGCTCAGTGGTCTCTAGCACGGTGGTCCCAGAACTCACAAGCCCAGTAGTCTCCGCATTTCCTGGCTCAGTGGTCTTTAGCACGGTGGTCCCAGCGCTCCCAAGCACGGTGGTCTCAGTGCTCCCCAGCCCAGTTGTCCCAGCACTCACAAGCCCGGTAGTCTCTGCATTTGCTGGCTTAGTGGTCTCCAGCCCGGTGGTCCCAGAACTCACAAGCCCGGTGGTCTCCGCGTTCCCCGGCTTAGTGGTCTTTAGCCCGGTGGTCCCAATGCTCCCAAGCCCAGTGGTTTCAGCGCTCCCCAGCCCAGTGGTTTCTAGCCCGGTGGTCCCAGCGCTTCCAAGTCCTGTGGTCTCAGCTCTCCCCAGCCCAGTGATCTCTAGCCCGGTGGTCCCAGCGCTCCTAAGCCTGGTGGTCTCCACGTTCCCTGGCCCAGTGGTCTCTAGCCCGGTGGTCCTAGTGCTCCCAAGCCCGGTGGTCTCAGTGCTCCCAAGCCCAGTGGTCTTTAGCCCGGTGGTCCCAGCGCTCCCAAGCCCGGTGGTCTCAGCGTTCCCCAGCACAGTGGTCTCTAGCCCGGTGGTCCTAGTGCTCCCAAGCCCAGTGGTCTTTAGCCCGGTGGTCCCAGCGCTCCCGAGCACGGTGGTCTCAGTGCTCCCCAGCCCAGTTGTCCCAGCACTCACAAGCCTGGTAGTCTCTGCATTTGCTGGCTTAGTGGTCTCCAGCCCGGTGGTCCCAGAACTCACAAGCCCCGGCGGTCTCCGCGTTCCCCGGCTTAGTGGTCTTTAGCCCGGTGGTCCCAATGCTCCCAAGCCCAGTGGTTTCAGCGCTCCCCAGCCCAGTGGTCTCTAGCCCGGTGGTCCCAGCACTCCCAAGCCCGGTGGTCTCAGTGTTCCCCAGCCCGGTGGTTTCTAGCCCGGTGGTCCCAGCGCTTCCAAGCCCAGTGGTCTCAGCTCTCCCCAGCCCAGTGATCTCTAGCCCGGTGGTCCCAGCGCTCCTAAGCCTGGTGGTCTCCACGTTCCCTGGCCCAGTGGTCTCTAGCCCGGTGGTCCCAGCGCTCCCAAGCCCGGTGGTCTCCGCGTTCCCTGGCCCAGTGGTCTCTAGCCCGGTGGTCCTAGTGCTCCCAAGCCCGGTGGTCTCAGTGCTCCCAAGCCCAGTGGTCTTTAGCCCGGTGGTCCCAGCGCTCCTAAGCCCAGTGGTCTCCGCTCTCCCCAGCCCAGTGATCTCTAGCCCGGTGGTCCCAGCGCTCCTAAGCCTGGTGGTCTCCACGTTCCCTGGCCCAGTGGTCTCTAGCCCGGTGGTCCCAGCGCTCCCAAGCCTGGTCGTCTCCGCGTTCCCTGGCCCAGTGGTCTCTAGCCCGGTGGTCCTAGTGCTCCCAAGCCCGGTGGTCTCAGTGCTCCCAAGCCCAGTGGTCTTTAGCCCGGTGGTCCCAGCGCTCCCAAGCCCGGTGGTCTCAGCGTTCCCCAGCACAGTGGTCTCTAGCCTGGTGGTCTCAGCACTTCCCAGTCTGCTGGTTTCAGCGCTCCCAACAAGGTGGTCGGAGAGCTCTTCTGCCTGGTGCTCCCAATACTCTCTAGCCCGGTGGTCCTGGATGTCTTTCCCCTGTCCTCAGCGTTTCTGTTGTCTGGGCTGCACATACTTCCCCTGAGGCGGCGGTATCTACCACAGAGGCCTACTCTGAACTCTCTGTGCTGTTTGTCACGGCCACGGTGGATGCCCCTGAACTTTGTGTGCTCCCTGTCCCTGCTTCTGCCATGGTCCCTGACCCCCGTGGTCTTCTGCTCTACCATGGTGCCCTATTCCTAATCCTAGCCCTATAGTAAATACAAGTTGTTAATTAAAATAACTGGTAATACTTACTTACAATAAAGTCCCATTTGTTTTTAATCTTTATTAACTTTAGTTAACTGTTCATTGTTTGTTCATTTCAGCCCAAGTCCATTAAATAATATTTACAGATACAACTTTTAATAAAAAAAGTATTTAAAAAAATGTATTTTAAGATTGGAAATTATTTTCCTGCCCCTTGAAATGCATTTTGCAGTAAAAATGTTGACATTTATTTGAACAAATACAAACACATTCTGTTCACAATATATAGAATACATTTAAAATGTCTAGAAAATAAATATTAAAAAATCTACATCTCCACTGATAATTTGAATCTAAAGATTCCTCCAGCCAGAGAGTGATCACTCTTAAATAACCCAAGAGCGAGCCGTAGATGACCAGACGATCTATCAGACCAGATAGCTGACGCATTCTATACGTCTTGCATGCTCGATTGACTTGCTCACATGTTGTTTTGGTGAAGACAGAGATAAATACATGCTTCAGCATAGCTATGAGGAGAGTCTGTGATTTCAGCAGCCCCCCACCGGCCCACCGCCTGTGCGCCTGATGTGGTTTCAGCGGGACGGACTCCCTCTGTCATGGGCACATGTCTCTGAGGGAGCTGCCAAGTGCTGACAGACTGCTGCCGCCCCCTTTACTCTCACCCTGAGTTTTGTGGGGCTGTTCCTGGCAGTGTTAAGATGTTTCGGTGAGGATGAGAGGTTAATCCGAGGAGGATGGGTTCAGTTTGATGGCAAACATCCTATAATGTGCGTTGTAAGAGCAAATTTTGTCTGAGCTGTAGGTGGCTCAGGTACAAAGCAATATAATTTTCAATATAATCAATATTATTTTCTGTCCTCCATTTAGTGTACTGATAAAATGGCAAAAGCCCCAAAAAACAATGTGACAGCAGTAAAAAAAAAAAATTTATTTTGATTTTTACTCTGAATTTCTATTTAAGTCAAGTCACATTTATTTATATAAAAAAAATCTGATTATTCTTTCATATATGTTTAATTGATTGACAATCCAAATTTTACTTTGTATGCACTTCAGGGATGTTCCCATAATTATCATTGTCTGTTTTTGCGGCAGGCATGACGGTGTGTCGTTCTCTTTCTTCAGTTGTGATCACACACCATCAGTACTGAGACACACACTGAAGTCAGTTCATGCACACACAGATCTGAGATCAGATCGGCTCGCTGATGGGGGTCTACAGTGAGCCAGAGAGGGAAAATAAATGTGATTGTCACTGTGTCTTTTCCTCCTGCACTATAATTCCCACCAGCAGACAGATAATTGATGGTTTGTAGCCGGGAAAAGGAGGCAAAGACTGCAATTTTCAATTCCATTCCATTTGCTCAGTCGGTCTCTCTCTCTGCTCCGTGTTTCAGCCTCGATCCAGCTGTGGAGGTCACGTCTGAGCAGGGTGATGTACTCTATGGCCAACTGTCTGCTAATGATGAAGGTACGTGGGCGAACACAGACGCCTACCACGAGCACTCAGTGCTGAATCATATCTGTACGCATACAAACATATTCTATCAGGCTTTCCTTCAAGCAGGTGACGACTAGATAGTGTCAAAATGGGATAAAATTGGTTTTCTGATTATTGGTTCTATTGATAAACGTGTCTATGCACACATACTATACCTATATAGTATACACTTAGATTTACATTGCCAGTAGCTGAAACATATGCCTGTTTTTTTGCAAGTTATCATGTTAAACAAGTGCCATCTGCTGGCTGAAGACTGTAGTGGTTATCAGACATACAACAAAGAAACTCACAATCACAAACATCGTTGTAGTGAACATATATTGTATAAATGTCACACTTGGATTACCCAAAAGTTTTAGCAATGCCAACACAAGGGTTTTGTGAGGTGAAAAACTGTTTCTCTATATATTTTATTGAAATGATTTTCCCTTCCTGTCACATTCAGGACTATGTGTTGGCAGTGGAGACGTATCACTCCATCATCGAGTATGAGCCGGAGCAAAGCGTGCAGCTGCTGAGCGGAATCGGACGCATTTTCCTACAGGTGAGAGCAGGGACACCTGAACGCCACTGCAACACTCACCTGACGTCAGGAAGAGCCACTGGATCACATGACATACAGCAAGACAGAGTTAGGGGCATTTTCTGAAGAAAAAAGCAGAACTTTAGAATAGTGGTAAAGTTTTAGTATGTGTCTTGTTTTGGGGTAAGTAAAATAAGTTTTGGGGTCAGTAAGATTTTTTGAAAAAAAAAAACATACTTTTATGCATTAAATTGATGAAAAGTCACAGCAAAGACATTTATAATGTTATGAAAGATTCTATTTCAAATAAATGCTGTTATTTTAAACTTTCTATTTATCAAAGAATCCTGAAATCATCATATTAGAATGATTTCTGAAGGATCATGTGACACTGAAGACTGGAGTAATGATGCTGAAAATTCAGCTTTGATCACAGGAATAAATTACACTTTACTATATATTCACATAGAAAACAGCTGATTTAAACTGTAAAAATATTTCACAATATTACTGTATTTTTAATCAAATAACTGCAGCCTTGGTGAACAGAAGAAAGATCTTTCAAAAACATTAAAAAATCTACTGATCCCAAACGGTAGTAGTGTATGAAAATCAACACACATCATCTCTGCAGTGTAAAGGCAGCTGTAAATGAATGCAGAGAAAGAAAGAAAAAAAGACCAATCACAATTCAGTATGCAAATAAATGCAAGAAAGATGATGTTCCGTATTGGTTACATTTTTAATGTGGAACAAACATAAATGAGTCAAACATGAGTAAACTTTCTTAGAAATATATATATATAAGGTTTGCAAAAAATAAATAAGTAAACAATAATAATATGTTATATTCAGTATTCAGTACAGGAAGATTTGTTCAGTGTAAACTGCTGTTGGTTTCGCCCAGACCAGGTTAGGCAGAGTAAAATAAGATATTTTTTAGTTAGAATATGCAATATTTACCTGTAAGAGAAAAACAAGTGATTATTGCAGAAAACAGCCTGTTATCAGTGGATGAGTGAACAGTGTCTTTTCTTTGAAGAGAATCAAAGAGTCTGTTTTGCTCTTCATGTTTTATCTTCACACAGAGAAGGTAATTAATGTTCTGTTTGTTCTTATTTTTAGATTGGAGACATCAAAACTGCTGAGAAGTATTTTCAGGATGTGGAAAAAGCCTGTCAATCAAAGGGAAAAACACCTCATGAAGACACCTCCGTTCTGATGAACAGGTAAAACTGTGTAATAATTATGATTTTTTTTATGTTTTTGAAAGAGTCTCTTCTGCTCACCAAGGCTGCAGTTATTTGATCAGAAATACAGTATATATAGTGAATATATAGTAAAGTGTAATTTATTCCTGTGATCAAAGCTGAATTTTCAGCATCATTACTCCAGTCTTCAGTGTCACATGATCCTTCAGAAATCATTCTAATATGATGATTTTATGATTATTATCAATGTTGAAAACAGTTGTGCTGCTTCAGATTTCTGTGGAAACCGTCATACATTTCATGTTTCAGGATTCTTTGATGAATAGAAAGTTCAAAAGAACAGAATTTATTTAAAAATAGAATCTTTTGTAACATTATAATGTCTTTACTGTCACTTTTGATCAATTTAATGCATCATTCCTGAATAAAAGTATTAATTTCTTCTTCTTCTTCTTTTTTTATCTTACTTGCATAAAACTTTGTACCACAAAAATATGGATCATGTAACAAACAAGACTGGAGTAATGATGCTGAAAATTCAGCTTTGATCACAGGAATAAATTACACTTTACTATATATTCACATAGAAAACAGCTGATTTACATTCACATTTTTTACTGTATTTTTTGATCAAATAAACGCAATCTTGGTGAGCAGAAGAGACTTTTTAAAAAAAAAAAAAAAAAACATTATAAAATCATAATTACTCCAGACTTTTGATCAGTCATCTACAGTCTGTGCTTCTGTTTACCTGACTGTGATTTGCCAACAGGGCTTTTGTTCATCTGAGTCAGAATAACTACGCAGACGCACACGTGTGTTTCTCCAGTGTTTTGAAGATTGATCCCAAGAACCCCGTGGTAAGTGCTCCTTCTCTTTCTCCAACAGTTATGACCAAGTGATGATTAAAGTCGTAAATTAGAGTGAAACGCTTCAGGAACAAGAACAAATGTAGGGCGGGGCTTGATTTTGTCTGTGGGGAATTGATTGGATGGTTGTGGTTTGCTATTGGTGGATCTCATGTGAGTGACAGGTTGCCCCGCCCTCGTCATCAGAGAAGAAACACACTGTAATACTGCAATATTCCATAATAAACAAGAATTGTCATTTTGATTTCATAGGGACTTTAACACCACTAGAAAAACAGCAGCTGATGAATATTGGACGCATGTGACAGTACTAACAATTGCAGCTGTTTTTCCTCAGGCGAACAACAATGCAGCCGTGTGTCTCCTGTATTTGGGAAGGCTGAAGGAGTCCCTGGGCCAGCTGGAGAGCCTGGTGCACAAGGACCCGGCGCTGTACCTGCACGAGAGCGTTCTGTTCAACCTCACCACCATGTACGAGCTGGAGTCGTCCCGCAGCACGCAGAAGAAACAGGCTCTGCTGGAGGCCACGGCCTGTCGAGAAGGAGACAGCTTCAACATCCAGTGTCTCAAGCTAGTATGAGACGCCACGACAGTCCAGCACCTCACAACTGCGCCTCAGAATGAACAAGTTGTGGCCGTAAATATTGTTCTGCATTTGAAGCTTTTACAAGTCTTACAGTGAACAGACAGGACCAAAGTTAACGTGACATGCTCCGCACAGGACAGAAAAAGGGTTACACACTTTTCCCAGTGTTTCAGGAATCAAGAGAAATGCTTTTAAACACATTAAATGATTGTTTTCCAAGAGTGTAAGCTAATCACAACTGTACTGTGTATTTCTGAAAATGAGAAAATAAAATCTTGTTAATAACTGTATGAAAGCCTGTTGTGATGCTGACATGTGCTTCATAAATAAAGTGTGTATTATGAGTCCCAGCACTGTGATTTTGGCCTATTTGGCTTTACATAATGTGTTGTTTCAGACTGGTGCAAAGATTATTTATTGATTTTTTTTTTTTTTTTTTCTCTCTCTCATTCACTGAACCAGAAAACTTACATACACCAAACTTTACATTCATATATATATTCTGAAGGCTTTTACTGAGGGCGTTGTTCATATATCATTCGCCTGTTTTTATACATTTTATTCATAATAACATGGTGCAAAAAAAAATGTCTGGCTGTTGACGGTGTTTTCTTATTTATGGAGTGATAAAAAGAGATATTAAAAATCCCCAATAAGACTAATTCAAAAATTTCTAATGAAAAATGAAACAAAATTATAAATGTGGCTTTATCCAGTGTTCAGATTTATGTTCTGTAAATGTATGCAAATGAGTGCATATTATTCTGCATATTTAAACATTGCATTACAGAAAACATGCAATAAAAAAAATAAAAAAATAAATTCTTCATGTAATCAATCAACTAGGGAAGTATGGTGATATATATTACATTTTTACCCTATTCAGCTCTAGTGTCTGGCCTTAAAAGGGTTGTTCACCCAAACATGAACTTCTCATCCTCAAGTTGTTCTAAACCTGTATGAGTTTCTTTCTTCTGCTGAACACAAAGAAAGATATTTGGAAGAATGTCAGTAACCAAACAGATCTCGCTGATTACCATAGTAGAAAAAAAAATACTATGGTAGTCAATGAGAGGTGAGATCTGCTTGGTTACAAACATTCCTCCAAATATATCTGATATAAAGTTAAATTTGCAACTTTGGATGGAAATATAAAACATGAAAACAGCAGTTTGTAGTTGTTCCCCACATCTTTTAATAGAAATTAATTAATCCTACAACATGTGAGAACATTAAACTCTACAATTCATCATTATAACAATCAAAATACGTCATTGGTGTTGTCACACAGATCTACTCATGATTGCAGCTCCTGTCAAGAGAGTTGATTAAAGGCACTACAAAGTTCATTCTGATGAAGATCACATCATCAATCCTGTGATTGGCTGCTACATCAACTCCAAACCAATCAGGAGCATCGGAGAGACTTGACATAGGCCTTACGGATGTCGAAGTCATCAGCTGGACGGTTATAGGCCTTCCAGACCGGCTCACCGATGAACAGACGCATGGCTTTAGTGTAGTTCTGAGGAGAAAAACAGAGTTTCTGGTAAATGACTGGATGAGGTTCTCAAACCGGTCCTGGAGGACCCCCAGCTCTGCACATCATCTATCACACCAGATTCAGCTCATTAGTAGAGACAGCAAGACCTGAAATGGGTGTGTCAGAAATAGGGAGACATGCAAAATGTCCAGGACCGGTTTGAGATCCCCTGCTTCAGTGAAACACGTACGGTTTCGTCGACGGTGAATCTGTGGTAAATCCCCGCCGGCAGCGTGATGAGGTCGCCTTTAGATACGGCCACTCGGATCCAGCGGTCATCTTTGTCCCTCACATCGAAGTAAGACGATCCGTCCAGAATATAACGGATCTCGTCGTCAAGATGGAGATGTTCTTCATAGAACATTTTCACCTGGAATCAGAGATTTACAGATGGATCTCATTAGCATATGCTGAAAATTATTCTCATTTCATACGAATCAGTCGTGTAGATATGCATAACCTACTTTGTTCCCATAATCAGGAAGTTTATCCGGGTGAACAGTTATAATATCCATATAGGAATAACCTCTTTCCTCACGGATCTTCTGCAGTTCAGGGTCATTTTCATAAATATCAGCATTTAACTGAAAAAAAAGAGCAGAACCATCAAAAACTGTCATTTTAGTATGCTTTATGTAGGCTACTATTATAGTTTCTGTTAATATTTTGAATTATAATTTTTATCTATAGCCTATATTTTCTCTTCTCACTTTAATTTTTTATAAAGTATTAATTTTTAGGTTTCACGTGGTGTGTGGAGCACTAATCTTTGCGACTCGTGATCGAACCTTCCAGTAGTAAACTCCGATCTGCTCGAGCTGCTCGAGGGTCACGGGCTGGTTCGGGGTCAGTCTGTGAGGGAGCCTCTGGTCCTCACTGGACTCATCCATGTACCATGCCTCGATTCCGCTCATATTCCGGTTCTACCGGTTTTTCTTCTTCTTGATTTGTATGGCGGTTGGCAAACAACTTCAAGGTGCATTACCGCCACCTGCTGGTTAGGAGTGTGGCCCAAGAACGCAAGGACCTTCACCTAACACCTTCTAAACACCTATAATCTTTTATCTAAATCAGACATTTTCAAATATAGTATTAAAAAATTAATACACTCCTCATGTGAGTTCCTTTGCAATAAATTTGTCAAATTAAAATTCATCTAAATTCTTTTCAAATTAAATTTCACTATTATATTTTGGACATTTCATTATAACATGTTCCACTGTTTCTTCTTGATTACAATGCTCACGTGCTCCTGTTGATATTCCACTTAATAAGCTATTTAAAACTGTAAGGGAGTGTGTACAAATTATTGTTCTTGTTGGCTGTACTTCTTCTATCCACTGGAGTGCTAGAAATATTGCTATTATCTCTGTAGTAAAAACAGACACATGATCTGAAATTCTTTTTGAATTGTGGAATATAGACTGCTGATGCTGTTATTCCAGATTCAGGATCTTTAGAGCCATCCGTATATATTTTTAATATGCTATAATATTCAATGTATTGCTGCACTGCTATATTTGTTAACATATTTCTTTATGTTTTTCTTTATATAACTGAATGTCAACTAATGGCATAGGGAAAAACCAAGGAGGAATTGCTGAAGTTGCCACAGAAGGGGCAATATTGATATCACTAATTCCCATATTCTGTGCCTCCTTATTAGCAGTCCATCCAAAGCTTGATAGTTTATTATACTCACATTCCCTGCAATCCTTCAGAACTTTCTTAACTGGATGACTATCCAAGTGTCCCTTTACATTAATCCAGTATCTCATCTTTAATTTGAGCCTTCGGATTTCTTGAGGCATTTCACCCATCTCTACTTGTACTGCTGTTATTGGAGATGATCTTATTGCTCCACAACATATTTGCAGAGCTTGTGATTGAATTGCCTCGATCTTTAACAATTGTGTTAGATGCAGAACTATACACCATACTGCCATAATCAACAGCTGCTCTTATCAGTGCACAGTATATCCTTTTAAGAGACTACATGCGGGAGTCCAGAAACCACTGAAAGGAAGTGTGGTTTTCAAAATAAAAGTGTCCCATAATAAAAAAAAATAAATATTATTAATAATAAATATATTGCTTTTGATTTGTGTATGTTCCTTTATATTTCTATTTCAAACTATCTCAGTGATACCAACCAGGGTACCAGATATTCCAGCTGGGACTTTGGATAAATCCCATGAAACAAAAACAAATTAAATAATAAATAAATATAAATGTTAAAAGGTTAAAATATTTTGATGAAGGTGCACCTAAAAGCTTAAGTATGGAAGCTGGTTTTCGACACTGAATAAAAATAAAAAAGGTAATTGTGACTTTTACTTCACAATTCTGACCCTTTTTTCCCCACAATTGCGTAATTCTGCCTTTTCTCTCTTAATTCCGACTTTTTTTTTTTTTTTTTATAATTACGCGTTTATAAAAATGAAAAGAAAAAAGAAAGAAAGAAAGAAAGAAAAATACTAGTAACCCTACTAGAAAGTTTAATAACTTGTCGAGAATTGGACTTTTATTTTGAAAATCTAACTGTTTTGACCCTCGCAGCCCCTCTCTGTCGGATCGTGTCTCGCTTCACAGTATTGGGCTTTTATCAGTGTGAATTCAGACTCCAGGTTTGTCAGGCATTCATCTAGAAATGATGTTATTTCAACAGTTCCGTTTATTAATTTTCTATAAAGTGTTGTATGACTATAGGGCTGTTTCCTTTTAGCTTTTAATGTTTTTACTTAGACCTTACTCGTGTAATTTATCCAGCACTACAGTAGATAATCAAGCGGCTATCAGATGCGCTAACTAGCTTCGAGCTACATTGACATTAAACGCTGCTCGTTTACTTATTTCAAACCGTCTTCAGTCATAATCAGTTTTTTTTCTCGATCTGAAGAGGAAAAGGAAACCGTGTTTCCGCAGAGTCAGATTTGAGGAAACCCTTGTGCTGTGTGCGGTCAAATCAAATACCATGATAAAACACCCTGAGCTCGAGATAGTCTGAAGTAATACTGTGGTGTTCTTTGAAGAACCTTTAGAGAGTTGTGTAAATACCACAGTGTTTCTGAGAACACGGTAGTCCTTGTGTATATATATTAAAGCTGAATAATATTCCCATCTGAAACCATCACTGGTTCAACCACAGACGTGATATCTTTATATTATGTACTGTAAGTTATTAGGGGTAATCAGTGTGAGATTCACCTCAGCCATCATCTTCACATTATGATGTTATTATTGACGTTATCGTGTGGTCTCAGTCCAGAGGTCCTGCTGTTTCTATGATCCCTGGGTCACTTCACAGCATCGATGGCTGATCATGTGGAAAATGCCGTCAATAATGTGGTAAGTCTGATTTTCGAGGTTCATGTTGTGATTGTGTCATTGTTTCATTGCAACTGTCAAATCGATTAATCGCGATTAATCTCATCTAACATAAAGTCTGTGTGTGTGCATAAATTTATATATATATATATATATATATACACACACACACCCACATATTACATATTTACAAACTTTTATGTTAGATGTGATTAATTGCGATTAATCAATTTGACAGCACTATTTTAAACACGATTATGTATTATATATTTTAGGGATTGGAGAAGTAAATGTTATATGGTAGATTAGTTCTTTTTAATATTTATTAGTAGGACTGGCTGGGTATTGACACCAATTTCATGACTCAATTTAATTTAAATTTCAAATCTCAATTCAATTTGATTGATTTGAGTAGATTGATTGATTGATTGAATATATCAGGTACAGGTGAAAATCTCTCAACTAATGCTGTAAACTAGTACTATAATATTAAAGTTTAAAATTAACAACTGGTGTATATACAAACATTAAATTTCACATTAGGTGCTTCTTATAATCGGGTCAGTGACGTGACGGGTCATTTTTTGGCCTTAATAATAATAAAAACAAAGATATGACATCCAAAGTATGTAAGGTAGTACAGCTAGATCTCTTTTATTGAATCCAAAAGGTTTTAATTATATTTTGCTACATATAAAGGTATTTTAAAGATTTTGAAGTGTCAAAAGGTCATTCGGTTTAACCGTCCAAAGGACAATACAGCCATTTCATTTGTGATTAAAATATCTTAAAATGTAATAAATGTATATATTTTTTATTCTGGCATGATTTTATAACATCATATATCAACATAGTGCAAAATGGTATTAAAATTATGTGTAGAAGTCATTGCTTTGTTATGAGAAAGAATGTCCGGAAAAATGAATTTCATTGATGTCATTTGGAGTAACCAATATAAAGGGACTATTTTGGATCAAGTCATGTGGTCAGTATCATGTGACAGGATGTGACATCATTCAGACACCTGCGAAGTACCACATGGTCATGAAGTAAAGTAACTAACTCTCTCTTAACTATTTGAAAAATTCATGTTTTCACTTGAAACATCAGGTCATTCGGTACAACCGCTATAAAACATGGAAAATGTTGTAATATTTTAAAAACTTGTACTAAATATAAAATGTTTGATTGTCCTAGCTAGATATCAGCCTGTTAGCATTGTTTGAAAATATCGTCATTTGGTATAACCAAAAGTGTCATTCAGTAAAAATGAAATTTTGGTTAAACTGAATTACTTTTTTGGTGACAAATTTTGTCCATCTTGTAAAAAATGACCAAATCAGTGTTAATTGATTATAAAAACCACATCATCTCATTGTTAACACTTAATAAAACTTCAAAATTAATTATATCTCCATTTTGTTTTTTTTACACTTTTAAAAACCTTATTAGTCAATGACCCGATAATAACTTTTTAATTACATAGTTATGTTTCTAAAATATAAATATTTAAACTGGCTGTCATAAAAACCACATAAAATGGGAATGCGGATGTATTCACAGATTTATTATTGTTTGAATTTTGTTTGACAGAATTTGAAAGCTGAGACCTTTTCAAATCAAAAGTAACAAATCTTACTGTGATTATTGAATGGCAGACGCTACAAATAATGTTTAGTGAAGTTTTGTTCATTCATCAACTGAAAACCGAGAGTAAAAGATCGATTCTTGGTATTTCAGAATCAGTATCGGTTGGCACTGTTATTTCTGCACTGAGAACGTTTCCTCATGATAAGACTGTAGATGGGAAGAGGTGTGTTCAGTGAGGTTGTGTAAGAGCACACCACACCCATGTGACACTGAGGTATTTATCAGTGTTTGTAGCTGCAGGCGTCGCTCGCTCTTATGACTTCAGTAATCACAGCTGGAAATTCTGGCACTTTCTCCATGTTTTCCTCGTCACAGCCGGGATGAGGCAGTGCTTTACGTGTGTGTGTGCTCTTGATCACTGCGCTTCGCTCACGTGATGAAAGGATTCAACAGATAACATTGTTAGTTTTCTTGATGTTACTGTCCTTTTCCATGCGTTCATTCATGGCATGACATCTCTGGAAGACTTTTGTTGGAGGCACTTACTAGCAGAAGAACTGTGGTGTTCATCACAGCACCAAACACTTCAATTGTTATTTCTGAACATTTGTTTACACTAATACATTTTAAAAACATGCACTATAGACTGATTGATTCTTTATTCTTGTCCTTTACAGTTGTTCTTTTGCACTTTAATCTGTTTGAATCATTTGTTTACTTCATACATTTTATTATGTGATATTGTTTTATTGCATTTAAAGGTTCAGAGTTCTTGTTGTCACAGAAAAAGAAGTTATTAATACAGGTCAACACACTGTTCACCATGATGATAACTTCAGTAAAGACATTTATAATGTTACATAATTATTTTATTTCAAATAAATGCTGCTCTTTTGAACTTTCTATTCATTAAAGACTCCTGAAAAATAAAATGGATCATGATTTCCACAAAAATATGAACTGTGTTCAACATTGATAATGATCAGAAATATTTCTCGAGCAGCGAATCATCATATTAGAATGATTTCTGAAGGATCATGTGACACTGAAGACTGGAGTAATGATGCTGAAAATTCAGCTTTGATCACAGGAATGAATTACTGTATTTCTGATCAAATAAATGCAGCCTTGGTGAGCAGAAGAGACTCATTCAAAAACATTTAAACATCTTACCAACCCCACACTTCTGAATGAAGCCACACATTCACTCCGTTCTGTTTTCTCTCTCTCTCCAGTCAAATGACGGAGCGGAGATCAACCGGCACACTGAGACGGGCAGCACGGCGGCTCCCGGCCGGAATGAGGTGGAGCTCAATGGACAGCCGCCCACCGCACGACCCCCACAGGTGGTCACAGACGCCGAGGAAGACGAGGATGAGGAACTGACTCTCAAATATGGAGCTAAACATGTGATTATGCTGTTTATCCCCGTCACACTGTGTATGGTGGTGGTTGTGGCAACGATTAAATCCGTCAGTTTCTACACGCAAAAGGACGGACAGCAGCTGTGAGTATCATCTCTGGAATCAGATTTTCATATTATGCCCTTTCAAAGTCTTGATGTTGTTTTTGTGCTCTACTAGATTGAATGTTGATTATTTTCCTCATATTCTCCATTGTTCAGCTCCTCTCTTCCCAGTCTGTCAGTAACGCTCTGTTTAGTTCCTGTCTCTATGAAGCCCCTCCTTCTGAAAAGCACAATGTGCTCTGATTGGTCGGCTGGAGCAGTGTGTTGTGATTGGTGTTTGGGAAATGCCCCGCCCCTTACCATAACTACCAGTTTTGACACACTACTAACTAACTCAACCAGGCCCCGCCCCTTTATTCTGCGTATGAATTATTTAAATGAGGAATATTGTGAAGAAAACTCAAGATGGAGGCGTTTCAGGAGTTCAGAAACACTGACACTGAGATAGAGAAGAACTCCCGCTGGAGGAAACACCAAATATTAAACATCTGACTTAAGATTTTTGTCTGGCTAATGATAAAATGTCTGAATAACACTCCCATATCTCTGCACTGAAGGAGGGACTGAGCCATATCTTCAGGCCAGAGAATATCAGAGCTTTTTTACATAGCAAACACCATTCATTCATATTTTCTTCAGATCTGACTGGTTGTCTGAAATGATGAAGTTGCTCTGGCCCCATATTGTATTCATTTCCCTCATACCATATTTTAAAGTCTGTTGCCCCGTACAATCATCCTCTGTGCGATAGTTTAAGTCATCAGTGCTGTATGAGAGAAGAATCATTTGAAGCTAGTCGGTGCGTCCAGTGATGCGGTTACAGTGACTGTCCTCTAGGCAGCGCTAATGACCCCCTCATTACTGTATGAACTGTAAATCTGTCCTCTTATATTCTGCGTTGCACGTGGTTCTCTCATAACCGTTAGCTTTTACTCTGTATGATCATTTTATCACATCAGTTGAGATCTTTATGAACCAAAATCACTTTTTGCATTGTAATATTTTGCATAATTAATGTTTTTTATTGTTATATTTCAATTCAGAAATTATTTATTTATTTTTGAGTTATCAATAGTGATTCTCACTAGATGTAATATCAGTATGAATAACATGCTGACATATACTAACATTTAAATCAGTAACATTTAAATGCCTACTATAGTTAATAACAGTATGCCAAAAATTATTTTGGCACAATTTAAAGGGTTAGTTCATCCAAAAATGAAACTTTTCATTAATTACTCTCCCTCATGTCGTTCCACACCCGTAAGACCTTCATTCATCTTCAGAACACAAATTAAGATATTTTTGATGAAATCTGAGAGGTATATGACCCGTCCATAGACAGCAATACAATCAACACTTTCAAGGTCCAGAAAGGTACTATAGACATCGTTAAAACAGTCATGTGACTGCAGTGGTTCAACCTTAATGTTATGAAGAGTCGAGAATACTTTTTGTGCGCAAAAACAAAACAAAAACAACGACTTTATTCAACAATCTCTTCTCTTCCCTGTCATTATCCTTACGCAGGTGACGCAGTAACACAGCGAAGGCTTCCGTGTTTATGTCCGAACTTGAAAGTGTTGGTTATATTGTTGTCTATGGACGAGTCATATACCTCTCAGATTTCATCAAAAATATCTTAATTTGTGTTTCGAAGATGAATGCAGGGTGTGGAATGACATGAGAGTGAGTAATTAATGACAGAAATTTCATTTTTGGGTGAACTAACCTTTTAACAGTCTTATTACTGTTATGCCATATCTGTATATCTGTGTGTGTGTGTGTGTGTGTCTTCTTTAAAACACAACATTAATCTGAAGTTAAACCTGCTTCTTGGTAGGTTTAGTTTAAGCCTCAGTTTAGTGCTGAAGTCTTCCTCCAGGAAATCAAGGTCATCATCTGTTATGTTCTCCAAAGGTTGTCTGTGTTCAAATGAAAGGTTTAAATGTTGAAAGAGCACTATTATCTTTTAGAGTTGAATTTTTCCCCTATTGTTTTCTGTTTAAGTTTAATTAAGTCTGTCAGGTGTAATGGACAGGTTTGAGAGTGACATCTGTGTGTGTTTGCAGGATCTACACTCCGTTTCGTGAGGACACAGAGACGGTGGGTCAGCGCGCCCTGAACTCCATGCTGAACGCCACCATCATGATCAGTGTGATTGTGGTCATGACGCTGGTGCTGGTGGTGCTCTACAAGTACAGATGCTACAAGGTCCGTTCACTCCAGTGTTTGTGTGACGCTTCACATCAGCTGTTCTTGTGCACGTCCATCATTTGTTGTTGTGTTTTTTTGCAGGTGATTCAAGCCTGGCTGTTCTTCTCCAACCTTCTCCTGCTCTTCTTTTTCTCCTTCATTTATTTGGGGTGAGATCCGTTGCTTGTCCTAGTGTGTTGCTGCTTTAGGGCTGTAATTAACAGAGCATCTAGCAGAAATAAAATAATTTAATAACATTTTATTTCATTTAACGTTAATTTTATTGCAGGTAAAAGAAATGGTTTTTAATGGTTTTTGTATTAGTTAACAATAAAAACCCTCATCCTGTGTTGACGTATTTTGGACAGAAATGGGTTGGTGGTGGGAAGAGTATTATTATCATTATTGACAGTAATGATGTCAAATGCAGTACAAACGTAGTTAACAATAATCGAGGCCGTGACAGTTCATCTTGTGGCATGGAAGTGTTGGTTCTGATGACAGATGCACTGTGTTTCTTCACACCAGGGAAGTGTTCAAGACGTACAATGTGGCCATGGACTACTTCACACTAGCCTTGATCATCTGGAACTTCGGTGTGGTGGGAATGATCTGTATCCACTGGAAGGGTCCGCTGCGGCTCCAGCAGGCGTATCTGATCATGATCAGCGCTCTCATGGCTCTGGTCTTCATCAAGTACCTCCCTGAGTGGACCGCCTGGCTCATCCTCGCTTCTATATCTGTCTACGGTCAGTCAGTGAGGACAGCATCTGTTTGAGTTTCATCTGTTCATATTTACAGTTATATACTGTATTTTTACTTTTTTCCAAGCATCTGTACTTTATTGTAGGGCTGGGTGATAAACAATATCATATCAACATTGTGATAAAATTTATGAAAATTATGATAAGCTCTGAACATTTTTACTTGATATAATGGATTAATCACACAGCAGAAATAAATGCGACAACAGCCAGACAGTGCATGTTGCTAATAAGTGATTTCTCTGTGTGAATGAACGGCACGGTTTCGTCTGATACACACACTCGCACACATCATGTGACACTGGCGGTGTTTTCATCGTCTGCCGTCTCTATATATGAACACATGAACTTCATCTCTAGAGCTGCTTGAGAGTCTCTTCATGAGCTTTACACCGTTTAATTTGAGGAAAACTACTGTCAAATTCACACTGAAACTAAAACTGAAAGATCTTCGATACAAAACATTTTAACTTCAATAAATTATGACAGAAATATATCACTACTGTATACTAAACTGTACTTCTCAAAGCAATAATAATAATAATATTTCTAAGAAATATCATACAACCAAGATATTTTTTAATCCATGTTTTAAATTTATACAGTAAATTTATATTGTGTTATATTGACAAAACATAAAAATGCAAAGTTTTGTTGTAAATTAATTGTTATATTTCATTTGATTACATTTTAAAAGTTCATATAAATTTGTGTTAAATCATAAAACACGGAATCCCCAAAAAATGAAATGTAAACTTGTTTGTTCACAATTAAACTCCACAGAGTAGCTGCTTTTTAATTTAGAGTCCCATTAAATTTATTTTATTTTTCTCTAAATTCTGTGTTTTCCATGTTTACATTCATTCTCAAAGTCTAACAAATATGTGGAAAGCATTTCCTTCCCATTAATGGTAAATGAATATTGTGATAAATATCAATATCATATGATATGGAACAAAACATTGTGATAATATCTTTGGCCATATCGCCCAGCCCTACTTTATTAGATTGTGTGTATTTTGGGAAACTTACTTCTATACATTCCAAAGCATAATATCTTATTTTTTAACACCTCATTTCATAAAAACATATCATTCCTAATTATTTCAAACTGAAGAAATCGACACCCGTTCCGAGACACTGTGATGTCCGGTTCATGAACAAGCTGATTCTTTTCAGTGAACCTATTGAATCGATTCACAAATCACACTGAACGATTGATTCGCTAATTGGACTGATCTGATTGCAGCTGATTCAATGATCCGGTCTCCAGTTCACTGAAATGTTCATGTCTGACTCAAAATGGAGACTTCAGACTTTTTATCTTGTAATTCCAAGTTTATATCAATTTTGAGAAAAAAGACAGAATTTTAAGATATAAATCATTGTATTGTTTTTTTGTGAACTTCTAAGGCTTGACCCTTTTCATCTCTTCATCATCTCTTCCTGCACTTCTGTAGATCTGTTGGCAGTGTTGTGCCCTAAAGGACCTCTGCGTATCCTGGTAGAAACGGCTCAAGAGAGGAATGAACCCATTTTCCCAGCACTCATCTACTCCTGTAAGATAACCTCTCTGCACTTCTGTCTTCTCAGCCTGTGTGAACTCTGTGTTTTACTCGAGTGCTTAGTTGTTACTGTCTCATTTACATGTGCGCTTGTTTGATTTGTCAGCAACCATGGTGTGGCTGTTTAATATGGCGGACACTGCGGAGACCAGGAATAATTCCAGCCATCCAGTTCCTCAACAGGAGAACCAGGGTGAGTGTTCAGAGGAGCTGTACCACCACACATGCTCATGTATTCATGCTGCGTGTAATAATGTTCATGACACTGTTTCCTTGACAGAAGAAATGTTCATTTCAGATCTATGACTTAAAAAGATGTTGTTGTTGTTTTCATTGGTAAGGAGGAGCTCTTTGATTAAATATAATGTATATTACTGTTCAAAAGTTTTTTTTTATTATTATTGTTTGTTTGTTTTTGAAAGAGTCTCTTCTCACCAAGGCTGCATTTATTTGATCAAAAATACAGTAAAAACAGTGAAATATTATTCCAATGTAAATCAGCTGTTTTCTATGTGAATATATAGTAAACTGTAATTTATTCCTGTGATCAAAGCTGAATTTTCAGCATCATTACTCCATCATTAATCCTTCAGAAATCATTCTAATATGCTGATCTGCTGCTCAGGAAACATTTATGATTATTACCAATTTCATGTATCCTTGCTGAATAAAAGTATTAAACTCAATACTACAAATTAATAGTTAAACTCACCTTTTCCAGACCGCTGTAATCACAGTCAGTATGAACGTTCCCCTGTGGCGTCTCTCTGTCTCCTGTAGTTGCCGTGGCGCCCACAGCTCAGCCGGAGGATGATGGGGGTTTCACGCCAGCGTGGGTGGATCATCAGCAGCACCAGCTCGGCCCGATGCAGTCCACTGAGGATAGCAGACGAGAGATCCAGGAGATGCCCTCCGCACGTCCGCCACCTGTGGAAGATGAAGAAGAGAGTGAGTATCAGCAGGGTCACATGACCATGAGCTTTCTGCTCAAAACGTAGGGGTGTGTGATGTTTCTATATGATATAGTTACGCAATATCACATGAGCAAGTGTGAGGTTTTCCTGAATATCAACACGACTGCAAATGTGATATTGACTTTATAAAAACAGTTCATTAAACAAGGAGTGACTTGCTTTGTTGTTGAATAAATCAGGTGCTTGAATGAATCGGTTGAATGAATGACTCATCTATTGGCGGTTTTAGATTCATGTTTGAAGTATAACTTAATTTTTTTTTAATTATTAACTCACTGCACAGAACATGTAGAATATGAGTCATGGAGTCAGCTGTCAACAACAGGTCTAAACCAGTCAAAACACCAGCACAAAAACACACTCGAGACTATATTGAGATCTCATTTTTGTCAGTATCTCACACCCCTAGTGCTCAGATGACATTTAAAAAGAGTTCTGATTCAAGTGCTTGATCAACATGCAGTGACACGCTTGTATAGCAAGAGATGGATATAGTCATGAATTCAGAGGAAAAACATCTGAGGTTCGTGTTAATGCCTGGTGTGAACTGGACCTGACAGCATATGTGTGTATTCACACCACAGCTAATGCTCTAGTGCACGCTGTGTGAACAACACTGCTGTAAAATAATGCTCAATTGATGTATCAGCTGATATTCGGCTGTTGTAATGATCGTCAGCAGCCGATTACATTTGATCAGACTTTTATTTTACCAGCGCTAAGAACCCAGTCATGTTTACTGTGTACTGTAAGTAAAATGAGCAATGTCTGGAAGGGGTCATAGCCTAACACACAGCTTCTGCGACCAATTGTGAAGACCTTTAGCACACCCATTACTCCGACGTGCAGAGACCCACACTTGACATTTACTGTGAAATGAGACGCTGAAAACACTGATTCATGAAAGTAAACTTTGTTTTGCTTTGAAATGCATCAGACTATATACTTCAGCCTTTTGATTTGATAAGTGCTCAAGGCCATATCACGCTTTCGTTTTAGTTCGATTGACAGGCTCTTTGCCAAAGTGATGGCACAAAATACACCGTTAGTGATCTTATGAGAAATTAAAAATCTTTTAGATTCATTATAAAACTGTAGGGATTGATAAGACTGTGGAATCAAGGTAATTAATGGGAAACACTGCATAATAGGATTACAGAATCAAAGCCTAGTATATATCTGTTTACTATATGTGACCCGTGCTGGCAAAATGAGTCACAATGAGCAAATTTTCAAAAATGAGTAAAAAAAAAAAAATATTATTAAAAGACCTTCAAAATGATGAATGGTTTGTTGGAGTCTGAGCTACACCTGTTTGAGGTCAATTTTGAGGAAAAACTGAGTTAATGGTTCCAGAACACAGTCACCTAGAAACCACAGCTTAAAATCCCTGTTAATGACACCTCATTTGGCACACACCTCGTCAAAACCCATATCTATAGGAAAATATATATATATATTCAACTTTTAAAAATATTTTACTTCAATATTTTGAAGTACTGTAATTTTGTGTATATGTGTATATCGGGATTGCGCGCTGTCTTTGTGCGTGCACTTCGGATCTGTCAGTCAGCGCAAGTAAGATAGATTTGTTTACATCAGCATGAGTTTGAAAATCACATTTCATTGGTTCAGACTCATGCCATCAGAAATTCACTATGAATATTCACAAAGTTGGAATGCTGCGCTTTAAAACAATACCAAACTTTGTTTTAAAAGGGGAGGGGAAGCGCCAGTCGTTGAGAAGCGGGCAGAGGAAAACAGCATTTTTCATGGTCAAAGGAAAGGTGCTACTCTCAGAAAACATATGAATAAAGATACTTTTAGATGTTTAATTGCTATTTGAAGCATTGGGAGCACTAGACGATCACACTTTTGTGAAAATCTCAAATCCGACCAAAATCAACATTTTTGTCTTATTTTGCCTGTAGTTCGAAATTAGCCTGTGCACATTCTGACTCGTTTTGCCAGCGCTGGTCACGTATATCTCTGCTCGTAATGAGATATGTGATATGAAAAATTAAACTAATTGTTTAAATTATGTTGCCTATTATGGATGTTTTTAGAAAATCATTTGAAGTTGCATAACATTAACTGCAAACAAAACATTCACTGCCTGTTGTAGCCGTCTTAAGCAGGATTTTGTGCACTTACTGACGTGTGTGTGTGTTTCTCAGGGGGAGTGAAGCTGGGGTTGGGAGATTTCATCTTCTACAGTATGCTGGTGGGTAAAGCTTCAGCTACAGCCAGCGGTGACTGGAACACGACACTAGCCTGCTTTGTGGCGATTCTTATCGTAAGTATCCTTCAGAAAACTCACTAAATAAGGCATATTTCAGGTATTCTCTAGTCATGTACACTGGCCCCAAAAATTATTTGCACACTTAAGGGCGTTTTCACACCTGGCTTGTTTGGAGCGTTTGTTTTGGACCCATTTTTTCCCTTAGTTCAGTTTGTTTAGGCATATATATGAACATGCCAATCGCACTAGGATACACACCAAAAAAAATCTAATTAATCTAGGCCCTCTTGAATATGAACTCTGGGACAGACTGCAAGTGAACCACTTTAATGGAACATTAAACCAGGCAGTTGTTCCACCCTGACATTCCAATTGCTGTTTTTCAATTATCTCGACAGCTTTAAAACTACTGATATTTATAAAATTTGTTTATATGAAAGGTTTCAAACCTAAAATTATGCTATTAGTAATATTAAAAAAACTAGGTAA
The DNA here is from genome assembly GCA_037950675.1 of Hypophthalmichthys molitrix. Lineage (NCBI taxonomy): Eukaryota > Metazoa > Chordata > Actinopteri > Cypriniformes > Xenocyprididae > Hypophthalmichthys > Hypophthalmichthys molitrix. The sequence goes on from CM075508.1 coordinate 466,317, forward strand.
TATTAGTTTTTAATTTTTTTTAAACAGTTAATTTGTTCGGATAGTTGCACAACCTGACATTTTAGGGGTTTATGATAACAAAACATAAAATATGTATTATTTAAATGTACTAAAATTGAATTCAAACTAAATAGGTTTCATAGAATAAAGTGATGCATGTCATGAATTTTATCAAAATATTTTAAAAGGAAATAATGAGCTTGGACACAAAAATGTGCACGCCATGTCATTGACCCATTAACATATTTTGGCCTTGTGAAAGCTCTCTGTTCCGAAACGGGGATTAAAATTGTTACAATCTACAGATCTGAAAATGCCCTCAACATGAACCCATCTGAATGTGAAACAGAGTGTTAAGTGAGGAGAAACACTGGACTTGATTTTTGTCCAGGAGAATTTATTAAATTGTGAAGAGTAGTGACAACATCTGAAAAATAAAGTCATTTTAGAGGTGGAGCTGGTTATTATATTTAGATACTTTTGCACAGATGAATCGTTCACAATAAGACCAGAAGAAAGTGCATTTAATAATGTAATGGCATTAGATAATTTAAAGCGAATTATGTTAGAGTATTATTTGATCAAGAATGCAAATAACCTATTCACTTTTGTATTGGCATTTACAGTAGTCTGATTTTGTTTGTTTTTTCCTCAGGGTTTATGTCTAACTCTTCTCCTCCTGGCGATCTTCAAAAAGGCCCTTCCAGCTCTCCCCATCTCCATTACCTTCGGCCTGGTCTTTTACTTTGCCACCGATAACCTGGTGCGACCGTTCATGGATCAGCTGGCTGTTCATCAGTTCTACATTTAGAGAGGTCACTTCTCATGCACTCCACTCACAGCTAATTCCCAGAACCCTTCTTTCAGGGCACGTGATCCCTGTAAACTAGCACACCTTTCCTCTTCCTCTGGACACATGACTGGATTCGCTGTTTTTGGCATTGAATGACTCTTTATTAATTACAGTGCCTCTCCAGTGACTCATCTGATCCTGATATATAATTATTTTGGTTTTCCGAACATTTGTTTGTTGGGAGAAAACACAGAGACCATCAGGTCACCTTACATGTATGAATGCATTACCATAAGTGGATGACAGTGGTTAAGACTTAATTCGGAGTTTGATAAACTCTGTTGTATGGAATGGGACCAGAGCTTGCTTTGTCCTCCTGATCTTGGATTCACTCTCTAGGCATTATGTTAATTCCAGCTGCGATATAGCGAGCATTAACCCAAAGCTCTCTCAATGATATGGCTGCACGCACACAGGTAGGTATTGATGGCTTTTGTTGGTCTTCTGAGGGTGCCTGTGATGCTTTGAGTTTTCTTTAACACCAACAGAGTCCGTTCGACCATTTCAGACAATATCATATGTTCTGGTTAGCTCTAGCATTAAATCAAGTGCTGATCCAAGCTACTGTTTTGCTCTCCTAGAAAGTCTGGGAGCATAATTTTGGAATGTATAAACTTTCTCTTAAATTTCCTTCATGTTTGGACAAGATGTCTGGAGACTGTGCAGGAGCTGTTTGTTTGTTCTGTGTTTTTGTTTTGTTTCTCTTCTTTTTTTTTTTTTATTTACCAGCAAAACGGTTTATGAATGACTTTTACTTTCATATTACCCACACCTTTTGTCATTTCAAGAAAATGCAAATGTTTTGTAACTAAATTGAAAGATTCACAAATAAAGGGGTTGCTCTTGTGAGCAAATTTCAGTCTCCTGCATTATTTATCTGTCGAAAGAGTTTTAGAATTGAAGTGTTGTTCTTTTTTTCTTCAGCCCTGATTACACACTAGCCGTGTTTCCACTGTCACTTCCCGGGCCTCATCAGGGCTTCCTTGGGCCAACGGCCGGGGGTTATTGGCCTTCCGAATACCTTGGTCAAAAGCTGGGCCTTGAGGATGGGTCATGAACATGAACAAATACCGCTGCTAATATCCCATGTTATACCAGGTTACCAGCTAACCTCAACATTTAAGACATTTAAAACAATTTTTAATCGTGTATTTATTTTGTTTCATGTTTTATCGGTCTCCTGGTTCTTTTGTTGATACCGGACTAATGTTTTTTTTTATGTGAAATGGAAATTACTGTTACTGTAACCTCTTTTTATTGTAAAACATTGGTCAAATATCGATTCTGGAATCTTAAGTTTTTAAGTAAAGATCATATGTTTGCTTCTGTCTAGCTAGTTTTCAGTCAGCTGGTGAAATGGTGAGGTCATGTGACGTTCTGTGGAGGCGTGTTAAAGGATTAGTTCACTTCTGAATTCAAATTCCCTCATAATTCACTCACCCCCATGTCATCCAAGATGTTCATGTCTTTCTTTTGTCAGTCGAAAAAGAACATTCTAGGATTTTTCTCCATATAGCGGGCTTCACTGGGGTTCAACGGGTTGAAGGTCCAAATGTCAGTTTCAGTGCAGCTTCAAAGAGCTCTACATGATCCCAGACGAGGAATAAGAGTCTTATCTAGAGAAACCATCAGTCATTTCCTGGGAAATTTTAATTCTGAAGTGAACTAATCATTTAAGGGCGGGTTTTAGGGTAGTGCTGTGGATCTACTGGCCTGACAATGGAAACGCAACTTGATATTGGTGCTTGAGGTCCGAGGTTATTGTCCCTGCTCGACACGTTGTTAACCCTGGCTTGCATTGGCCCGACAGTGGAAAAGTGTCTACTGAGTATACAGTAAATATCATGTAAATGGGGGATCCAAACAGTGTTGTGATTCAATCATTCACACCACATTTGGAGGCAGTCAAAAACGTGACAATGAATTTGTAGTGCAAGGCCACCAAAAGAAAATGTATTATTCCTGCAACACACTCTGACAAAATCTTTTGTTAACCAATGAACACATTGCTTTTAGAAGATGTTTGCAGGACAAATGTGTGAACCACTTTTAAAACGTTTTTATATTAATTTGTTACCATCAATTCAATACAATGGTGTATGAAAGAGTATTTAACCTGCAATGTTACCTAACACATTTGTTTACCTGTAGTAAATCTGTAGCCTTCTTGTGCAAGGTTTATCTGAACTGTCCAATATTGAGGACATTGTGTCTGTGACTAATCTCATGTAATTGTGTATCACTGTGGGGCTCATTGTTTTTGACCTTTTGTTCAGTCTCCCTGATGCTTAAGGGCCTGAAAATGGTGGGAACATTTCAGAAATTCCAGAATATTGTAGGACTGTCGTCCCCTTTACCAAGTCCCTGACCCTTTGGAACTGGCATGTTGCCTGAAACTCTGGAGGTAGTAGTGGTTTCCCTGGGAACCTCTTGGCATGGCATTCACTCTCCTTCGTGATTGGACCTTGGTGTTTTGCGTCAAGCTGAGCCTTCACGTTCCACCTCAGCCTCTCACCTGAAGTCTACAATTATCTTGTTCATCAAATCAACAGAGATTATTTTACAAAAACACATCACGTACTGGCACGTCACTGATGCTATTGTAACCCAGGCTGACAGTAGCGAGTTTGTCCGTCCCCCCGGCAACTCACTCCAGCCCACCGCCTCGAGCGTCCATGGCGACAGACTCTGCTCAGAGTCAGCCATGCTCGATTGCACCGCAGATTCCCCACAAGGCTCTTTGACAATGTCAGTTGTTCAGGGAAGAAGGAGGTGTAAACCAGTTAACGTTCAACAATAACTTTAATCATATTAAATAAACACAAAACAAAAGTAAAAGCAGCAGCCCATCATGGGTGACTGCTACACAAACACAAAAAAACACATAATGTAAATAGTCCAGGCCTGGTCCTCTCTCATCCTTCACTGTCATCGCTTCTCCTTTTATGCTTCTGAGCTCCTCCACAAGATCCGAGACCGCGTGTGGCGTGCAGGTGACGCTCATTAGCAATCACGCCACCGGCCTCGCGCTGTCCTCACTGCCCTCAGCCTCGTCCTGCTTGCCACACATGGTTTTAACAACAGTAGGGTTTTGGGCTTGATTCCCAGGGAACGCATGAACCTGATATGTACAGTATACCTTGAATGCAATGTAAATCATTGCAAGCATCTGAAAATATGAAATGAGATGCCAGAACATCACAGAGAATGGGGGATGTACTCTTACGTCAAACTTGTAGTTGGTTCAATTCAGTTTGATCTTTAAAAGAAATTTATTTATGCCAGTGTGAGGAAAATTTGATCACTCATTGTTTTGATAGCCTGTCCATTGATTTCCCGGTAAGGTATTAAGCTGGCTTACTTGAGGCCATGCAAGGCTGTAAGACACTCTAATCTCTTGAGGTGAGTCTTGAGCACTTAGACCACCAAGACTACAGGAGATGTGGCTAAGGATAGCTCCTCTAAGGGGATTACCAGAAGTGCGAGGGAGTGTCCTATGACACGCAAGACAAGCCGGCACTGAAGGATTAGGCCATAAGTGATTAGTTGGGACACGTATCCCGAGTCACACCGCAGGCACCAAGGACACAGCCACTCTTACACTCTGCAACTTAGTCCTGCACCTTCTACTCACAACCATGTCGAAGGAAAAACTAGAAGGTCTGGTGAAGCGCATGGAGGTGACCCTCGTGGAGATGGAGCAGCTGAAGCTGCACTGTGGCCGGCAGAGTGAGGAGCTGAGCCAGCTAGTAGTGGAGCTCCGCCGGGAGAACCAGGAGCTTGCCGAGAAGTACAACCAGCTGGCGCAGGACATGAAGGAGGCTAAAGAAATCATCGAACAGTTGCAGGACACCAAGTACGCTTTCGACGCAAAGGAGAGACAAGCCCAGAAGCTCAGCCGACAACTCTGAAAGACAAAAATCGAACTGGTGACCCAACGTTTACTAGTTGAATGTGGCACGTTATTGGGAATATAATTAATTGCAGAGACCTGTTACAAAAAAAGCGGAGAAAACTACGTGGATGTGGAAATGTATTTGTAATGATTACACACTGTGTGCTCCTGCTGCGGGTGTTTTAGTGAATCAATGTCAAATATGCCAATACTGATGTTGATTTAAATGAACTTGAGTTCACCCTGTAAACGTTTGGTTTCAATGCAATGGAAGATGGACAAAACTGCAGATTATTATGGTTGAAAAAGGGACATGGGTCAAAACAAAGCCTTGGTACTAGAATACTTAGCTTGAAATGTGAAGGTAGTTGTGGAACTGTGACAATGATGAAGCATTTCGTAAAGTGAACCTCTGTGTTTTAGCAAAGTAAAATCAGACTGTAGTTGATTAATGCCTGAACACATGATCAGACTACAAAGGATTATCTAACCAAATGTAAAATCGCTGAATCCTGCAGGAGACTGTACATGCAAGGTCAGTTTTGAAATAGTCATGGAAACGCTCTCTTTTGGACCCTGAAGGGCGGTGGTTAGATTGTAGGTTGCGCCAACATGGGTATTGGTGCCCTGTATAGTTACAAAGATTATATCCAAAAATATCCCATTCCAGGTAATCGGTTTAGAAAAATTACTAGATCAAGCTTTGCTTTCTGCATTGATTTTCAAAATGACTTTGAATGACTTGAATGACCTTGAATAATTGTTTCCTTGTCCTATACTCTAAACATTACACAAGTAACTCCTCTATTAAAGAGAAAAAATGATGCTTCTCTAATGCCTTTTTGGGCCCTGTCACAATATGCAATATGTTTTTTGTTTGAAGCCAGGGCCAGTAATTTACCTGTTCCCAAGCCCTACCTTTTTTTAAAGTCCACTTTATTTTCTTTAACACAGTAATCCACTATTTGCACTGTGGTTTCACATTAAAAATTTGTCAGTAATTTGTAAAATATTGGTATAAATCATAATTTTAGGTTAAAATGTGGATTTAACCGTGTGTCATTTCATCATATCACTTTTGGATCATCATTTTTCAAAGACCCATACCTTACTATGTCCATACACAAATTCTTCTGAAACCACCAATCTCTTTGTACGTCCTCATACACTGGCAAATGAAGTAATTACGCTATAGTGTAGACTACATAGCCTGCAGAGCATTGTGGGATTTGTATACCACCCTGGAAGTCATTGAATAAAAGCCACTAAGTCCAGCAGATGAACAGCAGTCTTGCTGTGATATGACCAGTGTTATGAAGCTGTGATGTATGTTATGATTTCTAATGCTAGATTTCTAATGCTGATTCTCTGCATATGCTGGTTTATGCAGTGTGAATGAATGTCATTACATGAAATCATGTATTTACCTTTAAAAATGTCAATATTATTTTTAATGTTTAGTGTTAATGTGTGATTGTCATTTCAACAAAACTGAAAAAGGTCTTCGGATTTAACACATTATATTGAAAAAAACAAACAAACAGATTTTGTATGTAAATTGACAGAAATGTAGTTTCTCTGTGGCTAAAATGTTACTACACCCCATGCCTTTATCACAGGATCATGTGTGAAATTAATCACTAATCCCATTCCCATGAGCCGTAGTGAGATAAACCAAAAGAAACCCCATGCTAACCCTAAAGCATGCTGCATGGATGATTTCATGATGCTTTTCTGCCTCGGCAGTTTGTCATTGAGTTGATCAGAGTGTAAATGAGATGATGATGAAGGTAAATCCTGTCAATACCAGCTCCTGAAGCTAGAGGGTGCAGCAAGAGTCCAACAAGGCAAATGCATGTCTTGTTGAACACCTGATTACACAGAATAATGAAAATTAATTATTAGATCACCTCCATTTTTGTTTAAATAAATGCTAAATATGCAGTCCTAGAAGTTACAGTAAACCGTTACTGAAAACTAGACTTGAATATTCAATTAAACAAGCATTTTACTCAAAAACACCTGAGTGAAAGTAAAATGTACAACTTTAAATTGTTTAGTATTATAAAGTAACCTAGCAAAACTGAAAACAATAGAGGAGGTTGTTGTTTAATCATTTTGAATCATCTTAAATTGCATAAAATGTTTTGTCGTATTAATTTGAATGGATTCATTTTTCAACACAAGACTAGTAATGCACTAACAAAGTAAACAGAGTCAATCTTGATTTCATGTGGACTTCAAACGGGATGAAAAAACAGTCCTGTCCGATCAACGCACATGAAAGTGTCATTGTTTTTTAATGAATAGCGTGAGTGAATGATTCAATGACTCACTCATAAAGAAAGTCACTTATTATCGCCACCTGTTGAAGTAATGATGGAAATCTCCATCACAGTACTGGCTCCAATACTGTCTGTATGAACGGGTTCGAGGACCAGCGGGCACGTGCACACTGCAGTGTTTCTGGAGTTACATCTGCACTTAAATAAACAAAAATATATGTCAAAATAGAAACGTAAATTCAAATGTTCTTTTCATGACGTATTTATTATATATAATTCATGCCCTCAACATATTTTTGAAATGTTGTTGCAATTAGATATTTGTGAAAATAATGAGTTGTATATTTTGTTATTTTTGATATGGTGTATTCATCATGTTCAGGAACTCATGAGAGATGTAGAGGAAAACTTTCCAGTGTAAGTTCAATTCATTAGATATTTATGAGTATAACGTGAAGTATTTATTAAATTAGAAGCACCATACTTAGGTTTGAGCTTAGCTCTAGGAGGAGTAACAATTTTAGTCTCAGAATAATAATAATAATACGTTTAAATAGAAGTTGTAAGGTATGCTATTTATAGTTATCTTGGTATTTTTGTTAGGGGAGTTTTTCCCCACTCTTTTCTCAGTGCTGCTGTGTGTGTGTGTGTGTGTGTGTGTGTGTGTGACGCACTGTGGACATTTAACGCCAGTCTTCTCTCACGCGCCTCAGAGAGAGAACGGAGAGTTCAGAGAACAGATTCATCACCGTGAGATGCGAACATCAGCTCTGTTTTCTTTCGACTGAAAAAAGTGAGTTATATGTGTGTGATGTTTACTTCTTTCAGTGTGTTTTCTGTGTGAGACAAAAAGTTTTTGACGTTCTCGCTGAAACGAGCAGTTGTGTTGAGTGATAGTTTCATCTCTGATGGGGGTTAATGTGTTTAACTGTTTAATTATTTATTAAAAAGAGTCTTAGCAGTTTTGTTCATCTTTGTTCATATATATACTTTATAACCGTTTTTGTTATGTCGCAATATTTTAATCACCCTTTACAGTTAACGTTACTTCAATAGTCCCGTGTTGTTTATTTAATTAACAACATTATTTAATTAACATGCTGTTTAGTTTTAGATGCATACGGTCCTGACAGTCATAAACTGGTTTCTTGTCAGATTTGTAGTCTTGGTATATTTGTAGTTGTATGTTTTGGCAATATGTGATGACTGTTAATGGGAGAGATTACATAAGTAAAGTTTACATCTGTGGGCTCAAAATCACCTCTAGGCTTCTTCTCACTTCAGAAAGTCTCATCTTAGAGCAGTGTTGGCAGGTGGCAGCACGCTCAGACGCAGCAGAGCAGCCGTTTCTCATAAGATCATTGGTAGCTTGTTTCAGGCTGATAGAACATGATTTCTGATTGCTTGATTACTCAGAAGTTTAACGTATATTGGTGGATATTGAAGAGCTTTCACTGTTGGCAGCCCCAGATGACAGTTCTGGTCATTTCCTTCAAACAATCGTGCCACACATACAGATCTGATGCTGCAAACAAACCACATCACTGCAACATCACACACATTCAGACATTATGAACTGGCATGTGGGTTTGAAATGAGCACAGGATGATGAATTGGGATTTGAATTTGGATGATGGGAAGAGAAATTTAGGTCCTGAATTGTAATGTAAAAAAATTCAACACAGTCACACGATAAGGAGTTTTTGATATGTAGAGTAATATTTTTTCTCAACTGATTCAGCTGAAACTAAAGTTGAGTTGAAGCTATGGTTGACCACCTGAGGCAGATTTTGGGTCAGTTGATTTTGGGTTTATTTGCGATAACAGTAAATCTTAGTCTCTGAAATTCTGGCAGTGTCAGAAATTTTGCATCACAGTCATGAAAGTGCTTCTGTGTTCTACAAGGTTATTGGGACCTAAGGCTTGGTTACGATGTGCATTATACAGTCTGATGTACAACCGTTTCAATACCGTCAAAATAAGTGATACAACCATCAAAACTGTATCTTGTTTGCTACTTCAGTTCTAATCAGTATTTGAATATGAATTTTAAAGACTGAAATACAGTATATGACTTTTGATAGGATGATTTACAATCATAAAAATAAAGGTTCAGAAAGGGGGTTTCTACAGCGATGCAATAAACCCGTGAAACACCAAACCAACGTCAAAGAACTATAGAGGTGAGGAAAATAACTGTCTATATCAGCAGGTATCAATAGTTTATATTCATCATTCAAACAGCGCTTGCTTACCATTTTGAATATGAATCATGCTGATCGCTTTCTTCATTCCAGGTGGCTCATGTTGTTATGGAAATATTTGGAAATATTTACAGCCTTCTGTCTGTACCGTCTTGACTTCTTTGCTCGCTGTCATCACTTTCACTTTTATTCTCATGCACTGACTCATTTGCTAAACTGAACAGTTAATCAGAGTGATCTTCCTCACCGGCAGCCCGACTACAGCCGACATGTGGAACACACTGCAAAAACTAGCCTGACAGACGCTCAATGGCCATTAGAAGAATCAGTTTTGGTTCCTCAAAGAACCTCTCTGTGAGCAGTTCTTAAAAGAACCATTTTTTTTTTCTCAGTGTGAAGAACATCTTAATAATCTGAAGAACCTTTTTCCACTTTAAAGAACCTTTTGTGCAATGGAAAGGTTCCATGGATGTTAAAGGTTCTTCTTGGAACCATCAATGCAAATAAAGAACCTTTTTTTTTTTAAGACTGTACAGTCTGGTCGAGTCAACACTAGTTGACAAATTTCAGATCCAGTATACAGATTTTTGGAAATCTGACCAATTGACGAATTTCACAGAAAATGCATGTATGATAGGCACAGATTTATTTTTTTTTTTTTTTTTTGACTTCAGACTGAATCAATCCAGGATATTAAACATGTCTGGTATTTTGAGCCAATTTTAGAGCACGTTTTAATTTGTTTCTGAGCGAGTTTGTTGTGTTTGGAATGACTTGAAAGTTTGGAAGTGTGTCGTTTAGTGTTTGATGCCCTGTTTTTTTTTTTTTTTTCTGTAACCAAGTAAGCATGCTTCATGCTTGTCTGATAGATGTTCAGGGATGTGGATTGGTCAGTCTAGGGTACCAAATAAACAAACAAGCAAAAAAAATGTTGATTTGCATGGTGATGAGCAAATGTTAAATCTCAAATAACGCTTTAAAGGGGCTGTTTGGGAGGCGTTTCCACTAATGTTTTTTTTTTCTTTCTTTTTCTTTTCATAATTCATGTTTTCAGATGAGGTGATGTGTCTTGTCTGTTTGAGCATGCACAGCTTCAGGGGCTTTTCCAAATCAACAGAAAACTAACACACACCTTTGTCTGTTGCAGGACGTTGGGTGTGTGATCACTGAATTGGCACAATACAGGTATGTTTTACACTTGTCATGTGGGCATAATATTGTGTGGCGCAGGTGTTGTCTTTTCATCATATCTGCCGTGTGCTGTACTATAGCGCTGCATCAGTGAGGATTCTTCAGGAGCGATCAGGATGCTGTCGTTTGTGGTCTGTCTGCAGCTGTTACTGGCTTCTGTTTTTACGGTGAGTGAAATACTGCAGTACACTATAACCAATGATGGTTCAGCCAATAAATTACACTTGCTTCACCATGAAATGTAGATTACAGCTACGAAACCTGAAACAGAGACGTGTAACTGTTTAGGAACCAGTACATGCTGTAAGAGAACAAACCTTATCTACTTTTCTACTTTTAAAATCAAGATTTTACCAGATATACACGTAATGTCATGTGTGTGTGTGCTGTAGAGACACGCTGGATGAAGGAATAGAAAATCAAAACAGTCTTTATTAATATCCACCCACTAAAACTCAGTAGATAACAGAAACACAACCACTTAACATCGACATACATCACAACGAGGAAGAAAATATCTCTCGCTACTTCTGTTTCGTTGCATTTTTAACTTCATGTGTTATTTGATAGAAACATATGATTTCTTAACTGTTTATAGCAACCCACTGGTGATTTCTGGGATGAGTGGAGTCCGTACGGTGAATGCAGTCGCAGCTGTGGCGGTGGGGTTACCCTGAGGACCAGGCGATGTGTAACCCAGCGGTAAGTGGACTTTGTCTTTGAGAGACTCTTTTATTTACTGTAATTGTAATAACACTTGAGTTGTGTCACCCAATGTTTCAAGGGTAGAACAGATGTCAAGGAGTTTATAGTTCACCTCTTCTCCTTTATAGAGAAGCCTCATGGGAACCATGCCTGTCTTCTGGTGTTAAGTGATATAAATAATAATAATAAGATATTATCTTACAGTCTTAACTCTTTCCATGCCATTGATGAAATGTTCCGTCATTTATGACACAAGGCTTCCCCGCCATTGATGAGTTACTCTGGCAATTTGTGTTTTCGCTGTTATACGGTAGGGGGCGCTGTTATGGATCTTCAGAAACAGTACAGCATCTCTGAATGCAAAAACAAGCAAAGAATAAGATCTGCATAAACCAGAAGGTGGATGTGTACGAGGGGTTTACTTTGGGGTGTTGATGGACTCCATCTCTGATAATTCATGTTTTGATCATCGCTCTGAATCCGATCTGGACGAAGTCTTTGACAAAAATGTGATTTTCTCAGTTTTTTTTTTTTTTTTTTACACAAATTCAAGTTTTGATTAAAAAAGAATGAAGCTAGAATACTTTTGTTTTCTGTTTAAAAGCAGAGGCTCTGTTCTTCAGTGTTTAGATTCAGTGTCTGCAGTGTTTGTCATACAACAAAATATTCTGGGCATGAAATTTGTGAATATGATCAAAAACTTAAAAACTGGCAACTTAAAACTAAAACGCTGACAGGGAAAGAGTTTCAAATGCACAAAAGGTTCTTTATAGTGGACAAAGTTTCTTTAGATTATTAAAATATTATTTACACTAAAGGAAAATGTGTTTCTTTTAAGAACTGTTCACTGAAAGATTCTTTATGGAACTCGAAATGCTTGAAACAGTTCTTTTGTCACACACACTGGTTTAGTCAAGTATGCACTTTAAGTGGAACTTGTTACATTGTATAATTATGTGTTTGAGTGATAGAGACTTGGCTTGGGAAAGTCTTCACCAGGACATTGAGAGCTTTGGCCATAAATCTGGGTGTTGGAATCTGGTCTGCTTGTTCTGTCTTGCATTTTACTCTGTGAATGGTGCTTATGAGGAAGATTGTCTATCAACTTACCACTCCTCTTTAAATTATTTGCCTAGCCCATGTTTAGTTAAATTATACTTCTGTGGTCTAATACAAACCCATTGCCCATGCCTATAGAAACTGAACAATGCAAACGGTATTTCTACCAGTCAGAATCTGTTCTGTCTGATGTAGGCTACTGTATCTGAATGAAGTTACAATGCATGCATGATGCGTCGAGAATTCTAACAATCTATGTGTGTCAGAGTTTCCCAGAAACAGTTTTGACATTGATCTCAGTAACTTGGAAGAAATTTGAGCCCCTAAATACACTTCTCGCTCAACACTAAAACGTCCCCCTGAGGCGATCTTTCTGAGACTTTCAGACATCTCTCTTCCAGCTTGTTGCAAGTGTTTATACCTGTGCGCTCTAGTCTCGCTGGGTGAATGAATCAGGCACCACACCCTGACTTTTTCCTTGCAATATTACTGTCTGTCATGTACTGACTTAACATTTAGAAATACTGGAAAGTCCATGCAGCTGTATCCGCTTATTAATAATGTTATTGATGTATGAGTACAGAAGAACAGGATGACGTGGAGCAGACAGGTTGAGGTATGAAGTAGTGCAGAGTTTGTTGTGTCTCAGAAGAGATTGAGGCATCAGCCCTCAACACACCCATAGACACTTATTATCTCTGTGCATGTGTGTGTCTGTGTGGGTGTGTGTTTCTTTAGTGAGGGTGTGCGTTTGTATGCATCCTTAGACATGTCTATAATATGAGACACTTGCTATTTTAGGTTTTATTTTTTTGCACTTTGGGGGTCATTTAAAGTCCAAACGAGGCATTCTGAGTATGGTTCACTTTAAGTCTGCAGTGTGGTTCACTTATAACATGCATCATGTTGTGGTCGACTGATAAGGCCAATATTATCTGCTGATATTTAGCATATTTAGTTTTTAATTATCAGCATCAGGCTTGGCCAATAAGTGTTGTGAATGGGACTTTTATTTTGACAGCGCTGTGCCATCTTTGTACATCTTTGTACTCATCTGTCCTCTCTCTGCAGGACTGATGGTGGTCACAGCTGTGTGGGTCCAGATAAGTCCCATCGCTCATGTAATATCCAGGTACACACCGAAAGCTCTTCTGCTCAATGACCCATGTGAATCTTATTTAAATCTTTATTTAAATATCTTAATTAAATCTTATACTTGATCAATTAATGGCATTGATATATTTGAGAATTTATTCTTTTTTAGCATTGTATATTGATTTTTTTGTTGTTGTTTTTTTTTTGACATAATTAATATTTACACTATGGTTTAAAAGCTTGGGGTCTCTTCAAAAGTCTCTTCTGCTCATCAAGCCTGCATTTATTTAATCAATAATACAGTAATAAAAGTGATATTGTGAAATATTATTCCAATGTAAAACAGCTGTTTTCTAAGTGAATATATAGTAAAGTGTAATTTATTCCTGTGATCAAAGCTGAATTTTCAGCATCATTACTCCAGTCTTCAGTGTCACATGATCCTTCAGAAATCATTCTAATATGATGATTTAGATAATGTTGAAAATGGTTGTGCTGCTTCATATTTTTGTGGCAACAGTGATACTTTTTATTTTTAAGGATCATTTGATGAATAGAAAGTTTAAAATAATTATTAATGTCTTTACTGTCACTTTTGATAAATACAATGCATGCTTGTTGATTAAAAAGTATTATTTTTTTTAATCTTTCTGACCCCAAAGCTTTGAACGTTAGTGTATGTGATCTGAATTCTCTGAGTTATCAGGACTGTCCGGAGGGTTCCAGGGATTTCAGAGAGGAACAGTGCTCTCAGTTTGATGGCACTGATTTCCAAGGAAAGCGCTACAAATGGCTGCCATATTATGGTGGTATGTACAGACAGGAAGGGATTTTCTGTGTCAGGGATGATAGTTCACCAAATTATTGACTATTGTACAACTGGAAGTTTAGCAGAATGTTCATTCACACAATAACAATAAAATAGTGATGCACCAACATGATTTTCATGTTCATTTACCCGAAAATAAGAATTATTTAATAATCAATTAATCAAATTTATTTAATAATTAGCACTCAAATAAATATATAAAAATATAAATTGCACATAAGACAGTTTTTATATAAACTTTCTAAATATATAATTATACATACATTAATCGAGACAATAGGTTAAGTAAAAATACAATGAATTGGTAATGTTGCATGATATATTGTTCACAAGCTGTTTTATTGACGTCTTTCTGCGGTTGAAACACAGATTGATTGATTACATGAGACATGATTCAGTTCAGTGAGTTTTTCTGTATCTTCTGATGTTCATTCATGTTTATTTGGTGCTGTAACTATAATAAAGAGGAAGACTACAGTGATCTGTCACCACACATTTAAGAGCCACAAAACCACATTTATTGACTGAATTTCGTAAGAAAATAGACAGAATTGGAAAGATGTGTCTTTGTTTCACATCAAAAGTAACAAAGCACAAAGGTTAATGTGATTATTGAATGGCAGGCGCTACACATAATGTTTACTGAAGTTTTGTTCACACATCAACTGAAAAGAGCACAGACTAAAAGATCTTGCTTCATCAAAATGAAGATCGATTCACATCAATAAATCAGTATTGTCAAACCAGCGCTAGCGTCCACGCAGCAGACATGTTTACCTGTTAAAGATCATGTAGATCTAAACAGTGTTTTATCTCTTGTGTTTTGGCTCTTTGACAGTATTCTGTACAGGTGACAATGCTGATGTTAAGCTGTAGCTTCTTTCTTCTGTTCAGGAGAGAATCCCTGTGAGTTGAACTGCATTCCCAGGGGAGAGAATTTCTACTTTCGCCACAAGTCTGCGGTGGTGGACGGCACACCCTGCCACCCTGGAGGAAAGGACATCTGTGTGGACGGGCTCTGTAAGGTTAGCACAGCAATCTTCTAGAACACTCAATGTTATCGCTTATTTTAACCATCTTACTTTTACATTTATGCGTTTAGCAGACACTTTTATTCAAAGTGACTTAAGGCAGGTACACACCAAACCGAAAGCAGACTGCGGGGTTGGTTCACGTCGGCAGCGTCTGGGTCCAAAGTTGACCTGACACACCAAACCGACGCTCGACAGCCGACGGCCAAGTAGCACGTCAGTTCTGCGCCTGCATAAGATGAAATGCCTTTCCGTACCAGCAGGTGGCAGTAGCTGAACAGCCAATCAGAATGATCAGATGGCCCAACGGACCGACGAGCTCCGACACCAATTCAACATGTCGAATCGGCTGAAAAAAAAGCCGACGAGGACCAACTTCAGCTGACGGTGTGGAACACACTGAGAAAAACTTGGTGTGTTCCTGCCTTTAAACAAGAGGATCAATAGAAGAGCCACTAATATTCGTAATAACAATACCAACTTACCTGAGTGCAGACTAAATCTTTTTTTTTTTTTTTTTTGTCAAAAAAGTGGTTAATTTATCATAGTCATTAGTGATGCACTGAAATTATTTATTTAATGAAACATCAAAACCGAAATTAAAGTTCTCATTTAGCCAAAAACCAAAACTAATAATAAAGTTTACTTAATAATCAATTAATCAAATTTAATAATCAGCACTCAAATAAAAGCTGACTTGTATATAAAACTTTAAATTGCATATTGTAACACGTGGTTGAAATCAAAGTAGAGGATGCAGGATCTAGGTGCGGCAGAACATTTATTAAATAAACTCCAAAACAGACTTAATAACCAGGCAGGAACAGAACAAAAACAACAGTGTACTGTATATGCAACAGAGAACTGACAACTGAACTGAACAAACACAGGGCTTAAATACACAGAACTGAGGAGCTAATTAATGAGACACAGCTGAACTCAAACACTAATCAAATCAGAAACCATAGTAACAAACAAGTGGCGGGAAACTGAGAATAAAGACATGAGAATGTCAAGACATGAACAACTAAACAGAACAAAACACAACTCAAACCGTGACACATATAAGGCAAATTTTTATGTACATTTTTAATATTATATTAGTTTGTTGTTGAAATATAAACATTTAAACGGTGGCTGTAATTAAAACTTGTTTTCATGACAGATTTATTCAAATATACATTAAATACTAAAGACAACAGGTTAAAATAGCAAAAATAAAACAAATATGTAATTTAGTAGTGCATATATTTAGCCAAAAGCGCCTCTTTAGACTTATTATTTCTAGTTGACTAACGAGTTTATGGACATTGAATGGCTTTCCTGAGGTAAACGTGACATCACGTGTTTACAAGCGGTTAATTTATGCGATTGAAACAAGAATTTTGAACCTGACTTCATCTAATGTTCACATTTTTGTTCTAGACATTTATGCAAATTAGTGCATATTTAATTAGATAACACCTTGTTTGCATATTTAAACAAAACATTTCAGAAAACTTGTAATACAAACAATTTTTAATGTAATCAATCAACTGGGGAAGTATGGTGATATCTATTAGTTAATTTTTTACCCTATTCACCTGGGGTGTCTCGCCTTAAAAACCTTTCAGATACACTGAAGACAGGGAACAGTGAAAACGGCAACTTTATTTATTGTGTCAAAAAATGTAAGAGCCTTTAATTGCCTGTTTGAGATTTCTCTGTGGACATGGAGAGGCTTATGGGTGTGGAGTTAAACAATAGAATGCAAAAAGCATAGCCTCAAAACATTGTCCCTGTATTTTGCTGTGACTGTGAAGGGTGTGTTGTGAGAACTTGCTCTGTTTCTGTCCTTTGTCTGCTCACAGCGTCTCGGCTGTGATAACATGCTGGAGTCGCCCCAGGAGGAGGACCCCTGTCTACAGTGTGGAGGAAATGGACAGTCATGCAGTCTAGTCAAAAACAATTTCTCAATGCCCAACCTGCCCAAAGGTAAACTCACCTAAGATCCAACCGGATTTAGAAATATATGGACAAATATGCCTAAAAAAGTAGTTTTACCCCCTACCTACAGGTTACAATCAAATGTTCATCATCCCCGTTGGAGCTACCACTATTAGCATCAAGGAAACTGTACCAACACGCAATTACCTTGGTGAGTGTATGTGAATGCGATCTTAATCCTAATCTTTTCATCATCAGCATCAACCTTTTTATCATTACACTTTTTTTCTCTAACAGCAATCAAGAACCTGCGTGGTGAGTACTACCTCAATGGACACTGGGTGATTGATTTCTCTCGTGCCGCACACATTGCCAGCACCGTGCTGTATTACCAGAGGGGAACAGAAGGGGAAAAGACCGCCGAGATAATCACTGGCCGTGGCCCTACAACTGAGCCTCTGGTGATAGAGGTGAGAGCCAGTTTCAGAGTGAAGCACAGCACTGTGTTCATTTATACGTGTTCAGCTCATGATCCACCAGTGTTTTCAGTCTCAAGCTCAACATGAACTCCATCTGCATTGGCTTTGAGTTTGAGTCACTTCATTGTGCATTTAGGAATGAAACATGCACCAACCATCTTTACAAACTTGTAATGAGAAGCACATATAAACAAAAGAGAAGCTTTTAGGGCTCCCTTACAGCAAAAGTGGTTTAACGTCTAAGAGACAGCCAATATATATCCAAGACCACTGCAATGCACTGGAACCTAAACATGCATGCACCTTTTTTTTTTTTTTTACATTGAATACTTTGAGCATCAGTGTCTGTTTATCTACAGCTAATCACTCAAGAGGCCAATGAGGGCGTGGAGTATGAGTATTATCTGCCTAACGGACGCTTGACCGAGGGCTACTACTGGAGCTATGGCTCCTGGTCTGCCTGCAGCAAAGAGTGTGGCTCAGGTCAGTGTCAAAGGAAGTCTGTCTGTGTGTCACTTCATGCAAGACACTACAGACCACAAAACTATTAATTTTGTAGGCACTGGTCTAAAAAAATAAAAAATAATAGATATCACCATATTTTAATCTAATCAAACCTGCCAAGTGTGAAACACCCTTAAATTTGTCCTAAATGTACTGTGATTAATCAACTGGTGATATCTATTAGTAGTTTTACCCTATCGTGTCTTAAAGAGTGTCACTGTGAATTTGGAATTACTGCCAGAAACAGCCAGTAAGGCTTTTTACATGAGCTTTTTGTGAATTTTGTTAAAAGTACATTTATTGGTGAAGATTTGTCACCAACACACTGGACTAAACTGAACGGGATAGGTAGGGTGTGTTTCGAGGCAAACAGTTACAGCAGAGCACTACATGTTGAGGTATTTAAGCTCAAAAGTGGCACTGTTTGAAAAGCTTGAAGGGGGTGTTTAATTTTTGGCATATTTCATCTCTGATGAAAGGCCAGCCTCATCAGGAGTGTCTAGGCAATGTGGAGGTTATTTCAAGGGGCATCAGGAGAAATTGCTGTTGAGAAGCGTATCATCACAGCTTGGAAGGACTACTCTTCGTGGCTTCAAATAAGATGACATGATAATCCAATGACGTATAATAACAGTCTTTATGAATATCTAGAACAAGGAAAGCAGAAAAAGCCTGTGTGCCAAGATAGAGCAGCCTATCCTTAAAGCATGTTTACACCATGGACAATTACTATAAAGTTTTAATATTTTTAAAGTCCCTTGTGTATCTAACACTGTGAGAATCCTGGTTCATTAACAAAAATGAGTTATTAAGGGAACTAATTACAAAACAGAAATACATCTTTCATTTTGCATTTTTAGTAGTTTTAGGTTATTTTAAAGGGGTTATGAATTGAGAAATTCTTTTCCTTGAGCTTTTGATACACTATATTGCCAAATGTTTTGGGACGCCTGCCTTTACGTGCACATGAACTTTAATGACATCCCATTCTTAATCCGTAGGGTTTAATATGGAGTTGGCCCACCCTTTGCAGCTATAACAGCTTCAACTCTTCTGAGAAGGTTTAGGAGTGTGTTTATGGGAATTTTTGACCATTCTTCTAGAAGCGCATTTGTAAGGTCAGGCAGTGATGTTGGCGAGAAGGCCTGGCTCACAGTCTCCGCTCTAATTCATCCCAAAGGTGTTCTATCAGGTTGAGGTCAGGACTCTGTGCAGGCCAGTCAAGTTCCTCCACACCAAACTCACTCATCCATGACTTCTGCGCACTGTGTGCCTCAGCATGCGCTGACGCCGCTCTGTGATTTTACGTGGCCTACCACTTCGTGGCTGAGTTGCTGTTGTTCTTAATTGCTTCCACTTTTTTATGATACCACTAACAGTTGACCGTGGAATATTTAGTAGTGAGTGAATTTCACAAATGGACTTATTGCACAGGTGGCAACCTATCATGGTACCACGCTTGAATTCACTGAGCTCCTGAGAGCGACCCATTCTTTCATAAATGTTTGTAGAAGCAGTCTGCATGCCTGGGTGCTTGATTTTATACACCTGTGGCCATGGAAGTGATTGAAACACCTGAATTCAGTTATTTGGAGGGGTGTCCCAAAACTTTTGGCAATATATTGTATGTAAGAGGTCATCGTACTATAAGAATATCCTGTACTATAAGAATAACTTCATCATTGCAGCGTTAGCCCCGCCCACTGGTGTGTTAGTGAGATGAGGAGGAGAGAATACCTTTCAAAGGATCCTAATGCTAGGAATATGGTTATTTATTTTCAACAATGTGAATGTCTCAGTTGAGCTTTATTTATTTGTATTCGGTTCATTTCACTGTGGATCAATCGCATTTCGGCGCAGGCTTTGCAAACAGACTTTTACGACATGGACTCGACAGTAATGCAACAACATGTCAGTAACTGTGTTAATTCTAATGCCTGATCTGATATTAATGATTCATGGACAGTCAGATGTTCTTTGTCTTTGTGTCAGTAAATCAAACCAGTGACTAAACGCTCAACTTCACGTTGTTTCTCTTAGAAGGATGAAAATAATCTGTTATTTAAACGGTGATTAAATTATATAAAGAAAGCGATCAAAGAACGCTCCCTTTACAATCGCTGGAGCTGTCAATCAAACAGAGCGAGTTTATCAGTGACTGAGTTCTGGACACACGCCAAAACTCCTGTTTTATTTAACAAATCTCTTAGTTATATGTCTGTTAGTTTTGATGAAAGCATTAGTTAGTGTGCAGAAATTGAGTTTCAATGACGAGATCACTGCTTTCATACACTCAACAACATGTTTGTGATCGGCTAAATAAGAGGGCTAAAATCAGGGTAGGAGAAATGTCTTTTATTTCTAAATTATGATCATTTTTGATGTAAAAAAGCATACTAACATTGTAAGTGCACCCCAGGAAACATTATAAAACAATAAAACAATGAAGTTCATGACACCTTTAATGCTTTTTGTCTTACTTTAAATCATTTGAAGCCATCTTGCTGAAGCCCCCTGGTTCAGAAAGGCTACTAATGTTATGTCTCACATGAAGTTGTTATGATTGGGTTTTCTTCTCATATTTGTAATGCATTAATTCATGGCTGGTGTATTTGTATTAAAAAAATTATATTAAACTTCTACAATTTTACATATTTTTCTTCCATATATTTTAGGTTACCAGTCTCGTCTTGTCTTCTGTACCATTGATAATGAAGCCTACTCTGATTACCTGTGTGCCTCCCTCCCTCGACCCCTCAGTAACCGCACATGCAATGAACAGCCGTGCCCACAAACCCACAGGTACATTAACATGACATATTCAGCTAAAAGCCAACTGTAATGTATATGTGTTTTGTGCTTTAACAATGTACAGTTTTTATTGAATACCAGCAACTGATTTCTGTCAACAAATGTGTTAAAACTGTGCATTTGCTGTCTGACTTGTGGAGAACCATTGGGTCTCACAGCTTTGGCTGTACTGTTCCTGTTCTGTAAGGATGGCGTATGTGTACGAGCCACGTTTGTGGAGGCCCATGGAACCACCACGAGTCTATGTACAAGTGTACAGGTAACAGCCTTCAGAGGCTGATATACTGCAGCGCATGACCTCAAACACACATTTGTGTCCAGTCTATGCAATCTCTCAGGAATCTCAAGTACTTCATGCTCCCGGGTCACAAACTCTGGGCTATATCATGAGATTTTCTGAAGAATTTTAAGTGTGTAACTGTTTTCCCATCCTCTCCTTGTACGTATATCAAAAACAGATCACCAGTATAACACTGATGTATGTCTTTTAAGGCCTCTAAGGTCTTAGCTTTTTAGTACTTTAAGTTAAACTAAATGAAAATGTCTTTTTCTTCTATTAATTAAGTTTTTGTTTAATTAGCTATAATAACTCTGGCTGGCACAGCTAAGAGATTGTTCACATCATTAATATGTGTTTGAGTTCAGTTTGCACCAGTGTTTTACATGTTTAGTGCGATTCTTATTTGTTAGAGTCTTGTTAGCTTTTGTTCCTTCACATGTGAAGATGAACCAAGGCCTTAGGCAACTGTTCAGCTCAGAGCTTCACATCTCTTTGATCCTCCCTCATGTCAGAGGAGGTTTTTCTCTTTTGCTTTATAGACACTGCAGTAGTTTCACCTCAGTAAATATTTCACCGATTCCTGACGTTAACATGACATGAACTGTGGAGCTCTGAGCTGAGCTGCTGTCTGTGTTCTAGTTAGGGAATTGTCTGTTTCAGTGTCTATTTTGTGGGCACTATAGATCTGTTTTCTATATGTATAGATTTTATATACATGATGGCCCTGATTTACTAGGATCAGAGAGTACTAATTAGTGTTTGCACTTAGTTGAAGAATAATTGCACAAATGATGATGCATGCATATACTGTAAGTTGGATCCATCTTTTAAAACGAGGCTATTGCATGTGGCGGTTGTACCAAGTACCAGCCACAGCTCTCACTCAAGTTTTTTTTTTTTTTTTTTAAAGAAAATTAATATTTATTATTCATATTTAAAATATATTTTATTTATTTTATTCAGCAAGGATGCATTCAATTGATCACAAGTAACAGACTTCATTTCACAAAAGATTTTGGAGCGTTTATCCACAGTGTAAACTTCACAACACTCCGGAATCCCATGTCACTCCCGCCACGGACTTGTCCCAGATCTCGAGCCAGTCGCTGAGTCTGACCAGGTGCGAGAGCCAAGGATTTTTTGCCCCTGCTGGTCTCGTCGGGATTAGATGACTTGCTAGTCCATGACATGTCCCAAGCCTTCCCTCCTCAACTGGTCCCACCCAGCCTCCTGTCACCCTTGCTGCCACTTTTCTCCTTTACCGCCGTTGGTCCTGCCCAGCCTTAAGTCTCCTTTGATGCCGCTGATCTCGACCAGCCTCCTGTTTCCTTCACCGCCGCTGGTCCCTCCCAGTCTCAAGTGTCCTTCGCCACCACTGGTCCCTCCCAGCCTCACGTGTCCTTGGCCACCACTGGTCCCTCCCAGCCTCAAGTGTCCTTAGCCTCCGCTGGTCCCTCCCAGCTTCAAGTCTCCTTGGCCACCACTGGTCCCTCCCAGCCTCAAGTGTCCTTAACCACCACTGGTCCCTCCCAGCTTCAAGTGTCCTTGGCCACCACTGGTCCCTCCCAGCTTCAAGTGTCCTTGGCCACCACTGGTCCCTCCCAGCCTCAAGTGTCCTTCGCCACCACTGGTTCCATCCCAGCCTCAAGTGTCCTTCGCCACCACTGGTCCCTCCCAGCCTCAAGTGTCCTTAACCAACGCTGATCCCTCCCAGCCTCAAGTGTCCTTAACCACCGCTGGTCCCTCCCAGCTTCAAGTGTCCTTCGCCACTACGGGTCCCTCCCACCCTCAAATGTCCTTCACCACCGCTGGTCCCACCCAGCCTCAAGTGTCCTTCATCACCGCATGTCCCTCCTAGCCTCAAGTGTCCTTCATCACCGCTTGTCCCTCCTAGCCTCAAGTGTCCTTTCGCCGCTGGTCCTGCCCAGACTCAAGTGTCCCTTGCCACCACTTGTCCCTCCCAGCCTCAAGTGTCCTTCACCATCACTGGTCCCTCCCAGCCTCAAGTGTCCTTTGCTGCTGGTCCTGCCCAGCCTCAAGTGTCCTTCACTCCCCCACTCCCTCCTCCTCTGACAACGCCATTCAGTTCCTTGGCCCCACCTCCGCTGGGTCCCTTCAGCCCTTTCACTCCTCCTTCAGTAGCGCCTTGGGCTTCTAGGTCTCCAGCTCTGCCCTGGTGTGTCGATCCCCTGCCTTCAATTCAAGCCTGTGAGCACTGGACTCCACCTAGGCCTTGCTTCCCATCAGCTTCAACTTGGCTCCACGCTTCCTCGACTCCACTGTGCTCCATCATCCCTCGGGCTCTGCCTGGCTTCCTTGTCCCTATGGCTTCACCATGGTCCATCGTTGCTCTGACTTCCGGGTCTCCAGCTATGCCTCAACCCTCCACCCCTCTGGCTCCACCAGGCTCTGCCTTTGCTCCGGTTCTGCCATTTTTCTCACTCCCTCCAGGCCTATGGTGTCACCCCGGGTCTTTGTCTCCTTGCCTCTGCCTGGGTCTCCACCCCTTCCAGCTCCACCTCAGTCTGTGAGGCTCCTGGCTCCACTTTGGCTCCTCCCTCCATCGGTTCCATTGTGGGCCTTTATCCTAATGGGTCTGCTCTGGGTCATTCCCTGGTTCCTTCCTCTATCGTCTAGTCCCTGACTCCACCCTTCATCATCTCCTCCTTGGTGTCTTCCTCTGTTGGCTCCATGGCCTCCTTCTAATAATATTTCACAATATTATTGTTTTTACTGTATTTTTTGATCAAATAAATGCAGCCTTGGTGAGCATAAGAGACTAAAAATAAATATGAATGAATATGACTGACAAGACACTATTCTGAAAGTCTGAAAAACACAGTCCTTAGTAGATCAACTAAGACTTTCTTTTACATGCAATCCTTTAGTAAATCACGGCCTGCATGTATTATATAGATGTTTTGTTGATGAGTCCACTATATCTGGGTGCCTTCGGTCTTATGTGTTCTTTTGATGTACTTTGCCTTGTATACCTGAATATATTTCCGTGTGAAGCAGAAAGCAGCATTTGATCTTTAAAAACAAAAGCCTTTGACTTGTCATGGTGGTGCCCTCTGGGATTTTCCTGTGATGTTTATGTACAGAAACCTGAAGCTGTCATGGTCCCTGAGCAGATCAACCTGCCAGAGAACATGTGCTTTTTGTTGTGGGAGAGACCAAATTCTTTTGTACCCCCGTGACTCATATCTTCATATTTTTTCTCTCATCTTCAGGTTTCTGGGAGCACCTGCTTGACTTTGACAGGCGAAGTGTTTCTGTAGAACACTTGCTTTGTCCTTCTAATTTTCCAGAATGCACAAATCTTTATATGTCTGTTTCATGTATGTGTAGTGGTGTATAGGCCCATATGTTAACTATTAAAACACCTTTTGTCTTTTTGCTTGAATATTTTAGGTTAAATGCAATTTCTTGGGCATGCTATCGATTACCACAGTAAATAGTTTTGACTTGTCTGTCTTGTAAAAACAAACAAAAATATAGGTAGCAATTTACAATAAGGTTCCATGTTAATTTCAACATTTATTTTAATATTATTATATATATTATAATTAATATTATTTAATGGACCTGAGCTGATATGAACTAACAATGAACAGTTGTATTTTTATTAATTAACCTTAACAAAGATTATTAAATACTGTTAATTAATAAAAACAAATGTATTGCTCATCATCGTAAGTTAATGTTAATTAATGCAACTAACATTAAGTAATGAGACCTTATTGTAAAGTGTTGCCAAAATATGTAATGAAAAAAATAGTAACCTAAAAATAACATCTAAATTAAGTGGTTTTATTCATGTCAAACCTAAATACATTCATTCATACCAACAAAATTCATTTTTATGCATTAAATCAAGTAATCAACTCTTCAAGGTAACAATTGCAGGTTACCAATTTTTACAGGGTTTACATTTGTGCACTTAAAACAGAATCCAACAGACTTGTGAATAAAAGTTTAAATTATGCTATTAATACAGCCATATTGCTATTCATAAATATTCTAAACACTTGAACATTACATGTATTGGCTTTAAAATCAGGTGTGAAAGAATCAATAATAAACCCTGTTACTCGGTTACTTTCGCTCTGTATCTGTGTTTACCAGAATGGGACCTGGGAGGAATGTTAAAGTGCTGTTTACATGGAGCAAACTATACTGCAATTACTTCTGTAATGCATAATCAGAAGTTCATCTGCTAGAAAAGTATTCCCACCTTAAAAGGATGGATTATGCTTTGACCCACTTGCCATTGGAAGTGCGTTACCGTAAATTGCAATTGCAGCTGAGAGACGAGTCAAAATATTTTTGTGTTAATAGATCTTAGATTGTATTTAACTCAGAATATTCATATAGTCCATGAATGTAAATGACCCAAAGCTGAAGTGTGCAGCTTCTTTGGGATAGACTTGCACTGTAAATGCTAGACCTCACTCTGTTTGTCCTTGCTTTCTGGTGATATGTGTGTACGTGTGTCAGCTGGACGACTGGAGAGTGGAACCCGTGTCCGGTGACGTGTGGAGGGGGCCTTCAGGTGAGGAGAGTGGAGTGTATGTCTCACGACTCTGCGGGATCACGAGTGGTTGAGGACTCCCAGTGTGCTGCTTACACTCCCAGACCTCTCAGCCAACAGAACTGTAACATGCAGAAATGCGCTCAATACAGGGTTTCCAGCTGGAGTCAGGTATGGGAACTACATGTAATGCTGTCTGACTGAACCTGTCTAAAATAGTCTTATTTTACACAAAAATCAAAATTAATTAGAAGAAAATGAAGCCTATTTTTTGCATTGTATTATTTTAATGACTGTTAAACACACTCTTTAGAAATTTTAATATAATTCTGATTCTAATTTTAAATTCAGTAATTCTTAATATTGTAATGCTAAAAAAAGATTATTTAAATAATGAATTGCTTATACATCATAGTGCTGTTTGTATTGTTTGTTGTATTTAAATACAAATTGCTTTAATTTTATTTTTTAATGGAATTACAATAAAAAGAAATGCATTATAATAATCTAACAAGAATGTCACATTTTAAGATGTCCTTGTTACAGTGTAATTATACATTGTAGTACTGAGTAATAGTAATTGACAACATGTACTTAGTATATAATTAGGGTTAGGGTTTGGTTTATATTTAGTTGCATGTAATTATGCATAATTTACATGTAACAGAGTTACCAGAATTTCCAATAACTTGATGGTAAAACATTAACTAACTACATTAATTAACATGAACTAACAATGAACAGCTGTATTTTAATTAAATAACATTAACAAAGATTAATACAAATGTAGTGCTCATTGTTAGTTAATATTAGGTATTGCATTAACTAATGGGACCTTATTTTAAAGTGTTACCATAATATAGCTGCATGCAGCAATTACGGGGCCAAGCACAAAAAAATAAGTCATGACAGCATGGCTGGAAGCATCAGACTGACTGCAAAAATTAGCATTTAAAGGCATATTAAGATGATTTTAGGCAAATTGGCTGAAAAATCATAAATACAGTCAATAGAAATATGATTGAAATTTTTATCACTTTCGACCAATAGGTGTCGCTGTGTCCAAACTGATGTGGTGTGGTCAGAGTAAGGTGACATCGAAACATACAAAGTTTGGTGTCAATTGTTCAAAGCAGTGCAGAGATACAGCCTCAAGAGTCATTTTGGAATCATGCCTCTACTTCGTAGCTGTGGTCTACGAAAATGGTTTTGTCTATCAGCATGAAATCTATAACTTTTTGCCGGCATGGTCTGAAGATGATGCGATTCAATTTTGGTAAAAATTGGACCAATGGTTTAGGAGTAGTTTGAAAAAGTATGATTTAAAAAAACTCAAAATGCTGGACAGGAAGTTTGGCTGACTGTGGCAAAATTGGCATCAATGTCCTCAGCATGACCCTCAGAATCTATTAAGACCAGTCTCATTACAATAGCACACATTTATATAAAGCTATTAGCATTTTTTAAAATTACATTATAACATTAGACCACAAGGAGGCGCTGTCTTAAAACCTTTTGAGTACCTTCACAGCACTGTGCCGATGGCACATACTGAGTTTCGTAATGGTACATCAATGCATTCATAAACTATAGCATTTTATATCATAATACTGTACTGTGGTTAATGGCAATTTTGTGTTTTGTACAATTATAGCACCACCAAGAGGCACAATCACACCACTTTCTTTATGTGTCCTCAGAGTGTGCCCATACATGTGTGTGTCAAATTTGGTGCAAATATCTCATTTTGTTTTGGAGTTATAGACATTTATTTTTATGAGATCATAAAAAATGACCCTTGGACGACTTTGTTTTGATTTTTTTTGCCACTTCCTATCAAAATTTTGACATTTGGGCTTTAACATATAGTTAACAAGCTATGGTTCCGTGTTTCCTGCGCTGGTTTTGTCTTGATCGGACTAACGGTTTCGAAGATATTTCATATATCACCACGTTTCACAAACCATAAGGTGAAACTTAGCATGTTTGGTATCGTTGGACTCAGCAAGGATTCAGGAGTCTAAGGAGATGACTCGCGTGAAAATAAGTCAACCACATCCAAAGTTATAAGCATATAAATTATTTTTTTTCTCCACTAGGTGGCACTGGTCCGAAACTTCTCAGGCTCCTTCAGGGAATCGTGCTGATGGCCCATACCGAGTTTCGTAACGATACGCTAATGCCTTCATAAAATACAACATTTTCATACAAAATTCAAAATGGCCCATGGACAAAATGGCTGATATGGGAAAATTGCATATCATTCGACTCGGCATGATGCCCCAAATCTAACGAGACCACATTTATGAACAACATGTATTTGGACAAACCGTTCAGAAGTTATAAACTTTACACATACACCAAAACGCTGAATGTTGCCTCAGGTCATGCTTGTGATGACATGTACCAAGTTTGGTCTGAATACGATAAAGCGTTGTGGAGATACAGCATTATGTCTATTTTCGCAAGCGCTACGTAAAATTTGTAAAAAAGAAAAAAGGAAAGAATTTTGTTTCTAGTCCTTATGGTTCAAACGTTATTAGCGCAAACGCAAGTGCAACTTTGGACAGCTGGTGGCGCTAGAGGGATTGAGTTAGAGACTCCAAATTTGCTATGGACACAGTTCAGACTGGCCTCTAACTGTGTGCCAAATTTCACAACTTTCCCACAAGCGATTCTATGGACTGCCATAGACTCCCCGAGCAGAAGAAGATGAAGAAGAACCAGAAGAATAATAAGAACACCAATGGAGACAATAGGTGCCTACGCACCTTCAGTGCTTGGCCCCTAAAAATGTGCTTAATTGTCATTAATATTAATGTCACGATGTGAAAACATCTTAATGGTTCTTAAATAATTTCTTTATGCAAAATGTAATTTTTTTTTTCCTTTTGAGTTTTGGGAAAAATTAGAGATTTGTCTGTAAACTCTTACAAAAGACATTCCTAATATTCCATTGCTTTGAATTGTAATTGATTCTATATAATGCAGCAGATTCTTGCATGAACTCAAACCTGTTGATGTTTGTGTAGTGTTCTGTGACGTGCGGCTCTGGGAAACAGATGCGAGATGTGGTGTGTGTGGGTTCAGACGGAGCTTCTCTGGAAGACTATGGATGTGGGACTCAACCAAAGCCACCCAAGACACAGGCCTGTGAGATGCCCGTCTGCAGGAGCCCCATTGGCTGGCATATAGGAGACTGGGGCCTGGTGAGCAATAATCCACACCTAAAGTACAGACACACCTTTGAAAATGCATGCACCCTCCCTCTTGATTACATATGACATAACCTTACCTGCTCTCTCTCTCTAGTGCTCTAAGAGCTGTGGCTCGGGGCTGCGGGAACGGCAGGTGATCTGTTCAGACAGACAGAGGAACCTGTACAGGGTAGAGGAGTGCCAGGCCAAACCCAAACCTCCTACCGTTGAGAGATGCAACGCCCAGCCTTGTTACAGGCCTCAGGGTACACAACACCTCTCCACATCCCACATACACCTCAGCACATTCATTTGAGCCTTTTATATGCTCCCCACATTTCCATTCATGGTAACAGCTTTCTTTCAAAATGAATGATTTCTGAAGGATCATGTGACACTGAAGACTGGAGTAATGATGCTGAAAATTCAGCTTTGATCACAGGAATAAATTACACTTTACTATATATTCACATAGAAAACAGTAAATTGCAATAATTTTTAACATTATTACTGTATTTTAAATAAAATAAATCCAGCCTTAGTAAGCAGAAGAGACTTCTTTCAAAATCATTAAAAAATGATAAACATTTGACAGCAAGTGTAGAGATGTACAGAACTCTAAAGTGTTTAAATGAGTATGATCCAGATTGTTTATTAAGTATATCTCTCTCTCTCTCTCATATTGGTATGAACAGAGGTTCCCAGCATGCAGGACCCGACAGGTCACGATAACACCGTTCAGGGCTTCCTGCCGTACGTCCTTGAGGATCCTTCACTAGGTTTGTTTCTGAACATAGTTGGCCATCTTTCCATACATACACGACATACTTTTATCTCATTGTAAGGCTAATCTTGGTCTGATCCCAAGTTCAGATCTTAACTAGCTTAATCGGCTAGACTAGACCAGCATCAAACCAGCATCAACTAGCTTAGACCAGAATGGGAATTCATACTTGTTAAAGCTGGTCCTTGTGTGCAGATCCTGCTTAAACCAACAAAGACTAGTTAATTTGATCTATTTGATCAGAGCCAATAAAATAAATTTGTGATGCACTGTCGTCTGTGAGAGACTTTGTTTTATATTTTTTAGGACTGGGAAAAATAAAACAATTTTTTCTACTTTTCATTTGAATTGTTTAACGTTTAAAATAATTAACAGAATTAATGCAACATCTTTTTTTTTTTTTGCCAAGCAGTTGTTCATAAATGCTGATAATTTACAGTTTAAGCTTATTGTTAAAAATGTTAAAGTTTCAAATATATTCGTCAGGGGTGTGTGACGCAGAATGAACAATACTAAATAATACTTTTTAATAAACAGGAACCAGAAAGCACTACACACTGGAATGCAATTTTAACACAAGACAATGAACTGAAGAAGACTGAAGGCTTAAATACACAGAGGAAGATGATTAACAAAACAGGGCACAGGTGTAAACTAATTAGAAACCAAGACAACTAATGAATGACTAGAACTCAAGACAAATGGTGACAGTCAAAACTAATGCTGCGTCCCAGTTCGCCTATTTATACTACGCCCTAAAAGTATTTACTATTTTTGTGATTAAAAAGTACATGCTTTTGAGTGTGTATCCAAGCTTTGGGACATGCTATCACATCATACGATTGCGCCTTTAACGGACACTCTGTCACATAGTTACATGCATCATGTCACTGTAAACTGGCCTGTCAATCATCTTGCCACAGTTAAAATCCTCCACATTTTATTTCATTTCATTTCCTACCATATTGGAGAGAAAAGCAGCAGCACGCTGATCTGTCAGACGTGGGTCTTTCATGCGTAGAACTCTCCTCATGTGTTTGCATACTGATACATTTAAAAGTTATGGCCTAATGGATCTTTATAAACGTCAACATTGTTGTTGTAGATGATATATAACATGGATTAATTTTTTTTTTTTTTAATTTAGGTAAAATTATTAGTCACTCAAACCCCTTTATCTAAATTGTCGGTCGCACATGCGCCATGTTTGTAGTTTTTAAACACTTTTTATTTGTGTTTGTAGTTCTGAACCGAATCCTCCTCCAAAGCGTAATGGGTTTGGGGCAATAATAGGCGTTTTAGTGTGCACGGATCCACGCTTCAAAAATATACCGGAAATAGTAGACCATCCGGGGAATTTTGGCATACTCTTCAACACACTATGCTTTGGGACTCACTTATTGTAATTTCACATACTAATTAGGATGTATAGTATGGACATTTGGACGGTGAAACTAGAGAGTGAAACAGAACAAGACTATGACAATATTATTGAATTGTCATTATTATTCATTTTATCCAGGAAAAAAAAAATCCACTTAATAGATGGATCAGTATCACTATTGGTATTAAATTCTGGGACACTGCTGAGGTTAATAATTCAGAAGTTCATATAATTGAGTGTGTAAAACACTAGGTTTTCCCAGCATAATAATTACTACAAAGTATAAACATATCTGTCCATTGGACAGATCTGATCAAAAATGTAAAAAGGTGCCTGTAAAAAGGTGTTTAAAAGATGACCCATACATTTTATCATACACTTTCTGTTTTATGAAGAAGCTCTTTGTCTGCAGGAAACATTTAAAAACGTCTTGTTATTTTTTATTATCTAATACAACAGAAACTCCTCAAAACAATGCAGTCCACAATCCTCATGGCACAACTCTCACTCCTCACTGTAGCCAGACTCACTATGGCTGCTGTCCTGATGGAAGAACCCCAGCCAGTGGACCACAGCGCCAAGGCTGTCCCCAGGACCAAGGCCTAGCATCCTGCACATGGAGCAGGTACACATGGACTTGGATGAGTTTATTACAGAGAATAATTGACATATATTTATGAGCCTAAAAAAAAAAAAATATGCTGGTTTTGCAATATAATCCTAATCCTTAACAATCCTTAACAGAAATGTAATGCAAATGCATATGAACGCTTCTCTCAGGTACGGCTGCTGTCATGATGGTGTGACCATAGCCCAAGGCCCCAACAAGGAGGGCTGTCCAGATTCCTGGCCTAACTGGTCTGCAGCAGTGAGTGTTCCATTTGCTGTTATCAAATTGATCTGGAATGATCCAGAACAGTGTTCCACAAGCTATGTTCCTTTCCAGTTGTTGTCTGTTCCATTTTGTTTCCATTTAGCAAGGGTACTAAGAAGTACACTTGCAACAGAAAAAGAACAATCACCCTTGTGTATCAGACAAGATCGAGGAACAGTAAAACAGAGCAGGTCTGATGAACAAAGATACATATTTTTATGATGTTGTTATCCCAGCATTCCCCAGACAATAGTAAGGTGCATCCATGCCTATCTCTCTCCCAGTGAATGACAATTACTGGCTGTTAAAGGGTTAGTTCATCCAAAAATGTTGTCATTAATTATTTACACTCGTGTCGTTCACACCTGTAAGACCTTCGTTCATCTTAAGAACACTAAGATATTTTTGATGAAATCCGATGGCTCAATGAGGCCTCCATTGACAGCAAGTTAATTTACACTTTCATTGCCTAGAAGGGTACTAAAGACGTATTTAAAACAGTTCATGTGACTGCAGTGGTTCATCTTTAATGTTATGAAGCAACGTTCATGAACTGCTTGATGAAGCTTTGAAGATTTATGAATCTTTTGTTTCAAATCAGTGCTTCGGAGCGTGTATCAAACTGCCAAATTCATGCCCCCCCAGTGGTGAACCACTGGTATTTTGAAACACTTATGACGTAACGAAGCCTTGTTCACTGAAATCACATGACTTTCAACAAAAGATTCGTAAAGCTTTGAAGTCATTATTTTGTTTTGGTGTGGAGGAACTTGACTGGCCTGCACAGAGTCCTGACCTCAACCTGATAGACACCTTTGGGATGAATTAGAGCGGAGACTGTGAGCCAGGCCTTCTCGCCAACATCAGTGCCTGACCTCACAAATGCGCTTCTAGAAGAATGGTCAAAAATTCCCATAAACAAACTCCTAAACCTTGTGGAAAGCCTTCCCAGAAGAGTTGAAGCTGTTATAGCTGCAAAGGGTGGGCCAACTCCATATTAAACCCTACGGATTAAGAATGGGATGTCATTAAAGTTCATGTGCACGTAAAGGCAGGCGTCCCAAAACGTTTGGCAATATAGTGTATATCTTTAGTATCTATCTTTAGTTAATTGTCTTGCTGTCTATGCAGGCCTCACTGAGCCATTGGATTTTATCAAAAATATCTTAATTTCTGTTCAGAAGATGAACAAAGAATGACAGAATTCAATGACAGAATTTTCATTTTTGGGTGAACGAACCCTTTAAACATGCACTTGAGACAGGAGGATTAAAAAAAAACTACAACAGACATATTCAACACAAGACTATGTGTCAGCACAACCCAACATGGGTTGGACTCTGTGGAGGGAGAGTGGGAGCCTGAACAATGGACTGAGGACCTTGACAATAGGGACCCAGTGAACCGTCATGCCAGCTTCTGAGATTATTAGCAGGTCTTTGTTGGAGAGCCACACAGATTGTTCACTTTCCCCTTGTGGCCCCACTTGGCCATCAGTGAGAAGCCAGTGCAGTTGCTCTCTGCCCCAAAGTCCACAAGGACAGAGCAGTTGTAAAAGGATTGCCCCCACTGTACGGAGGCAGGAAAGAATGTGTGGACACCATGAAGGATTTGATGATTGGAGTTATTCTCCATAACTCCTGGTCCTGGTCACAGGATCAGTATTAGGAGGGAATGAGGAGGACCCCCTGTCCCCAAGAGGCCCATGATAAGCAACTGCAACAACACAAAGCCAGTCATCCTGATGGTAAGATCTTCCAGATCAGGGTTGAATGGCTGAATTTGAGCAGATTTTAGCTCCAGTCCCAATTAAAAACACCTGAACGAGCTTATCAAGGTCTCCATGGTCAAACTTCAAGGCAAGTGTGTTGGAAGTAAACTCTGCAGGAAGGTGGCTCTTTAGAAGCAGGATTTGAAAGCCCTGCTCCAGATCATCATATTACATCGAAAGGTCAAGGGTGTAAACCTCCTCCAGAATATCATCTGCAGGACCATACAGGAAGTGGTCCCAATGAGCTGCTAAATCCCACCTTCAGGAAACCATCAGGGTGTAAATTCAGTGGAATAATGCGAAACTGTACACTCCTCCTTCTGGATTGAAACTATACAATATTCCATTGAACTACTGAGATCATATCCACAGAGAACATTTTGGAGACAGTACAGCAAGGGAACATGACCTCCCAGACGGGCGTGGCCCATGAGCAGGGTGATGATGTACATCTTTGGAAGAGAAGTTGGCTGGAAGAAAGTGGCTTTAAAGAAAGCAAGCAGCTTGACTGTATGCCAAACAGATCAACCTGGGGCACCTTCTAGTTCAGAGCAGGTCAACCAAAAAAAAAAACAAAAAAAAAAACTACCCCTTAAGATGGTCTCAAAGATGTTCTCACCACATTATATTTGACCTTTCAAGTTCATGAAAAGATTGGCCTACTGATTTTTCGATGTCCAACAGTCTGTGAGTGAGCTTAGTTTTTCAACAAACTTTTCACTTCTTACTTGTGTCCCTCAAGGTCTTGCCCTTTCTGGCTGGAATTATTCTTGGTGGTCCGGTGCACATGTTCTGGAGGTTGATGCCTGTTCACTGTTTGGGGATTTTGAGGAAATATGTGATGTTCTCTTGACAGTCCTGCTCTCAGATTGCGTTGTCTAGATATTTTGAGTTTCTAAGATCTGTCTAGAGCTTTCTTTTTAATTTAGGAAAGTTAATTGCCACTATTTTTTAGATCTTTTGTTTAGAAACCATTTTTGTGGACCTGTGAGTTACTTTTGTTACCGGGTTACATTTATTATTGAGACTTTATGATATGCTGTTTGCATTTGTACACAGTACACCCTCTGAAAGATATTCCCTAATGTCTCGCTCTGTCTTTGTCTTTCTGTTTTTTTTTTGTTTTTTTTTTTGTTTCTTGTATTTTATCTATAAAGTCAGATACCATACCATCTGAACCCACAGACTGCCAAACATCCACCTATGGTTGCTGCTATGATGGTGTGACGGCAGCTGCTGGTACTCATGGGGAGGGGTGCTCGAACCCCCACAGCAATAGTAAGTCACAATATAGACAAAGTGATTGTCTTTTTTTCAATTACTTTTCAAATGTTAGTTGTTTTATCTTCAAACTTAGTTGTTGTTCTCGCTGAAGAATAATGATTCACAATGTGTCAAAATTAGCTTAAATTGATTTTGAATATTGCATTAATGGGTACTAGTGATGGTTGTCATATGCACTGCTTCAAAATTAAAGTGGAGTATTGTGGTGTAATGCATGTATTGTAGAGAATACCCCTGTCTGAATATTGATATTTTTGAGCAAAATGGTTTCTCAGAGTGTTTGGAGAAGAGTTAGACTGCGTTGGAGTCATAGGCGTAATTTGCGGGTGGGGCAGGTGGGACCCTCCACTTTGTCCCCACTCACTCACTCACTGAAAGCTGTCATGCGAACCCGGGTGCGCACAGGGGTACTGAACCCGAGACTACCTGAAGGAGGTGGTCTCAGTTCGGTTGCACTCGAACTGTGGCATGGTTCGTGTGAATATGAAAGCAACATATGAGCCCTTGTTCAGGAAGTAAAGTAACCTGTGCATGAGTTTTAGCTGATTACAATGTATTTACTTCAATAAAACACATGTAAGAAATGATAGCGTTGATGGTTTACCTTGGATTCAAGCAAGAGTTAGCCTGAAGAGTATTTGCGCTTTGCGAGTGCAATCAGAGTGGCAAATGAATGGCAATCGGCTGTCTCCTCAAAATAGTCTTGTTTGCAAGCAGCGGAAAGCCATCTATATGCGACGCACATACAGTAAACACAAGTGTTGTTTACTCTGCTGTCCATAATAGCAGCAAATTAACAAAAAACACAATTCACTGACCCGCGTTCAGTTTTCTGTCATGCGGCGTGCATGTTTGTGATGACGTAAGATGAACACAAACGCACCAAGGTTCGATAGAATCAAGTTTAGCGTGAAACCAGAACAATGCTGCAGGGGGCACCGGGAATAATCGCGCCCGGGCTCGGACCACAGCAAACGAGCCCAGTGTAAAAGCCCCCTATAGCAAAGTACAACTTTGCTCATTTGTGTTAAAGGGGACCTATCCGTCCTGTGCCCGGGCGTGGTTCTTTTAGCCATCCCTGGCCCGCTTGGAAGAGGTGGGCCAGACGCTCGGGCTCGGTTCAAGGCAACCGTGCCTAGTGTGAGTAAACCCTAAGTCTCTGGTGTCCCCAGAATGTGTCTGTGAAGTTTCAGCTCAAAATACCCCACAGTTGTTTATGCTCAAACAGCAACATTACACACTATCTGAAGTTAAAAAAGTGAAATCATAATCACAGACCACTTTAAGAGGTGATCTGGTGCTTGAATGTGTTGTTTTTGAAATCATGCTGAATGTTCACTGCCGCTGTCATCAGTGGCGGGAGGCAACAGTGTTCTCTTGTGGCTCGTGCACAGGTGAGCGCTTCAATCTAGTTCTCCTTCTGGTGAAATCAGTCGTGGCTTAGTGGTTAGAGAGTCAGACTTATAACCCAGAGGTTGCGGGTTCAATTCTCAGTACCGGTTGGGAAGTGAATGAACAGTGCTCTCCTCCACCCTCAATACCCACGACTGAACTGCCCTTGAGCAAGTCACCTAACCCCCAATCACTCCCCAGGGTGCTGCAGCGAATGGCTGCCCACTGCTCCGGGTGTGTGTGTCCACGGTTTGCAGTATGTGTGTTCACTACTTGGATGGGGGCAAATTCTGAGTATGGGTTACCATACTTGGCCTTCACGTCACAAACTTGTCCCTGCTCTTGATATACAATCAGTGATGAACATTCATGAACCGCGGATTAAAACTCTGGCACGCTTAACAAAAATTCTACCACCAGACTTAGGACACATGAACATTAAATGTGGTTCTATATATTTTTTTATTGATGTAAAGACTCTAGGGACTAACAATATATTGGATTACAATAGATGTAAGGATGAAACTATCACATTACACATGAGTTCTATGTTTTAAATTAACTCAATGTACTATTGATACCCCCTTCCCCCACACACACTCCTGTCCCACCCACTTTTTAAAACAAAGTTACACCGATGGTAGTTGGAGTCCGAAAGGACCAAGACCAACACCATGAAAATATGAGCAAGACAAGGAGCTCTTCTGGTCTTGACTTGGACTTGAATGACCTGGTCTCAGCAACAACACTGGTGTTTGAGGAAAGTTGCTGACCTATTAAATGTTTTAAAATTGTCATATTGCGTATTGTCTCTTACCCCTCTGCCCCTCAGCACAGCGGTCTTGTGACCTGCCCCATACGGTCGGCCCATGCGATCAGTGGACGTCCCGTTATTACTATGACCGCTCTGCCTCACGCTGCATGCACTTCTGGTATGGTGGCTGCCATGGGAACAGCAACAACTTCGCCTCGGAGGAGGAATGCCAGAAGATGTGCCTGAGATCGGAACTAAGCCAGCGGGACCAGGCGCATGTCTTACAGCACGGTGAACGTCGCTTCCCTGCACGTGTCCATCTCAGTTCTAGTGGTGCGACCCATGCGCACCGGGCTCACCGGCTGGCCGCCAGTGGCATGCAGCAGAGCAGCCCCGCTGCCAGGTAAGATTATCCAACTTGCCCTGGATCGCTCTCCTCCTCTCCCAGGCCTAATCCCAAGCCCCTGCAAGTTCTCTTTTGCTGCCTGCCCTTCATGCCCTGCTGAAGAGCCAAGAGAGGAGCCCGCGGGACATGCTCAGAGACTTACATAGGCGTGTTAAACGCATACGCTTTTTACATGCACAAAGGTAGTGATAGTGAGCATTGCTTCACTAACAGACTTCAGCAAATGTACACACAGGATCCAAAATTGACTGTCAATTAATCTGTCAATGGTGAGTAAAAATATATCGTGAATATTCTTGATGGCCATGAAGCTGTATTTTTAATGAAAAATAGACTTTTGTCCTCAATTGTATCACACGCACCATCATATACAAGCTACAGCTAAAAATGCTGGGTTAAAAACAGCCCAAGTTGGGTTGAAAATGGACAAACCCAGCAGCTGGGTTAAATGTTTGACCAACCTGCTGGGTAGTTTTATTTAACTCAACTTTTGGTTAAAAATGACTGTATTTCTCGCTTAAAAAGAAAACCAAAATATGTTGAAAATTAACATTTATTAATAAGTTTAATGAATAATAATTAAACAATAAACATGTATTAAATTGCTTATTAATAAATGTTCACCTTTTGATTATTATTGTTGCCTCTAGTAATTATGTGTCTGATTTTTAATTTCCAACCTATTTTGGGTTTATTTTAAGCCAGTAATTTTTAAACAATTGTTGAGTTAAATAAAACTGCCCAGCGCATTGGGAAAACATTCAACCCATCTGCTGGGTTAAAACAACCCAATCGCTGGCTTTGTCCATTTTCAACCCAACTTGGGTTGTTTTTAGCATTTTTTAGAGTGTAGATTTTCTCAGTAAAAAGAACATATTTTTGTTTTGATGTCTTAATGTGAGGAATATTCCATATATGTGGCATCATTTGGAGAAGTGGAGAAAAAGAAAAACTTGAAGCATCCTAGATAAACGTATGACAATAAAATGTCAATGTTTGTATGGCTTTGGAATCGCCCGCAATCAGTAAGTAATATACTATCATTCATAAAGTTCAACTTAACCCAGTTACTGGCCAACTTGCAAGTTTTTGTTGCTCACCAGAGTTAATTTTGGACCCTGTGTACACACTCGTATCACATGATCTAAACCACATTTGTCTGGCAATTCTAATGCAGTGTAATGTCATTTGATGTATTATGACTTGTCTCACGCTTCTTAATCATACTAATCTACTGCATCAACATACACTCTCACACACACCCTGTAGAAGTTGACACCCCTCACTGCGACGTGTTGGACATTGCTGTGCTTTTGGGACTGGTTTATTTGCCCTGACGCAGACTGTTAACCTCCTTTCTCTGTTGCTTTTAGTGTTGTTTAGTTAGGTTTAGTTTTCCTCCCCTTCCATCCCCAGGTCTGTGTGTGGTACATGATTTCATTACAATATGACGAATAAAACCTGCTGCGGGGTCCCACTCATCCCTGACTATCTCTGTGTGTCTCTCCCAAGTCCTGCCCTTACAATGTAGCTGTAGGATGATTCAAGTCGACTGTGAATATGTGAAACAGAATGTTGTAGAGTAGAACACCTCATCTTTAAGGCCCCGATATACTCACGGTGAAGTTCTTTTTCATTTATTGCTTAGGGGTAAAAAAAAAAAAGCTTGAAATACCTGCTGCACACTATCTTCTCAATAACAAAACAAACATAAACATAAAAATGACACTGGTGAGAAAACAGCATCTGATCCTAGCTATGTGGATATGTTTTCATGAACTCTGCAATTCGGCACTTCAGTCAAGTCATGTTTGTGTGTATATCACTTTACACAACAGATTGCTTTAAAGCAAGCAGCTTTACAGTATTAAACATGAAAAATCAGTGCCATTTTAAATCAGTATATTACAACTTCAGTCTCTACTATAAAGCAGCTCTTCAGTGTGTTCATGTTTTTCCTCGTGTCTGACCTCGATGGACTGAACAGAAGAAATGAACCGGAGAAGATTTACACCTCAGAGATGGTGGAGCCTCAGAGCCACACCCACCTATTGCATAATCGCTACCGACCAATGGTAGTTCGAAGGTGTTTACCAGCCAGTGTGAACTTTTCCAGAAAGTTCACTTTGGAAAGCTGAAACAAACTCCAAACGAACTTCATTTTAGCCTGATTTTGTTCGAAGTTATTTCACACCGGTTCATTCTTCGATTTCACTTGGAGTATATCGGGACCTTTATGCTTGCTGTGATTTTGCCACGTGTTCATGGATCAACATCCTTGTTGGTTCTGGAACAAAATTCCAATCAACCGATCAGATTTAGGGCTGATGTTGGGGACTGATCAACATGCTCATCAACCAAATAATTCCCTCTGAATATTCGAGGGCCAACAATACCTGTTGAACTGTTGACTGCAATTTTATTGATTTCCTCATTCTAATACTAATGTATTTTTATGCTTTTTTAAACATACAACAGTAAGCTATATAAATGAAACAAGGCACAAAGATGCTATATATTAATGTTTTATCACAGGAAAAAAAAAAAAAAAAATCTGTGTAAATGAAACATTTTGTTCTGCTTCACTCAGAGTAAGGACAGAAGATTTAGGGTCCGTTTACACAACACTGTTTTCAACTAAATATGGAACACTTGCATTTTGGCCTTTCATTTACACAACAACAGCATTTTGGGGGCTGGAAAACCAAACTTTTGAAAACAGGTTTCAAAGTGCAGGTTTTTGAAAACGATACCGTTATCGGTTCTGTGTAAACTACAAATACACAAATGTTGTCTTCTGTATGCGAAAAAAGCAAAACACTTTTCCCTTTTTTTTACATCTTTGTCTTGTAAACGTACACTTAATTGACGACACTTAAAAACATGCTGATCTCAAAGAGATTGTAATAGAGTGCTGCAGGGATGATGTATTTTTGTAGACCAACTCAAACGTTCGCATCACTGCGGTTTCCTCAATAAAAACCAATAGTATTTTTTCCATTGGCTTTTGAAATATTGCAGAAAATAATCTCTCTCTATGATACTTACACACTTTGTTCATCATGACAGTGTTCACAAAGGAAAACAGCTTTTATTAATTTTGAAGCCTAAATACAATCACCAGAAGTAAAAAGCTAAACATAAAATGAACTACGCTTGTTCGCATGACTTTAAGATACCACCATGAAGATTCAACAACTCTTTCAGTCTTTATTTAAAAAAAAAAAATTCCTGAAAGTTTGAATTATAATAGTTTGCAAGAGCGCAATTATAAACATAAAAAGCTACTAGTGAGTAGATGAGTTTACCTGTTCAGCATGATGATGTTTAATGTCCCTGTGAACTTATATAGTGTCATTCAGACGTGTTTTTCAAGACAAATAAAAGCTTTAGAAAATCACACAGGGGTCTTACGGATGTATTTTTTGTCTGAATAAAACATGAAAATATCTTGAGTTTATGGTCACCACAGACCTTATTTCAGACATTTAACCAAAAGCCCGTTCAAAAACCCATTGACTTCAGTGCTAAAATGCCACTTTTTTGTGAGTTTTAACTCAACAAAATACGTCATCCCTGCAGAGCTCTATGGTTGGGTTAACTTTTAGGTTTTGATCCTTTCTGTCTGAATATGTTGGCCTCTTCAT
The DNA here is from genome assembly GCA_037950675.1 of Hypophthalmichthys molitrix. Taxonomy (NCBI): domain Eukaryota; kingdom Metazoa; phylum Chordata; class Actinopteri; order Cypriniformes; family Xenocyprididae; genus Hypophthalmichthys; species Hypophthalmichthys molitrix. Next base: position 507,491 of record CM075508.1, read on the forward strand.
GTGGTCTCTTTTGATTGAATTGTCAGCATGTTGGGCTGGTGTTGTTCTTTTGGGGTCCTGTATTCCAGCTGTAGCCCGGTCGAGGCTGATCTTTATGCTTGCTGTGGTGACTGTTCCCAATAGTACAGCATAAAGTCATCTGTGTTCTCTTCCTCCTCTCTTTCTTTCTTTCTGCACGTCTGTCTGTCTCTACCCCATCCCTTCTGTCCCTCCATTCTCTGTTTCTGTACCTGTGTCTGTTTCCTCTTTCTCTCCGTACTCCTTTACTTCAGCTGGACAGCTGTAGGTGTGAGTATAGACAAGTCGGATCCCTCCACGGTGGAGGGGCTGGTTGGTCAGCAGGTAGTGTTGCCCTGCAGGGTGAGCCCACGGCCCTCCTCCACTGTGGTTGTGGAGTGGAGACGCGACGGTGACCCTGTTGACCCCGCCAGGTGAGTACCTGCAGCATTTATCTCCTTCTACACTCTTAGAATATATGGAATATATATAGGGTTCTGTTAATGCTTCATAAAGTATATAGAACATTTCCCATCATGGGACCATTTTAGAGATTTAGTTTTAATTAATTAAATTTGTTTTAATTCATTTTATTTATTTTGATTGAATTGCAGGTTGTAAACACGTTATCAGTAGAAAATAACTTGTTAAACATGAAAATATGCAATCATTTAAGACATTTCTGCCTAAATAGAACCTTTTTTGCCATTAAATTGAGTCAAAAACCCCAGTGAACCTTTTTTTAAGATTGCATTCATGGTGTATAATATGAATGTCATATACAGTGCTGAGTAGTAATTGATTACATGTAATCTGGATTACATGATCAGATTCCAAAATTTATAGGGTTAGTTCACCCAAAAATGAAAATTCTGTTAATTATTCACCCTCATGTGGTTCCAAACTTGTAAGACCTTCATTCATCTTCAGAACACAAATTAAAATCATTTTAATAATTATCTGAGAGATTCCTGTCCCTCCATTGACAGCCTACACAACTACCACTTTCAAGCCACAGAAAGGCAGTAAAGACATCATGTCATAATTTAGATATATTTAGAAATGTAAGAAAAATGTGTAATTTAGAAGAATGTGGTTTTACAGATGCTAGTAACATGGCCTTCAAATGAAAGATTGGTATCAAAGAGCACACCCAGGTTCCTAACGGACGATGAAGACTTAACAGAGCAGCCATCAAGTGTTAGACAGTATTCTAGGTTATTACATGAAGAGGTTTTTGGTCCATTAATTAGAATCTGTTTTTTCTGAATTTAGTAGTAGGAAATTACTGGTCATCCAATTTTTTATATCAGCTATGCATTCTGTTAATTTTGTGAATTGGTAGGTTTCGTCAGGGCGAGAAGAAATATAGAGCTGAGTATCATCAGCGTAACAGTGAAAACTAACGCCATGCTTCCTAATGATATCTCCCAAGGGTAGCATGTACAGAGTGAAAAGCAACGGTCCTAGTACTGAGCCTTGCGGTACTCCATATTGAACCTGTGATCGATATGACCTCTCTTCGTTTACTACTACAAACTGATAACGGTCAGATAATTACATGCCAATGTAATTCCACTAATGCCAACATAATTTTCGAGTCTATTCAAAAGAATATTGTGGTCGATAGTGTCAAAAGCAGCTCTAAGATCCAGAAACACTAATGGAGAGATACAACCACGATCTGATGATAAGAGCAAATCATTTAGCAAAAACAAACAGCTAAACTCGATTGAAAGTAAAAACATCAAATAAGATCCAATAACCATAAGTAACAATGAACACCTTACTGCAAAAAATTTTTTTTTCTATTTATGGATCTGTAGTGTGCCAACTTTTCCCTTGTATATTTTTTGTTTTTTGTGGTTGAGCACGCTCTTTGAGCTTTATGTCTGCTGGATATGTGCACTTTTTCTCTAATTCTTAATTGATCATGTAGGCATCAGCAGCAGTCAGATGGCTCTCTGTTGGTGGGGCCCATCACATTGCAGGACTCTGGCTGGTTTCTGTGTGTGGCCACAAGAGAGCGTGAGAGAGATCACCGCTACATTTACCTGTCTGTCTCAGGTCAGCTTTATCTATTTATTTACTTACTAATCATTTATACTTCATTCGATGCTTGCAACCATCACTATTACTATTGATCGCATTCAGGGTTTATGATTTAAAGTGGACCTATAATGCCCTTTTTCACAAGATGTAATATAAGTCTCTGGTGTCTCCAGAATGTGTCTGTGAAGTTTCAGCTCAAAATCCCCCACAGATCATTTATTATAGCTTGTCAAATTTGCCCCTATTTGGGTGTGAGCAAAAACACGCCGATTTTGTGCGTGTCCCTTTAAATGCAAATGAGCTGCTGCTCCCGCCCCCTTTCCAGAAGAGGGCGGAGCTTTAACAGCTCAACAACAACAAAGCTGGAGAATCTCACGCAGCCAAAATGACGAAAGTGTTCAGCCTTACATTGTTCAAACCGGAGTCGACACTGATGGAGAGACTCAGGAAGAAGTTACAACTTTTAGACGTTTCTGAATGGTTAGTGGATAAATTTATGTAGTTGCTGTGGAGTTGATTCAACTCATCCACTAGCATGTGCCGTCATGTTAATCTTTTGTTCAAAACCCGTATGGACGCCCACTATACATAGTGTACCTGTTTGCCAAACAGAGTCATACACACCAGGCTAACGTTTATGATTTCTATCAAATGCTGTGAATGGTCTAATATTTTTCCAAAATATCGCTCGGACAGAAACGCTCCTTTTTTATCAATCGATCTTGTCAGGGTCAACTTCAGGCTATCCAAGCTAACGAGAATCTAAATAGTGTTCAGTGCTCGTCTGTGCAGCCAATGACAGAACAGTTAACATGCTTTGATCAAACTTCTGTCATGGCGTCAGAACTGGTACACCGTTGACAATTGCGAAAACAAAATGGCGGCACCGTGGGTGGAAACGTGCAGATTAAGGGGCGGTAATATTATAATAAGATCCCCTTCCGACGTCACAAAGAGAGTGAAATCTGAGCGGCTCGTTTTTTCACATGCTTGCAAAAAGTTTTGGCTTATCAAAACAAAGTTACTGGGTTGGTAGATGCACCGGAGACCCGATTATAGCACTTAAACACGGAAAAAGTCCAATTTTCATGATATGTTCCCTTTAAACAAACCCTTAACCTATTAAACATTAATGGTGAGAGAGGTGTCCTGTTACCTTTTCTTACCTTTTTTCTTACTTCTTTCTTATCTGAATAACATTTTCACCTGGTGTATACATACAGTAGTTTTTCTTACTAAAGGAACATTTTCTTTCATTACAAAATACAGGAACATCCCAGAATGGTGCAGGAACATCAGAGGTGGATTCTTCTCAATCAATCACATCACATTCATCTTCCAGGTACAGTCATCAATCATTAAATGACACACTGGTAAATTATGCAGCACACATTCTCACTCACACTTGCATTACTCATCATGGCCCTTGTTCCTTTTACAGGTTCACCATTGATTATTCGTCTCTGGTTGAGGCTCGAGCAGGTCAGACGGCCAAACTGCAGTGCACAGTGCTGCCAGTCTCTGCCATACATGCGGTCACCATTCACTGGAGCAGAGCTGGACAGCCACTCAACTCTCTCAGGTATCTTCATCTGCATCTCTCTTCAAACCCTAGTGAGCAGCTTTGATCTGTGCTGACTACATGGGCAGCTCCCTTCTGAAGCAGCAACCTCAATGGAACCTTATAAGTGAATGATTTGTAACGCTAAAATATGCAGCAACTCTGTGTCATACAAATAGCAAAGTACACAGGAGACTCCATTCACAGTTGATTCCAATAGATTTTGAGCCTTAAAACTACACAAAACACACCAATTTAAAACAATAAAATAAAATTAAACAACAGTTATTTTAGTGTCATTGTTATACTATTATAGTTTTTTACTATTATATATTTTCTGTTTTCATTTTAATTAGAGTAACGTTTGTAGTAATTTTATTGTTTTGTCATTTTTATTAATTTTTTAATGTCTGTATAGTTTTTATTAACTTTTGATTATTTAATTGTCAAGTTAAACCAAACAAAAATTAGAAATGTTGCCCTAGCAACTAGCTGAAATAAATACATTTTATATTTTATTTCAGTTAATGTCAATTTTGTTTCGAGAAATACGATTTTTTTTCTTATGGTTTTAGTTAACGATAATAACCATGATAATTTGTGGTATTGAAGGAAATGCTTTGTTATCAACTTTTTTAGTGCCTCATCCACCATTTTCATTGCAGTGCATTCTGGGCAGCGCCGGTCCTCCCTATATGCAAAGTACGCTAGTTGCGTAGAGCCCCCGAACCACCAGGGGGCCCCCTTGCTCTCAAGAATGATTAAGGGCTGTGTTTTAGTTTCGTTTTTGATTTTGACTTCCAATGATTCCTTTAACGCAGTGCTCTTTCACCCATACGTAACATCCAAATCAGTCGACTCGTGTAACGTCACGCGTAAGAGCGTATTGAGCTGCGAAAGAGACGCTGTTCAACAGGCGATCCGAGACAGACAAATACAGGCTACTTTGGGCTTCAGGTGAGCGCTTAAACGGACAAATACATGCTAAAATATCTCATAATGTCCATCTTGTGGACTTTTAACTTAAACGCATTCAGTTATGTCTTCAGCAGTGTTGCCAAGTCCGTGGTTTTTCTACTTTAAAACTGTTGCCGTGGGTTGTTTTTCATGTCTGCAGGTTGAAGCGACCCCAAATAACATGATATTTAGCCACTGGAATGCAAATTTTACCAGGGGAACACCGCCAAAAACATGAATTTTACCCCCTGGAATGAGATTTTTACCGGAGGACCCCCCTGAAATGCGATTTGGCTAGTTTTTAGTAGCAACTGGGTGGGTTTTGTTGTGAAAACCTGGCAACCCTGGTCTTCAGTGAACACAAACAGTTAAAGTAATGGAATGCTTGTCAGTGTATTAGCTCTGTGCATTCAGTCTTAAAGTGACAGCAGCCTAATAAACCTGCTGCTCTCTCTGTCATTTAATGTTAATCAAACAACATGAGAAAACGAGAATCATTTACTGCTCTATAACATTAGTAACTTTAATAAGAATCAATGTATATTTAATTCATACAGTGAAGACTATGTAATCTTTTATTTATTTATTTTTACATTTGATTACTTTATTCAATATCTGTATAGAAGGCTATTATTAGTAGTAGGCTAAATTGTTCATTTCATTCATATCTTTTTTCTGTTGTATTTGTGTAATTGTTTTTATTTTTTATTGTGTTACTGAACGTTTCAACTCGCTTAGGGCCCCCAGAAGTCTAGGACCGGCACTGGTTCTGGGACATTGATTTCCTTCTCTGTGGTCATTTCCTGTGACATGTAATGAGATGTTGGATGTTGTCTCCTAACGCAGGCATTCTCAGCACTCTGACGGCACGCTGATGATTAACCAGCTGACGTCAGATGATTCAGGGGTCTATACCTGCACCGTCACGGACGCCCAGAAGTTTGAGGAACGTCAAATCCAGCTCAAGGTTTTTGGTGTGTTCAGAATTCTCTATTTGTGTGTATTTGACATAACAACATATTAGGGCTGCATGATTTGGGGAAAAATCTAGTTGTAACTTTTCTAATAAAAATTGTGATTTAAAATGTGATTAAAAAAATTCAGGCTTGTTGTGCCAGGGCTGCACAATTTGGCCAAAATATTGTAATTGTATGTCCACTTCCAGTCTTGCAGTATGCTTGTAATGTTTTCCTGTTTCTTCAGGGGACCTCAGGATCACTAAAGCCCCCACAGACGTGGATGTGCCGCAGGGCAGCACTGCTCAACTGCCCTGTGTAGTGACGGGAGAAAATGTGAACGTTGGCTGGTCACGGTCAGTTCAGAGGTCACGGTTTGTCTTTAAGTGTGAATAAAGCCTTCATTTTACATCTAACATGACAACACCTCGTCTCTCTGGACAGGAATGGTGTGCCAGTGCGACCGGACGGAGTTCGTGTGCATGTGGCGGCAGACGGGACGCTCATACTAAATAATGTCCAGTCAGTGGATGAGGGGACGTATACCTGCAATGCTTACTCTGGGACGTACTCCGTCAGTGCAGCGGCTGAAGTACGACTGGCCAAATCCACTCAACAAGGTCTGTGAAGTGAGGAGAACGAGAGATGACGAAGAAAAGCTGCTTTGCAAGTTTTCCACATTTGCAGAGTTGCCATAATGAACAGTTGCTGTGTGAACATCCACACTGCTGAGAGCTGCGTTTATATGAATATACTGTATGTGCTGAACGCTTTCCTCTCAATAGCAAAATAAACACACAACGAAAATGAGAAAACAGAAGTTCAGAAAGCATCTGATCATAGCGATGTGAATGCCACACCAGTTTGTTCTTTAATTTCGCTTGAAGTATATCGGTCTCAATTCAGCACCACAGTGTCAACAATAGCACATCAAATCAACTCACCTCATGATCACCTATACTTGTGAATGCATTTTAATGTTACATGTTGTGTCTCACTCTCTGTAGATTTCAGCGGGGGTCAGGTCTGTGTGGATCAGCCTGAATTGGCGAACTGTAAGCTGATCGTATACGCTCGACTGTGCTCCAGCCAGTATTACTCCAGTTTCTGCTGCTCCAGCTGTGCCAGATATGCCAGAGACAAAGACAGACCTAGACAAATCCGATAGGTCATGTGCAGTGAATCCAGCAGCCTCATTGGTCAATTCAGACTCACCTCATGATTTAACATCAAGATCAACACTGACCTCAGATCTGCAGCTAGTGTCCGACTGAACTTCAGTCAAACTGGTGCATTCAGTATTCCAGACTCATTCATATCAGTTTATTTATCTTTGTGTATTATACAGTATCTCTGTGTCCATTTTATTGTGTAACTGTTTTTATTTTTTTAAGAATAAATGAATGTTCAGTTTTAACAGGTCATACTGTAAACAGAAATATCAGTGTCTGGAGTTATAACGTGGATTAGCAGGAACAAAACTGATAACATACAGCTTTAATAGGAAACCCTTTCATGTATTTTAAATGTGTAGATTGTAGTGATGCACTGAAATTTAGGCAACCTAAAATATTCAGACAAAATCCAATCCAATAAATCACAATGTGCTTTGTTACTTTTGATAAGAAATGAAGTCTCTATAAATTCTGTCAATTTGTGGTGACAGATCGCTGTAGCACTGAACCGATCATCTCTTCCTCTTTACTATAGTTACAGCACCAAATATACATGAATGAACATCAGAAAGTATGTTGAAAGATACAGAACAACTTCCTGAAATGAATCATGTCTCATGTAATCGATCAATCAGCGTTTTAACGGCAGAAAGACGTCAATAAAACAGCTTAATGTCAAGTAATGTCACATTTACCTCAGTAAAGCCGTTCAATGACCATAAACCATGACCTTTTTTTATTACAGCCACCATTTAACGAACTTGGAGTAGGCTATAAACATATTTATATCATTAAAAAGTTATATAAAAATTTTTCGGTAAAAATGAATTTCAATGCATCTCTACTGGATCGACTTCTACTAGAAGTAAAATGTAAATTTAAATGAATGTTTAAATATTAATGTCATGTCAAATAAGTGATCATTACACATTAAAAACCAAAGAAGGATCATATAGCTCATTTACTTGTTTGTTTTGATCATTTTGCTATTTAATACCCATGAAAACTCTGTTGAATGAAGAAATAAACATTTAGACTTTATAAATACAAACATTTTTGTGGATATGATTGTATGTACATAAAGTATGACGACTCGCACTGAAAAAAATAATTTTGACATTTTTAGGCAAGATTTAAACTGCAAAGCTAATAAAAAGAACTGATTCTTCATGATGATCCATGTCTACGTCACAGGCTGGACACGGAGGAGAAAGCAAATGAGGAATGGAGCCCTAGCTTATCTTCCCTGAATACTGCATACTGTATATAGTACAGAGCAAAAGCTTGCTGGATTTTTGTGTAGTTAATTAATAGGAGGTACATCACCATCTTGCTCCGATGAAAGTGACTTGAATGCACCTGATGTCATAAACACGACCTCTCAACCCCGTAAATACAAACTTCCAAGGAGGACTTGAACCCAGCATAAACGCAATTTGGTTTCATTTTGATGAATTCTGCAGCCCTAATGTTACAGTAGATCCAAAATTATTAAAATTATTAACAGCTGTCCATAAAATAGTGCAATCCACACAACACAACGGGAGACATATCAGAGTTCAAAAGAGGACAAATTGTTGGTGCGTGTCTCGCTGGCTCATCTGTGACCAGGACAGCAAGTGTTTGTGGAGTATTGAGAGCCACAGTATTAACGGCATACCACCACACGGTACAAACCCCATCCAACAGGAGCAACTGTGAATGCAAGAGTTAGCTGTCTGAAAGAGTTAGCTGTCTAACCCTAACCCTGCCCAACTCACCCCAGAATTAAATGCACCTCGACTCTCCTGTTTCCACCAAATCTATTCATCGAGAGTCAATATTGAGGGTCAGGCTGCTATAGCCACACCTTTGGTCCCTGTGCCAATGCCAAAAGTCGGTTTCATTGGTGCTCGGCTCAACACCTGGACTGTTTCTGCCCAGAGTGGATCAGTGATGGTTTGGGCTGCAGTATTATGACATTCCCTATTGTGCTTGATGGACGCGTCACTGCCAAGGACTATTGAACCATTCTGGAGGATCATGTGCACCCAGTGTTTCAAACATTGTACCCTGAAGGTACACACAGCAAGACTGGTGACAGAATGGTTTGATGTACGTGAAAGTGAAGTTGAACATCTCCCATGACCTGCACAGTCAACAGATCTGAATATTTTTGAGCCACTTTGGGGTATTTTGGAGGAGCGAGTCAAAAAGCATTTTTCTCCACCAGCATCACATAGTGACCTGGACACTGTTCTGGAAGAGGAACGACTCAATCCCCCTGGCCACTGTGAAGGACTTCTGCCATTCCCAAGATGAACTGATGCTGAATTGGCCACAAAAGGAAGCCTACACATAATAATAAATTATTGTGGTCTAAAACCAGGTGTTTCAGTTTCATTGTCCACACCTGTAGTTCCTCTCTGGATAAAGAGCCATGCATTTCAGGTTGAGTCTTACTGTGAGATGAAACGATCACTCTTCTCAGAGGTTTTGCCAGCTCTGATGAGACACTTGCTTGGCTTTTCTCCTGCTCTTTTCTTTGCAAAAAACACTCATCATGAAATGAAAGCTTAAAGTGAAGTTCTATTATTTCAGCAGTCTTGTCACAAATCTATTCTTTTTGATTTTCTGTATTACTTTTGCTACTAAGTTCACACTTAAAATAATGATTTGGTAATCCTCCTGCACCAAAGTCTCCTGACAATTCTCCACCAAGAGGTTCAACTGTTGTAATATTGGTTCAACATTCTCACCATTGGTTGATCAAAAATTGCCATTAACTGGCACTTTAACATTTTTATTTGTGTTCCAAGAACCAAATGTAGAACCAATCAGTCTCGAGTCCTTCTGCATGATCGATCACTGATGATTTACACAATCAATCAAATCAAATAATCATGTGTCTTACTGGTTATTTCAAGCTACTGTATATCAGTGTAATGACTGAGGAGTTCATTCACTTCTTTCAGCATTCACTGCTGAAAACATAAAATATACAATATATACTGGAAAGTGAGCTTAATCAATACTGATAATCAATGCAAACTTTGTTTATAACAGAGACGTCATGTATACGTTACTAGCTTTAGCCATATGCTAACATAAGCTGGATGGTCCAAAAAATGCTCAATGAAATGCTTATGTTAATTCAACATTTATAAATCCCAATCCCAGTTGTCAGTCGTGATTAAATATATTGCTGTCTAATAAATTTAAAACGGAGACAATTTTAAAATAGGCCTGCCTCTTTTAAGATAATAGTATAATATTATAGTAAATATATGATAAACAATATCATATATTAAGGCACACTTATTTAGTGTTGTGGTGGCATGAATAATAAAACAAACCCTTTTAACACATAAACTGCAAGCATATCAGTAATCATACAGACAGCACTTTCTCATACCAGCCTGAAATTTAATCATTTTAGTAGCTTATTTTAATAGGCCTATAGGCACTCCTTGTATCTGTAAATCAAAAAGGTGTAAATTAAAAAAGAAGCTGAGAACCGCTGGTCTCCGCTCTCAATAAGGCTTTTATTTTGTAAGGAAATTCCGAAAGCGGAAGTTGTCATTAGCCGCGACTTTCAGACTTTCACATGTTAGCATATGGCTAAAGCTAGTAACGTATACATGACGTCTCTGTTATAAACAAAGTTTGCAGTGATTATCAGTATTGATTAAGTTCACTTTCCAGTATATATTGTATATTTTATGTTTTCAGCAGTGAATGCTGAAAGAAGTGAATGAACTCCTCAGTCATTACACTGATATACAGTAGCTTGAAATAACCGGTAAGACACATGATTATTTGATTTGTTTGATCGTGTAAATCATCAGTGATCGATCATGCAGAAGGACTCGAGACTGATAAAGACCTCCGCGCCCTCGGTGTCTCAGATTAACGCGGAATATGTCACTCAGGTGAGTTATGTTCACTTTATGAACACAGTCTGTTTATTTGTGTACATCCACTTACATGTGCCGTGTTGTGTTTTTGTTCTCTCAAGCTTTCAACCAAATACTGGGCGCCTCATGTCAAGAATAAATTACCATTTGACCCTCAGGTAAGATGAAAAACTTTGAGCTTTAATTAGCATCAGTCTGAAGTGTTTACAGTAGTTTCTCTCTATATATTCTGTAAACAGATCCTCAAAACATCGCTGAATGGATAGAACTGCTTTATTTGCTCAGTGAATATCTAAAGTCTGGCTTAAAAGAGGATGTGACTTATGAATATTTTCTATTTTCAGGTCATTGAAGACATTTATCAGAATGAGATTATCAAATCAAAGTAAGAATATTCATGTACAGTTCTTGGAATGTATATTCACTAATGATATGATATTATTTTTATTATTACTTTTATTGTTGTTGTTGTTATTCAGTCTATTAAAGTGACCTTAATGCGTGTGTATTCCATGGAAGCTAGTTTCCGACACAAAATAAAAAATAAAAAAGGTAATTGCAAATTTTTTCAATTCTGGTTTCTTTTCTCACAATTCTTCGAAAAAAGTCTGAATTGAGAGATATACACTCAAATTCTGAAAAAAAATATTCAGAATTGAGAGATAAAAAGTCACCATTTCTTTATCATTATTTTTAATGATGTTGCGGAAACGAGCTTCCATCGTATTCAGTTATTCTGCTCTTTATAAATGTCAATAAGTGCTTTTTCTGTCCTCTTTGATGTATGTTGACTTTGGTCGTCTCTTTGCAGATTTGCCATCAGAAAGATCATGTTGTTGGAGTTCAGGTTGGTGTTTTGTGTCAGTAGTCTCTCTGTGTGTTGTGTATAGTTCACTGATGTGATTGTGTGTCTGCAGCCAGTACCTGGAGAACTACCTGTGGGTGAACTACACACCTGAAGCCTCCACCAACAGCTTCCTGATGTCCATCTGCTGCATCGTCAACGAGAAGTTTCGTGAAAACGTTCCTGCCTGGGAGGTTTGTGTTCAAATGTTGATGAACGACACTTCTGTAGATGAACGACATTGAATAAGATATTTGGTCACACTTTATACTAGTTGTCTTTAAATACTATGAACTTGTATAAAAAAAAAATATCCAGCACAATGTAGTTATTGTGTTGATGTTGTATGGCTAAACACTTTTGAGGTGATATGGGTAATGTTAGGACAGGTGTGCTGGTGTGGGTGGGTTTAGGTGTGAGGAACAGTGTAATTATAGATGTAATTACAGAAATTAATTACCGATGTAATTACATGCAGGTATTTTTTTAAATATAAGTACAATGTAAAAACAGCTCTACTGCAGCCACGATTGACCAGAAATGAAAATGAGTTCAGATTTAACAGATTTAAGATCCACCTTTGTTTGATCAAAATGAACACTAGTAGGGCTGGGTTAAAAATATTGGTCTCTCAATTAATCGATTCCCATTTTAATAAACCGATATCGATTCTTAAATCCCAAGAATCAATCATTTAATCTGTGCTGTTTTCAGTTGATGAATGAACAGAACGAATAGTAAGAATAAGCTTTGTGCTTCATTACTTTTGATATGAAACAGAGTCTCAGATATCAAATTCTTTCCATTTTATCAGTGTTTTAACTGTGGAAAGACGTCAGTAAAACAGCTTGAGAACAATATGTGACGTAACGTCACATTTACCTCTGAAAAAACATATTCAGTGACCATAAACTTGTTAGGCAGGTAAAAATGAACTCTAGAGAGGAACATTTTGCTAAATATATGCACCATATTACATATTCATTCTATTTTTTACTTTTTTATATTAGACATATTAGAGTAGAAACATAATTATGTCATTATAAAGTTTATGATTTATTGAAGTTTATACTTTATTATTATAAAAATCTTGCTTGTGTGTAATTTGAGTGTTTCTATACAATATTAATATTAACTTTAAATATTTGGTAACACTTTATTTTAGGGTCTTTTAACTAGTTGCTTATTATCATGCATATTAATAGAATATTGGCTGTTTATTAGTACTTAAAAAACACATATTAATGCCTTATTCTGCATGATCATATTCTACATCTCATAATCCTACCCAATACCTGAACTTAAAAACTACATTACTAACTATTAATAAGCAGTAATTAGGAGTTTATTGAGGCAAAAGTCGTAGTTAATAGTTTATATGTGTTCCCTATACTAAAGTGTTACCCAATATTTTACTAATGTAGTACCAGCTGACTCCCTGTATAGTCTACAGCATTATTGAGATTTTTTTCTTGAGAATATTTGCCAAATCAAATTACATTGAATTGATTCTGAATCTAATCTAACTCACAAGCTTGTGAATTGAAATCGAATCGTGAAATTTGTGTCAATACCCAGCCCTAAACACTAGTAAAAAAAATTGTAATTTTAATGGTAGAAGACTGTAAACATGCCTCTGTAAAACCTGATACACAGTAAGTTCATTATGGTGAAAAACTGTAATAGATCTAATGGACATTTCATGCTTTAAAATACTGTTAAATGTACAGTTTGTGTAAGTGAAAAAGAACAAAGGATCTTATTTACTGTGAAAAACTGTAAATTCTCACATTTTCACTGAAATAACTGTTGTTTCTTAGTTTTTGTTGTTGTCAGTGTACATTAGGGTTTTGTTATGTTCTGTGTTGTTAACACTAAATGCAATAAACATTCATTTATGTGTGTTACCATGTTGGTGAAAGGCCCATTTCATCAGATATGATGTGAGTGTGCAGTGACACCGTGTGTTGTGTCTCTCTCGTCAGGTCTTTAAGAAAGCGCCCACACACTTCCCTCACTTCTTCAGGTGTGTGATGGAGTCGTGTCTGTCGGGCGAGCAGCTCGGCCTGTCTCTGAAGGAACAGACGGTGCTGCTGCTCTTCCTCGATCACTGCTTCAACAGCCTGGTTAGTTCACATGCATCTCACTTACTAAACCATTATCAGTCGTCACTGACTCAGAAGTGTGCGTTTGTTGATGCTGGCTACATTACCTGTTGTTTTTCTCATCACTTGGTGGCACTGTTGCTTTGCCAAACAGACCATACTATATGTTTTTTAACTGGGCTCTAAACTCAGTCAAAACAGGCAAAATATCAGCCCAGGGGTTCAGCTTCAGCTCACGGCTGTTTTCATCTATTTTTGGCTTGCTGCTAATTTAAGGCGGGGTGTCTCAGATGGCACATTTGCATTGTTGATGTGATTTCATTGTCTAGTGTTCGTATGCTGATCATGTTTGCTTACACGTGTGCTGTGGATGAAGACTATAGTTTGGCTCCATCTCTAGTAAAACAGAAGTTTATCTGTGACGTGTTCTTCACTACAGGAAGTGGACTTGATCCGTGAGCAGGTGCAGAAGCTGGTGTCTCTGCCCATGTGGATGTGTCTGCTGCCGGTGAATATTACTGCATCACACACGCTTCATGTCCCTTATGATCTCTGCTAGGGTTGTGCCTGAAACCTAAATCTGAATTCGGAAAGGCACGGAAAATGAATAATTCATCCTACAGAGTCCCTGAAGGGACACGGTTAGGCTTGTCATATTTTGCCAAAAAATATAGCAATAACAACACTGTTGTAAAGTACACAATGATAGTCAGTGATCTCCCTTCATACAACATGAAGGTTTGTGGGTTTAATCAAACTGCATTATATTATATTTAGGGCTGTCAAAATTAGCACGTTAACGCATGCGATTAGTTTAACGCGTTCAAAAAATGTAATGCAATTAACGCAACATCCATTTTTCGTCATAATTTGGCTAGGGTTACATTATATGATCACGCTCTTATTCACTCAAATGCTTTTAAACCATTCAAGCGGCACAAGACAATCGAGAATGCGCTGTCTGTGAATTTCGTGTCATGTGACACACACATGACTCGTGCACAGAAAGACGTGCGCCAGTATCGAGTTCTCTTTCGCTCTTGAACAATTACACAGAATTATGCCAAAATGCTCGTTTTGTTGAGCATCCTCATAAGAGCGGTCTTAAATGAGTTAAATAACATCTTAAATGAACTTTAAGAGTTGTGAGAAAATGAGATGCACGCCATGTTCGGCGACAGCAGCTCTTAAAGTGACAGCAGCCTAATAAACCAGTTGCTGTGATGATGTCTGTCATTAATATTCATCAAAGATGAACAAGGGTAACAGAGAAAATTGTGGCTTTAATAAGGATTAATCTATATTTAATTTATAATTTATGCAGTGAAGACTGTAAAGTGTTTAACTTTATTCAATTTCTGTTCATTTCCTACTTGTTAGACAGGTAAATATGACATTTATTGTAATGTGTTTATGTAAACATTGTTTTAAGTTCACTTAAATTAAAAGTTATTTTTTTTAAAGCCTAATAAATGTTGGAATTGATAGCTTTGTTGTTTGTCTATAATAATGTTTAAATAGATTCATCAGTAGCAGTTTTAGTATCAGTGATCCTGGCCTTCATTCATAAAAAGATGGCATTAAACAAAAATATGCTGTTTTTAATTTGTTTCTACTTTAATTTGTAGAGTAACTGTGAAATTATTACAATATAAACATATTAAAAACTCCACTGATTTTAATTGCAATTAATTACAGATAAAATGTGCGATTTAATTAGAAATTGTTTTTTAGTGATTGACAGCACTAATTATTATATTATATTATATTGTACTAAATTATATTAGGGTTAGTGCCTATTTTATTATAATTAGTTTTTTATATTATATTCAATTCTAAGTAAAATAAACAAACCTATTAGGCTTACACTGTAAGTGACATGAACAAAATTCATAATAGTTTAATTATTAAAAATGAGTGCTGCACAGCAGTAGAAACAATAATAGTTGCAGTAATAGTAAAATGTAAAAAAAAAAAATCATCATCATCAGATATTTCAGATTCTGTTTCTAGGTCACATCAGTGTGAACTCATTAGCAGTCCCATACTTTTGGGAAATGTGGAAAAATTAGGGAAAAAGTTTTAATTTCTAATGAATAATACATCTCCATGTCGCATTTACTTTCATGCATTGACAAGACTGTGGTCTGTTTTGGCCACTATTTTAGTTGTTTGAAACTGACTCCAGGCTTTGTAATTATGTAGACGAGACTGCAGCAGGAGCTGAAGAAGGTCCCAAAACTGCAGAAGTTCTGGAACCTCATTAAAAAGAACTATGAGAAGATGGACCCTCAGGAAATGGAGCAGTAAGACCCCGTCACACCCCATAAACCTGAAACACGTCAGAACAATGTCCTGTGTCTCATGAACTGTGTTTTCACAGAGCTAAGAAGGAGCGCACCTTCCTCGCCGCTCTCATTAAGAAATTCCTGCTGGTTCTCATGTCCATCCCTGCGTCAGGTAAACCTTTTCATTCAGACCGCTGTTATTCCTTTTGAGTCGAATACCTTTATACTGACACTAATGGACACTAATGTTGGCTTTGGTTTGGGGTTGGTAAGATTTTTAAGTCTCTTCTGCTCACAAAGGCTGCACTTATTTGATAAAAAATAAATTGAAAACACTAATATTGTGAAATATTGTTACAATTTACAATAACTGTTTTCTGTTTTAACACTGTAAAGCCTGACATATGAAGTAATAATCAGAAAAGGCCTAGATTTATATTGACCTGCCCTGCACTCTAGACAACAGCACTGACACCCAAAAACCCATTTCGCAGTACATATATAGTGCTAGACATTAAGATGGGGCTGATTTCTGTTACCCATAAGGCCTCGGTGTTCCTGTCGCCCCTTCAGGCAGTGACTTTATTTCTGCTTTGAGTATCTCTCTGTGTTTTCACCATCCTGTGACGTGACCCAGCTTCAGAGCAGCTGATGCTCGCCCTCGGGCGCCTCTCGCTGCTCTGCTATCACAGGCTGACGCGCCCTCCTCCCATCATCCACCTGTTCAGGCCGGAGATTGGGGGGTCACTCAAGAGGCCAGCAGCGCGTCCTGTTTATGAGACGATCATAATACTGTCCCTCTCTCTCTTCACTGCTTTCCCTCCGTACCCAGAGTGTCCTGCCTGTCTGTGTGAAATGAGGCGTGTCATCAGTGGTTTAATGTGTGTTTTACGGTTCATGTTGCTCTAGGCTCCGTCTCCATGGAGAAGGTTCACTACTGTGAGAGATTCATTGAGTTCATGATTGACCTGGAGGTACGTTTTCATACCAGCATTCGTTCTGCTACTCTTTTCCATTTCTCTCGTTAACTTTTTTTACTGATGTTAAAGTCGGCATGAAATGAAAATTCAATATTCATCAATTTTCTAAATGCATGTTATTTATCTGTGCATATGTTTTATTTTTAAACATTTGTTGACCTTTTATAAGATTTTTTTTTACAAGTGTTTTTAGTGAAAAGTGAAAGACAACATTTGGAACATGGATGGATGGATATATACTGATGGATGATAGAGATGGATGGATAGATAGTTTGGTTAAAGCTCATATTCATATGTCACGATATGGAAGAAAAGATCTGTCACTACTTCTGTTGCATTGCGACTAGTGATGTAACGATATTATCAATTTTGTCGTGATAGCAAAATTGTTTCGATATTATCGTGGTCACATGACTGTTTGAAACAATGCGTCTTCCGGGCAAAAAGTAGTTTTTTTAGCCCGATTCTGAAAACAGTTCTGGTATGATGGGTGGGTGAAGTTCGAGGAGCGTATCCTTTAATAGAGATGTCTCACCTAATGAATATTATAGCAATGAATGCACTGAAAAGCCCTCGCGGCTCGCGCTACTCATATACGTACGTCAGATATCGAGAGAAAAAGAGAGAGAGAGGTGCACAAAGGCAAGCTGCACGATCTTTAAAGGGTCGCGTTCTCGATTTTATCACCCACATGATCTAATTCCTAAATGACAATGATTCGCCCGCGTATATTAAACCTTTGACAAAAAATAAAATCGCGACACTCAAATCTGTGTTCTAGATCATGTTTAGATATGAACCGCTTCACAAACAGTCTTTTCGAACACACAGTATCGTTATGTCTGTTACATATATTCCATTTATCACAGAAGTATACAAAAGTTTATTATTCAGATATAAACGCTGATGTCTACGTTACCGATCAAAACAGAATAAATCACCTTTTGAAAGTAACTGGGTGCTTCAAATAACAACTGTGTCAATTGCATTGTTACGCCACTAGGTGGCAACAAATTACTGTTAAAAATGTATCCATCACTGAATCATTCTTTCAGAAACAAGTGAAGTCATTATGAATCCAAGTCTTTATTAATCCCTTTATGAATTCAAACTTGACTTGACTGTTTTTTGCACTTTAAAATTAATGCGTAATCTAAGAGGTAGGTAGTAGCATAGAGAATGTTAGAAAAAATAATAGATGTTACCTTTGTCAAGGTCCAGCTGGTGCAATTATTTTATTTAGAAAAAAAGGGAGTTTGTCCTTTTTTTTTTTATATATATATTGCAATAAATACTGTACCGTGGACTTTATACCGAGGTATTATCGTATCGTGAGATTTTGATATTGTTACATCCCTAATTGTGACTTTAATGCGACTTTAGATGTGTGGTGTTTTTAACCTTGCTCATCTTTGCAGGCTCTCCTCCCGACCCGGCGCTGGTTCAACACAGTTCTGGACGACGCTCATCTGGTGGTCAACTGCCAGCTGTCTCACCTCACCGACAGGGAGAAAGAGGGTCACCTGTTCTGTCAGGTACAGCACTGAACACACCACAACCACACAATCCAAAATAATCCAGATAAAACCAATTATCAAATCACAAAGGCTGTGATGTAATTAAAGAAATGTGTTCATTTACACCTGATGAATACTGGTAAAAGTCATGGTTGTCTGCTGATATCGATATGACAGCCTCAGATATGACTGTTTCTGTTCTACGTTAATGATTTTTGAACACAAACAATGTTTTATTACACATCTAATCGTTGTGTTGTTGTTGTGTGAAGCTGCTGGACGTGTTGAAGTTCTACGCTGGCTTTGAGATCAGTGATCAGACAGGAAACGCTCTCACGCAGAAAGAGATGACCACACTGCACTACGACAGGATCACCTCTCTACAGGTAACCTTCACACACCTCATCAGATGTCAGGGTTCTCACGCTCATGGAGAACATGGCAGTATGAGGGAGTTTTAATGTGGCCTGGAAAAGTCATGGGAATTTATACAATCTTGGAAAAATCCAAGAAAAAACAGGCAATTTTTAGGGCTGTTTTGTTTGTGGTTTTGTGATTTCGGTCCCAATGAAATGTTAAATGCTAGGGCATGGAAAAGTCATAGAAATTAATTGTTTAAAAAGACTGTGACCCTGATTTGTACTATTATTATAATGTGCACACCGTATTCGACCTATAATAAACACGTAGTATGTAGTATGCTCCTTTCCCTCATTTTTAAAATAAGGGATGCATCACAACCTTGAACAGCTGATTGAAGTCCACCGGTCTGCTGTTATCTGCAGCACTCAGTTTCAGTCAGGAATGCTAAATATACAGTTAAAAACTGTTCTCGTATCAGCTTTGATGGTGTATCCGTCATCACCAGAGCTCTGTGATACTCATGTGGGTCGTGATGATTCATTGGTCGGTTCTGATGAAGTCTGTCAGATGCTTCTGAGAGTTGAAGGTCTGTGACGGATGTGTTTGTTTTTCAGAGAGCAGCGTTTGCTCATTTCCCTGAGCTCAATGATTTTGCCCTGTCTAATGTGGCGGCCGTGGACACGCGAGAGTCCCTCACCAAACACTTCGGCCATCTCAGGTAAGAGACTCGAGGAGCCTGCAGTACATTGACTGAGATCCTGTTAAATGTGATGTTATCTTTATAGAGAGAGTGAGATACGGCCCATTACATTAATGGCTTTCGTCAGAGCTTGATGGTAAAGTCTCTTAACTGCAGACAGTGTTCCTGCCATCATGGAAAACATAGAAATATACTGGAATTTTAGAACTGTATTTGTGAATTACTTTTTTGATTAAATAAAAATGTATTAATTATTAAAAAACAATAATGTTTATTAAAACTTTAATTGAAGAAATATATAATGTAGAATAAATTACACGTTATTTATGTAATAAATTAAAAAAAAAAAAAAAGTTACATAACTACTGCCAATTGTTGTCCTCCAAACACTATGCAATTTGAAGGCAATGAAAATAAATATCTATATTGAATATATCTATGTAGGCTATGCTGTAGAGCTGCACAATTCATCTTTAAAAGAGCACAATCTCGATTCAAACACACACGCGATCTTATTCATTCACAGCGATTCGTCTCTGTCTATTAAAGCTTTCACAAGTACGATCACAGCGATCATTCAGATCTGTGTTCTGATCCAGAGAGAGCATCTGTCATGAATAGATATGAAACAGCTTCACAAACAGTCTTTTCAAACACACAGTATCTTTATTTCTGTTTTACAATAATTCAAATGATCACAGAAGTACTGGGATAAAAGTTTATACAGTTAAACCAAAATGTATTCAGACACCTTGAACATTTCATTCATTAATACAGTTTATTCACTATAGTTTAAAAAAAATGGTAATAAAATACAACAAGATTTCAGAGTTAAACTGTGTCAGAAAAAAATTATCTTAATTATGTCAGATAACACTTTAGCTAAACATGGTCAGGTCAAAGTGTCTGAATAATTTTTGGTTCCAACTTTTAATCAATTTTACTGCTAGTCCACTGTACAAATAATTTTTGGGTATAATATGTCACAGTTTACTTTATTTTGCTATCCTCACTTACATAAAGTAAAAATATGTCAATGTCTGAATAATTTTTGGTTTGACTGTAGTTTGGATATAAACATTACAGTAGCAATCAAAATAGAGAATCACCTTTTGAAAGGAACTTGATGCTTCAAATAAAGATTGAATCATTCATTCACACTGAGAATTGTGATCTCTGTTTTAAACAAAAAAATTGTGATTCTCAATTTTTCCAGAATCGTGCAGCTCCACTAGGCTGTAGCCTACATGTGTGTGCAGAAAAGCATTGACATATAAACATAACATTCGCTAAATTAAAGCATAAATCAACAGATTGCTTACTGCTTTAAAGTGGAAGTTAAAATCACTAAATTAAAAATGATAAACAAAAACAAAATGTACAAACTAAATGTGAACTGGTGCAAGAGATTATATGACATTATGCTCATTCAGTGAAGTTTAAAGGAGAACCGTTTGCATTGAGGACGAGCCTTTATGCCTACTGGAAATAATCTTGCGACTTTAACATTTACATATAAGGATGCAATCATTAAATGTAAGTTATGCGATGAGGAAAGCATGTCCCGAACACATGAAAGCTTCATTAAAAAGCAACATTTTGAACAAAAAGCTACGAAAATTGTGTTTTTGTCAAAGACTTCGGTTTCAGAATGATCAAAACACAGATGAAGATGCGTAACAGCGCCCCCTACCACAAAACATGGATTGCCTGAAAAACTCGTCAAGGGCGGGAAGAGTTAATACATCCTGTATGTTCTCAGAATACCCAGTTTTATAACTCTTTTCATGTTTGCATCTGTCCAAATATTTCATAAATCAGGCTACTGAGAACATTATAATGACATTAGTGGCGGATGGATGATGTCATGATATCTTATATAATCAGAAGTGCAAATAGGGTGTGACAATTTGCTCGTTTTATAGATTTAAAAATCCTGCCGACTCAAATGCTTTGGTTTTGCAAATGACTTTTAAATTGTGAATTGACAGTCATTGATTTAAAAAGCTAAACTTTTGTTCAGTTAATGTATAGTTTTTATAACGTGCAAATTAATGCCTGTTTTCAAGGCAACTTTCTTTAGCTTGTTTCTGAAACTCTTCTGTTCATTTGTGACTCACTTTTCCCTCTTCATCTCTCTGTAGTCCCAATACCCTCCACCGGGTGTCGGCATACCTGTGTCTCCTGCCTGAGCTTCCTGACGGAGAAGAAACGTCTTACGAGAAAGAGTTTCTTCTGGAGCTGCTGGTAGGCACATCTTAAAATGTGATAGAAATACTGTTTTTGCTCATTAGGTTTGAGTTTGAGTTTAGAACAGAGCCCTTGTGTCGGGGGACAAACACATTAAAATGGTTTTGATTGCGTATTAGTTTCTGTTTGCTACATTAATTTGTTCGTTCTATTAGTTTTTGACTGCTTTGATTTTCACTCTTATAATGTATTTTATTAAACCTCTGTTGGATATGGTTAAGATGTTTGAGCCATTGGTGGTCCTGCTTCGGCAAGATTTAATTACTCGCTCCAAATCTCATCAAGAACTCGAGCATTTCCTCTTTAATGCGTTGATGGAGTCAGTGTCAGGCCGGTCGTTTGAGTGTTCAGCGTTTCCTTGAGCAGCTGAAATCTGGTTATATGCATGTGCTGAGGCCAACAATAGAGTCAGAGCAGGTCACAAACCAGATAAAACACTTAATTAAGCTTGAACAGGATAAGCTGCCCCAACACTCCTGATTAATTCATTTGATTTTCTCAAAGCGGCGTCCCACGTGAGCCGCCCGACTCATTTTCTCATTGAAATTGTTTAATGTTTTCTCAGCAGAGTTGCCTCACAGCGTTTGCTCATTTGAATTTTGAACATAATGGGATGGATTTATAGTGTTTAGGAAGTTCAGGAAAAGTTAGACTTTTAAAAGTGTAGTGTGTGTAACAATTTCCTTTAAGAAAGGCTTTGAGACTGTGGGATTTGCACTGCTCGATTTATGACAAGTGACACAAACACACAAGAACATCATTTTGATTGGCATACAAAATTTGAGTGCTGGAAAACACGTTTACATTTGTACTTGTTTCAAAACACCCAAAAGCTAGTTTTGATGGTGATGTATGCCTCTTTAAAATGTTCATGGGATGTGATTGGCCCCTTGCACTGTGAGGTATGTAGCCTACATTTGGCCATCTGCTGTGTTTGAAGGGTAAACCATCATAGCACAGCGGGCAGATGATTTGGTGGTTCATGGAGGAGCTGGCCGAGAGGAAACAAACCTCATGAAACCTTTCTCACTTATGTTCAGGTGTCCCACCACGAGAGACGAATCTCCCAGATAGAACAGCTCAACCAGATGCCTCTGTACCCCACCGAGAAGATCATCTGGGATGAGAACATCGTCCCCACAGAGTACTATTCAGGAGAAGGTGGGCATCTTTGCATACGAGTTCACTGCGTATCACTGTAATAATTATACCATATACTTTTGCATCAGTGGAATTAAAGGAAAAGTTCAACAAAAAATTATTTTACTAATTTACTCTTTTCTAACCTGTATCACTTTTTTCATTCCGTGGAACACAAAAACATTTTGGAGAATGATCAGCTCTTTTCCATACAACAACAGTCCGTGGTGACCATGTATTTCAAACACAAATGATGCCCATATTACTATACAAATAATCTTTTTGTGTATGGCAGTAATATGCTCATATTTAAGTCATTGTTCACTGATAATCTTCCCCTCTACCAAAGCTCTGAAAGCTCATTTGAATATATTTGGTCTTAAAGTGACAGAAGCCCCTCCTGCTTTCTGTGTCATGAATGTTAATCAAACAACAAAACACAACGAGATAAACTTTTGTAGTTTTAACACAGATTAATTATGTTTAATTTATACAATGTGACTATGCAGTATTATTTTATGTTTGATTATCCAATTTCTGTACCTGAATACAGTTAGACTTATCTGAAAAATACAAAGCACTATTTATATTTATAAATGCATATTCACAAAATCACCCCAATCATCCTAGAATGATTATTCTTTCCAAATATAGAGCTATTCAAGTCATCTGGTGAATTTTGTTTATATAGCAGAAAAACAAAATATGGCAATGTCAGTTTTTTCCAATATCATGCAGCCCTAGTTTAGAGTGACGAGTACATTTTCATTTAACTTTTCCTGTATCAATATCTGATTCTAAACTATTAACATTTTAATAGTGATGCAACCGAAAATATTCGGCTGAAAAATTATTTTTGGTTGGTTTTGGAGGACTGAAATCATTGACTAACACTGTTTAAATGTTTATATTTTAACAAAGAATTGGAGTAGAAACATAACTATATATAATTTAAAAGTTGAAATAAAAACTGCCTTGTGTGCAATTAAAATATTTATAGACAAATTATTTATATACAAGTTTTTATTTGAGTATTGGTTATTAAATTAATTTATATTGATTATTGCATAATTTTTATTTGCATTTTTGGCTAAATGAAAACTTTCATTTTGGTTCAAATTTAATTTTGGTTTATCACTATATTTCAAGCTTTAAGTGCAAAAAACCCTAAATAATCAGTAAAATATCTAACTATGTTTGTTGTTGTGTGTGAATCTGAAGGTTGTTTAGCTCTACCGAAGCTGAACCTGCAGTTTCTGACCCTGCATGACTACCTGTTGAGGAACTTCAACCTCTTCCGACTGGAGTCCACCTATGAAATCCGGCAGGATATCGAGGACGTAGTACTACGAATGAAGCCATGGTTTGTTCTCAGTGTCAAACATTTTTATCAACCTTATGTCCTGAAGTGACAACATGAAATACAGTTTAAAAAACATACTGAAGTGTATATTTGTAATTTATTTAGGTGTGTGTAGCCGGCATTGTGCTCTTCCAGGGTCAGAAAGCTGTCCTCTGTAAAATGCTCTGTACACAAGCTAACTTTTGGGTTGTACTGATCAGGAAAAGTGTTATTTATAAATCTTAACCACTGATTCCTGACAAAGGGTTTTGCTTTCACATCCAAACACAAACTCTCCATGACATGACCACAACACTACAATTCTTGTGTACGCCTTTGGGGTGGGAATTCATGCTAATATGCCACAATGTGACGTAGACATTCCCGGGAGTAATATCTGGACTTTGAATGAGGCAGGTCTGGAGCTGTTCTCTGTTAGGATAAATCCCTTTGTGGGACACTGTTTATTTTACTATTATAGCTACTAGCTTTGCAGATCTTATACATGCACAAACAGATCAATTACACTCTAAAGCAAAAGGAAAACATTATAAAGCATCATATGACTCCTTTAATGCTGTAGCTTGATTCATCACTTCATAGCATAGCAGGGCTCTTAGACTAAGATGGTGGCAAATACATAATCTAAAAACATTATATCATCATCTCGAGGGTCCGCGTCAGTGTTATATCTGATTTGTGAACAAATGATTCTTATGAACTGTAAATGAGTCACTCAAAAAGATTCAGCCTCAAACTTGCTCATGAGCCATTTGAATCAAAGTGAATCATTTGGATCAGTTACTGACCAATATTTCATTTTAAGAGCCAGTGTCTCCATCATTTAGAGTTGAGTCCACTGGGGAATGAATGTTGAAAGTCTTGTGAATGTTATTCTCACCCAAAATCAAGTCGTCTTTCAGTCACTTTCATGTGTCTCCAAACCTGTGTGATCTTCTGTGAAACACAAAGGCAGAAGTTTAGCAGAATGTTGACATTCTGACCATCACTGTCAAACTCCAGAAATGATAAAAAGAACCGTAAAAGAAGTCCATAGGATGTGTGTGTTGTTTCTGCTGCAAGTCTTCTAAAGCCACATGATAGCTTTGACAAGAAGTTATTCAACAATGAAAATCTTCATCGTTGCAAGTCTTGAATCTCGTGAATTTATTCAAATATGGTCATGTCATGTGAGAGCTACTGCAGAGATTTTCTCTGAATAACCTACATTTTCTCACTTCAGAAGACTTGTTGTTTTATAATTTTTGGAGCTTGACAGCCACAGGTCAGCATTGACTTCACTGTATGGAAAAGAACAGCGTGAACATCCTCATTCCTGATATTGTGTGGTTGTGTCACGCAGGCAGTCGGAGTATGGAGGAGTGGTGTTCGGAGGATGGGCTAGAATGGCACAGACCATAGTGTCTTTTTCTATCGTGGAGGTGGCCAAACCAAACATCGGAGAGAACTGGCCTGCCCGTGTCCGTGCTGACATCACCCTTAACCTCAACATCCGAGATCACATCAAAAACGAATGGGAGGGTAAACAGCTCTTTCTCTGTCTCTGCAAAACCACTCAGAACACCCCTGCAAACTCCTAGCAATGCCTGATTCAGGGTTATCATTAACTAAAACAAAAAAATATATTCGATTAAAATCTATTAATAAAACAACTTACACAAACGTCACTTACAGTTTCTTCAGCACGGTAAAATCATTATGCTCACTTCATCCTTCAATCTCTTCACATCGTGGTTGGTTCTTACAGGGCTGCGGAAACACGACGTTTGCTTTCTGATCACGGTGCGGCCCAACCTGCCGTACGGGACACGCTTTGACCGCCGGCAGCCGTTTGTGGATCAGGCTGGTCTGGTGTATGTGAGAGGCTGTGAGGTGCAGGGCATGCTGGATGATAAGGGCCGCGTCATAGAGGAAGGTAAGACTGTTTTCTGAGTTCACTGAACTGAGTTTAGTCAGCGTCCTGATTGTCAATGGTTCCTGAGCAAAAGTCACAACGCATCACGGAATTTATTCGGTAAAAGTGTTTCCATCATAGTTTATGCGCATATTTTATATCACACAAAAAATGTATTTGACTCATTTTTAGAATTTACGCGCATCTTTGCATTTCTATCTAGCGTTTTTTATGCAATATGCGCATAAAAATAGCTGCATGGAAACAGCTATTGAGCAATTCATTCTACCAATTCGTTAATGGACGGATCCATTAAGTAACGAAACACTGCTATGTTACAGTTCAGTTCTGCTGTGGCTTTGTTTGGAAATATTTTTGTCTGTGAAAAAGTGCAAAACAGGCAATATTGTTTCTGAAATGTGAGCCACTTAATTGTTTATTAAACTGTTGCATAAAATCAATATCGCATTTGCAATTCTACAGTTGAAACTTGATTAAATAAAGGCTTTGTTTATAATGAGGAGGATGTTTTATGCTCTGAAACTTGCAGGATGTTTTAATGGTACAAAGACCTCTTATTTGTCTATATATGTGATTTCTCATGTCACGACCCCTTTAATGTGTCCTTGCTGAATAAAAGAAAACAAATGTACCCCAAACTTTAAATGGTTCTATGTATATAATTTTTTATTAGCTGTAATGTGTTAACATGTCTAGAGGAGGGGTGTGTGGATGATATTTTTTCAAGACATTGTAGGAGAGCGATGGATCCCCACGGCCCATGAACACATCTCTGACCCGATAAGACGACTGATAAATCCATCATCTGGCCCGAATCTCTCTCACATTGACCCCAGGCCGTCCTCATTGCTGGACCTTGGGAATGTGGTCTAGAATCACTGGTCATTTCTGTTCCAGTGATTTCAGTGTCAGTTTACTTGACAAATGAAGCCCAATTTAGAAGGATTAGTGCTTTGTCCTGAATATTTATTTCCTTCATTACAATTACATTTATTTATTTAGCAGAGGCTTTTATCCAAAGCAACATTCAATTACCTTGTGACTCTGATTTATGGTTTTATAGTCAAACAGATTACTGTATTCCTACAAGATTGAATGTGCGGTTCACTTGGCTTTCAGGAAATCTGTTTTAAATACAAAGATGTGATGTATTGAAATGATTGTGTTCTGATGCTTGCGCCAAGGTCCTGATCCGAAGCCCAAACTCAGAGGTGACACCAGGACGTTCCGGGTATGGCTCGACCCAAACCAGTACCAGCAGGACATGACCAACAGCATCCAGAACGGAGCAGAAGACCCCTATGAGACCTTCAATATTATCATGAGACGCAAACCCAAAGAGAACAACTTCAAGGTCAGATGATTCCTCATAGATATCCCTGCCAACAGGCTCACAAAACCAGACTGTTAGCCAAAAACAAGAAAAATAAAATAAATAAATGTTAACTGAAATGAATTGTTAATGGTTTTAATGTTTTATTTTATTTAAATTAACAAAAATGTTTGTGTGTATATAGGTGTGTGTATATATATATATGTGTGTAATTTATTTATTTTTTTTAGTTTAGTTAGTCGCCAGGTAAACATTTCTAATTTTAGTAAAGTTTAAGTACTAAATTTACTAAAACTGAAACAAAAATTTATAAATGAGCACCACTTGCAGTCAGGCAGAAATGAGATATTGCTGATTGAGTAACATCTAAAATAGTGATTCAGTCATCCACAATTATCAAAAAATAATTCCTTATTTCCTTTTTTTGCTTGCAGGCTGTGCTTGAGACCATTCGTAACCTCATGAACACAGAGTGTGTGGTTCCCGACTGGCTTCACGACATCATTCTGGGTTATGGAGACCCTGGTAGTGCCCATTACTCAAAGATGCCAAATCAGATTTCCTCCCTGGACTTCAACGACACCTTCCTGTCCATCGAGCACCTGAAGTCCTGTTTCCCCAATCACACGGTGAAGGTGACGGAGGAAGATCCTGCTCGACAGGTCCCGCCTTTCAGGTCAGAAATCAGCATTATTGGATAAACACTGTGCGTTTGTTCTTTGCTCTGTCTCAAACTTATTTGTATTTTTCATAGGCTACTTTTTAGAAGTATTTTTAGATTACTTTCATTCAGCAAGGATACATTAAATGGATCAAAAAATGGACAGTAAAGACATTTATAATGTTTTAAAAGATTTCTATTTCATATAAATGCCGTTCTTTAGAACTTTCTATTCATATGAAAGAATCCAGAAGAATATGTATCACAGTTTCCACAAAAATATTTAGCCATTTCAACATTGATAATAATCATAAATGTTTCTTGATTATCAAATCATCATATTAGAATGATTTCTGAAGGATCATGTGACACTGAAGACTGGAGTAATGATGCTGAAAATTCAGCTTTGATCACAGGAATAAATTACTTTATAAAATATATTCACATAAAAAAGTTATTTTGCATTGTAATATTTCACAATATTACTTTTGAACGGTAGTGTATGTGGACAATTTGTGCAAGGTTTATTGAAATTGTGGCTCTTCTTTACCAGAATTCGATTCCCTGTGCAGAATGTGAAGGGTAAGAAGCGTAAAGCAAATGAGGAGGAGACACAGGATGAGGAAGATCAGACGCTGCTGGTGGAGCCTCATGTGATTCCCAACAGGGGGCCGTATCCCTACAACCAGCCCAAGCGGTATGTGGAGGTCATGCTTACAGTCACAGCCACTTTATCATGACCGGTTCTTTCCGGCTCGCTCTTCAACACCTGGACAGTGTAATAACTGCCTGTATAAACATAATGCCTGTTATGGAAAGACTGACATTTGTGTCCACTTCACCAGAAACACCATCCAGTTTACACCAACCCAGATTGAAGCCATTCGTGCAGGGATGCAGCCAGGTCTTACTATGGTAAGAAGTCACTTACTACACTTTTTATTTATGTTTATTTTTTTCTTCCTGCTCTTTCATTTTTATTTCTACAGTCTTCAGTGTCACATGATCCTTCAGAAATCATTCTAATATGATGATTTACTGCTCAAGAAACATTTATGATATTATCAATGTTGAAAAAAGTTATTTAATTTAATATTTTTGTGGAAAATGTGATACACTACCGTTGAACAACAACGAAAAAGAAATTGATACTTTTATTCAGCAAGGTTTCATTAAATTGATCAGTGACAGTAAAGACATTTATAGTGTTACAAAAGATTCTATTTCAGTCTTTCTTTTGATCTCTCTGTTTATCAAATGATCCTGAAAAAATGTATCACGGTTTCCTCAAAAATATGAAGCAGCAAAAAAACAGTTATTTTGAATTGTAATAATATTTCACAATTTCACTGTTTTTACTGTTTTACTGTATGTTTATGTAAATATTGTAAGGCTTTTAGTCTAAAACATGTGCTGAAGTTAGAGAGGGTCAGCTAGGGTAGAAAGAACAATCATCAGCAACAGTCTCTTATCAAATCATCTAAACGTTCTTTCCCTCGGCTGTAGGTTGTTGGTCCTCCCGGCACAGGAAAAACAGACGTGGCTGTTCAGATCATCTCCAACCTGTACCACAACTTCCCCGAGCAGAGGACGCTTATCGTCACACACTCCAATCAGGCACGTGACCAACACTGAGGGAGTTGATCACTCAATGTTCAAAGCTTAGCATTCAACCAAAATTATGGTTTCCTAACTCTCAACATCTATGAGTTGGAATGAATATTTCTTTTCTGTTGTTTATGTACTTATTTTCTGGATATGTGTGTGTTTGTCTTGTTCAGGCTCTGAACCAACTGTTTGAGAAGATTATGGCGTTAGACATCGATGAACGGCACCTTCTGCGTATGGGTCATGGAGAAGAAGAGCTAGAGACTGAGAAAGATTTCAGCAGGTGCAGATCTTACACACACACACACACACACACACACACACACACACACACACACACTCAAACACACACAGGTTTGTTTTGCTATCTTAGTGAGGACTCTCCATAGGCGTAATGGTTTTTATACTGTACAAACTGTACATTCTCTCCCCATACACTACCCCTACCCCTACTCCTAAACCTACCCATCACAGGAAACTGTCTGTATTTCTAATAAAACATTGTTTAGTATGTTTTTAAAGCTATTTTAAATATGAGGACTCATGAAATGTCCTCATAAAACATGTTATGTAGTAATACCAGTGTAATAATCATGTCATTATACAAATTTGTGTCCTCAAAACACACACACACACACACACTCTTAATGTTCGCCAAATCAGTTCAGATTTGCTGTAGACTTATCACGAGGAATCAGTTGTCCCAGATGTTTTCAACGTACTGTGGAAAAAGTAAGCGTCCAGCCCTGTTCTTGTGTTGTGTTGAGTATTAAGTGTCCTCTCCTCTGTGTCAGGTATGGGCGAGTCAACTATGTGCTGTCCCGCCGTCTGGAGCTCCTGCGAGAGGTGGCGCGTCTGCAGGAGAGTCTGGATGTGCCCGGTGATGTGTCCTACACATGTGAGACCGCTGGACACTTCTACCTCTACCAGGTACCCATCACTCCCCTCTCAACATCATCTGCTTCCTTTTGACTCGACTAATTTAAAGCTAGCGTAGCATTGGAAGTAACAGTAGTAGTGTTAATCGGATTGTGCGATCATAATTTTGATGATCTGTTGAATTAATATTCAGCCTTTTGTGAAAGAGAGGTGATTTTAATTCTTAACTCATATTAATAACCAAAAATGGGGTATTTAGCTGTCTCACATTTGTTAAGAAAAAGGTGGATAAGATAGTATAAAATAGTACAAGATAAGATCTTCTAGATCTGGAAAAGACTTGTAAATATAATCAAATCTTAGAATTCACTTACATATACATTTTTGTAGTTAGGGTTAGCTTTAACACATTTTATCGGGTAGAAACCCCTTATCCTTACATTTTGAAAACAAAACTAGGGCCTTCGAATATTGTTGTGTATGATGGGGGTCCTAGTCAAGAAGCACTGATGTGTAAATCTAGGCAGCACACAAGCAGCAGGTTCACGCAGGCCTGCTTTAATTTGTGTTCATCTTCTCACTCTCTGTGGTTCGATCCATCACGCTGTGGTCGGTAGATTCATATCAGAGCCTCGGGGGATCCGTACGGGCCATTAGCTCAGATCCCAGAGATTACAGTGTGGCGCGTGTTACACTAATTAAGTGTGGATTGTGACAAGGCTGTTTGTCCAGTGATGCGCTGTTAATGAAATCCTCAGGCTCTGATCTTATCTGTCTGTCTCTCGTGTCGTAGGTCATGTCTCGTTGGGAGGAATACATGAGTAAAGTGAAGCCAAAGCCCAGCCGGGAGGTGCAGGTGGAGGACGTGGCGTCACACTTCCCCTTCCATAAGTACTTCTCCAACGCTCCTCAGCCGGTGTTCAAGGGCCAGTCTTACCAGGAGGACATGGATATCGCTGAGGGCTGCTACCGCCACATCCGCAAGATCTTCACCCAGCTGGAGGTAGGGCTGGACTAGAGCTGAAATTACATTATTAATTATGTTTAGATATTTGCCCCACGATTCGATTAGATGTGTTTACGATTCAGAGGGTAGTTCCAATTCTTTTATTAGTAATAATTGTTATATTAATAATCACAATATCATTCTTTTTGTTATTTTGTCTTTATTATTAAAAAGAACAAAGATGCAAATAACAAACAGTAGAACAAATACAATATAAGAAACAAATTAAATTGCATTTTACAGAAGCATTCAAGCAAGAAATAATGCAGAAATTCAATAATCAAATGTAAAAAAATAACTGCATAGTTTTTAGTGTATCAGTTTCAAATAAATTATTATTAAAGCTACAAAAGTTATTCAGTCAATGGCAGTGATGTATTCCCGCCAGCGTCATACTGAGTTCTCTTTTACGCTTGAATGGACAAAAACACACAAAATTGGCAAAAATTGGCAAAATATCCTCGTAAGCAGTAAGCACAGTCTTAAATGAGTTAAAAAGTGTTTAATGAGCATAAAGATTTGTGAGAAAATAGGATGTGTGTCAGATGTGTCATGTGCTTCAGCTCTCAAAAGACAGAGAAAATCACTCACTGCTTTTGACTGAATAACTTTTGTAGCTTTTTATTAAGGTTTGATCGATATTCAATTTATAATTTATGCAGTGTTTGATTATTCATTTTCTGTATATTTACCTGTTAGACCTACCTGAAAATCTTAAAACAAACACTGTTTACAAGGTTACATGGGTCTAAAACAATGAAAACAACGACTTTTTTTGGGGGTCTTTTAACAGGGCATAAATAAACCCCTCAGTGTTGAGCGTGACATTTATTACAAAGGGTTTATGTGAAGATTGATATATATTTTTAAAGCCTATTAAATGTTCACGTTGATAGATTTCAATTATACTACAATGTTGAATGGCTTTAATTAATGGCTTAAATTGAGGAAAATAAATCCATTCAATAGAGACATCAGTATCAGTGACACTGGCCTTCATCCATAGTGCTGAGGAAAAAGATGCCATTAAACAAATATTTAAAAATACTGTCTACATTATTTTGGAGATTCAATGTAAAAGTATTACAAAATCAAAATATTTTAAAAACTTTAATGTTAGGTGTGATAAATCACAGTTAATTACAGAAAAATGTTTTTTTTTTTTTTTTTTTTTTTTTTCAAATGATTGACAGAACTAAATATAATACATATATTTTTAAAGACAGTTACTCTATGAATGCAAGTTATTTATGAATGCAAGAATGTGTCTTGTTTGAACACAGAGTCATCATTTTGACTGCTGGCATAAAGTCTGATCCATTTTGCAGCTTATTCTGGCAAAGATCTGAGCACAGCGACAGTGTGTTTTGTTTTTAAGTGCCTTTTAGATAAGGGACGGTTTGCCTGAAATGGATAATATATAATAGTACAATGAAAAAGACAGTGGGGGGTAAATCATTTATTATATAAATCATAATTAATGTAGTTGCAAGCAGCAATTACAGGGACATGCACAATAGCAGATCTGTTATAAGTAAATTTAATACCCGACATTCCTGATGATAATTTGCGAGGTCCTTTTCAGTGACTTGTCATCAAATTTGACTCAAGAACAGTTGGGTATATCAAAACTTTTTGTATCTTCAGTCAATTTAAAAAAAAAAAAAAAAAAAAAAACAGTCTTTCAATAACTTTTGACCAGCATAGTCTGAAGATAATCTGACCCAAATTTGGAGAAGATCCGATGAACGCTGATGGAGAAGTTTGCTTATGCTTTGGTGAAATTCAAAATGGTGTACGCAATGGGTTCATTGTGCTGATCAGTGGAACAAAGGAAACCAGGCTAATGACAATAGGCTTCAGATGAGCCATGGTGCTATCACTTTCATCACAATACACCAGTGCATTTGTGTAACACAATTCAAAATAGAGGACCTATTATTCCCTTTTTCAAAGTCTTGATGATGTTTTTTGGCTCTACTAGAACAGGTTTTCCTGATTGAATGTTGATTATTCTCCTCATATTCTCCATTGTTCAGCTCCTCTCTTCCCAGTCTGTCAGGAACGCTCTGTTTAGTTCCTGTCTCTATGAAGCCCCTCCTCCTGAAAAGCACAATGTGCTCTGATTGGTCGGCTGGAGCAGTGTGTTCTGATTGGTGTTTGGGAAATGTCCCGCCCCTTACCATAACCGCCAGTTTCAACACACTACTCAGTGTTTCCCACAGGATTTTGTGAGACTGTGGTGGGTAGACATCGGTCCCTCTAGGGGGGTAGGGGGGCATGGCCCCCTAGAGGAAAATTTTGTACATTTTGTACAATTTTTGTACATCTGTATTTGTGGAACTAATGATCACTCTTTGATTTGTTAAACACAATCCAGAATGCACTAAATGCACTACTTCATTGTAGAGAAAAATAACAAATGAATAGAAATATATAATCATAAGCTGACCAATAAATAAATAAATAAATAAAATCTAGATGACTATATAATTCAGCAGCAAAAAGTATGCTAGCCTAATTCTTGAAAAACACTTTGCACGGTAATTTTATAAAATCTAAATATGTTAATAAAAAGTTTAAAATTACTATTTGTATTCTTATGATATGAGAACTTTATATTTGATTTATATTTATAAATGAATGTAAAGAATTATATGTATTTATAATCTAAGATTAAAAAAGTTTATTTTAAATGTATTTTGCAGCCTTTTAATGGGGCAACAAGATAAGATAGATACAACACAACAAAATAGGCTATTAATAATCTTTCAGTATGTAAAACCACGATAATATGAAACGCTTCAAAACAGCAGCACAAACCGCTCTGAATGATGTGCTTAAAGCAATATGGAGTCACAGTTGTGCTGCGCATTGAAAAGTTCACGGCACAAAGACGATCCCTGTGTATATCTACATCTAACAGTTTATTAATCATATGTGTCTTCTCACTTTTAAATTCCAGTAATTGTGCGTGTGATGCCAGTTCATAGTCCTTGTGTTGTGTGAACTAACAGACACACTGTAGCCAGTATGATGACATCATTCAGAAACAGCAATAAACTCCAGCAAGATAAAGTCATTTTATGCGGGAATGTATATGGGAATATAATGGGAATGTATCATATTGGACAGTATTACTGTGCTGACTGTCGTTACCGAACGCGACGCGCTGTTTGAGTGCTGACCAGAGAATGATTGACAGCTGCAGCGGAGGGAAGATGAGTTTCCTTGAACTTAAATTTAACGATGTACATATTCTTCTGTAAGCTATGGAATGGCTTCAGATGACTTTGAATATAGTACACGAAAACTTAATTGGTGCTAGTTTATTTCTTTTGTTCCATTTGTGTCGTATAAAAGAGCGCAATTATCAATCGGTTATTTAAATATCGCGACAGGCCTAATTTCCTTTTAATTTTGAGACTGTGGCGGGACAAAATAGAATGTGGCGGACCGCCACAGTCTAGTTAATGTATGGGAAACACTGCTACTAACTAACTCAATAACTTTATTCTGCATATGAATTATTTAAATGAGGAATATTATGATGAAAACTCAAGACTACAATGGAGGCGTTTCAGGGAGTTCAGAAACACTGACACTGATATAGAGAAGATTAATACACTTTTTCATGCTCAAACAGCAACATTACACACTAAAGAAACATGAACATGGAGAAAAAGCATATTAAGTGCTCTTTAAATACATAGTTTGCTTTGAACAGAGTGTGGTGTGAGCTCAAGGTTTGTTCCGTCCATCAGTAATGATCTCCCTCCCCTCCTTCAAGGCCCATTATTCTGGGACGCCCCCTTCTTTGATGTTGATTTCTCATCCTTTCATCCTTTGTGTTCATCTGCTGACAACAAAGACGCGTTCCTGTAATAAAGTTGTGCGTCATAGCCACAATGCTGCTGTGCATGTGTGTGTTTGTCTGGGCATCACCGTCCGTCAGCCGTCACTGCTGAAGACTCAGGGTTAAAAAATGGCCTCATCAATATTGAATGCTTTGATGGGTTTAATATTAATGCAGAAGCGCATCAAATATTCATTTCCCAATGGACACAGTCCTGAAAATATCCAGCTGGGTTAACCTCTCTTCACTGCACAGATCTGAGCCACTATTGAACAGAAACAGATACTCAATATCTGTGAGAAGAAACCAAAGATGCTGTTTCTAACAAATGACAGGAAGTAGAAAGAAACCCAATCTCCTCTGCTGAGGTTTAAACACCAACATCACCTTGTGAAATTCATAGTCATTTAAAATATTGTGGTGAATCTTACATGTTAACCTGATAAAGCTGGCTGTATTATATTGGATATACACGTTTCTATGACCTCTAAATGATCAAATTATAAAATTAAGCATTTAAATATCATCTTACTAAGACATATTATTGGCAGATATTGATATGTATATGCATTTTATGTAAGTATCTGCTATACTGTTATAAAGATCTCACTGATTTACAAACATCTGCACCAAATTGCATGTTTTCGCT
Organism: Hypophthalmichthys molitrix; assembly: GCA_037950675.1. Lineage (NCBI taxonomy): Eukaryota > Metazoa > Chordata > Actinopteri > Cypriniformes > Xenocyprididae > Hypophthalmichthys > Hypophthalmichthys molitrix. Next base: position 543,542 of record CM075508.1, read on the forward strand.
GAGTTTGAACCTCAAAATAAAATCGAGCTTCATATTCTCACTGTATCCGACTACATGTGCCATAAAAGCCAGATGTATTAAATACGATACACAACGATACTCAACAAAAAACACATGCAAACTTTATATTTTGTCTAAAGGTTCAGTCATGGAATGTAGCTGAGGGATTTTGTGTGATTCGAGTAAAACGAGCCACATGTTTTAACCGTGTTTGTGTGTGGTCTTAGCACTGAGGTGTTCATCAAGGCATCTTCTCTCCTGCAGGAGTTCAGGGCGTTTGAGCTGTTGCGCAGCGGGCTGGACCGATCCAAATACCTGCTGGTGAAAGAGGCCAAGATCATCGCCATGACCTGCACACACGCCGCCCTCAAACGCCATGACCTGGTGGAGCTGGGCTTCAAGGTATCCGTGGGATGCCATTCACTAGCACATCTACTTTTGAACCATTTCTTAGTTTAGTTAAACCAGTTTTAAAACATTTCAAGACATTTTTGATTGGGTGACATGTTGGAAGCATAATCAGCGCTGCACGATCAGTAAAAGAAGCATCATCATCAGCAGACAACCACAAATGTACACTAAGACTTTCCAATTTATCTCTAGCTTTTATCACTTCACTATTATTATAAAATTTGTTGGAAAAAACATGTCCAAACATTTGACTTTGTGTATATGTCACTAAAAATACGAATTGGTGTTTTGAACCGCTTCTTTAATATGATCTGAATTAGCTGATATACTGAAGTGAATCTGAAAGTCTACACTTAACATTAATGTGTGCTTCCTTAATACTGACTGACTTGATCTTCCTCTAGTATGATAATATCCTGATGGAAGAGGCAGCTCAAATCCTGGAGATTGAGACCTTCATCCCTCTACTGCTACAGGTACATTTGTTTCTGATTTATTATTATTATTTTTATATTGTTATATATAGAGGAAGCTTCATTTCAACCAAATTTTTAATGCAAATTATATTATATTATATTATTTAGGGCTGTCGATTTAATTTAAATTTTTAACGCATTTAACACACTTGCCCTGCCCCAGCCCTCCATAGGTCATCTGACATTTCATACAGTTGATTTATGATATGATGCAAGGCAACAGCTCACTGTGTGATGAAGCCTATAGAATGCAGTTAGAATGTCCATAAAATCCAAGATATGTGTGCAAAAATGCCACTCATATTTACATCATATAATACAGTTACTTTATATATCACACAAGTAATAAGCGCAATATCACACGAGTGCTGTTTTTGTCCTGATAGCAATAGCATGGATTTTCTAAAATAGCGAATCGGGTGAACCAATGATTCAATGGACCATTCATAAAGAGAACCATTTACTTCACTTCTGAATGAATCAGCCATTTGAATGAATCAAATGAATGAATGACTCAATGACTTAATCATTAAGACTTTTACTGCCACCTGCTGGTAGTCTTAATTTCTTATTTAGAGTATAATTTCATTATAAAATAATTTCATATTTCCATATTTAAAAAAACAAAACAAAACAAAAAAAAGCTCCATCTTTCAGTTTCAAACGATCTGTAAATCCAGTGTCGAACTGGGCCTTGTTTATGAAACCATAAGCGCCGATCCTGAGGGCTCGAGCAGCCATGGAAAAACACCAGATATGTTTTTAAACACCATTTGTTATTAAAATAACCATAGAAACAACAAATGTCGAGAGCACATCAATATAATGCTTGAGCACAAATCTCTGGGAAGCAAGGTTATCTTTCCCTCACAACCAAAAACACACTTCTTTGGTGACATTGTTGATTGTGCAGTTGATTGTACATTGAAAACGAAACGCTTATTACTGTTTCTGAATTTCAGTAACAATGGCATAGGTTTTTCTGTTGCTTTTTCTATCGTTTTTTTCCAGCACAAGTTCACATCTTTTTGAAATGCAGCCATGTGGATTTGCAACGTCTTCTCAACATGAACAACACGAACCAAACTCTTCCAGTCTCAGACATGTTTTCAACACTAATTTTCATAAATTTTCTGTCTTTGTGTTACACAGAACCCAGAGGATGGCTACAGTCGACTCAAACGCTGGATTATGATTGGTGATCATCATCAGCTGCCTCCTGTCATTAAGAACATGGCCTTTCAGAAATATTCCAACATGGAGCAGTCGCTTTTCACCCGCTTTGTGCGTCTGGGTGTCCCCACCGTAGACCTGGACGCCCAGGGCAGAGCTCGGGCCAGGTCAGTCCGCATGTCAGACTAGAAAGGTGCTTTTAGTGTGTACCCATGTGACGCCACTGTTGGTTTGTTTCGTGTGAAAGCTGAAACCCGCCACCAAAGAATCACGCACAAGGTTGCTTGCCTTGTTGTTATTGTTAACTAAAGCTAAAAATATTAAAGGTCTTTTTCGATTATTGAAATAAAGCTGAAATAAAATATAAATATTAAATGAAAAACGTAAACCTAAATAACTGAAATTAAAATGTAAAATGTTGCCTTGCAGGTAACTGAAACAAAATAAGCTGAAGTAAGGAAATAACTAAAACTGAAATAAAGATAAATTAAATATAAATATAAAAAACACTTTATTACTAAAACTAAATCAAAAATTAAAATGAAAACTGAAAATATAAAAATAAAAGCTAATTCAAAATAATGATAAACACTATTATATAAATAAAAGTATAATGGTAACACTTTACAATAAGGTTCATTAGTTAACATGAACTAATAATGAACTGCACTTCTACAGCATTTATTAATATTTGTTAATGTTAATTTCAACATTTACTAATCTTGTTAACATTAGTTAATGCACTGTGAACTAACATGAACAAACTATGAACAACTGTATTTTCATTAACGATAACGAAGATTAGTAAATACAGTAACAAATGTATGCACATTGTTAGGTCATGTTAGTTAATACATTAACTAATGTTTAACTAATGAACCTTATTGTAAAGTGTTAACCAGTATAATAGTATATAAATATAGTATATAGTATATAAATATATTATATTATATATATTGGTATATAAATAGAATTACATGAAACTATTACTTATTGTTACTAGTAGGATTTTGAAAATATTCTCTCTACTCATCCACCATCTTTTTTTTTTTTTTTTTAAGACTGCAGATGATCCCAGATGATGCACTGCGACAAGCTCAAATTATAAATTATATATTTTTTTCCATTATAACTTGGAATCCAAAGCACATAATCTTAGAAGGCAGCATGATGTTGTCTACCTTAGCATCAGAGGCACAGCTACGATCCTTTAACATGCTGTTTAGTTAAACGCTCACTGCTGTGTCCTCAGATACACTTGTTCATCTGAAGTGTCCTACTTTGACTCTCTCTCTCTCTCTCTCTCTGTGTGTCTCTGGCAGTCTGTGTAACCTGTATAACTGGCGCTATAAGCAGCTGGGGAACCTCCCTCATGTTCAGCTCCAGCCAGAGTTCCAGGCGCCGAACCCCGGCTTCACCTACGACTTCCAGCTCGTTAACGTGGAAGACTTCAATGGCGTGGGTGAATCAGAACCCAACCCGTACTTTTATCAGGTGAGCGTAAACACGTGCTCATTAATATGACGTACGCATCGATCGCTAGAGTCTGAACCATCATAAGCTAGTATCATTTCCTGCACATTTCAAAAATGATCATTCATTCTGTGGAGGAAGTGAACATTTTTTAAATAAAATGACAGACTTATAAAGGCTAATTTCATAGTTTAAATTGGAAGTAGTATGCGCACACCCAAACATCACTTAAGCAGGTGTTCGATCAAAAGAACTGCTATCTCTGCTCCCAAAGTAAAATATATTTTATTATCCCAAAGTATAATAAAATATATTAAATGTAATTAAATTTATTAAACTTCTTTGGGAGCAGAAATAGCAGTTTGCTATTTCAGCTAATTTCATAGCTAGCATTTTATTTATCTTGTATACAAATAAATAATAATTTCACACTTTTTTTTCATCATTTTGAAATGACACAATAAAAAAAATGTTCTGTTCAGTTAAATAATATTTAACTTTATTTAATACATTTCATTAGATATTTGATTGGAACACTTTACTTGAAGGCTTTAAATGTAAAGCATTACAACATTTTTAATGCATTAATTATGCCTTGTAATGCACCTTTATGATCTCATGAATAATTCAGTTATAAACATTTATAATACTTGTCTTTTTATTGTTACACCTTTAGAACGTATAATGCATTAAAACACATGATAAACAACCAATTTCAGATGTAACAAGGAATCTGGATATTTTTTTGCATTTTAACTTTGGTTACAATTGTTTATGAAAAGATATGATGCGTTATAACGTACATTATGAATACATTTATAATGCATTATACATTAAGGCTTTAATATTTCTTTGACGTTTAGTTTGCTCTTCTCTGCTATTATTGTTAAAACAACCATTTAAATGTTTATATTTCAACAATGAATTAAAGTAGAAAAGTAATTATAAAATTAGTGATGTGCACTTATGTACTGTTTAAATATTTGTTTTTTATTTGAGCGTTGATTATTAAATAAATTAGTTTAATTGATTATTAAATAAACTTTATTTTTGGTTTTGTTTTTTGGCTAAATGAAAACTTGCGTTTTTTTACAGAAACTTTAATTAGTTTAGGTAAAAAAATAATTTCTGTGCATTACTTGTAATTTCTTAATGTAACAGTTTTTGAGAAATAAAATATAAAATTGATATTCACACCATAAATATTGATTTCTAAATTTACAATTGATAAAAAAATTTTATCAAAAAAAATTTATAAAAAAAACAACATATGTAGATTAAAGGCGAAAATAGCAAAAGTTTAATTGAAGCCATGGAATAAAGTTTCAGTATGACCTTTTATGTACCAAAAAAAAAAAAAAAAAAAAAATTAACCCCTGGGACATAAAATTGCATGTAGTTAATGAAACACCCACTTATGTTAATGTGCAAGCTGAGGAAGGACACTAGGCATGACTTTCATGACATGGATTTTTTAGCATATCCTGGCAGATTTGTGTTGAAGCTCATTGTTCCTAAGTGACGACAGTACGGCATGCGGTGTGTGAGTCACATGAGTCCGGCTATGTGCCCCTGCTACTGTTTACTAGGATCCTGGAGGGAATTGTCCTCATTACAGTATCCATGCCAACAAGCACACACATACACACGGCTCTAATGGGCCGTATGAATTAGCCTCTCACAGAGCAATAGGAAAGTCATTGTTTGCGCAGTCAGTGCTTGCAGCCGCTGAAGAAGCATCTCTTATTAGTAAGTTTGTACCCTTATTAGTGTCCTACTGGAGCTGTTGCCATCTCAGCAGTGGCCTGTTTGAGTTCAAAGCTGTTCCACTAGCTTGTCTTTAGACTGTCTGATATGCATGTACTCGTAAATATGATTGTGATGGGGGGGGGGAAAGTATTCAGGATGAATTTGAACCATTATATATGTACAAACTTTTTTTGATAGTCAAATTAGGTCAAGAGAATAGTTCAATTTAATGTCATTTTACTTTATTTTTAGTATTATTGATAAAACCTCATAATTGGTAATGTTTATTGGTAATTTCTTTATTAAAAAAAATAAATAAATAAGATATGACATTAAACATGACATTATATAATGATCAACAGATTATTAGTTAACCTGGAAAGAAATAGTTAGAAACTGGATTTACTGCAAGCACTGTTTTGGGTTTTCCAGTTTTGGTATTCCTGTAGTCACATGCCATTCTTTTTCTTCTCGTAATTTTTTATAAAGTGAGCATGTTTGCCATACAGTTGTATGTATTTCTATAAAATTCTCTGGTCAAACGTAGGCACTTCAGCTTCAGAAAGTATAAATCCAAATAAGCTGGGCTAACTCAAAAAATTGAGGTTATCAGTTTATCAATTTTTTTTTTGAGTTATGATTATCCCAATTTTAAGTAAACAGAACTATCAAGTTTTGAGTTTGTAGTACTCATGTATGTTAATTGCTCCTAACTTGAAGTAAGGAGTTAGCTAAATCATTCATTTTGATAGCAATTAACATAAAATATTTAGATAATTAACTTCTTTATTTTAAGTTCTTGCAAATCAAATGAGTTATTTACTTCACTGTAAACCCTAATAAGTTGTCAGAACTCAAAGTTGAATGAGAATTTTTAAGTTAAGAAACTCAAAGTTTAAGTAAGATTTTATTAATTTGTACTTATACATTTTTATTGGTCTTAACTTGAAATATTTGAGTACACTAATTTATACATTTAACTTAAAATTATCAGGTCTCAATTATTTACATTATCTCAACATAAATATTTTGCTAGCTATAACTATTTCAGAAAATGCCAACTTGTTAATTTGCTAACATGCACTTACTGAATGAGTACAGCAACTTAAAACATGTAACTTACCTGCTCTCAAACCAAGCCGCATGCACCACTTGTCACCATGATGGTAACTCTCCAAAAACCCACATTAACAGAAACTCTTTTAAATTAGCATAACAAAACATTAATCACTACTAAATCTCCCTTACCATTAGTCTTGCACAGAAAAACATTATATAACACTTAATTTTAGCATTTACTCTCCCTTTTGAGTGCCATGGGCAAAGCATGCTGGGAAATAAAAAATCCCAGCCCAGTTTTAGTTGAACTTAAGTTAGTCTAAATGAAAAGAAATGAAAGTTCAGTTTACTTGAAATATGTCAGTTCTGTGAACTCAAAAGAAAAAAGAAAGTTATAAATACTCATAACAGTTAATTTAACTGAACTAATTTGTTTAATTTAAGTTTGTCCTACTCAAACCAATTAAGTATTTTGAGCGTTTGGGTTTACAGTGCAATTATATAATATAGGATGTAAATAAAGAGCTAAAACTCATCCTCACTCAGTGAGGGATTGACTGCTAGCTTACACGAGGACAGCAACTTAACTTATTTTCCCTTTGTTGTGATAAAGGAAATCTAATATGATTTGCAAATTAGATTTCTTTTCCCCCAGTATGTTAAGGCATGTGATGGGATGAAAATGTAATGCGCATGGTCTATTGAGCTTTATATTATGTTTATAATGTAATGTTTAGTCATTTAAATCTTTTCAAACAAAAAAAAATAATAATAATGTTGCATATTATATTGTAAACCTATTCAGACTTTGTATCTGAACATTTATTAGAGCCATAGTAAATGTGCACATGCTGAACATGTTCTCGGGTGTTTATTCGAATACAACTGTGTTTACTAATCACATGTCCATATCAGCCACTGGGCTCAATGTGAAGCCATAGTTCAGCAGCTCTGAATACAATCAGATACACTCATGGTTTATTACATGTCTTTATACTGCAGTAAAATAAGCACAGGCTGTGTTTCCACACGCTCCAGGCATCTTTAATTGGTTTGTGGTGCAACATTGACCTGCTGTCCTGTAAAAGTGCATGGGATTCCTGAAGCAGCTCACCCGATAATCAATAATGTTAACCATGATCAGTCAGTGAGATTTACCCTCTGGGGTCTGAGGATTTCTGGGGCACTGGAGAAGTTTTGACATGCCCTGACATTTATGCTTTGTTCAGTAGCTTAAACATATTAATGGCAAAAGTGTCATTACACTGTATTCAGCACGAACTAGGCTACCATAATATGTGAGAAACATGTATGTACATATTTGTGTTTTTGAGAGAATAACGTTTATGCTTGGTTATTGGAAAAACAAAAAATTGAAGTCACTGAAATAAGGCCACAAAACACATACTGAATGTGTGTCCACAAAACCTCTGGGTACTGAATGTATAAGCCTAGAATTTTTGCTTCAAAATGATGTGAAAATCATCGTACCTACTCATTCACATAAAACAATATATTGATTTTAAATTTTGTAGGTCACTTTTTGTTTAGAAAGACAGTATGCATGGAGGCATGAATAATCCTGAATAATGCTGTGATTCACACCTGAAGAGACGAGGACTTGATGTGCTTTTTTTGCGATAATGCTTGTTAAAAAGTCTAAACTATCAATCAGACAACAGAAGGCATGTAGTAGATTGTGTGCGACCAAGGTTTTCAGCAAATGTTTGATCATGTTGGTAATTTAGTTTGCATTTGTGTTTCAAATATGATCAGTAGGCTTTAGATAGTCAGCAGTGACATTATTAACTGTATAGTTAGAGATGTTGAATCCATGTAACCTGTGTGTGTGTTTGTGTCTTTGTAGAATCTGGCAGAGGCCGAGTATTCAGTGGCGCTGTTTATGTACATGCGTTTGCTGGGATACCCTGCTGAACGCATCAGTATACTCACCACCTACAACGGCCAAAAACATCTAATACGAGACGTCATCAACCAGAGATGTGCCAACAACTCATTCTTCGGACAGCCCAATAAAGTAAGGCAAACTGATATGATGATTTCTTGACATGACATTCATGTTTTACCTTCAGAAGTGTGTATATAACCCTCAAGACCATCACACTGTTAGATGCTTCTGTGTGGCTGAGTGAACTGCTGCATTTGATTAATGTGTGTGAACAGCTTGTCCTGTATCACGCTGTCCTGTGCTCTAAATTACTTTTTTCTGCCCTGTATTCACTATTTTCCCTCTTTTGCAGTAGTGTACAGGTTTGCTTTAGCTCGTTCTTCAGGGTGATGGGCAGACAGACTCACTAAAGCGTATAAAGCGTGTGTTTGGTCGAAGTGTTGCTAACAGTCTGTCAGTATTGTACAACAGTGCAAATTGATCCCGCAGTGGCTTCTGTCAGATATTTCATTAAAGACACAAGTGAGTACAAACCAAATAAATAGATGAAGAATTTCGTTTATGAGCTTTCAAGACTGCAATACAAGAATCTCATTGATTTGGGAGACGTAATGAAGATGATTCTCCATGGTTCGCTGGAAAACTCAATTTAAAGGAAAGTTATCATTTACTCGCCCGTATGACTTTAATATGTGGTACATAAAGGGAGAAATTTAACAGTGTCTAACCTGCACTTTCATACAGTGGAAGTGAATGGGGCCATAAGATTAGTCCATGATTTATGCATTACATTCAAAGTCTTCTGAAGTGATTTGACTCTTAATATTCAGTAATATCATCAGTTTGACACTATTGGATGAGAACTAAATTGAGCTGGATAATGACAAAGAGCTGCTTTATAGCTGAATCAAATTCTTTTGAATCAAATTTATTGATTTGATTCAGAATCAACGCTGATCTGACAACACTTGCCTTGTTTTAGAATTTTATGAATTTTTCACTATTATTGAACTAAACTGAATCAACACTGAACTGACTTGAGCTGAATAATAACACTAGCATCATCTCTAGAGCTGCTTTATAGTTGAACAGATTTGGCTTCATGACTAATGAACTTTGCAACACAGTTATTGAGCTAAATTGAATTTCAATTCAATTAAAATTTTTATTTTTATTTTAATTGCTGAAATTGTATTTATTTCATAATTGAAGAACTTTGCAAAATCGGTGGACAGTAACAAAGTATTTTTTCGCGAGCATATTTTTCAAGTGTCTGTTCGTTATGAAAGGATTTTTACTTTAGGAAACTTTTACTTCACAACTTTCCAAAGCATATTATACTTTTTTACTTCACTACATTTCATGAAAGCATATCGTTCATCATTATTTTGAACTGAAGAAATTGACACCTACTCCCAGATGCGATAACGATGTCCGATTCGTGAACTAGCGGATTTTCTTCTGTTGAATCAGTTCATGAATCGCACTGAATGATTCATTTGTGAATTGTACTGATCCGATCGGAGCTTGAGTGTGTACTCGACTGATGTTTTAGTTAATATTGTAAATGAAAATCGTAAGTCTTTCTCTCTGTTATTAATTTTGCTGTAAAAAGGTAGATCAATACATTTTCAGTATCTTCATCCACTAATATTTAGGGGTCAAGCCCCAAAGGGGCGAAAACTCCTATTAAAATTGTTCGTTTTCTTATTATTATTCTTCCACTCTTGAGTCTGTGGCAGCCCATAGAACCTATGGAAAAAAGTTATGAAATTTGGCACACTGATAGAGGACAGTCTGAAATGTTACCATAGCAAGTTTGGAGTCTCTACCTCAAACCCTCTAGCGCCACCAACAGTTAAAAAATTCACTCATGTTTATGCTCATAACTTTTGATGTGTAAGTCAAAAAGTTAGAAACAAAATTCTTTTTCCTCTGATTCCATGGCTCATGCTGATTCGAATGCACTTCTGCCGCTTGCAACGCGAGTGAAGCGACGCGACGGAACCCACAATTCAGTTCGGCAACGCATGACGTCACCCATTCAAAGTAAATGAGAAGCGTTAACGCTGACGCCCCGTGTGAAGATATGTTTTGGTAAACATCGGTGGCCGTCTCTCCTAAAGAATGCAGCTGAATAAGTCTGATAGTATGGTGTGTAAAGGACTGTATCTGTCTCATTTGCATGCAGGGGTTAACTGAATGCTCTGGCTGCGGATGAGATCAGCCCAATCCCTCATTAGCATTTAACATTTCTTCAGTACAGAAATGGGCCACTCTCACTTGAGCATGCACATCATGTATGCAGCGGGCAGAGAGCACGTGTCCACGGTCCCCAAGTCTCACTGATGAATTTCACATTGGACACCATCTGCTGAGAGGCAGCGCTCTAGCAACTGTGAGCGAGGAAGAGCAGAATTATAATGAGACACCAGCCTATTTTAACACTCAGCCACAGGAAATGAAATACAACACTGTCGCTGCTATCACATGTCAGCCGTTATGTCATGACTAGACCCAGAGTTTGCTCACATCTTCTCGATTTTTGTTAGAATTGTTACAAATTAAACAAAACCTCAGAGGTTTCAAATTATTTAATAACTGGAGTTAATTTGTGAATTTATAAGTAGTAACGAATTATATTACTACTATAATTGTGTCAAACCTTACCTGGATACATTCAGTACACTCACGGCAAGCTGTATGTACTATATAGTAGGGGTTTAACGACTTCAGATTTTTTAAGTCAGCGTCAACTAGTTGCTGATGACATCGTTAATGAGCAAATGAGACTGAATGCGGGTTGCCTTGCACACAGCTATGGCATATGAGGCAGTGCTGCCCACAAAGCTATTGTACATAACAGCTTATTTTTATCAGTTCTTGACTTTGGGTCGTTATATTTCTCATAGATTTCTGCTTGTTCTAAATCAGATACAGATAAAGCATACAGTAAAGATTACATTTATATGAATGCATTAGTGAGAGAGTGATTGCGTGTGAATTAATTCTGCCTGGCAGCGTCTTACTACTAATAGTGAAGCTGTTTTAGTTACTAAGAAATATATGCTAGAACTTTTCAGTTCCTAAGCACAGAACAGTGTTGATAGTACATTTCTGCGCTACTGAATGATTCTGTGCACGTGATCTGTACGCTACTGTCTGTGTGTGCGTTACAATGCAGCAGCACATAGGTTTAGAATGGCGATTAACTTGCGTGTAATAAGCTGTTTAAAAACTTGCATTCATCCGATCGATATTTGTTATTTTAACTTGGATAGAGAGCGTAAAAGTGGAATTCAAAGATTGCTTATGCTGTTGCGCCCTCTATAAGCCATGATCAGCAACTAGTCAACGTCAAGCTTAAAGCGTCATGGCAGAACATTAAAGGATTAGTTCACTTCAGAATTCAAATTTCCTGATAATTTACTCACCTCCATGTCATCCAAGATGTTCATGTCTTTCCTTTTTCAGTCGAAAAGAAATGAAGGTTTTTGAGGAAATCATTCCAGGATTTTTCTCCATATAGTGGACTTCACTGGGGTTCAACGGGTTGAAGGTCCAAATGTCAGTTTCAGTGCAGCTTCAAAGAGCTCTACATGATCCCAGACGAGGAATAAGAGTCTTATCTAGAGAAACCATTGGACATTTTCTAAAAAAAATTAAAAATTATATACTTTTTAACCACAAATGCTCGTCTCGCACTGTCAAAGTCAAGCGCCCTTTACAAAAAAAGGTAAAACAGTAGTTTTTCACCCTACCGCGGCACTTCCACCTACGTCACGCGTGACCTTTCCAACATGATGAAACGACTTGCAGTGTTGTTTTAGACTGCTTATAGTCAGGTAAACAACACATAACAGTGTTACATCAGTATTCGTTCCTCAAGTCTCTGGAAACACGCGGTCGGTTCTTGACAGGCTCCAGTTCACCTGACCGAGAACAGGCTCTGGCTCCAGAACGCAAACCACAAAAAAGGGGTATCAGATGTGCGTGAGAGTTTCGATCTGATTTGCACTTCAACAGGATGAGGTGACAGTCCATAACATCAGGACTGGTCACACAGTAGTGTGCAAACCTTCATTAAGTGCCAGGCTTGATGTCTGCCAATAAACCAAGACAGCAAGATTCCAACCAGGGGATCCTCTTCAATTCAGAGGAAGAAGAGACACTGACCTGTTTTTAAAACTGTCTGATGTGTTGTAGGTGACCACAGTGGACAGGTTTCAGGGTCAACAGAACGATTACATCATCCTCTCACTGGTCCGCACCAAAGCTGTAGGACATTTGAGGTGAGCACTTCCTCTAACTGTAATTCATGTTTTAAAATGTAGTTTAAAATAACAATAAATCACTTTAAATTGACAAATATGACTCATTTAAAAGCATTTAATTTTTTTTAATGGAACAAAAATCACTTTTTAAATAGACCATGACATGGTTAAACCCATTTGTGATGTTTAAAGTATTAGCTGCATGTAACAATCTGTAGGTGTAGCAGTGACTCCAAACCCTTCCTAATTATAAAGGCTTTAAGCAGTCCGATATACAGCAGGGTTATTATTGTTAACTAAAACCATACAAATAACCATTTTCTTTACTTAAAATAAAAGTAACTGAAATTTAGAATAAAAAAAAACTTATTTTAGCTAGTTACCGAGGCAACATTTCTCATTTTTTGTTAGTTTAAATTGAAATACTAAATAAACTAAAACTAATAAATGAAAATTAATTAAAAAAAAACTATATTGACATGTAAAAAAACTAATAAAAATGACACAAACCCACAAAAAAATGACTAAAATTATAGTGAAAACAAAATGTAAAAATAAACTCTAATTCAAAATATTAACAAAAAACACTAATAGTATATGAGTGATACTAAAATACGACTGATCCACAGATTTCAAGGTGAGGAAGTAACTGATGTTTTCTGTCTCCTCTTCCCGCAGAGACGTGCGCCGTCTGGTTGTGGCCATGTCTCGAGCGAGGCTCGGCCTCTACATATTTGCTCGAGTGTCTCTGTTCCAGAACTGCTATGAGCTGACGCCAGCCTTTAGCCAGCTGACCGCTCGACCCCTGCAGCTGCACATCCGGCCCTATGAATACTACAGCTCTGTGAGTATACCACAGGCGCCACTTCACGCCTCATGATTGCTGCTGTTAAGGCCGGGCTCTTGGATGGCTGGAGAAATTGGAGTTTTGGAAACGGTTTCAAAAATCAGTCAGTTGCAGTAGAGTGCATTAGTGCTTTAACTCTTTGTTAAAGCATTGTAAGACATGAACCAAACCAACCAGCTACAGGTGAAGCACAGCATTACAGACATTTATTTGATGCAAAAAAAAATAAAATGAGCTTTAATGAGGGAATCCCGTGAAGCATTGCCAATGACATGATCGAATTCAAAACCTTGGATATAAAACTATTTATTCATATGAAGTTTTATATATAGTTATATCTATAACATGCATGTTTATACAAATATTTAAGTATTTTGAGAGTGGAGGGGGAACGGCTAGATTGTGTCATTCATGGTGCTTCATGGGAGTGGGCGGAACTAAAAAGCTTTACTCAGCTCTGATTGGTGGAATTTTCTGTACAGCATCATGGGTAATGTAGTTTTTCACCACAAATTCAGCTGTTAAACAATTATTTTAAAAATAAGTTGAAATATTGCAGGCTGAGGGCTTTAACAAAAGCTTATACCATCGATGAACAACCTCAGAGCTCACAGTAGGGATGTCTTGACAGGTATTATAAGTAATCAAAATTTGTATCATCACATTTATATCACTAGGTTTGAATTATATCAGTCAGTTTTCTCTATATATGTTGGCGCATTGTTTTTCATTTCAGCCTTGTGACCAAGCAAAAGAGAATTTTTGTTTCCTGGAAAAATGTGCTGAAGCCTGCTCCTCCTCTCTCTCCCTCTCTCTTTATTTCCATCTAGACGGAGGAGCGTTCTGCCCAGCCTGATCAGGTTGTCAAGGATATGCCAGAGATGGCTAACCTGGTTTACAACATGTATATGCACATGATTCAGAGCACACAGCAGTACAGACAAGTAAGTGTGCTTGTACTTTCCCAGATATTTCTCGTGTGTAATGCCTGAGCTTTAAAACAGGTCAGATGTTTCCATGAATAGGGCACAAATTGAAGTCCCATGACTTAAGCAATAAAGACACAAGTCTTTAGGAAGAGATTTGTTACTATACTGTCTTATATATGATGATAAATGATCAACCCTGTTATCAAAGTTATTGTGATATTTCTTATTTGAAAATAAATCACACAAATCAATGTTTTTAACTGTAATCATAATTTTGGTAACTGTATTGCAAAAATTGCAATAGAAAATAAAGCAGCTCATATAATATTTAGTTTGACCTGATCAAATGACATTGGTAATACTTTATTTTACAATGTCCATCTTACGTGTTACATGTAGTTACTGTAGGAATAACTATAAATTATGCATAATTGCACTTTAACAAGGACACCTTAAAATAAAGTGTAACCACAACATTTTCTGAAGGTTAAGCAAATGTGACTGCCAGTTTGTTGAGAAATCAATAAAAATGACTTTTTGTACTGTGAAAATTGCACTGCAGCTGAACATGAGCGTGACATTCTGAAATAAACGTCTGCTCGTTGTCATCTGGTCTGTTGAATGGTTTGAAGTTTGAAGTCATTGGCTGAATTCACATGGGATGTGTGTGTTTTTTAATGCTGTGGGCAGGCATGAGGAAAGAGCTCCTTTCCCAGACTCCCGCTGGAGTGCCTGGACCCATCCTGAATCTGACGATATTCAACACAGTTGGGTTTCGGGCCCGGTTGGGTCAGTTTTTGTTTTTGTACAGTGTAATTTCAGGTTTGGGTTGGCAATTCATAAAAGATGTAATTATTGTAGGAATATTTTGTTTTGGTTTTACCAGAATTCATGTCAGAGGAAGAGCAAGTTATTAGTGTTATTCATACCTGCAATTTTCCCGTTGTCCCGTTCAAATAGGCCATTCACGTGCTTTTGTGCAAATCTGAGAATGTGTATCTGAAGGAAACTCTCTGCAGAAAGGTTTCAGTTGCATTTTCTTTTCATTTTGCCTCCATATGATGTCTAATAAAGAAGTGTATAAGCGCAGCACTGATTTGTTGTATGGGTTAACCAGGGTAGCCGCTGTATTTCTGCTTTTCCATAAGCACCACCTACTGTCAGAGATTTGTGTTTTCATTCAGCCCATCTGCCTTTTTGTTCAGACCAGTTGTATTTAACATACACAATCATTTATCAGGCTGACATGTGAGGTTTATTATGTTATAAAACTGTAAAACTGTTGAATCATAGTTTTACGCTCATTTTAGACTTTAGGATGTTACCAGAGACATTGGTTTTTGTTTCAAAGGAACACTGCTACCTAAACAACATGTAGTTTTATTCTAATATCACAATTTTCAGCTGCTGATTCCAAGAATTTTTTGAATTTTTTTCTGGTCCAGAGCTTTATGACCAATTCATGACAAATATACACCAATGAATCGTGAACAATAAGATCAGTAGCATGTAATAATAATAAAAAACTGTCAATTTTGATCTCTTGTTGAATAATGCTCCTGCTGACCTCTTACCCTGCTGACAAAAAAAAAAAAAAAACCTGAAACTGAAGCTGTAATTCTAATTGAAAGAGACACTGGCACTGTTTTTCATGTTTAATACTGTAAAACTGCTTCTTTAAATCAATCTATTGTATAAAGTTCTGTAAATAAACGTGAACTGACTGAAGTGCTGAATTGCAGAGCTGCTGCAAACATCCACATCACTACGATCAGATGCTTTCTCAACTGCTGTTTTCTCATATTTGTTATTGAGAGGGAAGTGTGCTGCGCATATTTACATATTCATCTAAACGCGGCTTCCAGCAGGATGTCCACTAACAGTAAACTTTTTACCCCATAAATGCTATGTTTGATTCATCGTACTGTTTGTGTTTCTGCAGCAGAACCTCCTGGATCCTCCCCGTCAGGTGCTGGAATCAGCAGCACCCATGGAGGCCGAGGAAGAGCGTCCTGAGACTCACAGTGAGGAGCAGCAGACTGCCACTGAGGAAGAGGAGCAGCAGAAGAAGATGGAGGAGCAGGAACAGGAGCAGGAGCAAGATCACGCTAAAATGCCCGAACACCCAGGTAGAGACAGCGACAGCGGGGACAGTGACGAGGACCAAGGGGCCTAGAGAGCCTCTTTCTGTTGTTGTGTTTTTAGAAATGATTGTTGGAATGTTAATTTACCTTTTTGTAAGAGGAGTTTTTTAATAAAATGGAATTAAAACTGCATTCTTTGTCATGCTTTTATTCATTTCTTACACCACATCCTTTTTCTTTACTAAAAATCAGATGTGTTGCATCTCAGTGGCCAGTTTTCCATTATCATTATCCTGTATCAGTGATATTCTATTATAGTTTTTGTTAATAAGATTAACTTATGAAGACTTTTGAGTAAGATTTTTTTATATATATTTTCTGTTTTTATGTAGTTTAGTTTTAGTACTTAAACTAAACAAAAGTGAGATTTTTTTTTTTTCATTTAAAGTTTTAGTAATTTTGTTGTTTTTGCCATTTTTATTAGTTTTTTAATGTCTGAAGTTTTAAGTTTTTGATATTTTAGTACTTAACATTTAAACAAAAATAAATTTCAATTTTTAAATTTATAGTAATTTTGTTGTTTTTGTCATTTTATTAGTTTTTAAATTTTATTAACTTAGTTTTAGTTTAGTTATATTAGTACTTTTCAAAGTTTTTATATTTTATTTCAGTTTTTTTAGTATCTCTATATAGTTTAAGTTTTAGTTAATTTAGTACTTAAACTAAATGAAAATGGGAGATATTTTATGTTTTCATTTAAACAGTAATTTTGTCATATTTTTTTTTTAATTTTTTAGATACATTTTATTGACTTAGTTTTAGTTTAGTTATAGTACTTTTCAAAGTTTTTTATATTTTATTTTAGTATCTCTCTATAGTTTGTTTTAAATAATTTAGTACTTAAACCAAACGAAAATGAGACATTTTCTGTTTTCATTTAAACTTTTAGTAATTGTTTTTTGTCATTTTTATTCTTTTAGTTTTAGTCTAGTACTTTACAAACTTTATATTTTATTTCAGTTAATGTTTATTTCGGGATAATGTTTATTTTATTTTTTTTATGGTTTTGGGTTTTAGTTAATAATAGCCATGTCCTGTAAAGGGTGAACTTGAGCACATTTCTGAGCGTCGATCACATGAATGTGTTGGTTGTGTAACTCGTGAAAGGCGTCCATTCTCACGAGCGTCTGTCCTCGGCGCTGCTACTGCTGTGACTTACTGCTGGGAACTCCACTGCCTTCATCAGGGTCTCTGGCGTCTGGCAGCAGGAACTAGGTGGTTTGGATGTCGAGGAAACATTAACAGACCTTTCAAGGACGATTTTTTTTTTTATGCAACTCAAGAGACACTCCCAGTAAGTTCTTTCATTTTAAAGAGTTCAAGACTACCAGTTTTTGGTCCAACTAGGTCCAACTTTTAATGCAGATTTGAAATGTGTTTTCCATGTCAAGTGTTCATCAGCTTGCAGAATATTTATTGAAAAATGGCCTAATGAATATCTGGACATTTAAAACAAAAGCACTTGAGATTGTGCCATTCCAAAGCAGAATGTGACAGAAAAACATGTGATTTCCTCTAACCACAGGTTTGTCAGTTAGTGCAGTAGACCGCACACTGATCACATGCCTGTCAAAAAGCATATTCTTAGTTTTCTTTTAATACTATTACTGTTGTTTTTTTAATTTGTTCACATCATTTTAGTGTGTAAATGTCCAAATCAGAACTACTTTAAAATGATGAAATTTGCTGCTAAATTTGTTTCTGTCTTAAACCTTTTCTCTTAAAAAGGTTCTTTATTTATTTATCTGTGGGTCCATGAAGAACTTTTAACATCCATGGAACATTTTCCATTGCACAAAACATTCCTTATTGTGGGAAAAGGGGTTGTTTAAGTGTAGATTATTAAAATGTTATTCACACTAAGAGAAGAAAGTTTTTGGGGGGAAGCCAAAATGGATTTTCTGCCCTTATTTGGATTGTTTACCTCATAATGACCTCAGTACATCATAACTATCAGTTAAATATCAAGATGAGGGGAGTGGAGTAAGATGTGCCACTTTTCAGCATGTTACCTGTTATCAACTGAAATGATTCCAGAGTCTCAAAGTTTGCTGCACATTCATCACATTTTTAAGTATAACATGAAATACAGATTTAATGAGTGTCTCTTGATGTACTGCAACATTTTCATCTTTCAAAAAGTTTACAAAGATAAACGTTTCTGTTCACAACAAACTAAGGCAGTACTGGAAACACTAAAATAAGGGTCAATTTAGTTAACATGAACTAACAGTGAACAATACTTCTGTGCAATGGTCACACTTTAGATTAGGGTCCAATTCTCACTGTTTACTAACTATTATGGTAACACTTTAGTATAGGGAACACATATAAACTATTAACTACAACTTTTGCCTCAATAAACTCCTAATTACTGCTTATTAATAGTTAGTAAGGTAGTTGTTAAGTTTAGGTATTGTGTAGGATTATGGGATGTAGAATATGATCATGCAGAATAAGGCATTAATATGTGCTTTATAAGTACTAATAAACAGCCAATATCATAGTAATATGCATGATAATAAGCAACTTTCATACTGAGAATTGGACTTTCTTGTTTAAAATTAACACAATTTAAGTCAATATATCAATCCTTCTAAAGCGTGTGTTTTGGTCTTACTGATTCACTATGGTAAGCCTATTATAAGTGTTTTTATTGTAGACCTGACGGATGGTTTTCACGGGAAATTGTGTACATGCGTCACTCGCCCCCGCGCGTCTCGTCATATCCGTAAATAGAGAAAAGTTCCTCTGGCTCCTTTGATGCATGTCTGGTGTGGGAGTGACACATTAGTTGTTACAACAAGTGAGAAAGTGACATGGAGCAGCTAAATCTACAACCTCCGGAGAATCACCGGTTTTAAACAAACGCAGAAGAAAGTCTTCTGGCGACAAGAGAACGCGTCAGAGCTCGTAATAAAACCAGAATCAACACTAACTTGGCTTTTCAGAGATGGTGAGAACTGATTGATTTGAAATATATTGTAAAAGAGACTCTTTTTATTACTCAACAGGCGATTAAGGTGTTTTAATGAACAGATACATTGCCATATGTAGCTCTCTAACAGAGTTCAATGTAAAGCATTATCTATTGTGAAGGCTCATTTCATTATGTTTGTAGCTGTGCTGGAATTTATTTTCAAGTTAGTATCGTGTCTATTAACGGGTAAAGCTACAGTAACGTCTTCAGCTAGTCAGCTTGAGATCCTTTCCATATAACCTGGTTATATCTCTAGTAGTATATCTGGTAACACTTTAGTATAGGGAACACATATAAACTATTAACTACAACTTTTCCCTCAATAAACTCCTAATTACTGTTTATTAATAGTTAATAAGGTAGTTGTTAAGTTTAGATATTGGGTAGGATTATAGGATGTAGAATATGATCATGCAGAATAAGGCATTAATATGTGCTTTATAAGTACTAATAAACAGCAAATATCATAGTAATATGCATGATAATAATCAACTAGTTAAAAGACCCTAAAATAAAGTGTTACCGTATATGTTTTATGAGCAGTATTCATTCAGCCGAAGCACAACCAAAACAATGTTCTTCCGCAAAATACATGCAGTTTTGTTTTTTAACCACTAGAGAGCCAAAAGTTACATAGTGTACCATTAACAACGACAAATTAATAATTGGGTTACTGCATATTCCACAAGCTCACCATCAAGGCTTCAGGAAATGTCGCTCCTGCTTGTGGTTCCTCAGATTTTGTGAGGCTGAAGTAGTTCCTGATCTTTTTCTTTGAAAGCCGGTTTCTCTTGCCAGCGCTCCCTCAGAAGCTCTGAATCTAAAGCTCACCGTGATGTTGATCTCACTGAGAAATTTGAAGTTGTGGCCAGACATCTTCAAAGGCAGGAAGGGCTTTCAGATGGATGAGCACTGAAACACCTGAAACTGACAGATCTGATCTCGCCTGGGTTATTATAGTAAACTACAACTATGAAAATCATTTTTGTTACTTGAAATAAAATAAACTCTAACTGAAATAAAATGAAAAAAAGATACAAATGACAAAAACACACCAAAATTATTAAAACTGAATGAAATTTAAATTACATTTATGGTTTTCATTTTAACTAATTCAAAATATTAATAAATACTACAATAGTATAGCACTCCCCCCTAATTCCTGCTGTCTTTAGCACTGAAGCTATTTTAGAGATGCATTAATATTCTGAAGGCAGAATTGTGTTCTAATTAAAGTGAGATTGTTTCTCTGGAGAACGGTGCTGCTCGGTGAACTTTATGCAGTGTTTTTGAAAAAGTTTTTTTTCTCTCTTCAGCTGAGGATGTCGTGTGGCTCGTGTTTCTGGGCCGTCATATGGCTGCTGGTGCTGCTGATTCTGGGCTGGCCCTTGAGCATCATGCTGGGGGGTCTCTACGGCCTCATTGCCCCGCTCACCGTCTGCCTTGGCCTGGACCGGCTGGCCGACCTGCTGATGGAGGGGGCCAACCTGGGCCGAAAGTGTGCTCAGAACATGAGGCACGGCAAACCGCTGTGCTGAGACCACGAGCCCGATGAGTCCAGAAGATTCCTCACTTTCACATCTTTTCATTTAAGCTGTTTTAGTCAACATGAACTGTTTTTGACGTAATTTACTGTACGGTCGGTTCTCTGTTTGACTATAACCTGACACATCCTTAAAGCCTTAGTGACACTTTCCTGCTTCCTCTCTATATCTTTTGCTCCCAGGCTGTTTGAATATGAAAAATTAAATGATTCTGATAAAATTCTGATGTCTGAGTTTACAATGTTGAAACATGAGTGAGTGTACTGCAATTACCTTTTGTATTTTTTCTTTTTTTTTTTTTTCTTTGGCGGAAACAGGCTTTCCATACTGATTGTCAGTATGTGGGACAAAACAAATCTGGCCAATTGGTCAATTTCAGGCCATGAAACTGTAGAATCAGTGACATCACTAGGCTTTTTTTAGGGGGCGTTAGCCATGGTTTAGGGAATGGATAAGTCAGCTTTATTTATATAGCGCTTTTTACAATGCAGATTGTGTCAAAGCAGCTTTACAGTAATAACTGGTAAATATTTTTGGCTGCACTGCAGCTCTAGAAGAAAATGGTGTCACTGTCCAGCTTAAGGAAGTTCAGTATTGATTCATTCCATTGTAAAAATCAATAGTTATTACTTTAGTTCATTTATCTATACAGCAGCTCTGGAGAAAACAGTGATGTCATCATCCAGCTCAGTTCAGTTTGCATACAGTGGTTTCAATGCAGGCAGAACAAAAACAATATCAAGTTGAATGTCAAGTGTCCCCAACTAAGCATGCCAGAGGCGACAGCGGCAAGAACCCAAACTCCATCAGGTCAGGTGACAAAAATGGACAAAAAAAAACCTTGGGGAAAACCATGCTCAGTCGGGGGGCCAGTTCACCTCTGAACAACAACGAACAGTGCATGATTATGATTAAGGCATCGTTACGGGTCATGGTCAGATTGGGATCTCAACAGTCAAAATATTTAATCCAGTTCCATCTGGTTGAAGATCTGATTCATCATGCTGGTATAGAAACAGTTTTGTCTAGGCGCCGGTCCTCCATCTGATCTGGATACGGCCCGGATCCGACTGACTACGATAATCTCTGGACTAATAGACTAATATTAGCGTAGATCCCATTCTTCTACTGATGTAACGAGTACATCTGGTGTTATAGGAAGTGTTCCAGGTTCCGGCTGACCTAATTTATGCAGCCTAACAATCATTTAACAGATGTGAAAATATAAATTGATAATGTGTTATGTGTATGCCAGGTTAAAGAGATGCGTTTTTAGTCTAGATTTAAACTGACAAAGTGTGTCTGCTTCCCGAACAATGCTAGGAAGATTGTTCCAGAGTTTAGGTGCTAAAAAGAAAAATGATCTACTGCCTGCAGTTGATTTTGATATTCTAGGTATTATCAGCTGGCCTGAATTCTGAGATCGCAATAGACGTGAAGGACTATAATGCTTTAAGAGCTCGCTCAGGTACTGGGGAGCTAAACCATTTAGTGCTTTGTAAGTAATTAGCAAGATTTTGAAATCCATACGATGTTTAACAGGAAGCCAATGCAGTGTTGACAGAACTGGGCTAATATGGTCATACTTCCTAGTTCTAGTAAGAACTCTAGCTGCTGCATTTTGGACGAGCTGTAGTTTATTTATCAGGCGAGCGGAACAACCACCCAGTAGAGCGTTACAGTAATCTAGCCTTGAGGTCATGAACGCATGAACTAACTGTTCTGCATTTGTCATTGAGAGCATATGTCGTAGTTTAGATATATTTTTAAGATGGAAGAACGCGGTTTTACAGATGTTAGAAACATGGCCTTCAAATGAAAGATTGGTATCAAAGAGCACACCCAGGTTCCTAACTGACGACAATATTAGATCTAAAGTTTGATTATGACAATGAGTGGGTCCTGACACGTGTTGTCTAACACCAATAGAGTTTAGAATGTCTGTAAATGCCAATCCCAAGGCGTCTTTTTTATTATCTACATGGATATTAAAATCACCAACAACAAGGAATTTATCCGCAGCCAGTACTAACTCCGATAGAAAATCAGCAATTTCTTTGATAAAGTCTGTATGGTGCGCTGGTGGCCTGTATACAGTAGCCAGCACAAATGTCAAATGGGATTTATCTCGTACACTACATAATGTTACATAGAGCACCATCACTTCAAATGAATTATATTTGAAAGACTTTTGAGTTAAATGAAAATATTACTATAAATTACAGCAACACCTCCCCCTTTGCCTTTCTGATGCGGCTTGAGTTGATAACCTTGAGGCGTGGACTCATTTAAAGTAATGTCATCATCTGGTTTTAGCCAGGTTTCTGTCAAACACAGCACATCTAGAATATTGTCTGTGATAATATAATTTACAATAAGTGCTTTAGGATGAAAGGGATCTTCAGCAACCCAAGCTTTATCATTTGTTCATCTGAATTATATCTGTTTTTTGATTGTTGAACATCAATTAAATTTTTACCCTTAAATGGGTTTGGAAGTTTTTTGTATTTACTAATTTGGGGTACAGACACAGTCTCTATGTGATAATATCTAGGTGTAAGAGTTTCTATGTGTTTGGAATTATCTGACTTCTGTGACATGAGACAGCTAGCAGACGGTCGGTTTAGCCGGTCTGTCTGCTTCCTGACCTGGGTCCCAGTTTGTCATGTTTCCGCTCTAAGACTATGTGCCATATTACTAGAGAGAAGAGCAGCACCATCCCAGGAGGGATGAATACCATCTCTTTTCAACAGGTCAGGTCTGCCCCAAAAACTTTTCCAATTGTCTATGAAACCTATATTGTTTTGCAGACACCACTTAGACAGCCAGCCATTGAGTGATGATAATCTGCTATCTCATCACTCTGACAAACAGGAAGGGAGCCAGAGCAAATTACAGTGTCTGATATCGTACTTGTGAGTTCACACACCTCTTTAATGTTAATTTTAGTGATAAATTTATTAATTTATTTATATAAATAAAATATAAATAGAGAGAGAGAATTTTTACTTTTAATCTATTTACATTTGTTTTTTTCTTTTACAGTTAAATGCATGTGAAGCATTGAGTGATGCTCTGAGAGAAGGATCACTCTAGTGATCATCTCTGATGAATATTAAAGTGGAAATGTTGCTAATGGCAGATTATGGGATGTATTTTGTCTGAAGAATCAGAGCTGTCTTTTATCTCTAGCTGCAGGATATGAGAGGAAATCTGAGTTCACACGAGATTCTGCTGAGTTTGAATGGAAGCAGTAACTGGAGACTGTGGTGTCGTGTTAGTGGGACTTCCGTCAAGAACTGCAGAGCCATGCAGTGAAACATGAGAGCCTTCAGAGCTACAGCAGGTCATTCAGTGCTGCCCTCTGTAGGAGGAGGATGACAGTGAAGCCTATCTATCTATCTATCTATCTATATCTGTCTGTCTGTCTGTCTGTCTCACTATCTATCTATCTATCTGTCTATCTATCTATCTATATCTGTCTGTCTGTCTCACTATCTATCTATCTGTCTGTCTGTATCACTATCTATCTATCTATCTGTCTGTCTATTTATAAACAATCAATAAAAAACTAGCTTGTTTTTTTGTTGAAGATTGTTAATAATGTGATGACCGCACAAGACCCACTTACACTGCCTGTGCACAGCCTCCCTCTCTCCCTCAGTATCTTTCTTTCTCTCTCTCTTTCTCTCTTTCCCTCCCAGCAGTCCTGAGGGGAACCTTTACCAGCCAAAATTGCCTGGTTTTAATTTCAAGTTTGTGCTGGCAGCATGGGCTGTACAGACAGGGCCGCCTCTCAGCATGTGGTGGAGGAAGCACATTTGACAGCCGCTGTGGTTGGACTCGGGCTGTAAATATTTCATTTGTGTGTGAGATCAAGAATGGAAAAAGGCCTGAATGCCTCGCTGTGCTTCTGCCATATGTGAGGAAATCTGAGCATGTGATGAACCCCACACTGCTTTTCTTATTTAACCCTCACACACACAGAGCAACCTTCTTGAGTTTGTGTGCATGGATTTTCATCCATTCTCTTAAACATGTCTTAAAAGTATTGTAAACATTGTTACTGCATCTGTGTTATTCAGCAGTGCATTTCAGTGTATTTGTTGAATGTGTTTTACTAACTTCTTTGATAATTGAGCAAAGCTAATCTGTAAATGTACAGTCCAGTCAATCATGTCAGCATTAAGCTCTGAACACCTGATAGAAAAACTCAAAATTGAGGGAAAATCAATGTAATTCTTTTTTTTTCTTCTTCTTTTTTTTTTTTAGAAGCATATTGATCTAGTTTGTCACGATTTTTTTGTGCAAAGTCAGATGTTTCATTGAATATTCCAGACAGATTCGTGATGTGAGCAGCCTGTTCTCTCCTGCTGAGCTGTTCATCTCTCCTTCTTCCTGATGTTAGAATGGGACTGGTATCGAAACTTGCCATTTTTATTTTAGTAAGAAAGAATATAACCTCAAATCTGAGCTGGTCTGGTAACCGCATCATGGCCATTTCTGGCTTTAAACATTTATTTTCCTTATGCACCCGCATTATTGACGCTGACCATGAAATCAATGTTTTTCAGCCATTAGCGTTCCATTACAAATAACAGCATTTCATTGAGTTTTAATATAATTTAACAATTGCATAATAAGTAAAAAATAATTATTGTCATTTAATGTAATTCTATAAGAAGCCATTCACAATTAAAAAGTGTGAAATTTTAATAAATAAATTAATCAGTTTCAAAAAATATATTCTTGTATCTCAGTTTATGCTGCATCAACTATAAGTATTATGTTGGTAGTTTGATTTTCTGAAAAGTGACCGTGACCCTGTAAACTACTGAGTCAACCAATGATGCGAGATGGAGGCGGGACTATTCGTTTGTGTGGTTGGTGGGAGAGTGTTTATAGGAAACCTGTTTAAAAACAGTCATTATTGTTGCCATGCTATTTGGTGTAATCTTTCCTAATCATTTAATGAATGAATTAAATTGCAATATTACATTTGAATGAAAGGTCATTATTTGTTTCAAAAGCCACAGATAAAAACTTAAACCTTTTTGGAAGATGCTATCACCAAGATTACAATATAAAATTTGTATTTAAATGTTTTGGATTAACCAAATGCCTTTTAATTAACCCCAGTTAATCAAATCAGCAGATATCAGAAGGTATCATTCATTTTAAAAATCTCAAGCATACTTTCCAGGCTTGATATTTATTTATTTAAGTTTGTTACATTTAAAATTATAAAAAAAAAACAATAGATGTGGTGTTAGAAATAAAGGCAGAACTTATTATTATTAATTATTATTGTCAAATTGAACAAATACTTTTTTGGGCCACTGTAGTCCCTTAAAATAGTCAAATTTCAAGGAGTGTGGATTGGCAGAACTGCGCATGTGTACGGGCGTTCGATGGGCGGGGCCAAAGGTGTCTTTACTTAAACAGAGCATCAGCTGACACTTTCACCTCACTGTATCCTGAGCACGATCGCTGTTTTACACTGCTGCTTCATGTGAACAGGGCGGAGCTGAAGGTCCTCAATGTACTCAAGGACATTTGCTCTCCAACAGCTGTGTCGTCTTTCAAAACACACAGCAACAAGTAAATGAGACTTCAGTCCCCCAAATAAAAAAGGTGGAGGTCACCTCCGCTCTCCCCACCATGACAGAGTGCAGAGTTCATCATCACCGGACCGAATCCTGCTTATGAACATCACACACATGAAATCCGCAGCTCGAGATAAAGCCCCATATGACGCAGCAGGGCTCTCCACGGCACTGATGCCATATTAAAGCCCGCCGCCCTCCACCCACACCATCAATCTGATGTGGAGATCGAAGATAGGAGGGCTCACATGACTCCACTCCAGACTGGAAGGCGAGGAGAAGTGTGGCATCTTCCAGCATCAGCACTGCCACAGCTGGCGCAGCTCATCCATGCGCTCTCCCGATAACGGCGGACAATAGGAGGAAATATCCACGTTTTTCCCTGGATTTGGATCAGAGTCTGCGGATGAGCAGCGATGGGGGAATGGACCATACTAGAGAGGCTCTTGGAGGCTGCTGTCCAGCAGCACTCCACTATGATCGGAAGGTAAGAGCTAATGTGTCGAGGTGACGCCGAGATTCGGCGCGTTTTTGGAGGAAAAATGACGCTTTTTATACTTGTTTCACTCTTAAAATACAGTATAAAATAAGATGACAAACAAGCATGACATATAAAAAAAGAATATTTGCGTAATATGGAAAATAAAAGCAACTGAATCCAATCGACTGGTTTCAGCACTGGACAGCACCCTTTACATACACTGAATGTCCTTTCCTTTATATCGTTTGAATATCCGACCTTTATATCGTTTTTATTATGTATTTTTGCTTAGTTTCAAGCCACGTTTGAACGAAAAGTGATGATTATTGCCAGGTGTCCACAAACAAGGCGTCACCGCTTATTTCACTTCTGAAAATGCCGTAGAAAATCAAACGTACAATATCACATTATTCAACGACAGTGAAATGTAACAGAATGCATCATTCAGTGCTTGTGAACGCGCGTCGATCTAAACAGCTCTCCTAATAGAATGTAGATAGATGAATTAAAGATTGATTAATTCATAATAGATTGCTTTGTTTAAAGCCACCTTTTGAGGCAAAGTGATGCTTTTTTCCAACTCTACAATCATTAATATAGGCTCATATATGCCAAAACATATTTGCATAACACATACGTAAAATATAAAGGAACATATTTGAACTGAAACTAAAACAAACGAAAACGCACCACATTTTCAGCACCCTATTTGTTTGTGCGTATTTTGTATTTCATTTCAAGCCATGTTGGGAGGTGTGATGTTCTGTGCCCAAATTCACGAAAACACATTATTAAACATGACACACCAAGTGACACCTGCATAATCCATAAGCAGCGAGGTTGAAGCGGTGCTGAAATAAAGCGCTGAGGATGCACCTCAGTTTCAGCCCCGGACAGCTCCCCACCGCTCGTATATTGACACATTTATGTTTGTGTGTGCTTGTTCTTTAGGATCCTACTAACTGTGGTGGTGATCTTCCGGATCCTAATCGTAGCTATAGTGGGAGAGACGGTGTATGACGACGAGCAGACCATGTTCGTCTGTAACGCCTTACAGCCGGGCTGCAACCAGGCGTGTTACGACAAAGCCTTCCCTATATCGCACATCAGATATTGGGTCTTTCAGATCATAATGGTCTGCACGCCGAGTCTCTGCTTCATCACGTACTCGGTCCATCAGTCGGCCAAGCAAAAGGAGCGACGTTATTCCACCGCCACCGTCTTCCTCACGCTGGATAACAAGGAGCAGGATTCCCTGAAACGAGAGGAGGCCAAGAACCAAAAGATCAAGAACACCATCGTGAACGGAGTACTTCAGAACTCGGAGAACTCCACCAAAGAAGCCGAGCCCGACTGCATGGAGGAAAAAGAACTGACCAGCTCGGGCAAGAAACCAGGCAAGTCCAAAATGAGACGGCAGGAGGGCATCTCCAGGTTTTACATCATTCAGGTGGTGTTCAGAAACGCTCTGGAGATCGGCTTCCTGGTGGGCCAGTATTTCTTGTACGGATTCAACGTGCCCGCCGTGTATGAGTGCGATCGATACCCGTGCATCAAGGAGGTGGAGTGTTACGTGTCCAGGCCTACGGAGAAAACAGTGTTCCTCGTCTTCATGTTTGCAGTCAGCGGCTTTTGCGTGGTCCTCAATCTGGCCGAGCTCAATCACTTGGGCTGGAGGAAGATCAAAGCGGCCGTGAGGGGCGTGAGGGCCCGCAGGAAGTCCATCTACGAGATCCGGAACAAGGATTTGCCCCGGATGAGTATGCCCAATTTCGGCCGCACTCAGTCCAGTGACTCCGCCTACGTGTAAGCGCGCGGAACGAGCAACCGAAGCCTGCGCGCCGCCGAGATCGAGAGCGTGGACGAGTGCCGTCGCCACGTAAGGTTCATGAATTGCAAGAACACGGGGTAGGACTTTTTTGTTACTGTTTTAAAGACTTCCTTGACAACTGTGGACGACAAACACGTTTGTAAAGCGGTTCACTACTGTATAATGCAACTTTTTAGCAACGTTTGTACTCTGAGACGTACACAAAGAGCAAATGCTGATACCAGAATGCGTATTGCCTCTCTATAAGCTGCGGTGACACTTTACATGACACTGTCCGCGTTGCACAGAATGCATGCTATACGATTCATTACAATAAACCACGAGCGGCTCGGCGACAGCTGGTGTGACGTGAACACTGGCATGTGAAGTGTGACCGAAGAAGCTGCTCTGCTGTACTTGAAGGGAGTAAATACGTCTTGCACTAAAAAGTTTGTGTGACGCGACGCACATCGGGAGAGTCTTGACACACCGTTCATCGCTTCTGCTATGATTTCTTTCTTTTCGGTTGCCTGTACTGCACCATTGACCTTAACGTAGACTATGTGATTAATTCCATTGCATATTTTCTGTTCTGTCCGTGTGTGTGTGTGTGTATGTGTGTGTGTGTGTGAGTGAGAGAGAGAGAGAGAGAGAGAGCAGGGGTGAATTTGCTGCAACGCTTAAAGTCTGTGATCTCCTTAATTTCAACACCAAAGCGCTCTCTGCTTTCATTGGTGACTTGTTTTTTCGCGCTTAAGTGTAATCAAGTGCCATACTTGTATATAAATATATGCATATATACATATAAAGTCTATTCTGAAGAATATAACCATATCCATAAAGCAGATTTATTGCTTGAATTATGCGTACTGCGTCCAGACTTGCTTTAGCTGTATTCATTGTAAATGAACTGAAAATGGCATAATGCATTCTTCCTTCTCTATCATTTGGAAAAATAATCTTTTCCCACACAGGACAGCCATCTTTTCTTGCTAACAAATGACTCGTCCTCAGCAATGTTTTCTGCTCTGGTGCTGGTTTTTCACCGAACAGTTCCAGCAATATTTGTAAGCCACACAGATTCTTTTTGGGATTGATGTACCATTGACAAGCCCACGCCTGCTGTATCTCTTCCACCCTCTATGACAATGCAAGCGTGTATGAGCAGGCGTTACGAACTGGTTTAGGCCTAAAATCTGGTGCATTATTCAAGATGTCATTTGTTTCCATTTGAATGATTCTTTATGATTATGCCACCGTATATTTATGACAAGCAAATGCGTGCACAGAGAGGAGACGTTCTCTGCATTTCTGAGCTTGAAGGGAAAGCATTGCATGTTTAAGAACTTACATCTGGACAATTTCAGCTAGGGGATGAAATCTATGCGGCGTTTGCTAGAGTATTGATGCGTCACCCCACACCGACGCCTCCCGACGCTTAAGAACTAACACCAGGGAATGTTGCACGACTCGAAGGTCACCGAGGACAAAGAACAGTTCGGATCATCCTGAGGGGTTGGCCCTCGGGAGGACGGCCATTTCGGGGTGTTCTGGACAGGGCGGACGGGAATGGCTTGGCTGTACAGTGCAATCTTCCCTTTTCTCTCAGTTCTCCTTCTCTCCTTGGATAAGCATTCCAGGAATCCTCTGAGATTTGTACAACTTTGTGGAGAAATGAAAGACCAGAGCAATCTAAACGGACTGTACTGGACCTGAAAGAGCAAAGCTTTAATAAAACATGAACTGGTATCTTTCTTGCCTTATATGTACTGCAGTATCCCCCCCTTCCCTCACCGTCTCTCATTCTCCCCGTGCATTTTCTGCAAGAGCCGACGTGGTTTTTACAGCTCCTCCTAAATGACAAAATGATTGGGTTATGTATGAATGTAATTCTGCATGCTGTGATGTGTCATACATCATGTGAGCGTTGGAGGCTTGGTTACACAATGCGGTCGAACGACCGACCGACCGACCGACAGACAGACAGACAGACAGACAGAGAGACACTTGAGATGCGCTGCGCACGCTGACATGTCTCCACTGCTGCTGCCTTTTGCTGAGTTAAAACCAACAAAAATGTCTTGTTCATTTATCAGGCCTGAGATGACAAAACACCTTAGCATGGGATGCCATTACTTCAGGTACACAAACCAAGAGAAATCGAGGGTGTTATTTGGTTCTGATTCTTTTCTAGGAGCCGTCGTCTGAAAGATTCTCCCCAGAGCTTTGCCATCTGAAAGAGAACGACGGTATGAGTGTGTAATGTCGCATATAAAGTCTCATTGTAATTTTATCTTGATCGATTTGCATATTGATAAAAAGGGCCTTGCATGTAGTGAACGCAGAAAACGCCAGGCTGTTCCGTTCTAAGCCTCCAGTCCTTGTGGTTTTGAGGATGTGTAAACTGAATGAAATGAAGATGGATGATATACTGTGAATTAAATCCACTTCTTTACAAAGATAGTGATATAAATGATCAGCCTGATCTTTTGTTTTCTTACTGCATACACAGACACACACACACACACACACGCACACACACACACACACATGCCGCCCCTCTGAGATTTCATTGAACTGCAGTGTCCTGGAAGGGCTGCGCAGAAACTCTGCAATGCACAACTGCTCTCACCTGCACATCTCTGAACACCGCCATTGGAAATCTCTTCAGTGTATATGTTTTGTGTGTGTGTGTGTGTGTGTGTGTGTGTGTGTTAGTTTGGATACAGAAGAGTAGCACAAATGTCAAAAAATTATCTTATCTAACGACTGTTAAATAGGGCGATGGGGTCCATATATCAGTAGTGTATATTAGTGTTTGTCATTAAAGTATTGTGTAATTCATTTGATGTGGATAGATTTCCAAAGTAAATACAAAGAGCTATTAATAAAAAGAGATGAATCATTTAAAATACATGACGGGCATTTGTTAATTAATGAAAAACATTTTCTGAATGTTTTTGTGATTATCATTGGCAAGTCTTGAAGTCACGACTAGTACTTTTACTAGCATTTTATTTATAAACATCTCAGTCATGCATTTCTCTGTTTATTAAGAGAGATTATGAATTAATTTTGCATGTATAAAACAGACTGCAGTTATTGTACATTATGACATGAACATGTAATCAAATATTACAATGTACTTCTGTTTATGTTCCTTCTTAATTGTTGTTATTATTTAAACTGTTCCTCACACACTTAAAAATCAAGGTTTAATGAAGAACCTTTAATATTTATGGAACCTTTCAAATGCATAAAAGGTTCTGTATAGTGGAAAAAGGTTTTTTAGATTATTAACATGTTCTTCATGCTATCACTTATAATGTGTTTCGCAGTGATGCCATAGAAGAACCCTTTTTGGTTCCCCAATGAACCTTTCCTTGATCTGTTCTTAGTGTGAAGAACATTTTACCCGTTATTCCACCATAAAGAACCATTTGTGCAATGAAAGGTTCCATGGATGTTAAAGGTTCTTCATGGAACCATTGATAACTTTATTTTTTTTAAAATGGTTCTTTTAAGAACTGTTCACTGAAAGGTTCTTTAAGGAACCTAAAGTGGATATTCTATGGCATCCCTGTGAAAACCCTATTTGGAACCTTTATTTAGAAAAAAAAAAAAAAAGGTTATTTTGAAAGGTTCTTTGGGGAACCAAAAATGGTTCTTCTGTGGCATCACTGTGAAATGCAATCACTGGCATCACTGGAAACTTTCACTGGTTTTAATGAGAAAAGGTTTTGTAAAAATACCAGAAAATGACTGACACATAGTATGATAGCACTATAATCCAAATAAGCCAAAGGCCACAAAATATATACAACACAATGATGTTAGTTGATGTTTTATCCTTGTCAGAACATGATGAAAACACATTTCCATTATGAATCAGTTCTGGATCACAGTTTCATGGCTTAACCTGGCCACATGCGACTCTAGTGTGATGAAAGCAATTACTCTGAGAGCTTACACACACACACACACACACACACACACACACACACACACACACACACACACACACACACACACACACACACACACACACACACCAAGGTAATGCCTGTGAGATTGCGCCAACAGTAGCAAAGGGTACATTTGATTAAGTGAAAACTGAAGGTTATTTATAGATTAGCAGCAGCTCTATTGACTGTTGTGGTTTTTTATTGCTAAACC
Source organism: Hypophthalmichthys molitrix (assembly GCA_037950675.1). Lineage (NCBI taxonomy): Eukaryota > Metazoa > Chordata > Actinopteri > Cypriniformes > Xenocyprididae > Hypophthalmichthys > Hypophthalmichthys molitrix. The sequence continues at coordinate 576,583 of CM075508.1, forward strand.
AGAGCAGTAACTTCATCTGAGCAATTAAATCCCATAATGCGCATAATGACTACTAAAAGATGCACACTAATGCTGTAATTAACATGTAATACTGAAAATTAAGCTGATTCCTATTAGAGTTTCCTATTAATGACGGCTGAATTGGCAAATCAATAATTTCATTTGATGTTATCTGTAATTTGTTGTCAACCAGAGCAGTCTCTCTCTCTCTCTCTGTCTCTCTATTATCCCTGCTGGCAGGTGAGGCAGCAGTCCTCGCAGCCAGACCAATTGTTTCTGATAAATGTATACGATACGCACCATTTGCCAGCCAATAAAATTCACTGGATGACCAACCCTAATCACTAAAAAAGCTGTTCTCTGTCTAACAAGATTAGAGCCGGCCAAACAGACTGAGCAAGGGAAAAAGAAGAAAGTGGTAATGGCAAATGGAAAAGAAAAAGGGGAAAGAGGTAAAGAAATAAGAAGTATAAGAGTTTATGTTGTGCCACAGCAGAGAGAAGACGCCTGGCATCTTTATGAACGGTTATGAGTGGCATTTGTGATGAAAATCTGTTTTCATATGGATTATAGGCTGGGGTTGGTTTGTTCATTTATGGTTCACTGGATGCTGTCACAAAAATGTAACATGAAGGTTTGTCCTGTTGACCTCAAGACATTAAAAGATTACAAATTGTAGAGGTTGTAATCTTTTAATGATGCCCCTAAAAACCACTGGCTATCAACTATAATAATGTAGAAAGAGATATTTAATATAAATAAATGTTAGTTAGTCACATGAACAGACAGGAAAACAGGTTTCATTGCATCTGGTATGAACTATGGGAGATATCTATGAACTTTTCAGGTAATCAGCTAACCTAAATAGTTATTTTTATACAACAGTTAGTTCTGGTTCTCAAATCTGATTGGCTGAGAGCCTTTTCCAGCCATGCGGTATTTTACTAGTATCACACGGAAACCGTTTTACAATTTGTATCACTTGTTTCTGCTGGATCTATACTCACAGCGAGCGTCAATGGTGGAGGAGCAAACCCACTATAATTTTACAAATAGGTCTACTACTGTTATTGTTATTGTGTCACGTAATGTAGTTTTAGTTTTTTTAGGCAAGAATGTAGTTGTTTAGCGGATCCTCAGAGCTCATGTACCCGCCGAGAACAGCTTTATCTCAGCAAGTTCTTTGGGAATTTGCAATGACTCTTATGTAGATAGTGGTTAAACATTTTGGGGATATCAAATGGGCAATCTTTGGTCTAATTAATCTATTATTTGTTCTAGAGCAAATTGATTTTGCTAAATGCAATGTTAAGTTTCATAACTTTATATTTTTATTTAACTTAAACCCTGTGGCGTATTAACTATCTGCTTATAACTAGAGTTTATTTCCTATTGTACAAACTTATTATACTTTTATAATGTTCATTTAAATATTATTGTTCAATAAATCATATTTTATTATATATAAATAATATGCCGTATTTGGTATTAAGAAAGGGTCTGTTAGTAATTGTGATTTTGACTTCAGAAATGAAAGTTACATTATTACCCATTGTATGGTGGCAAAGACTGTCTTCATGAGTGAGTCAGCTGGAAAGACTTTTATATTGAACAAGGTTGTAAACAAGGACATTATTTTTACTTTAAACAACACCTTAAACTGATGCAATGGACAAATGCATTGACTATCGCTGTCATGGTAAATCCCCTCAACCATTAAAAGGATACTAAGACAAAGATATCGCTTTCCTGCATTCAAACGAATTTTTTATTATGAATATAACATTGACCTGAAGAATAAATGCTGTATCAGATGCAGGTAATACAATCGCTATCTCACTCTCATAATACAATAACCTTCAATCAAGCAACTCAGCGTTCCTTTGTTGCTAGTAGTGGAGGCTTGGTCACAACTGGTAAACTATCAATTTGAGATTTGAATCCATGGCAGAAGGAAAGAGTTTTCCACAAAGGAGTGTTTTTAAAGACACTCCATTGTTGTTTCTTATTTATTTACACACTAGTGCCGTCAAACTGTCATATAAAAGCAGTATCACACTCGTATCGGTGAGAGATGGCTCTATATCAGCGCGGCTGTGATTGCCTGCTGCCTCATGCCTAGGAGGAGCTTGTGCCTGTAGAGCCATAGCGCACGACTACGAGTGAGTGTGATATTGCTCACTTATTGTTGCCATTTTATTTGATATAAATAAAAAATCATTTAAATGTCAACCAGCATATGCAATGGACATTGATTATGCTTGTCTTCGTTAGCTTGTTTGAAGGCATCTTGAGTAAAATCTATCATGTACAAAAGACCTGAACCTGAAGTGATGCAACCTGTTTTACAGAATACAAAATGTTGTTGTGCATTACCCATATTGCATACAATGAGGCACTGGATGTAGTAATCACAGTTTTCAACCTCCAAAAAGCATTCTTGATTGTTTATGAGATTAACATCTATTCTGTATATTAAAATGTCTGCCTTAAAGGACCCATTCCAATGGGAGAAGACATACTTTAAGCATTCATACTTGTAAAACGTACTCCAGTAATCTTTAATTGAGTCTGGATTAAGGTCTTCATTTCAAAATGACCTAAAGGAACCAGTATATTTCTTCATAAATTCATCTTGACCTCTGTCACTGCTTCACAAAGGTTGTGGTGTTTTGATGCTCAGATGGAAACTGCACTGAGCTCTGTGTGTCTCAAGTGGCTGCAAGCTGGTCTCTCTCAGAGAGCGTTGCAGTCACATGACAGTGAGGAACAGCTGCAGCGGGAGCGGGGATGTCCTCTGCAGCGCTGCAGGGGTGTGAGAGGAGACGGTAGGTGTGACTCGATGCATCATTGTGTGTAAAATGTGCTGCTACTAAATGTGCACAACATTTGCCTTTTGTTAAGATTCTAACAGCAAATTGAAAATGCATAACAGCCATTTGATTTTACTCTTGAAATTGATTGACTTAGTCATAATAAATAAGTTTTTTTAAAATTTAATACAACGTTGCATGCATATTTTCATGTTATCTGACAAAACATGAATGGTCACACTTTAGATTGGGTGTCTTTAACTACTATGTACTTACATCAAAACCAAAAACCAAAAACATTTGTTAACTAATTGTGCTGATGTTGTAAAACACTTGCTGCTACTGATGTGGGATACAGGTAAGGTTAGGACAGGTTTAAGGGTGGGTTAAAGTGTTAGTACATAGTAGTTAAAGACACTTACTAAAGTGAGACCACATGAAATAACATGGAAAAATACTTCTAAAGCATTTATTAATCTCAGTTAATTTAATCATTTACTGATACATTTTTTTTAAATCAAAAGCTGTATCTGTTAATGGACCTGAGATAATTCAAGACATGATGATGATTTGGATGAATTGTTTCCTCAGAAGAACACTAATTGGTGTCCAGTTTGGCACGGCAGTTTATGGCACTGAACACACTTCCCTCCTCTGGTATTGGATTGTGTTTTATGGTGTGATTCATTTCCCATCAGGCCTCCCTCCTCCCCGGCACTTCAGGCTAGAATTTATGCAGGCCGCATCACAGGGGCGGAGCAATCAATCACCTGCAACCCCAGCGGCACAAACACACTCAACAAGAGTTCAGCTCTACGCAAACACTACGGTAAACCTCTGAAAGCCTGTGACAGACTCCCTTCTTTTTATACATATATTTTTTTATCCAAATGATTATTTCCGGCATGCCTGGATATCCCTCGAGGACACTGCACACATCTGTGCCTCAACCTCTATGAATATTTTACAAGAAATGATCACTCGCTTTTGTCATTTACATTGCTTCCCTTTGTAAAATTATGATTATCTTGATGCAAATGTTACAAATATCGTATAACTTATTTTGAAATGGAATACATGAACATAAATAAAAGATTCAGAGTATTTTTATATGACTACAGGAATCATGTTTCCTTCCAGCATCTCTTCCTTTGACCCAACTACACTTGTCCACATAACATACACTTTTACATTATTAAACAAACCAACTGACTATATAACCGACTATAACATGTGCAAAAGAGCCAAGCATGAAACAGACCGTGAAATCACGTTTAAAACATTTATGACTCTAAATAAACAAAAGAAACAGAGAAGGGAAAAACACAAAAAAAGCTCAGTCTCGCATAATAAAGTAATTTCAAATCAATTTTTCATATATACACATTTATGTATTTGGTAAGTAATCATGTAATAAGCAGGATAAAGATAGTCTGGTTTATTTTGCAATAATGATGGTTCACTGTACTTCGAGTCTTACATTTTCTACATTAAAATGACATTATGATAAAGGGTGAAAATGAAAGGGCCTGAGTAGTTAGTAAAAGTAATATTTGACAGGAAAATGCTTAACCCTTGTGTTCCCCGTCAAAAATGACATTGTAAATCACTCGTTATGCTATATTATCACCAAATATTGGATTCAATCTTTTTGTCAACTTGTTTTCTTTTAATTAGGATAGGTTTTGTATTTCTATTTGGAACTGACTGATCATAGGCTTCATTTATACAATCAGTTAGTTTAAAAAAATAAATCCAATAAATAAATAAATTGAATCCAATATTTGGTGGACCAGAAACACCACAAGTGTAACAAGGAGAGAAAAGAAATCACAAATAATAATAATAATAATAATAATAAAACATGAAGAAGTAGTTCTACCCTGTGTGAGTAAAGTCAGTAAGTTTTAGTCCAATACAATAATGTTAACTAGCATTTTCAGGGAAAATGACCCGAACACAACCAGAGGGTTAAATGTCATGAAACGCATAAATCCGCTACAAAAATGTAATGTCTTTAAATGATCTTAATTTGGGGATTTCAAATCACAGACATCTCAGATTACTATTGGCGTGCCTCAGGGCTCAGTTTTGGGCCCTCTTCTGTTTATTGTTTATCTATTACCTTTAGGACAAATCCTTTGTAAATTCAACAGCCTAATTCAACATTACTACCTTCCTCTCTTTCGCTTTGCTTATCTGAAATTAAATCATGGTTTACATGTAATTTTGTTACCCCCATTTTCATAGACAAGGCTTAAGCTAGTCCTAGACTAAAATGCATGTTTGAGCTGTTTTAACTGAAAGCAACTTGTACTGATATATCTTAAAATATGTTTTGTCTCAAGATGCACATCAGTAATGTTTTTTTTTTCTAGTGAACGTTTGATTTCAAATCACAGACATCTCAGATTACTATTGGCGTGCCTCAGGGCTAAGATTTGGGCCCTCTTCTGTTTTTTATTCATCTATTGCCTTTAGGACAAATTTTTCGCAAATTCAGTATAAATTTTCATTGTTATGCTGATGACACCCAGCTCTTCAAAGCCTAATTCAGGCTTAAGCTAGTCCTAGACTAAAATGAATGTTTGAGCTGTTTTAACTGAAAGCAACTTGTACTGATATATCTTAAAATATGTTAGTGCCATTGTTTTGTCTCAGAATTCACACCAGTGATGTTTTTTTTTTTCTTTCTAGTGAACGTTTATAAAAGCCACTGAAATACCCTAACTGAACTAAGGCCTAATCCTGGCTTAGGCTAAGCCCTGTCTGTGAAACCGGGCCTTGAGGTTAACAATGAAAACACTGAAATTCTGTTAGTAGGCACTAAATCAAAATCGCAAAATTGTGAAAGTTTTACATTGACTCAAGACATACATAATAGTTCTAGTCTTTCAATTTTTAAATCACATCTTAAAACTAATTTCTTTAGATCAGCTTATTCAGATTTATTGACATAGCTTTTGTGTATTATTGTTATTATTATTTTTTCCTCATTTATCATGTATTTTATAATTGTAAGGTGTCCTTGAGTGTCTTGAAAGGTGCCCATAAAAACAGAATAATTAATTTGATCATTATTTAAATGATAGGACACTTTGTTCTTGACAGGTTTTGTGAGATACAAAAACATACTTCTGAACATGTATATTTATATTTTGTTTGTCCAAAAGTTGCCTCTTGATTCACTTTCTCTCTTTCCTGTCATAACATAAAAAAATTATGCTTTTAGAGCCCTGATCACATCCCCATAATGCAGCATGTCAGTGTCTGTATTTCCTTGACTCATCCCTTCTGTGAAGCTGCTGAGTCATGTGCTCGTCTCACCGCGCTCACATAAACTCCACAGCTCAGGCTGACAGTCCCGAAAAACACAGATTACTGAACCTACATCTAAGCTGCAGTATCTCACCAGCTCACAGTCAGCACTGCTGCTATTTAGGGCAGAGCATTGTGCTGTATACACTTATACACATATCTCTGGTGAACAGAGCTCTCCATTTCCTGACAGACATATTCTGAGTCAAATCCAACTGAATGCAAGTATATTTCATAAATGCATAATTGAGGACCAATTATGTTTGCCGTCCAAACTCATATGATGTATCTTGATATGGCGTGGCTGAATTGAACACAAAGATTTGACACACACTTTTGTACACTTATTTGTGTTCCAGTAATACAGAGTCAAAGTAAATGATGACAAAATTGTAAGTGTTAAACATTAAGAAATGGATTACTTTGAAAAAAAATTCACTCAGAAATTACAATTACATTTCACAAATAATTGCAAAGAAATGGCAAGCAACACATTGAAATAATTTTTTTTTTTCTGCATCTGTGACTGACGGACTGTAAGGAACCCCCCGTCGGCCCAAAAAAAACGGATTCCGACGGCCTGGGTGAACGTATAATGTGTGTATGTCTTTTCAGCGCCCCTGTGAAGTTCACTTTAATATTTAGAATTTAGTTTCAATTTTACTTTAGCTGTGCATTTAATCTGACTCCAATTTCAAATGATTATTACGCTTAGATCATGTTTCTGATTAGGAATTAATCATTGGTCATGTATTAATTAAGATATTTGATTATTCTGGGTATCCCGTACTTTCAATTATTCGTTCGTTATGGACCCGATATCGCACAGGAAGTTACATCGGCCGATTATGTACACTATATTGCCAAAAGTTTTGGGACGCCTGCCTTTATGTGCACATGAACTTTAATGATATCCCATTCTTAATCCGTAGGGTTTAATATGGAGTTGGCCCACCCTTTGCAGCTATAACAGCTTCAACTCTTCTGGGAAGGCTTTCCACAAGGTTTAGGAGTGTGTTTATGGGAATTTTTGACCATTCTTCTAGAAGTGCATTTGTAAGGTCAGGCAGTGATGTTGGCAAGAAGGCCTGGCTCACAGTCTCCGCTCTAATTCATCCCAAAGGTGTTCTATCGGGTTGAGGTCAGGTCAGTCAAGTTTCTCCACACCAAACTCGCTCATCCATGTCTTTATGGACCTTGCTTTGTGCACTGGTGCGCAGTCATGTTGGAACAGGAATGGGTCATCCCCAAACTGTTCCAACAAAGTTGGGAGGATGAAATTGTCCAAAATGTCTTGGCACCCTGAAGCATTAAGAGTTCCTTTCACTGGAACTAAGGGTCCAAGCCCAACCCCTGAAAAACAACCCTACACCATAATCCCCCTCCACCAAACTTTACTCTTGGCACAATGCAGTCAGGCAAGTACCGTTCTCCTGGCAACCGCCAAACCCAGACTCGTCCATCGGATTGCCAGACAGAGGACTACAATAATCATAATGATTTCAAAAGAATCCAGATTAAATCAAATATAACATTTTATTTTTTAGGCAAAAATGTATCATGCCAATTACATAGTTAGACAATTAGAAGCCAATTCAGAAATAATAAATACATAACATAAATTGCTCAAAGATGACTAAGAGTAAGAAATGCATCACACAGTAGTGGATGAGTGTCTTCAGTGACTGAGTGAGATGAGAAGTTTGGGCAAGGCGGTGTCCTATTTCTTTGAGATCTTCAGATGAGTTTTATTGCTTTATTGCAGGGTTGATCTCAATTTTCCTGCTAAGACAAAAGCTGAGTCTTACAGGACCACAGCAGTCCAAATCTAGTATCAAAAATGTCCACTGCTGTGATTGTTTGGCCATATAAAAGAACAAGCAGTTCTACATGCAAGGAAAACATGAAATCATATCCAAAAACAGTTATAGGATGTAGAGAGAGGCCTAAAGTATTTCAGCAAGCAACAGGCCTGATTTTGCTTTACATGTGGTTTGTAAAAACTGTAAAACAATTTGATGTTGCTTTTTCTAAGAAAGCAAGTCGTCGTATTTATTCACATAGCGCTTTATACAATACAGATTGTTTCAAAGCAGCGTAAACAGGAACTGAACAGCAAAATTCTTCAGTTATTAAACAAATTCAAGTTCAGCTATAAAGCAGCTTTACAGAAGACCAACATGTTGTAAGAAGGTTTTGCTAATGTTCTCATTAAGTTATGAAAACGTTATTTCTGAATGTTCTCTGAAGTTCCATTTTTTGAAAAAAGTTTCTTCTTGGTTATACAAGCGTTAAGGAAACATTCCATTTTGCAAGTATTATGGGAATGTTACTTTTGAATGTTCTCTGAACATTCTGAAATGTAGTAACAATAAAAAACATCAGACGAACATCCAACTAAAACCATTTTTTAAAAAAATGCTCCATAAACAATGTATAAAAAACGGTCTTGTAGTCACAGATCTTTAAAACATCACAAAACACGTTCAGCTACTATATGAAGACAAAATGTGTGCCAAACACTGTAGGACGAGTTACATTCCAGCTAACAGGGAACATTTTCAGAACTTTAGCTAACGTTCTGGCAAGGTTCTCTCAAAGTTATATACAAACGTTCTTCCGGTAACATTACAGAATGTTCATTCAAAGTTATCTGGTCTTTAATAACGTTCTCAAAATGTTCACACAAAAACATTATTTATTCATTGTTAATGGAACATTTTTACCTGAAACATTTAGTAGGATTTTCATCTAACATTTTTTAAATGTTGCTTCTTGTTTCAGAATGTTCAGAGAACATTCAAAAGTAACGTTCCCATAATGTTTGAAGAATGATACAATGGAATGTTCCCTTAATGTTCACCTAATAACCAAAAAAAGTTTTAAAACATTTAAAAACAAAACAACAACAACAAACTGATGTTATGAACTTTCAGAGAATACTGAGTAATAATGTTTTCATAACTTAATGAGAACATATTTTTGTTTAGCTGGGAAGCTAGGACTTTGTTTAAATCACTAGCCCAATATACATAATAATAATAGCGATGCTTCACTCAGAAAACACCACTAATAAGAAAATAATTCATATCACCATTGATGTAATCAAAACACAGCTGTGCTTAAGCTCAGTATTAAGTGTAGCTAAATGAACTGCAGACCGAGGATACACAGCAACGCAGAGAAGTCCATCCACATGTGTTTGGTCTGCAGCACAGGCTCCTGTAGATCTGCTCATCTGGGCCCTCAGCGGGAGTCTGGCAGCGATCTCTACTGCAGAACAGAGCTGAGAGGAGGAACAAACACATGGATCACCACATCAAATGCAGGACAGGAGGGGAAAGAGAGAAAAAGGAACAAAGAAGGAGGTGAAGATTTGAGCTTAAACAACCTCAAATTAAACCGTAAAATATAATTCAAGAAAAACTGATCAATTTGGCTGTAACAAATTAGTGTTTTTTTATGTTGGTCCAAGGGGATATATATAAATGGTAAAATGTAAATATCTAGTTATGTTTTATCTCCTTGAGGGCGCTCTCTCTTGGAGTTTTAAATGTTGAATGTGCTGTTCTTTATTCTGTGACAACAGTAAAATGCTGGCCCTGAAAACCGGTGTTTCTGTCATCTTAGCTCTGCTTCCTCTTCAACGTTTTCTTAGAGCAGCTGCTGGTTCTAGGAAATCCAGTGACTGTGTTGGCCAGGGATCCATGGTTTAATGGTGTGAAGAATCATGCTCCATTTATTCTATCCCAATTATTACTGAAGCTTTTGTGTGAGTGAATGATGGAGCTTTGTTTTAGCTGCAGAATTGCTGACACACACACACACACACACACACACACACACATAATTCTCTCTCTGGTTTACCTGCAGATTGGCTGCTCAAATCAATAGTTTATGAGGTCTGGCTCTTCCATTCATCATGAGGGTGATTGGATCACAAACAACAACATGTGGAGGGTCGCACATGAGCAGCGCGACACACGTTTAAACTACACAAGTTCAATTTGATGTAGTTACCTTCTCTAAAGGATGCATATTAGACTAACGTTTTGCCAAGGTTCTCTCAAAGTTATGAACAAACAATTAATTCAGTAACAATAGAAATGTAAGTGGTTTTTAATAATGTTCTCAAAACATTAGCAAAAAAAAAAAAAGTTATTTATTTATCATTCATCCCAGATAACAAAAATATATTCTAAGGACCTTTTGATAATTTTCCCATTAAGTTATGAAATTGTTATTTCTGAATGTTCTCTCTGAACATTCAAAACAACGCTTTTTTTTTAAATGTTTAAAAATGTATTTCTTATTAAGTGTGAACGTACCCAGCTAACAAAATTAAATTCTAAAAACGTTTTTTTGCTAATGCTCACATTAAGTTATAAAAATGTTATTTCTGAATGCTCACTAAACATTCAAAACGTTTTAAAATGTTTTAAAAACATTTTTTCTTGGTTATACGAATGTTAAGGGAACATTCCATTTTTATCATTTTGCAAACATTATGGGAACATTTCTACGTGAAGGGAAAAAAAGTAAAGCGTGTGCACGATTTAGGGGCTCCGTAGAAATGTTCCCATAATGTTTGTTAAATGATCAAATGGAATGTTCCCCCGGCCGGGTTCAGACTACACAACATTTTTGTCTGTTCTGATAGTCACTGTGTCAGATTATGCGATTTTGACTCCTAAATTTTTGTCGTGTCACGGACAAGAAACATGTCAGACTGTTGCTTCCCGACCAATCATCGCTTTCTGTTGTCAATGTGTGATGTCATCTTTTTTCTAGCAGAAAAAAGAACCGTTAGGATACAGGTTTTATCATTAAAACAGATAGTGTTTTGATCATGTTCTAAATTAGAAAAGTTCAAAGACGCATTTATTAAGGTATACTGTCTAGTTTGTTGCTACATCATCAAATAATTTCTAATGAATAATTTCTTCATGGATTGGATCCATGTTCATTAGATTCATGCCATTCAGCAGGCCAACATAAATACATAAATACAGCAGAACAAAGATATGAAATAAACACTGCTTTTAGGTAGGTTTAAAGGTGCAATATGTAAGAATTTTGCAGTAAAATATCCAAAAACCACTAGGCCAGTGTTATATATTTTGTTCACTTGAACACTTACAATATCCCAAATGTTTGCAACTATTTGTAAATCGTGAGAAAATTGCAGTTTTAACCAAGGCTCCGGGACGTGTGAGGAGTCGCCTGTCAATTGCGTCATACCCGCGTTACCCTCAGTTTACGCTTTTATTTTGTAGAAACCATGGAAACACCAAAGACGCTTTAATATATTACATGTTAAATAGACAAGGGAACAACTGTTTTGATATATTTATAGACAGAAAACTAATTGTTTTATATATCTCAACACGTTTAGTCTTATTGTTTAAATCTAATTTTCTTGATTTTTTGTGAGTACCATGCTTTACCATGCCTCAGAGAAAAACACTATTCTGTGAAGTAGCTAACATAGCATAATCAGATGCAACTTTATTTTTAGTAACAGTAATACAGAATTTTCTCCATCATACAATACGTTTTAAAATTAATCGCATGCCATTTATCAACACAAGCCATCCAGCATTTAATATGATATTGTAAAATCGATCTATCTTACCGCAGTGTGTCTCAAACAAGTGTCTCTCAGCAGCCGCCGAGCGAACGCACAGAGTAACGTTATAACATCATTTTCAGCACACTCAAATGTCTCTAATATGATAAACAGAGCTGTGTTACCTCATACTCATGACCGGAAAAGTGGAAGCGGCGCCGGCGACTGTGTCATAATAAAAGTCCCGCTGCTCGTGAGGCGTGTGTCGCTCAATCGCTCCAGCGTCCTCGTTCAGCTCCACAACACTCGCTCCTGCTCTGCTTCATACTACAGTAACGTTAATAATCACATCCATGAACATGATTTCTGCCCGAGTCCTATCCCGATTATTTTCCACCGGCTGTGAGGTGAAGACCACATGTGCCAAGATTCTGCGCTCAAACTTGGCGTCATCAAGCTACGCCTTTGTTTTGAATAGGCCTCTAGCGGACAGAAATCCTACATATTGCACCTTTAACAGTAGTTATTAGGTACAGAAATAATGTAAATAAAAGTAAAATAACACAGCATAAATTGAATACATATTAATCCTTAAAGTTACAAAGTTATTTAGTCAAGTGTAGTGAGTGATTTTTTTTTGTCTTTTGTTGTTTGATTAACATTAACAGACAGCAGCGCAGAAGGAATATTAGGCTGCTGTCACTTTAAGAGCTGCACAGATCCAATATACTGATACACATGTGTTTTATTTCTCAGCTGTTTACATTCATTTAAGACATAACCAACTGTGTTTACAAGGATGCTCACCAAGACGGCCATTTTATATAATTTTGTGTTAATTAGAAGAAGTGAAAGACAACTCCATTCAGTGAATTAACGCCCTGTCTGAGAAGCTGCTATCCGGGCGCACGCTATAGGCATGTGCGAACTTCTCACACACTGAGATTTGTGTTCTCTTTGGTGTCTTGTGCTTGAACATTTAAATTTGCAAGGTTTAAAAATACATGCAAAAGATAAAGTGTCATCGGGACAGAAACACTGTTGCACAGTTCAATTGTCCCGAGCGTTATTCACGCTGACCCTGGACAGTTCTTACTGACGAGCACTGCTGTATTTTTTACAGATTTCATTTTTTTTGTTAAGTATTTAATTATTTTACCAAGAGAAAAACGTTGGATTATGCAACAGACATACAGCTCAGTGCCTTCACACAGTTAATTAAGCTTTCCTCAAGCTTTCCTGTAGCTCAGTGGTTAGAGCATGGCACTAGCAATGCCAAGGTCATGGGTTCGATCCCAGGGATTGCACATACTCAGATACAAATGTAAAGTATAATGCAATGTAAGTCGCTTTGGATAAAAGCGTCTGCTAAATGCATAAATGTAATTAATAAACCGTCGGTTTGTTATATCTGCCTTTTTCATGCCATAGCTGATATGCCGATGGTTGTAAAACAATCAAAAATCAGCCAATAAATATTGGCAGTCCGTACATCAGTGCATCTCTAACAAGAACGTAAACAGTCTAGCAAAGCTGCGTGTTAGCTTAATGCTAATTCCATTACAGTGTTGCTGAAGCACCTCTGCTATCGCCATCGCCAGCATTTATCTTTTTTCACTCTGTTGTGGTCGTCCCTCCACGAACCTTTCCTCCATGTCATGCCTAGCAGCATTAATAGAGGATATAGACGTCACTTTCCCGCCAGATTGCGCTCCCTCAGCTGGACTGAGTGGCAAAAGAACCTGCTGCATGACTGGATTTAATAGGGGAAACTGCGAAAACTCGAGTAAAACAAATGATTACACTAAAGGTTGGGCACGAAAGTGTTCCTTATAACATGTCAAAGAAGCATAATCCATGGATATTGGCATGCAGCCAGGAATCATGTTTCCTGACATTTATATGTGCCTGATTTCGACGCCGGGGAAATACATAAAGCAAATCTGCCTGTAAACGCTTTATATAAATACAACATAGGTAGGTCTAAATTGGAGAGATCACTTATATCAGTGTTATATATTTCATCATATCATCCAGCCCTAAAACTTGTATAGTTTTTGTCAGTGTTTATTTAAAAACACCCAATTGCAGACTATAAAATGGTAAATATTTAATTGATGAGTTGTCAACACAATATATAACAACACAATATATAGGGTATGATTTTACCCCAAAATCCAACATTTTGACACAAAATGATAACTGCAAAACATGTTTCTCTGCCTGGAGTCCAGTTGTTTCTGTGAATTGCAGTGACCTATTTGCTTCTTTTTTCTGTAGCTTTCAGCAGTCTGTAAAAATATACCTCAGATTTTGTGTCAAAGCTATTTGTACAGTCAGTCGCAAAGCTCTTTCCAGTTTTGGATGTGTTTTGTGTTTTTCGCGGCATTCACGCTGAAAACCAATGCTGCCGCTCAGTCTTTTGCCACTCAGTGGGCGTAACCGCAGTCATAACGGTCCACGGTGACGTCATGTGCATACCCTCCATACTCTCTTCCATTTACCCATGTTTGAAAGCTGTGTACGGAAGAGCTTCTGTGCTCTTATTGGTCAATGTCACAAACCATGCTAGTCTTTCTGTCTGGACATCATGAAGACACGGCATCGGTTGTCGTCCACTATAACACACTACAAGAGATGAAACGATCGATTGTTGCATCTTGACGGCTATCGTCGTTTCTGAATCATAACAACACTCTATGCCAAACAGATCATGGGCTGATATCATGTAGTCTGAACCCGGCATAAGAAAAAAAAAAAAACTTTTTTAAAAAAGAGAACATTAAAAAATGTTTTTATAACTCAATGAGAATGTTAGAAAAAACATTCTTGGAACATTATTTTGTTAGCTGGGTTCTTACTATCCGTATGGATACTTTATAGAACATACTTTTTGAAATAAGTTCTTTATCAAAAGTACACCCACTTAGACAGTATGAAATGTAAATGTTACCATTTTTTTTTTAGCGTAGTCAAATATGTATATGCATTTGTGCTCTTAAGCAATATCACACAAGCAAGAGTGCTGTCATTCTGAATCTCAGCACATTTCATAATCACAGTGTGCTAATATGCAGTACTACATCATAATTGTGAGTATTGGCAAGTTCCAGAAGAAGCCAAGGCTTTGCATGTTGGCAAGCAACGAATAATACTGGAGCGGGTGCTCAATGCATTCTGTACTCACTCTGGTTCCATGTCCAGCTCCCTGCTCGCTGATGACAAAACCCCAGTTCCAGTGATTTTGGTTTTATTCAAGTCAAAAATTATTTAACATCACTGAACCAACATAAGTTTATACCATCGAAACCAGGTAGAATTAGCTCTATAAAGTAAAAATTGCAGGTTTTAGTGTATTTTCATGCCAAAATGCAGTTGATATGTAACTGTGACAGAACATTAGTGGTAAGTCATAATTTTTTTGCATTTTGATCAAACAGGCTTGATGTCGTTCAGTCAGTGGGGGTCTGGTTAAATGAGAACAGACATGCATCAAGACTTTCAGCAAGGGATTCCCTAGAGTGCAGAGACAAAAGGTGATTATGCATTTTTAATTATATAGTTTGGCTGTTAATCAGTATGGGGCTCCAGGAGTACAGCAGGGAGATTCTGGCAGCCTGCTGGAGGTGGAGGGCAAACGCAGGCCTGAGGGATCTCCACAACACTGGCAGCCTTCCAACAGCTCAGTTCACTCAAATTCACCGTGCTTCATGTTCACAGAGCGGCTCTGTGCCTCTGAGTGTAGTTATAGTTGTGTGTATGCATGAGTGGATCTAAAAAACTCTAGTGTACTTGGAAGAGGGTCCAGCTAACAAAACTTTATGGCTTTTCCTTGTTTTACAAGCACAATTCAGTCCTCAAATCTGCTCATTTAAAAGCTCATAAAATTCGTATTACAAGTAATATATATGTATATATTTTTAACATTAACTTAAAAGTAAACAATTAATGCTTTCCTGACCCATAAGAACACAAGATTTAGATCTGAAAAAATCCAGATAATCAAAGCACTACCTGACAGGATTAGGGTTAAGGTTCAGAACATCAGGATTAGGGTTAAGATTAGATGTATTTATCCAAAGTCCTCATAATCCTGTCCGCCTCATCACATTTCATTCAACAAACTGCAACTCAAAAGTCAAACGTTATTTCTCACATTTCTGTGCAACACACCACTCATAACACACTCGTCAGATTAATCATTTTCTGCAAGAGAGATCTATTAGAAATGTAACCTATATGAACATCAAAAGATGTGTGCAAAGTCAATCAAAATGTTCATATGTGATGACAAATAATTTTTTTTTTCAATTTTAGAGCTGAGCCATAATATAGTTTAGATTTTACGACAACACAAGCAATCAAGCAGTTGAGATTTGCTATACACTGTAGTATATATCACTTTACATTAGTGTACTCTATGTATGCATATAAAGTTAGACATAATTAAATATCCAACTTTACATAAAGAGCTGTTTGATAATATAGTTGCATTTTGTGACGATATAAACAATCGAGCAGTTGAGATTTTCTATCTAGTATGTACAGTATGCGGATTATACAGTACCTAACTCAAACTATGTGTTTCAAACTAATACGAATGTGGTTTGAGCGCTTTACCTATGGAAAATATCTGACTCTGTCTACATTTCTGCAAAACCTAAAAACATGTTGCTCCAGACACAATTTGCTGAAATGTCTAATAGAGTGATATTGTTTTTTCTCCTTTGCAGATGTGGGTTTATTAATAGCTAAAGCTGTAAATAATGTTTAGTTATTTTCAGTATACTCACATTGTTTGGTATTAATCATTAAGTCCACTAAAAATAAGGCAAATGATATGTTAATTAAAATGTTACTCAAGGCTTTAAGTATATAATCAGTCAGTCCTGGTGTGTCCTGAATGTCACTATGTCCTCTGTTGGCTGCCAGTGCACTGACCTGAGCTGAGATGTGACATGAGAGGATTTCCAGAGGGCTTTTAGGTGGACTGTTCCTGCAATTAATGTAGTCTTTATGGATGAAAAGCATATTTTAGATGACTCTGTGCCCTGAACATTCACTCCAAGCCTTTGGTGTATTCACACATCCTTCATCTGTAAGGCTTGAGCAGTGCTTGTATATTTCTGCATCATATTAAGTAGTGCAGTACTACATCCCAGAAGCAGATTCAACATTACTCGATGGAAAACATGTTGAAAATGCACTGTTAACCTACACTGTAAAAAATAGGATAATAGTATTTTAGTCTTTCTACATCAAAATTTCATGTTTAATTCAATGGGCCCTATTTTAACGATCTAAGCACATGGTCTGAAGCGCATGACGCAGGTGTACTTAGGGCAGGTCCGAATCCTCTTTTGCTAGTTTAATGACGGAAAAAATGGTCAGCACATGGTCCAAAAGGGTTGTACCTAGTCTCTTAATGAGTAATGGGTGTGTTTTGGGCATAATGTGCAATAAACCAATCAGAGTCTCATCTCCCATTCCCTTTAAAAGCCCTTTTTTTTCCCTTTTTTAATATTTGGCATGTTTGTGTGCTGCTGTGCGTCCCTGTGTGTGTGACATCAGAGTGTACGCGCATTGTGCACTTGCCTATAGGCGCATATTACTAACACGCCCTTTAGATAACACAAAAATACTGCGCCAGTGATTTTAGAACAGGTTTTTTTTGGTCAATGTCACAGTCTATTTCAGTTCCTCAAAATAGCAACACGCCAACAATGCACCTGAACACACCTCGTTTTCAGACCAGCACGCCCATGGGCGAACAGATGGGCACGAGTGCATTTGCTATTTAAACAACGTGGGGTCTGGTTGTGAAAATGATAACTGTGACGGGCTGAAACTAGCAAAAAACACTTGCGTCATGCCTGGCGCCATATTGTGCCAGGTGTATGATAGGGCCCAATGTGTTCCTTGCCATTTCTTTGTAATTATTTGTGAAATTTACCTGCAATTTCTGAGTGAAAAAAGCATCCAACTAACAGAGAACATTCTCAGACCTTTGACTAACGTTCTGGCAAGATTCTTTCAAATTTATGAACAAACATTCTTCCAGTAACTGTTCGCTATCTGATCTTTAATATTGTTCTCAAAACGTTATTTATGTCTGTACATCATTCATGGATCTTTTTAGTTCATAACATTTTTTAAATGTTACTACTTGTTAGAATGTTCAGAGAACTTTCAAAAGTAATGTTCCCATAATGTTTGCAAAATGATAAAATGGAATTCCATTTTTTCTTGGTTATACGAATGTCAAGGAAACATTAATGATCCCTTAACTTCCATATAACCAAAAACAAACTTTTTTTTTTTTTTTTTTTTTGTTAAACTGAACATTTTGAACATTCAGAGAACATTCAGAAATAATGCTTTTATAACTTAATGGGAACGTTAACAAAATGTTGTGAGAACATTTTTGTTAGCTCAAGAATATGTCTACATTAATCCGGAAACATCAGAAAATGCATCAGATGCACAAAAAAAAAAAAAAAAAAAAAAAAAAAAAAAAAAGGTCACTAAGATGATACTAAGAAATCAGACATAATAAAGTTCTCACGCTATTCGTCTGGCATGATCATTTTACTAGCAAAATATCTCACCCGTTACCAGCGTGTCCAGGTCACACTGAATCGCCATTCCATGTCTTTAATGTTTTGTCGCAGGACAGCAATTGAGAGTCATCCTTGCAGGAATGTAATATGAAGATTGTACAAAGTAACATTTATCTTTAGCCACGCTATGTATAGCACAAAGCAGACACACGTCGTTATAAATATGCATAATTGTTTTTAAAATACCTCCATTTTCACAGACCACACTACAACTCGAAAATGCTCTTGGGAGAGCGTCAATGTGTAGATGTAGCCCTTTTTTCAGTGTATTTATCAACATAATTATTTGAAATAGGCTTATATGAAGCAACAAAAAATGCAGCAATAGCATTGTCTGAAAAAATATGTCTGTTGGACTTGATGCAGGTTAAACACAGTGACAGACACACTAACACATTCTGTTCAGTAAACATGAATGAATCCAGATGTTTTAAACAGTTTATAGCTCCACTTTTGCATTTGATTTCATCATTTGGATGTAAATGTTTCCCCCTCGTGAAATATTCATTGCAGTCACAGTAGTAACCCAGAAATTACAGAAACGCTGTCAGCGTGAAGCACAACACAACCCTGATCTTGCAATTTATGCTCAGATGCAGGATGTGTGAAACAGGCCTCAAGCTGATGAACTTCATGACATCAGTGATGTTCACATTGAAATGGTGTGACTTATTAACCTAAAATATGTTGTTGTGGAATTGACTTCCTAGTACAGCAGAAAAGGATAGAGGTCTCATTAGTTACCATTAGTTCATGAATTAATTAACATTGACAAATGGAACCTTATTGTAGAGTGTTACCGAAAATTTTTGTTTTGATGGTTTTAATTTGCCTTTGAAAAGACTTATAAATATATAAAACTAATTAATATTCATAAAAGTAACTGAACTACTGATAGCAATATAAAATTGTTGCTTTGCTTATATTGTAGGACAGGAATGTTATTATTGTGTTTTCTTTCAAAAAGGTTATGTAATTTTCCTAAACAGATTGCACATTTGTCTTCATTTTACATGCAAAAGCATTTGAAACACTGGCATTTTTTCTGGGTCGCTATTGCACACACACAGCACAGGAAATGCTATTTAATAAATTGTTCATATGACATTTTATAAGAGAGGTCACCTGTGGAAACCCAGAGCAAACAAATAATGAGGACCCTGGAGGAAGACGAGAAGAAAGGGAGAGATTTCAGTGCTTGAAAGAGTTGAGGAAAGAGCAAGAGAAATGGAGAACAGAGGAGAGAAGATAGGACACAGAAGAGGAACGTGTTATGAATGAAAGAGAAGCTGGGCTTAGGGTTCAGTCTAATGTGAGCAGATCTACAATGACCTCAATTTCAACAACAAAAATAAAAAAAAATAAATAAATAAAAAAAAAGGAGAGGGAGGAATGCCATTGGTCAGTTTTTCACAATCATTGCTGCTGGTCGCCGAGGACCCAACATAACCATCTGTGTTGTGTTGTACTGTCTCTGGGCCATAAAATATTGTTAGAGTGCTATAAAAAATATATTTTTTAAAAGTTGTAAATAAAACAAAGCTCATTGGATTGTGTTTTACAAGAAAATCTGAATCTGGGAGAGTTGAGGCATGTTCTTATCTTAGACATATTGCTCAGGAAAATATCATTTGTTGTGCTTAAAATGATCTGGCTAGACAGAAACGACAGGCTTGGTGAGCAAGTAAATGCTGCTTAAGGATTCACGCTTCTACTTCATCTTCCCTGCTTGCAATGTTACAGTCATTTAACCATGTATTACAATGTCTTTGGAAGATTTTTGTCTTTCAAACACATTAAAATGCACAAATTGTCAGTTTGTATTTAATGCAGAGATTCCCAAACTATTTTGTCAGACAAACATCTTTGAATTAATATATTTATTTGAATAACTCAATAAGGTACGTTATTTGCATTAGAGTTCTGCGATCTGTAAGACCCGATTCAACAGAGTGCGGCGCGGGACAAGTTTGAATTTAATGTGGATGCGACAGTAAGTAATCTGCGTACATGCTCCGACCTTAATGAGAACAATCCC
The DNA here is from genome assembly GCA_037950675.1 of Hypophthalmichthys molitrix. Classification (NCBI taxonomy): domain Eukaryota; kingdom Metazoa; phylum Chordata; class Actinopteri; order Cypriniformes; family Xenocyprididae; genus Hypophthalmichthys; species Hypophthalmichthys molitrix. Next base: position 596,941 of record CM075508.1, read on the forward strand.
ACAAACACAACACAACGTTCATACAGCATAGTCTGCTCAGAGAAAGCATATTAGTCAAATTCCTCTAAGCTGATCTCAGCTGGTTAATCCACTATAGACTTAGTTAACTGTAGCCCAAACAGCTTATTACAATCTCTTTGTTGGCACAGACCCCATTTAAGGTCCCGGCATTCGCATAATATACTGCTATGAGAAACCATGGGGCATGTCTTGTGTCTAGTCCAGAAATATTGAACTCCAGTCCTAGAGGGTCACTGTCCTGCAAAGTTTTTTTTTCTTTCTATTTCTTTCTATCTATCTAATGTTTCATGGATATGTTAGAAACTCTCTTCCAAGCTGGACCTGTTGCAGTAATATGAGATGTGTTGCCATCTGTCGCTGTAAGACTGAATACAGGAGAAAGTCATACTGAGAAGTCAGATCAAAGCTGCTGGAGTTACACTGTATGATTTACACACATTATGGAGAACACTCTCATTTATAATATGTATAATATATAATGTTCAGTGGGAAAGATTTGTTGACTAGTAGTCTGAAAATATTCCAAATAATAATAAGAGCTACATGAAATCTGCTTATGCTGTAATTTTCAAGACCAGCATCAATCCAGCCTAAGCCAGTCTGGACCATATATTATATCTTTTCATGTGACAACACTGAAGAAATGACACTTTGCTACAATGTAAAGTAGTGAGTGTACAGCTTGTATAACAGTGTAAATTTGCTGTCCCCTCAAAATAACTCAACACACAGCCATTAATGTCTAAACTGCTGGCCACAAAAGTGAGTACACCTCTAAGTGAAAATGTCCAAATTGGGCCCAAAGTGTCAATATTTTGTGTGGCCACCATTATTTTCCAGCACTGCCTTAACCCTCTTGGGCATGGAGTTCACCAGAGCTCACAGGTTGCCACTGGAGTCTTCTTCCACTCCTCCATGATGACATCACGGAGCTGGTGGATGTTAGAGGATGTTAAATTTAGCTAACTACCAGTCCAGTACTGGAAGCATCTGGACGATGTAGAGGGAGGGGTCTGTGAGGGTACAGAGGGACAATTCAAATAATTTGTGAACATTTTAAATCACCCCTCCATTAAGGTGAAGTGGGAATTTGAGCAGAAGGATAATGATTTCTTGGACATGACCATGTACAAGGGTCCAGAGTCTGAGGAGACAGGGAAGTTAGGTTTTCTTCAAGACCACAGATACACATGCCCTACTTCACAAAAGGAGTAACCACGACCAAGATGTTTTTAGAGGGATAGTTAAGGCATGGGAAACAGGTATCGGGAAGACAGTGAGTAGAAGTTTCGAGCTAACTTTTTCAGAAGTTTCTGAAATCCGGATAGAGGTTTATACCATTCATGGGTTGGGTTGGCTAGAAAGAATTGTTTATTATAAAAGGTAGAAATTGTGCAGTGGTGGGAACAAGTACCGACTTGACAGTGGGACAAAGGTTAAATATTGATAGAACGGTTAGATGGAGTTGTGTCGCAAAGGATTGTGGCTAAGGGTATAATGGGTTCACCAGGAATGTGATAGGAGAGGAGAAAAGATATAGAGTTAGTGAGAAAAGAGGTTATTTAGGGTTTATGCTCCCTTGCGATTACACTGAGATGAACGTGATGTCTGTTGAGGTGTGCATTTACCTTAGTTGGTAGAAGCTTGGTACTTAGATACCTGCCAATTGTGATCCTCGACGATACAGGCCCCCTGGATACCTTGCAGTGTTAACGAAGGAGTCATTTGGGAAGGGAGGTAGGTATCCAACCACTCTGGATCCATTTGGACAGCCCACAGAGAAGACGGTCTGGGGTTGATGGGCCTTAATTGGAACACAGTCTTCTATCGATGACTAGCATTAGTAGATTTTTTATATTAGGTTGGTAGAGGAGATGGTGGAATGTTGGGGGGGGGGGGGGGGGGGTTAATAATATCTCCATGTTACCATGCAATAATGATGGAATAATTAAATAATCGTACTATAAGTATAGGGCTTAGATATTTGAGACACACTGATCCCCTATGGCGGGCCGCCTCAGAGGAGGGTGTCTGGTGTTTAAAGAGCTTAAACACCCAATAATTCAGGGATACATACAAACCAGTTTTTATTCAAAACCGCTGGAGATGGTCCAGACTAGGAGGTTAAAACAAACATGGTTCCCAAAACTAGCACTTTAATAAAAAAGGATGAATCCTGACCCTAAATGGAGACAGGAAAAACCTGATCTAGCCTTGTATTGAAATCTAACATTCTAGCTAACCCTTACAAGGAAAATGGACTTAATCCAAACTCAATTAGGCTACCCTGTACCTGGAACAAGCACTGAAACCTACCCCTTGCAGGGGATTGGCCTGTAAGCGAGAAAAGTCAATGAGAAGCAAAATAGTGATCATAATCTTGCTGAGGATGTGTAGTGGGAAAAGTGTGTAATTTGTATTGATGCATGGCACCGGCATTATCTATTCTACTTGTCAGTGCTGTTTCTAATGCAGAGTCTGTCTAACCTCCTTTCGGAGGCACTCAGCATACTTGGCCAATGACTAAAACTAAAACTAAAAGTAATAAATAAAAATAATGATAGTAGAAAATATGAAAATAATGTATAATTCAAATTTTGAACAATTTATAGAAGTATATCAACAATACTAAAATAACACTTTCTCAAAGCAGGTGTTTTCAGTGGGAAAGTTACTGTATATAAGCATGAATAGTTTTTGGAGGCATGGCATGAAGACACACAGCCTACTGCACACAGAGTTAAACTCTACATTACAAGTTTAGACAGTATTTGATCATAAAGCTCAGAGCCTCTCAGGTGGTGTGTGAGGAGTGTAGTGTGATAGATTGGGTCCTCAGTATGGTTTACAGTCGTCATTCTCCTCCAGGCTAAAAATAGCAGAAAAGCCCCAGCAGAGGTAAATCCCTGCAGATTAGTGACCACAGCTTCATGGCCGCAGTGACTGCATCACCTCACAACGAGAGGACTCACATACTCCTTAAATGTAGTGTGCATTTCTGTTCAACTGCATGCTTCTCTCTGGTCATATGCTTGTGCTAGAAAAAAAGAAAGTCCAGTTTTACCAATGAACTAAATATTTGTGTCTATTTGATGCTGAACATTGTTTTTACAATTTCTGTAATTGATTAATGACTAATAATGATGTTCAAAGTGATGAAAAGAAGAAATCTTAAAAAAAAAAAAAAAAGCTTAATGTGCTTTGTTTTTAGATATGTAAACTTTCTACTAATGTGTACAGTGGCCAAGAGGGCTCAGAGCGCTGCACCTGAAGAGAACAGATTAAGAAAACATCATCAGTTTGACAACACGTGCTGCAAATACTCACAACGTAACCAAATACAGAAATGCACTGCAAATAGCATAGACCACAATGGAAATGTTTCAAGGGGACACCAACAAATGACGAACCTGGCTGGGACATGCTTATTGTTCAACGTCTACTCGTCAGTGGTGTTGTCAATGACCTGAGAAGCCTCCATGCTCAGTTGTTTCAGAAACAGGGACTCTTGCATTAGACCAGCCCAGACCTTCTAAAGCCCGGGATACACGGCACGATTTTTGGCTGTTCCAGACGAAAGATTGCCATCGTGAAACAATCGTGCCGATTTCTGTGATCATGGCTCTTAATCGGTGGTCCAATGTCTTACAGCGAGAGAGGTTCAAAGACGGACGTTTTCCCGGTCTTGCGACCAAAGATAGCCTACGATCTTTTCCTGACAGTGTCAGAAATTCAGCATGATCAACACACAGTGTGTTTGTTGCTACGACCCACATCTACTGACCAGCCAATAAAAATGCGACATGAAATCAACGCGACATGGCGCTAAAACTTAAAACTGCTCATCTCAAGCTCTTTTTCCTTGTTCTTTCGCCGCTTCCTGCACACATAAAAACTACATCTGCCAAAGTGTGATTCAACATGGTCTTTTTGTTGATCACTAGCACATGCTGATGATGTTTTATTCTTCTATAGAAACTTGCATCGTAGCCTACGAGTCAACAGGTGTCATCATCGTACAGTCTACATGCATGTCGTACCCAAGTTTAATAGATCCATGTCGCACAGTGTGATAAAGTAATGATCTTATAGGATTGCTAAAATCGTGCAGTGTATCCCGGGCTTAAGAGCAGAGCTACTACAGCAGAATATAGATGTAGCCTCAGCCAAGTCCACAGCACTACATCTACATATAACTCTACCAGACCTAAATACAAGGTTAAGGGAGCAGCGTACGAAAGGGAGCATGCAAAGGAAGACTTCCTTAGCTTCTAAGAATAACCAGAGTAGGAGAAATATCAGGCTCACATGTAAGACCTGAACACTGCTAAGACAGAACACAAAATCAAAAAACTGCAATAAAACAACAAAGCTCACTAATCTGGAGAGAAGATCTCAAAGAATGGCACAGGACACTGCCTTGCCCAAACTTCGAGTTTGTGTTCGTGAGTTCACAACCCGGCTGACGTGAGACTCAATGTGACATCGGGTCCCTAATGAAGTGTACAGGAATACTAAAATAAACAAATATCTAAATAAATGAAACTAAAATTAGTAATAATCTCAGTCTAAACTTTATAGTGATTTGGAAATGGAGTCAGATTAAGTATGGAGTTAAAGTAAAACTAGATCTAAATTCTAATAAATTAAGTGAACTTTACAGAAACACAAGTAAAAGACCTACACATTTTATATCTTCACCCACGCCGTTGGATTCCGTCGTTGGGCTTAAATGGCTTGTGCGGGATACACTTAACACTAAACCACTAAAACTGCAACCTAAAGATAACACACAAAAGTACTACCTCCAAGAAACATGTTTCTCTCAATCAGTCTGAATTCAACCCCCTCTTTTAGACTGCAGGTTATTATTGCTGCTATGACACTGTGGATACGGCACACAGTATTCATGTTGACTGAGTGTTCTGGTGTGTGCATGATCAGGTAGAGCAAATGACAGTCTGATCACTACAGACTGCTGTTTCCCCCGTCAGCAGTTTCCCTCCATCACACTCTCGTCTCTGTGGATACCTGACTCAGTCCAGTTCACAGACACACACGCCCATTAAACATAGACCCTCTTATAATGTAAAAGCTGTGAAGTATGCAGTAGTAATTTTAATTGAATCTTAAATTGTACACATAGTGCTCTGAATTTTGTAACAGAGGCCAACCCTTTCTCAATGGGTGAAATTAATTTAGGTTAGTTCAGAACCCAGACCAGATCAAAACTGGTCAGAAAGGGTAAAAAAAAATGCTGCACAAATAGCTCAAACTGTTACACAATAAAGGAAAAAAGAATAACAACAATATATTTTTTTGGTACAAAAAGAAAATCATGAGGAAACATTTCACCAGTATATATTGTACTTCCAAATCTCACACAAAACAATAAATCTTCAGTATTGCACAAGTCCTGTGAATGACAGACACATTAAAAAAAACATAATTAAAGAAATCAAGAAAGCAAATTCTCAAAACAAACAATAAGAGAGGAAAGGATGGATATATAATAAGTCAAACAGAAACATGTTGGAGAACTTCAGGAAGAAACCACAGAGAAACACAATCATGCTACCATAAAAGATATGGGACGAAGAACTAAGGAAAACTCAGGGCTTAAATACATGGGGAGTAATGAGGATGCTAATTAAACAACAGGTGAATGAAATCAGTAACTATAGGAACAAACTAGTGAACTAATGACACAGGCAAACAGAACATGCACGTTACATTAGTTAAGTTTTAGATTAATTCTTGGCTGTACCTGTGAATACCAACCTGAAATATGTTCAGTGCCTTGTTTCAAAAACTGTAAAAGACTTCACCTGTGAATACTTACCTGTGGTATGTTTGATGCATCATTCCAAAAGTATGAAAAGGCTTACCTGTGAATTCTTACTTCTGAATAACCACCTGAGATTGATCCTGTCCAGCTTCTGGTGAAAGCGTTCCTGCTTCAATCCTGTGCTACTTCACCCAATGTTTCGCTTTCGCTTCGCTCCAGTCAACTTGCTTGTCCTATGTTGATTTTAGTAAAACTCCTGGATTACAACTTGATCTTTCTTGCGTTTTTCCCCCGCTCCCTTTTAAACTCTTTTTACTTCCGTTAATTGGGGTTTCCCCTTCCACTGAAGTCATGTCATTGTTAAAGGGGCAGATCCTTGTTTTCGCCACAATTTCAAAAGCAAAATGCAAGTTTTGAGAAATACAGTTACAATACAAAAACCTTTATTTCAGTACAGTTCAGAAAACAATTACAAATACATAAATCAAAATATAAAAGAAGTCTTAAATGTATCTAATTAATTTCTGTGCCATTTGTTTTATTATAGATCAGATTAGATCGGGAGCGTTGGGCCTTTAAACCGCCCCTCTCCCATCATCCTCATTACATGCACACATAAAATCCCATTCTCTCCCCTTCATTAACACAGTCACGTACACGTGTGAACCCTGCTGAGTTTTACAGATGGTAACGCCTTATTAAAGCCAGTCTAGTAAATTGCTTTGTGCATTTCTTTACCGCAGCATAACAGGGTGCTGCAGAAAGCTGTACGTCACCAAACATCTACAAATCTCCCCACACAGATTCTTCTATTAGCACAGGATATGTGATGTAAACAAAGACCAGACACATGGATGTATTTTCTGCTGTTTGCTTGTGATGGATGAGTGCTGCAGCTATTTGTTGACCTGATAAAGAATTCATTGGTTGTTAATGAGAAGCTTCCTCTCTTTCTCCTTCCCTCTTTGTGTTTTCAAACGTTTGTTTTCCCTCTGCCTGAGGAGGAATTGAGAATATGAGCCCCATGCTTTAGTTCTATCCTATAGAAATCCCTAAAAATAGGCCTATTTTATGTATATTTCATAAATATGGATTACATTTGCTCTTTAGCTGCAGCACAGACTGAGATCTTGTAAAACATACTCCAATAATCTGTTTAATTCACTTCGATTTTTTTTTTTTTTTTTTACAGTGTAAAATAAATTGGACAGGTAATGAATGGACTGTGGTGTGTCCGTAGCTGTGCCATCTGGTTATAGTGTAAGCTCAAATAGAGATCACTGATCAGCTAATCCTGATTACTGATGCCTAATACAGATGACTAAATCCTCTGACTGAGCACAATGAATTTCACATACATATAGCAAGACTCTGTCCACATCCATCAATAATAACTCCTAGGACAGAAGGAGGATAGAAGGAAATTCAAAGAGAAGGGGCAGACAAAGAAGGAGTTTTGTGGGATTGTGGGATATTTTTTGTCTATTTCATCATCAACCAGGCAAAAATGATGTCTCTTAAAGAAGTATTATAAAATCTCTCAAGATTTGAGGAATCATTCATGTGTGTAAACAAATTTGAATACTTAGTGTTAGATGTTTGTACAAATCATTAGAATAGATCTGAAAAATAGTATTCACATCACTACTAAAAATACCCTCAACATCCCTGGACTAGGCATTTTTTCTTTACTGCGCAATGTCACATATATTTAAAATGCAAAGGTCTCGGGTTACTTTGAAACGGACCTCATGGGACTGAAAAAGAGAGAAAGGCAGAGAGAGAGAGAGAGAGTAATGCACAGGCTGCTGACACATAAACATGTTCAAAGGTCAAAACGTCACAAGATCTTACACAACACACAAACCTCTTCTTAAAGGAATAGTTTCAACACATTCTCACTCCCAACACATCACATATTGACACTTGGTCAGGACCCAATTTTGTCTCTTTTTAATGGGTACCCCCGTCATTTTTCGCCGTGCAGGGGACGCTAAAGGAGAGCCCTGTGCATTAAAAGCATCAATATATGACGAGATGGGAGTGAGAATGTGTTGAGAGTTTACACTGTAAAAATATATACATTTTGAATGATTTGAACTTGTAAATAAAACAAAGAGTATTGGAGTAAGTACAGTCTTTTCAACTTCAAAATTTCATGCTTAATTCAACGTTACTTACTGTTTCTTTGTATTTATTTGTGAAATTTACTAGCAATATCTGAGTAAAAGATTTCAAAATAAATCCAAAATTCTTTCAGTGTACTCAAAAATATTTTTTCTTAGTCTAATATTTTATATTCATGGATAATCTAGAACAGAAAGGTAGTCCTAATGATTTTTTTCCCATATCAAGCTTTTTCCCTATTTTCTCACCCAGTGATTCAATTGTAGTGGTGTAAGTGAAGTTCCTAAACGTAATTTAGGGAGGAGCGAGCCCATCTAATCTTCCAATCAACAGCCAGAGTATATAATCAGCTGCTTGCCTCTCTTCAGTCTCAGCTGTTCCAGCATCCCCCACCTCCCCAAACTCCACCTTCATCTCAGGTACCTTGTCCTATGTAATCATATCCTATATTTATTCACTGTGGGGTGTATATCAGAGCTCTGCTTCATCGAGCTCCTCATCAGTGGACGGCAAGCCAAACAAGCTAACCTAATACCTTTAAGATTATATGGGCAAAACGAACTCGTTAAAGGGTAAGTTCACTCATTAATTACTTCTTACTTCAATCAATTCTTGATTGAGACCAGCTGTGGCGAATTAGGTGGAAGAGCGGGAGCGCTTAAATGCAGGAAAAGAGGACGGTGGTGCTGAGCTGTGTTGTGCGCGTCGTGAGGCTCCATGCGTGTCCTGTCCTCTGTCTCCTGCCCCAGACTACGTTTAACATTGTTACAGTGTGACCGATGCTGTTGTTGTCAGTGCGTAAGAATTGCTTTCTCCTAATCGTGTGACGGAGATCCCTTACCAAACTGTACTCAGTGAGAATTCATTCATCTAGTTATTTATTTCGTTCTACTCATTGTGATTATGAAGTTTGTTTCTGTAACCCTTTATTTGTTATCTTTGAAGCTGTAGGTCGGGGGAGCGCCACTTTTAATTTGTGCAATTTTGTTTTCTCCTGTTTTTGTGTAGTTGGGGAGCTAGGGTAGATTATTGTATTTTATTTGTAATTTTCTTTGTCAGGTAAGCTAGCATTTTCTAAACCCTTAGTTAGTTCTCCTTTTGTTTGTTGTTTTGGTCCAGACCCCCTTCTGAAGAAATGCTTTTGTTAATATTTGGTTTTGGAAGAGAATAAAGAAAAGACTTTCGATTCAAAAACGTTATTGTGAGCCGGGACAGGAGAGGAGAAATTGCCGATCTTTAAAAAGTATTTCAGTTTTATCTTCTGATCCATCCAACCCCTAGACTGGGACTGATCGTGACAGTATCAAAAACATTGTTAAAACAGTCATGTGACTGCAGTGGTTCAACCTTAATATTATGAAGCAATGAGAATACTTTGTGCGCAAAAACAAAACAAAAATAACGACTTTACTCAACAAATTCATCCCTGTCATTCTCATGCGTTATTAAGGTTGCAGCGCTTCCAGGTTCTACGTACGAACACCGGCTCAGTATTGGCCGGCTCCTGCGTCAGCATCACACACGTCGTGCTTCTAACGTGACCATTATCATTATTTTTGTTTTGTTTTACGGCCCCATACGCAACAAACTGATGCACTGTGTATTCTGACACCTTTCTATCAGAACCAGCATTAACTTCTTGAGCAATTTGAGCTACAGTAGCTCGTCTGTTGGATCGGACCACACGGGCCAGCCTTCGCTCCCCACGTGCATCAATGAGCCTTGGCCACCCATGACCCTGTCTCCGGTTCACCACTGTTCCTTCCCTGGAGCACTTTTGATAGATACTGACCACTGCAGACCGGGAACACCCCACAAGAGCTGCAGTTTTGTAACAGCTTTTTGAAACATGCTTTCTATGTAAATAGATGGACATCTTTTTGTTCCCCGAACAGTGTTCCTCTAGTGCCACTAGTGGGGAGCTTGGACGCATGGCTAGCGCTTCTCAACCCATCACACTGGCTAATCAGGGTCATCTGGCTTGGCTATGCAATTCAGTTCACCAGGCTTCCCCCCAGATACAGCGGTGCCCAAAGTGTTCAAAGTTCCAACTACTCCCTTCATGGACAAAATGGTGAACTTGCAAGCGATCTCTCCTAATGAGGATGTCCCAGCCCTGTCTCTGTTGAGTCCGGTGTGCATTTTGCATATACACCTGGAACACATACAGAGCTTCAGAAGATCTGAGCAACCCTTTGTCTGCTTCTGAGGTCAGCAGAAAGGGAAAGCTGTCTCCAAACAGAGATTGGCCCTCTGGATTGTGAATCCCATTCTCTGTGCTTATCAGACCCAAGGCATACCGTGCCCATTAGGAGTGAGAGCTCACTCCACCAGGGGTATCGCAGCCACGCCTTTGACGAATGGTGCTTCATTAGCAGACATCTGTGGAACTGCCGGCTGGGCTACACCCAACACCTTTCGCAAGATTTTATAATCTCTGCATGATAGTTTCATCTCGAGTCTTGGGTAATAACAGTTAAAACTCGGACAACTGGTCGGGTGTAGTGCTTGCATGTGCGCCCTCCCTTTCTTTGAGGTGGTAACGTGTGCCTTTTCGTCCCAGAGAGTTCCCCAGGTTTGCCGAACCCAGAACATCTTTTCAACCTCCTAGCACTCATTGGTACAAGTATGCTGCAAATTTTTCACAATGGAGTCAATGTAATTGTCCCATTTCAGGTACTGAGAGATGGTAGAGCCCAGGAACCTGAATGACTCCACTGCTGCCACAGTGCTGGTGGGTTTCTCCTGAAGTCCACTATCATCTCTACTGTTCTGAGTGTGTTCAGCTCAGGTTGTTATGACTGCACTAGACATTCAGCTGTTCAACCTTCTGTCTAATTGCAGACTCCAGTCTGCAGTTACCATTGTGTATGAGGATGATGACAGTAGTGTCATCTGCAAACTTCAGAAGATTGAAGGGATGTGCTCAGGGGTGAGGACACAGATACTGGCTCCATGGTGAAATTGATGAGCCAGAGCTCCTCTACTGGTTCTATGGTGGACTGTTTCACCAGCGCTAACTCCTCTATAGACCTGGAAATCACCTCCATCCTCGGGATGAATGCAGCTACCGGCTCTGGCTCCGGGGTGGACACTGAGCCTGGCTCTGTCTTCCTGGATGGAGGGTCCGGCTCCAGCTCAGCCTATCAGCACTTCAGCTCTGACTGAAGTATAAAATTACATTCAATTTGCACTTAAGCATTCATTTAAAGTATATTATTTCTGTAATAGGTGCTGTTTTTGAAAGTATGCTAAAGTGTACTTTGATTTCACAAGGGTTTATTTTGTGATGATGGCTGACTGTTACATAGTGACATATTTCAAGCTATCACATGGCATAAGAATACTGTTAATTGTTTTTGTCTTTTTTTCCTTTTTTTAAATTGACATTTGTGGTAACTAAGAACTGTCATTGTATGGAAAAGAGCTGTGTGAAGATTTTTCAAAATTTCTCCTTTTGTGCTCCATGGAAAAAAGTATGGTTTAGAATTAGATTTTAATTTTTGGGGTGAACTATTCCTTTAAACAGGAATCTAAAATCTACTATCATTGTGTGTGTGTGTGTGTGATTATTTATGTGTGCTTGTTAGAATCCCTAAGGTCCCTGTGTGTGCTGACCAGTGTTTAAATTTAGCTGCTCCAGCACGCTGTAAGTGAGCGACTGCTCCCACGTGAAGCTCAGTACAGTGTGCATTAATCACAGAGCCGTTTACCCATCAGCATACCTGTCATACTCTCAGTATATCTCTGCAAGTACCTGCACTGGAGCCCAAAGAATCTACATTTACTTTTCTTACATATATATCCATGATCACATATTATTGGAGCTCTCTTCCAAAAACTAACAAGCTGCCTTGCATGACAGCGACCTTCTAAGACTGTGTCCTAACCAGGTGTGATGTCAATTTGTCTGCCTCTACCGAACACAAAAGTGCATGACACAGCACAATTACAGCCAATCAGAAGATATTTAATGTGTAATGCACAGTTATGAAGATAATTATTACATTTCCCTAGCTTGCTGCAATACATTCTGGGATTGTTTATCTGTGAAGAACAATTGTGATGCTACCTTAGATTTTGGCCACAAAATATTATCATTTTGCATAATCGGATTGATTGAAGTAAACAATCGGTTAAATGTTAGTATTTCACATAAAAGGTAACATAGATATGTTTAATACAGTAATTATTAAAAAACTGCCCTTACAATGATAAAAAATGTCCAGGGGGAAAACATTAGTGTCTTAGAAGGCAGCATATTTTTGCTGCTTGCTGTTTGGTACAGCCTTGTATCTTGAGAATGTGTGATTTTTTTAAAATGCTGACTAGGTAGGCAGCTCAATAGGCTCTGTCACAGGGCTTTAGGTTACATACATCTCTGTCTCTCCTGTTTCATGCAGTTATCATTTGCTTTTCATCTCTCTGTTTCTACCGAATTACATCTGCAGTAACATTTCAGCTGCAACACTGACTCATATTTCAGGCTTGCAGCACTGTGATGTTGCAGGTATCGACTGTCAGAGCCTTCAGCAGAGACAATCAGCTGGTCTTTTCTGAGAGCAGCCGAGCGCTGGGGCCAATCAGATGAAGAATCCGGTGGACGTCAGAGACACCTCTGCTTGAGTCCCTTGCTGAGCAGATATTTTGAAGGGAAAGTGTCTTATATTGAACTCTTGGAAAAACGTACCCACATAGCCTTTTAATTGTAATTTGCTCCCATTCATTTAAATTGGTATTTCATTTCAATTAGCCCATGTCTGTAACTTTGAGGTTATCAGTTTGTTAGTGTACTGTTAAAAGCTGACAAAATAATAATAATAAATAATAAATCATTTTAGTGAGTATGTTTGGAATAGCATGCTAACATACTTACTAACTCTGCCGTGCATATACTTTCCAATGTGTACTGTGCATAGTAATTATCAGCATGCATGGGATACCCATGGCATAGTACATCTGCTAAAATGTGCAGTAGCAGTACATTGCCACTTGACCTTCCATTTTTGAATTTGATGAATCAAGCAATGAATGAATACTATTTTCAGTTTCAGGTCAAGATGAACGTATATATTATAGATATAAAGCTGAACTTTCAGCATCATTACTCCAGAGTCAAACAGGCCCACCAAGTTTCGTTTTGATCGGCCTCCGTTAACCTGGTCTAGCAGGTTCTCAAATTTCATTGGCCAATGGCAGCCATGTTTTTTGAGAGACGTGAAGGTCCTTATAGATGTTCATGGCACCTTCAACCAAGACACTGCATGCCAATTTTCAAGTCAATCGGATTAACGATTGCGTAGTTATAGCCATTTTCATGTTTTTTCCTGTTATAGCACCACCAAGTGGACAATCACTTTACCATCATGGCAACTTGGACAAGGATAGTGCATGCCAATTTTCAAGTCAATCAGACTAACTGTTGTGTAGATGTAGTGGTTTTCATGTTTTTTTTTCCTATTTCAGTGCCACCAAGTGGCCAAACGCTACAATTTTTTTTACTGTGACCTCGGACTGAGCTTGTACACACGTGGTGAAAATATCTCATTGCAATCAAGAGACATAACCATTTTAGTAAAAAGCAACTGCTAGTTCAAATGTTTTGGCATTCTGTTGCAAACCTGAATCACCAATTGAAATTCTTTTGATAACTTTTTGCCATGAGTGTTTCTAGATGATGCAGGTCAAGTTTTGAACAAATTGCACAAATGGCCTAGGAGTTGTAAGAAGTGGATTTTTCAAATAATCGCAAATGTTTAACGAACAATTTGATTGACAGCAGTGGTTCTTGAGGCAAAGTAGTTCAACATGATATGAATATTGTGTGTATGTGTGATACGTTGCATGATATATAGGGTCTAAAACACGATTGCGCCACCCAGTGGCCATTCTCTTTCAAACTTCGTACAGACCTCTAGGGCCACGAGTCAAACAGGCCAATCGAGTTTCATCCACATTGGCCTCCGTTAACCTGGTCTAAGAGGTGCTCAATGTTTATAGGCCGATGGCAGCCATGTTTTTCGAGATACACGAATGTCATCATTAATCATCAAGGCAACTCGGACAAAGACAGTGCATGCCAATTTTCTAGTCATTTGGACTAACGGTTGCGTAGTTAGCTGTTTTTATGTTTTTTTTTTAATTATAGCACCACCAAGTGGTAAATCTCCACAATTTTTTTTTTTTTTTTTTTTTTTTTGTATAACCACAGAATGAACTTGTATGTGAGTATGACAAGTTTGGTGAAAATATCTCATTTCGTTCAAGAGTTATGACCATTTAAGTGAAATTTTGGCGTTCCGTCATGAGAGGGAATCACCGATCGAAATTCTGTTGACAACTTTTTGCCAGGAAGGTCTCTAGATGATGTATATCAAGTTTCGAGTGAATTGGACAAACGGCCTATGAGGAGTTGGAAAAACTCAAAAATTAACGCTAGAGATTTCTTTGTTAGCCACCATTTCAGTCTCGCGTGTAATGCAGCTCACAGTCACCGAACGTGTGCGGGTTGATGATGTAAAACTCCGGACGAGTTTTCATGCGCGCGTCCGTTTTTAACATGTGTTGACTGTCATACAGTCTGACATATAGGACAGCTGAGATCCCACAGTGTGACATGAGGATCATGAACGTACAGTCTGACAAGCAACAATTTTAAAGAATTATTATAAATCGCACAGTGTGCACCCGGCTTTATGAGCAGTTTCGCATTGTTGATCGCTGTAGCGCCCCCTATTGGCTAATCAGAGTTAGAGTCTCTCCCCAAGTTTCAAGTCTCTAGGCCTTACGGTTTGGTCTGCATGATCAGTTTTACGGCGGAATAATAATAATAATAATCTTACCAATTACAATAGGGTTTTAGCGCTACGCGCTTGAACCCCTGAATATGTTCAAATAAAAAAGTTATTTTAAATTGTAATAATATTTCACAGTATAACTGTTTTTACTGTATTTTGATCAAATAAATGCAGCCTTGGTGAGCAGAAGAGACTTAATAAATAAATAAGGTGTCTATTTTATTTGCAGAGGTTCCCATCTTGCTTAAACAGCAGTGTGATTAACCTGTATTTTGGCGATATCAACATTATTGCTGTTAGAATTACAGCCTTGTATTGTGCGTGAAGTCCAGAGAAGGCTGAGGTTAGGAGGAACAAGATTCATTGTGACTTATAGCTAAAGACGCACACGTTTGAAAATTTATGCCTCACAGCTTGGCCTTTCAATCCTGAGGCCTGATGAAACTCTAGGATCAATGTACAGATGTCAAGTAAAGCGCAGGCAGAGGTGGATTCATCACACTCTGTTAGTCGGGCTGTGTTGGGTTCAGATGCCATGGACACCATTAATTGTGCTCACAGACAGAGGCCTCTTTCAATCATGTCTTAAAGCCAGCCAGAGGTAACACTTTCAGTTCATGGCAGCCATAACATCACGCTCAAAGTAACACGCCTCGTAAACACTGTACATGCTACTTATTCCACGTGGTTCATTTGTTTGTCTGTTCACTCATGCTTGTGGGCACTTCATTTAATTACCATGCAAACAGACTTGGCTGCTTGTGCAAAACCCGTTGCCACAATGCAGTTTTGCCAGAGCATTGCTATATTGCTAAATTGTTCTTGGTGTTTGCTTACTGGCTCAAGTCGAAATAGACAAAATACATGGAATATATTAGCAACTTAAACAGTCAGTCAGTCAGTTCATCAAACATTAGTGCAATTATGCTTGTGATGCCAAAGTCATGGGTTTGATTCTCAGGGAATGCATAAACTGATTAAATCTAAACCTTCAATGCAATGTGATTCACTCTGGATAATTGCGTCTGGAAAATGCATAAATGTAAATAACATATTCCTCTGCATTAGGAAAACTGATTTCCTTGGGCATTATTCTTAAGGTGGTGTAGTGAAAACTTGTAATCTTGTGCAAACCACCCAAGGCTGATTACACAAATAATACATGCAAATTAAACTAGTCAAGACTGAATACATTTGATATTGCAAGTACAACAGTTCTGTCTAAGCAGTGGAAATGAAGATGTTGCACATATCATCCCAAGTGTCATTTATTTCAATAGCTCTATATTTGTATGATAACTATAAATGTACTCTTCATGTTAAGTAGATATATCCCAGATATTCCTCAGTATCTACAGTGGAGCCTCATCTTTTTCTTAAAGTCATGTTAACTACAGATCTTGAAGTGTAATGGATTATCGAAAAAGAAAAAATGTAGGGAGGCGTATATACAAAAATGTAGGGCGGTGTATATACAAAGTCCACAGAAGTGATAATCCAATGAAAAGTGATGTAGTTTGCTGGAAAGGTAAGTCCATAAAATAAAACTCCACAGTCCAGCTAGCAGGTGATCACGTTTGTAATGAGAAAGTGATTGTTTGCCATGCTGCCTCCTTTATGCTGGCTTACTTCCTGGTTCCTGTCATGTGATCAGTCACATGACAGGCAGACCCATACACATTTAAAGACATACACACATTAAAATAAGTAAGAGAAATAAAATGGCTAAGACAACATGTAACCCAATTAAAACTCAAATATATATAAAACCATCATATATTGAGCGGATAAAACACGTGTCTTATGTGACAGTGTCACACTGAAATATCTGAAACACTTCCTATACTCATTTTCCACAGAACAGATACATGATACCAGCTGCTCTTTCTGTCTCTCTCATCTCTCCGACAGCGAGTCGACACACAAACCCACCGTTTCATTTGCTCCAGATGAATATTGTTGGTGTTACAGGGCTTGAATTTCAGCGTGGGATTGCAAGTATTTTGCGTATAATTTTACTCATTCCTGCATATTTTGTGCTCACATCCAAAGTGCGCCACATAAAGCTGCCTCTCAGTACTAAATTGAGTTCTTTTTCGTTGCTTATTGAGCTTAAACAGTCAAATACACACAAAATAATGTCAAAATGCCAGTCTTGGCAAGTATTCACGTAAACACAGTCAGTTATGTTTTAAGTGAATGTAAACAGTTGCGAAAGAAAATGAATGTGTAACAGTATAATGGATCCGTGCGTCAGCTCTTAAAGTGACAGCAGCCTAATATACCTGCTGCATAATTATGAGATAATATTATAAATATCTACAGGTGCTGGTCATATAATTAGAATATCATCAAAAAGTTGATTTATTTCACTAATTCCATTCAAAAAGTGAAACTTGTATATTATATTCATTCATTACACACAGACTGATATATTTCAAATGTTTATTTCTTTTAATTTTGATGATTATAACTGACAACTAAGGAAAATCCCAAATTCAGTATCTCAGAAAATTAGAATATTGTGAAAAGGTTCAATATTGAAGACACCTGGTGCCACACTCTAATCAGCTAATTAACTCAAAACACCTGCAAAGGCCTTTAAATGGTCTCTCAGTCTAGTTCTGTAGGTTACACAATCATGGGGAAGACTGCTGACTTGACAGTTGTCCAAAAGATGACCATTGACACCTTGCACAAGGAGGGCAAGACACAAAAGGTCATTGCAAAAGAGGCTGGCTGTTCACAGAGCTCTGTGTCCAAGCACATTAATAGAGAGGCGAAGGGAAGGAAAAGATGTGGTAGAAAATAGTGTACAAGCAATAGGGATAACCGCACCCTGGAGAGGATTGTGAAACAAAACCCATTCAAAAATGTGGGGGAGATTCACAAAGAGTGGACTGCAGCTGGAGTCAGTTCTTCAAGAACCACTACGCACAGACGTATGCAAGACATGGGTTTCAGCTGTCGCATTCCTTGTGTCAAGCCACTCTTGAACAACAGACAGCGTCAGAAGCGTCTCGCCTGGGCTAAAGACAAAAAGGACTGGACTGCTGCTGAGTGGTCCAAAGTTATGTTCTCTGATGAAAGTAAATTTTGCATTTCCTTTGGAAATCAGGGTCCCAGAGTCTGGAGGAAGAGAGGAGAGGCACACAATCCACATTGCTTGAGGTTCAGTGTAAAGTTTCCACACTCAGTGATGGTTTGTGGTGCCATGTCATCTGCTGGTGTTGTTCCACTGTGTTTTCTGAGGTCCAAGGTCAACGCAGCCGTATACTAGGAAGT
The DNA here is from genome assembly GCA_037950675.1 of Hypophthalmichthys molitrix. Classification (NCBI taxonomy): domain Eukaryota; kingdom Metazoa; phylum Chordata; class Actinopteri; order Cypriniformes; family Xenocyprididae; genus Hypophthalmichthys; species Hypophthalmichthys molitrix. The sequence continues at coordinate 614,959 of CM075508.1, forward strand.
TTTAGAGCACTTCATGCTTCCTGCTGCTGACAAACTTTATGGAGATGCAGATTTCATTTTCCAACAGGACTTGGCACCTGCACACAGTGCCAAAGCTACCAGTACCTGGTTTAAGGACCATGGTATCCCTGTTCTTAATTGGCCAGCAAACTCGCCTGACCTTAACCCCACAGAAAATCTATGGGGTATTGTGAAGAGGAAGATGCGATATGCCAGACCCAATAATGCAGAAGAGCTGAAGGCCACTATCAGAACAATCTGGGCTCTTATAACACCTGAGCAGTGCCACAGACTGATCGACTCCATGCCACGCCGCATTGCTGCAGTAATTCATGCAAAAGGAGCCCCAACTAAGTATTGAGTGCTGTACATGCTCATACTTTTCATGTTCATGCTTTTCAGTTGGCCAGGATTTCTAAAAATCCTTTCTTTGTATTGGTCTTGAGTAATATTCTAATTTTCTGAGATACTGAATTTGGGATTTTCCTTAGTTGTCAGTTATAATCATCAAAATTAAAAGAAATAAACATTTGAAATATATCAGTCTGTGTGTAATGAATGAATATAATATACAAGTTTCACTTTTTGAATGGAATTAGTGAAATAAATCAACTTTTTGATGATATTCTAATTATATGACCAGCACCTGTATATGGCAGTTTTTCCCCATGGTATGTCAAAATTGTGGCCAGTGAAAATGCTGAGTGGCTAGTAACTTTGGAAGACCACTAGCCACAGTGAGTGGTGAGCAAAAAAAGTTCATGTCAAGCCCTGAATATGAGATTTTGATTAAACATTACAAGGTCAAAAAACAAACAAACAAACAAAAAACAAGTAAAAATAGAAAATACCTGGAGGTATCAGTTTTGTTTAAATAGTGTTTTTGCTTGATGTGCAGAGCACATACTGGCTAGCTTCACAGACTGCAGAAAATATTGTGGGTTTGTGTGTGCGTGTTAGTACACAACAAAACATGATGCATATTTTGAAAAAGAAAACACAACAAACATTAAGATCTTTCAAAGTTGTCTATTTATACTAAGTAAACAAAAGTAAACATTGGCCAACAAAATGTTTTATTTTTATCTTAAATGTAAAATTCGACTAATCCGCTAATTTAGCTTTTGTTGGTGAAATTAAGTTGTAAAAAGCAAATAAATAAATAAATATATTGAGCTACATTAAGAAACATTTGGCTTATGTCTAAAGAAATTATATTGATTAAGTATGGACTTTATAATAAATATTCTTTTTTCTTTGTTTGAATGTTTACGTCTTTGGGAAAATAAATTTGGCTGTAACAAATTAGAGTATTTTTTAAAGTTGGTCCAAGATATCTTTTTTTTTTTTTTTTTTCTCAGTATAGTGCACAGCAGTCAGGAAGCACAGGTTTTTATTAGTGCAACAAAAAAGTTGTGTTTACAAGTTACTTGGCAGAACTAATCAGGTTTATTTTTGTTTATTGTGCTCCATTGTCAGTCAAATGGCCTCTTCTTTGTTGGGCAGAATAAGTTGCAAATTTTGCGGAGCAACGGTAAATGTAACCACTTCTTCAGACTAATACAGGACAGATTTGCCCGTCTTACCTATGCTAACATGTATAAAAAAGAAGTGAGGTCCTTATATAAATCAGTTTATTAAAGCAAAATTTATATGTGTGTGTGTGTGTGTGTATATATATATATATATATATATATATATATATATATATATATGTATAAAGGATTATTTTGTCAAAATTCAAGCTTGTGATTGCTGCTTATTACCTAATTTCTTGCCATTGGATATTTTGCAAATATAAAACTTCTGAATGAATTCACTTGGTTCCGTGCCTCTGTCTAAAGATGCATGAAGATATAGTTTCTTTCATATTAAGTGAATACAAATCATTCAGTAGATTAACTGTGATACTAAGAGGGATCAGAGAAGCATCTGGAGATGAAATCATCTAGCATACAATTATAATTAGATATTATATCCATTAAATTACATATTATGTAGGCATATCTATTTAAGAATGGAGGTGGAGGTTTGATTAGTAATAGATTTATAAAAGCATAAGTTCTTCACTTCAAAGAAGTAAATGAGTCTGTGTAATGCACTTCCATTAGTCTATAATTATATCTGCCCACTACAATACTCATCCGGGTTAAGACGGCATGAATCTAGACCTGCGTGTATTGAGACCCATGCAAGTTTGAATCTGTATCTATGCATGTACAGATGAGATCCCAGTATGTTTGGATTTAATTACTGGCCATCATTTGATAAGCAAAAACCTCAAAGCTAATGAGTGTTCCCACCTTCTCATCAATGACAGCCTGGAGAAAGATCAAAGACTGTGTGTGCAGTGCAAGGATTCTTGAAGAACATGAAACCCAATTAGAGCAGTGAACCCAACACAAACACCTGGCCTGAAATCTCATTAGACAGTGATACACACATTCACATGCACACTGCCGAGAATCCCCAAATATCACGTCAATATCAAGAAAATACCTCAAAGAAAACTGCATGCCTACCAGAAACAGAACATAGTTCTTGTTCCAAAACCTAATGAGCTGCTGACTACCTAGTAATGATCATGGACACTATAGATTGGTAGAGAATTTTGAGTAAGCCATAGAAACTGGCAAATGTAGGCAGGCATTTGTGTTGTAGATCCTACCTGTCAGGTCACTAACACAGTAAACAGAAACTGTCAACTTTATCACTAAAGGGGACCTATTATGCCCCCTTTTACAAGATGTAAAATAAGTCTCTGATGTCCCCAGTGTGTGTGTGTGTGTGTGTTTGTGTGAAGTTTCAGCTCAAAATACCCCACAGATTATTTTTATAGGCTGTTAAAATTGCCACTTTTGGGGGTGAGCAAAAACATGCCGTTTCAGTGTGTGCCCTTTAAATGCAAATGAGCTGCTGTGCTCGGCCTAAGAGGGCGGAGCTTCAAGAGCTGATTCTCCGGTGTCAGGATTCAGTCAGGACGCACTATAATGTCAGAAACTGTAAATATATTCTGCATGGAGAATATAACTTATATTGTCTTCTTGTTTTTATCCACTATATTAGTATATTAACTATGTTAAGCCTGTTGTACCGGACCCCGTCTGAATGATGGCCAAAACTTTACCGATGAGTTTTCTCCCTTACTCAGTCAGACACTGCTGGTTACGGAAAGATATAGAAAGAAGAAACCTGGGCCCTCTGGTACCAAGGTTAACAGCAGTGATGCCAAAGGAGATTAGGTTCATGGAATCCAGAAAGAGCATCAGGCCCTTCCCCCTCAGACATCTGTTCCTGCAATGTTCCAATGTCCATGCTGCGAAAGGCCCTTCCCATCGCAAAGGAGTCTTGGTATGCACATGCACCACCAGCATCCAGACCAGCTGAATGAGGAGAGACTTAAGACACTGGCAGTGAAAAGACAACTATGGTCCACTGAAGAAGATCAAGAGCTTATCGAATGTGCCAGTCGGACATGGACAACTGGCATGATGAAAAAAGACCATCTAGAGGCCCTGCAGACAATGTGTCCCAGAAGATCGAAGGATGCTATAAAGAAATACCTTCAGCTCCTGAAGTGGACCCCGCAGGCAGGAGAGGAAACAGCGAAGGTGAAGGGAGCCACAGCTTCAGTTGATACAGCAATGAATAGTCACAGAAATACAACACTATCCACAAACCAGTCACCCCTTCTACCATCGCACCCTATGGATCAATTGTTCCCTGACGCTTCTGGAGGTATTGTTACTCTAACACCAGTGGATGTGCAGCAGCCTCCTCCCATACATGTTTCAGTTGTATCGATGAGGGATGGAAAGAGACATCTAACAGGGGGCCAGAGATGGTCAGAACAAGAGGATGCAATAATATTACATCAAGCCACTCTCAGTTATACTGAAGGAATATTAAAGAATGATCTGGCTGGTCATCTGAGAGGACATTTACCAGGAAGAACAGTGGATGCAATCCAACGGCATCTTCGAGCGCTGGGCTGGACTGCAAGTACTCCCAGTGATGGCACTAAGGCGGTTGAGTCTGCTAACACTGATAACACCCGCAAGAGCCCAGCAAGTGGACCTTCGAGGGCCGAGGCGCCTCTCGATAGTCCAAGAGGCTCTGACAAAAGTATACTCAAGATCAACAGGATGCCGGCTGGAGATGAATACCCTCCTAGCTGCTCTGCAGAGGCCGAGGAGCCTATCTGCAGTCTGCGGTACGTAACGCCCCCGAAACCTGACACTTTCCCACCTGGTTCTTCAAAGGTGATCAGCTCACAGAAACCTCTGGACTTCAATGAAGAGGAGGAAAGATATTCATGGCGAGAACCACTACTTGAAGCAGCCAATAACACCATGGTAGAGCCAAAGCTCGTATGCAAAGTACTCAAGGAGATCGTGAGAGGTATGATTGAACAGCAATTAACCCCTGAACAGGGTGCAAGTCGAGTACAAGAACATATAACGCAGATCATACCAAGTACATGGACAGCCACCCCGCCACATGAATAGAGGAAACAAAAGCCAGCATCGAAAAGACAACCGAGAAGAATGCAATATACTCATATTCAGAAGCAGAAGGATGCAGCAAAAACAGTTTTAGAAGGAGAATGGAGGGATGCACATCTAAGGGAGAAGAGACATATCAAAGGCATGGATGGATACTGGAAGAAAGTCTTTGGGACTAAGGATGAAACCAGTCCTGTGAATAATAATACCGCTACAGCAGAAGTGAACTTTCTCCACTTTCTCCAATCCTGTAGCAGCATCCAGACCTGACCTTGGAATTCCCTTAAACGAGTACATTGTCAATGTCATCGCATACGCGGACGACCTGATCATGTTAACAAGGACTCCGTCGCTGATGGATGCCAAGTTAAAAGAGCTGGACAAAGCCTTGAAAGCGAGGGGGATGACATTGAACACCGCAAAATCAGCAGCAGTTACAATAACTGCAGACAAAGGAGAAAGTGTGTAGTACTTCTACCAAGGAGCTACGAAACATCTGATGGGACCATCAGACCCATGGGAGTACAGGACACCCAAAAATACCTGGGTCTTACCTTCAATTGGAAGGGAAGAGTGCAGCCAAAGTCCACCGAAAAGTTACACAAGATGCTCTTGAAACTCTCCGCCGCACCGCTTAAGCCATATCATCGACTGAAGATTCTGAATACCTACCTGCTGCCCAAATTGACCCATGAGCTAGTGTTGGGCAATGCGCATCGAAACACGCTGAAGAGCATTGATGTGATGATTCGCAATGAATCATCTGGCTCAGACTACCCAAGGATTGCCCACTGGGGTTACTGCATGCAAGGATCAATGATGGGGGCCTGGCAATATTGAACATCAGTTCCAGGATCCAAGCACGTTTTGAAAAGCTACTGTCACATCCAGATGCCATCTACAGGAAAGTGATGGGAATGAAGGCACTCAAACCCACAATATGCTCGATCAGCCTACCATGCCGAGTAGGGAAAGTGGAAGTTACATCGATGGCTGAAGAACAGCAGGCCTGGGCAGATCTGTTAATATCATCAGTGGATGGACAGGAACTCCAAATGGAAGATGTGGATAAGGACAGTAATCTCTGGTTGAAAGACTCAAGCCGGGTATTTCCACGTCTGCATCTTCGTGGAATCCTGTTGAGAGGGGGGGTCTTGTCCACAAAGGCGAGGAAATCCCGTGGCGAATCAAGAAAGGAGCTAGACTCCAATTGCAGAGGCATATGCAGAGCTCGGGAGACCCTGAATCACATTTTCCAACACTGCGAGGTGACACACGATGCAAGATGTCGAAGACATAACAATGTCATGCATCTCTTAAGCAAGAAACTGAAAAGAAAGGGGAAAAAGATCTGGACTGAGCCAATAATATCAACCTCAACATCATTCATAAAACCAGATCTGATACTGGAAGAGGAGAAATCGTTGACCATCATGGATGTCTCGATTGTGAGGAGCCAGAGAATGCCAGAAATGTGGAACCTTAAGATTGCAAAGTACGGCTCAAAGTCTAACATGGACGCAATCAAGACATGGCAAGGCAGGAACGTGCAGATAGGCCACCTTCTGGTAATAATATCAAGCTGGGGGACTCCTGTACAGGCCATCAGGAGGTGGTCTGCGAAAGGCAGGACTGGCCAAACTGGACAAGGTTGACCTATGCCTTAACACCATTCAAGGCTTCTTGAACTGCTATGACTTATATAATAGAGGGACAAAGAAAGGAGAAGAATAAAGATGAGACTGAATTCTTGAACCATAATGAACCACAGCCAAGGGAACGGGCTTGGCAGAATCAGCGGGGAAAGAAGACCCTGTTGAGCTTGACTCTATTCTGGCACTGTAAAGACATGAGGGGTGTAGAATACGTGGGAGGCCCTGGGGTCTCCAGACCCAGGCGGGAGCCGCCGGTGAAATACCACTACTCTTATAGTTTCCTCACTTACCCAGTGAGGCGGGGAGGCCAGCCCCCGGCGGGGTCTCGCTTCTGGCGTCAAGCCGGGGAGGGCCTCTCCACCCGTGAGGTTTGTGCATTTTTTATTTATTTATCTCACCAAAATATTTCAAACAAAACCTGTTTCTTGGGAATATTGGTATAATTGGTGAATTATTTTCTCGTTTTTTCAAGATCACTTTTCATCCTGTCAGTCTTTTGTTAAAAAATAAATAAATAAAAAATCCCTTTAACAAATCCCTTTAGCTTGTCTCCTTAATGACATTGTCATGTTCTTCCTGTCCTTGCCTGCATCCGTAATTGTATTCTTCCCTACTAAATTGTAGGCGAAAAAACGGTATATAGGACAAGCAGTGTTGAGGAAAGTTACTTTATAAGTAATGCATTACAATATTGCGTTACTCCCTAAAAAAGTAAATAATTGCATTACTTAGTTACTTTTTATGAAAAGTAATGTGTTACATTACTTTTGAGTTATTACTTTTTCCTCACCTGGGCTGGGCTTGCTTGTTTGTTTTTTAACAACAAAAAGTTCTATTTTTGGTAAATGTTAAGGTCCTTTCACACCAAAAGTGAAATGAATAAGCCTCAGGCTTAAAGGAAATGCATATTTACTCCTGTACAGTAGAGGGCGCAGCTCAAACAAACCTTTTAGCTGTGCTGCCATTCTGGATTAAAGAAGAAAAGGACACAGCAGAAGGATGTTCAACACTCTTGTTTTTAAATCTCATTTTTGCTTATTAGTAGTCGAATTAGATCTTTGAAGGTCAGCAGCAAAAACATTGGTTAATAATGTGAGATTAAATACATAATGTATATTTGTGTTATTTAACATAGTTATTGGAAGTTTGCATTTCACTGTTTTTGTTCATTTTGAGGAATACTAAATATGTTTTTGTGCAAGTGAGATGAGTAAATGCATGTTCACATTTAGTCTAGAACTACAACCTGAATTCCGGAAATGTTGGGACATTTTTTAAATTTGAATAAAATGAAAACTAAAAGACTTTTTAAATCACATGAGCCTATATTTTATTCACAATAGAACAGAGTTAACATAACAAATGTTTAAACGGAGAAATTTTAAATTTTTATCCACTAAATGAGCTCATTTCAAATTTGATGCCTGCTACAGGTCTCAAAAAAGTTGGCACGGGGGCAACAAATGGCTGAAAAAGCAAGACAAAAGATTCAGCTTGGAGAACATCTAGCAACTAATTTAATCAATTTAACTAAGTTAATTGATATCAGGTCTGTAACATGATTAGCTATAAAAGGGATGTCTTAGAGAGGCAGAGTCTCTCAGAAGTAAAGATGGGCAGAGCTGTGAAAGAGTGTGTAAAAAGATTGTGGAAAACTTTAAAAACAGTGTTCCTCAATGTTAAATTGCAAATCCCTCTATCTACAGTGCATAACATCATCAAAAGATTCACAGAAACTGGAGAAATCTCAGACGACACTGCATCACTCATCGGCATGATTGTGTCAATGGCATTACTAAATGGGCCCAGGAATACTTCCAGAAACCACTGTCGGTAAACACAATCCGCCGTGCCATCTGCAGATGCCAACTATAGCTCTATCATGCACAAAGGAAGCCATATGTGAACATGGTCCAGAAGTGCCGTCATGTCCTGTGGGCCAAGGCTTATTCAAAATGGACTGTTTCAAAGTGGAAAAGTGTTCTATGGTCAGACGAGTGCAAATTTGACATTCTTGTTGGAAATCACGGACGCGTGCCCTCTGGGCTAAAGAGGAGGGAGACCTTCCAGCGTGTTATCAGCGTTCAGTTCAAAAGCCAGCATCTCTGATGGTATGGGGGTGCATAGGTGCATTCAGTATGGGCACTATGAATGCTGAAAGGTATATAAAGGTTTTAGAGCAACATATGCTCCCCTCCAGACAACGTCTATTTCAGGGAAGGCCTTGTGTATTTCAGCAGGACAATGCAAAACCACATACTGCAGCTACTACAACAGCATGGCTTCATCGTAGAAGAGTCTGGGTGCTGAATTGACCTACCTGCAGTCCAGATCGTTCACCTATAGAGAACATTTGGCGTATCATTAAACGAAAGATGACCACAAACTCTTCAGCAGCTGGAAACCCATTTCAGCCAAGAATGGGACCAAATTCCAACACCAAAACTCCAGAAACTCATAACCTCGATGCCCAGATGTCTTCAAACTGTTTTGAAAAGAAGAGGAGATGCTACACCATGGTAAACATGCCCCCGTCCCAACTATTTTGAGATGAGCTCAAAATAGTTGGGATCAAATTTGAAATGAGCTCATTTTGTGCATAAAATTCTAAAATTTCTCAGTTTAAACATTTATGTTATCTTTGTTCTATTGTGAATAAAATATAAAACGCAGATTTAATATATAACATAATATAATATTATATAATAGCAGATTTCCGAGGCATGACTGTTTGCTGTACTATGGTTTGAGCAGGGCCAGAGTTGGAAGAGCAAGTGTGTAAAGATTATTCCTGTAAATACAGTCTGTTCTGTGTTCTATAACTTCAATGGGATGATAACACAATTACTCGGCTTTGTCATTTTCAGCTCTTTCACTGTGCAATAGTTGATTAATGTGTCCGCTCTGTATGCCCACCACAGCCTACTACAGCCTGCCTTTGATTAATGGCTGACTCAGGGATACGAGGGATGGGCTTGCAAATTACCTCACACTACTTTAAGAAAGAAAAGCAGGTTACACCCTGAGAGGCTGAGGTGAAACATGCACAATTTCTCTATTTTTAGTTATGCACGAGAGCTCAGCACCTCAGTGTAAAAGCACACCAACCCTTTCCACATCTGCAGATGCAGATACTGAAACATGAGACCTGTGTGATGGGTATATTGTGCTCTAGCCCATCATTGTCCCCTTGCATAGAATACTCTCAGATTTGTTTGTGTGTGTCAGCGCTGTCTGAGCTATTTCAGGTGTGGCAGCTTTAGCAGAATCAATACTCCAAAAGCAAGAAAGACACTAGCATTCACCTTTCTCTGCAGTGCGGAGGAAAGAGCTACTGTTCTTGACGACAATAATTATAGCATAGCATAGATAATGCATAGCAGTGGTACCCTTGGGAAAAGAAGTGTGCTTAATTGCATTGAATGTGCACTTGTAGTGTACTTGTAAAGTATATATTTAAAAAAAAAATTACTTGCAAATAGTATAATATTAATGAAATAAAAGGCCATTAAGTGCAGTGAAAGAGAGTATACTTTCATGATTATGTTTCTTAACACACTTAAGTACACTTTTAAAAAGTGCCATAAATGTTTGTCAGTACATTCAGCAGTACTCTTTAACCACATTTCAAAGGCAATTTAAGTAATTATGAAATTACATATAAAAATGTACTTAAGTCCCACTGACTTGTGTCAAAAAAGCACTCTTAATTTCAACTAATTGCATTTAATATAAATTTAAATGAAAGTACATTTTATTTAATTGTAAAGTACATGCAATTAAGTGCCCAAACACATTACAATCACTTCAAAATAAAGCATATTTTAAAGTTTAAAGTATATTATTTCCATAACAAGTACTCTTTTTAAAAGTATGCTAAACTATAATTTTTTTTTTTTTTTTTGCAAGGGTATTTTGCAATTCAAAATGCTTTTAAAAAAAAATACAGTTTTAAATATAGCTGCAAGCAGCGATGATAGACCCAAGAGAGCCAAAAATAATGAGAACAAAATATGTACAGAGTTTGGCGACTGTAGGTAAGACTAACCCCCCAACTTTTGTCAAAAGGTGGCCGTATAGAGCTCCTCCTTCCCGCCCATTTCTAAGGCTTTGCCCGTGTCTACTTACCAACAACTTTGATGTGTATCGAGTTTCATGCACTTTTGAAGCATGTAAAGAACCTCAAAAACACCCAAGAATGTTATAAAAGTTTGACGTGTTGCCATGGCAACAGTATTTAAGTTATCAAGAATCCTTTCACAGCTCTACATCTGCCATGTCTTGACATTATTCTGACGAAGCTTGAAGCGAATTGTGTAAAAATAAGAGGGCGATTTCAGTTGGTGGCGCTATGACGTTGACTCACAATAGTCACATCCATGTCAGAATCAGAATCCACTTTTATTGCCAAGTACAACATGTACAAGGAATTTGCTTTGGTATGCAGGTGCCTTAAAAAGAAATAAGAAGAAGAATAAGACATCTATCTATCTATGTGATCGGCCTCATACAATGAACACACAGCTGAAGTTTCATCAAAATTAGTCAATGTTTGCAGAAGTTATAACACACTTCCTGTTTCCCTTTTTTCACCATAAATATGTTGCCTCACCACGGCCAAACAGTTTGAGATATCCAACATCTGTCCGCAATTTAGCATCCTTAATGTCTTGAATTCATGTTGAAAAGGTTTGGTGTGAATTGTATGACGGCCTTTGGAGCAGTATTCAAAACTGGGAGCTTGGTTCAAAAAATCCACATTCAAACAAAAATAGCTGACTTCCTGTTGGTCGGAGCTAAAGACTTAATTAGAAAGTTAATTAAAAAAGAAAGTTAAAGAGAACAATATATATACCGAGTTTGGTGACTGTAGGTAGAACTAAACCCTAACTTTAGTCAAAAGGTGGCGCTATAGAGCACATCCTCCACACCCATTTCTAAGGCTTTGCCCATGTCTCCTGGCTGGCAACTCTGATGTGTGTATCCTATGATGTCACATCCTATGATGTGATATGTCTCATGTGATCAGCCTTTTACAATGAACACACAGCTGAAGTTTCATCAAAATAAGCTTACAGAGCCCCTCCAATTCAACTATATAAAAGGGTGTGCCACAATGCCAGATTTAACATGCATAGAAACCATGACAACCAAGGAAACAGGAACTAAATAGGAAATGGGAAACCAGGAAAAATGGAACAAAATAATTTTCAAACTAAGAGTCTCTGAACACAAACAAGCAAAACCATGACAGTACTAAAGCAGTGACTTCAGTGAATTCAGCATGCACCTTATTGGATGATGCATACTATATAAAGTTAAGCAGATGTGCCCAGAACATGAACGCACCACACTTACTTGCAAATTAAGTATTTTCCCAATGAAAACTATTATAAAGAAAATGCTTAATGTGCAATTTAGCGCATTGTGTTCATATTCTGGGCACATCTGCTTGCCTGTATAGTATCTATCATCCAATAACTTGTATATTGCATTTGATTTTAATACCACTGTCTTAGTAGAGTACATTAAGTCACATTAAGCAATTTTCATGTTAAGAGTTTTGAATGTCCCACTGGTTTTAGTGATTGAAATACTGCAGCAGGTGCTGTATATGGATCACATGTGCTCAAAACTTGCAGTTTTTTTCCCATATTGTTTTTCATCTTTTGAGAGGTGATCTAAATATTTGAAACAGATGGAAAATTGACAGGCCTTTGCTGCGCCAGTCACGTGACTGAAACTATGAATTGAAAATTATGAATTGAATTTGAACAAAGTTACTAGAGCTTGGTTAATAGTGAATATGTGAACCTTAATATAAAGTGTTACCAAATATTTTTAAGTAATTCTTATATATCTGGGAGGCCGGATTTATTAGGTTTATATATAGTTTTTTGTTGGTTAATTTTAATTCGTTCTCTCTGTTTGTTCTTATAAGCATGTTTTATTTATAGTCTAGTCATTGTTTTCTTTGGAAAATACAACAGGAGAACAGCATGCATATTTAAAGTCATTTTCATTATTTCATGAACATGCTAATGAACAATGATTGGAAGATGGGAATGGGTGGGAAGTGTATGGGAAACCTGTCTGGATCATAAATTTTGCAATTCCATTTGGCGGTACTAGTGGTGCAAAAATTCACACACTGCAGCTTTAAGATAAAAAAAAAAAACTGCTGAATGAAAAGATCCGTAGCAGTATACAGTGTCTCGATTTCCTGCTGTACACCATAAAACCACAGGGTTTCCACAAAGCCTGCAGATTTCCTGTCACCACAATCTATTATCATGCTGCTTGTTCCTATTTTAGGAAAGACTGTCTCATGTTCATATATGTTACGTTTATCTGACTGTGTCTGTTCCCCTGTGAACCTCATGTTCATTACATTGTGTCTGTTCCCAAAGAAAATTGGCTAAGAGCAAATGAAACATGACCTTCCTGAATAAAGATAAGACCACAGAGAGAACAGTGAAAGAAAAACTATGGAAGAACTGTGCCTACCAAGTAAGGTTTTTTAAACTGTTTGATGCCAAGAACCCCCAAATACGATGAATCAGTTGACCGTGAGTCTGGGAATTTTTTTCAGTTAAAAAAAAACTATAAACATTTAATTAAATATCTCAATTTTTTCAAGAACTCCTGGAGGTCCCTGAAAACCCCGGACATAAGTGATAATATAACCCCTCTAAAAACATATTAAAATATATATTAATATTCTTAATTATAATAAATTGTTTAAGCCCTGCTAAAATGTTCCTGGGAAGCAGTAAAAATGCATGATGAAGTAAGAGAAGAAGGGATGGAGGAGGGGGTTCTAGGGCAAGGTCTTATTGAGGGGTCAGTTGGCACTGTTGGCGGTTGTAATTAATCTTCAGGTGGCCAAGGAGGTAAAGGCTTAGTGTCTTCATTGAGGCTTGTGCTTCCACTCTTGACGGTACACCCTCAGGCCCCTTGGGCTATCCTTCATTCTTATTTATGAGTTTCTGCCCTGCTGCGGCACACGACACATCAATTCCTCAAGGTCGAAGAGGAGACACAGCTCACTCTAACATGCTACTGTACACTATATACAAAGAGAAGGCCACAGTGTGCCTGCTGCTGCATTTCTAATGCAATAACTGTGGGAAGTCACTGGAATTGAGGGGCAGCTGAGGTCTTTTAATTCCAGACCCCCTGGGTCCTAGAAATTCAACTACATTACATTAAGTTTATAAAAAATAACCTTAAGGGACCATAGTGAATGTACAAGGACACAGTTATCTACAGGGCACTAAACTGAATTATGACTAATCTTTTACATATTGACGTTTACAGTACAACAAGCCTAAAGAAGGAATCAAATGTAAGAAGCTAATTTCATGCTCATGAAGGACTGTCAAAATTGTAACATTCAGTTGCTTATGTAACCCCTCCAGTTCTACTCGCACCACTCCAAGGTGTCCTCTATTACACTTACTCCCCTAAACCTTTCTCTCCTATCCGGGTCATGGCACCAATGTAACCCCTCTGGTTCTATTTGCACCACTCTGAGCGGGATTCGAACCGGTGTTTCCAGCATGAGAGGCGGACACTGAAGACCACAGTCTCTAGCGTTGCTTGCTAACGCACCTCTCGAAGCCAAGGGAGTGAGGCTTACCTTCACAGCTCTCACTAGCTGGCCTCTATTACACTTACCCTCCCTTAAACCTCACTCCCATCCGGGTCACGGCATCAATGTAATCCCTCCAGTTCTTTTCGCACCACTCCGAGCGGGATTCGAAACAGCGTTTGGGAGGCAGACATTATAACAAGTACACTAAAGAACACAGTCTCTAGCATTGCTTGCTTGAGGTTTACCTGCACAGCTCTCACTGGCCTCTGTTAAACTTATTTTATTCATTACTCTAATGAGAACCCTTATGGAATAATTCATTCTTTGATAATACATGACTGAGGTGTACTTGAGCAAGGCACTTAAACCCCAATTGCTCCCCTTGGTGGTGCAGCAAATGGTTGCACACTGCTCCGGGTGTGTGTTCACTACTCACTACTCCTAATGTATGTGCACTAACTTGGATTGGTTAAATGCAGAGGGCAAATTCCAAGTATGGGTTACCATACTTTGCCTTCATATGTCACTTTCTTTAAAAAAAAAAAAAAAAAAGATGAAGACCTTGGTGGTGGAACCTACTGGTCCATTCCACACAGTCTAAAAGCTTGTAACTTGATGGAACTACTCATCTCCAGGAACTAAACCACCAGAAGGTGGTGGCAAATCATTGTCTTAATGAGTGTGTCATTGAATCATGCAGTCAAACGATTAGTTCAAAATGGCAGATTCTTTCAAGGACAAAGCAAGAGACTGTCTTTATGAGTGAGTCATGGATTCTCTCAGTAAAGAAATGTGTTGCTCAGAGACCTGCAATGGATCTACAGTGGATTTGTTTGGAACTATTTTCTGGAAAAGACTGGAAGAGTTTGGTTTGTGTTGTTCATGTCGAGAAGACGCTGTTTTACACTTCCAAAGGATGAGATTGATATGGTAAAACCAACAACATCTGTACTGTTTGTATCACTGTGAATCAGGTGCTGACAAAGCCTCGAGGGGCTAAAATTCAAATTTGCCAATAGGTGTTTGGTTTCCGACACATGCAGTTAGCGGTCAACCAATCACAACAGACTGGTCCATCAGACCAATCAGAGCAGAGCAGGCTCTTGGAAAAGAGGGGTTTAGAGACACCACATCCTTTATCAAACCGTTACAGACACTGTGAGAAATGCAATGTATATCATGAGAAAATTAAAATGTTTTTATTTTTACGTTAGGATGCATGTAAATCTATTGTAGGAGACACCAAAATTAGGAACGTTTAAAATAGTATAATATGGGCACTTTAAATTACATTACATGTCACACCAGTGGTGATAACATACTGAATCATAGTTATACTCAGTTCAAAGAGCGTTAGAAAGCTTTGCCTTGTCCCTAATTTGGCATATCAGATCACTCTGCCTTTTTCATGAATATAAACAAAAGCACATCCCATTTAGTATATTTCTGCTCTATTCTACAGCATTTCATAGTATAGGCAGTGTTAGTAGTATTTTCACACTGAAAAAAATGCAGTGACTTGCATTTTTGGAACCAAAAAACCCTTTTCCTATGTGGCAGAGGGGGAGGAGCTAAACAAGCTAAAACTAGCAGCAAGAATCAAGTACATTTGAAATGTAATTTCTTTCCAATTGAAGGTGGAAAATGCTTCTGTGTAGTAAAAACATTAAGAATCCTTTCTACAATTCATACACCACATGGCAGAACACATTTAAGAGTACAGTTTGAAGTGCAAAAAAAAATGCTATGCTAAGGTCAAATGCTTTTTATTTATGCATAAGCAATGTTACAGGTATGAAGGAAGTGATGTTCAGAGTGTGTGAATGGGATGAGTTCTCAGACAGCGATGACAGCAGCGTCCTTGTTCATGATAGATATGGCCTGGGGGAAGAAACTGAGCAGATTGACTCTGGATTTTAATGCTCTCAATTTTTGTTTCCACTCAGAGGGAAGAAGCTGGAACAAAAGTGAACAGTGAAGCGTACAAAAAGTTCAAAGTTCGAATCAGAACTATCTGGTATATCTATGCTGTGTGGTGGATAGGTGTGCTGCCTCCATGAGATTTCATGTCAAATTGTTGTGATACTTCTGATTAATTATGGGAAGCAGGTGTTACAGACTCCCCTCGGTCACATGAATGCGTCACTTGTGTTGCCCAGGGCTTCACTGATGTCCACACAGAGGACTCACAATGACAACACATATTGTGATGCTTTTTCTCAGAGCACTTGCAGATAAAAAAAAAAAAAAGTGTTTAATAAATAGCCAGTAGTCCATCATCATAATTATGAAAGGAAAAGAAATTAAGTTTTTTATTACTGGCTAAAGTATTATTAAGTTAATGCACATATATGCAAAACAATATATCTGAGAGTCCTAGAGATTATGTTAAAAGGTCTATGCATAAGCTTAATGCATGTGCCCACTTTCTATTTTTAATGGTAATTCTGCAATTTAAAAAAGGTTCTACAATTAAGCAGATAACCTGTCATGCATGTTTGTACTAACGACTTGAATGATGGGTAACACTTTATTTCGATAATTGACTTTAGACATTCTACTAACTATAAGTACCTTTGCAAGTACATGTCAACTTATATTGCCTTCACGTGGAAATTTCCTACTTCCCAATTTTTGAAGTTGTGGTTATGAGCTCGGCGCATTCAAGTGCTTTGTTGTTGGTAAGAACATGAATCATGGAGGAAACCAGGTTTATTCTTGCCTATTTATTGGGTAAATCTTATTAAAGCCAAAATGATGTTTATTGTCCCATTTATTGACAACCTTATAAACATTCCATGGACCAACGGGTGAAATGCTCATGTCGCCATGACAAGAAAGAATGGATACTTGGCAAAGACGTGAGGCACAGGAAGTGGCAAACCGTGGAGACTCCCGCATGGTTTACAACATTGTCAATGATCTTTCAGGATGGGGGAGGTCCCTGAGTTTTACGGTCAAGGACCAAGCTGGAAAGCTCCTTCTAACTCAGGCCGAACAAGATCAATGTTGGGTTCAGCACTTCCGAGAGGTTCTAAATTACCCTGACCCACTGATCCTATACGTTTTCGATGGGGAGATAGCTCAAGAAGATCTCATTGTAGACACTGGCGAAATCATGCCCGAAGAAACAAGATCAGCGATCCACAGGCTGCGCTTGGGGAAAGCCCCGGGTCTGGATGAGATTGCACCGGAGATGCTCAAGGCAGGAGGCAATGTGATGGTCAAACATGGTTTCTTAACGGCTCTCTTCAGTGTGTGCTGGAGGTTGAGGCAAGTCCCAGACGAGTGGCAAAATGGTGTCATTGTTCGGTTCCCCAAGAAGGGGAGTCTACAGGACTGCTCAAATTGGTGCGGTATTACACTACTGTCTGTCCCTGGAAAATTGTTCTGCACCATCTTACTCCGTCAACTCCGAGTGGCCCTCGACAAACAACTCTGAGAAGAACAAGCTGGTTTTCGTGCTGGACTATCATGCTGTGACCAGATCTTCACCCTCCGAAACATCATCGAACAATGTGTCAAATATCGAAACCATTAATTTTGTCAACTTCACCAAAGCATTGGATAGTATCCACTGTGATTCCCTTTGGCGCGTCCTGAGGCTGTATGGCGTACCGGAGCCATTTGTCGACATATTTAAGATCTTTATCTTCGGTCGTCATACTGCATTAAGAATGAATCGGGCTGAACAGATTTTTTCAACATCAAGATGGGTGTCCGACAAGCATGTATTCTGTCCCCCATGCTGTTTCTCGTAGTGATGGACTTCGTTATGAAAAAGTCAACTGATCATGTTGGGGTTGGCATCCCCTGGACTGACCATGACCGCTTGGCCGACCTGGACTTCGTGAACGATGTAGCACTACTTGCAGAAGACGATCCGCAACTACAAGTAGCCACAACATGCCTGACCCAGGAAGCGGCGAAGACCTGGTTGCGAATTAACACAGAAAAATTGAAGTCCATGCCGGTAGGCCTAGTCGGCCCAATGGGGTGTGTGACTGTCAGCAACACAGCCCTTGAGAGCGTAAATAGCTTCACGTACCTTGGAAGCGTTGTCTGTAGGAATGGAGACACTGAAGCGGACACTCGCAGCAGGATTGGAAATGCCTCTGTGGTCTTTCGCCGGCTGCAGCTGATATGGTCATCATCGACCTTTTCCATCAACGTCAAATTTCGGCTATAAGACTCTATCATTAGGTCAACTGTCCTCTATTCCAGCGAAACCTGGACCATGTCGGCTCGTGTTCGGAATAAGGTAAACACCTTTTATCATCGATGCCTCTGCTACACTGACCAAATTCTAAATGAAGTGGTGTGGCGACAGAGTGGATTCGACAGGCTGGACGTCATAGTTGTGGAATGTTGGCTCCGTTTGAAGGGGCCTATCTTCCGCATGCCACGGCAGCGCCTCCCTCAGGTGGCTATGAACTGGATCCAACCAGGCGGTAAACGCGGATGTGGTGCACTTTCATAGCCGACCTTAAACTCATCAATATGTCATGGGATGAAGCCGCAGCCTAATTAGCCGAGCACATTGGGCGACAAGTTTTCTCTATCGACGTCTATCCATCGGAGGACATGGGGACGAGAAGAACTGAGTCTAAGTAGTATAAACATGCTATCTATCTTAAATGTAAATGACATTAATTAGGTGTCGTTTACAAGGCAAAGAACTGAAACCACTCAGCTGCACGCAAGTTCAAGATCATTTGCGATTTATAGATTTCACATCTGAAAGAGAGGCGTATGCACGTTTTCTGTTCGTACATTCATTCTATGAATCATACGTATGCACAGTTGAGAAATGAACGTAAGATCAAATTTAGGACTGTTTCTATGCAATACCATTCACAGCAGCAATCGCTCTCCCCTTCACCTTGTTTAAAGTTTTTGGCACGCCCAACTTGTGAACTTGGGTATCGAAATTATTCCTGAGCTTCCCAGTGGTAAATACGACTTGAGAAGACGCTCATGTCCAATTTTTATCTAGAAAACTCGTATTTACAGTAATTTCAATAGCATGTGAAGGCAACATTATTCTACTAAACTTTAAGTTTACACTCTTAAAAATAAAGGTTTTAAAGAGGGGGTTTTCATAGCAATGCCATGGAAGAAACATTTTGGCTTCCAAAAATAATCTTAATTTTTTTTTTTTTTTTATTAGTGTGAAGAACATTTTAATAATTTCCTTTTCCCACTATAAAGAACCTTTTGTGAAATTGAAAGGTTCCATAGATGTTAAAGTTTCTTCATTCCAACAAAGAACATTTATTTTTAAGAGTGTAACCTTCACCTACTGTAACAGTTTACTAATACTCTAATGAGAGTTAGTTCACATAAATTTACTTAGTAGTAACTAGAATGTCTAAAGTGGACCATCGAACTAAAGTGTAAACTTTCTGTAGTCTTCCTGTAGCTCAAACAGTAGAGCATGGTGCTAACAACGCCAAGGTCATGGGTTCATTTCCCAGGGAAAGCAAGAGCTGATAAAATGTACAGTACATTAAATTCAATGTAAGTTGCTTTGGATAAAAGCATCTGCCAAATGCATAAATGTAAATGATATAAACGATACTTCTCATGTGTCTTGTCCAAACAAAAATACATATTGTACAACAAATATAATGTTTATTTGTTTAATAAACAGATTTTTGAATCATTTTTTTGCAGTGGTTGACAAAACTGATGATGCAGCAATCAAAGGTGACTGGTCATGGCATACTGGAGACAATCAGCAGAAGAGAAACATTGAGGCAAGCGGATGCAAGGCAGACACACCGTGCTGTGTTGGTGAATAAATGATGAACTGTGGGCGGTACTATTGGCCCGGCCTGCTGAGCTTGACAACTCTGAACACTCCGCATGCCACTGTACGTGACTTGTTTGCATTCTAACAAATAACTAGACTTTCTGTCCTTTCCACACTTACAGCTCTTATGAAGCCTTTTTTCTCTAAAAAACCTATTTTCTTTTCTAATTAATTAGTGTGCTTCAGGGGGTTTTCTCTCTTGTTAATTAATTTATGCTTGCTGTGCACACAGAAAATTTTAATGTCTACTTGAGGCAATAAACCGGTAAAGGGAGCTACAAGCATTGGTGAGCACTGTGATGTCATGACCCAGAACAGGAATTTAAATGTGCTTGCTTTACAAAAAGTAAGTTTCTCTCATGCTCCTGTCAGGTTAAAGACAAAACAAATGTCTGTACTGTCTTGTGCAGTAAACAATGTCCCATGTGAATTTCAGTGTGAATTGATCTTTTGAGGAAATGCGCATGCATGATAGTGTTGACGCAGAGGCAGTGGCCTTTCCTCCTTCAGAAGGTGCTGTCAGCACTGCGATCTGTGCTGTCTGCTGACATTTTCACAGGATGCTCTCATGCCCTGCATTCAGGCCTCATCAGCATCTACATCTGACACCCAGACCTGTACTGCTTCCCTTTCACCCTCCAGCCCCACTATCATCCTCCCTTATCCTCTACTTCTCTTCTCATAAACAGTGACAGTCATCCACTGCTGAATTCAACTGAATTTACACACACAGACTGATTGAAAACAGTCTCTTGATGTGCAAGCATAAACAATACAGCAAATACTGCTTAGGCATAAACATAGTGCCAAATGTATTTCTCACTACAGAGGAGCTGTGGTGAGAAATATATTTGGAAATTTTCGGTACGCACCCATATGCAAAACCGGCACTTCTATATTTTAATCTGGTCACACTTTAGATTAGGATCCAATTCTCACTATTAACTAACTATGACTTTTGCCTCAATAAACTCCTAATTACTGCTTATTAATAGTTAGTAAGGTAGTTGTTAAGTTTAGGTATTGGGTAGGATTATAGGATGTAGAATATGATCATGCAGAATAAGGCATTAATATGTGCTAATAAACAGCAAATATCCTAGTAATATGCATGATAATAAACAACTAGTTCGTAGTGAGAATTTGACCCTAAACTAAAGTGTTACCTTTAATCTGTAGCGTACCCTTACTTTTTCTTGCATACCGGCACTTCTCAATAATTTTCGTCAACAACATGTTTTCACTGACGAAAATGAGATGATAACTAAATAAAATCCAGGTTTTGATGACAAAAACCTACTGACATTTCCATCAAGGAATAAGATCTGCTGATCTACCCAGCAGGTTAATAGCATACACTTGCTGCACATTTGAAAATGTCAACATCTGCAAGAAAGAAAAGAACAGATATTTAGAGGAATATCACATTTTATGTCAAGAAAAACAAGACCATTTGTTAACCATAGTGCACAAAGAAAGCCAACTCTCAAACAGTATGAGTGCTGAATTGAGTTCTCTTTCATGTCCTATTGCATTTAATTTAATAATATTCATTTAAATACTGCTGCTGTCTAAAGTATGTCATTTCTACAACACTAGTGGCACCTAGCAGAATTACATAAATATTTTTAAACAACCATGCAAATGCCCCTTTCATGCGTCGCACCTAAAACATCACGAACACATGAAGATTAAAATTGTATTATTTAATATTATTTTTCAGGATTACATGTCAGAGAGTTATTTTAGCCACATAGGAATGTAACATGTTCTCCAATGATGGAAAATGTTGACTGAAATATTCTCTTTAAGGAAGGAGGACTGATGTATACATCTATTTTAAACATGACCAACATGTTTTTCTACCTTGTAAGGATAACGTGAATTCCTTTGGTCAGCATATGAATGCCTAACCTTTGTGTATGGACTCAGAGAAAGCTGGGCATGAAGACAGCCTCTCTCTAGTTAATTTTTTTCTCTCCTATGTCTTGACAATTAATAATAAATCAGATATCTCTTGGCAAAATAACTGGTGGTGGTCCTGTGATTCAACAATGGGTATAAGAGCTTAATTCTACACACAGCTGTTACGGGTGCTTGTGAAGGCATGTCTCATTAGGTAAAAGTAGCCTGCTTTCAATAAAAGGTCCAACATATTAAGAATATTTTTAGCTGTGTTGCTGTGTGTCATGAGTAAACAGTTGAGAAGACTAACACTCTGTCTAGAGCGAACGTGAGCGACTCTCTTATAATAAACCCATTCAGCGTATCTGTACTGTACAAATAGCGCTTCAGCGAGTGTACATTGGATGTACACTTAAAACTAGAATGCATTGTGGGTATAAACAAGTGAATGGACACCCAATATAGTGCACCATATATTGTATAAGGAGCAATTTCGGACACAGCTCTAGTTTCCTATAGTGTGTGCCTGTTTGTTCCCTTAGTCACTGATTATGTTCACCTGTTGTTCATTTAGTTACCTCATTACTCCCTGTGTTTAAAGCCCTGGATACACTGCACGATTTTAGCAATCCTATAAGATCATTAGAAATCACACTGTGCGACATGGATCTATTAAACTTGGGTACGACATGCATGTAGACTGTACGATGATGACACCTGTTGACTCGTAGGCTACGATGCAAGTTTCTATAGAAGAATAAAACGTCATCAGCATGTGCTAGTGATTAACAAAAAGACCATGTTGAATCACACTTTGGCAGATGTAGTTTTCATGTGTGCTGAAAATAAAAAGGAAGCGGCCAAAGAAGAAGGGGAAAGAGCTTGAGGTGAGCAGTTTTAAGTTTTAGCGCCATGTCTCGTTGATTTCATGTCGCATTTTTATTGGCTGGTCAGTAGACGTGGGTCGTAGCAACAAACACACTGTGCGTTGATCATGCTGACACTGTCAGAAAATTATTGTAGGCTATCTTTGGTCGCAAGACCGGGAAAACGTCCGTCTTTGAACCTCTCTCGCTGTAAGACATTGGACCACCGATTAAGAGCCACGATCACAGAAATCGCCACGACTGTTTCACAATGACAATCTTTTATCTGGGACAGCCAAAAATCGTGCCGTGTATCCCGGGCTTTAGCCCTTAGTTCTCTAGTTTTGTCCTGCGTGAACGTTGCATGTTTGGTTAGTATTTACTTTTCCTGTTCCTGTATTCTCCTGAGTGTCAGTTAATTAATGAATATATGAGACCCGTGCTGGAAAAATGAGTCGCAATGAGCAAATGTTCAAAATTGAGTTTTTTTCACAGTCTCTATTAAAAAACCTTCAAAATGATGAATGGTTTGTTGGAATCCGAGCTACACCTGTCTGAAGCAGATAGAGTCAGCAAAGTCAGTTTTGAGAAATATTGAGTTAAAGTTTTCTGAAGGTTCCAAAACACAATCACCTAGAAACCAAAACTTAAAAATCCCTGTTAATGACACCTAATTTGGCACACACCTTGTCAAAACCCATATCAATATATATATAACTCTTTTTTCAATATTTTACTTCAATATTTTGAAGTACTGTAATTTTGTGTATATGTGTATATCGGGATTGCGCGCTGTCTTTGTGCGTGCACTTCGGATCTGTCAGTCAGCGAGAGTAAGATAGATTTGTTTACATCAGCATGAGTTTGAAAATCACATTTCATTGGTTCAGACTCATGCCATCAAAAATTCACTATGAATATTCACAAAGTTGGAATGCTGCGCTTTAAAACAATACCAAACTTGGACTAATGAAGAAGTTGTTGAGGGGAAGTGTGAGTGCTGAAGCGAGCAGAGAAAAACAGCATTTTTCATGGTCAAAGGAAAGGTGCTCCTCTCAGAAAACATACAAATAAAGATACTTTTAGATGTTTAATTGCTATTTGAAGCATTGGGATCACTAATGAACTCATTTTTGTGAAAACCTCACATTTGACCTGTGTGCATTCCGACTCATTTTGCCAGCATGAGTCACATAAATTGAATTCTCCGTCTTAGTGTTTACTGACCAGCAAATCGTAACAAGTGGGGGCAGACCAAGAATTATAGTCATGCTGAACATTGTGCTTCTCTATTTATGTTTGTTGCAATAACTTGCAATAACCAAGTAATCTACAATTTGACTGACTTCTCCATGAGGCACTGACACAGAGTAGGTGTAAATCTACTCAAGAGGGGTAATTGGTGGTGCGGGTGCCAGTGAGAGTATAGTGTGATGAGGGGTTTCAAGTGAGAAGTGATGTGATAGCATGCAATGCGGGATGCCGTCAGCATGGCTTCTGATTCAATTTGGAAGCAACTGGGTGTCTGTGGAACATTCTGTAGCTGAGAAGATGGACATTTTTCATAGACCGTGATAATAAAGTTCTGCTTTAATTTAGCATGGTAAATGTAGAAACTTTTTTTTCTCTTTTAATATACTTTTTTTTTTTATAAAAGTGTCTGTGTACTTAGCATAGCGTCCCCATTACTATCCGTGTGTTGTTGAGGCAACATCAGCACTAGTCGGACCCCATTGGCGGCCATGTTGAATTGGCGTTATGCAGTTGGTGAGAGAGATCACTCTTATTTCCTGTTCAGCTTAGTAAACCAGAGAAAAATTAAATAAAGTGACGAAAGCAAGCAAACGACAAAGTGCACACAGATAGCTCTTCTAATTTTACCTATTCATCTTACCTGAGCATTCCAATACTCAAATATTTTCATAATGACATGCAAAGACGAGCTGCTAAACATTCATAGTTTGAATGGTTAGCAAGCACTGCTTTATTTGCAGTTTGTATATCCACAGTCCTAGTTCCAGTTTCTCTTTTGGAATGACGAATATGACTACTGCCACCTGCTGGTATAGACAGATATTTCCTCTCACGCAGGTGCAGAATATACATGCTAGTTTGCCAATGACTGTAGGTTTTGCAGTGTGTTCAATCGCAACCTCTGGGCTAAGATGCAGGCGACGTGAGGCGGCAACACGTGGCTTTTGTCGCCGCTAGTTATTTGATCTTGGTTTGGTGTTTCATGGGCTTTAGGACCCACACAATCTACAGGATGAGCACCCCCTGCTGATCTCACCAACACCCCTCCCATCAGCAACCTTAGTTTTCCCCAGGAGGACTCCCATCCAGGTACTAACACCAGACGAGAACTGGAGGATGACAGCTATGTTCAATTTTTCAATGTCATATTTACAAGATTGACCATTTTACTTCGAGACACTGGAAGATAACATGAGGAGACTTGTTCTGTTATTTTTGCCCTTTGTTTGGCATGCATTGCACAGTAAACGTATTGATTGGCATAGGAAGAGAGAGAAAAAAAATCAATAGCTTTTACATGAATGCACGACAAGCAGTATCTGCCCTGTTCTATAATCAGACCTGAAGAATCTTCTCATGAGTTCTTGGATGTCATCCACAGACAGGTGAGGTCAAGCCTGTGATCATAACCCAAACATGTAGAGAAAAGTGAGGTGTTAGCCACCAACTATTCGGCTCTGTATTAAACAGCAGGTTTCAATGCAGACTGTTTCTTGTTAGAATTGGGGGTGTCTTACCACAATCAAACGTGAGGTTGTGCTATTATCTTATTCCAATGCAGACAGCTATATGAATAAAAATAAAACATTTAAAGCAGATTTCTATATGCATATTCTGTATGTACAGTATATGTCGGCGTGTAGTAATCTGTGAGCAGGAAGCCATTGATTTAAAAGACAGACCCAAGGTTGACAGAGGCAAGTTAGTTAGGAAGAATGATAAATGAGAGGTTAATGGCTCAAGGACGCCAGGGGAGGGTGTCTGGTTTTTGTCCTCTAGGTCATATGAACAGTTCAACTGAATAATGACATAGCACATAACTATAGCATAGCCATTTTGTAGAATTTTTTTGAGTAATCAGTAACACTTATTTTCAAGGTGTCCTCGTTGCTGTGTAATTACAGAAATTGGTACCGAGTAATATTAATTAACATGTACTATAGGAATGGGGTTAAGATGAGGGTTTGGGTTTAGGGTCAGTTTCCTATAATTCTGCATAATTCACTGTTATTAATAGAGTAAATACATCTAACGTGTAACACAGACGCTTGTAAAATAAAGTATTACCAAAAATGTCTTGAGAGACTGTATATGAAATATTAACCTCTGGGAGAGACTCTTGTCCTGCAGTTAGAGGTTACTGTATGTTTTCTCTTCTGATGATATACTCTGCAAATTCAGGGAATGTTCTAGACTTTCTAGACTTTTTGGAGCTTGACATTCCAAAATGAGTTTATACAAATATCCTGAAATGAAAACAGTGTATGAATCCATTTTGACATCTAGTGAAATTTGTTGTCACTGTGCCTGTTATTCTTTCAGACTGCCAAAAATGACACATTTAGGGAATGTTGAATGTAGAAGAGGAGACCGCTGAGTAAACTGAACTCAACCTATAATTTATGTCCTGAATAACCAGCCGGTCTATATTTTGTGATAATGACTGCACATTATCCTGCATATTAAGCAGCAACTTACCAGTTAAATAAATGCATGTGGAATGTGAACAGAATGGAAGTATGACACTGTAGATCGTAAATGTACTTTCCATGAGGACAACTCATGGAAAGGCAATTTAGTTTTTTGCCAGTAAATGTTTGTAGCGTTATGGATTTTGAGTGTTATGAGTGTATGTTAAAAAAAAAAAAAAAAAAATATGTTTGAGAACTATTGGAAAGTCATGGAAATAGAAATAGATATTATTTAAATCAATCTTTACTCACTCTGATTGTTGAGATATCTGTATTTCAATCTCAAATATATAAAATGGGGCATATCAGATACTCCAATGTCCTAATGTAAAACAGTGGAACATGTACGACAGTATCGTTCCATCAGCTCAGCACAGAGAATGTAAATGAGATGTTCGTTCTCAGACACAACTCATGTTAAGCCACTGCAGACTGAAAAGCCATGCTGTTGAATACAACTTCATTATTCCCGGAGCACTAGAATCTCATTACAGTACAACTGCTCATGTATATTTGTTAGGGTTTACATTTAAAATAGAAATAATTAGCATATTATTTCATTTTACCAGTCTAATTTAAAGCAACAATCAAGATTGTAATATGTTCACTTCAAATTACACCACACAATTCAGTTTCGAGTCAAATGTACCTCACACTGACCCATTATTTAGAAAGAGAGAGACTTATTATTATTAAATAATCCATATTTTTTGTCATCTTTGACCGTTATGTGATTTTACACATACCTAATAACAACCCGCTGGTGTTGCTGGGTGTTTTTATAGTGAAGATGCATACAGACAACTGCACCATATAAAACAAATTACACTTATTCTTGAGACATGGGAAACACACAATGGCCCATAACTTTCCCTGCCAGTAATATCAATATTCCTAACGTGATTCAAACTGAAAAGAAATTGTTTGAGATTTTTAGAGAATTTCTCACACTTTAAGCAGTTCCTATTAACAGAAAGTCACGCTAATAAACACTAACATAAAGATAAATTATCACACATAATGATAGATTAAACTTAAGTATCCCACTTCTTGCTTTATTGACCCTACTGTACTTCTGATGAATGCATCTTAAGCCAAGATATTGTACAGTTTGTTTTCTGCAAAACACTTCTGGACAACTGAACATCCTTCTTTGTTTTTCTAGGACCAAACCGAAGCCCGAGGCATTGCTGGTTTTGAGATGGCCGATGTCACTGCTCCCTTCCAAAACACTAAAATACTCTGCTGTGATTCATAGATGGCATAATTTGTGAGTGTCTGTGAGCAATGTCAAGACAAGGACAAGAGGGCAGGTCGCACTCATCCACCACCAAAGGGAACACACTCATCTCAAAGCACTCATGAAGCAAAATTACCCACAGGTACCAATAAACCACACACCAAAACCAACACACACTGATTTCATTGGAAGCTGGCTGCATTCATCCACACTCAGTTCTTGGTTTATGCACTGAAAAAAAAAAGGTATTGGTTACTGTTGTAACCTCCATTCCCTGATGGAGGGAACGAGATGTGGTGTCAATGACTGACACTAGGGGTCGTACTTGGGAGCCTCTGATATTTTGAGAAAAGGTCAATGAAAATTGCAACCCAGTCTCATAGGAAAGATGTACCTGTGGGAACGTTTTCGCAAGTTGCCAAAATACGTACCAACGCGTACATATCACTGCAGTTTCCAACAGAAATGAACGCTAGAGGCAGTAAAACGGCAAGTGCTTTTTTAATCGTTTTCATTGGCTACACAGTTACGATTACTGGGTCAGATTATGGATTAATAAAGACTCGTTTTCACGTCTCCTTGCACAATATTATGTTATGACTTCAAAACGCTTTTTTTTACCAAAGCGCACGATTTGTAAACGAATATATTTTGGACTTCGCATCGCTTAACCAGCTCCATATGTTTCGCTTTTCTGACATAACAAGCTTGCTCGGTAGCTCAGCTGATCTGGAGTTGGACTTAAGATGAGGAGGCCCTGGGTACGAATCCCGTGAAAGGCGAGTCAAGGTAAAAGAGCTCGATGAGAGATCTAAATAATCTAAAACAGCTTGATTACGGATGCTATTTATGTCACATTTGCTTTTGTTAACACTATCGGGAAGGTTTAGGTGTAGTAGTGTTGGTGGTACGTTATTTTAAAACACAATGGAGTGCAAATGTCAAATCAGAACCGCGGTGATTCGTATAAAAACCAACGTCATAAAAACGTACCATATTCACGTTTATCTGTTCCGGCAAAAAAAAATGAACACGCTTTTAGAGCCACTCAGTGGACATTTCACATCGAAACTGCAGCGATATGTACATATTGTTACGTATTTTGCAATTCGAGAAAATGTTTCCACGGGTACGTTTTTCTAATGA
The DNA here is from genome assembly GCA_037950675.1 of Hypophthalmichthys molitrix. Lineage (NCBI taxonomy): Eukaryota > Metazoa > Chordata > Actinopteri > Cypriniformes > Xenocyprididae > Hypophthalmichthys > Hypophthalmichthys molitrix. The sequence goes on from CM075508.1 coordinate 643,413, forward strand.
GACTGGGTTGGAAAATTGGCGAGTGGAATTTGCATGCACCACTCCACCGGATATATGGGTATAAAAGGAGCCAACATGCATCCACTCATTCAGGGTTGGGCTGAGGATCCAAGACAGCGTCCCAGCCATTTCAGCGGGCAGTTTAGCGTTGTGGCAGGAGGGACACCATTTCTCGTTCCCTTCATCTGGGAATAGAGGTAACAACAGTAACCGAGACGTTCCCTATCTGTCAGTCACTTCAACATGGTGTCGATGACTGACACTAGTGGTCCCCTGGGTAAAACACCACAGCAGCTGAACCATGTGATGAGATTTTGACAGTACAGATGTCGACAAGCCTCCACGTGCCAGTTAACAAACACACTCACAACATCACAACCTGCCCAACATCCCACTTAAGCTGCGTAGTCCTTCATACCATGCAGGGACAGAGAGGACAGTACTTACCATGGGAATAGGTTGCTTCAGCCAGTCTTTTGACCTTTTCTCTTTTTTTCTTTTTCTTTTTTTTTTTTTAATTCACAGCTGTGCTGACCTGAGGAAGTCATATGAAGAAAATTTTGTATAGGCTTATATTTTTAACGACAGTACCGGTCAAAAAATTTGACACATTACAATTTTTAATGTTTTTGAAAGAAGTCTCATGCTTATCAAGCCTGCATATATTTGATCAAAAATACAGAAAAAAACTGTGAAATACTGTGAAATATTATTACAATTTAAAATAATGGTTTTCTATTTTAATATACTTTAAAATATAATTTATTTCTGTGATGCGAAGCTTTCATCATTCCTTGCTAACTTCATTGATGTGGTTCTATATGGGCTATTTTACAGTAAACTTCATAATTTGTCCAAAACAGGTCAAAAGAAATGTTGTCTAAAATATGCCCCAGGAGCCTCTGAAATTTTTCATTGGAATGTCTTCAAGGAGTTCAGCACTGACTGAATGTGCTCCTTCATAAGTCCATCCCGAGAAAAGAGAACACTGGGGAGAGCTTGCTTTTTCCCAGTTGACCTGAAGCCCCAAACGGCTGAGGTTCAAACCAATCATGTTGGCGAATGCATGTCAAAATGCATTTCTGCATTAACATCTTGAACTGGAGCTTGTGCAGGGCCTGATTCACAGGTCTAAGATTGGTCACAACCCACTGCCTTTGGCACGATGAAGTAGGGGGTGAAGTTCATCTCGACTAGAGGGACAGGCTCTATTGCGTCCTTTGCCAATTTCCACACACAGGACAGGGGTGTCTTTGCCTACCACTGAGGTAAAAAGAATGCCGTTGAACCTGGGCAGGTGTCTGGTGAACAGAATCACATAGTCTGACTTGATGAGTCAGCATGATAGGCTGGGAAGCGCTAACCAGGCCTTCAAACTCCACCCGAGTGGAACTAGAGGAACAATCAATTTTGACGTACATGCAGCGGGCCGGCGAAGCAGAGCATTGGCTGCCATGTCAGGAAGTGACGCATCCCAATCCTGTTGCGGTGAGTATACTAAAACATTTACCTTGCTTCTTAAGCCCCAACAAGAACTGGTCTGTGACAGGTGAGGAAGCTGTGCATCCCAAAAACGAAAATTAAACAAAGGATTCTCCACCCGGTCCTCCACCAGGGGAAGGAGCAGTGCGTTCACTACCTCCTGGGAAAGAGCAGCTCCTTTCATCTCTGCGTCACCCATCTCAGGGACGCTTTGAAGCCTTCTTCAAGTGCTTGGTGCTTGCCTGATGAATGGGCTGTGTACCCTTCCTCTGGGTGGCTCAATGCTGCGGCTGGGCTGAAGGACACAGGTGGTCACCTTCGGCGATGAGCAGACAGGGTGCAGAGCCTCGCCGTCCTGAAGGTGGCAGAGTACCTGATAGATCTGCAGGATGGCCATGCCATGCAAGGCGGAAGCAGCCTGTCCAGTGGCACTGTAAAGGCCCTGGACGGAAGTCTGGAATGATTATGCCAGGTGACGGCGCTTTGCGGGCATAAATAGCACGCTCCACCTGAGGAAACTCCATGTACCGCCCTGACTGCCCCACCACCAAAGGTAGTGAGGATAGAAGAGCCTACAAAGCAGGGCCAGGCAGTAAAAGGTGCCCTCCATGACTTCGCCAGCTTTTCATGCACTTCCGGAAAGAAGGGCACTGGGGCCAGGCATGGCTGTGAGTCAAGCTCTGAGCCCAGATACCAATCATCCAACCGCGAACGCTCGGGACAGGGTGGAGGATTCCACACAAGCTCAATGCTTGCGGCGGCCCAGGCAAGCATGGCTGCCAACTCAGAATCGAATTTGAGCTGGGCTACCGCACCCGAAAGTGGGAGTCCAGCCGATTCCTCAGCATCGGAAGTCATTAGCCCATCCCCCAATGCTGTGATTGACAATTAATTATCATCTAAAGACCCAAATGAAATCTCAGCAGCATCATTTGATGCAATGTCAATATCAAAAATGTCGAAATTAAAAATGTCAAACTATAAAAAGATGCTCTATCTGTGCTTGCTCTTTTAGAGGAAGTATGCTCTTTCAGATCGCTGAAACGCCCAGGGGAAGCTCTCTCTGCACTTATTTGTGTGAGGCATGTAGAGAGTGTGTTGTTCTGCGCCGTAATACCAGATGAAATGGAAATTAGCTTGTGTATAGAAGACACTTCGCTCGGCTCCAAAGAACAACTCTGAATGAGTGGATGCACACCGGCTGAGTGGAGCATGCAATTTCCACTTGCCATATATATTCATTGGCCTTAAAATATCAGTTGACCACTAGTGTCAGTCATTGACACCACGTCAAAGTGACTTACAGATAGGGAATGATACTTTGGACCATATTTAACAAAAAAAAAAAAAAAAAATACTCTCATTTATGGCCAAATGAATTAGTTTGATTCAAACATTACATTTTTATTTAATTTTAATCCAAAATATTTCTTTTCACAAAGGCAAAAACATATAACAAAAGATTGTTATAAAGACCATAAACCATACTTAATCAATATATTTTCTTTAGACACCAACCAAAATGTTACTAAATATTAGGTCTAAATATTACGGAGCCCCGCACATGACATGCAAGAAGAAAAGTTAAATCTTGCGCACGTTTTACTAATTCGTTCCCTCGATTTACTAAATCATGCGCACGACTTACTAATTAATTAATTTAATTTATAAATCATGCGCATGATTTATAAATCGAGGGAACAAAATAGTAAATCGTGTGCATGAATTAGCCTATTTTTTTCCTGCATGCATTATTATTTTCACCATAAAAATAAATAAATAAATAAATCAGCTATAATATATATATTTTTTTAACTTAAGATAAAAAGTATGTCCTGTGTATATATACCTCCTGTTTATTTCAGTTCTTAGTCTGATATTGTCACTGTTAAGGTTGGTTTGCGTTTCTCTTGCATTCCAGAGTTTTTGGTTTTGTTTAGTAAAATCTCTCCATTGCCTGCAACAACCTGTGATAAAATGTCAGGGTCGTTTCACTTTTTTTCAGTGTACACTAAATCAATGAGACCTCCCTCCTATGGTGTCTTGCTAAATAATGGACCACATACTGGCATCCATGTGTGGCCAAAACATGTATCACAAAGCTGAAGCGCCTATCTGCAGGTTTACATGTGTTCTACTGACCAGACAGCTTCTCTGCACACTTCATAAATCACATTAAGACAGTGAACGATTGGATTCACCGGCACATTTCCCAGGCCCATCCTGATCGATAACAACAATTTCATCTGTTCTCTTGATACATTTAATTCATACTTCAGTTTGTTCCCTTGCTATCTCTGCCTTGTTTTTTGTAATATGGGTTCTTAATGGAATGCCAAGAGGCAACAGAAGAAGGTTTTTCAGTAAAACATTCCTGGAATCAATGGAATCCTGGAAGGTCCCTCAAAGACACAAACGGCCAGGTGAAGAATGATTCCTTGTTCATGCAGTGTCACATGATTTTCATTCTGTTTCAGTGTTTTTGCGGATATGCATGTGCACAGGACATTATGTCAGCAGATATCGTCCTTGACATTTTGGCTCTATTTTAAACCCTAGTGAGCTGTGCTACACTGTCTACATACCCTTGTGAAAAAGAAGTACACTTAATTGTATTGAATGTGCACTTCTAATCTTAAAAGTATATTTAAAAAAAAAAAAAAAAAAAAAAAAAAAATTTATATATAAAAATAACACAAAAAATTTTATATATATATACTTAAAGAAAGTGTACTTAAAGAAAGCACACTTTCATAAATATATTTCCTTAAGTACTTTTAAAACTTTGTAATTATGTCAAATTAAAGGTTTTACTTTAAAGTATATTTTAAATCATTGTTTTAATAAGCTTTTGTCGTGCTTTAAAAAAGTACACTTATTTTGACATTTACTTGATCACCTGATTCGATCATTTTAACTTCAGTTTGTTATTTGATGTTACATTTAAAGGGGAAAACATTTTTTTGATCCTGAGACTTCCACAGAAGATGTAATTTTTTTAAAAATATTTAGACCACTTCTGTTATTGATTGCTCAGGATGTGAAGAGAGTTTCAACCAGAATAACAAAAAGTGATAATGAAAAAATGTGCCTACCCTACCCCTTTAATGTATATTTTAGTTTACCTTTAATGTTTGTCAGTACATTCAACAGTACACTTTAACCATATTTCAAAGTCTATAAAAATGTGTACTGAAGTCCTACTAAAGTGGGTCAAAAAACACTCTAAAATTTAGCTAACTGCACTGAATATACATTTAAACTACAATACATTTTCATGTAATTGCAAATAACGTAATTAAGTGCCTGAAAACAACCTTCATTTCTACCTTTAGTATATTATTGCCTTAGTGCTCTTTTTAAAAGTTTGCTAAACTGCACTTCCTTTCACAAGGGTAGGCAGTTGTACACATCGACAGTGATTTGATGTGACAAAGTGACAGGACAAACTGGCAAAAAACGCTGTCATAGACAGGCTCTTCATCTGTGTTTGGAGCAGAGCCTTAGTGAATCATCACGCAGCCTTTCTTATGTCCCACATGCTCTCCAGTGACAATCAAAGATTTCTGTACGTGTGTGCCAGCCAGTATGATGTATCTGAGCAATGTTCAGTATATGGGGTGAAGATGCTAATCTATGTTTATTGGTACTATTTTCATGTTTCTGGAGATTTATAGATTGAAAGAGGGAAAAAAAACATCCAAAAATAAAAATTCTCATCATTTACTCAAGTCATTAATTTCTAAAGCACTTTATACAATATAGATTGCATAAAGCTTCACATAAATAAACAGGAAAAGAACAGTTGCAAAATTCATCAAGTAATTGATTTCAGCGATAAAGCAGCTTTACAGAAGACAATAGTGTCATTATTCAGCTCAGTTTAGCTCAATGTTGATTCAATTCAGCTCAATGACAGTGTCAATGTTGCAGATGTGATCCATCACTGTATGAAACTAATTTGATTCAGCTATAAAGCAGCTCTACAGAAGACAATAGTGTCACTTTTCAGCTCAATGTTAATTAACTTCGTTCAATAGCTGTCAATTATGAATCTACAGAAGTTCATTTTCCAGCTCAATTAATTTAGTCACCATATGTTTTTCAAAAAAACTGTATAATTTTTATTTTACCTTCGAGCATAAAATATGTTATTTTGCACAATGTCCAAGCTGCTCTATTTATGAGACCAAAGAGCAATCAATGAGTGAAATGATCAGTGGCCCGTTGCAAAAACGTACGTCTCTCTGGTCTGATTTTCAGGTTTTGGAGTCTCTTCTAATGAGCTGCTGAGCTGAATCAGGTGTATTTAATGAGGGATACATTCAAAATGTGCAGTGCTGAAGGAACTCCAAGAACAGGGTTGGAAATAGACCACGGAAACAGACAAACAGTTCAATGAATTCTCCTGACCCAAAGTCTGTTAAACCCTCTGATGCAGCTTAATTGGATTTGTAACAAGAACCAGATTAATTAGATTAGTAACAAAAAAAGTATTTTAGCCACGAATTGAGTTTTCCTGCTAATCTGTTTAAACAAATTACAGCAGTTTATGATGCATCAGCAGTATTAAGCCCAGAGGTTTAATCACTGTGCTGTTGTTGAGATCTGCAGATCTGTATTAAGATGTAGATCACCATCTGCACGTGCATCATGTCTCTGTTCATTTCGTCATTTCACCAAAAGTCAATCGCTGGCAAATGGGGGTACCATTTAGACCCTTGCGTTCATATTCTGGGCTCATCTGCTCGTCTGTATTATACTGTTTATACTGAATTTGGTCTTTTAATACTACTGTTTTGGTACATTAAAGCAGTTTAAGTGTTTTTCATGTTAAACGTTTTAGAATGTCCTGCTGTTTTAGTGATTGAAATGCTGCAGCAGGAGACCAAAACTTGTATTTCATTAACATATTTTTGTTTTTCTTCTTTTGAGAAGAGATCTAAATATTCGTGGATTGAAACAGATCTGTCAGGCCTGTGCTGCAGTTCTATGGACGTTTTGCCCTTCAGGTCTCTGCGGCAGTCACATGACTATGAATAGTAAGCCAAATGTTGACATCTTGTCAGTGACATCAGTCCTAACGCCTACTGTTGCTGTAGTCATGCGCTGAGGAAGAGATTTTGAATAGTTTGGGCCAAAAATGACAATGAGAATTTTCAAACTCCACTTCATCTTAGTTTTAGCAAATACATTATAAGCCACCATACAGTTTAGCAGCTTTCACTAAAAGTCTCGCTGGGATGTATAGTAACAGCTGATTGTTTGACATTGTCAGGTGAGGAATGAATAAGTCAAGAATCTATAAGAGAAGGTAAATGTCAGGAGAAAAAAAAAAAAAAACACTTTGTTCCAGTGAAATGCAGCAGAAACCTGATCTCAGTTTCCGACCAGGTTATGGGTTCAAGCCTTAAGTGAGCGATCAATCAGCCCCTCATGGCCACTGCCCGGGACAGACGCACCAACATGAGCAGAGATATAATATACACTCCAGGGTAATAGAGACACAAACTGAAGACGATATAACAGAGGTCAGGGACTCACTGGATATTTCTCTCTTTTATGGAAGATACATAGGAAATAAAGACTGCAACACTTATTCTGAGGCTAAGTCCCCTATTAACAACCTTTAATGGTATTGATGTTCATTATTGGTCCTGTTGACCGTGTTCAAAGGACAAATTCCAAGCAGCTTGTGCAGCTACAGCTCACTGACAGAAGAAGAAAAATAAGACTGTTTCGGCTGTAAACTGCTTTCTGCTGAGATAAAAATGGGACTCCTGAGTCCTTAAAGATACACTGTGCCCAAGGACTAATGGCACAAAGATGGGTTTAAAATAGCATTGTTGGCTTTAAAAAGAAACAATGTTTTGTCTGATTCAGCACTTCATGGGAGGTTCCCACTCCACCTTAGGGCTTAACAGAGATTTCTCTGTCAGTATCTTTACTGGCATGGTAAAAGGCTTTACATTAGCAATGCATTGGTCACATTAAATAACAGACATACACATTTAACCCTTGTGCAACCTAATGGACATTTTTGTCAGTTTTTTTTTTTTATTATTATTGTTTTGGCACAGGTGTGTATTTTTATTGGAATTTTACTATTTCACCCCCATTTCCTTTAATAAATCTATTTTACACTAGTAACACAAAATAGTTCCTCTCTGGACCTTAAAGGGTTAGTTCACCCAAAAATAAATAATCTGTCATTAATTCCTCTCCCTCATGTCGTTCCACACCCGTAAGACCTTTGTTCATCTTCAGAACACAAATTAAGGTATTTTTGATGAAATCCGATGGCTCAGTGAGGCCTCCATTGACAGCAAGATAAATAACACTTTCAGATGCCCAGAAAGCTATTAAAGACATATTTAAAACAGTTGATGTGACTACAGCGGTTCAACCTTAATGTTATGAAGTGACGAAAATACTTTTGTGCACCAAAATAACAACTTTATTCAACAATATCTAGTGATGGGCGATTTCAAAACACTGCTTCATGAAGCTTCGAATCTTGCAGATCTTTTGTTTCAGTGGTTTGGAGTGTGTATCAAACTGCCAAAGTCACGCCCCCCAGTGGTGAACCATTGACATTTCGAAACACTTATGACATAACGAAGCCTCGTTTACTGAAATCACGTGACTTTGGCAGTTTGATACACGCTCCGAACCACTGATTCGAAACAACAGATTCATAAAGCTTCAAAGGACAAAAATGTCCCCATTGAAACCCATGCAATTAATCCCAGGGCCATTTAACTATAAAATGATGCAATCTCTGTTAATAGGCTTTCATTTTGTTGGCAAAGCTTCAAAATTTAAAATTGTACTATTTTTTACCAAATGGTGCCATATTCTCAAGTTTGGCCTATAAAGCAAATACTCACTTTAATTCTTGTTTTCTGCTTCTGCATATTATAGAGCCAGTTTGATAAATTATGTAGCTATAATTGTCTGGGTGTGTTGGTATAGATGTCAGAGTTTGATTTGTATTTGTGTACTAAAAAAATTGTGTGTGTGTAATATTTGAGAGAGAAAAACTTTACTGCAAATCACAAATCCAACCACTGTGTGTACCAGTGGAGAATTTGAGAAGAAAAATAGATACTTTTAAGAGTGTAGCAAAAGTTTTTTTTTTTTTTTTTTTCAAGGTTAGTTATAGGGTGGGTCAAGCTTTGGTTTTTGTTTATTATTTTGGCCTTGTCTGCTCCTGAAGATTGAAAGTTTGCCCTACTTTCAACAATAAATGACCAGTTTCTCGTCAGCATCAGTGTTGCTAACTATTTTCAATGAAAAGTAGCTAAAGCCTGATCAAAAAGTCACTAAATGTCGCTAGATGACGTAACTGTAGGCAGTTATGTGTTTTCTCTCCTAATCCACGCTCACATACTGTAATTTTAATATAATATATAGCCAAATGTCCAATAAAGCTGTTCTCATTTACATGTTTTCTGTCAGACAACAGAACAAGTATGATATACAGTCAAGCCAAAAATTATTCAGACGCTAGATAACATTTTTAATATTTTTTTACTAGTGGGTGCAAGACTTCCAGTAAAATTGATAAAAATGTGTTATTATCTGTTGCATCCTCACCCTAGATGGGTTTTAACTAGAGGTGGGACGGTTCAGATTTCTCACGGTTCGGTTTGTGTCACGGTTTTAGGGTCACGGTTTCGGTACAGTTCGATATGTGCTATGTTCAGCAAAACATAGGACAATTGTCAAATAAAGATAAAGAAAAAAACAAGAAACAGCACAAATAAATACATGAGAGCTAAGATACAAATAAAATAAACAATGCTTTACAGGTTTTTCAGGTATCTAACAGCTTTCAGGTACAGAAATTGAATGAAGTAATCAAATATAAAATAGCACTGCATATAAACTTCTTTGAATAATTAAATAAAGATGAAACATTATTGAAGTTACAAAAGCTATTCAGTCAAGAGTGATTTCTTCGTGCTTTGTCGTTCGATTAACATTAAAACACAGAGAGCAGGAATATTAGACTGCTGTCCCTTTAAGATACTGACACACATGCGCTATCTGTCTCGTTTTTCTCTTAAGACATAACCTACTATGTTTCTTAGGATACTCGCTAAGATGGGCATGTTGACATAATTTTTGTGTGAATTTGTCCGTTTAGGTGCAAGACTTGAAAGAGAATTTGCGCTAGAGTATTTGCGCGCTGTGACGCGGCTCTCCATGAGCGCGCGCGCACACACACAAATCTCCTCACAGCGCGCGCGAGTTCTCTTTCGCGTCTCACGGATGAATTTTTAAATTGGCAAAGTTTAAATGAGTTTAGTTAACACAGATAGCACGCCCGCGCGCTATCAACACCGGGTGATGGCGGCGTAAATGACTGTTCATAGAGCTTTTGGCACGTTATTGAACATTTGTTTACAACGAGTGACTGTTTTGTCCATGTTCTTTTGATCATCGCTGTTGTAACATATTAGGAAACTAGAATGCATATCCATCGACTGAAACATACATTAGCCGAATCCGTCTGTCTGTTTTGCACGTTGTTTTCAACAAACCATATTATAGATGCGTCGTCAGATTTGGGACGAACCGCGGTGCAAGCGCGTGCCGAACCGTGGGAGGAGAACCGAACGGTTAGATTTTTTACAGCGAACCGTCCCACCCATTATCGACAGCATCTTATTGCTGAATGAGATACAAGAAAAAACAGTCCCATCAGTTTTAAACTCTTATTGCTTGGACTGTTGCGGTGTGTTGCATGGACAGCAGTGTAATGAGCTGAAGCAGTTCAGTGTGTGACTGTGAGTGTTGACTTTGAGACAATGTCTCTCTCTGTACACCTTCTCCTCTCACTTAGGCTTTGATTGATCGGATCCAGAGTTTCCTCCAAAGCCACCGATACTCTCAAGGTCTGCCCATCACGCCAGCTGGCTCTATCGATTTCCATCAGTGATGAGCAACCATTAGCATCATGGAAAATGCCGAACAAAGAAGCCCTTTTTACAAATCTGCAGTAGGCCGATTAACAGACATGTACTTCAACACGGATGTGTTCTTTCATGGAAGTCTTTAAAAATTCATGCAGGAACAGAACAAGGCATATATTTCAAGATGAACATGGTTTTGAGTTTCATAGAAATTCAACAGAAGTCATATGAATTTTCATAGAAATTCAGCAAATCATAACCTTTTGCCTTACCCTTGTGGAAAAGAACACTAGAATACTTTTAAAAAGAGTACTTATTTTGGAAATAATTTACTTTAAAATAATATCTTTAAGTGAGAACTGCATATTTTTTCAGACACTTAATTGCATGTTATTTAATACATCATACTGTATTATAGTTTAAATTTATATTAAATGCAAATAGTTGAACTTAAGAGTGCTTTTTTGACCCACTTAGAGTAAGTAAACAGGACTCAAGTACATCTTTATAAGTAATTTCATAATTACTTTTATTGTCTTTGAAATATGGTTAAAGTGTACTGCCGAATGTACTTGTCACAGGTTCAGTCACCACACCAATCACACCATCAACACCAGACCCACCCACTCGTTCACAATCACCAGAATACTGATCACCTGCACCTCATCACCAGTCACGCTTTATAAGCTCACCGTTCCTTCACTTCCACGTCTGGTCTCGTTCTTGTCAAGACAATATAGACTCACCTGGAGTACTTACCTGCTGTCCTGTTCCTGTTCCTGTTCCTGTTCCCGCTCCCGCATCTGCCTTCGTCTTCAGCCTGTTCCACCGTTCATCTGCTCAACTGGTCTTCTAGTTACCTGCAACTCTCCTGCAACAAACAAAGACATTCATTACCTTCAGCTTAGTTCAACTAAAGTAACCTGTGACTGTTTGACTCATCTGCACTGTACTGTTGACTCCGTCATACCTGCAACCTGTGTAAATAAAGTTTTACTTGCCTCATCTGCCTTTGTCTGTCTGACAGTACTGACATTTATGGTAAACAAAAATATACTTTGCTATACATAAGTTTAAGGCAATGTTTGATCAACAGGTAAGTATGTTGAACCAAAACATTTAAAGAGAAGTCATTTCTTGACAATTAAAAGTGTTATATAGCCCACTGAATCATTCTCAGACTTAATGCTGACAATAATGGAAGCACTTGGGAGAGAACTGTCAGGAGACTTACTTCTTAGCACAAAAGAGGACAGTGTACAAGAGGATTACCAAATCATTGTTTTAAGTGTGACAGTATAACAAAAGTAACACAGAAATTCAAAAACAATGGACTTGTGACAAGGCCCCTGAAATAATCAGGCCTTCATTTTAAGCTTTCATTTAGTGATGAGGGATTTTTTGCTGGACAAAGAGCAGGAGAAATACCAAGCGAGTGTCTCAGAGCCAGCAAAAGCTATGAAAAGAGTGACTGTTTATCTCACAGAGTAAGATGCAGCCTGCAGAAATGACATGCTTGGTTGTTGTTCTCACTGGAACTGCCTACTGTAGCCAAAGCACAATAAAGTCAGTTAAAAAGCCCATATTTACAAAATATAGATTCTGGGAATCAATACTCTGGTGTTGCTAGAGGAGGAGTACAGTGAGAAGTGCCTGGTTCCCACAGTAAAGTTCAGTGGTAGTAAAGCTCTTATATAGGGATGTATGAGTGCTGAAGGTGTGAGGGAGTTGTGCTTTATTAATGCAGTCATGAATTCCCACACCACTGTGTAATTTAATACACAAACTTGAAACAGAAGATGTTACCCTTTCCTCATTCCCTGCTTTGTTGGGCATTTTTTCAACATGACAATGAGGATATGCATTCTCCCAAGGTGAAAAACCTTCAGTGGACATGTATTTCACTCAGTCTTGACACTCTTGAGCACCTGTGGGGGATTCTGTAGAGACGAGTTGAGCAACACTCCTCATTAAAGATCAGGGCATTTAAGGAGCTCATCATCCAGGAGTTAAACAGGACAGATGTGACAGTTTGTCATGAACTTGTACACTCCGTGCCAAGAAGGGTCTGTAGGAACCCCCCATCAGCCCAAAAACTGAATCTGATGGCCTGGGCGAAGGGTTCAACGCGTGTATGCCTTTTCAGCGCCTCTGTGAAGTTCACTTAATTTTACTCGTTTAATCTGACTCCAATTTCAAATGATTATTACTCTTAGGTTGTGTTTCCAATTAGAAATGAATCATTGGTTATGTATTAATTTAGATTTTTGATTATTCTGGGTGTCCCATACTTTCAATTATTCGTTCATCAGGAACCCGATGCCGCACAGAGACACTCGCCCCGGATTTGCGGTAAACTCACGGACATAAACTCGCCAGTCTGATCTTCGTCAGAGGGTGTAATGAGTTAGCTAATACCTTTAGTCGGTTGCCTACTGCTCACTCGAACAAAAGTGTATTTTAATTTAGCCACTTCCATACAACTTGCTAAATCAGTGGTAAACAGAAATCAGAAGGTCTTCAGATGAAGTGCCTACTGCTCCTTCATTCATGCGCCTTCAGTTTGTTCTACCCTGGACACAGATTTACGGTAGCATTAGCCTCCCATAATTTACTGGTAATAATGATTTCAGGAGAATCCAGAGTAAATCAAATATAGCATTTTATTTGTCAAGTAAAAATGTATCATGCCAATTACACAGTTAGACAATTAGAAGCCAATTCAGAAATAATAAATTCACAACATCATTTGCTCAAAGAGTAAGAAATGCACATACACACAGTGGTGAATTAGTGTTTTTAAGACACTTCCCCATCACTGCATGGGGGTTTCTGACTACAGAAGATCCCACATGACTGCTTTGCACTTTACCTTAAATACCCAGACCAGAACAAAGGATTGTAGATATTTACTACACCAACACCTGTTTTGGCGGGAGAGTAGGTTATCAGATCTCTTGAAGAGACAAAAGGAGGACAGAATTCTCCTTAGTTTTCAATCTTCCTCATAATACCAGTGACTGCTGTGAAATTGAGACCATTTTACCATCCTTGCATCCTGTAGATGTTGTGAGGGCAAGGCGTTGTCCTGTGCTATTTCTTTGAGATCTTCTCTCCAGATAAGTTTTATTGCTTTATTGCAGGGCACTTGATCTCAGTTTTGTCTTAGCAGGAAAATCAAGTCTTACAGGTCAGAGCAGTGTATTCAAAATTATGGAGGGCATACTAAGTACTAGAATATTATACATTTGTTGAATTAAATCTAGGGTGTACTCATTTCTGCAATCCTCAATTTAAACAAAATTGGCTAATTTACTTACTTTATGGCTATTAATGACATATATTTCTCAGGTTTTATTATGTATATGTTTAATACATTTTAGTTTTGCCATCTTTCCATGAATTGTATTAGTGATCATAAAGAAAATACATATTTAGTATTTGTTCAGAGGGGGTGTACTCATTTATGCTGTGCACTGTACACCTAGGATGGCTTGAGGGTGAGTAAATCATGGGGTACTTTTCATTTTTGGGTGAACTTTCTCTTTAACTATGATTTAACCATAAGGGGTTTGAACCAGCAACCTCGACTTGGTACTTGTATTTGTCCTGGGACTCTTTAACACCTCAACACAGTGGAGCTGTCTGCCAACAAGCAAGGTCATCGACTGACTTAACTGAATTGACAATAACCCAGCATTCAATGATCAAATTTGAAAACAGAATTAAACCAGCATCAATTGCCTTTGGCAAGCAGAAATGCCCAGTCATCCAAAATATCCTTCGACTGTGTCGCTTTCACAGCAGCACTGCCATCTATCAAGCCATCTGCATCACAGCGGTCAAAAGTGACCTGCAGATAACCAGGATTCTGGAAAGGTTCCAGATAGGACGTCTCCAGTGTATCCTTGAGTCTCCTGACAGGTTTGTACTGTATGTCTTCTGTACAAATCCTCTAGCAAGCCAAAATTAGGATCATAGGAGCTGAAAATGATGTGCGAGAACACAGAAAATAAGAGAGAGGTCTGTGGGGACTGATTCCAGTCTTCAGTGTCACATGATCCTTCAGAAATGTGCAGATTTGCTGCTCAAGAAACATTTCTGAAGAAAGAAAAATAAATAAAACTGCCTGGACTTTACCTGAAACTCACATTCAGTCTTTGCTTTACACTACACATGACCTGGACCGAACTGAAAGGTGCAGTTTTTGAAGGTGCCATCCATGTCAGATTTCATTGCTGATTTGAAATACGCTATCGAAATGTGAATCTATCGAGCAGCTCTTGTGATTTCAGTCTTTCTCAATTCAGTTAAACAGCAGCTGTGCTTGGATGACTGAAAATTGCTGCCCAAGTGCATTTATAAAATGGCCACAGAATGAACTGACATATCTTGAAAGGAACTTTGGTGTGGTGCAATGAATTGTAAGTTTTATCATTCCCATGTATTATTAAAATGTTTTGTTTAATAGCTTGCTTTTTGTTTTGGATACAACACAGCAAAATATTAACACACACTGTCTCACACACACACACTCAGAGCTGCTTTTCAGAGGCACACACACTCAGAGCTGCATTGCAGTGCTCCCTCAGACAGCCAAAAACAGACTTGACAAAGGCCCCGTCCCAGCAGCCCTTGTGATCTTCCTCAGAGTCTGCACTTTCGTGACGTAATGCCGCTTTGACAAAGACTCGGAGGAAAACCACGAGTGTTTAGGGTGCCATTTGGGACAGGGCCAAAGTCTAATTCAGGATTTGTGCATATAACTACTACTAACCTACTTCAGATGGCTACAGAGGGAACAGATAGAACTTCTCATTTTCATTCTTTCATTCATTTCTTTTGTATTTAGCAGTAATTAAGAATGTGGCGTGATAATTAGCTTCACTGGTTATTAAAGCTGGTGCCCTTGTCTTTTCTTCCCTATTGTGTGACATATATCAGAGTGAAACGGCTTCTTGATTTTGTCCGTGGGGAACTGACTGGATGGTTGTGGTTTCCTATTGGTGGATCTCATGTGATTGACAGGTTGCCCCACCCTCAACACAGTAAACACGTCATCAGAGAAAAGAAGAGATGCTGCAAGAGAGAGAAGACATTTTGATTCAAGATTATGAGGCACATAATTAAAAAAAAAAAAATGATGTGAACAGATTAATTATTTATAATAAATACTGCAATATTTCATAAAAAAAAAAAAAAAAAAAAAGAATTGTCTATTTGAAAGTCTGTAATATACACTCTTGGCTATACACTTTTTGATATGTCCTACCCTAACTTCCTCTTTCAGTACAGGACATACTGTATGCCAATGAAAAAAAAAAGTGGTCTTTTATTGTCCCATTTTCATTTAAAATCAAAAGTAATACAGAGCCAAAAAGCAACATTCCTAAAGATATCTTTCTTTAAGGGGGAAAAAGGCTTGGCACGTGCCATGAAACAAGTTTCAAATGAAAAAATGATCATGTTAATGGTCATATATCATTAATTCAGACAGACTAGAGGGTTAAGACTCACATGGGTGTGTTTTAACTCTTATATTGTCAAAAGCAGAGGGTAAGAACAGTTAAAGACATAAAAAAGTGCAGGAAAGCTGACTTGAAAATGATACTGCAGAGGCAAAATGAAACAGCTCAGCTCATTTCTGCACCCTGTGAACTTTTCTGTAGCCGCTGCCATGAGACGCTGCTGGACTCCATCGCTGGCCGCTTTGAAGCGCATGTGAAATCTGTTTCCTTGAACACGACTGCCCCTTGGTGGGGAAAAACAGAAGCACAGAGGAGAGAAAATGCTGAGAAACAAAAGCTTTTCTTGCTGCGCTGTAAGTCAACATAAATCAAAATTGACCCTTTTTATCACTTTCTTAATACATTCCTGGTCTTATTGTAAATTATTCATCTGTGCTCATTATTCCAAATAAAATGGTTTGACTTCATAATCCATCATCATAATGTAATAACTTGCTCCACCTCTGAAGTGAGCTATTAATCAGTGTGAGATATTAATTATTGTAACAGCCAGAACTCATCGTCAGTCAGTCATTGTTTTAGGCTACAGTTGTAGGTGTTGAAGCCTTGTTAAAGTCTTGTAAAGCTTCACACAGTAGGCTAATTTAAGATGGTTAATGTTGATGTGATAAAAGTTAAAGCAATAAAAGCAAATAACATAAAAAAAAAAAAATGTTAGCTTCTCTACACCATCAAATCAATTCACCATCAATAAAATTAAGTCATGTCCTTCATTTTTTCTTGCTTAATATCCTGTTGTACTCGGAAATATGTCACATCACAGAAGAAAGTCGTGATGTAACTGAAGTAGTGACAGATCTTTTCTTCCGTATTGTGATACGCATCCAAATGTGATGGATTATCGAAAAAGAAAACTTGCTTGTCCTTGTCCTTGTTACACAGGTTACATGTAGGTATAAATTATGCATAATTAAATGCAACTAACTCTAAACAAAACCTAATCCTAATCTCAACCCTATAGTAAGTACCCAAGAAAAGAAAAAAAAAAAAAAAGTAGGGCATGGATTTGGTAGCACTTTATTTTATAGTCCTGTTCCCCATGTTCATACTATGTACTTATTATAGTATTTGCAATAACTGGGTAATAACTATAGGTACTAACCCTGAACCTACCCCTAAACCTTAACCCATGTAGTTACCTTATATTACCCAGTACTTTCTTAGGAAAGTTCACTGTAAGTGAACATACTGTAAAATAAAATTTGCCTTGATCTTTTGACATATAAGAGGTCTTTGTACCATTAAACATCCTGCAAGTTTCAGAGCTTAAAACATCCTCCTGATTATAAATGAAGCAGCTTTTAATCACGCTCCAAAAACAGCTTGTTTAGATATTAGGGGACTCGTGACGTCACATGCGCAAATTCATCTGTAAATGACAATTTATTATACATTTAATATTATAATATAAATATAATATTTATTATAAAAAAATGATTTTGGATCATTTAAAAAAAAAAAAAAGACTGCAGCTTTAACATTATAAGTGAACCTCAAGGAACATATTAAAATAATAATAAAAAAGAAATGTCATGACACCTTTAAACATTACAGTCAATTTTTTTTTTTAAGTGAAAGATGTGCAAGGTTGAATCTATAATATGCATTTAGAAAATAGATAAGGCTGATTTTAAGGTTACAACAAAAGTATGACGTACATAGTGTATTTCCTTTTCCCAAAGTAAAAATGCTCAGTAAGGTTTAGTCCAAGGTCAAGTGCATCTGCGCTCGTGGACAGAGGAGCAGCGTAACAGCTTGATCACTGCGATCAATCATGTTTAAGAGCCAGTAGGGCTGATATACAGTGTGTCCACATGGACGTGCCTACAGGAATCTGTTACTCGCTAGCTAAAACACACATACAGCATCGGTACTCCACACCTGTCCCTGCGCTCTTCAGCAGAGTCACTGGAGAGAAGGAAGACACACAACAGCCATATTTATGCATCAAAACCCACAAACAAAAATGCTAAAGTGACATCCTGCATTTGCCTTCAAGGCAAGACACTACAGGCAAACCCTTTTTTTATACACTGGTCAATTTTGGCTTTGGCAACAATGGCTTTTTTTTTACAGCTAGTGGAAAGAAAACATCCAAAATACACATTTTGCACTTTATCAGAGTCTGTAGATTTAAATACACAATATCCACTTCACTTCACTTTGTTCTGGAATGTTATGCAGATTCACTCTAGATACGATTAGGTGATATTGATTAGTTCAAATCAGGGCTCTGAACCGGTTCAAGGAACGAAAAATAAATTGGAAACAAACTATTTTAACAGGAACATAAACAAAAAAATAAAATAAAATCAAGTTTAATTGTTCTGAACAGAAATGCTTATTTTAAATTGCAATTAACCGGTTAATGACGTTATTTTAACATTTTAATTTGGCAGTCAACCAATCGTGAGCCCAGCGCCAGTTTCTGTTTCAGTTTCGCTTTAAATGAATTTGTTATGGCTTGACGTTTATATAGCCTAGCTACTTATATTTTTCATTCTTGTTCTGTTCTGAATACTGTTAACATTAGAGGATTTGTTGTGGATTGAGGGGAACTAAAATAACCTAGTGTTTATAAACATTTCGCTTTATTTACCGGCAGGTTATTTTTCATTATTTCTGAATGTAATAATAAAATGCAATTTATACACAACTTATCTCTTTTTTCCTCTCAAAAACGCAATTTTATGTAGAATATTTTTTAACAGCAGCAAATAACTTGAAAAATTACTTTAATTACTTTACACCATTTAACTGACGGTTTTTCCTGTCCTTTAATACGTCTGGCCAAAATCTTGTGTCATAAAAGATGATGCTGTATTGGCTAGGACTAGAATATTATAATAATAATGTTAACTGGTATTTTTTTTTCTAATCAAACATTAATGTTACAAAATTGCATGAACAGAATTGTTAAAATACGTTTAAAAAATGTTACAGTATTTTTTGTTTTTAAGCGCTGGTTCAAATGTTTACCTATTCATTGTCTTGCCTTAAATAAGACATTTCTCCTAATCAATAATACAAATTGTAATGGAAAAAGAGTGCATGTTACCTTACCATATACAGCGAATAAAACATATTAGTTACAAACTTGAGTTCCAACCCTATCAAACACACCTGAAGCAGATAATCAAGGTCTTCAGGATCTCTTGAAAATCACAGGCTGTTGAAGAAGGTTGGAAATGAACTTGGCAGGACAGTGGGTCTCCAGGAGCAGGACTGAAGACCTCTGATTTAAAGGACAAAGCAGTAGCTAAGGATTGGCATACAGCCATCAAAATGCCATCCCATAATGCCTGAAACATCACTAATTTGGTTTTGTTTAGAGAAAGCTGAAATGTTTTTTTTTTCAGTCTGCTGATAAGAAAGACCGCTGAGTCATTTTATAATGCAAACTGAAGCACTGAAGGACTGACTGATGCCATTGCTCAGATGTTTAAAGCAGGACGTATACAGCAGCAAAATAAAAGTTCATTTTTTCCCAAAACAGGCCACATCTAAGCAGTTTTTCCCTCCAGCTCTACAGATCACTGCATCATCCTGCCCTCTTCTCTCTCACACACACACAGAGAGAGAGAGTATGTTTGCAGTGGACCGACAGCAGTGGTGTGTGTGTGTGTACATTGGATTAATGATTACTCCAGCGCAGCTGACATTGCACTCAACAGGAAGCCAAAGGCATGAGCAGATTCTGAGCCAGATATAGAGATGGCAGCTGCTCACCGCTGCGTCACATCTCACATCTCCCAAATCATCTGGGTAGAGCTCAAAGGTGACTTCAGCAGCGGCCCGTCCTCAATGCACACATGTGAACAATTGCTCACAGCACACTATTAACCCTACTTACTGTATCATATTTGATATGCTTTAAATTATTAACATGATCAAAACTTTGTCTGTCGCACACAATCTACTTCAGTCCTTCTGTCATCTAGACTTTTTTAGCAAGTAAAAGTCTTATAATTGTACAAACGTCCTCTTTCAGCTCGTGCTTCACGTGTCTTTCTGCTGTGAAATCTGTTTAAAAAACAATCATTTTTATATATATTTAAAAGAGAACCACTGAATAAAACTGGTGTTTTTCTTCCATAATCTCACTATATAGACTACGTGAGCCATAAAAGCCTAATGTATCAAATATGATACTCAGCAAAAAAACTGAAACTTTATTTATTTTTTAGAAAAATGCTTAAAAATGTGATATGATTCATAAAAAAAAAAAAACATAAATCATGCAAGAACAATAAAGACGACTATTTCTTGCCATAAATCTATTATTCTGAACTTGAGATTTGAGCAAACAGATTAAAACAGAGCAATAAAATTCTTAGCAAAGCTGTTTTTGAACAAACACTGCCAATAAATGTAGAAGCATTAGAAGAAATATCTGGAACAATCTAAAAGCATTCTTCTCAGTAAAGTCAGCTGTCTGATGTCTTTAATGTTCAAAACAATCGAACATTAAAATTTTCAGATGCCAGTTCTTTTCAGTGTCAAAACAATGGCAAATTGTCCAAAGCTTCCATAACTGTGCACAAGTACAGCGGTTAATGTTTGAAAAGACAGACTTTACAGACAAATTCACACCCATTTCATCTGAGACTCCCATAGTACTACTGCAAGAAAAAGAACCGCAAGTCTTTAGACCACAAAACACATGCGGGATCTGGATCAACATGACAATATGGTTCGCTGATGCATAATGTGACCATGTTGTATTTGTAGCTTGTTGTTTCAATCTTTGTGAGGCATGCAAGATGTTCATTGGTGAGACGGTTTCTCTGTTTCCTCTTTAAAGTGTTCATGGTTGAGAGTTTATGTTTGTATTTGGCGTGCTATTTATACGCTGAAATTACTTTGTGCGTGCATATGGTATGCAATGGGTAGGATTAGTGGTATGGGGTAGGGGTGTATGTAAGCAAAAAGTGCGTATTATATGCACACCAAAAATTGCGTATCATATGCACGTGAAAAGTGCATATTATATGCACGTCAAACAAGTGTGTATCATATGCATGCCAACGTTAATTTCTGCGTATAAATAACACGCCAAATATAAACAGAAAATTGTGCTATTGATACGCACTTTCATGAGATCAGGCTCCATGGACGTAAAGACAGAGCAAGTTTAAATATCTTTTCTACTCTATATTTCCATATTGTAATGTCACTGTTTTGGGTATTTTTTAAATATAAATTATTTTCAATAAAGCAGATACTTTGAGCTTTTTTAATGGGTTATGTTATAGCCATGCTTGTTTTTAATGTTTTTATGAAATACCTGTATTGACTGCATGATCATATCACCATATTATTTACTGCCCTACGAGCCACAAATTAAAGCTTGGTGAGCCGCAGGAGGCTCGTGAGCCGTGCAATGAGTAACACTGCCCTAAATGGACATGGTGATGGAAAAAAAAATATTATATGGGAAGAAAAATTTTATTTCAATGTTTTTGCCAGCACTTGCAAAACATCTTAGGTTGCGTATGCAGCTCGTTTGAGAGTCGAAAGCTCAAACAGACTCTTGTCTTACATGCTCATACAAACAAGCAGCTCCTGAAGACAAAAAAAGCTGATGACGTGTAACTCAGGCACCCTTTTATACTCACCGGCACTCTGCGTGTGACATCATGGACTGCCGTCTGCATTCCCCATAGCGTCAATACCAGACGCAGCGTTGAACAAAAGTATTGCTTTCCCCTGAGAAACTTTGCACTTGAATATTGTTTTTCCTCCCATATCCACTCATATTATTTCCATCACAAAAGTTTTACAAGTGAATGCAAAGTTTCTCAAGGAAATGCAACAGAACTAAAAATCTAAATTTTCTAGTTGTTCATTTTATCTGTCCATTTAGCGATAAATATAAATTAAAGAAATAAAGGAGCTGCTGGGGAAAAGACCACATATCACATTGATAGCTAATATAAAAGTGCATGAATACTTGACATTTGGCAGCCAAACTGAAACCTGTTTCTGATTTTGATATCACATAATCCTGAATGTCTTCTTGCACCAGAACAAGTGTTTCAAATGTACTTACGAGAGCAAGGAGATGTATTATTGTCATTTATTACTATTCATCATTCCATTTACCACATAGTAGCACAGCCACATTTAAAATGGTTAAACAATATCCTAATGTTCCCTTTAAACAAAAAAGATTCTGACTTACAACTAGCGACAAGCATATCACTACTCTACTTACTCAGAAATGTGGTTAGATCACTTCAAACAGGGGTTGGTTTTCATCATGAAAGCATGTGACATGAAAAACATGAACCGTCTAGGCCTGGGATGCATATGACAATTTCATAATTCATTTGTTTTTCTCTGACAATGATGACATTCTCTGGCAGTATTTCCTGGCCTTGAAGGCAGACATCAGTGCATCAGAGCTGTCTCAACATCCATAAAACAAACCATATGACCGTTGATGCCACTTTACAGAAAATAAGCTATAAATTATGTTACAAATGACAGAAGTAAAACAGTGTTCTGAACAGTTTATGCAATTTTAAGGCAGGGTTTTAAGCACAGATATAATTATGTATATGTATCACCAATGATTTTCAATTTTTTTTAATTTTTTTATTTCAACCAACTGCATTAAACGCAACACATAAAACGGAGCACTACAGACTTTGGTCACTTTTTCGTAATCCATTAGCTAACAATCAAATGGGGAAATAATATTTCAAAGTATAACATATGCTTTTTGTTAAAGGTTCCTCAAGAGAAAACCAGTTTAAAATGCTTGACACAGCTAATTCAGGCTGTGATAAATTGTAACACTTTAAATAATTACTTCAATACATTATGTTAGTTATGTGTAAACATTCATGTTACACCAAATATTCTTATAAAAAGCCAAAAGGCAACATAAAAAGCAAAACAACTCAAGGGAGAAATTAACAAGGTAGTGATTTTAATAGCTATATATATATGCGTGTGTGTGTGTGTGTGTGTATGTATATATATATATATATATATATATATATATATATATATATATATATATATATATATATATATATATATATATATATATATATATAATTTTTAACTAAACTGAGAATTTAGTTAATTTGTCATGCTCCTCAGAGAGCTGCAGTATTCCCTAGTAGACAAAAGACTGAGTTTGTTATACATATTTGTAGCATGAGGGCATGTGTTTATGTAGTCGCTCTGGCTGTGAGGGCAAACTGAAGTGCATTAAGAACCTCAGAAATAACATTACATGTTTATCCAACAGTATAAAATTAAACTAAATTTGTAGACTATATGACCATTGCTGCATGATATTTTCTTTCACTGGCGCACTGCTGAACTGATCAGCTGATCTCCTCTCATTCTGGCACTGCATGTGAATTTAACATCCAGTTAAGGCACAACCCGTCGTGAACCGCAGCGCGACACTTCTCAAGGTCTTGTCATTTCTCAGGGCAGTTCTGTAGATATTTCAACACTTCAGATGCACTACATTATTAAAATTTGTCTTTAAGAACTTTATTTTAATAATAAAAATAAATCAGTAAAATGTTTTTTTTTTTTTTTTTTTTTTTTTGCATGTGGCGACATTTGAAGAAACAAAACGATGTTAAAAAAGAACAAGTTTAGAGATTTTTTACAAAATCCTTAGAAGGATTTTTACAAAAAATATATTTCTAATAATTTCACACACAAATTCTCTCATGATGCTGATGGCACTTGTCAATCAATCTAGAAGGGATATCATACATCAACAGGAATTTTAACCTTAAATCTTCTGTAGGAATCTTTTGAAAGTATAATAATGATCTGTCATATGGCAGCAGACAGGAATAAGGCTTCGATTAAGCTTGCAATGACCGAAAATCCCATCTATGGTTAGAGAAGGCATGATCTTTTCAAGGCTCCAGCCATGTTGACAGGCCAAAGTGTGACACACACAATGTCCTCATTTCCTCATATGATACTTCATGCGCATCCCGTAACAGTCTCTGATCGCAGGGGTGAGGGATTTATATCAGATTCTCCAAAAATACGGCAAAGGTTTAACACTTGTGCTTCATGGCAAGCTAAAGAGAGAGAGAGAGAGCAAATTTACTGTATAATTACAGTACAACATGTCTAATAATTTCAGCTCATTCATAATGGTACATAATCTCCTGCCCCTTGCATGATTTGTTAATAAATATGTTGGTTAATTTGATAATGCATTAATAAGAGTAAAATACATTTCAATACACTACTGTTAAAAAGGTTTTTTTTAAACAAAAATTATTCTTTTTATTTAGCAAAGATACATTAAATTGATCAAAAGTGACAGTAAAACATTTTTGATGTTACAAAAGATCTCTATTTCAAATATATATTGTTCTATTCTATTCATCAAACAATCCTGAAAAATCCTTTCCGACCCTACACGTTTGAACAGTAGCATGTGTGTCTCATTCATGCAGTCGCCACATGAAGGCAGCAAAGCAACACAAATTGTTTTTCGCTTGATTAAGTTTTAGAAAACTTCCAGGAACAGGCCGAATTTCACCTTGTGTGCAGTTTCAGCAAAATGCTGGGCGCTGTTCATCATCTGGCCCGTCTTCTCCTCCACGTGTCCCAGTCTCTCGCCGCGCTCGTTCAGCGCCTGACTGGCCTTCTGCACTGCACTGCTGACACTGTCTGCCGCCTCGTGCAGGATACTGTTACCTACAGAGATGAGGAAAACCAGGTGAGAAAAAAGACTGACAGAACATACGGCAGAAGTAACAGCACTATACTTGTGAAAAGAAGTACTCTTCAGCATACAGCAGTAAAGAAAAAAAAAAAGATTTACTCTAAAATAATTTACTTTAAAAGTGCGATGATTAAATATAATCTTTACAGGCATTTAATTGCATGTTACATACAATTAAATGAAAATAGATTTTTTGACCCACTCAAGTAGGACTTAATTGCATCTGTACATGTAATTACTTCTATTGTCTTCTATAAGCATTTAATGGTAAATTAAAATGCACTGTAATGTAATTTATATTTAAACTTGCATGTCATGAATTTAATTACACACTTTTGTAATTACACATTTGTAAAGATGACCTTATAATTTAGTACTTCACCAGGTAAGAAAACTTCAACACCCATGATGCACTGGGTATGTTGTAGGATGACCGATTGATTGATTAATTTTTTTGCAGATTAATCGGCGTCGATAACCAATTGATTGAACAATCTTTCATCCGTAACAATCTGTAAAAATGCCTCATCTTTCCCCACTCTCTCATATACAGTACAAGAGCAGCCTCTAGAGGTGAAATAAAAACACTGACTCCTCATGGAGTTTGTTTTGACAAACTGCGCTGCACAGAGCGGGACGCTTCAGATGTGGATTTACAACAGACAATGAAATGGTATATGTACACTACACTACATGTTTTCATATTAAAAAGTAATTAATTTTTGACTGGATTCTGCATTAGTGGAGAACAGCAGTACGTGTGCCGTATTCAAAAAGATTTGGGGCAGCGCCACCTTATCACCTTACCTCAAATACTTGATTTAGTAGGAAATACTTCTTAGTAAACTTTTAGTATTATAATAATCATAATTGTGTTGACTTGTATTGTTCACAGGTGCAAGAATTTGCAAGAACGTTTAGCGGGAGTGAGTTACTTTGGGTTTCCAGTGAAGGATCGGCTAAAGGCTGCACAGAATCATAAAAACTGAGAAAACGCCGCAACGCACAATATGTTTGAAGTCAATATTTCAAACTGGATGAGCATGAACACAGTGTTTTAGGAGGGGAAAACTGAAAGAAATTGCTTTTCTGTCAATCCTGACCACCCCCCCGAACGCCATCGCATACAAATAACAAAGCTATTGCCGTAGCGTTCCATTTTTACCATAATGCTGTTTAGTACGATTTTCAGTGATAAACCTTACAATAGTAGATCTGACTGTCTGTGTTCAGAGATACAAAATTGCAGACGTATGATCTGTAGTTTTCACGAAAGCCCTGGAGCTGTCAAAAGCTGACAAATAAACATGAATTTCTTGATCCAGATAACATGGAGAACGAGTAAACTTTGTTCACTTTAAAATACTTTAAATGTAATATCAAATAACACACTACAGTTCAAATTATAATCAAGTACTTTACATGTGCTTTAGCATGTTACATTAAGATAAGTGTACTTTAAAGCATGACAAAATATAATTAAAACATACTTTAAAGTAAAACTTTTAATTTGACATTATTACAAAGTGCACTTTAAAAAGTGTCCATAATAGGATGTTCATGAAATGCTTCCAGCATTATGAATGCCCATTGACCACAACAACATGTCATTTATTCCAGTATCTATCTATGGAGTTTTGAGAACGGAGCTGGTCCTGTAGTGACATCCCCACAGTTTTCGTCCCACACCTGAGCAGCTTCACCGTATTTGTTTTGCACTGGTGTGAGACTTAGACCGGAGGGACCAGAAAGGCTCAGACTTACAGAAATACAGTGTTTCCCAAACACCTCCTCTCAACTGCCATCAGTCAACAGATAAATGCACCTCAAAATCATGCCATTGGTTGAGCTAGTGTTGTTGTGTCAGGCTGGTCTGGACGCTCAAACAAACAGAGCAATGTTCTGATAGCAGCAGAGTCACAGTCACACCCTTCACAAGATTCAACCTCTGGCTTACTCTATACTCTAGAGCGGACTCTGAGATGTGAGAACGTGAATAAATCACCACTTTTAAAATAAATGTTCAAAAATTTAAGTTCCTGTTAAGAAATGAGTCAAGATATGAGCTAGATTGGGGTTCAGTATAGAACCCTAGAGTTCTTGAATCAATTTTAAGCAATGTCCTTACATATAAAAAAAGATTTTTTCTACTGATAAAGTACGTTTACGAGCTGTTCAATTCATAACATTTTATTAAAATTAATAAAATGACCCCACGATGGGAACCCCTATATGAAGCACCTGACAGAGCGCTTTAAGCTTCTACATAGAACCTTTTCCTCTAGAGTGTGACTAAAACATTCAAAGCCATTATATCACATTCAACTCACAATCAGGTGTGTTCATGTTTGCTCAGCTTTAAATGGATCAGTGAACTGAACCCTGCCAGGCAACAGTATCCAGGCCTCTGAACCCACAGCAACCGCGACTCTATTTCCCACAATAACACAGTCTGTCCTCTCTGCGAGTCAGACCGCGACTAAAGGAATAAAGACAAGAAGCAACACTAAAAGCTGTTATTTATTAAGTGGGAGGAATAACTGGCAGGCAAGAGAGAGAAGGGTGCTTCCCCCAAGACACAGTTAAAATAGCATCAGCACCGTCCTCGACAGAAGAACACTTTAATTGTAGCGTACAAATGTAAACTGTCTGAGCTTTAGTGGTGGTACTGCATTCTAGAACAAATGTACAAATAATCTAGATATAACTCCACATCAATGCCTTTTACCTTAAAGTGCCTCTGTTATGCTTTTTTGTTGATAAGACCTTTCATGCAGTGTGTAATAAAGCAGTTTGTGAATGTAAAAGCGCTGCAAAGTTTCAAAGATCAACGTGCAGATAAATGGATTTATTGTCTCCCAAAAGAAAGAAGCAATTCTGAACTGCCTGAAACGAGTCATCAGTAATTCCAGTCTCACATCCTGCTGGGACTTGCGTAGGTTTGTTACAAATTTGCATAATGCCAGCCTACGGTTTTAATTGGCTGCCTGGGAACATGTCTACTTTCAAACACTGTAGTTGTATCAGACTGGAAGAGTTTGGTTTGTGTTCATGTCGAGAAGATGCTGTTTTCTGCTGCCAAAGCAAATCCACTTTACATGCACTTCCAAAGGATGAGATTGATACGATAACACAGACGCCATCGTTACTGTTCGTATCACTGTGGATCAAGTGCTGAGGAAGAGCTGGAGCTGAAATTCAGATATGGTAATGGTGTTACGTTTTTTAAGTTTGAAAACCTGATTTATGTGATTATGATATACTAGCAATAATCAAACATCAGAAAGAGATGCAGAGAGTAAAATTAAAATGAAAAACAACTGTGTAGATGTATTCCTACTTGCACATGTTAATTTTATTTCACGTCGCCAATTCCATGTTGCTTGGCAGCCGGTCTTGACTTGCATAAATATAATGGACCTCAAGGTAATAATGTCTTGATAAACTGTATTACCCACTGTTAATACACACTATACTTTATTATGTATTTAAAGTGGACCTATAATGCCTCTTTCACAAGATGTAATATAAGTCTCTGGTGTCTCCAGAATGTGTCTGTGAAGTTTCAGCTCAAAATCCCCCACAGATCATTTATTATAGCTTGTCAAATTTGCCCCTATTTGGGTGTGAGCAAAAACACGCCGTTTTTGTGTGTGTCCCTTTAAATGCAAATGAGCTGCTGCTCCCGCCCCCTTTCCAGAAGAGCTCAACAACAACAAAGCTGGAGAATCTCACGCAGCCAAAATGAGGATTGTCAGTAACGGTGTTCAGCCTTACATTGTTCAAACCGGAGTCGACACTGATGGAGAGACTCAGGAAGAAATGTGCAGATTAAGGGGCAGTAATATTATAATAAGATCCTCTTTCTACAACACAAGAGGAGTGAAATCTGAGCGGCTCGTTTTTTCACACGCTTGCAGAGAAAGGCTTATCAAAACAAAATTACTGGGTTGTCCTTTTTCACGTTTTCTGGGTTGGTAGATGCACCATATGTCCCCTTTAAAACAATAAAGACTAAATAGACTAAAAAGACTATATATATATATATATATATATATATATATATATATATATATATATATATATATATATATATATATATACACACACACACACACACACACCAGTCAAAAGTTTGGAAACATTACTATTTTTAATGTTTTTGAACAAAGTCTTTTATGTTCATTAAGGCTGCATTTATTTCATAATAAATACAGAAAAAACAATAATATTGTGAACTATTATTACAATTTAAAATTATGGTTTTCTATTTTAATATAATTTTCAGCATCATTACTCCAGTCTTCAGTGTCACATGATCCTTCAGAAATCATTCTAATATGATGATTTATTATCAATATTGGAAACAGTTGTGCCGCTTATATTTTATAATCTGTGATACTTTTTCAGGATTCTTTGACGAATAAAAAGTTAAAAGATATCAGCATTTATTTAAAATAGAAATCTTTTGTAACAATATACACTACCATTCAAAAGTTTGGGGTCAGTCATTTTTTCTTTCTTAAAAAAAAAAAAAAAAAAACTTTTATTCAGCACGGATGTGTTAAATTGATAAAAAGTGATAGTAAAGATTTATATTGTTAGAAAAGATTTATATTTTGAATAAATGCTGCTCTTTTTAACCTTTTATTCATTTTATTCTTTTATTCATGAATCCTGAAAAAAATATCACAGGTTCCAAAAAAATATTAAGCAACTGTCTTCAACAATGATAATAACTGAGTATCAAATCATCATATTAGAATGATTTCTGAAGGATCATGTGACACTGAAGACTGGAGTAATGATGCTGAAAATTCAGCTTTGATCACAGGAATAAATTATATTTTAAAGTATATTAAAATGGAAAACCATAATTTTAAATTGTAATAATATTTCACAATTTCATTGTTTTTTCTGTATTTATTATGAAATATATTCAGCCTTAATGAACATAAGAGACTTCCTTCAAAAATATTAAAAATAGTAATGTTTCCAAACTTTTGACTGGTGTGTGTATATTATATATATATATATATATATTAGTAGTTGATCCGTGATCCGTACGGATCAAGCCACACGGTTCGGCACGCATGTGATTCATGGATCAATTGCAAGTTTAACCACAATAGAGTGAAAGGTTGTCATTTGCACATGTTTTGTCTTGCTAGTTTACACATTAAATAGATATAAAAGCATTCCAGTGCTAGAATAGGCGAAAGAGGATTTAATTCGGTAGGCTTTCGCACGCCACGCTGTCATCGGTGCGCACAGACGCACATACATACAAGGCTCGCGCACACACACACACACAGATAGAGAGGCGCGTTTCAGATAGCTGGCGAACTCCAAATTGATTTCTCTTTCGCGTCCTCAGTGCACTTGGATGAACACATACACGCATTATGTCAGTCAAAATACCCCTCTCGGCAAGTATTCTGGTAAACACATTCGGTTATGTCTTAAGTGAACGAGGTGACAGTTCGGATGTGTATCTATCAGATGTGTGCGTGCATGAGGTCTTACTCTTAAAGTGACAGCAACCTATAAATACCTGCTGTTGTCTGTCATGTAAATCAAACAACAAAAAGCTTTAACAAAGATTAATCTATATTAAATTTATACAGTGAAGTGTCATTTTACATTTAATTATTACATTTCTGTACACGAAAATTAATACTACAGTTAGACCTTATACTTTATTTGTAACTTTGTTGTATTTATCTATGCCTGTAATAGGTGTACAGTATTTGTTCTTTTTACAGTCTGTTCACTTGCCTTTAATAATGTATTAGTTAGGCTATTAGTTTCTGCTATGGTATCGGAGTAGTTAAAGTGGGCTAAGTAATAAATGCAAAGTTACCCCCCATTATTATTATTATTTTTTGTGCTGATCCGAAAAATGATCCGATCCGTGACTTAATAACCGCGATATGATCCGAATCATGAGTTTTGTGATCCGTTGAACCACTAATATTATATATATATATATATATATATATATATATATATATATATATATATATATATATATATATATATATATATATATATTACAGTCACTGGCCACTTAGGTACACTGGTTCAACTGCCCTTTAATGCAAATATCTAATCAGCCAATCACATGGCAGCAACTCAATGCACTTAGGCATTTAAACAATGCTCAGGATGATCTGTTGAAGTTCAAACTGAGCATCAAAATGGGGAAGAAAGGTGATTTAAGTAACTTTGAACATGTCATGGTTGTTGGTGTCAGACGGGCTGGTCTGAGTATTTCAGAAACTGCTGATATACTGGGATTTTCACGCACAACCATCTCTAGGGTTTACAGATAATGGTCTGAAAAACAGAAAATATCCAGTAAGCAGCAGTTCTGTGGCTGAAAATGCCTTGTTGAGGTCAGAGGAGAATGGCCAGACTGGTTCAACTGATAGAAAGGCAAGAGTAACTCAAATAAGCACTTGTTACAACCAAGGTCTGCAGAACCTTGAAGGTGATCGGCTACAGCAGCAGAAGATCACACCGGGTGTTATTTAAAACAAACACACAAAAAGAGTATACTGAAGGAGAGAGTGTACAGTATGTTTGATTGCGGCTTCTCACCTCCCAACAGTTTGGAGTGGCAGTTGATAAACTCAGGTTTTCTTTCGGGAATGTACCGCTGACATGTGTGATGGAGGATCTGGACAAACACGCACTTCTCTCCAGCTGAACCTGCTATCCACTGGTCAGATCCATTCTCAAATATCAAGTCAAACTCAGGGCAATCCTAAACATTTTTGGATGAAGGGAAGTAGTCAAAGATCAACACCATCAAAACATCTCACAAAGATGGAAATGGAGAAAGAGCCCAATCTACTCACTCGGGCGGAGTCGATGCCGTTGACCTGCCGCAGCTGACTGATGGTCCATTGAGATCTTCTAACAAAAGATGACGAGCCCTCAAACTGCTTCACTTTTGTGAGAAAAACTTGTGCTGGTTTCTTATTGGTAACTGAAACGAAAAGGAAAAACACACTACCGGTCAATAGTTTGGAATAATTACGCACAAAAAATATTATGCAGAAAAATAAACATTGATAATAAGTAATAATAGTTAATAAAAACAACTGAGCATCAAATCAGCATTTTAGAATGATTTCTGAAGGATCATGTGACACTGAAGACTGAATGCTGAAAATTCAGCTTTGATCACACAAGCAGAAGAGACTTTCAAAAACCCCAAACTTTGAATCTGATCATACAGATTTTTCGACATAATACAGAAACAAACAATACTAAGAGATCTGCATTACATATAATATGGAGATACATAATTGGTGCAAAATCAGCAGGCTCTCTAGCCGTATCAAAGACAGTGTTTACAGATCCCACCACACCCGGTTCTGCAGAAGTGAGAACATCCGGCTCACGGCAGACTGTTTGAGGAATGTCTGATCCTCAACTGTTTGTTCAGGCCTCTGTGTACAACACTCCCTTTTCCTCCCTCCCATTCCCTCCATCTGTGAGAGGTTATTCATGTCAGGCTCATCTCTGATCCATCGGCCCAGCTTTCACCAGGAGACTGTGATCCAGCGCTTCTTCATGAAACTCAACACTGCACAGTAGTTCAGGGATGTGTGTCTGTAGGAATATTCCTCAGCCATCTCAACACACTCAATATTTTGAAAAATCTATTGTGCAAATGTTTAGTAACCTAACCTTACAAAAAAAGCCATGCACATCATCTCTATCACAGCTTAATTTACTTTCCGAGTAAATCTACACAAAATTGATACCTTGCAAGAATTGCATATAGACATTACCAAATCAGAGCGGTTTACTTTGACCGAACCAGTCAAATGACAAGGAATGGTCGACCCAAACATGAACATTTCCTCTCGTTCCTAACCTTTATGATTTTCTTTTCTTTCTTTAGTATTTTGAAGAACATTGAACCAACACACACATTATTATTATTTTTGGGGTGAACTATCTTTTTAAGAACAAGATTCATCATCATGACAACAGCCTGACATTAAAGGGTTAGTTCACCCAAAATTCCTGTAAATACGAATCTTTTGTTTCTAATCAGTTTTGTTTCTTATCAAACTACCAAACTGCTGAAATCACGTGACTTTGGCACTCCGAACCACTGATTCGAAACAAAAGATTGGTAAAGCTTCATGAAGCAGTGTTCTGAAATCGTCTATCACTAGATATTGTTGAATAAAGTCCTTATTTTGTTATTTTTGGCGCACAAAAAGCATTCTCGTCGCTTCATAACATTAAGGTTAAACCACTGTAGTCACATGACTGTTTTAAATATGTCTTTAGTAGCTTTCTGGATCTTGAGAAGTTCTGTGACATTGCTGGCAATGGAGGCCTCACTGAGCCACTGGCTTTCATCAAAAATATCTTAATTTGTGTTCTGAAGATGAAGGTCTTACGGGTGTGTAACGACATGAGAATGAGTAATAAATGACAGAAATTTCATTTTTGGGTGAACTAACCCTTTGAGTGGGCAATGTAATGAGGGATTTCCAGGAAATCTTCTTCTTATTATTATTATAGGAGACACCTGCATAATTTTTTTTTTCTGCATTTCAAAACAAAACATAAATAAAGTGTTTAACAATGAAATTATTATATGATCACCAGAATGTGAGTGAAATATACATACATTTATGCAGTTAGGCTATTTTAAGTTTTTGTTTTTATCTATTTATCTCTGATAAAATTGTGAAAAGTGTAAAATTTTTAATCCACTTACCGATTTCTGTACGTGCATTTTAATGTTATGTTAGACCACTGTAGCCAAAGATGATGTGAAATAGAAATCAATGTGATTACTGAATTGAGTTATCTTCTTGTGCTTGAATGGAGAAACACACAAAATTATGGTCCTTGTAAACACGGTTGGTGATGTCTTAAGTGAAAGTAAACAATTGAGAAAGAAAACGCATGTGTAACAGTATATTGGATCCGTGCATTCGCTCTTAAAGTGACAGCAGCCTAATAAACCTGCTGCCGTCTGAGTCATTAATGTTAATCAAAGAACAAAAGACAAATAAAATTACTCACTGATCTTAATTGAAAATCTTTTATAATTCTAATAAGGATAAACCTATATTTTATTTATAAAAAGAAAACTATGCAGTGATATTTTACATTTGACTTCTGACCTTTGATCAGTTGTATTAATTTGTGCTATTGCTAATTTGCTTACTTGTTCTTAGTTAACTGTTTACTTGTCTTTAATAATGTTTGAAATGTATATTAGTTATTAGTTGGTTGTTCTTGGTATTCAGCTGCAACAGAAAGTTTTGCAAAAAGACAGAATAAATATGTTTGACTTTTTTTACCATATTGGAATCAAAACTAGGAATCGATAAGTAGAATCGGAATCAGAATCACTAAAATGTAAACAATGCCCAACCCTAATGACGTGGCATGGGAATAATGGTGAGACTACAAACGAGACGTTTCAGGCAAGGGATTTCTGTTGAAGAATTCACTCTGACTAGACTTCGTAACAGATTGTTTACATGCACAAACAGCTATATTACACATTAAAAGGAAAGGTAAAATCAAAAAAGCATGACACGTACCATTTATAGTGAGTACTTTCCACTTGTTTTAGTTTCTCTCTTGGTGAATAGATCTTTTATTTGTGATTCATTAAATTCTTAGTGTCAACAGGCCTTTAAACAGAAAAACATTCTCCTGAGGCTCAGCAGTAGATGATTTCCAGAAGGCTACTATTAAATACTTCAGTGGGTTTCCCCCTAAACAACCCCAAACATGTTTATAAAATCCTCAGGACTCCTTTGATACCTAGAGTCATGTGATGGTCCATGCTGAGCACTGAATACTGAAACAGACTGACTCCTGCAGCACAGTGTTGCTGTGGATCTGTGAGCTGGAATGTTCTGGGTGTGTTTTAGACTTGGTCTGAATGGAAACACAAAGGTCAAGCTGGAGATCCTGGTGATGGGTCTTATTTTCCGCTCTGGACACTAGATTTATTACGATTGGCTAATCACATTTATGCCCAATATATCACATAAACTTAGTTCACTTGAACAGAATATTTGCACAATATCTAGAGATTAAATGGTCATTATCCTCTAAGAAAAAGTTTACAATCGTGCACATTATAAATCATATCGGGGCGGAGGTGAAGTGAATGTGGCTTTGGGGCGAGGATATAATAAATTAAAATAAACAAATCTAATCCACAAAAAACTGGTGAAATGAAATGTAAACCAAGCAAACACACAAAGTAAAGCTGAATACACACTGTGGGAGTTTTTCCAGTCTTGGATCACTTATAGTGACTATGGTGGCCATTACTATAACACCAAAAAGGCAAACCTTTGCAGGATTCAGTGAAGCCAAGATAAAAACCGTAACAGTGACAGATCAAAACCAAGCCCGCCCTACATTTTCTCTTGTTCCAGAAGCTGTTTCACAACAGTGAAGAAAACACTATAGCAACTTCTGTTTAAATGAGACACGCCTATTTGAACAGTGTGTTCAAATCAGGGTACAAAATGGCTTTTTATTTCTAAATTATGACAGTTGTGATATAAAAATCCTGCTATCATTATACAGTGTTCAGTGTAAATGAGTACACCCCCTTTGAAAAGTAACATTTTAAACTATATATCAATGAACACAAAAACAATTTCCAAAATGTTGACAAGACTAAGTTTAATGTAACATCTGTTTAACTTATAACATGAAAGTAAGGTTAATAATGTAACTTAGATTACACATTTTTCAGTTTTACTCAAATTAGGGTGATGCAAAAATGAGTACACCCCACAACAAAAACTACTACATCTAGTACTTTGTACGGCCTCCATGATTTTTATTGACAGCACCAAGTCTTCTAGGCATGGAATGAACAAGTTGGTGACATTTTGCGACATGTATCTTTTTCCATTCTTCAAGAATGAGCTCTTTTAGAGACTGGATGCTGGATGGAGAGTGATGCTCCACTTGTCTTCAGAATTCCCCATAGGTGTTCGATTGGGTTCAGATCAGGAGCCGCTGAATCACTTTCACCCTGTTCTTCTTCAGAAATGTGTTTAGGATCATTGTCATGTTGGAAAAGTGCACGACGACCAAGGGCACGGAGTGATGGTAGGATCTTCTCTTTCAGTACATCTGTGAATTCATGATGCCATCAATGAAATGCAGCTCCTGACACCAGCAGCACTCATGCAGCTCCACATAAGGACACTCCACCACCATGTTTCACTGTAGGCACCATGCATTTTTCTTTGTATTCCTCACCTTTGTGACGCCATACAGTTTTGAAGCCATCAGTTCCAAAAACATTTATCTTGGTCTCATCACTCCAGAGTATAGAGTCCCAGTAGTCTTCATGGGCCCTGGCAAACTCTAGGAGGGCTTTTTCTGTGCCTGGGCTTTAAGAGAGTCTTCTTTCGTGGACGGCACCCATGATGCCATTCCTCTGCAGCGTACACCGTATTGTGTCACGGGAAATAGTCACCCCAGTTTGGCTTTCTACTTCTTTAGATAACTGCAGTGAACTTGCATGCTGATTTTCTTCAACCCTTCTCATCAGAAGACGCTCCTGTCGAGGTGTTAACTTCAGTGGACGACCTGGACGTCTCTGTGAGATGTTGCAGTTCCATCTTTTTTTACATTTTTGTACCACTTTTGCTACAGTATTCTGACTAATAAGTAAAGCTTTGCTGATCTTCTTGTAGCCTTCACCTTTCTGGTGTAAAGTCATTATTTTCTTTCTCAGGTCTCATTTGTCCTCCATGTGGTGCCATTGCTGACAGCATGAAATGGGAAGGGGTTTTAACACCATTTTATAGTCAACTGTCTGCTGGACACCTGTGTAATGAATAATTAGTCTCACCTGTGGTTGAATTCTTGTTAAATTATTCATTTGTAGTCTAAAATTTAGCTTTGCTCCAGAGATTTCAGTGGGGTGTACTCATTTTTGCATCACCCTAATTTGAGTAAAACCGAAAATTTTGTTCTCCAAGTTATATTATTAACCTTACTTTCATGTTATAAGTTAAACAGATGTTATATAAAACTTAGTCTTGTCAACATTTTGGAAATAGTTTCATTGAGATATTGTTTAAAATGTTACTTTTCAAAAGGGGTGTACTCACTTATAAGTGAACCTCAGGAAACATTATAAAAATTGTTTGACCCATTTAAGTGAGCATTCTTGACTCACTGCACCAGTGAAGATGATCAGAGATGTGTTCATGTTAGAGAAGATCTTCAGAAAATGCCAAGAAGATGGATATATGTACAGAGCAGAGCTCAGCAAGAGTTCAGGACTGATGAATAGGAACTCCACAGAATCCAGATGAGGCAGGATTAAACAGATCAGCCAAATGAGTCTGTGGAACAGCACCAACCAAACCATTAACCCACCAAGACCTCAGGCTGAGACTAATAAACAACTTCCTGGAGCACAAACACATTATTTGTGGGCATTTAAACAGCACAGCAACTGAACTCATTCACTCCCATTGAAAACTATAGAGAACATTTTAAAGTAGACCTTAAATTATGACTTTCTTTGTCTCAAAAGTTCAGGCTTAAAGAAAAATATTAAAAGAAAAATAAGTGTGTTTGTATCACAAGGGGTCTAAAATGTTTTGTGACTGGACCACTGAAACCACATATGAGTTAGTCTGAAACGCATGTGACCTCACATTGATAGTGTAAACATCTATCCTGATGTGTCCCAGACCATGGGGCAAGTAGTCACAGGAGACACATCTGGACATGTTTATACCAGGTGTAAATGATAATGCATCTTACAGTGGAGAGTTACAGAAGATAAAAAGCCCCTGTTTACATTATTAAGAAGCATTTTTGTCAATTCGATCACAAGTGGATTATGCTAAATACAGGTGTAAACGGGGTCTTAAATGTTTTGAGCTTGTCCACTTTCAACCACTTCCAGAGGTACTCGAAAACTGGATTGCTTTCATGGATGCTCATGTGGTCGAATGTGTTCAAACAGCCGCAAAAGACCGTCTCCGCCTACTGATCCAATGCTTAAACATTATGGGAAGCGCTCTAAAAACTTATGTTTCCATGTTTTTTTGTTGTCATCTTTCATGTTCATATGTAAATTATCTATTCACAATCACAATCCAAACAAGATCGAAAGATCTGAAAAAAAACCCATACATTTACCCACCCATAGACCCTCCCCTTGAAGAAATCAGGACAGAAGTGGTCGAAAGAGACGGAATAAAACACGAGGTGAGAAGGGAGAATGCGTCTCCCTCGTCTACTTGTGATCAGATCGGCCAAAACACATCTTAATACCAGGTGTAAACAGGGCCAAAAAGTCTACACACCCCTGTTAAAACAGCTGGGTTTTGAGTAGAGATGCACCGGTCGACCAGCCATCGATAGGAATTGGCCTTTTTTTTTTTTTTTTTTGGCAAATCTCTGTTCTGGACTTGCACGTAAACTGCATTGCAATCATTTCCCAAAATGTTGTTTGTGTGGAAGTATTACAAAGTCTGTAAACAGGACTTAACCGAGGCCAGAGACGGGACACGCTGAGGACAAATATAAATACTGAATTAGAGGTTTATCTCTGAAGGGAACTGACTGTCTTCAGAAAAGGTCTTTCCCTCTTATCTCTGAATAATGCTTATTAAAGTAGTGTTAATAAGTGCAGCGCTGCTTTGTGTACGGCGTTTAATGAATGAAACGATTTATCACGGCTGTTTCATAAGCGCCACCTACTGTCAGAGTGAATTCGCATTTTCGTTCAGATCTGTTCATTCTGTTTTTGTTTTGTGCTGGTATGTTTTATGTAGCATAATTTCACAAAGCTAAAGTCAGATCATTCTGTTTTAAATAATCATTCTAATTTAAATAAATAACTGCTCATGCTACATGTGTGTAGCACCTTTGTTTGGATTGTGATTAAAATGCAGTTGTTGCCTCTAAATTAAAATGGCTATAGATATATTAAAGTGAATGTAACAGACTTCATCAATCAATTACAACATGAGGGGCCGTCGGCAGACAGAACAGAGCCCGTATGCTGTTCACTCGGACAGGAAGGTGAACTCGAGTGGAGTTCCTCTGCTCGACTCTGAGGACGGCTTAATTAAAGCCAGAAACACAAGAGTCGCTTTTGCGACAGTGAAATCTTGGACTAAGGAAAAATTCAGGAGGATGAGAAGAAGAGAGAGCAAAAGACAACACTGTTCAGCAGTGAAATATTCTGACATCACCGTTCCTGTGTCCTCCTTCCTGTCCAGGGAAACAAAAGCCTTAAACAACACTGAGCTGATGCTCATTCATCACATGCCATACAAGAGCCCATAAAGAAATATTACAAATATAAAGATGCTGTCATTTTCATTAAATAAACCTTGCAAAATTACTAACGAGAAAATCATTTCAGCACACATTAAAACATATTACATTATCACATGTTACTTTCTATAGTAATAACGGTGAATTGTGCAAAATTACAAGCAACTAGCCCTGAACCAAACCCTCTAAAGTAAGTGTATTATATATTTATATATATATATAAATAAACAACATCTGACAAAAATACAGTGGTGGTCAGAATTATTGCCACCCTTGGTAAATATGATCAAAGATGACTATAAAAATAAATTTGCATTGTTTTTCTTTTTGATCTTTAATTCATAAAATTAGCAAAAAATAAAAATCACATTATGAAATAAATGTTTCTCTCCAAAACATGTTGGAAACAATTATTGGCATATAAAATATCTCTGAAGTATATTCCCATTCATATTTAATTATTTATTTATTTTTTTAATAGCACACTAGGGTTATCATGAACATGAAATTGTCCAGCCATGACTTCCTGTTCCTCAGGAATATAAACATGAGGAAACACAAAGGCCAAATTCCCTTAATCATTCATCACAATGAGTAAAACCAAAGAATATAGTTCTGATGTGCAGCAAAAGATTGTTGAGCTTCACAAAATAGAAAGTGGCTGTAAGAAAATAGCTAAAGCATTGAAAATCCCCATTTCCACTATCAGGGCAATAATTAAGAAGTTCCAATCAACTTAAGATGATACAAATCTGCCTGGAAGAGGACGTGTGTGTAAATCATCCTAATGCGCGGTGAGGAGGAGAGTTTGAGTGGCCAAAGACTCTCCAAGGATCACAGCTGGAGAACTGCAGAGATTAGTTGAGTCTTGAGTCTCAGAAAGCATAAAAAAATGATCAAACAGCACCTACATCCCCACAAGCTGTTCGGGAGGGTTTCAAGAAAAATCATCTGCTCTCATCCAGAAACAATCCACAGCACATTCAGTTGTCAGACAAGACTGGAACTTCAAACAGTACCGGCTTCTGTGGTCAGATGAAACTAAAAAAAAAGAGCTTTTTGGCAGCAAACCCACCAGATGGATTTGGCGCACACATGGATAGAAAGTACCCCATGCCCACGGTTAAATACACTGCTGGATCTTTAAATGTGTGGGCCTGTTTTTCTGCTGGAGGTCCTGGACATCTTGTTCAGATACATGGCATCATGGATTCTATCAAATACCAACAGATATAAAATCAAAACCTGACCGCTTCTGCTCGAAATCCAGTAATGGGCCGTGATTGGATTTTCCATCAGGACAATGATCCAAAACGAACATCAAAAACAACACAAAAATGTGTCCGTGAGCACAAAATGAAGCTTCTGCCATGACCGTCCCAGTCCTGACCTGAACCCTAAAGAAGAGTGGAGTGAACTGAAGAGAAGAAGCACCAACATGGATCTGGGAATCTGAAGGATCTGGAGAGATTCTGCATGAAGGAATGGTCAGGTGTTCTCCAAACTCATCAGGCATTATAGGTGAAGACTCAGAGCTGTTATCTTGGCAAAAGGAGGTTGCAAAAAGTATTAAATAAAAGGGTGCCAATAATTGTGGCCAACGTGTTTTGGAGAAAAAAAAAATATTTCATCATGTGATTTTCCCCCACTTTCAATTCTTTTCCTTCAATGAAAGGTTAGATTTTTGCTAATTTTATGAATTAAAGATCAAAAGGATAAACAATGCAGATTTATTTTTATAGTCATCTTTGATCATATTTACCAATGGTGCCAATAATTCTGACCACACCTGTATCTGTTTTATCATGTCTGTGCGTGTACAAAAATTTGGCATGATAAGAACATCATGCCCTGCATTCTAATCATTCCTTCAAAGCCACAGGGACCAACAGCTCCACTCAGACCGCTGCGTTAACACTCGCTTTACAGCCAACGAGTTTGGCTTTTAAATGTAATGGTACAGCCGAAAATAATGAGAAGGGAGGCAGAGCATGCTTGATTCAGAAAGGAAACCCAACACAACAAACCTGAGAACCTCAGTCCACTTTTGAGTCCACTACTATTTTCTCATACCGTTTTGTAACCCTTCCTGAAAATCCTCAAAGAATGTTACCAATTTCTTTTTTTAAGTGTGTTTTTGCACCATTTTGCTCAAAGTATGTAGGAACCAGTGTTATTTTAGTATTGAGATACTATTAGTTTTATTAATATTTGTAATTAGTTTTATTTTTATATTTTAAATTTTCATTTTAGTAAAACTTTCAATAATTTTGCTGTGTTTTTGTCATTCATTAGTTTGTTTTTAAACATGTCTATATATTTATTATTATTATTTTTAGATTTAGTTTTAGTAATTTTAGTATATCAAGTTAAACTAAATGAAAATTGTGCTTAGTTTCACAATGACCAAGTAAGAATAATGATTTCATTTCTTCTAAAGCCAGCTATTCAAGCAACACTTCTTTGGATGCAAACTGAATTTAACTAAACTCAGAAAAACATTT
Source organism: Hypophthalmichthys molitrix (assembly GCA_037950675.1). NCBI lineage: Eukaryota > Metazoa > Chordata > Actinopteri > Cypriniformes > Xenocyprididae > Hypophthalmichthys > Hypophthalmichthys molitrix. Next base: position 684,907 of record CM075508.1, read on the forward strand.
CCTTGCATAGAAAAATATCATACTGCAAAACAAAGCAAGAACATTTGCTTCTATTATCACTCAATCAGCTGTGTGTGAATGAAAGCATCACAGAAAGGGAGTGATTCACAGTCCTCTGCATTTGAGGAGTTGTGCTCCAACAATGCCAGTTTTGACTCAACTATTCATAAAGGACAGATGCATGCTGGAGTCCTATTATTCCATCAATTCAAATCTTTGTTTGACAAATCAAAATGACACCGACTTCACACTAACACACCCGGGAATCTCACCCACCAGGACACAAGCAGCGGATGAAGCCTGGGACGTCCTGTGGGAGTCGCTGCTTAAGCGAAGAAGCTCAGAGAGAAACGTCTGTCTAAATCTCGTCTAACCTTTAGATGTGTTCTGAGTGAACAGCAGGCGCCAGGAACACAAACCGTCCTGCTGCTCCGGCAACTGACACGCATAACAGCGTTTCAACGACTGACTGACTTTACCTCGCTTGACCATATAAAGACACAGTCTTTGCATCTACAGCATGTCAGTGCATTCCTCCTTGACAACACTGTTTAGTGTCGATTAATGCAGAACCTGAGGTCATAATGTGGGTACCAGTTCATTTTCAATAATTCACTTCATGGCCCGGCTGGAGTATTATGAGAGAGAGAGAGAGAGAGAGAGATCGACTAAGTGGTTGTATTACCTGCATCTCATACAGCGTTTATTCTTCAGGTCAATCTTATATTCATAATAAAAAATAAGTTTCAATGTCCGCTGAGGAAAGCGATATCTTTGTCTTATTATCCTTGTTAAGGGGATTTCCCATGACAGCGATAGTCAATGCATTTGTCGGTTGCGTCTTATAAGGTGTTGTTTAAAGTAAAATGCCTTGTTTACAACCTTGTTTCAGTCCCTTTCAATATAAAAGACAAGTAATTTGTTCAAAAAAAAAAAAAAAAAAAAAGGAGTGCATACAGGGTTAAGTTAAAGGATTAGTTCATTTGATAATTAAAATGTCCTGATAATTTACTCACCCCCATGTCATCCAAGATGTTCATGTCTTTCTTTTGTCAGTCGAAAAGAAATGAAGGTTTTTGAGGAAAACATTCCAGGATTTTTCTCCATATAGTGGACTTCACTGGGGTTCAACGGGTTGAAGGTCCAAATGTCAGTTTCAGTGCAGCTTCAAAGAGCTCTACATGATCCCAGACGAGGAATAAGAGTCTTATCTAGAGAAACCATCGGTCATTTTCTAAAAAAAATAACAAATTATATACTTTTTAACCACAAATGCTCGTCTCGCACTGCTCTGTGATGCTCCACACATTACGTAATCACATTGGAAAGGTCACGCGTGACGTAGATAGAAATACCACGGAAAACTCCTTCAACTTCAAAATCATCCGACATCATTGTTTTACCTTTTTTTTTTTTTGAAGGGTTTGACTTAGTCTTCGAACATTTGCTTTGTAAACACTGGATCGGTACTTCCACCTACGTCACACGTGACCTTTCCTATATTATTACATAATGTGTAACGCATCACAGAGTAGTGAAAGATGATCATTTGTGGTTAAAAAGTATCATTTTTTTTTTTTTTTTTAAGAAAATGTCCGATGGTTTCTCTAGATAAGACTCTTATTCCTCGTCTGGGATCATGTAGAGCTCTTTGAAGCTGCACTGAAACTGACATTTGGACCTTCAACCTGTTATAATAGAATATACATATTGATATACACAAAACAAATTATATCTCATGTTTAACCAGTATCTACTTAAGAGCCAGTGGCAAATTCCCGAAGGACTGGCCGAAGTCTCAAAATGCAATGCCTAATCTTTCCATAAAAAGACCTGATGCACAAACATATTAACAACAGAAAAATGATGTGAATTTCAAATAAATATTTAAATTGATTGACTAAATCTAGTCTATTTAGAAAATTACCATAAAATCAGTAAAAGAGCTGGTCTTTGCCAATTAACAGTGAGGTGTGAAGTGAGATTAGAGCATATGTCAGTTTCATGGTCCTGGTGGGCAGAGGCTCCTGTGGTGTCAGTGTGTGTCTGTGTGTGTTCGTCCAGCTGCTTCTTGTGAACACATTCATTAGAACAATTAACACAGACGTCAGTCATAGAGCACACTTGAAATATGCAGCTCATTCTTGCCGCCTCACAGTTGTGTAGTATAACAGCATCAGCAGTTTCAGAAAATAATCACCTTTTAATTTCTGCTGATTAAAGAACAGATGACAGTCGTATCTACTGTGATGAACCGTCTGACTTCACTGACAGGCACAGAATCTGCAAAACTGGTATTAAAAGTATGCATTTATGCATGCAAGCATTTTATTGAGTGATTGTCAAAATGTAGTTTATCAAGTCGACACAACCTTTTACTTCTATAGCACTTTACAATACAGATTCAAAGCCGCTGCTTTTAAAAAAAACAGGAAAATAAAAATCTGTTCAGATTTTAAAAGTCCTATAGTATATTTCAATTTTTTGTTATTAATTCACCCTGACTTGGTGGACTGAATTAATTTTCCCAGTTCTTTTTCAATGAATGCTGTTGCTCCCTGCAGCTTTGAGTGCTGAAAGTCACAGTGTGTTTTCAAAGTACATTAAAGTCTTACAAGGCTTGAATTGCATTTGCTTAGGAATTATTAGGCAGACAGAGACCAGTATGTCTCACAGTCGGATAAGAAACACTCTACTGCAGCAGATCTTGAGTTTTAGGTGTTGAACAAGAAACGGTGAAGGTTTAGGAGTGTGTTCTTCATCTGAGAGCTTTCTTTTGAACAATTATTTTGACATTATACCACCAGATGCAATCTCACTATGGTGTCATAATGTATTAATAATCTATAAATTGCCATTAAAACTCTCACATCTGCACAAAAATACCAAAAGTAATTTCATATTGTCACCGGTTATGCATGTTGGACTCTTAGAAATGTTTATGTTTAGCATCACTCTCTTGTAACTCGGGCCACATTGACAAAGTGCACATTTCATATGCAAAAAGAAACTGAAGGACAAAGCAGGGAAGAACAATACTAGGAAACATCAGAACAAAGACTGAAGAAACAAAAAACTGAGCATGTGCCAAAGCAAGGGCTGTGAGGATGAAGTAAAAGCTTGAAAAGCCTCATTTTCCAAAATATATATTTTAGCAGACTTGTGTGATTAGTGAAGGATTTGATAAAATGTCAACGGGACAATTATTGAAGGACTACCACAATTCCCATAATGTAGACTGAATTGAATTTTCAGTTTCATGAAACGGAAACACTTTAGGTCAAAAGATTTTCTATGAATATCCTTCTAAAGAAGTCAGTTAGCTTAGGATTACAGCAGGTCTTTTTCAGTGAGCTTGTAGTCCAAAAGCTGGTTTGTGAAGTATGTGAAACATGGATCAGAGACACTTTCATAGCCAAACAAAAAGTAGATTCATGCTAGACATGCCAACATTCCAGAATGGCTGCTGGACAAAGACACTTTGTGTTTGTTATCTGCTCTCCATCCCAGTAAATATTTGGTGAGGACAATTCTTGAAATGACTAGACTTGGAATTATAAGAAATGAAGGCATAATTCTGAGAGACATTAACTTTGAATTATGTTGTAACTTTTCTTAAAGTTGCAAATGATAAGATAACATTAAATTACAATAAATTCAACAATTGCAAGGCAAAAAAAATAATAAAAACTATAATTTTATAAATAAAAAGTAATAATATATTTTTTAGGTTGTAATTCAGGATGTAACACCACAAACCATAATACATAAAAATCAAATGGAAAGAAAACGAAGTCAGTTAGAGAAAAGTGGTAGATGACAACAACTTTAAATGAGAAGTTTGGTTTCTAAAATGTAAAAATGAATCAAGAAATCAAAATGACATGAAAGGCACAGAAACAGTGACCGAGATGTGCTGTAGATGTGGTGAAGAACCACAGACACGCAGGAACTGTGAAAAAGCCGCACTTCCTCTTCATAGGCAGGGCGACTGGATGACAAAAGCCAAAAGTCATGTGATGGTGGAGACTGATTTTGCACATTCAGTTTTTGTGGTGATGTTTATCACTTTAAAGAGGTCCAAGCAAAACTCAAACCATCTTCTTTGAGAATGATCACTCAAAAGCAGCTGATCCCAACTGAACAAGCACCTAATTTTAACTTAATTTCTGGCTATTAAAATGTACTTTTCCTTAAAATGAAAATATCTGAAGTTGCCCTAAAGTGACTACAGTAGATAACTATGTAGACAATGTGACTGGTTCAACAACTCCGCTATCTCTAAAAAAAAATCTCCACGAGATTACTCAATCTGCTTAAACAAGGAAGTCAAGGAAGCAGTTCATCTGTAATCACCGGATCGATCTCACGTATCATCTGACACAGAGAAAACCACATGCTCCACAGCTTGTGATAATGTTTACAACAGTAAAAACTGTTATTATTATTAAATAAATATAATTATTACAGTACTCCGTTATTAATTAGTTACTTAAAGTGCCCCTTTTTCAGATATTACCTTTTAATGTAGTGTGTAATATAGCTAAAAATCTTTGCACAAAAAATAAATACGACCTCACATTGTGTCAATCACATTTACACACTGCGTCCGTCATAAAAAAATTCGGATCAGGTTGAATTTTCTGTGTTTTTGGCATCTGTAGCAAGCATTTGAGGTGTTTTGACAAATCAGAGCCACCGTACAAGTGAACACCAAAATCCAGAATGGCATCTGACAAGTTGATCCATTTCGTCTCACAGCATAAAGCACTGTATGACAAACAAAGTGTGGAATACATATATATTGATGGTCTTCTTTTTAATATGTATCGCTAGCGAAGCGTCAAACTGAGCCTCTGACATCCTGAAGGAAACTCTGAATCGCTCTGGATAATCTTGATAAGGAGGCGGAACTCTCCTTCCTCTCTTTACGTAATCTCAGGATTGGATGGACCCAATATTTCCTCTTTCTTTTTCTCTTTTTAAGAAGAGAGAGGACAACAAAATCATCCTCACTGCTCGAAGACTATTTTGTATTGTTTAATTTATACGCATCAGACTTGGTGTGCAAGATTACTGTGCGTGACGAATTTATTAGGATGACGAATACGAAAGACGCATACGAAAATGTATCTGAGATCTGTATCTGGTTCGTGTTGTTCATGTCGAGAAGACGCTGTTTTCTGCTGCCAAAGCAAATCCACTTTGATGAGATTGATACTGTAAAACAATCTGATGCCGTTCGTATCACTGTGTATCAAGAGCTGAAATTCAGATTTGGTAATGGGCGTCACGTTACGGACATGCGCGGTAAACGTTCGACCAATCACAACAGACTGAGCCATCTGACCAATCAGAGCAGGCTCTAGTAAAGGCGGGGTTTAGAGAGACCAAATCCTTTATTGAACCGAGTGAGAAAAGAGCTGATGCTGCAGTGGATATTATGAGAAAATTAAAGTGTTTTTTGACTTTGGATGAATGTAAACCTGTTATAGGAGAATCTAAAACAACATTAGAAACCTTTAAAACAGCAAAAAGTGGCACTTTAACTATATTACTATTGTTTATTCTGATAAGTATTATGAAATAATTAAACCATTTATTGAGGATTAGTGTCTTTAATCATGTTGATGTGGCCGCCATTTTATAAAAGCAATAATCCACTCCCTTTAACCATAGTAAATCATTCTCTTATGGATACTGATACATCCCATATTACTTTCAACAAGTCTTGTCTCCTTGCCTTTGTCCAATAACAGTGCTATATTTCAATAGTAGTGAGGTCAGGACTCTCCTCTGTTGTTCATTTTCTCCTGTGTTTCTGACTTACTCAACTTCCTTTGAATCAGAGTTCACAGAAACACACACACACACACACACACACACACACACACATTCTGCAGAAGAGTTTCTCGATGCGGTTTGGAATTCATTAGTCCGCCGTGACGGAGCAGCAGAGCCCCACGACATTTATTCCTTCCACCGTGATTCACAGTTGGATCGAGACTCCGCGTTGGCACCGGGAGGGAGGAAACGCCTCCACTCGACTCGCGGCTGCCTCACACTCATTGTAGTAACATTTTTTTTTGGAAAGCCGTTGTTTCCTTGTGTTAATCATTGACAGTTCAGGAACACAGGTGTTATCAATCACAAGCACACATGGTATAAATCCTTCTGTAGTCTTGCAGAACCACACTTCTGACTATAGACACACTTCTCACATAGAAACACGTCTGACTGACATTTAAAAATGACATATTATGAGGGGCTTCATAGAGACAGGAACCAAACAGAGCGTTACTGACAGACTGGGAAGAGAGGAGCTGAACAATGGAGAATATGAGGAAAATAATCAACATTCAATCTAGTAGAGCACAAAAACAACATCAAGACTTTGAAATGGCGTAATATGGCCTCTTTAAGTAAGTAATCATTTACATCCAGCCAGTTTTATTGCAAAAGGGTGATCAAGACCCCGATAAGAAGAGGTAACAACTGACTGAGTGTATTACTGGAGAATTCAGCAGTCAAACAAAAGCTGAAATTCTTCAAAAGAAGACTTTTTAAACTACTTATGAACTGTGAAGTATTTGGAAGCAGCCTGTATGGTAAGGTGTCTTTTGAACATTCAAGCATGAAAACATATTCTAGAAGAGCCCCAAAAAACTGAATCAAGTGCATAAAATGTGCATAAAATGGCCCCTTAAAGTAAGGGATAACTTACATCCAGCTGGTTATATTGCAAAATAAACTCTGACAGGGTGATCAGGACACAACAACTGACTGAATGTATTATTGGAGAATTCAGCAGTCAAACAAAAGCTGTATATTGCAACTGTTGTTGTTGCATTTATAATGTATGAACATAAAATACATTATAAATGAGACCTGTTAATGTCAACTTTATTTGAAACGTAACTTGACAGCAGAAACATCATGATTTTATACAAAATCGGACCAAAACTTATACCACTGATCATGCAGCACTATATTAAAGAAAATATGAATCATTAATAAACCTGATTTGAGGAATCGTTCATATCTGCAGCTCAAAGGTTACGTGCCAGTTTAATAGTGATCAAATCACTAAACTGCAGCGGTAATGGTGAAACAGCACGACTGAGGGAAGACTTTACCTGATAGGCAAATGAATGTGGTGTAGTCACCCTGGCCTCCTGTAGCCAAGAATGGGATCTTCTTCTTCGTCCTCCTCCTCACCTGCACGGCTGCCAGCATCCGTTCATCGTTCGGAAGAAAGACCGCCTTGTTGAGGGCCGATTTGGCACTCATTGTAGCCGATGGCACAGGCAGGGTGACAGCAGGGCTCTCTTAACTCTGACGACAGAGAAAATGAGACACAGAGGCCGTTTCTCAATATGCGTCAAAATTTGGTTCCAATATTCAAGAACGCATGAAAGTACTCAGATGTGTTCTTGATATTGAGGATGCATCAACTGCAGACTTGAGAGAACTGAACCGTTAAAAATCCCAGAAGTAATTGCAGACGGACGATATACGCTACTGGAGTAAAGTGTACATATACTTATGCAAAAATGTAGTCAAGTTGAGAGTAAAAGTTGATAATATCTTTGATACTCAGTACAACTACAAAGTAGCCAAAAAGTTACCCAAGTACAGTAGCTAATTACATTTACTCAAATACTTTACACCACTGTATTTAACTACATATATCACGCGTTTTGAGCTTTAATAATGTTCTCATCCGAATCACGCAACTATCTACGCAGTGCAACTGAAACCAAGTTTAATTTTGCATTAGTGTTGCGTGAATCACCAACACCAAAAGTGTGATAAGATGTGCGTGAAGCCCTCTAATCGCGACACCCATTTAAATCTATAGAAAATGTAGAAATAAACTACAACAGCCACACATACCGATGAAGAAAAGAGAAGAAAACACTGACATGCACCAACATAAAATTGAAGAATTTTTAAACTGTGAAGTATTTGGATGCAGCCTGTATGGTAAGGTGTCTTTTGAACGTTCAAGCATGAAAACATATTCTAGAAGAGCCCCAAAAAACTGAATCAAGACTGTGCATAAAAGTGCATAATATGGCCCCTTAAAGTAAGGGATAACTTATATCCAGCTGGTTATATTGCAAAATAAACTCTGACAGGGTGATCAGGACACAACAACTGACTGAATGTATTATTGGAGAATTCTGCAGTCAAACAAAAGCTGTATATTGCAACTGCTGTTGTTGCATTTATAATGTATGAACATAAAATACACTATAAATGAGACCTGTTAATGTCAACTTCATTTGAAACATAACTTGACAGCAGAAACATCATGATTTTATACAAAATTGGACCAAAATTCAATTCTGAATACTGACCTAACATTACAAAAAGTTAAGACAGACGACTATCTTCAAGAACCAAACCCAGACCAACTCACACACTCACGCAGAAGCCTGCGGACACACAAATGACAGCTGGACACTAACAAATTCAGTCTGTCAGCAGTCATTGTGAACGGGCATATGTGAGGCAGCACAAACTCATGATCGCTTGTGTAACAGAACAAAGGCTCACAGTTACAGTCACAATGCCTGAAAAAAAGGGCACAAAGCTCTTGTTAGCAAACAGCAAGCCTGAAGGCAATGGTTTTGTCATGAAAAGGTCGGTGCTGCTGTTGTCTCATCTAAATGAGAAACAAATGGCTTTCAGAAATCAAATTTGTTGTTTTTCCACTTGATGTCAAACTGGCCGGCTCTTTCACACCCTCAAAACACACGCACTCCCTCTGTCAGGACATATAGTGTCGGAGCATCCCGACTCCTGGATTTGAGAACATATTTTAATGTGCAAAAGCACTCTTTTTAGGAGTCTGAAGCCACATCTTTCATCTCAGCCCCACACAAACCTGATTAACTATACTGTCAGCACCCTTACAAATCTGTAACCTCTCTTTATATTTATTCCTGTGATCAAAGCTGAATTTTCAGCATCATTACTCCAGTCTTCAGTGTCACATGATCCTTCAGAAATCATTCTAATATGATGATCTGCTGCTCAAGAAACATTTATGATTATTATCAATGTTGAAATTTTTTTTGCTCATTTTAAAATATTATATTATATAGTGTTATATTGTATTTTTGGTCAAATAAGCAGAGGCTTCTTTCAAAAACAAACAAATGAATTATTCCAAACTTACTATCAATGGACATCATAAACCAAGAGAATATTGAAGGAATTCTCCAGGAAATATGAGTCAACTACAAAACACTGGATAAAATAAAAATACAAACATTCACAGAAAACTCAGTTACATAAAAATACAGAAAGAACAGGACTAGCAAGTTAGTTTGGCCTCTTATAAGCAACAAGTACTGGAAAGTGAAGTCAAAGCAGTGTTTGTTTCCCATCAGCCAGTGAAGGGCTGTGAGGATTTCACACCACAGAGCGGAAAATATGATGATCCGCTCAGAATCCAGAGCAAGGAAGGAAAACACATGAAGCTTAAGGCCTGCTACTGGCTAAGTGAAATCCGAAAGCAAACAACTGATCGAAAGCAGACAATTAATGGCACAGAGACAGAGGATGAGTAATCATTATCTCACTCATGGATGGAGTATTTTAATCTTCCATTAGGGGCCAAGCACTGAAGGTACATACGCACTTATTGTATCTGTTAGTCGTCATCTTCTCTCCAGTCTTCTCTTATTGCGGCCCAAGAATGTGACACTTAAATCCACAACACTTAAGCGTATTGAGATGAATCTTTTTGCATGCCGTCACAAGCATGACTTGCAGCGTCACAAGCGTCACATGCAGTGTTTCAGCACAGCGCCACCTACCGGTCAGGAGATATGAAAAATGGCTATTTTGCATACCGAGTCGAATGATACCCAATTTTCCCATGTTGACCATTTTGGCCATCACCAATTTTGAATTTTGTCGTAAAATGCTGTATTTTACAAACATATTAGCATATCTTTACGAAACTCAGTATGTGTCATCGGCACCATGCCCTGAAGGTACTCAGAAAGTCAGAAAGCACCACCTTGTGGTCAAAAATGATCTTATGGCAGCCCATAGGACCGTATGGTAAAAAATTGTGAAATTTGGCACAAGCATGACCTGAGCGACATGCAGCGTTTCAGCACAGCACCACCTACTGGTCAGGAGATATGAAAAATGGCTATTTTGCATACTGAGTCGAATAATACCCAATTTTCCCATGTTGACCATTTTGGGCATCACCTATTTTGATGCTATATTTTACGAACATACTAGCGTATCGTTACGAAACTCGGTATGTGTCATCGGCACCATGACCTGGAGGTACTCAAAAAGTCAGAAAGCACCACCTTGTGGTCAAAAATTATCTTATGGCAGCACCATAGGACTGTATGGTAAAAAGTTGTGAAATTTGGCAAATTAATCACAGCAATTTTGGAGTCTCTAACTCAATCCCTCTAGCGCCACCAACTATCCAAAGTTGCACTCATGTTTGTGCTAATAACTTTTGAACCATAATTCCTTGGCTCAAGATGATTCAATTGCAACCAATGACATCATTTTCCATCATTAAAACTTTTCCGCCATTTTGAATTTTCTGAAAATGCTACTTTTTTGAACTCACCCTAGACGTTTATCTGATTTTCACTAAAATTGGCTCAGACCGTTTTTGAATAGTGCGCAAACAAATTTGACGAAGAGCACACAAAATAGATGTGAGGCTGTATCTCCGCAATGCTTTAGCGTATTGAGATGAATCTTGGTGCATGCCGTCACAAGCATGACCTGAGGCGACATGCAGCGTTTCAGCACAGCGCCACCTACTGGTCAGGAGATATGAAAAATGGCTATTTTGCATACTGAGTCGAATGATACCCAATTTTCCCATTTTGGCCATCACCTATTTTGATGCTATATTTTAGCGTATCATTACGAAACTCGGTATGCGTCATCGGCACCATGACCTGAAGGTACTCAAAAAGTCAGAAAGCACCACCTTGTGGTCAAAAACTATAATGAAATTTCAAAAAAATGCTATTAATTAATTGATGCTATAGCTTTTGATTAATCTTAATGATCTTCTTAGGATTCCTTCTGTTATACCAAGAACAATAATACCAATTATGCCATAGTCGGACAAAATTGTTGTCTGCCATTTTGAATTTCTTTGAAAACCTACTTTTTTAAACTACTTTTAAGGCTGTTGTTCCAATTTTCACCAAAATCGACTCAGATCATCTTCAGACCATGCTGGCAAAAAGTTATTTGATTGACCGAACCGCTCTCGAATAACGTACCAACTAAACTGATGGCATGATGCCAAGCTGACTCTGAGGCTGTAACTCTGCAAAGCTTCGGCATATTGAAACCAAACTTTGTAAATGTCATTGTCATCTCACACTGACCACACAACATCAAGTTTGGTAAAAGCGCCACCAATTGGTCAAAAGTCATAAGCAATTTAATCATATTATTAGTGATTCTATTTACGATTTTTCAGCCACTTTTACTGAACCATCTAAAATGTCTTTATTTACTCAATATTGCAGTCTAATATCTCCTTATTTTGACCCTTTTCTAATTTTCCATTTTTATGATTCAATTATTTATTAGCTTTCCATGAACCGCAGGGGATTGTGAAACCCTGAATCAGCACAGATGTAATAGACTTCATCTGCGGTTTATCACCTCTTTACTCATTCAGAAATCACTTTGGCTTTTTCTCTGACCCATTCCCAACTATTTCTCTAAAGAGTTATCGACTATAAAGGGGCATTTACCATATAAATGTTGCGTCAAGTCAAGATAAATTTATTCTCATATAATTTCTGCTATTTTAAAACACACTAATGATGTTTTGCGGTGACACATTATACTTAAGTGGTTTCTCAGGATAAACTGAAACATCTGAGAGGGATATAAAACCTTCTACACTGGTGAGAATGGTTGCTGTTCACTTTGAAACGGTGCATAAATACAAGGGTTGTGTCCTTTTGGTGTGGTGATTCAGCAGTAAGTGAGAATTATTGCCAAGAACCCAACAGACAGCCATGATTCAAGACACCTGATGTGGACTTCATTATATTTAGACCAGAGTTCCTGAACAATCCCCTCATAAACCCTAAATCAGAGCAGAAGCATCGGGAGCTGAAAGAAAGAAAAAGGCCAACTCAAGCAGTTTTAATCCTACAGTAATGTAGGATTGATAGTTCTGGACAGGGTTTGATCATCCTGTATTTTTGCCTATTGCCGTCAGATATCACCAGGGGAAAAAGTCAATGGTTCTGTAGAAAATACTCAGGACAATTTATTTCTAAGAACTGTGTCACATTATGCTTTAAAGGAGAAAGCTTGGCTTTACAAAATAATCTGACAGTCCAAGAAAAACTGCAACTAATATGAAATGCAATAACAAACTGTATTTTTCGTAGATAATGAATTGAAATTCTGCATTAGACATGTTATTCTGTTGATCAAAATATCAAACAGTAATGCCGCACAGGGGACACTATGTCCTATTTTGACTGAAAATGACTAAACAAAACATCAAAAACCAACATGTTTGGTGAATTATGGGGAAAGAAGCATTAAACTACATGTGTAGTGAACATATTAAAAATCTTTTACAGGCTTTAAAAAGTAAGCAAAGAAACACATTCACTTTATATGATTAAAACAGATTTGATTTATAACTTTAAATAATAAACACTGATCAGTGCTTACATAAAACGCATCAAATATAGTCAACAGAAGCTCAAATTCGCGAGGTTTGTTATTGTGCGTGTTATTGGTGAGTAAATGATGACAATTTTAAATTTTTGGGTGAACTGTCCCTTTAAGTATATTCATAATACAACTTCACAATACACATTAATAGTTTTTTTTGTTTGTTTGTTTGTTTGTTTTTTGTTTTGTTTTAATGTTATGCATTAATTTTATTTTAAATAATTTAACCAAACTAAAATTACAACTAAATTTACAAATTGACAGGTGAAGGTGATTTTCACTGTCAAAAACAGAATTTGATCATTATTTTGCATGTAACACCAACTGATTTTGCATTACACCTAAGAAATATACATAAAAATAGGTATTTTTGCAGGGATTATAATCTAGACAGCTCCCTCTCTCTCTAGACACTTTTTGTAATGGATGTATGTCTGTAAAAATGTACATTGCTAAAAATTAAATTATAAGTAACTTTTTTTTTTTTTTTTTGTAAACCTACCAGGTAGGTATTTTCAAAACACACCATCTGAATTTCATTTTGGTTGCAAATGTACAAATTTTGGTTTATGGTGCTGGTTATATGGCACACGACAGTCATCTTATAACAGAGTCATTGACGAATAAAGTTAAAAAAACAACAACTATATCTCCAACATAATGGGGATATAATTAATTTTGAAGTTTTATTAAGTGTTAACAATGAGATGATGTGGTTTTTATAATCAATTAACACTGATTTGGTCATTTTTTACAAGATGGACAAAATTTGTCACCAAAGAGTCATTTGGTTAAACCAAAATTTCGGTTTTACCGAATGACACTTTTGGTCATACCGAATGACGATATTTTCAAACAATGCTAACAGGCTGATATCTAGCTAGGACAATCAAACATTTTATATTTAGTACAAGTTTTTAAAATATTACAACATTTTCCGTGTTTTATAGCGGTTGTACCGAATGACCTGATGTTTCAGGACATGCGTATGATCAAGTGAAAACATGAAATTTTCAAATAGTTAAGAGAGTTAGTTACTTTACTTCATGACCATGTGGTCCTTCACATGTGTCTGAATGATGTCACATGATACTGACCACATGACTTGATCCAAAATGGTCCCTTTATATTGGTTACTCCAAATGACATCAATGAAATTCATTTTTCCAGACATTCTTTCTCATAACAAAGCAATGACTTCTACACATAATTTTAACACCATTTTGCACTATGTTGATATATGATGTTATAAAATCATGCCAGAATAAAAAAATTATACATTTATTACATTTTAAGATATTTTAATCACAAATGAAATGGCTGTATTGGCCTTTGGACGGTTAAACCAAATGACCTTTTGACACTTCAAAATCTTTAAAATACCTTTATATGTAGCAAAATATAATTAAAACCTTTTGGATTCAGTAAAAGAGATCTAGCTGTACTACCTTACATACTTTGGATATCATATCTTTGTTTTTATTATTATTAAGGCCTTTGGACAAAAAAATAAAATAAAAAATGAACCCAATCAGCACTCGGCAGTGTGAATTTAGAAGCACGCAAAAGTTTTCCATTGCTGATGCCATCGTAGAAACACTATTCAAAGCCAACAATGATGGATTCCTTCCGCAATCAAATGTGTCCGATATCAGGGTTTAGTGGGAACATTCGGCTGGTCATGTGAGGCTACTGGCTTTGAACTGAAACATTATTTAAAAAAAAAAAAAAAAAACACACTATGAGTATTAAATCAATGCTAAATTGATTATATTTTTGTTTTTAATCCTGTGATGAAACCAAACTACAACCAAGATACAATGTTGACGTGAAAACGTGTAATGTTTACTGAGATCATCACTTCATACAGCAGGGCTGCTGTGCTGTCTAGAAAGGCAGCTGACCAGATGTTGAAACGCAGCCGGTCACAAGTCACAGTGTTTGTTTAAATGATTTCTCAGCAAACATTTATTCCTTATCTCAGAATAAAAGCAGCAGCAATGTTGCCTTTCTGTACTAGTAAAATCAGTGTGGATTCTTCTTGAAAAGCTGAAATACTTGATCCTGAAGAAAAAGTGATTCACTCCATTTCTTCAAAAGAAACTGAAAGAGCGTCGCATGTTTGACGCACAATAGACATCTTGTGTTAGTTCCATAAACATGTTATTGAGAAGTTTTCTGTTTCTGAGTGTTTTTAAGAACGAGATTCGCATTCGGTCACAATAAACACTGACGGGAAAAACTTATTTCGCCTATGAATTAGAGCTTTACAGCATCTTCACACTTATAAGTGTTCCTCCTTTCTCACTCCAGCAGCTGCTCTGAAACATCAATAGTAGTGTGTGAATGTCTGCGTTTTTCTTACCTTTTACTGTGAGTTCAGCTTTATTCTCTCGTGTCCCGTACTGTTTTTTCCATCTGCAAACGTGCAAAGTTTGAGCGCTCGCTTCTCCTGTCACACACTGGACCTGCAGTGATTAGTGTTCACTCTGTAGTGTGTAGTGTGCAGTGTGCGTGTCTCGACAGCACAAACCGCAGCTCCTTCACTGCTCGGCTGCGTGGAAATGTGAGTGACGTGGATCAGCTGCTGCACGCGCGCGCGCGCTCGAGGCTGTACCTGCTGCTGCAGTTCACTTCCTCAAAATCACCCGCTCCGGCTTTACCACTGTTCACGAAACAGTTTCAGACAATACAAGAATCAGTCCTGGCGTTTGGAGAGAGAACTATTAGAAATGTATTCCAAGAATAAGTGGGAGTTTGTGTGTAGTTTTTTATTTATTTATTTTTTTTTAAGGTTAAACTCCCTATTTGACACTTTGTTGAGGAAAAAAAAAATAAATAAAAAAAAAAATGGGTGAATTCAGGTAAAGTGGCCAATTTTTGTTAAAAGTGTAATTTATACACTCGAGTCTTAGGTTGTTTTTTTTTTAATTATCTTTGTTAAAGGCACAATATGTAAGATTTTTAGATTAAAATATCCAAAAGCCACTAGAACAGTGTTATATATTTTGTTGACTTGTGTATCCCAAATGTTTTCAAGAATGTTTAAATCCAGAGAAATAAGCAATTTGAACCAGGACACGGACGTGTGCGTCACCAATCAATGACATCATACTTGTGTTACCCTCGTTTCTGGTTTTTATTTTGTAGAAACCATGGAAACACCAAAGATATGATGTGTTTTATTAGATAGATGAGCAACTGTTTGGACACATTCATCGACAGAAAACTAATCTTGTTAAATAGCTCAACACATTAAGTCTTCGTTTTCTTGTTTTACCATGACTAATATCTTACTGCAGTGTGCAACAAGTGTCTCATAGCAGCCGCCGAGCGAACACAGAATAGCACTACAACAATTTTCAACACACATGTATCTAATATGATAAACAGAGCTGTGTTACCCCACATATGCTTGACCGGAAGAAGCAGAAGCTGCGACTGTGGCATAATAAAAGTCCCGCTGCTCTCGAGACGTGAGCCAAAGAGGGCCAGCGATATCTAAACACCTTAGAAGAAAAACTTTGTATTGTTTGCCACATTAACCAGCAGTAACAAATTAAACAGGTCCTGTCACAATAATATTTGTTTACATTTAGTGAACAACTTTATAATGCTTTAGGTCTTTCATGATGAGGTGTGGCCACACCCACCGGTGTCATATTACATCAAACTTCATCATTTTAAGAAAGTGTTCCTTTAATTCAGTATAATTATATGATCTGACCATGCATTGAGCTCAAGAGTTTCAAGTATTAGCTGATTTTGTACAGCATTCATGAATGTGTCAACATCCCCTCAGGAGCTCATGTGTGATTTCAAGCACTTTTGAATCAGTTATTTATTTATTTGGCATTATTCTAGGAAAGCTCTCGCTCTTTCATTGCACTTCCATTCTTCACCATCAGAGCTGGGTTGTCGAGAGCATCTAATTCTTGTTAAAGTCATGTGGATTTCTGAAGAAAGGTATGTTTATTTGCTCTATATGTAACTTAATGTATGCTATTTGTTAATAAAATAGCAGTTTTTCCTCAGATTTCAGACTTCTCAGACTCAAATAACCTTATTATTGGTTTATATTTGAGATATTTAGTTATCTGTTAACACCTATTAACCTTAAATACTCCATATGATTAACAATCAGACATATTTATAAATGGCACTCTACATTATGCCATAAACAAACGCAAGCAGCGATCATTTAGATTCTGTAGTCAAATATGAATTGTACCTATATATGAATTTCTTTACAAAACTACAATTTTAAAATTTAGTGACAGCAGCCATCAGGTGTTCAGGTCCAGCACACGTTTAAAAAGCCTCCCAAAATGCACCTCATGAAAGTGGTTGAATTTCTAGCATTCTTGTTAAAAATGTGTTTTGCAGTCAGTTTGGCATAACCAGCATGCAAGATATCATGTTAAAGTTAACATTTTTATTAAAAGGCAGGATTAAACAAAAATGAATATTGTATATTTATTTGACTGCTCTTACATAAATATCTCCAGATCAGAGGAGATCTTTGGTTAAAGCTCTGTCACAGAAGACCAAGAACATGAACTAGCTTGTTGTGCCATAATTATGGTCATTTAATAACAGAATATTCATACACAAACTCAAAGACAATCTGATACTTCATAATCATGAGTTAAAATAAAGATTACGCAGGAACTTTAGTTCTCTTCACCCGTCCTGCAGCTGATTGGTGAGGCTTGTTAACATGTGTTTTAAATAACCTTTTAACAGATCAATCAATCATCTGCACCATAACATGACAGAAATGTGTTAGAGGAACAGGAAATACCCAGAGCTGCAGTTTTCCACAAACGGTGTGCAAAATAGGGGTTAAAAAAAACTCTCAAATACTGAAAGGTTATTTTTTAAACAATTAGCAAATGTTTAAACAGAATGTTGCTTGTTTACCTCAGGAAATTTATAAGCGGTTACATTTTCTGTTCATTAATATGCCGTTACCAAAATGCCTAAATAATAACATTTAAAGGGATAGTCCACCCAAAAATGAAAATGATCTCATCATTCACTCATCCTCATGTCATCGCCATATGACTTTTTTGAGATCAACACGAATATTTTTAGAAAAATAACCCATCTCTGTGAGTCCACATGATGCAAGAGAATGACAGTAGACTGATTTACAGTTGAAGTTAAAAATATCAGTGTTTTTCTTACACACCTCTATGGTTTGTCTGGGGTCGTATGAATTACAGTCACAGTCGCTGTGTGTGGCTGTCCCAAGCGTCAACCAATCACTTACTTTATACGGACTCACAGACATGGAATATTTTCCTAAAAAATCTTCATTTGTGTTTATCTGAAGAAAGAAAGTGGGAGCAAATGATGAGAGGACTTTCATTTTTGGCTGGAGTATCCCTTCAAAACCTTGATTTGTGCAATACCTTTGATTCAGAATTCATCTACAAGTTGTAGAAATATAAAACAGTTGCATCTTTCAGGACAAGCCATGAAGGTTTTTCAAGACTGCTCTCTTGTGGTGAAGACGGGTCACTGCCGCCTGCATGGCTGATGGGAAAACCACATGAAATAAAGGCCTGTTGAATCATCCTCTTAAGATTTTAAATAAAAATGATTTTATTTATTTATTTGTCAGGTAAATGGCATTTTTACAATCTTAAAACAGCAGGCCATGCAACGCACTGCTGACATCTGAGAAAACAAAACCAAATAAACAGAAAAAAATAATAATAGTCTTCATTTCTGGCTCTGAAACCACCTTCATACGGGAAACATCACGAGACAATACTGACAAGAAGTGATGCGCTGTGTCTGAGCGCTCGATAGTGTTGAAGTGTATGACACACGCTCTTAAAGCCTATATATTCTCGCAGCAGTGGATATTTATCAGTTAAGGCAGGAGAAACTAAATAAAAAAGCTCCTTCTCACCGGAGACATCAAGAATGGCACAATCTACATGATTTATTCCAGCCAGGAGCTTGAGACTTTCTCCATTTCTTCATATGCACTTATATATATTTCTAAGATCGACAGGCACCAATCCTCAAATGTCAAAAAAATGGCTTTTTTTCCTTCTCTTCTGGAAAAAATACACTTCCAAAAAATGACAGAAAAAAGCAGCAACAAAATAACTGTACAATTTCTGTTTTAAAACCTGTGTTTTTTACATTAGATACAAAACAAATCTAATACTTCATTTAGCTATCCTTCATTTTGGAAAGAAATAAAAGAAAATCGCATGATTTGTGACCTATCGCTGGTGCGTATTAAAGAAACGCTTTTGAATAATACTATACTGGTTCACAATAAAGAGTGAGGAATAAAATATCAGACTTCATAGGAAAATAATAATAAAAAGAAACTTCCTACAGTGGGAAAGCAGATTCATAATGTTCTCCTATGTTGCTTCACCGCAAGCTGTTTGCTACAAAAAAGTGGGCAACTCTCCTCCTTCATAGTGTAAAAAAAAAATATCTGTCATTAAATGTAGTGTTGAACACACATGACAGGACAGAAACATCAAACCTAATGCTAGAAGTGCTTAGAAATGACAGAACGAATGGATTTTGTAGTGTCATCTACTCAACGGTCAGAAGCAGCAACATTGAAGCTAGTGTAAATCCTTCTCTAGTGTCTCTACGACATCACATTAATGTGACACAGTTATCATAAAAGATGGCACAAATGAGCACCGCGACATTCAACAGTTACCCAGAGAGATGCAACGTAAGTTAGTGACAAATAAATAATTGGCATTTTCGCTGGCGTACTTCTATTCAGGGTGAAAGGTCATAGCTATTGCTTCATCTCGACAATGAAATCATTTCTGGAGGGAAGCAGTAAACCGCTGCACGTTCTCAAAATGTCCTCGCTCGGCACTTCTGCTAGTGTTATGAACGCGTTCATGTGTATAAAGAGAATTAAAAGAAACAAGTTTCCGTTTTCAAACTATTATGATGTGGCCACGATGGAGTGGTTAAAGGAGAAAGAAGAAGTGTGAAAGTAAAAGAATAAAGCGGCGCGGCGCGGCGAGCGGCGCTCAGACCCAACCGCTGGTCAGCTTGTAGAACATCTCCTCGTCTAGAGACTCGTTCTGGTCCTTGGCGCGCGTGGACAAGAAAATGTAGCCGCCGATGAACTCGTGCACCACTTTGCAGTCCACCTCCGCACAGATGAACGCCAGACTGGGCTCGTCCGCAAACTCCACCGTGACCTGCCGTGGGAACAGAGCAGATGCTCATGTGTGCAGAAAGAAGGGCTCAAGGTGATGTGTGTGACGCTTTTGGATGTTTGATTTGCACATTTCTAAGGCCTCTAAATGATCAACACTGATAAAGCTGCTGCACACAATCTACTACACGCCTTCTGTCGTCTGATTGACAGTGAATGAATTATGAATTCATGCTGAAAAACTAAAAGGACATTCCCATCACATATGATTATACTTTAAATAGCTTTAAATGTTTCTTCTCCATAATGTTCATTGGGGTGTTATATTTTCTGTTATTTAATTCAGGTCTATTGCATTATTTTAGTGTCATGTGTGTTATCCTATGCGAGTATTGGCCATGTTTTATGCGATGAACGTGGCTTTCGATTATGCAACCAGCATTATTACAGTGGTTACCAGTAAATCTTAAGGTAAAAAGTAGATTTTTACCTTAAAAATCTAAAAATTTAGATTTCTGAAGGATCATGTGACACTGAAGACTGGAGTAATGATGCTGAAAATTCAGCTTTGATCACAGGAATAAATTACTTTATAAAATATATTCAAACAGAAAACAGTTATTTTAAATTGTAATAATATTTCACAATATTACTGTTTTTACTGTATTTTTAATTAAATAAATGCAGCCTTGGTGAGCAGACGAAACTTCTTTTTAAAACATTAAAAATCTTACCGTGTCCAAACTTTTGACTGGTAGCGTGTATATATATATATATATATATATATATATATATATATATATATATATATATATATATATATATATATATATTTTTTTTTTTTTTTTTTTTTTTGCCGGACAAGCAACTTTTTTACTCGGACAAGTGAATGACCGATTTACTTGCCCAAAGAACAAGCACATGACAAGTCTTAATGTCGAGCCCTGAACAGGATATTTCATAATGCGATATAAACATTATAGCAAAATGTCTATTATTCCAGTGCTTCACCATGTTGTACTCGCACTCATGACACAAACATACTGTAATTCTGAGGCAAATAACACTGTGTGAAATAAGACAGTAGGTCTTCTGCAATCAAAACAAGCATATTAACAGGTTAGTTCACCCAAAAATGAAATTTCTGTCATTAATTACTCACCCTCATGTAGGCATCAAATTTTCGTGTTGCGATTAATTGCTGAAGCTTTTATCACGGTATACGGTATTATCACGATATTGAAATAAGTTGCAAAAAAAAGTGTTGTCATAGCATAGTATAACAGGTTTAAGAACTCTTTTTGTAATAAAAAAAATAACTCTGAATGTTTAAATACAATAATACAATACACAAAAAATATATTAATAAAATTTTCAAACAGATTAAAGTGCAAAAGAATTAGGCTATAAAGAACAACAGGAAACACTTTACAATAATGTCTCATTATTTAATGCATTAACTAAGATTGAACAATAGCTACATTTGTTACAGAAAGTATTATGTTTTGTTAATGTTAGTTAAGAAATACAACTGATCATTGTTTTATCTCAGGTCCATTAAATAAGTTCTTTTGATTTTAGTAATGTTATTAAACAGTAACTAAGAAATTAACATTAACTAAGAATAATTAATGCTTTATAAGTATTTTTCATTGTCAGTTTGGTAATAATGAATTAACATGTTAACTAATAAAGCCGTATGTCTCAAAGTTTTACTGAACAATAACAAATAATCAGAACATTTCTAATCATTAGGGCATGTTGTAGTCCAGATTAAAATATAAAAATGTTTAAGTTTGAAAATGAATAGCCTATTAAGTCTTTAAGTATTAAGTATTTGGTGCTGTGATGAACAACATTGAGATTACAAAAAAATGAATGGCTGTTTGAAGCATTTTAAAAACTTTACTAGCGCAGTTGCTTTGTTTGCGGGGTTTCCGGGGTAACCGCTGCATTCTGCTGTTCCATCAGCGCCCTCTGCTGTCAGAGAGTGAACGTCACTTTCATTCAGCGCGTCTCCTTCACTTGTTCCACCATGTGCTTCTCATGCACGCTGGGGTGTTGTGCATTTTATACGGTTGATGGGAAAATATTCTTAAATGCATTATAAAAATGTTAATAACTGGTAATAAATTATTATTTACGATATTTTGTAGTGCCCACGATAACAATATCGTGCATATTCATTATCGCGATATATCGCATTACCGAATATCGGCACAAGTCTACCCTCATGTTGTCCCAAACCTGTAACACTTTTGTTCATCTTCGGAACACAAATTAAGATATTTTTGATGAAATCTGAGAGCTCTCTGGCCCAACGATCCAACGAAACTACCAATTTTCAAGGTCCAGAAACGTAGTAAAGACATCATAAAAGTAATCCATGTGACTCCAGTGGTTTAACCTCAATGTTATGAAGCGACGCAAGTGCTTAGTTTGTGTAAAAAAAAAAACAAAAAAAAAAAACATAATTTACCATTTTATTTATGCAGTACTTTGTTCACGCAACATCTGCTCTCATGTCAACACATGTTGGAGATTCATATTTTGTAAATGTGGTAAATTGTGTTTTTCAAAGTGACAAAGTGGTAGTTGCATAGGCTGTCAGTGGAGGGACAGAAAGCTCTCAGATTTCATCAAAAATATCTTAATTTGTGTTCTTACGGGTGTGGAACAACATGAGGGTTAGTAATTAATGACAGAATTTTCATTTCTGGGTGAACAAACCCTTGAACAACACAAGCCATTGTTACAAATTATGCAATTAGCCCATTTACATTTACCTGAAAAAAAGATCAATGTGGAGCCTCGTTCACAACAACATAACCATTATTAGCAACAGTCAATGACATCATGGGATGAAGGCGTAACATAAAGAGCATCTTACCATCTTAATCTCCCAGTTGACGTTCCACTGTTTCATGTTGCTGAAGCGCCAGGTCTTGATGGCGTCTCCTGTGCTGGCGTCCATGCGGATCAGTCTGTTGTAGGTGATGCCGATCAGCTCATCTTTCTTGCCCCCCTGAAACCTAATTTGATGAAATTTCACAATTAACAACAGAAATCAAGAGGAAGACATGTTACAGTAACATGTCCTAGAGCTTTCTATCCCTTCAACATGGACGTCTGTTTTTATTGGCACTCAAACATTTGATCAAAAAACATCGGGTTTTCTAGAAGACACTTACTTGGCAAGAAAATGGGTGATTCCAAACTCTGGCAAGGACTGCCATGCCTGTATGAAGCGCATCTTGGCCTCAATGAGGCTCATCTGTGCCACATTCTGATGAGCTTCCAGAATACGGGCGGAAATCTGAGGATAATGCATAAGAATATTAATAAACAAGTGCTACAAGCCATCATAATTTAAGCAGAAGTACAGAGTGAGTCATTAGGAAACAACCCCAGAGAAGAATGCAACACCAGACACTTCAATATGATACTGCTGCATCCAATCACCAGTAATATCACAGTGAACATATGAGACGCCTCCTGTTATTCAAGCATCCCTTATGATCTGTTATACATGCGACTTAACATACATACACAGAAGCCATTGCAATCCCAGCTACCACTGTTTAGTCCCCATTTCCCCACAACATGAAACATTTTCACATAAAGAAATGAGTGATGTCACTGGAGTCTCCCACTGATCAATGACTTGCCTCATGAAAGTTTCTATCAGAGTAGATCAGCTGACATGCTACAAACCGCCTAAAAGGGTCTTTCAATTACACAGAAGCCCTTTTAAAGATTTCTGTAAGATTTTAAACATCCTATTATACAAATAATGTGTTGATTACAGGAGCCCCTATGGGGACATGGGAGATGGGAGGAAATATTTTAATGCTTGAGAGGTATTGGACTCCTCCGAGAAACTTTGCGTTCTCTTGCAAAACTATTGCATTACCCTATAAAACATTGCGTTTTCTTGGAAAAAATATTGCGTATCCACAAGGAAGTTTGCATTTGCTCGCAAAACTATCGCGTTCCCCCCAAAAACTTTACATTCTCGTGCAAAACTATTGCGTTTCCCCAAAAAAGCTTTACATTCTCACGCAAAACTATTGCTTTTCCTCAAAAACCTTTACATTCTCACGCAAAACTATTGAGTTTCCCCAAAAAAGCTTTACATTCTCACGCAAAACTATTGCTTTTCCTCAAAAACCTTTACATTCTCACGCAAAACTATTGAGTTTCCCCAAAAAACCTTTACATTCTCACGCAAAAATATCACGTTTCCCCAAAAAACCTTTAAATTCTCACGCAAAACTATTGCTTTTCCTCAAAAACCTTTAAATTCTCACGCGAAACTATTGAGTTTCCCCAAAAACCTTTACATTCTCATGCAAAACTATTGCTTTTCCTCAAAAACCTTTAAATTCTCACACAAAACTATTGAGTTTCCCCAAAAAAACTTTACATTCTCACGCAAAACTATTGCTTTTCCTCAAAAACCTTTACATTCTCACGCAAAAATATCACGTTTCCCCAAAAAACCTTTAAATTCTCACGCAAAACTATTGCTTTTCCTCAAAAACCTTTACATTCTCACGCAAAACTATTGAGTTTCCCCAAAAAACCTTTACATTCTCATGCGAAACTATTGAGTTTCTCCAAAAAACTTTACATTCTCATGCGAAACTATTGAGTTTCCCCAAAAAACCTTTACATTCTCACGCAAAACTATTGAGTTTCCCCAAAAAACCTTTACATTCTCATGCGAAACTATTGAGTTTCTCCAAAAACCTTTACATTCTCATGCGAAACTATTGCTTTTCCCCAAAAAAGCTTTACATTCTCATGCAAAACTATTGAGTTTCTCCAAAAACCTTTACATTCTCATGCAAAACTATTGAGTTTCCCCAAAAAAGCTTTACATTCTCATGCGAAACTATTGCTTTTCCCCAAAAAAGCTTTACATTCTCACGCGAAACTATTGCTTTTCCTCAAAAACCTTTACATTCTCACGCAAAACTATTGAGTTTCCCCAAAAAAGCTTTACATTCTCATGCGAAACTATTGAGTTTCTCCAAAAAACTTTACATTCTCACGCAAAACTATTGAGTTTCCCCAAAAACCTTTACATTCTCACGCGAAACTATTGCGTTTCCCCAAAAAAGCTTTACATTCTCACGTGAAACTATTGCTTTTCCTCAAAAACCTTTACATTCTCACGCAAAACTATTGAGTTTCCCCAAAAAAGCTTTACATTCTCATGCGAAACTATTGAGTTTCTCCAAAAAACTTTACATTCTCACGCAAAACTATTGAGTTTCCCCAAAAACCTTTACATTCTCACGCAAAACTATTGAGTTTCCCCAAAAAACTTTACATTCTCACGCAAAAATATCACGTTTCCCCAAAAAACCTTTAAATTCTCACGCAAAACTATTGAGTTTCTCCAAAAACCTTTACATTCTCACACAAAAATATTGCGTTTCCCCAAAAAAGCTTTACATTCTCATGCGAAACTATTGAGTTTCTCCAAAAAACTTTACATTCTCACGCAAAACTATTGAGTTTCCCCAAAAACCTTTACATTCTCACGCGAAACTATTGCGTTTCCCCAAAAAAGCTTTACATTCTCACGCGAAACTATTGCTTTTCCTCAAAAACCTTTACATTCTCACGCAAAACTATTGAGTTTCCCCAAAAAAGCTTTACATTCTCATGCGAAACTATTGAGTTTCTCCAAAAAACTTTACATTCTCACGCAAAACTATTGAGTTTCCCCAAAAACCTTTACATTCTCACGCGAAACTATTGCGTTTCCCCAAAAAAGCTTTACATTCTCACGTGAAACTATTGCTTTTCCTCAAAAACCTTTACATTCTCACGCAAAACTATTGAGTTTCCCCAAAAAAGCTTTACATTCTCATGCGAAACTATTGAGTTTCTCCAAAAAACTTTACATTCTCACGCAAAACTATTGAGTTTCCCCAAAAACCTTTACATTCTCACGCAAAACTATTGAGTTTCCCCAAAAAACTTTACATTCTCACGCAAAAATATCACGTTTCCCCAAAAAACCTTTAAATTCTCACGCAAAACTATTGAGTTTCTCCAAAAACCTTTACATTCTCACACAAAAATATTGCGTTTCCCCAAAAAAGCTTTACATTCTCATGCGAAACTATTGAGTTTCCCCAAAAAGTTTACATTCTCACGCAAAACTATTGCTTTTCCCCAAAAAACTTTACATTCTCACGCAAAACTATTGAGTTTCCCCAAGAAACTCTGCATTTGCTCAAAAAACATTTGAGTATAATTTTTCCTCCCATCTCTTTTCTTACCGTCACCATGTCCCTTTAGTGGCTGTAGAAAACAGCATTGTGTCATCTAAATTAATATCACAAAACAATAATTACAATAATAATAATGATAATAATATTAATATTATTATATTTAGGGATTATAATCATGCTTGAAATTATATAAAATAAGACTGACAGTGAATTTTTCTAAAATATTCACGTAATAAAAGCTTTTACAAGATTTATACACTCAACATCAGGCAAACAGCTGTTCTGGGGGAGACACCAGTGACTCAAAACATGATCTTTAAATGTTAAAAACAAACTTGAAATGTGAGCTTTTGGGTTGAGCTACAGCAATAAATGGTAAAGTGGTTAATGGAAGGATTACTAGAGTAAGACACAGCACCAGTGTTAGTGAGTCATGGACATTTACCAGCTGTCAAACGAGTGACTTACCAAGTCCCTGACAAAGCCTGGCTGAGGAGGGTGGAAACAGGAAGAGGAACACAGAGAGGAAACAAGGGAAAAGCAAATAAATGAACAATGCCGTAAACAAGCAGAATAACAATAACCGTTAATGTACAGAGAGAGAAAGGGGCAGGGTGCACATGTGAGTATACAGCAGGGGAGGTTCACTTTAGGCAGCTGGACAGGAGAGAGCAGAGGAACACGCATGAGACGCCTGCACTGGGATCACATTAGGTCCAGGCGGATTGACCGTACATACTGTGCAGATGCAGAAATGTGTCAGTTAACAGAGATCCTGCTATACCGTTGAACTAAAACCAAGCAGAAGACTAGTCTACTCTACAAACTGTGTGGAAGTTGGGCCTAGTGTAGATTCATCCTCACTGATTATTAAAACTCAGTTCAAGCTTTTTCTGCACTGATGCAAGACTGATTCATTTAATAAATCTTATGGTTTATTATGTTGGCTTGAAAAATCCAACATGCTGATCAACTATTCTTCTTTAGAGACCAAATTTCTAACAGTTACACAACCTATAGAAGTCAAGCTATGACCACCAAACTTGGCACAGAGCTTCAAGATGCTCCAACTCGGTACGCCACATCTTTTCTAACAGATCTGACTTTCAAAATTCCAGTGTCGGACTTCCAAACAGGCCCAAATTTCCATAAACTTTGATTGAGAGGGTCAAAACTTTCACACAATAACTCTTATAGAGTATTTAAACTGTCTAATCACCAGCAAAGCTTAACAACTAGCCTAGGACAAGGTGCTAATTCACGCTAGCAACAAGATAATCATACTAGGAACGTTCTAAAAATGCTAGAAACATGCTAAAAATGAGTTAAAACATTTTAGCAATGTGTTAAACTATGCAACACTTAGATACATATAAAAAAATATGCAAAAGCATGCTAACAAAATATAAGAACATGCCAGCAACATGTTAACAATGCCAAGCAACAACTATAGCAGTCTAATGGTATCTGAAATAGGGACTTGGACGTGGTATTCTTTTATTGAGTATTGTATTAGTAAAACCTTCAAGCTTTTAAAAGTTTTTCAAACTTTCAAACAAGGCTTTCCCAAGCCAACATCAAAGTTTGTCATCAAGCCTCACTCTTCTAGTTTTTTATATCTTTTGGTTCATTCATCAAGCTCAGAATAAGAAGACAAAAACAAATAAATGAAATATAAAGAAATGTGCTTTAATCTTTTGTGCTGAGCACAAATCTTTTAACACAAGTCTAGAAACTGTAGGGTTTTAAACATATAAAAGGGGTCCAAAGTTCATGGCTGAGCTGTAGTTTATGATTAACCTGGACATTTTTTCATCCCACTTCAAACCATACACCCTTGACTCCACAAGGTGGCGCCACACACGCTTAAAACCCAAGAACACTGGAGAGACCTCCCTACCATTTGGATGACTGCATCCGCTTTCCTGGTCTTGTTGAGTTTAACAAGTCTGGAAGTGAGAAAGTCATCTATCCTTGTTTCCCAAAGCAAATGCTTTCTGTCCCATATCCTCTGGGAGTAAAATCCCAGAGGAAGCCTTTGAAGAAAAGACTTGGAGCTTGTAATGCATGGATAGTGTTCAGGAATCATCTGAACTCTAACGTCGCTCTCACATTACAATCTGCTGTCTTCTTCCCAGACTCCCTCTCCACATTCCCAGGCATGGCTTGTTTCCTGTATGTTCTTCCCGCCTGTTTCTGAAGACCCCACCCCAACTCCTCAAACTTTCTTCCAGCGATAAGCTGGTGGGGGAGCAAGTGAGATGGGAGGACAGGAAGCCCACCATCCCCCAGCATCACAGAGGCTGGATTGAGTCCAGGGCCACTGTAAGAGGACACCAGCAGCACACAGGAGCCGTCTGTTGACTCCCACACACGCTCCCTCCCTACATACTTTCACTTTTCTCTTGTTTTTGAATCAAGTATTGCAAAAAAGACATTCTTTTAAAAAATTCACCAGATGCTCTGCAATGCAAAATTGTCTTCAGCGCATACATAAGCTGTAAAAAATGTGGTAACACTTTAGTTTAGGGTCCAATTCTCACTATGAACTAGTTGTTTATTATCATGCATATTACTAGGATATTTGCTGTTCATTAGTACTTATAAAGCACATATTAATGCCTTATTCTGCATGATCATATTCTACATCCCATAATCCTACCCTTAATACCTAAACTACATTACTAACTATTAATAAGCAGTAATTAGGAGTTTATTAAGGCAAAAGTCGTAGTTAATAGTTAGTTATTAGTGAGAATTGGACCCTAATCTTAAGTGTGACCAAAAAAAAATATATATATATATCATTACCATTTACCAAGTAGAGCTCAGTGCTATCTGTAATATTTGATATACTGCTGTTTATGACTATGTATTGTTATATACTGCAGGTCTGTTGTCTGCGCTGCAGCGGTAGACCACTCATTTACCTGCTTGTTCTTGTATTTCTTCAGGTATCGTGGTGACACCAGACACTCTGGGTTGATGTCGGTGGTGATGGGCTCTATGATCTGAGGATCAGGGTTCATGTGCTGCATCTTCAAGAAGGACAGAATGTTCTGGACCTCCAAGTTGTAGGAACTGTCTGCCATCGTCTTCCCCTTGGAGGCCAAACGACAAGCTGCCATCCACTGAGCGTACTGCTTCTCCTGAAGGACAGGGAAACAGACGACAGTGGCAGTGTTATTTCACTATCATTGAGGTACTATTATAGTACTTTTAATATTTTTAATTCGATTTTATTTTGTTATTTTTATTATTAAAATAATACTGCATTAAGTTAGACTAAATGAAAATGAGAAATGTTACTAAAAGTTGGAATACACTACACGACTTTTAAAATCTGAACTGATTTTAAAACTCTAGCATCATACACTTGCAGGCTTTGTAAATGGTTACAGAGAAAAACTGGTCATCATACACTAAACGACTGAGGATTATAAACTACCAGACATTCAAATCGCTCTGAACACTTACAAACTTACTTGCAGTCTTGGGTGGGCAGACGCAGTCAGTATGGCGCAGTCAGTTATTTTATCTGTGCAGATGAGTCAAATATCGAAGCTAATTTGTTATGCATGTTCTGTTAATTTACTTTTGTATTTTTATTGTATTTTATAGATGGAGGACAGCTGCAGTTTCAGTAGTGACGCGTTGTACACTACCATATGTGTTCTGAAATCAGCTCAACATATCAAATATATTTTGATTTCCTCCAACTGTGCCATAGTCTGAAGCTAAAACAACTGGGTTCTGTGGACATCATACACTAGGCAATTTTCTGTGAAATCTGTCAGCTCCGACTGACCATAAATCTGTAGACTGAAACAGACCAACAACTATTGTCGACTCATCCAGACTGCAAATCAGGGCAAAAGTCATGTAGTGTATTCCAGCCTTCCAGTTTTTTTTTTAAAGTTTTCTGTTATTTCTGTCAAAGTTTATTATATTTCAAGTAACACAAATGTTTTTTATTTTTTTTATTTTTTTATGGCTTTAGATTTATTTAAATATAATAACCCTGCTGAGTGTGCTGGGGTCGGATTACTTTTTCTTTTTAAAGACACCTGAAGATGTGAGGTGATTTATATACAATAATAATGTGTGGATATACAATAGAAATCTCACTCACAGTATCACACCGCAGCCAGATCTCATTCATACCATCTGCTACAGGAATTAGCAACTTGATGTTGAATTTCTGACCGGAGATGTTCACATCTGGTGTGACTTCACAGCCTACAGAGAAACAGCAGATGAGAAACAGTAAAGGGTGGGGGAAAAATCGATTCACATATGAATCGCGATTCGATCTTCTAGCGATTCGCATCGGTTTTAAAAATTAAAAAAAAACGATTTTCTAAAGTGTTACACTTCTTTAACGTTGCAGTACTTTATTGACACGACAGAGTGTTATTAATCACAATAAGCCGCGAAAAAGGACAGACACACAGCTGAAGCACGAGCACAGATGCATGTGATCCCAAAATCAGTTCTCTTTCACAGCTTATTGCGCTTACATGGTCAAATGCACACACATTTATGTCAAAATGCACATTGTGTGGAGTATTCATGTAAACACAGTCTGTTATGTCCTAAATGGACATAAACAGGAGAAAATAAGATGTGTAACAGTATATTAGATATGTGCATTTCTTAAAGGGACAGCAGCCTCATAAACTGTAGCCATCTGTTTTAGTAATGTAAATAAAGAAGAAAAAAAAAAAAAAAAAAAAAAAAAAATCACACTGCTTTTGACGGAATCATTTCTGTATATTTAATATGAATATTTTTTTTTTATTATTCAATTTCTGTAGTATTTCTTACTACATATTAATTAAATAAAGGCTACTGTACCTGAAAAATTATTATTATTATTATTATTATTTTTATTGTATTTGTCCTATTGTTTGTTATTTGCTTCTTTGTTCTTATTTTTAATATCAAAAATAAAATAAAATTGCCTGCCTTGCTTGATTACAGAAGACTGCCAGGCATGTGTGTAATGATCACAGTCAGCTTAAATGGCATTTGTTTTATAATATTGGGTTGAATAAAATGAGAAGAAAAACCAAATAAAGGTTCACATTTAATTCAGTGAGATTTTTTTTCGACCTATTAAACGGTCTACCGCAGTCAAATAGGAAAAAAGACAGTAAACTAGAATCACATCCATGCATATATCAAATCGAAATTTGATTCAAACTGGAGAATCGATTTTTTTAATCATATTGTGACCTCAAGAAACGATTTGAATCAAATCTTGAGGTACCAAAAGATTCACACCCTGAGTAAACACGCTTTCCACCAGCTCATCATGTGTCTGTAGTGAGCGCTCACCTCTCAGGTTCATCTGGTGCACCGGCATGCCGTGGGCCTCCTCGCGGCTCTTGTAGCAGGAGATTGTGATGTCTTTGAACGTGCACCAGTACTGCTTGTATCCTTTCAGAGTGAGTTTCTTTGGTCTGAGGTATAAGCAAGAGTTAGTCAAAAATTTTGCTGCTAATAGTGTTGTGGAAATGACAGAATTGACACTTTAAACAGACTAATACATAGACAGTCTATATGCCACATATGGCAACATGCCTTGTTTATTTATTTATTTATTTTTTATCTACAATAATAAAGGCATTTGAGACCAAAATCAATAAATATCAACATTTCTCCAACTTCAACTCACTTGAAGACTTTTACATTGTCGGCCAGTTCAGGAATGGATGTGATGTCACCCTGAGAACACAAAGTGCATTAATAAAGTTATAAATAAAGTTGTTGGAGTAACAATGTCAAAACCTTACAGATGTCTTATATTCACAAACCACAGAACAGCTCCACGTTGCTTAAGTTAAAAATAACCAGAATACACATTTTAATTTTATTTATTTATTTATTTTGTTGGAATGTCTGTTATGATTAAACTCCAATTTCATCTGCTACACAGTGCTATCCCATCACTGCATTCAAACACGGAGGACACGACTCGTTTAATATGACCAAACCAGTTATTACTGAATAATCGACTTTATATTCCTTTATTTGAATTACTTGAATTTGATCTAATACTTGGAGGTTATATTGGAAAGTAAAGCAAGTGCATGAAAGCAGTGCAAAACATTATTGTGGTTTCACAGCAGAAGTTATTTTCAAAGCAGAAGTGTGATATATAGGTGTGTGTGTATGTGTGGCTGCCATATATCAGTGTAGTTTGGTGGAGTGTTTCAGCACCAGCGTGTTGGACGTCTTTCCTCCCTCCAGGGTGATCTCCAGGTCTGAGAGAGCCGCATCAACCTCATCCACCTCCTTCTCACTGTTGTTCATGTGATTCTCTGAAGACATGATGGACAGCTTGTTGATGTGGTACTGCAAATAAAAACAAATCAAAATAATACATTTCCCCACTTTGTCAATGCAAATTTTAAAACATTTATATTTATAACTTTATCATTTTCATTAATTGGTTTTAAATTGTATTCACAATGTCCTCAATTTCAGGGCTGCAAACACTGCAAAATGTATTTATTAGAAAATAAATGGAAAATTAAACAGCTAATACAATATTTACTTTGACCTCCCGAGATGGACCATTTTTTAGCCCTGCTCTATTTTTCATCCAACACTGTTACTTGATGATTTTCCAAATAAATATAATTGAACTAAAATGTTCATGTTAAATGTCCAAATATTTTGTAGGTTTTAAAATGTGATGCATTTGTAAAATGTAATATTTGTTTTCAAATGTTCATGATTTAGTTTTAAATTGTATTCACACAAGCAGCAAAAATTGCAAGTCTTTCAAAATAAATGGAAAATAAAACTGCTAATACAATATTTACTTCAACCCAAGTGTTATTTAAGTTTTTATTTTAGTTTTATTAATATTTTGAATTAGCCTTTTTATACATATTTTTAGTTTATGTAAATTTTTAATTTTTAGTCACTTTCTTATGTGCTTTTGTCATTTTATTAGTTTTTTTTTTTTAATACTTTTATTTTTATTTCAGTTTTAGTTTTAGTTATTTCCAGTTAATAATTTTAGTGCTTATTTCAGTTTAATGCCAAGGAAACATTTCTCATTTTAATTTAATTTTATAACTATTAAATGAAGCGAACTAACATATTATATAACTAATATTTATATTTTATTTTATTTCAGCTTCATTTCACTTAACAGAAATATTTTTATTAGTTTTCGTTTTAGTTAATGATAATTATCCTACTTTGTCCTCCTGAGAACAAACAACATTTTTTGAAGGTGAATCAACTTCACTTTATTTCCTGTATGAGATAAAGCCTGTGACTTCATTCTTCTAATTAAAATTAGCTGTCAAACGATCCCCATGGTGCTCCAGTGAACAGCTGGACTACAGAAGCACATTTCACTGATACGTGCAAACGTATACTGATGACGGATCCATTTTCAAAATAGAGGCCGGAAGGCATTTTCATGTCATTTCTCTGCTCGGATGAGAGTGGTTAGTAAGTCAATGACATACCGATTTCTCTCAACAGTTAACAGACTCGCTGTAATGTTAGCTAAACTTAGACCTGCTGATGTCTGATGTTGACGAGCTCTTCTACCCAGAGACACGAATCAGAGGCAAAGCCAATCTCATATCCACTGACACGACGTGGTGCGGACTGATGGGGAGGGACAGACCTGACTAATTTAAACTCTCAGTACGTAAACAGAGAAAGTCGACACCACTGATACATCTCCAGAAACCCCTGCTGGAGTAACCAACACCTCCTTAGTACATCAGACTGCTGGAGACTCTGGGTGGTCTTCCATGTCCCACCTCCCCGTAACAGACGCCCACTCTATATTTACATGATGTGAAGACAGTGAGGCGTCCTGAGGTGTTGTCACTCAACATTTATGAGGGTCTGAAATAGCAGGGTCATCGTTGGCCAAAGGGCCGGTGAAAACAAACGCAGCACTGTACAAATGTGGCAGCGGCAGCCAAACGTTTGCACACTGCGGATGCTACGCAGTCAGGCACAGAGCCCATCCAATTCATTAACAGCGCGAGAGGACCTGAATGAAGACTGCAGACTGTCAAACGCCAGGCTTACACAGCAATCCTAACAGACGGTGCGTTCGCATAAATTCTGCCATGGCTCTGATGTGCACGTACCTGCAGGGCGGCGAACATCATCATCTCTTCCTCGGTGCATTCGATTTCCTCCAGTAAGATGGCCCACTTGGCCTGTTCATACAGCTGGTTCACCCTGATGGCATCATACTGCAGGGGTCAGGAGAATGATAAAAACACCTTATCACATGCTCTATTTAGAAACACAACAGCACATATATGTGAATAAAAGGCTAAATTAAATCTGTTCATCATGTAAAGTGATCATGTCTCTTCTGAAGACTTGGATTAAAGCACTCAGTTCATATGGATTTATTTTATAATCTCTTTATGAATGTTTTGGGTGAATAGACTAATTGAAATCCCTCAGATTTCATTAAAATTATCTTCATTCATGTTATGAAAATGAATGAGAGTTTTATGGGAGTTTTATAATTTTATTAATGACAGAATTTTCATTTTTGGGCGAACTAACCATTTAAGTATAATCTCATAAATGCCTGGGCTAACAACTGAAATTCAGTGCATGACGTGATCAACTGTTAACTTCAAACGTGCTTTCGTGACGGATGGACGCTCAGTGTCCACTTGTCAACTATTCGGTGTTTTCAACCACATAATGTTTATTTTAGGTTTCAGACATTTAAATACACTAGTACTAGCAAATAAATATATTTATAGTTTGTTAAATACACAATAATGTCTATGGAAGCTGCATTAATAATCCTTTCAATTATAATTTACAGTGCAAACTAACATGGCGTCGCCAATCACGCACTATAGAGCAGCTAACATGACCATTATAAAGGTTTTTAAACAACAAAACACGTTCACATCACACGTATTTGAGAATTAGAATATCAGGTAGTTGATGACAGTTAACAATTTTGTGAATATTTTGAATAAAAAAGGAAAAACTAAATAAAAGCGATACATCTGTCATACAGTGCTATTGTGGCTGTGGTGTGTCACGTGACAAGCATGATGAGTTGCCATGGAAATAATAAGGTGATGTTTTCTAAAATTAATGGTCGCCTTGTGTAGGACATGCAATAAGTCAGGAGAGATGTCGTATTTTGCGATTTGATGAATCATTCATGTCTGGAGCACAGATGTGTAGCACAAGCCAAAGTTTAATGCATAGAGTTAGAGGTTTATAGTAATAATGATGAATGAATAAACATGACTAATTAAAAGCTTTTACTTTAAAAGCTTCCCACAAACATCTTTATTGTGGTTCTATAATAGGCGATTAGACAGTCAGTGTCACGGTACTGGCATTACACTGAAATAAGCATGATAACAATGTTGAGTTTTCAAACATGCACTATTTGTGTGCTAAAGCGCAGAACACACTGACCTTTGGGTTGAGGTCAAAGAAGCTGTGATACTTGAACCGGAGCAGAAGAACCTCGTTCTCCTTCACATCCTGCTCCATCAGTGATCTGGAGGAGTCCAGCCACCTTCACAAAGACATTCAGAGGAACACAAATGAAACCCTTCCTCAATCACAGAGTCTTCACAGATCTGATCTGTCCCAACTTACCCCTGGTTGATCTTGGCCTTGTCCAGGAGGGACTGTGGTTTGTACATCTTGACCACAATGTCTGGTGAGGTGATGGGCTGGCTGACAGCGAGGATGCCGGGATTGCCTTCGGACAGCGGACTGTCTCCAAACCATGCTGAGGTGGGGGACAGAGGGCTGCCGTCCCGAGAGTCATAGGTAGGCGTCATGGTCTTGCTGTAAAGTCCAGGACTAGAATAGATGCTCCCTGAAATTAAACACGGCCATCAGTAAACGCCTAAAACGGGCGGCACCCCGTTCTCATGAAAAGCCACAGGGAGGGCTGGGCGGAATGACATTTATATTATACAACAACTGAATATGTGTCAACCAGTAGAGAGCGATTTAGTTTTGTAAACATGGTGTAAATGCAGGTTGTTTGTGCTCTTCAAGCAAAGTTGCAACTTGACCGGGGAAATTTCCAGGGTGACGGGAAGTCATCATAGTTGTGTGTAAACTTCTTTAGTAATGAATGGAAACTACAAACAGCTAACACCTTCGCGTTTGCTTTAATAGCAAACAAAAAATCCACAATAGTTTTTTATGACTTATTGAGAGATTGATTACTTTGGTCAGAAGAGAGAAAGATATAAAATTTGTCATCACTCCCTCAGCCATTGTATTAGAAACACTCTCACAGCGATAACTAGTTTTCTGTAATTTAATGCCAAAGTAACATAAAACAAAATAAAGCGTTACAAATGTACTTTATTAAAAGTTCACAGAACTGACATATTTTAAGTAAAATAAGTAAAAATTTAAGTTTTTTGTTTTTTTTTAGTTTTATGAACTCATTTCTTTTAATTTAGACATACTTAAGTTTAACTGAAGCTGGGCTAGGATTTCTATTTCCCAGCAAGCTTTGCTCATGGCACTCGAAAGGGAGAGTAAATGCTAAAATTAAGTTTTAAATAATGTTGTTTTTTTTTTTTTTTGGTTTGTTTTTTTGCAAGATTAATGTTAAGTGGGAGATTTAGTAGTGATTAATGTTTTAATGTTTTGTTGTTACATCATGGTGACAAGTGGTGCATGTGGCTTGGTTTGAGAGCAGGTAAGTTATATGCTTTATATTTCTGCACTCATTGAGGAAGTGCTATACCATGCTATTGTTAACATGTCATTTTCTGAATTAGCTTGTTATAGCTAGCCAAGTTTACTCTGATAAAAATGTTTACATTGAGGTCACATGATCATTTTAAGTTAAATGTATGAATTAGTGTACTCAAACATTTCAAGTTAAGAACAATTAAAATGTACAAAACAAAAATCTGCCAGTTCTGCTTACTTTAACTTTACATTTCTTGACTGACTGCATCAAAATTTTTGAGTTTTGCCAGCTTATTTGGGTTTATAGTGTAAATTTACAACAATGGTGGAAACGTATCATCACAGTCTGTGAAAAGGGTCCGTTTATATAAAAAAAAAAGTATGCATATATTGGCTACATATCGCCATTTTGAGCGTTTTGTTTTCAGCTCAAGTCCTTTATAATATTTCTACACGGATGACATTTGTTATAAATAATATTATTTTTTGGTTTGCCTAATTTCTTGTTTCTTATTTATCATTATTTTCTGAACAAGAAGATAAAGAATTGCATATTATAATATTAAATGAGATTAAATGGTCATTTAATAATGGTCGTTATAAAACAAAACATTTGAATTGTTTTTGTTTTTTTGCAAAAACAACTATTGTTACCACAATAATTATTTAAGAGTAAGATTTTGTCATACCGCCCACTCCTAGCCAGATATGTGTAACCAAATCCAATGACTGAAAATCAACTCAACACATGAAACTGTTCTTCACACAATCATTCACATG
This sequence comes from Hypophthalmichthys molitrix, assembly GCA_037950675.1. Classification (NCBI taxonomy): domain Eukaryota; kingdom Metazoa; phylum Chordata; class Actinopteri; order Cypriniformes; family Xenocyprididae; genus Hypophthalmichthys; species Hypophthalmichthys molitrix. The sequence goes on from CM075508.1 coordinate 722,527, forward strand.
ACTGCACATTTCTGATCAAGGCAGCATGCAAAACACACTAAAACACAGAATTCAACTTTGCAAGTGCACAAACGGCAGCCAGCACAACCAGCAGCATGAGGGGTCCGCGAGGTGACTGATATCTCTATGAACCCAGTGAATCAGGAGCCGAGCATTCAGCTGGGTCTCAGTGCACCATTACAGCTGTTATTATCATCATCACATTCAGGACATTAGTGCAGCATCATTCTTTAAACACTCAGTTCTGGCCTCCAGTCAATGCCTACGGTATCCGCATAAAAACCTCAAATTGCACAGATCCAGTTGGTTATTAAATGGAGACTTCTGGATGTTAGCTGGTCAATGCTGCATTCTAGCGGTGCAAAAATACTTGATATTGTATCGGCTGTTCACCAGCTACTGTGTATAAGCACCCATAGAGCCCAACTATAACCTTAATTTATATGGATAGAGCTGGAAGGATGACACTTAATCAACAAGATTAATAAAACAAAGCTTTAATGAGTGTAAGTGTCCTTAATATATGCTTACTATGCAGCAAACTTACATAATAGCACAAAGGTAGAAGAGGCCATGGTATATTGTGAATATAATCACAGCTGAAGGAGTTGCACTGTGTAGCTTATTGTTTATCTGTGAGATTTGTCAGTTTATGTATAATCAAAGTTCCTGAGCATTAAAAATAGGCAAGAAAAGGTTTGTAAACACTACAAAATACTAGGAATTTAAAAGCATGAGCATATCAGAAAGCCTTTTACTGTATTAATCAATTAACACATTTAATAACTTAAAATAACAATCAATTGAGATGCCTCATAAACTGCTAATTTATTTCTAGATGGCACTTTTTGTGAAGCAGAACTATAATCTAAGCCATGGGATCAATAAAACACTTATTTTTCCATTTCTCTTTAAAAGAGAAAATGAATGCATTACATTTTAAAAAGAAAAATGTGAAAAAAAAAATTAAAAGAAATGTGAATTCAGCAAATTCAAAGATTAAGATTTTAAATATATATATATATATATAAATAATTTTAAACTGGCAGCCCACACAGAACACCTGTCCTTAGACTTTATGTCCAAAATCATGCTGTGTGAGCAATAATGCAATGCAAAAATAAACTAGCTGTGCAAAGATGCAATTTTATGGGAAAGACACCATCATTCCTCAACTTTTTAAACTTGTTTACTCTCATAAATCAGACAAATCACAGTTACACAACACGTTCTTCTCTAACCGCTCAAGTCAGAGTGAGTAAGACAGAAGCGTTCAAGCAAAACCACTTATGTGGCAGTGGGGGGCCACAGTCATGTGGAGGGACAGGAAGTGCTTGTGGGGTGGTAGAGGTCATGAGAAAAGAGAGAGGGCTGGAGGGACGGCTCACAGCCTTTCTCAGAAACTCGGAGGAAGGTCACTGGAGGGGTTTTCACTCCTATCAGGGGACGGAGGAAGCCTGACCATCAGAAGCGTTAGGATGTTTACTCGACTCTGTTTAGGAATGCTCAAATAACTCCCAATCCACAAACAAACATCACACTGAAGCTTCAGCTCAGAATCATGTCTGTAGGCATGTATAAAACAATTGAGTGTGAAGTGTTCACTCGTTCAAATACCAAATGTCAAACTGTTTTGCTAATCAATTACATAATTACGGTGTTTGCAAGGCAGCAGTGTATTTTTTTTTTTTTTTAGTTCTTCATAATTTTCTGAATTCAGAAAGGGAGACCGGCACTGCAGGCTGCAGATACACAAACCGTAAACAAAGCAGCGTTTTGATACATCTATATTCCACTCGGCTCACGTTAATATTAAAGATTCGCCCAGGAACACTCACGTAAAATTAGAACAGCCTTCTGTTTTGTTTGCTCTATTATTCTCGCACTTCGACTCATTCATTAATCTGTCCTCTCTCTCACCCGATGCCAATTCTACATGCTGAATCGGCCCAAAAAAACCCAACGGCGTCTGACTAGAACCATCGGTGCAGAAAACTTTGTCAGCCGATGCTTAAAAGCGGTCCGATGTTTCCCGACGGTCGATCAGCGGCTTGGTGTGTCCCGGGTTTAATGGCCAGTCACACTGCACTTTTCATTCCACTGGCTTCCATTCATATGCATGCCAATGTGGGAGACCGGAATCGCAAGCTCATGCAAATTTCATTGCATTCCAAAGTTCAAATTTGATCGCCGTGACCTCTTAGCAGAATTAAAATAATGCAAACTTTACAGATTTGCTGTACAATAGATACATTTTGTATTAATTATATGTTATATGTTTTTTTAAAAAGACGTCACAGGGTGTGACATCATATTATGACCGTTGCAGTGTCCGTAGGCATTTCAAATGCTCAAAGTCTAATGTGGCGGCGGCTTAAGGTGTCCAATCGGATTTGCATACCGATTGTTCTCTCTTGCATTTACCTGCATTCTGAATTTGTGACTGGTCCTTTGTTTTACTATCAATCTCCCAGTGTATTTGGCTTTACAGCTTTTCTATCATTTGACTTTACCAATATGTTTTGTTGCCTTGCAAGCACTGGTATCTCCTTCCAAATGCTCCAATGAAATAAAATGTAGTAGGAATGCTCCTGATCAAACTGCATTAACAGTAACACATGTTCAGTTCAAACACATGCTCTCCCTCCACTCTCTTCTGACATGAGGATATTTTCTCGGTAAGGCTCCACAGGGAACAGCCATGTTCCAATGCAGCCTAATATGGGTAATATTGTGTAAGCCTGTTTGTTTTTATAACCAATTATGATGAGCTCCTGATAAAAGCTTGAATAATCAATATCAGTATTGGCTGATTAATCGATATTTGCTGAAAAATCCTGACCTGAGCATCCCTACTGTTTAGTGTAGCTCCTTGACCTGACCTTTCATTCTTTTATCTCTATTTTCATATAGATTTTAGGACAAAGTGAGACCATTTAAACAAGCCAAACTGTGGACCGATAAGCGAATGTAAGGGAATGCACTGTTTGGGCAAAGCTCATCTCATGACCCTCATCAGCTGAGGTGTCACTGAAGCAGAGAGTCAGGTGACCAGAGCCAGGGATTTCTGCAGTGGTCATGTGACTGCTCCAGCTGTGGTGAGAGGAGGTGAAGGAAGCAATGCAGGAAGTCAGAAAAACAGTGAACCTTACCTTTTACCGGTCCAATGTATAGTATCTCAGAGGCTTGAGGAATGGGAGGAAATGTAGAAAAGAAAAAACAAAGAGAGAAAGAGGGGGAATGAAAGGATATATTACAGAGATTAACAGCTTGGAGGAAAGGAAAGTGTTAACATGCAAAATGAGACAAGACATTAGACGTAACAACAGTTTCAAAAAGAAAAGAACTAAAATCTCAAAAAAAAAGAAAGAAAGATGCTCACCAAGGCTGCATTTATTTGATCAAAAACAAAGTAAAAATTGTGAAATATTATTACAATTTAAAATAACTGTTTTCAATTTTAATATATTTTAAAATGTAATTTATTCCTGTGACCAAAGCTGAATTTTCAGCATCATTACTTCAGTCTTCAGTGTCAGAAATCATTCTAATATGCTGATTTGCTGCTTAATATTATTGGAATAATATTATTCTAAACTGACTGGTATATGGGACACCAACTTTTACCCTATTTGTGTAAAAGTGACCAACAGTAGCACTGCAGAAAGTGGAGATACAGAACACAAACGAAGACCTCTACTTCCAGAGCAGATTGTATCAGCTGAAGATCCGTAGAGGAAGGGAAAGGAACAAAAATACTAGTGGGTGGAGCTTGTGTCCTGCTCATGCCGTTATCAAAGCAATTCTTATCACAGCCTTAAGTCCCTCTGAGAGGGAATCAAGCGGAGGGTCTTCGGCTCATTTCCTGTTGTGGGCCAGAATGGCTCATGGCAGCTCCCGTTCCATTTTCTCCTTCCTAAAAGAGCCTTTGTGCAATAAAAACCAGAGTCTTTATAGCCCCTAAACTTCGGGACTCCTGCACTAATTCAATGAGGGTCGTCGTAAGGTTACATTATAGTAATGAAGAAACAAGTGGAGAACAGATCCGAGACATAGTCAAGCTGCACAAGCGCTTTGAGTTTGCATGGGGGATGCATTGCACGGGGGCCCTGGGACAATAGACCCTATTCATGTAGACCTGACGAGATGGAGTCTGTCCTCTGTGCATCTTAAATGGATTTTAGTTCATCATGTGTGGGGTACTCAGCAATGTAGCTGACTGTTCTGTTTCAAAATGGCAGAGTGACCAAATATGTGCGGAATCTAAACCATTCACGCTCCAAAGTTAGAGCGAGAGCAGCAGGCCTGCAAATGATACGCTGCTCTCAACCCACACATTTCTCATTTCAGCACTATTTCAACATAACAACCCTTTTGTTTTCCTGCTCTTCAACCACACGCACCATTATGGAACTTCATGGGTTCCAAACCATCAAACCCTGTCAACGCTGCAAACAAGCAACGCACTGTGACACGACAATCAGAGTTGCTTAAGTCAACCATCACTTTCTATTGCTCATATCTTGGGTTTGCGATTCGAACTAACCTCAAATCCCAAGTACTTCAGCATGTAAGCCCACCTGCACAGTGTGTGGTACAGATGCCTCAAGTTGTGTGACTTGTTGAAGAGAGGAGTGTTATTACTCTTATGCTAATGTCAAACTCTATAAAAATCATTTAGGTTGGCCATTTATGACTGTTGTTTTCAATCCTGTTTTAGGGAACCCATAACACTGAACATTTGCACATCTCTAGGATTTCTGCAATGCAGACAATTGGGATGGAATTCGTTGTGGAAATCATAATTCTAATTTTTTTCACCCATATTAATTTTTCAAAAACAGTGGTAACCAAGGCATAAAACATTTAATTCTTAAACTATTAAATTGTCAGTTGTATTAATTCAATTGTGTAGACATACTTTTTGATTATAAAAATAAAGTTAAACATTAAAACAGATTCCAGAAAAATAAAGGAAAACAGATGTTTGGAAAAATAAAACTGACTTTGCAGGCAGAGTTCGCATAAGAAGGTACCTCACAAAACTGATTTCAGACAGGCTTGGTGCACTACTTCCATTGTTTTTCAATGTAAACGCGCTAGACGGATGTCTTTAACAGCTGTCTTTTTCAGCATCCTGTGTCGGGCTTATCACAATTACATTGAATGATGTTTTGAATAGCTTTATACCATTGTTTGAAGCAACTGCATGTCATATTTTTATCTAAACATAATAAGCAAGCTGAAAAGCTTTTTTTATTTTTTATTATATAGCATTAAGCCTCAAATGTCAACTATTCATTGATTTGGTTTCTTCTTTAAATTAAAAAATAAATAAATAAACATATGCATGCAATAATAGAGGTCCATCTATGACTGTTTTCCTGTTTGTAGTGTTAGTTCGTGGAGTAAATATATAGGCTGTGTACACAGCTTTTTAAAAATGGCAGGTGCTGGGCTTTCACGGTCACTCGTTCACTTACGTCACTGGTAGTTCTTTTTGTGCTGGGTTAGACCTTTTACACTCTGAAGTAGTCGTGATTCGCCTCTCACAACATAACATGCTCTAAACACCTCTTAAGCACGCAGAAAGAATAATGTAAGTGGATATTTTTTGTTGTAATTGCACCTTTGAACGATTACGATATCGTGGCATCCGTAAATGTAATCAAGATTAGAAATTTGATAAATTGTGCATTCTAAAAACGCGCCGCTCAAGTTAAAATAAGTTCAACTTTATAAAAAAACGCATCTCTAGACCTTTTTTTTCCATTTCACTGACCTGCGTCTACCGCAGAACAGAGAGAGCTTTGATGATGACCAAGTAATTATTTAAATACTACAATACTAATTTCTCGCTAAAAGTTACAACAAAAGAAGTGGAAGTGCAATTTTCAGACCATTTTATTTTTTAGCTCAGATATTAGAGAATCGAACACAAAGAATTGTGTGATACATCTGTGCTTCCTTCAAAAATCGATCAGATGAAGGCATCTCAGGGTTTGAGTAGATCAGTGGTTCCCAAACTTGTCCTGAATGACCCCCAGCACTGCACATTTTGTATGTCACCCTTATCTGACACACCTACTTCAGCTCTAGCAGTCTCTACTAATGAGCTGATGAGTTGAATCAGGTGTGTTAGATGAGAGAGACATCCAAAATGTGCAGTGCTGTTTGGGAACCACTGGAGTAGATCATTAGATTCGGACGTGCCTTATTGCCTTCACACCTCTGTATTCTGCCTGCGGAGGGAGCATTTTTCAGGTTTTGGACGCAGCCACTTAGTTCGTGGAGCTCTCTCCAAAAAATATGACGATCTGAATCAAGTGTGTTGAACAAGGTGTGAGACAAACAGAATGTGCAGTGTGGCTGGACTTCAGGACTAGGATTGAAAACCAATGACTTATTATGTTCCATGATGTGGTGTATGTAGGCAGCTCATGAGGTTTTGGAACAAAACAACTATTTCCTAATTTCCTCATAGAGTGAGTCGTGTTTGACGTGACAGAGAGATCACTGCAGTAACATTCTCAGAGTCCAACAACACATGGAGGACATGACGGTCATGTGAGACGTACCTGATCCAGGAGTGAGCAGTGGTCCTTCCAGCTCCAGTGCCTCCTCCTCTGCCTCCTCCAGCTTTTTCTTCTTCTTCTTGGGGTCGCGGGGTTTGCGCAGTAAGGAGAGCTCCTCAGGATGCCGGATGTCTGTAGAAGAAGCACTTATTGTAATTAAAAGTGTATTCATCAATGAACCTCACCCAAGACACAAGAAGTCTCAGACTCTGAGGGTTATTTCAACAGGATAAAGACCAGACAGTAATGGAGACTCACTCAATAATCAAGTTTCACTAAGTCTAAATGAATTATTATTTTTTTTTTTTTAAACAAGCCTGTATTACAGCATGTCTGAATAAATAAAATAGTGAATGATTTCAACTGCCAATAATTCACCCTCCAGTGTATGTCATGCTTCATCTTTCGCACCGTATGTGTGAATCGGCACAGGCACTGGCACACCGCAGTGATTTGATAGCGGGTTAATTCATTCACACAAATGACACTTCCCAAGCTGACCTCAAATTATGCCCAAGGAGAACAAAGACACATCTGTCCAACAGGCAGGGCAAGATGAAATCCATTTTAATGGTCAAAAAAAACTTTAGTCAAAAAAAAAAAAAAAAAAGCATGTCTAATTAATTGAAATCATTAAACATACAATTTAACAATAACTAAAGCCCTATTTGGACAGGGATAGGTTTTCTAAACAGCATTTGAGTTACAATTCTTATCACTCGACGTCTGTCATTTTATGTACTGATTCAGACGGGACTTTATCACAGTGATGAGGGCGTTACAGAAGAATACATGCTGTATTTACATGCATCATTTATGATGTATATATCTTTTATTCCATTATTTATCGATATAATCAATAAAAACCCTATTTAAGTAAACTTCACAAGTTGTACAAGTGGCTGTTTATAATAAACCCACATATGTGAGGAGTCAAATCTAGTATCTAACTCTTTCTTATTTGTCACTGAAATTAAAATGAGCCGCCTTTACAATTTCCACGATTTGGCTCTATTTATTAGTTGTATCATTTATTCTTTCGTAGGATACTTCCCATATTGAAATTAAATGAAAGTATTGGTGCAAATACGGGAGCTCATGTAGGTCAAAAAGCTCATGAGGTGAAGCATTAGTATAATACAATATCGGCAATCACAGACATTTGCATTCGGATCGGATTAGATTTCTCAGAGGACTGCTGAGTTTGCAGAAAAACAGTAGGTAATTTGCACTGGAATTTTTACAGAGGTTGTGTGAGAAAAACACAGACATGGCAGATTTGGAGGTGAATTAAAATCATTAAAAAGTACATCTGTGAAAGGCAAATTTCTCTAACGTCCCCCTGTAAAACTAGTCCCGTCCAAATAGGGCTTAATTAAAACTTTAGTTTTTACAGCCCTATGAAATCAGTTCAATTTTTTACAAATTCAGTGTCTTCTGTTTAAATTGTTTAATTAAATTATAATAATTAAAAAACATGTCTAATCGATGCATTAAATTTAGTAATTTATTTAAATTTTTAAACATTTCATAAGGCCCTATGGAATGTTTCAATTTTTTTTTTTATGATTTAGATTTATGATTTAGTACAAGTTTTATTAACAAAAATGGTGGTACTAAAATGAAGTCATACAAAATTTTAATCTTTTAACAAAAATTTTATGAAAATTTATTTTTGACAAATAAAGTGCTACAAAACAAATGTTCACTTTTAAAATCAAAACAAAGAAGAAAAATTGTGTGATACACTTAAAAAATAAAGTTTTAAATTTTTTATTATTATTATTAGAGACACTAAACGTGCAGAATTCATATTTAAATAGCAGTCTTTTGTGCTTTAATATTCAGACACTATACTGTAATGTGATTAAGTGAGCAGCCCTACTTTTTATTTGTTCATCCAAAATTTGATACATTCTGTGACATTCTGCATTATACAGTAAATTCCATTTCGCAATTCAGCCTGCGTTTTCCGCACCAAATCACAGGCCCTAAACATTGACATTAGATGTTTACAGAAACCTTAAAAAGATGACTCCAATAAGTATAAGAATACAGTTTGCTTACAGAATAAAGCATATTTGAACAATTGCCAGTGACTGGTGCTGACAGTTTTGCCATTAACTGATTTTTTATTGAAATTCTTGCACTTTAATTCTCCACTACTTAGAGCATTATGGCAGGACGACTCACACTCTCTGGATTTTCCACAGTCCTGGAGGAAACGAGTGTGACGGAGTGCGAGCGTGTGTTGGGGAAGGGCTTCACGGCTTGGCAGGAATGGCTTGTTTAGTTGTGTTACTAAAGCAAAAGCATTCCAGAGGTTTTAAGAACTACCAGATGGTAGTTCTCTCTCTCTCTGAGTCTGCCCTTTTACAGCCATATGTGAGCGAACTGTAGCAGGTCAGTGGAGTGCTGGGAGTGAGTGAGCGCCTCCTCTGAAATTCCAATCAACAAACAGAAGATCCTTCAGCAAACGCTCCCAAATCAAACAGCCATTACTCATATGAAGCTCGTAGAGAACGCTCACACATTTCTCATTTCATTTCATCTCTGACAGGCAGGTCTTGTGTTATGTGAAGCGCTCTGGAGAAATGCAGTCCGCTTGCTCCAGGAGTTAAATAACAAACACAGTCCTATTCATTTTATGCATCACATGAGAAAGCAACAGTAATGTGAGGAGAACACGCCCACCAGACCCTCAAAACAACTGATACCACCAGAGAGAGAGAGGGTTATGAAGCCAATGTTCAACAATGATACGGCCACTGAATGACCACACAGACTAATTCAAGAGCTACACGTCACATCACAGGTATTCACAACCATTTCCCAAGGGCTAAAGTAAAAGTAGACATGTCTCTGGAATATCTTTAACAAATAACTGCAAAAACTTCAAAATATTTTTTTATGAATCTATTAGTCTGCATCAATAATCTATTTTGAATCATGTTTTTGTCCCATCCACTGCTTTGGTTATGACTATAGGTGCATCCCAATTTGCAAACTTGTGCATTATTCTGTGCCGTATAAATAGTGTGACTAGTGTGTTTACACTGAAGATTCCAAAATAAACAGTGCACTTTAAATACCTGGACGATGACCCAAAGCGTGGAATGATGGACACTCGACTGTGCAGCTTTCCTTACATAGCAGAGGAGGAGGAGCTACCAGACTCCAATTCCCATACAGACGTTTGAGTATATAGTGCAAAGTTCATAGTGCATAAGTTCATAGTGCATTAGGGCTGGAACGACACGTCGACATAATTGATTTCGAAAATTCGTTGATTTGCGTGGAATGCGTTGGTGCATCGCACTGTTTACGTTCCTCGCTAATCCCGTCATGTTTCACACAAAACAAAACTCTAAATCAGATGCTAAATATGGTATGGCAGCTTAAAAGCGTTCCTTGATTGTGATTTCACTTTTTTAACTTTAGTTAGTGTGTAATGTTGCTGTTTGAGCATAAACAACATCTGCAAAGTTACAACGCTCAAAGTTCAGTGCAAAGGGAGATATTTTCTTTTACAGAAATGGCTTTTTAAGGACTACAACAAACGGCTGGTAGGGACTACAACCAGCTTCTTCCTGGGTTAGTGACATCAATAACCCTAAAGTTCAGTAGCCCCGCCCACTGATTCGAGCACGACAAGTAGTAGTAGGTAAATGACAGATGTGACGCTAATACTGGATCAAGCAACTAAGCGATAAACTTGCCTTTGAAGAGTGCAAAATGTTGTGCAGTGCCAGGTTGTGGAAAAACAGCTGCATTGAATTGAAATTAAAAAATGATGCTGTACCTCTATATTGGATCCAACAGGAATGGCGCAACACACTTATGTGAGTAAAAAAGTGTTTACTGTGTCACTATTGCTTTGTTACAGATCGTTTGATCGTTTGATTATGTGTACATGTCTAACCAAAATCTCCAGTGACCAGTGATTTCTGATATGATTCATGTAGGCCTACAGTCAGATGTTTTTGTCTCAAAATCATTTATTGTCAGTAAATCAAACCAATAACTAAATGGTCAACTTCACATTGAGAGGAGGATGAAAATAGTCTGTCATTAAATAATAAACGGTGATTATATTATATATAAAAAGAGATCAAACGCTCCCTTTACAATCGCTGGAGCTGTCAATCAAAAAGCATGTTCTGGACTCTTGCCAAAACTCCCGTTAGAATCTATTAATCTCCTCTTTACATTGTGTTCGCTCTGTTAGTTATGATAAAAGCATTCGTTAGTGTGCAGTAATTGAGTTACAATGACGAGATCACTGCATTAATGCACTCAAAATGTCTGTGATCAACTTAAGTGGGTGCGAGCTGCGCGTCTCAAAGTACTCTCTGCACTTGGTTACTAAGCATTTAAAGTGCTTGTTGGTTGTTTAAAATATCTGATGGATAAATTTTTTTTTTTTTATGTTGGTATTTTTTTTAGAATTTGTATTTAATGGTTTTATAACAAAACTTTTATTCCCACTCATTTTATAATCACTCATCTAAAAAAAGCTGTCACTCATCTTCATCACGACCTCACAAAGTTCTGTTTTAATCAATGAAGCAGTCTACACTACACAGTGAATCTCTTTTTTACATCATGTCTACACTTTGCTTGTTATCAGATGATTCTCGAGTGTACAGAACTCAGCACTAAACAAATTTGTTTTGTGCGGTCACTGAATTATGCCTAACTTAACCACCTCTAATTGGCTACACTGTTCAACACTGCAAAAACATTTTGTAAATAGAAACCTTTGATGCTCTCCAGAGCGCAAACACAAAAACTCACTGGATCGTTTGCCAAATCTGTTTTGCCAATATGCTTAGCACTATCTAGCACCCCCATAGAACCGGGCCTGCAGGGATCAGATCAGAATGGTATATCAAATACCATTCACAAAACACCAAAAACCTTTTCAATGCTGGATTTTCTAGAAATCCACAATGGAATCTCTTCAGTGATTCAGATTAATTTAAAAGTGAAATCCCCAAGCACATGTCCTCTTCTGAGGATGAATAATATCTGGCTCTCTCTCAGCACCGGCAATCTCTGGCGCCATGACCAAGTGATTTCCACTAATAAAGAAGAAGCTCCCAGTTTCTCAGGCAGCTGAGACAGAGAGAGGGACAGACAGCATATGTGAGCTGGATGATCACCGTCTTACTGCCTGTCTGCAGCTGCTGCCAGCTGGACTGCTGTAAACTTCCCGTCCCTCTAGCCTTCCTGACACTGCTCAGCACACTCTACAAGACATACAGTGGCCTCAAAATGATCTGGACAAATAAAATAACTGAAGGCCATTGTATTACATAACAAAATACAAAGGGAACTCACCAATAAAGAGGATATTATAGAGTGTACAGTACATTAGACTATAATAGGCAATTTAATTTCAGCAAAATTTAAACATTATGAAGCACAAAACAATATTTACGATTGCAAAAAACGTAAAAGGTAACATACCAAATTATTTAACTGAATTAATTTTGTAGCTTTAATAAGAATGTTTAATTCCTTCAGTGAAGACTATGCAATTTATTTAATTTTTGCAGTGTTTCTTCTGTTAAAACGTGCACTGTTTATTTAATGTGTTTGTACTATTGTATTTATTTGCCCTGTTGTCTTTAATTCATTACTGCCAGTTTACTTCTCTTCAATAATCGCTTGAGGACTTACTACATTAGTTAGACTAGTATTAGATTTTGTTGTGGTAAACAAAATTGCCATCCAAAATTGTGATATCACTGGTAACTAAAATTTTGCTCTAGTGCCAGAGGCCAGTTCCAGCAAAAGAAAAAAAAATATATATATTGTAATATACTATATTTTGTTATCATGAAATACAATTACTCATGGTCCCGCCCCATTAACCCCTTTTAATACCTTTTAACCCCTTTTTACATTTCTCTAAAAGATGTAAAAATGAACAAAAATCCATTTAAAGTCTGTTTAAACTATTAAAATTTAAATAATCGATGGAACAGTTAAGGACCTATAATTGTTAAGAGGAATAACAATCGGAATCATGAAATTCCTTATAATTCCCATCCCTGCTATCCTATATCAACTGTTTGTTTTTGTTTGCATTTTTTCCCTATTTTAAACCCCAAAAACATTTTGTTGGATGTTTTGTTTTAGAAATGTTCTAGTGATGTAGTATTCAAGTAATAATTCAAGTAAATACCAACATTTCGTGCTGTTTTGTTTGTGTGTATGTGAGTGAGAGAGAGAGAGAGAGAGAGAGAGAGAGAGAGAGAGTTCTGATCGATTGAAATCAATTTGAGAGAAGAGGTAATCAGACTTCTTTCCTGGTCAAAAGACTTTTTTTCTGCAGATATTGAAATTGAGATGATTCAACCTCTAAGATCTCATAAGGCCTTGTTTTCCATATATGGACACAACAAAAGTTACACTGCCAGTTACATTGATAAGAATAGTTTATAAAACAAGATTTGGAGCAGTTCAAGGGCATGCTGGGTCTTAGTTATGCTAAGGAAGACCAATCATGGCAGCTCAGTGTGTTTAACAAATAATAAAGATCAAGAAATGTGGTCAAGTGCACCTTTATCGAATTAATTTATCAGATAACGGTGCTATGGTGTTATCGCAGTAGCCAAGCCTCAAAACAACTGCAGTGCCACAGTATTTTTCAAATGCTAGTACCGTGATGCACAGTAGTAAATACTATAACATTTCTTCCAAACATTATAAGTAGGATGACCAGCTGGCTATTGATCTGTTGCAGGACAGTAGATGTGATTTCGTTGGACACGTGTGAGACAGATAAATTTACTACTATTATGCTATGTAAATATTGATTTAAAATCGTTGGCAAACTTGGCATATGCACTTATTAATGTTTCTGCCGGTGGGTGCCCACACTATAATATTGCGCTTGTGGCAAACATTAAAAGACAATTCTAGATTCACGAGTGCACATGCAGGGGGACAAAGTTTGAGCACGCACATGTAGCGAGAGAGAGCGCACGTCCAGTTTTGTGCGAGAAGGGAATCCACCTGTGAGCGGAGAGATTCCTACTCATGCATTTGATGCCCTCTCGCGTTACAATAATGCACTCTCAACATTTGTCATTATAACAACGCCATAGAAACTGCCTTAAATGAACTATTAAAGTGAGAAGAGAGTCATATCTAAAAGTTGCAATTATTTTAAATGAATGGAGAATATCTCGTGTTTATCCATAGGTGCTCGACCATTTCCTTGGGTGGTGCTCGAGCATCTACGGGATCGGCGCATGCTTGTTGCAAATATTTGCCATTATGATGGATGATTACATGCTTTAAATCATCACTTTGGTACTTTTATCCAGTATGTGAGATTAAATCCTTGCTGGTGTAGGTGTGTTTACCGACTTTGATGAGGCCCGCACTTAGCTTCGTGCTGTCCATCAGTTGTCATCAGCGGGAAAACCTCTCTCTAAGAATGCGTTGGTTGGTTATTTTCGCAGCTAGAACTTGAAGGCTACACAAATAGATTTTTCAATGCTAGTCACAGTTTTTATTACATTTCTTTCTATGGAATTGTAATTTCATGGATGAAAAAAATAATAATACAAACATAACTGAAATGCGGGACACTACTTGTGTCTTGCGGGACGCGGGACAAAGCTCCCAATTTCAAGACTGTTCAAGACTGTCAATTCTCAAAATACTTTCAAATGACTTGGTAAATATTATGTATATGAATATTATGTCAGTTTTTTTTAGCAATGCTATTCATTCATGTTTTACTGTCTTTAAATTGATTAATGTCATTGACATACTGGCTTTATATCAGTCACCCTGCTCCCCACAACATAGCATACTACTGCTTGAAATGTTTCTTGTTGCATAATGCAGTATACAATATTATAAATTCCTAGGGAGTTTTCAGACATGTAAATCATTTGCTTTTTTCCAAAACAGGGATTAAAATTGTTGCAATTTCTTCTTGGTTCAGTTCACTTTCACAAGGCAATGGACCTAAATGGATATCGCTATATTACTTTATCATTCAGAGCAAGAAACAAGGCTTTGTCTATTTTTATGTGCTTTGGACAGTTCTGAAATATGCATTTCACCTAGTCTTTACTCTAGGTTAACCCACGATGCATTTTGAGAGGCATTAGCAAAACAAACACTGCTGCAACACACAACATATGTAATTACCCATCATACATATGTTGTGATACAGCCTGGTTCATTGGCCCCTTGGGTCAGATGGCTTTCTCACCACAAGGGAACCGCTCCAGAGTTCGTCTTCAAGCGGTCCGAGACCAACTCTTTCATCTCTGACCTATTTTCAGAGTGGATCTGAGCATGATTGCCATGTTCATATATGCCTAAACAAACCGAACTAATGGAGAAAATGAGGCAGGTTCCAAAACAAATGCTCCAAACAAGCCTAAAAACGCTCCTAATATATATTTTAAAAAAAAGTTTTCAATGTTTGCAAAGGCTACTGGTTATTTAAGAAACACAAGCCCTTGGATAGATCAAGAGAAAATACATCCACTTTAAAACAATTGTGTTTTCAATCCATTTCATGGTTCCTTCAAGCTGCCACTGTATTCTGATTTAATACCATCTCTCCAGCCAAACCCTATGTCTGTTCTCGGCATTAAAGGGTGAATGTGCTCTAATGTATACCAAAATAACACAATTATCGTGACTTATTGTTCGTCATGACCAGTGGGAAGATTGAGTTAGTCTAATGGATAAAGCTGTGTATATTTTAGGGCAGGCACTCACTGAAGGTTTTGCAGATGTCAGACACGGCCTTGAAGACACGGTCAGAGAAGTTGACTTTCACCCTCATATGTTTCATGTTGGGCAGCTGCAGGCGCAGCAGCTTGTGCTGCGGTGTGAAGAGCAGCCTGGCGTCGGCCTGAATGCCATATTTATCAAGCGTCCAGTGGGTCTTTAGCAGCCAGGTCTTCTTCTTTTCCCACCACAGTGCATGATCTGACCAGTCCTTCTTCACATCTGCATAAAGACAGAGAGAGAGAAATATGACAAGGTTAGGATCTACATTGATAAGCACTCAGAAAGGGAGGGCGATAGCAGGATGAAAAGTAACCGAGCTAAAACTGGTCTCTAATTTGCCTGCACATACAGCAATGCAACAGAGTTGAGAGAGAGGTCAACTAAAGAGAAACATGGTTAAGTGTCAGATGTGTTTGTGTGAAACTGCACTTGCCAAAGTGGAGGGCTGCGTTCTGGCCGGGATGAAAGCAAGAGGCCAAGCATTCATCAGGAGGCTCGTGCACACAGGCCGAAAATAGGTGAAACGCTGAGAAGTGTTTGTACGTGCGAGTAAGGAGATCAGGGTCAACCCTTTCTCTTTGTTCCAGATTCACATTGTAATACGAGTCTGATACTCTAAACCTGCTTTTCCTCTAACAGCTGCACACAAACAACGCAGGATTGAGCTGCGGGCATTTGTGGAGCTACAGAAGAAGAATCCAACTCATACTAATCAGGTGACATATTACATACACCAATCGGGGCTCTGCTCTTATATTTTTGTTTAAAAGCACTAGTGAGGCACAGTCAAAGTCCAGTTTTATAAAAACACTAGTGTTGGAACTGGAATTTCTAACTTTGTCACGAAATTAAGGACATAAAATGTGAACAGTATCTAAGTTAATTTACGTTTGACCCTAGTCAAAGTATTTTCTTATCAACTGAAAATCTGCTGTCTGAAATTGAAAGGGTTTGTTCATCCCAAAATGAAAATTCTGTCATTAATTACTCACCCTCATGTCGTTCCACACCCATAAGACCTTCGTTCATCTTCAGAACACAAATTAGGATATTTTGATGAGATTCCTGTACCTCCCCAGACTGCCTTTGCAATGACCACTTTGACACTTCAAAAAGTTCATAAAGAGATCGGAAAAGTAACCCATATGAATTGAGCGGTTTAGTCCAAATTTTCTGAAGAGACTCGATCACTTTTTATGATGAACAGATTTAATTTAGGCTTTTACTCACATATAAAACTCAAATATAAATACTCAAATACTCAAATGCAGGTAGTAAACAATATACAATAGGATATTATACTATACGCAGAGCACGTAAACGTCTAAGGTTTAAAAAAAAGCTATAATTTGCTATAAAAGCACACATATTCACCTCTGCAGAAGTGGTATGTAGTTTGCGGTGAGCAGTAAAGTATGCATTAGGGCAACTGGAAGGGAAGCTTGAATTTTCAATGATAATAGGTTTATCTCATTTACAGACGCATTCTCATTCAACTCTGTGTGCAATGCATGAAATGCTGTAATCATCTGTCTAATCATCTGTTTTTGTTTGGGAAATTATGCTAATATGAAAAAGCATAACTAGCACACGTTGCGTCCCCAAATGCGCATTAAACTCAGAGCATATGCAGAGATTTTCTGTGAAGTGAGACACTCTTGAGACGCTGAAACACAAATAACGCTGCTTGTATGTAAATGATCAGTGCCACACTTCGCTCTGAAACATGCAGTGCAATGGACTACATACTTATATAAATAAAGTACACACACTGTGGTGTGTCAACTTGTAGTTAGAGAAAAAGTGAGAAAGCGCAGCTGCTACTGGTATATTGACACTGCGGAAAACTGTGTAAACAGTTTCAAATACTTTAGTATCGATATTTTTGACAGCACCTAAAGACACTAATGCTAATGTGACAATAATAATTAGGGCTGGGTATTGACACGAATTTCACGATTGGATTCGGATTCACAAGTCTGTGGACCAGTGGAGTCTCTCCATCAGTGATGTCAGCAGACAGGTATGCATGTGAGCAGACAAAAGAAACTGTTTTCCCCTCAGCAGCCCACTATCCAGTTTCTCTGCCTTATTTTTGTGTGTGAGACTGTGAAAGTGAACTTTTAGTAGTTTAAACTTTTAGAAGATTGTGTGTTCTGTGGGATTTTAATTCTTTGGTTCAAACACTAGGACATGTTTTCACCCAAATAAGTCTAAAACATGAGTTCAGGGTTATTTTTTGCTAGATGGCAGAAAAGTTTGAAATGATTATGAGCTGAGACATTTATTTCTGAAAAGGACAAAGTTAACACACTATGATATACCTTTCTTATTTATTTTTGTTAGTACAATGAATGTGACTATCCATTTCTGAACACATCTCTCGAATCTTCTCTCCGACTTTGTCCACTTCTGTCACAGCCATGACCATTTTTCTACAGACAAAACTCACTGACTCAGTTTTTCTCCTCCACACCCTAAGAGAGAAGCTTCACACTGGTCTCATTTCAATGACTGCATCTCATTCACTAGCCAACCGTGGTGTCCATCTCCATAACGACATAATACACAATAAAAGACAACAGAACATGTTAAGTTCTCAATGACAGTCTACAATCATTTCTGAAGAACTAAGAAAATATTTAGAAGCCAAATGCTTTTTGCCAAAATTGCCAATTAAAAGAAACAATCAAAAGACAAGCACCATCTTTTATGCTCCTAATCTGTTTTGTAATTTTGAGGATATACTGCACTCGAACATGCCTCTGTATATTCACTGTTGAGTGCAGCCAGTGAGGTGTGAGGAGCTCAACAGTAATGCAGAAGACTAAAATAAACTTAGTTAAAGACTGAAATAAACGTTCACTTCCTCACCAGATGAAATGGACTGATATCAAAGAAAGAAAAAAAGTCCTGTCCAAGATTTTTTGGCCATACTGCCCTAGTAACAAGGTTAAAAAACAACCTTGTTTGAGTTAGAGCTCCGTCAAGTTGATTCCTAAATACCTGTTTTTTCTCTTAAAATCACATTTATAACCTATTATTTCTCCTTTTACAGCGGGTGAACACATCCCTGACATTATTCTATATAAAAACACTCAGACTGTCTTGATATCGCTAGTTTTATCCGACTTCCCGAACATCCACCACTAGCTTTAGCCTCTTAGCAATAGTGGTGTGGTCACACTAGCATTTGTACTCTTTTCATTCACGATATTATTTGTTCATCTACTCTAATGGCGAGTGTATCGGTTGTGTCTCTAACTTTGAGTGCAGGTGAGGACACGTTTGAGCTGCATGCAGTGCAGCTGGAGCTGGAGTCCGTGGAGAAGCAGATCCGAGATCTACTGGAGAGGCAGGCTGAGCTACGGGAGCGGCGAACAGTGCTGGAAACATCCCGGGTTGATGCTCACCAATCCGCGGTAAGTTTGCAGCATGATATTAACACTCCTGCTTCCTCTACGCCGTGTGTTTCTCTGCACAGGGCCCGAGCACCCAGAACGCATTCATCCCAGCCCTCGTTCACTCCTGCGCCGTCACACCAGGGACCTTGGGTCCTTCAGCAGCGGAAGACGCGAGCCAGGCCTATATTTGAGGCAGACCAGGACCTCTCCCCCTCTGGCCCCCGGTCTTCGACATTTCGACAAGGAACCGCTTCTTCCCTCTTTGCGAGCTGGAATGCGATGCCGTGGTCATCGGAGACTCTATCGTCCGCCACGTCCACGCTACCACAACAAAAGGTAAGGTGCGCAGTCACTGTTTTCCTGGTGCTCGTGTTCTCGATGTCGCTGCGCAGGTGCCTGCGATCCTGAATGGTGATGAGAGCATCGGAGCTGTTGTTCTGCACGCAGGGGTGAATGACACCAGGCTGCGGCAGACAGAGGTGCTGAAGCAGGACTTCAGGAGCCTGATCGAGATGGTACGAGCCACATCACCCGCGACGAGGATCATCGTGTCCAGACCGCTTCCGACGTACCGACGTGGACGTGAAAGGTTCAGTAGATTATTTGCTTTAAATGAATGGTTAATGTCTTGGTGTAATGAACAGAAGCTGCTCATTATAAATGATTGGAATCTTTTCTGGGAGTGACCTAGGCTCTTCCGTGCTGATGGCCTGCACCCCAGGAGAATCGGAGCTGATCTTCTGTCGGAGAACATCTCCAAGACGCTACGCACACTATATGAGTCAAACCTCAAATCACAGTCTGTGTTCTGCCCACTTAACTGATAGAAATGTGAGTGTAGTACAGTCTATAGAAACTGTGTCTATTCCCCGAATAGTGAGGTTTAACAATAAAAATAAAGGATCTAGAAAAAATCTGATCGTGATCAAACCACAAATTCGCAAAATTACTGAACAAAAACTATTTCTAAAGCTAGGACTACTAAACATTAGATCACTGACACCTAAGGCGGTTATTATAAATGAAATGATCACAGATAATAGTCTTGATATAATTTGTCTTACTGAAACCTGGCTTAAATCAAATGATTATTTCGGTCTTAATGAGTCTTGTCCACCTGGCTATATATATAACAACAAATGCCGTCTGATTGGCCGTGGTGGTGGTGTTGCAACAATCTATAGAGATATTCTGAACATTACTAAAACAAACTACAGGTTTAATTCATTTGAAGTTCTTGTGCTAAATGTTACACTCTCAGATATAAGCAAAAAGTCGCTACTAACTCTTGCTTTGGCTACTGTTTATAGACCTCCAGGACCCAATGTTGATTTTCTAAAAGAGTTTGCAGACTTTCTCTCAGACCTATTGGTCAACGTTGATAAAGCGCTGATTGTTGGGGATTTTAACATTCATATAGACAATACAAATGATGTGTTAGGGGCTGTGTTTACAGATTTACTAAACTCCTTTGGGGTCAAACAAAATGTCACTGGACCCACTCACCATTTTAATCATACACTAAATTTAATAATATCACATGGAATCAATCCTACCGATGTAGAAATTCTACTGCAAAGTGATGATGTCACTGATCACTACCTTGTAACATGCATACCCCATACTGATGCCTGATCTGTCTCAGCTGCTCATTGTACCCAAACACACAAACGAACTTGAGGAAATGACTAGCAGTATGGGCACCATTTTCTCTAGTACATTAGATACTGTTGCACCCATGAGATTAAAAAAGGTTAGAGAGAATAATACTGCACCGTGGTACAACAGTATTACTCACGATATCAAGAGAGAAACTCGTAATCTAGAATACAAATGGAGACAAACTTGTTTAGAGTTCTTCAGAATCGCGTGGAAAGACAGCTCGTCCCATTATAGAAACACTCTAAAAGCAAACAGGATGGAGCATCTGTATTGGCAAATTACAGAACCATTTCAAATCTTCCATTTATGTCTAAAATACTAGAAAAAGTTGTATCTGCTCAATTGTGCTCATTCTTGCAAGAAAATGCTATCTATGAAAAATTTCAGTCAGGATTCAGGTCTCATCATAGCACAGAAACTGCATTTGTTAAAATTACAAATGACTTACTTCTAGCTTCTGATCAAGGCTGTATCTCAATACTAGTGTTACTTGATCTCAGTGCTGCGTATGACACTATAGATCATAAAATACTCCTAGATCGACTACAAAATTACACTGGTATTCAAGGACAGGCATTAAGGTGGTTTAGGTCGTACCTATCAGACGGTCACAATTTTGTCTATTTAAACGGGGAAAAATCTAAGATAACGAAAGTAAATTATGGAGTGCCTCAAGGATCTGTTTTAGGCCTTTTGCTATTTTCAATATATATGCTGCCACTTGGTAATATTATAAGAAAACATGGAATTAGTTTCCACTGCTATGCCGATGATACTCAGTTGTATATTTCATCACGACCGGATGAAATCTCCAAATTATCCAATCTGACAGAGTGTGTTACAGAAGTAAAACATTGGATGACTAGTAATTTTTTCTTAATTTTTTAGTAATTAAATTCAGATAAGACTTATTATTAGAAGTGTTACTTACTGGACCAAAAACCTGTACACAGAATCTCTCAGACTACAATCTGCATTTAGAAGGATGTACTGTTACTCCATCCTCGACAGTTAAAGACCTGGATGTTATATCAGACAGCAACTTGTCATTCGAAAATCATATTTCATATGCTACAAAAACAGCCTTCTTCCACCTCAGAAACATTGCTAAGCTACGGAATATGTTATCTATTTCTGATGCAGAAAAGTTAGTTCATGCATTCATGACGTCTAGACTAGATTACTGTAATGCATTACTAGCTGGTTGTCCTGCTTCCTCAATAAACAAGCTACAATTAGTCCAAAATGCAGCTGTTAAGAGTTCTTACCAGGTCAAGAAAATATGATCATATAACACCAATTTTATCATCGCTACACTGGTCACCTATTAAGTTCCGTATCGATTATAAAGTATTGCTACTGACCTATAAGTCTCTAAATGGTTTAGCTCCTGTATACTTCACCGATCTTCTATTTCCCTACAATCCTTCACGCTCTTCAAGATCACAAAACTCTGGGCTTCTGGTTGTACCTAGGATATCTAAGTCCACTAAAGGAGGGAGAACGTTTTCACATTTGGCCCCTAAACTCTGGAATAGCCTTCCTGATAATGTTCGGGGCTCAGACTCGCTCACCCAGTTTAAATCTAGATTAAAGACGCATCTCTTTAGCCAAGCATTCACATAATGCATCTCATATCAGATCAATTGCACATGACTATCTTTGCTTAATGTTATGAACAGCAGCTACGCTAATTATTCTCCATTCGCTTTTCTGTTTTACCTCGGGACGCCCTTCCCAAGGTGACTAGAGAGTACATCTGTTTGGATCCAGCCTCTTAAGACGACCTCAGATGACCAACACCTTTGAAGAGACAGCGCCAACTCCTGCGAGGACTTCAGATGACGCAACATCTGGATCAACATGCACATTCCAAATTTTTATATATCCTAATTATTGTTAATATATAATACATTATTTCCAGGAGCTCATTGCTTCTACCTTCAATTAAACTGCTAACAGTGATCGTAAATTAATTGCCTGAATTATTACATTATTGGCTAACTGCATTCTCTAAATTGTGATGATGACATGCATTCTCTGTAAAGCTGCTTTGAAACGATATGTATCGTGAAAAGCGCTATACAAATAAATGTGAATTGAATTGAAAAAAAAGGACAAAAATTATCACTTTTTTGGGTTGTTATACCCTGTGTGAGAAAAATCAACAAGTTTTAGTCCAATGCACAACCCTCTACAATGCAAGTTAATCACTCACATATGTGAACAAATTTCATGCTAGGCGACTAAAAATGTTTTTAATTAGCCAATGGCCAGTAACTTGTACGATTTCAGTCGCCTGTGATTGACTTGGGGGCAAAAAAATAAGTTTAGCGCAGATATAATTTCATTGCTCGCTGAGCTTTACGCACCGTCGTTTGGCTGAGAGCTCCCTCTATCGTTTTCTCTCACACATGCTCACTCAACGTGAGGAAAGAGAGTGGCTTTTACACATGCCATGTAAAGAGAACTGACACACTAGATCTAAATGCAGGGCTCGACAGGACTGCTCGATGGACAAGAGTTGACAGAACTGTCACTGTCCAGCTCGTCATGAAAGTTTATCATTTGCAAGTGTTTTTAGCAAGAAGATGCGAAAGATAACTCGCAGTGTCTAACAGAAAGCCCAGAAAGGACGTGAATACTGAAATGAGGTCTTTGCGCTTGGTTGGACAATTTTTACATAAAATTATGTCCGTCTTGGAGAGTATCCTAGTAAACAGTCGGTTATCTTATGTGAACATTTACAACAGTTAAAAAATAAAATGCATGTGTAACAGTATCATCTGTGCATTATGTCTTAAAGTGACAGCAGCCTAATATTCCTGCTGCTGTCTGTGTTTTTAATATTAACCAAACACCAAAAAAAAAAAAAAAAAAAATCACTCCCTGTTTTTTAAACTTTTGTAAATTTAATAAAGATTAATCTACATTTAGGCTAATTCATACAGTGAAGACTATGTTATTTTACATTTGATTATTCAATCTCTGTACCTAACTACTGTTAGATCTACCTGAAAAACCTGAAAAGCAAAGTTTGTTTAATTTGCATCTATTGTGTTTATTCTACTGTGTTTATTCTACTGTGTTTATTATATTGTGGTTATTCTACTGTGTTTATTCTATTGTGTTTATTATATTGTGGTTATTCTACTGTGTTTATTATATTGTGTTTATTCTATTGTGGTTATTCTACTGTGTTTATTTGTGCTATTCATTGTAGTTTGATTATTTGTTCTTATTTTATTACAGACTGTTTACTTGTCTTTAATCGCGTTTGAAAATTATATTTTAAATTTAAATATTATATTATATTATGTAGATTTTTTTTTCATTTGCATTACTTTTGCATTTCATGTAAAAAAAGTCTGGCAAGTAAAATAAAAAATTTCCTGGCCAATGGCGACTCGAGCTTCACTGTGTCCGTAGAGGGTTGATGCAATAACATTAACTAGCATTTTCAGGAAAACTAAAATCCTCTCGGGGTCAAAATGACCTGAACACAACCAGAGAGTAAAATTAATTTGCATAGAGTTTTAAATTATTAAGTGTAAGCAAAAAGATTATTATGCTGATACTAGCAAAATCTATATATTAAATGTGTTAAATAATGTTCGCAGTCTTTCCTTCCTGTGACGGGAAGGGTATGAAGACAGACGCAAATGGACGCTCCCTTTACGGGTGGAGCAGGCAGCTGGTGATTTTCTAAAACACTTCACAGCTCAACCCCTACAGTATCCGGCCAAGCATGTGCCAAACATCCCTGATGAATTTAAATGAAATAGTGCCAGTCCATTTTTGGGACTAGTATGATTTCATCTTTGACCGACATCCACACAAGTCATTAAGTTGTCATGCACAAGCTATGGAATAAACACGCTCATAGATTCAAACACACACACACACACAGCGTGTGTCTTTTTCCAGAGGATCCCCAGTGAATTCCCTCCTCAGTCTGGATTGTCATTGGCTGTCCCGCCCCAGTCCTGCCCTGCCATCAGAGTGCTGGGAGAACAGCTATTCATTGACTATCCATCAAACAGCCTGAAGAGAGGGCTGTAATTTAATTAGCTGCTGGCCAATTGCATTTCTTGGCTAAAAATACAGCCTGCCAGCAGATGACGTAATGCTGTAACAAAATGAATCCATGCTAAGTAATAGGACGCATTAAACAGCGCTGGAGACCTCCAGTACTGCAGAGAGAGGGGGTGTACTGCGACCCATGAAGGGTCTGGTCCAGGAAGAAGAAAACACTGTGAATCACAAATGCACTTCCTGTCCAATCGAAAGCATAGTGTAACACTGTGGAAAGAACGCAGCTTCCTTCTTTCATTAATGACAGTAAATTACATGTGTGAACGGTATATTATAATTAAATAAACAATGAATGCTCTCCTTGAATGTAAAGTTGTGATTTTTACTTGCTTTGCCAACATTTTCACTGGAAAATGCACTGAAAAATGTGGTGTTATATTTGTTCAATAAACACTGTTTCTTACAAAAATGACAACAAATTTTTTTTTTTTTTTTTAAATTTGCTAAAATATCTGGAAATCTCTCTATATTTGAACTATGTGACAGCTATAACACTTTTAATGGAAAATGATTTCAAACAATATCCTGACTTTCATATCCGTTAGATAATGCCATCTTATTTAAATCAACAAAATGCAGCAGAAATGGCAAAGCAACACTTTTTAAAACATCACAGAAAAGTTAAGTGTTTAAGTTTGTAAGGCATAAAAACTAGGGAGGTGTGCAATGACTAATTTCATTGTTGTTTAAATGCAAATATTCTAAAACAGTCAAAAACATACATATGTTATACAAATTTGAAATAATCTTTCAATCAGGGCTGCATGATTATAACAAATCATAATTGTTGATTGTTTCTCTTCATATTGCAATTGCTATTTTTTATGTGGATTAATATAATTTACATTAAAAAACCTCTTTATTGGGGGGCAAATGCATGTCATTTTAATGTAGATTTAATGTAGTGTAGATTTCTGTTTCATTAAAAGTTCAATGATACAATCTGCCACATGCTTATTTACAGAAAGCAATTAAAGTGCACATCCTTTATAATCATTGAACCTGTCAATCACTTCAGTTTTTTATGAAAACGCCCGTTATAATCAATAAAGTTGCCTACAATGCACAATGAATTTCTTATTCTGCAGACTGTGACTAAAATGGTCACAAATGCATCAGAAAATAAACATCAAAATCTAATTGCCACTAGTGAATCGGTAATGTCTGATTCAAAATGAACCAGTATAAATGCAGCCTCACAGACCCTCTGAAGTCTATTATGTCATTGATAATAATCAATAATTTTAATTTATTTATTTGATTGTGATGGTCCACTTGAATTACATGAAAAAAAATTTAAGCAATGTGTATTTTTATTGGAGAAATACTTTAAGGTTGCACGCCACGGTTTTAAAACATCAATATTTAATGTTTTAAATAAAGGAGCGAATTTCCCTGGCCCTGGTATCAACTACTGAAATTTTGGTATTGTGACAATCCTAGTTCAAAGACTGAAAGAAAGGACGTTTCTAGATTGGCTGAAAAGTTTATAATAGCAAAAGGTATGACAGAAACCGTTTCATTCCTTGAGGCAAAATATAAAAAGATGAATTAAATAAATAATGCCGCACTAGAAAGTAAGAAAAACAATCAAGGAAATTACGTCAACATTCACATGCTTCACATACACTGTAAATGACTACTAAAATAACTGCAGCAATCTTATTTCTGTTGCATATTCGAGAGGCACAAATAATTAAGATATTTACAGGGAGCGGTTAGGACAAATAATATTTGTAGAACACTAAAAGCCCATAAATAATGTACATTTTCATACATGAAATCATTTGATTATTAAGCTTCTAAAGCAAGCCTTGAAAGCAGACATCAAGCCGTTTCCCCTCCCAGAGGGGTTTAGTGTAAGTAAACAAATCTAAACACTAAATCACAGCTAGATTTGATCAATGCAACAGGAAAGCTCTGTGCTGGGTAGGGCTGCTTCTTAGTGTAACTACTTCCTGTATCACAGATTAGAGCACTCTGAAGACCAACGGAGCAGGACAAATACACATGCTGCATTTAGCTTACAACTACCAGGAAAAATGAATGTGTAAACAAACGAATTTGCCCTTTACCTTAACATTATGAGAATACTTCAGTGCTAAAATTCACTAAAACGATTCAATGTTTGCAAGAGGCTGAACGACATGGACAAGAACAGCTGAAAAAAAAAAAAAAATCTTGACAATAGCTACGTTTACATGGACACCTTTTGTTTCAATTGGAATTAATTAATTCTGATTGATGAATTTGAACGTAGTGTTTACATGAGCTCTTAAAGTGACAGCAGCCTAATATTCCTGCTGTGCTGCTGTCTGTTTTAATGTTAATCAAACAACAAAAGACAAAAAAAAATTGATCACTACTCTTGATTTAATAACTTTAATAAGGATTAATATATTTAATTTATACAGTGAAGAATATGCTGTGTTATTTTACATTTGTTTACTCTATCTCTGTACTTGAAAACTACTGTTAAACCTACTTAAAAACACTGTTTATTTCATATCTTTGTTCTGTTGTATTTATCTTGGCCTGCTGAATGTTAAATGGAAGTTAAATTATTTGATGATGCAGCAATAAACTGGCTAGTACAACTTAATGCATGCGTTTTTGAACTTTGCTGATTTAAAACATGATTAAAACACTATCTAAATTAATGACAACTTCAAATAAGAGAGCAAGTGACAAATATCGGTATCGGAATTGGCTAATAATCGTTTGGGTATCGGCCCAAAAAAATCTTACCGGTGCATCATTTATGACACTATATTCAACACAACAACAGGTCGTTCAATGTGTCATACATCATTATGGCATTTCTACGTCATTGCACATGCCCAGTACTTTCCAGTTTTGGGTTTCAATCTAATCAAGTGTTTACGTCCTCTCGATCGGATTAGAAAAAAAAAATTTTTCGAGATGAATACATAACCTTGTACGAAAATACCATATAAAAAGGTACTGTAGGATTTAAAAATGTTTTGCAGGACATAAGGGCAAAACTTTTTTTTTCAACGTCGCGTCATTTTACGTCACGAGAGGGAGTCGTTCGCCGAGCTCTGTGCTGACTCAGTGCAGAGTAGGTTGGTTTTCAGTAACAGCGGTCGTGAATCAGTGTGTTTTCGGTAGTTTTTGTATTCTATTTATCATCGTCATGGTAAATTATTGTGTTTGTGGAGATTGCACAAACTCCAGCCTGTCTGGACATCGAGTCCACAGGTTTACTAACAAGAAAAAAGGACGTGAAAACAAGAAAAAAAATCTTCTGTGCCGGGGTGTGTTTTGCGCAGGTGAAGAGACGGGACTTCACTTCTGCATAGCTTCGATAAACGCATTCATTTTAGACCGGAGGATTATCATCTCGGCGAAATGATGGAGTTCAACATTGTAATACTACTGTAAATGATGATATTAAATGAATAAACTTACACACGCGATGCTTCTTCACCGTTTTTACGTTAATCATTTTCAACACTGATGAATACAAATCATGTACACAAATGCATACAGTCTCACACTCAAACAAAACAGTTTTGAATTATGTGCTGGTAATGTAACTCCAATTTGATTCATGCCATGTCTGTACATTTAAGTTCACTCAACTGTGCACTCACGACGTCATATGCGTCCTCACACTATCAGTGAATGGGCACGGAATAAACTCATAATACAGAATTAATGAATACAGGATAACATGAAACACGTACAGTATACTGTCTGTGGTTCGGCCGCCGGCGGGAGACATGATGGTCACGGAGATGCAACTCGACGAAAACGTGAACTGTGCACCGTAAGTCTTTTTTTTTTTTTTTTTTTTTTTTAATATATATATTTGCTAAATACCAAATCAGTCGTGATGACAAACCGCTATATCACGTAACGTTAGTGTGGACGGATATTAGGCTAACGAGCGTGACATACGCCTGATCAAAGTTTATTAGTTTCTGTTAGTAATCAATACTCCTAACGTTAGATGACCAATACTAGCTTTGCTATTGCCTGATACATGATAATAATCTGTACATGCGTTACATAACGTTAGCTAACGTGTATATATCTACGAGCTAACATCGATCTCCTGCCCTGTTCTCCACTGGTTCTCCTCACACAATAACTCAATTCGTCTCCTCTGACCGTTGTTCTGTCCAATCCTGGCCTGTCCCTGCTCTCTTGGCCGCATAGCAGGCTAACTGTATGGCTGTAGTCTGTCATACGAGTATGAATAAACATTTACAATTTCCTCAGCGTCCGAACTGTTATTGCAATCCATTGTTTTCCTATTGTTTATATTGACCGCACTCCCTCCCATTATGTCACTTCCGATTTGGCATTTTTTCAGATGCGGAAGTAAAATTCTCTCACAAAAAAAAGACTCCAGGAGCCTAAGTAGCATATTTATACGTGTATTTTAAAGAAAATCTAGTTCCTACATTATTTTTCTATACATCGAATCACTGAAGCTCTAACCTGCAATATGCACTTTAATCCAGCCCAGAATGAAATTGTAACTGGATTTGGCCAATTCATTCCAACTGACGTGGTTATATGTGACTTTTTTATTCCGACTGTGCTACAATCGGATTATAGGGTCCATGTAAACGCAGCTATCGTTTCATTATTTTCATGTTATTTTACATATCTGCTATGTAACGCAACAAAAGGTGATATTTCATCCAAACCAGCCACTGCAGCAAGTGAAAGTGAATAGAAACCTCATTCTGAACAGCTGAAGAGTGTGTGAAGATTATACTGTTCAGGAGCACACTATCTGCGGGGGTTCAGTTCACGCCAAACTCATGCAAAAGTTTATATCAAGTATATCAAGAATTAACATGCATAATGGCCCTGGTTTTACTTTAATTTAACATTTGCGTAATGCCAAGCAATCTTGTTACACACACAGTTAATTAAATGAGGCCTTGTAGATTTAATCAGACTGCATTATATTATATTACATTATATTCAGGTCCAGAGTGAAAGTAAAGTGGACCATAATTAAAGCTGAAAAAAAGAGAAATATTTTAACTTTTAAAATATTTTTTACAGCATTAAAGACAATCATAAGGGCCTATTTAATTATACAGCCACACGCAAAATATAAATTAAATTGTCAAATCGCAATTATTTGTATGACAATTAATCGTCAGCACAGAGTTCATGATCGTGACAGGCCTACTTCAAAATATTGCCTGGTCCTATTGGGCAAAACATCCACAAATCTCTTCATACAAGGAAGGAAAGAGGAGGAAATGATGCATCCTCTGATAAATCGTGCATTTCCTTGCAGTCTCCACATTCCTCTGGCTGAAGCTCTGCCATGATTACAGTAGAACAGTACAGGATAGAAGTATTCTTTACTTTCAGACAATAACCTTTAGTTATATTTTAGACTGCTTTTAGTCACCTGAAAAATAAAACTGTACTATTCCATAATGGATTTTGGTCAGTTAAACGATTAGTTCACTTCAGATTTAAAATTTCCTGATAATCCATGTCATCCAAGATTTTCTTCAGCCAAAAAGAAATGAAGGTTTGTGAGGAAAACATTCCAGGATTTTTCTCCATATAGTGGACTTCACTGGGGTTCAACGGGTTGAAGGTCCAAATGTCAGTTTCAGTGCAGCTTCAAAGAGCTCTACATGATCCCAGACGAGGAATAAGAGTCTTATCTAGAGAAACCATCGGACATTTTCTTAAAAAAAATAAAAAAAATAATATACTTTTTAACCACAAATGCTCGTCTTGCACTGCTCTGTGATGCTCCACGCATTACGTAATCATGTTGGAAAGGTCACGTGTGACGTAGACAGAAGTACCGCAGTAGGGCGAAAAACTCCATCTTATTTTCTCCTCCAACTTCAAAATCGTCCGACATCGTTGTTTAACGTTTTTTTTTTTTTGTGTTTGTTTGTATTTGTAAAGGGCGTTAGTCTTTGTATGTTCACTTTGTAGACACTGGATCAGTACTTCCGCCTATGTCACGCGTGACCTTTCCAACGTGATTATGTAATGCGTGGAGCATCACAGAGCAGTGCAAGATGAGCATTTGTGGTTAAAAAGTATATCGTTTTTATTGTTTTTAGAAAATGTCCGATGGTTTCTCTAGATAAGACTCTTATTCCTCGTCTGGGATCATGTAGAGCTCTTTGAAGCTGCACTGAAACTGACATTTGGACCTTCAACCCGTTGAACCCCAGTGAAGTCCACTATATGGAGAAAAATCCTGGAATGATTTCCTCAAAAACCTTCATTTCTTTTCGACTGAAAAAGGAAAGACATGAACATCTTGGATGACATGGAGGTGAGTAAATTATCAGGGAATTTTCATTCTAAAGTGAACTAATCCTTTAAGACAATAACCTTTTAGTTATATTTTAGACCCCTTTTAGTCACTGGAAAAATAAAACTATACTATTCCATACTGAATTCTGGTCAGTTAATGCTCTCTGAATAATAATAAACATCTGAAAAAAGACTTAAAAGTTAAAAAAAAATACGTCAGTCATTTATGACAAAGCCATTAAGTATGAAAACAATGAAAGAATCTGTGCGCAGCAGCAAAAAATACCAGGATGACGGCAACATCCAGGGAACAAGCCAAACGTCCGAAGTCATTTCCTGTTTGCTAAAAGTCTCCCCCTTCTCCCACGTCACAAAACTGGGCATGACATGCATGTGAAACCCCACCTAAAGCCCTTCTGCCCATAGTGGAGAGTCTTGATCATCATTTTTCCTCCAACCTCTGTTACGGTTCCTCATGACTAACCAAACGTTTGGAACAACTGACGGTTCAGTCAAGAGGGCTCAGATAAAAGTCCTTTCCAATGATGTCATCTGGAGCTCGCTTACTTTTTAGGGTTTCCGTTTCACATTCTAATAATATACGCTCCCTTCACCAGTATTAGTGAAGGAAAGCATGTGTGTGTGTTTCTTCACTGCCTTAAGAGGGCAGGGTTTCTTTTGGCCAGCACTCACATTATGACACACTGCAGAGTCTTACTCTATTATAGACTCGAAGGGTTTGCCACGGAGTCTGTACAAAATGTGCCCTGCTTCATTTATGATGTCTCCACTTACTCTTAAGAAATATTATGATTTAAACAGCACTGCGAAAGGAAAAAGAATGAAGGAGGGGATGGTTCTATATTCAGTCTCTGAAACATGACTTGTGTAGTTATGTATGGTGGAGAGACGGCAGACCAAAACTATCATTTTCAAAATCAATTGCAGATGGGTTGTCTGAACGACCAGTCGGTCTTGTGCCTGCTTCATACAGCATATGAAAGCTGTGTGTATGTGCTGCAGTAAACTGCAAAACGTTGTGTGTGCGTTTTTTCCGCTTAATAGAAAAACACTAGTACACTTTTAAAATTTTAAAAATTCCTTTAATAACATAACTAGGACCCTATGATTTCCTTGATGCAAAAAACGTGGACAGAATCGCAGGTCCATTCATAAAAACTGAATTTACTGTATAACGCAGAATGTCATGGAATTTGTCAAATTTCGGATGAAAATAAAAGTAGGTCAGTACACTTAAATCAAATCATGATAGACTAGTGTCTGTGAATCTTAAACCGCAAAGAGTGTCTCTGTGTGAATGAATGGCGCAGACGCGCGGTTTCTTTTACCTCACACATTCTAAGACACTTGTGATGCTCGCTGTGTTTTTAGCCTCTTCTGCCTCACTAAATGAGGACATGAATGCATGAACTTCATCTCCAGAGCCGCTCTGAGAGTCACTTCATCCGCATTTCACCATTTCATTTGAGAAAAACTATCGTCATATCATAAACAGAAAATCAAAGGTCTTCACTGCAACCTGTCAAAATAAAAGTTCAGCTTGAAGAAACTGTGACAGAAACATATTTCTGTTGTACAGCAGAATTAAGCTTAGTCTAAATGTAATAATAATACTAACACTAATAATAATAATAATACATTATTATTAAAACTTTATTTTTTTAAGGAATAATCACAATTTTGCTCTGTTGTGCAGCACTTTGTTTGACAAAAAAGTTTGTTTAATGTCATATGGTTAAAAGATAGATGAATGTTGTGAATTTTGCCTTCATTTGATTGCCAGAAAAATTAAAATACACATTTCTGAAAAGACAAAAACAAAACATTTAATAGAAATAAAGTTAAATGTGTTGTTTTTTTATGAATTCAATTAATCAGACATGCTTTATGATTATTAAAATTAAATTAAAATGGAATCCAAAAAACTTAAAACAGAGAATTTGGTTAAAAAAATATTATATTATATTATATATATATATGAAATTTGAAAAATAAAATAAAAACATTTCATAGGGCCCTAAAATGTAATTTGTTTTAAATTAATTGATTTAATAATATAATTTAATATTAAATTTGAATTATATTAAATTACATTTAATATTTATCTTTTTTAATGAACTGTTGTTAAATTGTATATGAGTCATGATTTCAATTAATTAGACATTCTTTTTTAATTACAAAAATGTCCAAAAAAAAACAAACAAACAAAAAAGTAATCCAGAAAAGTTTAAACGGAAAAAACAGAATTTGGAAAAAATAAAACGGATTTCATATGGCCCTACACAACCATAAAATTTTGACAGTCAAGAAATTTTGACAGTCAAGAAATGTACTTTACACTAACAGTCAGGCAGCACAGATGTGTACAGTGCTTTAAAAACATGTGATGTCAACCCTCAGTTATGGGCAGAACATTATCTAAATAAAAACTCTAATAGTAATTATAAGAACTACCTAAACGTCAGCATTAAACACACAGTCTTAAATATTAAAAACTAAAATAAGAGCTAAACAAAGAAATCTAGAAAACAAATTAACTATCATCCAGATATCAGTCTCTGACACTTGACATCCTCATGTATCTTTTCTGAAGCACATGTTGAGTCAAAATAAGGTAGTGCAGCAGGTACAATTCCAGCCAAATCAAATAAACTTTATACTTGATGTCCCTCTAAACTGGCAAAACTGAAGGTCAGTGTCAAATATAAGCCATCATGGCCCATGATCATTAATTATTAAATAGAATCTGCTGAAATGCTGTTTCAGGAAATGAGCGCTGTAATCAATGAGAGAGTGCTTTCCTGGCATTTCCATTTATTCCATTAGAAAACCTTCAGATGTTCAGGACAGAGAAGAGATGAACATGGGCGGCTATATTGAGGGTGTTCAAAGGTGGGGAATAAACGTTTTGCAAGAATTTTACCAAGAAAACAATTGCATCACGTTCAGCAGACGCAAAGCTCAGGGTTCATGATGAGCAGCTACCTGACCGCGGCATTATATCCATTCACAGCTTTGTTTTTTCTTTGTCTGTGTGCATATGCTCTCCTCCATCCTCTGGTCAAACAGTCGCACAATAACTAACATCATCACTACAACACACACTACACAGCATGGGCTCTTGTTCACACAGACCAGAGTAATCCTGGGAATGGTACTTGGTCCAAGGTTATTATAGTTAAACTAAAGCCATGAAAAATGCTGCTTAAAAAAAATGTTAACTGAAATAAAATAAGTTTAAGTTTTTTATATTTTTATTTGATTTCAGCTAGTTGCAACATTTCTCATTTTCATTTAAGTTAAACTGATAATAACTAAAATAAAAATTACTAAACTATATAGACGTGTAAAAACAAAAACATGAAAACAAAGAAAAACTTTAACTAAAATTCAAATGAAAATGGAAAATAAAAACTATAATAGTATCTCAACGATACTAAAATGGCACTGACTTTCCTTGCGTTCAATTTACTGAATCAAAGCCTAATGTGAACTTAAGAGAAGTGTAATGTCTTTTATTATGAGTCTCTGTCCAATTAATTGCACAGACTCTGTGCTGCCAGAATTTCATGACGAACCAAAAATATTTTTACACTTCTCATTACATAAAGGTCTCTGCGGCATTGCTTTGGCAAAGCATCTTGCAAACTAGCTAAAATCGAAACCGTGATACGGTTTAGTGGCTTTAGCAAATCACAAAAGCCTGCAAATTAATTAAGTAAGTATCTAGTCTGTTGCGCTTCATATTTCAAAGCAAAGTGCAAAGACTTTTTCCTCTGAAAAGGGGATGGAGCTCTTAATTTTGAACTCTCAAAGTGCACTAAATTGATGCATTTAACTTTAAAATGCCCCAAATTTTTGTTCCCCCATGGGAGGGTCTGAGGTCCTCTTCCACAGTTTCACAACATCCCTGAAAGCTGTGGTGCTAACTTAGTTTTCAGTCTTTTCTTTCCCTCAACATCAGATCTCGAGACCACGACATAAGGATGTCTTTACCTCGACAAAATGACCTCATATTACCACATTCCCACAAGTTAATAGGACATGGCCATGACAAAACTAAAACATGAACCGAACATGTCCTCTCCCGGTTAGCATACAAAAATAACAAGAAATGTAGATTTTTCAAGTATAGCCGAGCTCAGGACTCATATTTATAGGCTAATTTTGCCAAAAGTGTATCTGCAAGCATTCAAGTGAGCGAAGGAAGTTCATTAATTAGTTTGAAACTGACACGCTATCATGTTTTTAGTGAACTGCACTGTAGTGTGAACCTGAAACATTCAAACACATCAGTTCCAAAGTGTAGTGAAGACCAAACAACACACTTCATTTCAGTACGCTATCAATGCAAATGAAGGATGTGCAGGACAGGCATATCAAGTCAAGGGTACAGAATGGATTTCATGAAACAGGAAGGTCATAAACGCCAGAGGCGTATGGCATCTTTGTCTTCTTAAAGCAGGACAGACTGGTCGAGCTTACAGTTATCTTACAAGGGTAAAATGAAAGTCACAAAGAAGAGTCATTCGACCCCTTTCCTCCAATCACAGAGCTCATGAAAACATGTGACGACGGTCATTTGAGAACAATTTAGAGGCGTCTGTTCTTTATATGCACCAATGTTACAGCAGGATGAAGGGAAAGATTACTGGCAAACAGCTCAAGAGAAAAACAAACAAATTTTATTCCTCCAGTTAACCCTGTCATGCAAGCTTCTTCATTCCTCAAAACAATTCTCACACTATGATGGTTTCACCTTATACATTACTTCAGATCAGAGCTGCACGATTAATCGTTGAAAGATTGTGATCTTGATTCAAACATACAAGCGATCTTATTCATAAAAGACAATGATTCTCCAGCGTCTATTAAACCTTTGACAAGTACAATACAGCGAACATTCAGATCTGAGTTGGCGCTGCCGCTGACCCAGAGAGAAAAACAGCTTCACAGTCTTTTCAACCACACAGTATTGTTAATTCTGTGTTACAATAATTCATATCATCACAGAAAAACTGGGATAAAAGTTTATAGTTCAAATATAAACACTGATGTCTACGGAAGCGATCAAGATAGAGTAATTCACCTTTTGAAAGTAACTTGACACTTCAAATAAAGATTGTATCAATTACATTGTTACACCAGTAGGTGGTGACAAGAGACTGTTAAAATATGTATTTGTCATTGAATCATTCAAGAGATTTGTTCAAAAAATGCTGATTCATCTAGTAATGATCAAGTGAAGTATTTATGATTGAGTCACTGAATCATTTACTCAAACCGTTTTGTTTTTTTTTTTGTTTTTTTAAATAATTCATTCAGAATAATTAAACAGAAATTAAAAATTTTTTAAAGCCTCTAGTAACTTACATGTTATTTTGTCTGTTCAGAATCGCAGAAGAATCGTGATCTCTGTTTGAAACAAAAAAACTCCTGATTCTAAATTTATCCAGAATCGACTTCAGATTCCACAGTATGTCAAAATAGAAAATAAGCATCAACATACGTGGCATATCAAGAGCACAAAGCATCCAAGAACTCACTGTACAGCATGACCTATGATGTAAGAAAAATCAGCTTTTTCGAAATGGAACAGTTTACTGAACATTTAGACAAAGTATTTAAAAGAAAACCTGCTTGTGTTTTTGTCTTTGGTTTGCTTGTTTGTTGAGTATCATATTTGATACACCAGGCTTTTATGGCTTTATATGGGGGGGGGGACTGCTTAATTTTATTCAGAGGCCCAAACTGAGCAGAAATATTCAATATATTCTATATTAATATGAACAGAAAGTAAGATGAAATTCTGATGCTTTTAAATCAATGAGATCTTTATAACAGTATAGCAGATACTTACATAAAATGCATATCAATATCTGCCAATAATATGTCTTAGTAAGATGATATTTAAATGCTTAGTTTTATGATCAAAGCTCTGTAGTTGTAAAACATATAATGCAATGCAATACAATGATGATTGAGAGATGAACAAATAAACCTTCAGCAAAAGATGATGATCATACTCATGATTCTTCTATAAAATTATGTCTGGATAATCAAGTAAACCGAAGCTGCTTCAGTCCAGTTGAAATATTACCAACAATATCAAAGTTATTCTTACGTTTACTTGATAAAATCAGTGCAGATTTCACAGCAGAAACACACATGAAGCACGAGCTGAAGGAGGACGTTTGTACAATTATACTAAAAGATCTTTAACTTGATAAAAAAGTCTAAACTATCAATCAGACGACAGAAGGACTGGAGCAAAGTTCAAATCATGCTGATCATTTAGACGCCTTAGAAAATGACAGCTTTAAGTTTAATGAGCCAACAGACAATGTTTCTCAACACTAAAAGACAGTAACGAAGCACAGAGGAGTACAACAGCATTTTTGTTAAGCTCCAAGCAGCTTGTTTGTGTCACAGCCCTGAGAAATGCAGTTTAAAGTCTCTCTCTCTGAGGGGTTAATAGCTAACATGTGCTCTAAACTAGCACAACCTCTCTCTCATACCAGCACTACACATTCCTGAAGAGTTTACAGGGTTAATGCATGAGCATAGCTAACTAGCTCCTAATGACCATGACTAGATGAGCTTTCTCACACATTTACCCTCAAACAAAGCTGGGGTTTTTACATCTTTGGTCAAAGATGAAGGTAGAGCCACAGGAGGTCCTGGTGTGCCTCCTTCACCAGCAAAGAAGAAAACAACAGATGCCACAGCTGAGAGTTTACAACAACACTTTGTTTTCAGACACTATTAAGTGCTGACTGTGTTCAAGGAGTTGTCTCACCTCAATGCTTCACAAACACACTGAACAACTCAGAAACACATCTAGAAAAATGTAGCTGCTAATAATGTAAGGGAGGTTCAGTGGACATGTGTTCTCCATCTTCTGTCTTCATGGAGTGGGAAGAGCATGGAAAACAAAGGCTGTTTTGTTCTATAGTTACAAACAACAAGGATGAATTGCAAGGAAATGGTCAGGAATCAAATTATGCCACGTTTAATATCATTGCAAACTTTTGTTTTCTAACCAAACTAAATTAGTCTCAATATATGACAAACACATCCATTTAATAATGCAAAAGAATAATCATTTTTTCATTAAATCTAATAGGCTGATGTCGGATATAAAACTAATTTATGAATCCACGCCCTTTCTATCAGTGGATTCTGAATGACTCATAAGCGATTTCAACAATATCATTCCTCTGTGTCATTACCACTATAGCTGTCTATTCTCATACAGTCTTAAAATAAAGCTTTCAAAACTATGTTTTTGCAGTGATGCCATAGAATAATTTTTTACCCCTAAAGAACCTTTCAGTGAAGCACAAAAGAATCATTTTAATAATCTAAAGAACCCTTTTCCACTATAAAGAACCTTACAAAGATTCCATGAATGTTCTTCATGCAACCATTAATGCTAGTAAAAAACCTTTATTTGCAAGAGAGTAGAATCAGGATGATTATTAAAACAACCCTTAAAGGGGACCTATAATGCCCCTTTCACAAGATGTAATATAAGTCTCTGGTGTCTCCAGAATGTGTCTGTGAAGTTTCAGCTCAAAATCCCCCACAGATCATTTATTATAGCTTGTCAAATTTGCCCCTATTTGGGTGTGAGCAAAAACACGCCGTTTTTGTGTGTGTCCCTTTAAATGCAAATGAGCTGCTGCTCCCGGCCCCTTTCCAGAAGAGGGCGGAGCTTTAACAGCTCAACAACAACAAAGCTGGAGAATCTCACGCAGCCAAAATGAGGATTGTCAGTAACGGTGTTCAGCCTTACATTGTTCAAACCGGAGTCGACACTGATGGAGAGACTCAGGAAGAAGTTACAACTTTTAGACGTTTCTGAATGGTTAGTGGATAAATTTATGTAGTTGCTGTGGAGTTGATTCAACTCATCCACTAGCATGTGCCGTCATGTTAATCTTTTGTGTTGAATTGACCCTCGTTTGTGAAGCAGTCCGGTGTAAAATGACGGCATCAACAACGCTCTACTACAACAACTCTTCCTCTTCTCTAAAGCAGCCCAACATGGCCTCACCCTCTTTGTTGTGTGTTCTCAGGGGCGGGGTTTATGTAAATTTTGGGGTTTGTGATGTCACCAACCAGGGAAGAAGCTCGTTATAGTCCCTACCAGCTGTTTAAAAAGTGATTTCTGTAAAAGAAAATATCTCCTTTGCATTGAACTTTGAGCGTCGTAACTTTGCAGATGTTGTGCTCAAACAGCAACATTACACACTAACTAAAGTTTAAAAAGTAAAAATCATAATCTAGGACCCCTTAAACAATACAACTTAGTGACAGCTAACCATCACAATATAACTACGGAAAACATACAGTATGACTGTTGGTAGGGTTTGAACAAATATCAACTAATTAAAACAGTCTGGTCGATCTCAGTCTATTATTAGAAAGCACCATGAATCACATGAGAGTTTACGCAGGATGTCTGAATGCAGCGTATGATGAATTACAGTTGAATCTGTGTGCTATAATTCAGTTTCCAGTGAATAATCATTTATAAGGCGAGCATGAGTCAGTCAATGAAACCGCAGTAGACACGAGCATCACTCGGCTCAGCAAACTCAAATGAAGGGTGGAACCTGTGTACGTACCAAGTTTCTCCACGAGTTTGAGCATCACGCCGCCGATGTGAATCTCCCCGGTGACTCTGAGAGACACGTCCCGGTTGAGGTCCGTCACATGCATCTTCAGTTCCCAGGTCCCATCTGCGTAGCAGCCATCTGGCATCCGTATACCGTCCAACGCCATCCTTTAGAAACAGTGTCAAAACATCACAACCATTATGATCTGTCAACTTCAGCAACAAGTGTCCAACAGGCCAAAGCAAAGCCCTTGAGATTGAGATACAGATC
This sequence comes from Hypophthalmichthys molitrix, assembly GCA_037950675.1. Classification (NCBI taxonomy): domain Eukaryota; kingdom Metazoa; phylum Chordata; class Actinopteri; order Cypriniformes; family Xenocyprididae; genus Hypophthalmichthys; species Hypophthalmichthys molitrix. Next base: position 762,238 of record CM075508.1, read on the forward strand.
TCAAGAGATAGTGAGCTGCCCACCTAGATGACATTTCTGGACATTATAGAGAGCGCACACCACATTTTGAGTTTATGTGAACAGATAAAATAATACTTCCTCAAGTAAATGTGTAAATAAATGACTAAATAAAAAGCTCTTTAGGGATGACAAATGGATAAGGGTATTAGAATTACTATATAAATATTAGATATACTTTGGCAGTACACTGTAAAGTTTGTTACATTTAAACTGAATGGAATTGGTGTTATTTCTAGATGTCTAGGTGTGACCTAATTGAGCAGTTGAATCACAGATTAATAAATGACATAAAACATCATCCTGGAGCGATATTAAACCTGTAGCTCCTGCGACTAACGGTCAATCTCTGAGCTAGGGCTCGGGTGACGTCAGCAGCCCCGCTCCAAATGCCAACTAAATAAAGACAGCCAGGTCAATGAGAGAAAAGACACAAAAACGACTGCGAAAGTTAGTTTATTCGCTTTCTGGCCGAATATGACAGCACGTTTCCGAAGCAAAGTAACCAGTCGGGTTCGAGCAGTGTAGCAGTGAGGTTTTTATTCAGAGTTGTGGAGTACGCCAGACAAATCCTGAGAGGAGTGAAATCATAGCGTTCACTAACCTTCACAAATACGCCGAAGCAAATCCACAAAACACCACTTCACTTCCCAGAACTTCAACAGTCTACGCGTTTTCTTTCCTTCAGCCGCGTATTTAATCCTATCATGAGGAAGGTTCCCGAAAAAAGAAAAAATCGCCAAAGTCCAGCGACGGAGCTCCTGAAGGGTTTTGCGTTAATGGAGTCCAGTGGCCGTTCTCTCTCTCTCTCTCTCTCACTCACTCACTCACACACTCTCTCTCTCTCTCCTCCCGCCCGCCCTCAGATAACGTCACTCACGTTCCGCTCCAGTCCATCACTCCAGTCGCCATTCACCTCTACATAAATGACGTGTTTCTTATGGATGCTACTGTCAGTTATTTTTTTTATTATTCGCTCATTTTAATTAGTGAAATTACAGAACCATTTTCTTATTTTTCTTTGTGACTATTTAAAAAATCTGAAAACATTTTCGCAGGGAACGTTCTCAGAACTAATGTTTGTGCCAGTGTTCTCTCGCAGTTATCTGACTTTTTTCAGTAACGTTAATATAACGTTCGTTCAAAGTAAAATGGTCTTTAAAAATGTTCTCAAAACGTTAACAGAAAAACATGATTTAGCCTTACACTTCCTTCATGGAACGTTTTAACGTTTATTTTGGATTTTTGGCAAACATTTTTTTTTTTTTTTAAGTTAGCTACTATGCTAATACTTGTTTCAGAACTTTCCCATAATGTTTGCAAAGTTATTAAATGGAATGTTCCAATAATGTTTGCATTTAGAACATAAAATAAATAAATAAATAAATAAATAAATTGAACATTAAGAGAACATTCAGAAATAACATTTTCATACCTCAATAGGAATATTGGCAAAACGTTGTTACACTAAAAAATATTTTTTACCCAGTGTTTTTGTGTTACCGAGCTCCTGGGTTGGATGTAACAACCCAGTGTTTGGGTAGTTTTTGTGTTACGCAGATCCTGGGTCAGACGTAACAACCCAGTGTTTGGGTAGTTTTTGTGTTACGCAGATCCTGGGTCAGACGTAACAACCCAGTGTTTGGGTAGTTTTTGTGTTACGCAGATCCTGGGTCAGACGTAACAACCCAGTGTTTGGGTAGTTTTTGTGTTACCCAGATCCTGGGTCAGACGTAACAACCCAGTGTTTGGGTAGTTTTTGTGTTACCCAGATCCTGGGTCAGATGTAACAACTCAGTGTTTGGGTAGTTTTTGTGTTACCCAGATCCTGGGTCAGACGTAACAACTCAGTGTTTGGGTAGTTTTTGTGTTACCCAGATCCTGGGTCAGACGTAACAACCCAGTGTTTGGGTAGTTTTTGTGTTACCCAGATCCTGGGTCAGATGTAACAACTCAGTGTTTGGGTAGTTTTTGTGTTACCCAGATCCTGGGTCAGACGTAACAACTCAGTGTTTGGGTAGTTTTTGTGTTACCCAGATCCTGGGTCAGACGTAACAACCCAGTGTTTGGGTAGTTTTTGTGTTACCCAGATCCTGGGTCAGACGTAACAACTCAGTGTTTGGGTAGTTTTTGTGTTACCGAGCTCCTGGGTTGGATGTAACAACCCAGTGTTTGGGTAGTTTTTGTGTTACGCAGATCCTGGGTCAGACGTAACAACTCAGTGTTTGGGTAGTTTTTGTGTTACGCAGATCCTGGGTCAGACGTAACAACTCAGTGTTTGGGTAGTTTTTGTGTTACGCAGATCCTGGGTCAGACGTAACAACCCAGTGTTTAGGTAGTTTTTGTTTTACCCAGCTCCTGGGTCAGATGTAACAACCCAGTGTTTAGGTAGTTTTTGTGTTACGCAGATCCTGGGTCAGACGTAACAACCCAGTGTTTGGGTAGTTTTTGTGTTACGCAGATCCTGGGTCAGACGTAACAACTCAGTGTTTGGGTAGTTTTTGTGTTACGCAGATCCTGGGTCAGACGTAACAACCCAGTGTTTGGGTAGTTTTTGTGTTACGCAGATCCTGGGTCAGACGTAACAACCCAGTGTTTGGGTAGTTTTTGTGTTACCCAGATCCTGGGTCAGACGTAACAACTCAGTGTTTGGGTAGTTTTTGTGTTACCGAGCTCCTGGGTTGGATGTAACAACCCAGTGTTTGGGTAGTTTTTGTTTTACCCAGATCCTGGGTCAGACGTAACAACCCAGTGTTTAGGTAGATTTTGTGTTACGCAGATCCTGGGTCAGACGTAACAACCCAGTGTTTGGGTAGTTTTTGTTTTACCCAGCTCCTGGGTCAGATGTAACAACCCAGTGTTTAGGTAGTTTTTGTGTTACGCAGATCCTGGGTCAGACGTAACAACCCAGTGTTTGGGTAGTTTTTGTGTTACGCAGATCCTGGGTCAGACGTAACAACCCAGTGTTTAGGTAGTTTTTGTGTTACGCAGATCCTGGGTCAGACGTAACAACCCAGTGTTTAGGTAGTTTTTGTGTTACGCAGATCCTGGGTCAGACGTAACAACCCAGTGTTTGGGTAGTTTTTGTGTTACCCAGATCCTGGGTCAGACATAACAACCCAGGGGTTGAGTTATTCATCACAGGCTTTTTGCGATCTCCATCAAATTGGTGCATGTCTTTGGTAAAATTTTATCTAAAAATTCATTATTGTTCTATATATCGTTTAATTTTATGCAAATCAACATTCAGGGGCGCGATGTGAGTCACCTAAACGAGTGTCACGTCGGTCTTTTCGCATAATGGAAACGCTTGATGCCTTGCATAAAATTTTATGAGCTTATTCAAAAAGATAGAGAATATAAATGCTTATGATATTAAAATATATTCTCAGAATTGTACACTGATTATTTATAGACAGGTTATGGAGTCACAGCATATTTCGGCTACGAGTGAAACGCAGGCGGCGGTCTGAAGTTATCAGTTCCCTCACCGAACACAAGTCATCTCCGGCACGAGATCCAGCGGCGTTACGGTGGAAACAGGACAACAGAGACTGGTCCATTACACTTGAATTACTTCTAAATGTTTCGTTTTTAACTCTAATATTTGTTAAACAAGCTTAAATGTAGGCAAGATGTATTTATTGGGTTGTTTTTAACCCAGTGTTTTTTTTAGAGTGTAGAACATATTTTCCTTAGCTGGAATCAGACCTTGGAAAAATTGTGAAATACTGTAGCTGCAGATTATTATTCCTATTAATGTGTGAAATTCACCATTAAAAAAAAAAAAAAAAATCTTTAAGCACAAAAATAACACAATGCAAATCTTCTGATCTTGTTTTCCAGTCATCATTCACTTTCTCGTAGGCTTATAGCTATTTCGAATGAATACTGACATCAGTTAACTTTTCTTTGAAAGCCCGACCAATTGTCAGTTCTGAATGGGTTAATTGTGTTTAAATTATTGCCATCTCTGATAACAAAGAGTTAACAGTAGCCTAATAAAATACACAATTGTCGAATTAGTGATTCAAAGCTTTTCCGTGGGAGTGAATCCAAAAGTTAACAGGCCATCTGGAATATTATTTTACTACTGGAGTGTAGGAACTGCCTTTTATGGGAATAAAATGTGGTAAGATACATATGGTTGACTAGAACTAGTACAATTTACACTGAATAAGCCCTATCATCTATCTATCTTCTCTGCTCATTCTGTATTATTCAGGTTTGCTATCTAAAAGATTTAGTTGTATTTTTCCCCATCAGCATAACTGAAGTAGCCTGTGATGGAATTAAGTTTTTTTTTCTTACGCTAAAACCAGAAAATGCTTTTTCAGATGTAAAAATAAAAATAAAGATAAGCCTTTCATCCGAAATCATTTCAATATTTCAAATACAGTTTCTCAAACACGAGTCGTCCGGGGCAGAGGAATCTGGGCCTCAGCCGTGGACTGCATCAGAAGAATTTATACCCTCTCTGCTCTGTTCTGGCAGGGGAGCCATTGCCTTTTTAGGCTGTGTTTTAATTACCGTGTAAACAGGCCGCGAGGCAGAGCGCAGGGAAATGAAGAGGTGTGTGTGTGTGATGGGAACTTACTTAATTTGACTTTGAAACTTTAGAATTGTTTCCATAAAAGTGCTCTTGTATTGTTGAGAGTGTTGTTTATCAGGGCTTCTGCTCTCTGAAGCAGTACAACAGCAGCAGTGCTTCCTGTTAATGTGAAATGTACAATTTTTTATATATATATATTTGCTCATTAGGACTTAACAATGATTGTCTCTAAAGACATAAAAAGAGCAAATATAGGCCATTTACTCACTCGAAGCTTATGCAAAGTCTATGCAAATCTAGCTGTAAAAGGAGATGCACTGAAACAAAGATGGGCTGCTGGAAAATGAGAAGTGTCAAATGATGGCTGCCATCTAGTGGTCAAACTTTGTCTGAGTCACAGGTGCTAAATGATGCTCATGTAATAAATGTGTTTAACTCACATTACTCGCCAGAAGTGCAGTTACATTGAAATCATAATCAGATGCAGATTTACTTATCCCACACACTTCATCATAGACACTGACCAGTTTTCATCAACTTTATTATGTTTTATTATTTGAGCACTGAAAAGAGCAGCAAAGTTCAAACAAGAGCAATGTTGCCCCGCTATGAACTAATACATACATAAACGTTGTACCCAAAAACAGGTAAACTTAAGCTTTATTTCTCTGTTTTACTTGAGAAACCCTTAAGAAAATGACTGCTGGTGCAGATAACCAAACATGGATATATATATATATATAGTGGGTACGGAAAGTATTCAGACCCCCTTAAATTTTTCACTCTTTGTTATATTGCAGCCATTTGCTAAAATCATTTAAGTTAATTTTTTTTTCCTCATTAATGTACACACAGCACCCCATATTGACAGAAAAACACAGAATTGTTGACATTTTTGCAGATTTATTAAAAAAGAAAAACTGAAATATCACATGGTCCTAAGTATTCAGACCCTTTGCTGTGACACTCATATATTTAACTCAGGTGCTGTCCATTTCTTCTGATCATCCTTGAGATGGTTCTACACCTTCATTTGAGTCCAGCTGCGTTTGATTATACTGATTGGACTTGATTAGGAAAGCCACACACCCGTCTATATAAGACCTTACAGCTCACAGTGCATGTCAGAGCAAATGAGAATCATGAGGTCAAAGGAACTGCCTGAAGAGCTCAGAGACAGAATTGTGGCAAGGCACAGATCTGGCCAAGGTTACAAAAAAATTTCTGCTGCACTTAAGGTTCCTAAGAGCACAGTGGCCTCCATAATCCTTAAATGGAAGACGTTTGGGACGACCAGAACCCTTCCTAGAGCTGGCCGTCCGGAGAAGAGCCTTGGTGAGAGAGGTAAAGAAGAACCCAAAGATCACTGTGGCTGAGCTCCAGAGATGCAGTCGGGAGATAGGAGAAAGTTGTAGAAAGTCAACCATCACTGCAGCCCTCCACCAGTCGGGGCTTTATGGCAGAGTGGCCCGACGGAAGCCTCTCCTCAGTGCAAGACACATGAAAAAACACCTGAAGGACTCCAAGATGGTGAGAAATGAGATTCTCTGGTCTGATGAGACCAAGATAGAACTTTTTGGCCTTAATTCTAAGCGGTATGTGTGGAGAAAACCAGGCACTGCTCATCACCTGTCCAATACAGTCCCAACAGTGAAGCATGGTGGTGGCAGCATCATGCTGTGGGGGTGTTCTTCAGCTGCAGGGACAGGACGACTGGTTGCAATCGAGGGAAAGATGAATGCGGCCAAGTACAGGGATATCCTGGACGAAAACCTTCTCCAGAGTGCTCAGGACCTCAGACTGGGCCGAAGGTTTACCTTCCAACAAGACAATGACCCTAAGCACACAGCTAAAATAACGAAGGAGTGGCTTCATTATAACTCCGTGACTGTTCTTGAATGGCCCAGCCAGAGCCCTGACTTAAACCCAATTGAGCATCTCTGGAGAGACCTAAAAATGGCTGTCCACCAACGTTTACCATCCAACCCAACAGAACTGGAGAGGATCTGCAAGGAGGAATGGCAGAGGATCCCCAAATCCAGGTGTGGAAAAACTTGTTGTGTCTTTTCCAAAAAGACTCATGTCTGTATTAGATCAAAAGAGTGCTTCTACTAAATACTGAGCAAAGGGTCTGAATACTTAGGACCATGTGATATTTCAGTTTTTCTTTTTTAATAAATCTGCAAAAATGTCAACAATTCTGTGTTTTTCTGTCAATATGGGGTGCTGTGTGTACATTAATGAGGAAAAAAATGAACTTAAATGATTTTAGCAAATGGCTGCAATATAACAAAGAGTGAAAAACTCAAGGGGGTCTGAATACTTTCCGTACCCACTGTATATAGACACCGGAAAACACAATATTTGTCATATGTCACTGATATAACATGCTACCCATTTCACAGATACTCTCACACACACAGACCGACAGACAGACACAGACACACAGAGTGATTCCCAACTTAAATGTTGAGATGTTGACAAGATTTTGCTTTGTTTGTGTATAAACCTGTAAAACAGAAATATAAAACTTGTGTAGTACGTATAAGTGTTTTCATCATCAATTAATGTTAACTTTCTCTTCAATTTATAGAGTTAATCTTCTCCAATGTCCGATTCTCATTAAAACATCTTTATCTGGTGATGTTTGCATCGTATATTATGAATATTCTTGGCTCTATGACAAATTGTTTTTGTTCCTCTTCTGGAAATCACTTCGGATAAAAGCATCTGCAAAATGAATAAAATGTAAAATTTTCCTACTTAGTGATTCTTAAATTGCACCACATAAAACAGCAAATCATTTACCACTGTTGAATGATTTCATTTATAAATAAAAATAGCCAGTTTAATAATAGTAACAGCAAAACTCACTAAGATCCAGTGTAACACAAGTTAATAGGAACACGTTTCTGTAGTTGATGAAGTTTATGATGGGCACGTGGGATACATAAGACAAAAACAGGTTGGGAAACACAGGTCTAATGGGTAAAATAAAAAATACAGATAATGCCACACATGCCAGTCTCAATCTAAACCAATTCACTTCTTACCGTCCTTCACATTTTGGACATTTCTGCTCTTAAAGTGCAGGTGAACAGATGAACTAAACACCAGTATCAGTAGCATCGACACTTTTCATAAACATGTGACCTATATGGACATATAAACAAAGGAACAGGAACATGAAACTACACGACAGAACAGTCTTAAGCCCCATCGCATCTTAACCCGCAGACATGACATCTATAGAGTCTAGCCTAAATACCATGTTTTCCATGAGCTAGCGTCTACATGTTAATAGTGTTGTTATTTGTGGCACATATAAACACTAAAACTACAGTACAAGTGAAGGGACAATCTTCCCGAAACAGATTGCAGCCCCTGCCGAGTTTTGTGAGATTCAACGATGGAATGATTTGGCTATAAAAACTGTGCCAGCAGCAAGCGGGAATCTCTTCCCGAGCCATCCATAATCATTCATAATCATGTGCACTGAGTCAATAAAATAAATAAATGATCAAGTTGTGAGGGCACAACGAACCCTTCTGCATAAAAATACAACGGTGTTAACAATAAACATTTAGTTATGCATATTGTTAAACGTTATTGCATTAAACAGACATTGATTTCTCAGGTCAAAACAAAGACATCTATAAAACGTACACATTTAAATAAGTGCCAGTCATTATTAGGGGTTTATCATGTTCTGCTGACCAATCAAAGACATTGACTTGAGCCCTAGAGCCGCGTGAATGTCTGTGCGTGCCTGCTGCATATACTTCCTACGGATCTTTGGACTTACATTATATAAAAAAATATTACAGTTTCTTAATAATGCAGCTTTGCATAGTCCAGCCTCTGTCCGTACGAAAAGCTTAGGAAAGAAACTCAGAGGCACCAAGTGTTCTTTAAAGTGTCCTAGGATGGATCAGTCTTTATTGTGCGAGGTGTTTCCTGCCTGGTCTGTGCTCTGTTGTTTGTATATGAATGTCAGGAGGAACAGGGCGACGTCGTGGGAGGTCCAATAGGCCGTGTGTGAGGTCACAGCTGACCAATAGCGGCTCTCCACCAAACCCTCCCGAAGCTCATAGTCCATGCGATGCTCCATCTCAACTGTGACACACAACAACCAAAATCATGAGTAAATGATGACAAAACTGTCATTTCTAGTTGAACTACGCTGAAATTTAAAGTCTCTTCTGCTCACTAAGGCTGCATTTATTTGATCAAAAATACAGTAAAAACAGTGAAATATTATTACAATGTAAATCAGCTGTTTTCTATGTGAATATATTTTATAAAGTAATTTATTCCTGTGATCAAAGCTGAATTTTCAGCATCATTACTCCAGTCTTCAGTGTCACATGATCCTTCAGAAATCATTCTAATATGATGATCTGCTGTTTAAGAAACATTTATGATTATTATCAGTGTTGAAAACAGTTTAATATCTTTGTGGAAACCGTTGGCTGTACACACCTGCTGCATCAAATAAAGAGGAGGAAGAGGATGGAGATATGGCTGAATATGCAAAAGTGCTTTGGCTGTCCTCACTGTCACCCATCCCAGAATCCCCGGTTGATGGCAGGCTGGGTGAGCGAGAGAAATGGGAGAATAAAATCCCGCCGATGCCCTTTCCAATACTCGCAGCACCTGCACAAACACCAGGTTACAGATTAGCAGACAACACGGGTTATTCAGACTGTTACTGTGTGCCATTTTTATTATCTTTATTTTTTTCTGTGAACCACAGACAATGTTAGTCAAAGTTTTTAATTCCAAAATGTATTTTATCACAGTATCTCTCACTAATCCCTACCAAGTAAATGTTTTTTTATTCGCTGCTGCCTATAAAGTCCCCATGAAATCAAAATGTTCTTGTTTTTATATGGAATATATTGGTCAATTCTTATTTTTTTATGGAATATTGCAGTGTATTCATCGGTGCACATCATTATTTTTATTTTTTTTTTTAATTCATGTTCCTCATAATCTTGAATCAGAATATCTTCTCCTCCCTCTTGTAGCATCTCTTCTCTGATGATGAGGGCGGGGCAACCTGTCACTCACATGAGATCCACCAATAGCAAACCACAACCATCCAATCAATTCCCCACAGATAAAATCAAGCCCCGCCCTACATTTGTTCTTGTTCCTGAAGCATTTCACTCGTATACGACTTCTATGTAAATGCATGAATAGAAAATGCAGGAAAGCTGAATGTATGTGGCAGAAAACAAAGCTAGAAATCCATTTTAACATTTCAGGCATTTTCCCAAAGTCCTTAAAAATTTGAGTTCTCAGGCCTCTTCTAAAGAAGAGCAATCTGGATAAGTCAGTGTGAAGAACTATAGACCTATCACAAATCTCCCCTTCAGTGGCAAGTTAATAGAGAAGGTCGTTTTCAATCAGATGAGCAAATTCCTAGACTCAAATGACAACTTCCATTCTGGTTTCCAAACATATCACAGCACAGAAACAGCATTGATTAAGCATTGTTGTTGGTATTACTACTTCTTAGTGCTGCATTTGATACTGTTGACCAACAATATACTCCTCAACAGATTGGAAAAATGGGTAGGACTGTCTGAGATGGTGCTTAGATGGTTCAGGTCATATTTAGAAGGAAAGGGTACTTAGGCAGTTACGAATCTGACTGAACTGCTATGACACATGGAGTTCCACAACGTTCAACCCTTGCGGCTCTACTGTCCAGTTTGTATATGCTCCCACTAGGCCAAACAATTAAAAATAACAATATTGCTCATCTCAGCTATGCAGATGACACCCAGATCTACCCAGCTCTGTCACTGAATGACTTCAGTCCCATAGACTCCCTGTGCCAGTGCTTAAATGAACTTCTGTCATGAAAACTCGGAGTGTTTGGCACAGTAATGGATATGGCAGTGTTGATATGTGTGGTCTTGGCGGAACAGATCTGCCATTCTGCTGCTGTTATTACTGCTGCTGTTGGTTATTTCTGCTGTTACTGGTTATTGCTGCTGCTGTTATTGCTGCAGATGTTTATTACTGCTGCTGTTGGTAATTTCTGCTGCTTCTGCTGCTGTTATTACTGCTGCTTCTGATGTTTATTGCTGCTGTTATTACTGCTGCTGTTATTGCTGCTGTTGCTTATTTCTGCTGCTGCAGAACAAGTACGAGACTTGCTACTGCCAATACACACACAACACACTGCTGTAAGCAAGACAGACATGCTGCTGCATTACAATATAGCATACATAAATTATCCATAGCAGATCTTTACAGGTAGAGCTGGGGAAGGTGGAGGGCTTATTAATGCATTCATTACCAGGAGTGTAGATTACTGCAATGGACTTCTTACTGGCCTTCCCAAAATGACTATTAGACAGTTGCAGCTCATACAAAGCACTGCTGCCAGATTCCTGACTGAAACCAGAAAAACTGTACATTTCACACCAGTTCTTAGGTCATTACACTGGCTTCCATTTTTATTCAGAATTACTTTTGAAAGTACTTTTAATTGTATACAAAACCCATAATGGCCTCATACACCAAAATACATGGCAGATTTGTTGGTAGAATACAAACCAAATAGAGCTCTCAGATCGTAAGGATCAAGCCAGTTAATAACACCTAGAGTACATTCAAAACATGGTGAGATGGCATTTCGCTATTATGCCACGTGTAGCTGGAACCAGTTTCCAGAGGATGTCAGATGTGCCCCTGTCAGTAGCTTCCTTTAAGTCCAGATTAAACCGTGCATTTCCTGATTGAGCACGGTTTCTGCTCTGTACCGATCGCACTGCACTGTTCTTTTTTAAAATCCTCTTTTTACACAAGCTGCAAGTTTGCTGTTGGCTCTGATATAGTAATGACTTGTTCCATCGTTCAATAATGGCCTCTTTGTGAAGCTGCATTGTCATAAAACTACCAGCACTGAAATGTGCCGCTCAAACTGTTCAGATCAGACTGAAATGTGATTGTGTTTTATGTATGAACCCATCTGTCTGATACAAGAACGTTCCAGAATGAGTTGTTTTCACAGCTCAGTTTCAATAAATGCTCTATTTAGACTGGAGGAGATATTATGAGTTCTGAAAGTGACAGTATAGCTGCTTTTCCACTGTTGAGCCGAATCATTCTCATTGCTTAACCGTTTCATTCTGTGATGATCCGGCCCAGCCGGTACGGATATGGTTTTATTCTCCACTGTGAGGCTGATAACGGAGCTCTTTTAAATGTAACACAAATGCATCAGTCATTATGGGTGATGATCAGATATTTCTTTTCATTTATTACTAACTTGCAAACTTAGCTTTAATAATGCGCTTAGCCAGCTACAGAGAAACTGGTAGACAGGCAACAGACAAGTGACTATTCCTGAGTGGCGACATCTCTACATGCATTCTACCAGCACGGTTCAGAGTGGTTAACTGTGCCGAGAAATCCAGGCTGAAACGGTTTGTAATCGTGTCGTGCCAAACCAAGGTCAAGTGGAAAAATAACTGGAACCGCTCCTTACCGTTCAGTTTAACGGTGGAAGTTCGGTTAATGTCTTCATAGCACATCAGAATCTTACATTTCAACTGAATATGTTGTCACATGTACCTAGTATGCTGGCCTTGCCCAGGTTGGTGATGGACTCTCCGTAGTAACTACTGGCCAGGACAGGTGAGGTGCTGGGGCCGTTCTCCGGGTCGGACGCTACGTCCTTACTGACGTTTATATATGTGGGTCTGATCTCATCATATGGAGTGGCGTTGATAGTGTTACACCTTTAAAACAACGTCAAAATCATATCAAATGATATCAATTTTCTGGCAAATGCAACCTTTAAGCTAGTGATTTTCAACCAGGGGTCTGCAGCCCACAGCAAACTTCCAAACATATTTAAATTAATAATAATAATAATAATAATAATAATAATAATAATATATACACCCTACTGATCAAAAGATTGGAATAATTACGATTTTTTAGTGTTTTTGAAAGAAGTTTCGTCTGCTCACCAAGGCTGCATTTATTTAATTAAAAATACAGTAAAAACAGTAATATTGTGAAATATTATTACAATTTAAAATAACTGTTTTCTATGTGAATATATTTTATAAAGTAATTTATTCCTGTGATCAAAGCTGAATTTTCAGCATCATTACTCCAGTCTTCAGTGTCACATGATCCTTCAGAAATCATTCTAATATGATGATCTGCTGCTCAAGAAACATTTATTGTGTACAATTGTACAAAATATTTGTGTACAATATTTTTTTTTTTCCAGGATTCTTTGATGAATAGAAAGTTAAAAAGAACAGCATTTATCTGAAATATAATCTTTTGTAACATTATAAATGTCTTTACTGTCACTTTTGATCGATTTAATGCATCCTTGCTGAATAAAAGTATTAATTTCTTTTCAAAAAAATAAAAATAAAAATTCTTACTGACCCCAAACTTTTGAACGGTAGTGTATAATGTGGCAAAAGCTTTGTGTTTCAAATAAATGCTGTTCTTTTGAACTTTCTATTCATCAAGGAATCCTGAAAAAAATGTTTTCAACATTGATAATAATCATAAATGTTTCTTGAGCAGCAGATCATCATATTAGAATGATTTCTGAAGGATCATGTGACACTGAAGACTGGAGTAATGATGCTGAAAATTCAGCTTTGATCACAGGAATAAATTACACTTTACTATATATTCACATAGAAAACAGCTGTTTTACATTGTAATAATATTTCACAATATTACTGTTTTTATTGTATCTTTGATCAAATAAATGCAGCCTTGATGACCAGAAGAGACTTCTTTCAAAAACGCTAAAAAATCTTAACTATTCCAAACTTTTGACTGGTAGTGTATACAAAACTCTAAATTAATAATCTAAATTAAAATGGTTAAAAAAAAAAAAAATCAAGAATTTTTTTTTTTTTTGTGTTCTTGAACATTCTGAAATCACAAACTGAATTGTGGTTAATAAATTTAACAAATCAACACTCCCAGTTTACAATACAGTTCATCAGTTAAGAATTACCAAAAATATATTATTGTTGGGGCTCAAATTTAGTGTTGGACAATGAGACAAAAAGATTGAGAACTACTGCTTTAAACAACTATATAATTAGGACAAAAAAAATAGGAAATAAAGTGTAACACTCATGCATAAGCATGCAAATAAATTTTCCTGACAAGTACAAACTATCCTCAAACAATAACATTTGAAGACTCACCAGTGTATTTGGACAGGTGCGATATTGCTATAGTGCTTTAAAACAAGAGGCTCCAGTCGATAGGCCTGCCAGACAGAGAAATATATATATATTACACAAAACACCAAATCAGTCCCCTCTCCTCAAATGAACAGCAAAGTCCCAGAGTGAATGTAGTGACGTCTTCTCACCACAGGGTCTGTTGGGTGGAAGATGTTGAAGAGGCGCCGGCAGATGGATTTGGGCATGATGTGGTCCTGGTCACCGGTGTTTCCAGGCCGAATCCCTCTCAAAGCCAGGAACACAGCCAGAGGAGAGCCCATGCAGAAGAAGTTCTCCACCTGCAGTAGAATTATGGAGCTTTATTACATGGACATTTCATTTGAGCTGATCACCATGTTAATGTCACTACATCACCTTAAACTTCAACGTAGGGAAGGGTGCAGGTGTCGATGCCTTCAGGCCCTGAAGCTGATCTTGCAGTTCTCGTAACCTGTCACAGACACAAGACCTTTTACAGTCAACATCATTTTTCATCATAGTTTTCATTAACAAAATTGTAAACAGCACTATATAAATTTTAAAGTTTGACTTGACATGATTTAGACATGCGAAACAGCGGCACCTTTGTCTGGTTAGTTGCACTTCCTCCAGCAGGTGGCGCTCTTCATAACTCGTCCAGTGTAAATCGTCCCCCAGCAGCTGATCGTGATGTTCTTGCAGACAGAAGCGCACAGGATCCCAGCCGGTCATGATGTCAAAGGTGATCACGCAGCCCAGAGAGTGGGAGATGATGGACACTTTGCCGCCTTTCCTCTCAAATTCAGGGTTTCGTGAGCAGAAGAGAGAATACAGGCGGTTGAGCTCCTGCGTCAAACCTTTAGTGATCTGGAAGGATGAACATTATCATATATAACAAAATACTTGATTTGTCAGCCATAGAGGAACAAATATGAATTATATCTAATGTGAGCCAGCGGCAAATCCCCGAAGCACTGGCCGAGATGAGGCTGTTCTCGGCGGGTACACAAGCACTGAACGGCCGCTGACGGCCTGAAGCCTGAACTAAAACTGTCAGTAGGTGGCAGTAAATGTCTAATTGAGCAAGTCATTAGCTGCGTCTCATTTCGAAGGCTGCGTCCTCCGGAGGTCGCATTGGAAGGCTGCATACTTCAGAGGCGGTCTCATTTAAGAAAAATAACCATTAGATTGCAAAGTAAGAAAAAAATTACAGTATTTAACATTTCACGAGGAATATCAGTCAATTTTATTACAGTTACTTTTCTTAAATAAGACATCCTAGATGATGTACGCAGCCTTCAAATGTGGCCTCCGAAATGAGACGCAGCCATTGAGTCACTCATTCATTCGAATCGTTTAAACAGCTGATTCATTCAGGAATGAAGTAAATGGCTCTTTTTATGAATGGGCCATTGAATCATTGGTTCGCCCAATTGATTCGTGCAAAACGTGTTTATTTAGAAACGAAGCATCACTGTGTGTTGCTTGGAGACGCAGAAACGGTTCTGCCGTGGCTTTATAGGTAATATTTTCATTGGCAAAATTGAGCAAAAAGACAATATTGTGTATAGTTTCTTAGTATAAAATTTGTACTCGTGCCATTCAGGACAAAAACAGCTATATACTATGATATAAACATAAGACAAAAACTCATAAAGGGGCATTTTTGCCCCAATATCTTGAATTTATGGGTAATTCTAATTGGATTGTATAGTCTGGAACAACACAAGGGTGAGAAAATTATGACAAAATGTTCATTTTCAGGTGAGCTAATCAAATGTAAAGCGTCGTTCACCTCGTCTCTGTAGAGAGGGCTGGTGTAGTACATGATGTCCATGGCGCTGCTGTTGAGTAAATCTCTCAGGCCTCTCACCTTATCTGGTGTGATAGACTCCACTGTGTCTGTGTTTAAAGAGGAAAACACTATTTAAATATGAACACAAACTATGCTTAAACAGCTCATGTGTTTTTTCACTCATCATTTCGTTATTAATGTTAATGCATGTCATTGTTTGAGCTGCTTTGTTTACACAGCTGAGAGAGGGATGAACTATATAATATTCTCTAGGCATTATCTGAAACAGTATGTGTGTGCTTGTGAACAAAAGGTAAAAGGACAGTTTGTGACCAGAGCAGCTGTTCAGAGTGAACGCAGACAGACACGTGGTGTGGCATCTGTCTTACCGCCGTCCAAAGCGAGTTTAGAGCGCCACTCGACCGGCAGGAACTCCACATGCTCCTCTGTTTGCTCAGCAAAGTGCCTCTCCTCCATCTTCCTCACAGCTTCCCGCAGCCTGAACACACACACGAGTACATATAGAACGTCAACACAAAACCATCAATGGTTGACATTTTGACTTTTGTATTCATATTTTAATATCACATTTACCCTAATTTGCCAATAAACTAGTTTTATTGATTGCAATAAAGACGAAGCTATTGGGATCGTTTAAAAACGCCGTGTCTGTAATTAGACATGCACACGCATTTTTCCCCCCAGCACTTCAAATGTTATTTTTAACGTGATGATCTGAAACATTATTTGTTCATCCTTCTGAGATTGTCCCCATTGTAAAACCGAACGTTTAAAAAATGTAGGAAATTCAACATTTGATAGAAAACACTTATTTAAAAATAAAAAAGACAATAATTACCACTTTAACCAGCAGGTGGCGGCAAAGTATCATTTATTTGCGCATATATCAGCCATTTCCTCAAATCGTTTTTCACTTCGTTTTTGACTAAATATTAAACATTATAAAATAACTAGGTTTAAAAATACATTTTGTCAATGTGAAGTATGAAATACTCAAAAAACCTTAAGAAAAACAATATTTTCTTGTGAATGAATGACAGAAAGCGAGCACCGCGCTCTCCCTTTATAATCACAGCAGCTGTCAGTCAGTGCGGCGCAAGATCAATGATTTCAACACACTTGTAAAAACACATTTTATTCAATTAATCTAACTAAAGCGCACAATAAATATTTAATTTTTGAAGCTTTTTTATTTTTCACATAAAAGTGCGCAAACTGTCAAATTGAATTTAGCAGAGGAGGAACAATGAGGTACATCTTTACTTATTTATTTTTTATGCTGTCTTTCATTTGAATAACTAAATTAATGCAATGCCTGACTATTTAAGTGACTATATTCTGATTATAAACTAAGCATTACACTACTGATGCTCAACACACCAACAAATTACATCTCACCGGAAGTTTTCGAGCTGTCTTATATTATTGCGTAAGTTCTGAAGAACGCTCCGTGCATATAGCCCATTTACACACTCCAGCTCATCACAAGGCATCTCACCGAAGACTCATTGGTCATTATCAATAACAGCACTCCTGAGGACTCACATGCCAGTGTTTTTGATGATGCGATCCTTGTCCATCTTCTGTCCAATGCCATGAACCACAAACACAACGTGTGTGGCCTGAGGGGGTTTATCATCCAGCGAGGCCTCCTCCACATAACCGCGGTGCAGTCTAGTGCCACTGCTGGAGGCTGAGGACAAAGACAGGACACACGTTAAGAGAGACACGGCTGCTTTACTAATACAGTCACAGCTGAAGGACACTCTTACCCTTGTTACAACACCATCATCTAGTAATGCACCGAAATTTCACAAGCTGCTTGTGAAGATGTAGATATGTTAGGGTCAGGGGTTAGTATTTGTTGAAGCACTGAGTAACTTTCGGCACGCTCATTTCTCCAACCTGCAGCTATCCCGGTCTCGAAATTTCAGCGGCTGAAAATACATTTTTTGGTATTTTTTGAAACCGAGACGTTAAATTAGCACTTCTTCAATGACGAGCAGTGACTGTTTTGTAAATATGTCAGGTATGCGGTTTTCCCGTGGAATTGGGCTACTTTTAAAATGTTGATTTTGTTTCCTGCGGATTAAAGGTTTATTTGACTGAGATGCTTGTATTGAGATATTTCAGCCATTTTATATTCTAACAATGACACAACTGTGCTAGATGATGAGTTTTGTGAGGAAGGGCATTGGAAGGGAGCTCCTTTATGAAAACAGTGTTTATGAGAACTATTATATAGTGATTTTTAAGATGAATTGTGAATAACGCATACAGTGAATGTAAAATATGCATTTTAGGTATGGAAGTGGCATATTTTGAGTTTTGATACTTGGGATAGGGTCATGGGGATAGTTTTGTTTCACAGACCTGGCAACCCTGAACAACATTTATAAGCTACAACAGCAGGTAAATATGTCAGCTGTGTGGACGCTAGCGCTGGGTTGACAATATCGATTTCTTGATTTCAACCGATCGTTGTTTTGATGAACCGAAATCTTTTAGTCTGTGCTGCTTTCAGTTGATGTGTAAACAAAACTTCAGTAAACATTATTTGTAGCGCCTGCCATCCAATAATCACATTAACCTTTGTGCTTTGTTACTTTTGAGATGAAACAAAGACTCAAAAGGCTTTCAAATGGTCAACTTCATCAGGAAATTCAAACAATAAATGTGGTTTTGACACTCTTTCACGTGTGGTGACAGATCGCTGTAGCGCCTCAGTTCAAGCGGCACATGAACCGATCATCTCTTCCTCTTTACTACTAGTTACAGCACCAAATAAACATGAATGAACATCAGAAGGAATGTTGAAAGATACACAACAACTTACTGAAATGAATCATGTCTCATGTAAACGTCACATTTACCTCAGAAAAGTCAATAAGCATAAACTCATTAGTTAGCTAAAAAACAACTATAGAGAGGAGCATTTTGCAAAAATATGTGCACTATATATTACTTTTTTAGTTAACATGTTCTCTTCATTATTTAATGTACGTTTGAATAAATCTGTCATGAAAACAGCCATTAAGAACTTGATATAAAAACTGCCTTGAATGTAATGTATGAGTAAAATTTTATTTCGGTTTTGGTAAAAAAAAATAATTTTGGTGCAACTGTGACTATATTCACAATATAATATGGCCTCTTGTACCTTTATTGCTTTTTATAAAAAGATGACTAGATAAATATTGGCGCCATATTATAAGAAAAGATTTTGTTCTTTTCTAATGCAAGTCTTTGGAGGTCCATGTGTTTGCATAGTTTTAATAGTAATTTTACAGGAATTATCCAAAAATACAGTTGCAGTGAGATGTAAAATGACACAATGAACCCAGAAATGATACACACAGAATCTGGTGTATGGACAGAATGATATGACTGGGACTGATTTGCTGTGTTCATGTACAGTTTTGCAGCTCGAGTGGATCGACTCACCTTTAGAAAACCCCAGCTTCTGCGTGACAGTGCGAGCAATCTTAGACGTGGTGGCGTCACTGTACAGATACACCTCATCATCACTGTACCAGTCAACATGACTGCGGCTCAACTGCAGACTGTGAATGGCTGTACGGTGATGGGGAGAAGGACATGTGGACAACATTAAGGAACATTCATTACATTGACTGACACGGCTACACAGTAACACACCTCACAGTTCACAGAGTAAAAGACACAAAACTACAGGAAGCAGTGCTTTTCAGTGCACAGACATGTCCAGTTTACTCTAAGGGTCTGATTTGAGGAGTTTTAAGAGTGCCGCAGCACTGAATGATAGTGATTAGGCAGTAAAGTATCCTGTAAAGAGCACACTGAAAAGCCGCCTGTCATTCTCTGAGAGATATGAACAGAAAAATGAATCTAGCTAGTGGATCAAATCAGCAAATGTTCACCTGATGTTAAGAGCAGCCCTGCTTCGCACTTCACATGCACAGAATATAAATTCAGAATCTCTCATGTTTCTGTCCGCAGGGTAAATGTTTTTAATGTTACGAAATATGTTCCTGGTTCGGAGTAGTATCTGTGGCATATTGCTGATTACCACAAAAAAATAATTTCATCCCTCCGAGCTTGTGTAGTTAACTTACATTAGAAGTCTGTGGGAAAAGACATTCTGGACAGTTTTAAATGTGCAGCTTGTATTTTCGTTAAAATGCTTATATATATATATATATATATATATATATATATATTTTTTTTTTTTGTTTTGTTTTGGTTTTTTTTTGGTACAAATATATAATGCATTGCAATGCAAATTCATTTGAGTGGACTTTTCTTTTTGTAAACAGTACTTTGTACACCATGTACAGTATTCTAGTATGTATAATACAAAATTAAACAGGTTTTTCATGGTTTTCATGAAATATTAGATATGAATGGATATAAGACATCTCATGTTAACAAATATAATCTTTAAAGGTAATGAGAATAATTTGTGGGATGTTAAAATACTTTCTTCTGTCTCAACTTTCACCCAAACATGAAGATTATCCCATGATTTACTCCCCCTTAAGCCATCCTAGGTGTAATATGACCATCTTCTTTCAGACAAACACAATAAGAGTTATATTAAATATCCTGGTTCTTCCAAGCTTGATAATGGGAGTGAACGGGGCTCGAGATTTTGAAGCCCAAAAAAGCGCATCCATCCATCATAAAAGTAATCCATACGTCTCCAGGGGGTTAATAAAGGCCTTCTGAAGCAAAGCGATGCGTTTTTGCAAGAAAAATATCCATATTTAAAACTTGATAAACTATAATAACCGGCCATTGCCCCCTAACCCCCTGGAGCCGTATGGATTACTTTTATCATGGATGGATGCGCTTTTTTGGGCTTCAAAATCTCAAGCCTCATTCACTACCATTATAAAGCTTGGGAGAGCCAGGACATAATTTAATACATCTCCAATTGTGTTTGTCTGAAAGAAGATAGTCTTATACACCTACGATGGATTGAGGGTGAGTAAATCATGGGATAATTTTTATTTTTGGGTGAACTATTCCTTTAATATGCAGAAACGACTATAAGAAAGACATCTGTATGTTGCTTAACCCAAAACACTGTGGCCCTGCTATAACTGATCAACACTGATGTGTTTGCTTGATCGACTGTTGAGCCAGAATATGTTTACATTCACTATAAAAGTCAAGTTTCAGTTCGATTAAAGCAATAATTAATCAAAAGCATTGTAGTCGGACTGAAATTGTACTAGTCTGGATTAAAATCGAACTAGCAGAGACAATGCGATTGTAACTCACTTTGTCCAGCATGTGAACACATATATAGTCTCAGAATTGTGCCCCTGCTGTGAAAGGCAGTGGTGACATGTGACTTTTAATCTTTCAAATATTCGAAGTAAATGTACAGTCAGACTCAACCAATAGCGTGAGTATCTCTTGACCAATGGCAGAAGGGGGGAGTGTTTTTGAAAACAATCATTATTTTCACAATTGTTTGGTGCTGGTAAGAAGTATTTTAACACTAAGTTTTACCCAATAGACGTCTGCTGTAAGTGTATTAAGTGTATCTTTGGTTTTACAAACTGAGGGACGACTGAAAATGACTCTCTGTGGTAACTGACGGCATGCCACAGACGTGTTGTATTGAACCTAAACATTCCTTTACTACACAAAGATAAGTACTACTAGTTTTCCACATTTCTAAATTCATCCAGTTATATATTATGATGGGTGGATTCATAAATCTCTGCGTGAAGAGTGAGTCTGTACTCAGAGCTGCTCTTGTGCACAGGTGTCTAAGGCTGATGATCGCCATAGAAAAGCAAACAAGGCCAAAATACAGAACTGCTAACATCAACAGCAAGTCCTTTACAGTGATGGATGTGGATAGGAACAAATGACAGATGATTGACAGGTTCTGTTCCCTTTAACCACAGTTTCTATAGATTGGAGTCAAGTGAATGTCCCTCTCTCAATCTCATCTGTATAAGTGAGGACATGTAGAGGACAGAGGGGTGATCAAATCTGCCTCGAGTTGAGTTTTATGATAGACACACATGTATTTCCAGGGACACAGAGGACATCTTTCAATCTGAGCTCTAATCAGAACCTTCAAAATGACATTTCATAATCACATGACAAGGCGACAAAAGATTTTCCATTTTTGAACCAAACATTAAAATATTAATAGAGGGAGACCATATTAGCACCATCTCAGATATGTTGTTTTATGAATGCAACAATTGGGCAAAAGTGGGTCAGCAGAATTTTTTTTAAATATAACTTAAAATAAAAAAAATTAAGTAGTTATTATAACAAAAAAGTATTAACAGTAATTGACTATATTTTGGTTATCATCATCAAGAGTGCAGAGTGGCTGAT
The DNA here is from genome assembly GCA_037950675.1 of Hypophthalmichthys molitrix. Lineage (NCBI taxonomy): Eukaryota > Metazoa > Chordata > Actinopteri > Cypriniformes > Xenocyprididae > Hypophthalmichthys > Hypophthalmichthys molitrix. The sequence continues at coordinate 784,187 of CM075508.1, forward strand.
ATAATGCCAATACATATACAAACTATTAAATGCATATGGCAATACAATATGACAAAAATAACCAATAATATGACAAAAAATAAAACAAAACTCAAAATTCACCAAAAAAATAAAACTGAAATAAATATCCATTACGAAGATATTTTGTAGCAGACACACAGGGCAACAAACTAATTGTGTTACTGTGCCAACGCAACGACGATAATCTCGGATAAAATAACTGGCTTACTCTCTGAGTCTTGTATGACACTATTGCAAGAGGATCAACATATCTGGGTTTGAAATCACTTGAACACACCGTTTCCCAGAGAAAACTCAATGGAATCATGTAGTACTACTCTACTGACCTACATACACAACATAAGCCCATTATGGGGCCAGGAGCTGAACTAAAGGTACTCAGGGGTCCGAATAAAGGACAGATTATATGTATAAATATGGCTAAAAGATTATACATATATAAATATGAATTTGTGGAATAAATGATTTTGCAAAGAGAAACATCACTTAAACATAACATGTGTTATATGTGCAGCATAATTGGAGAAGTGGCGTATTAGAGCAGGACCAACTTAACTCCGAGGGATTATGAAGCCAACTAAGGTTAACAGGGCTTGTGTCAGGATTTTAAGTGGCAATAAGCACTAGGTTTTCTCCATGTATTCTGAAGGGTATGCCTCGCTCTAGCCGGGGTTACACCAAAGTAGGAATTTAATTTCTGTGAACAAGCAGAATATCACAAACACATGCAGATAAAGCAGCGTTTGTTTAAGAGAACAAAGTCACTTCCAGAAACATTTACTCACAATATCAACAGAAATTTAAGATCGATATTATGTTCTCTTTTTGTTCAATGTAATAAATTACTTGTGGCTTACAGAACACAGACAAAACAGTCTGAAAAATCTCATATCTGCATGAAATTAGTGACAGAATGACAGCATGTTCGGAGGTAATTGTTTAGGCAAAATTTCATGACTTTTTTTGATTCACATCAAATAATTGATTTGGTAAATTGATGTGGTTTATGTTCATGTATTTTCACAGAATATAGAGGGTGTCAATGAATAGCATCTGATGCCTTGATCTAAAATGACCCGGTCTACAGCATATAAATCGGGCAGGATTAGTTTTTAGGATATGTCTGTAAATTAATTGTCAACGTCTGAAATTTTTATCATCAATTTATGCAGGATGAGCGATGTATGAGAGCTGACAATGGTAATTGACCTAACAAAATATATTTCTGTACATATGTAATTATGCAGAAAATTTTAAATATGAGCATATATATGGAGAAACGGATTTGAATACAATATACAATAAATAATGTTATACAAGCCTGTAATACTATATTGCATTAAATTTCATGGTTGTATATCATGCTTTACGCTACACGCAACAGTCGACGTGAAAAAGTTGTGAATTTTCTGTTTTCTCTAGTTATTAATGGTGTTTGCTAAAACTAAAGATTCAATGAATGATTCCTTAAATGATGTCTTGAGTCGGCATGAAACGGAAGTTGCAATCGTCTTTTCTTTGGTATCGACGTAAATATTTGAGTAAAACAGCTTCTCAAACAAACAAACAAAAAAAAAGTAGGGTGGAACTTGATTTTGTCCATCAGGAATTGATTGGATTAATGTAATTGGTGACTTATGTCTTATATGAGTGACAGGTTGCTGGAAGAGAGGGAACACGCCATCAGAGAAGACATGTCGATGCGAGAGGCACGTGAATTTAAAACAAAATAATGATGTGCAGAGATAAATCACTTCTTATAAACACTGCAATATTCCCTTAAAAATAAGGATTGTCAATGTCAATTCATGGTGATTAAGTTTGTGAACTATTGGCTTTTTCTTTTAATTCAAACTAGTTTTATTGTTGGAGTAAATTTACAAGAAAATACTACTTCTACTTTAAAATTTTACATTTAATTCAATGCCGTTTCTTTGTGAAATTTGCTGGAATTTTCTAAGTGAAAATTGTTTCAAACCAAATCCTACACCAAATTTTTTCTCCCGTGTAGAACTGGGCACAATTCATATAACTTTTGACACACTGTATGTATTCAAAACATTGCTTTGAGTGTACATCAGTAATAATAGTAACATCATAAGGAAATAGAGCAGGGAAAATAGGAAAAGTGAACACTTTTAAAGAACATGAGAGCCAAAAAGCACACTTTTGTGAAACTGGGTTTAAAGCTAATGGGAGGGTTTCTAATGAGCAAAAGGCGGAAAAGGAGAATCAGCATCTACAAGGAGTAAAAATGGAGGGCTGTAGTACCTTGACATCGCTTTCGCTTGTGACTTTTAGCACTCGTCTGATATCCGCTCCATTTGAATAGAAAAGGGAGGTAGAATGGGGGGAAGTGGGAAAGAACTAACAAACCAAAAAACAGTGAGTGGTCACGTTATTGGCAATGTCACCTCTCTATCACCCTACACAACAATATCAGTGGAACACACAAACTCTTAGTTTTAATAAAAAGACTGTGTTGTACTGTGTAATATTCAGCTCATATTGTGCACAGACTATGGCAGCACACTTAAGCATGGCATCACATGAAAATCATGCTTTTCACTGGCTCAGTTCTTTATAAGGGTCTTTTTAGAAGGATTTTAATGTGAATGCGTGTGATATTACCCAGGACACATTTCTCATATCATTTAAGTTTCAAATCAATGAATGTTGCAATAGTAAAGACAGTGAAAACACAAAATCACTTTGTCTGCTGTCAGATAAATGACAATATTTGCATAAACTCTTACATTAAATCCATTAACATAGTTGGTCTTTTTCTGCTAAATATGCAGTGTAGTAAATAGCAAGGAGAATATCTCCAGTATTTCCATAAGAAAATATCAGAAAAATTGCTGACAGTATACACAGGAAAACAGCTGCGGATCATGTAAACAGACCTTAATCAGAAAATGATGTGCATGTAAACTTGGTCCATGTATAAATGATTCAGTAAAACAAATGCTATTTTATAGAGAGCAATCACTCCTCTGTGAGGCTGTATTATATATTGTCCTTCACTCCCACAGAAACCAATGCAGAGCTTTTCTCCACATTTTCAATAAACTCAAGCACTCATTCCTCTCTCATGAGATTTATCTCCACACACAGTCCAAGCATCATTTGAGTCATGAAGGTCAAGCAGTCTGCATTTTAAAACCATATTTATTACACTATAACGTCTCAAACACAAGAGAAAAATGTGTGGCATATAAGGCAAAAGTTTTGCATAATTCTTTGAATGTAAAAACACTTTCTCATATTTCAGGACTGCTACAGCTGAATGATGTTAGACTGAGAACAACAGAGGTCCCAGTGCAGAACCCTGTGGGACTCAGTTTTACAGCTTATTCAATAAAATCTGCTATCCCGGTAGGACAAAAACTGTAAAAGTGCAGATGAAGAGATTTGGACAGACTGACTGGAGCGGATTAGACAAGTTTTTTTGGTCCTTTACTGGTGATTAAAAATTAGATTCCAGTGGGAGAAATTCATTCAGCGTTCATGTGACTTTAAATACACATTGGATGTAATTGTGCATGACCCACATTCAGCTCCTCATGAGTACTGTTAAGTTCCCTACATGACAGCGAAAATAAAATGTGACTTCTTTTTGAAGAGAAACTACAAATGTAGTGTAGCTTAACAGAAAGGAGGAGTAGGATAAGGATGGCAAATCTACTTAACCCCCTGTTGTATCGTCTCAATGTGAAGAGTCACAATGACTCAGCAGCACATTTGCATTTTTTTCTTTTTTTCCTTTTCGCAAAAGCATAATTTGAGGACGTTCTCAGTATCAGAATCCTCTCTTCAGCTGTCATGACACGCCCCTTCTGTCTCTGCCAATCTAGAGAATTTGTGCAAATTCTCCTTTATCCTCAAGTTGACTTTTTGTCTCATTGAAAATCTCTAAAGACCCAGTCGTGTTTGAACTCCATTCCTGCCTACACTCTATTATCCTATTCACCTTATTTTGCAACGTGGAAGAAAGCGGATTTCTGTGAATGTGCAAGACTTCTGATTCATTAGCTGCCATGATCACCATGATGGGTACTCAACTGTGGACTGCATATTTATCCTAACTCTATTTAGTCTCCATCACTGCTCCCATTCACTTTTCAAAGCTAAATGACAATAAATGTAATCTAATGTTTTAAAAAAAATCTTAATTCGGAGCGCTCTCTGTGTGCTGCCATCCAGAAGTTTATCTTGCATACATAACTATAGACATCATTATAGAACATTTTAACATTCAAATTAATTGTGTTTATGGATAGAAAGAATACTGAAAAAGTACAGAATGCCTTTGATGCAAATGTTATCATGATGTGTTATAAATTGCATGAAGATCATTTCACAGTCACAAATGCAATGACACACAAACATACACACCGTCATACACAAACAGTCATTTTTTTACAGATACTGACAATAAGGGCAGGTGTGACCTTGTCACGAACAAAACCTTTTGCTGATGGATTCTTCATTGGTTTCCCAATATTTCTAAACTAATGAACAGCCTCACATACAGGAGGAATGCTCTCTCTTTACAATTAACCTCTATAGACCAAGCAAATTATGTGGTAGTAGTGAATTCTCTCACCATCTTTCCTGTCCACAGTCTTGGCCAGCGCGTCAGTCTCAAAAGCGTCCTGTACCTGTTGTCCTCGGAAACAAGCCAGGTGTTCTTTCTCTATGAGGTCGCTCTCATCCTCCTCTACAGGCGTCCATGTGCCGTCAATGAACCACTGGCCTCTCATGACAGGGATGCACTCCTGTTCTACAGGGTGGGGGACGCAAAACAAAAGATAGAACAGTAAAGGACACAGAAAAAAAAAACAATCAAACATGTACTAACCTTGGGTAAATTGTATTTTAAGAATGATTTTTTTAATGCTGTAAATAAAACAAAGATTATTGAAGCATGCTTTACAAGAAAATACCATTTACAAAAACATATCATGATGAATTCAATGTGTTACTTGCCATTCCTTTGTAATCATTTGTAAAATTTACTAGCTAACTAGAACATTGTTTCAAAGTTATCCCTAAACCAAATTTATTTCAGTGTTCAAATTCTGTAAAAGATTTACACACTAAATTACTGGCAACACACCTCACCTGACAGACTGAAGTGATTCACCTTCACCCGAGATGTCAATACAGTTAATATGCAAAAAATTATGCAAAAAACTAAACATGTAGCCTTTAAAATTATGCACCAAATAGAGGTCCTTATTTTCTGTGAAAGTTTAAGCTAAAGTAGTCCACAGAAAACATGAACTATGTTACTTCACTTTTACGAACATATGTTTTTTACATTGTTCTTCTGTTTTTTGTTATATTATATATATATATATATATATATATATATATATATATATATATATATATATATATAAGGATAAATATATATATTAGTATTGTAGTCAAGACCATCTAATCCGAGACCAAGACCAGATTAGTACTCCTCAAATTCATCTGAAAGATCCACATTTACTGCCTGAGAAATGTCTTATTTTTAATCAATAATTACAATTAGAATAATAAGACACTATGTAGAGCTGTTACCAATCAATTGAAACAACAAAATTCATCTTTACAGTGTAGAGGTGAAACAGAAGTTGCATCTTAATTGGTACAATTACAAATGCATAAATAATTTTGAGATTAATGTTTTAAAAATAACATTTTGTGAACGTTTGTTAAAAAAAAAAAAAAAAAAATTATATAATATATATATATCACAATCACATTTGCAATTGTGCTCATATTTTTGAAAACAGCCCTCTTGTGATATTGCTTAATTATATCAAATATAAATATCAAGATCTTATAAAAGTACTTTTTTGCAATCATATCTTGAATTTTGTGGGCATTTGCATTCATTTTGGTGACATTTTTGACACAATCCCTTCTGACCCGGCACAACAGTAACAAAATAAATGAAATTAGAAATAAGTTATTGATTGCATTTGAAGCAGGAAGTTTTACATCCAATCAAATTAACAACGTTAACAAAGAAGTTAGACAATGCAACAGCAATTTAGTGATATCCCAGAGGTTGTGGTCTTGAAATAAAATCCGAGTCCTTTTAGTCTGAGACCAAGACCTTCAAAAAATGGTCTTAAGACCGGTCTCAAGTACTACAACACTAATATATATATATATATATATATCAGGCCACCTTCTTCCATTGCTCCGTGGTCCAGTTCTGATGCTCACGTGTCCACTGTTGGCTCTTTCGGCGGTGAACAGGGGTCAGCATGGTCACCTGACTGGTCTGCAGCTATGCAGCTCCATACACAACAAACTGATGCACTGTGTATTCTGACACCTTTCTATCAGAACCAGCATTAACTTCTTGAGCAGTTTGAGCTACAGTAGCTCGTCTGTTGGATCAGACCACACGGGCCAGCCTTCGCTCCCCACAAACTCGCTCAAATCCTTACTCTTGCCCATTTTTCCTGCTTCTAACACATCAACTTTGAGGACAAAATGTTCACTTGCTGCCTAATATATCCACCCACTAACAGGTGCGTGATGAAGAGATAATCAGTGTTATTCACTTCACCTGTCAGTGCTCATAATGTTACGCCTGATCGATGTATATATATGTTATAAAGTATATAAGTATATAAATATTTTGTTTTAGAGTGCTTTAAAACTATTCAATCCAGACAGGAGAATACGGGTTTGATTTATTGTATTTATTTGCATAAAAATTGTTTGCAATGTCAATAAAAAGTGCAATTTTGTGTGTAATTCTCAGTAAAAAGAGAGATCTTACTTCACACCTGACGTGAACAAAACTCCAGGTGTCACGGACACCAAAGAATGTGAATAATTCAGTGGGCAGGGCAGCTGCTCTTCATGGAATGATGCGCATGTTTTCAAGCACACAAGCTCAGAAGTGTTTCACTAACACTAGGATTCTTAATAGAAAACTGTGTGTGTCTATTTAATCACGTAACTATTTACATGTATTAATTTTACTTATTTTCCTCACTCTTGCAGTGCATTTTATTGTTGTTTAGAGATATTTGTCTTCAAGAGTTAGACATTGGAGAATGCCTCCATTTTAAGATTTTTAATGTCACATGATGTCGTGAAGCAGTCATTTTCCATTGCTTTGATAATAACACTTGTTGAATTTGTGCTGGTCAGACAGAGTTCAGACGAAGTCTGAGCATTGAAAACCATGATTATTCAATAAACTACTCATTTTTACCATCACTTCTTCTCCTGCTTTCTGCCATTTCACTGCTTCCACAAGCTGAGAGAAGACTTTTAGCTACTACAGTTTTGGGTATCAGACAAAATACAGCTTATTTCTAATTCATTTTAGTTATCAGACAAAACCCTGCTGGCTAATTTATGATTCCAGACAAAACAGACATCTTCTGATGGGATCTGGTAAACAGACTGGATCCAATATTCCTGGTGTGGGGATTTAAAGGGTTATTTCACCCAAAAATGAAAATTCAGTCATTAATTATTCACCCTCATGTCGTTCCACACCCATAAGACCTTCATTCATCTTCAGAACACAAATTAAGATATTTTTGATGAAATCCGAGAGGTTTTTTTTATCCTCGATTGAAAGCAATGAAATTACCACATTCAGTGTCTAGAAAAGTAGTAAAAACATTGTTAAAATAGTCAATGAGACTACAGTGGGTTAGGAATTGAGAAATGTTGATAAAAGTCAATAAACTATAAAGTCGTTATTTTTGTTTTGTTTTGCGCACAAACACGTCACTTCATAACATTAAGGTTGAACCACTGCAGTCACGTTGACTGTTTTAATGAATGTGGTAATTTCATTGCTTTATACTGAGGATAGAAAACCTCTCAGATTGGACGAAGGTCTTACGGGTGTGGAATGTCATGAGGGTGAGTAATTAATGACAGAAATTTCATTTTTGGGTGAACTAACCCTTTAACATACTAAAATCTATCTTGCAACACTGACAACATACTAAAACTGTTCTTGTGCCAGTAAAGCCAACAAACACAACTAGACCAGATTACAGATCACATCCGCAGGGATGACTCTAACCTAATTCATTACAGAAATGAAAAACAGTCGGTGCTTTACTCAGGAGATACTCAGTAATTAGTCGAATGAGGACTAACTCAGGACTGGGGATTAAGACAATTAATATTCAATAACATAATCGATTTAACTGCACTGACACCATCAGAATTAAGCTTGCATCATTGACACTGTAATTGAACTGAATTGAAAAACTGAATAATGACATTATGTAGAGCTGCTTTACAGCTGAAATCGAATATGTTTCGTAATTGATGAATTTAACAACCTTACGGTTTATTAATGCTGCTTTGAAGCAGTCTGTACTGTATAAAGAGCTTCAGAAATACTTGTGACTTGACTTGCACCCATCAATGAGCAATACTTACGATTCCAGTACACTGGATAGCACTCTTTATTTCTCACGTCCACTTCATAGAGTCCTCCTCGGACACACACGGCTTCTATAGCGATGTCAACACTTTCACACGTCTCCTCGCTGGGCTCCAGCGATGGTTCGCCTCCGTCGGGACCATCATCTTTGAGAATCTCCTCTCCACCACGGCTGCTCTCCGGGTTCAGCTCGCAGAATCTGCGATACATGATTTCTATCCGGAGAGAGTCGTGTCCCATGAAGGGCTTCCATGTCTTTTTGTCCTCTTTGTAAAACCACCTGACTTCCTCCGGTCCCAGCTCTGTGACCACCTCGAACCGGCGTCTGGAAGAGCTGGAGCGTTTCCGGATGTCCAGCAGACGGTCCTTTTCGTGGTAGTCCGAGGCCGGGCTTGTGCAGTAATTCGTATTGCCGGTGTGGAGGTAGCTGATGACAGAAGTTGTGCTCAGGTCCAGATGGCCTCTAGGAAGGACGTCCGAGGCAGGACTTTTGAGCCTCAGCGTCATTCCGTCCTGTGGTGAAGGGTGTCTGTCCTTGACTGGCTGCAATCCGTACATTCTTCTCCCAAAGGACTCATCGTAGAGGCTGATGAAGTCATCGTTCCAGTCTCTATTGCCAAAAGACAGTTTATTGCCAGGATTGTTAATAAACCGTGTCTTCTTCTTAGTAAGACTGCTCATAACTCCTTGCTCGTGGAGCCCGGGGCTGTCCCAACAGGAGCTGACCGCTGTGACGTCATTTAACAAGGGTCATGACCTCATATCAAAAGCAGACACTCTATTATTTAACAACTAAAATGACACGTTGTCATGTTATTCAGCTGTTTACTGCTCAAATATAAGAACAAATGTTCTTCCAGTAACATTAACAGAAGGTTCATTCAAAGTTATCCGGTCATTAATGTTAATGTTAACACAAAAACATTATTTACACATCATTCAAACGTAACGTTGCCATAATGTTTGCAAAATTATGAAATGGAACGTTCCCTTAACGTTCGCGTAACCAAAAGAAAACGTTTTTAAAACATTTACAAATCCTGACGCGTTTCAGAGAACATTCAGAAACGAACTGGGAACGTTAGCACAACGTAAATATTTTTGTTAGCTTGTATATAGGCTATATGACGTCATACCACAATAAAAAAAAAATACTTACCCCTTTTAAACGCACATTAAACGACTGTATGTCATGCTATGTATCTGTTTTACAGCGACAAGGTAACGCAGAAGAACCGGTCTGACAGACTGCTCCGATTCCTGCACTGAAATCCGCACTACCGGATTTTGCTCGTGCAAACCTGCCGTCAACCAGAGCGCGTCATTTCACAGAATCACGCTCTTCCGCTCTGTTTATCCATAAATGAGTCCGTGTCACAAATAGAAACATAAGTCTGTGCACTATTCCAGCCAGTCTGAGGGCAGCAGGGAAATACACTGACCTGCTGGCTCACTGACAAGTGCAGGATGTACGAGCTTACGTCACAGCCGACGTAGTGCGTGAGCAGTCACGTATGAGCGCATCCCGCACTTGCTACTGGGCAACCAGGGAGGAGGCTGTTCACCTGCCAGAGCGCGCACGTACTCGTGAACGCGCTTGAGGCTGCACGTGTCCTGTGGATTGTTTTGAATTAAACTGAATTTGGCTGAATGTAATCTAAATCTTATAACATATAATGTTATTTTTAGTAAAACCCCGAATATTTTGTTACCTTGTCTTTCTCAAAGAGCTTATTCAGAAAAATAAATGTGAATACGATTACAGCTGCCACGATTACCTAATCAAGAGAAGTGCATATTAAAGTATTATATTTATATTTTCTCCCTTTGCATACTTACAAAGTGCTTTTGCGGCGTGGAGCATTGTAGCCAATCACAGTCATTTCTGTTGAACGCATCGGCCAATCAGAGGAGTCTAAATGAGTTGCTGCGCTGAAGATCTGTTTTGCACAACTACACTTTCGCAATCCTGTCATTATAGCCAATAAACTAGATCCAAATAAAGGATTCACTGATATGTATTTGATATTCTTGATGCTGCTCTGTTGTTAGGATGACTACAAGTTCAGCGGTCTAACACAGCGCTCGTTCAAGTTACGAAAAAAACAACTGGCGTTGCGTCAGTTAAACTTTCTTCGTAAGTTGAAAGCGGTCTGGCGGAAGATAGATATTTTACTTAATACATAACTTAAGTATGGATTTTTTTTACACAAACGCATCGCTTCCCTTTAGAAGGCCTTTATTAACCCCCCGGAGCCGTGAGGAGTATGTTTATGATGGATGGAGACCCTTTCTTCAGCTCATACTCCCGTTCACTGCCATTATAAAGCTCGGATGCGTCAGGATATTTATTAATATTTCTCTGATTGTGTTCATCAGAAAGAAGTAAGTCATGTAAACCTATGATGGCTTGAGGGTGAGTAAATCTTGGGGGAATTTTCATTTCAAAGTGAACTAATCCTTCAATGTTATTTAGGTTAATTGCTATGCATTCTATTTTTTAATTAAATATTGTTTGAACCTTTGGATTGCCATCCAGGATCCTTAAATAATTAAATGTGAATTTTATCAACGATGCATCCACAAAAATGCTTTGCACAATTCCATTAGTGATTACAGATAATGGAAATTTGAGGAAATCTGGAAATGCTAGTTTGAATAAATCAGTTTTACCAGATACTGAGTGAATTTATTATTCGCTCAAACTTTGGTTGCATCCACCTTCTTTACTAAGGTAATAACAAAAATGTCCACAAGATGCCGCTGTTGTCTTGCTACTGGCCATTCATCAACTGATTTTGTAGTGTTTCTCATTCCTCTGACCAGGTTGGTTTGAACCTGCTGTCCAAGAATGTGCAGACCTAAATTTAGATTGAAATCAAAATGGACATTTCTTCTTTTTGTCTTTCTTTTATGGAATGTATTGCAGTATTTATATTAAATTATATATCCGTGCATTTCATTTTTTTTTTTTTTTTTTTTTTTATTTATGTGCCACATAATATCCTCTTGCAGCATCTCTTCTCTTCTCTGATGATGGGCGGGGCAACCTGTCACTCACATTAGATCCACCAATAGCAAACCACAACCATCCAATCAATTCCCCACAGTCAAACCAAGCCCCGCCCTACAGTTGTTCTTGTTCCTGAAGCGTTTTACTCGGATTTACGTCACAATAGGGAAGAAAAGACTGTCACAACTGCCATTTCATGCAGACTTTAAACCATTCATCAATTAAAGGTGCAGTAAGCAATTTTAGAGAAACGCTGTTGAAAGTGGATTGGACTGAGCAGCACAACACACTTAGCCAATCAGCAGTAGGGGGCGTGTCCACTTATGATGCGGGAGGAGAGAGAGAGAGAGAGAGACAATCAGCAGTAGGGGGCGTGTCCACTTATGATGCGGGAGGAGAGAGAGAGAGAGAGAGACAATCAGCAGTAGGGGGCGTGTCCACTTATGATGGGGGAGGAGAGAGAGAGAGACAATCAGCAGTAGGGGGCGTGTCCACTCATGATGGGGAGGAGAGAGTGAGCCAATCAGCAGCAAGGGGCATGTCTGATGTAATCATTACTTCCACAAGCTCATTGTTTCTATCCTAAATTAATTAGCTAACAGTGACTGTAAATTAAATTATTACATTGTTAGCTAACTGTGTGATTATATATGTACATTTCTGAAATTACATCATTTGGACAGTCAACTCTGAAAACAGATCACTCTAAATTATAATGTTGACATGCATTCTCTGTAAAGCTGCTTTGAAACGATATGAATTGTAAAAAGCGCTATACAAATAAATGTGAATTGAATTGAATGTCCACTCATGATGGGGGAGGAGAGAGAGAGAGTGAGAGGGAGATTTGAAGAAAGACTGTAGAAAGAGAGATGGCTGAGAGACATTACTAAAAGAGAAAAGGTCAAAGGAATATCACTGGACAAAGAAGTATTATGATCAGGGAAGAGCTTTAGGACCTGCGTTAATATTAGAAAAGCTTCCCAGCGCAGGAGAGAGGGAAGGCCTGAGAGCAGATGCAGAGGTTGCATTGTTTCTGCTTCATATGTGAGTAACACTGCTTTTGCTGTTTCACACAATCAAGATATGCTGTGGATGTAATGTTAGCTATAGTAACAGGACAGTTTTGAGCGTCATTGTTTGTGTGGATCTGCTGTGATTTTGTTTGGGTTGATTTCAAATATCAACAGTGTTTCTCAGAAATGGCTTACTGCACCTTTAAAGGCCAGTTCACACTAAGAACGATAACTGTAAAGATAACTATAACTATATTTGCGTCCACACCAAGGAACGATAATGGTCTGTTTTTTCTAATCTCACGCACTGCAGTTTCAAAAGTGTGTACAACATGTTTTTGCTGTTCTTGTTGCATTTACACTCTTTAACCAGCAGATGTCCTCAGCATGCTATGTTTGGAGTGAATAGCTAGTGTAATCGATCTAATCTAACAGTGAATTTAGCTGATGATGTCAATATAGTAGAATAAAAACAACACCTAGTCTTTTTCACTGCAACTTCAAAGGAAGCAAGACAGTGTTGTCGAAACTAGCGCTGGATAGGTAATTTAATGTTACACTGTTTGCTAGCCTGGCATAATGATGTCATCGTTAATACTTCTCATAATTTATTCTGATTGCTTTCCATATATCCCTTTTCGTTAAAGTATTCTAGAAAAGGGGGTTTGACTTGTCAAACGGTGGCTTTTTCTAGACCTCGGCAATTAACTTCTCCACAATGTTGACCGCCATTTTAAATGCGTGAGCCCTTAAATTAGGATGGATTCTGATTGGCTATCAGTGTTTTATCGTTCAACAGCTGGAAAAAATTGTTCTAAAAGTGATTCCACCGATACGGTTCTTCTATATCATTATCATTATAGCTGTGGTGTGAACTCAGCTATTCTTGTATATTTAGAACAGTTTTTAGAACTTTATCGTTATCTTTATAGCTATTGTTCTTGGTGGAAATGGGCCTTTAGAAACACTACAAAAGACAGAATTCATCAACCTTTAAGGCCCATTCACACCAAGAACAATAACTATAAAGATAACAATAAAAATATAGTTCTAAAAATCGTTCTAAATGTAAAAGTATAGCAGAATCCACAGCACAGCTATAACGATAACGATATAGAGAAACAATATCGTTGGGATCACTTTTTTCATTGGGAACAATTTTTTTCCAGCTGTTGAACGATAAAACACTGACAGCCAATCAGAATCCATTCTAATTTAAGGGCTCGTGCATTTAAAATGGAAGGTTTGCCAGGCTAGCAAACAGTGTAACATAAAATGACCTCAGGTATCCAGTGCTAGTTTCAACAACATCGTCTTGATTCCTCTGAAGTTGCGTTGAAAAAGACTAGGTGTTGTTTTTATTCCACTATATTGACTTTGTCAGCTATAATAACTGTTAGATTAGATCGATTACACTAGCTATTCACTCCAAACATAGCATGCTGAGGACATCATTAAATATAGTTATCTTTATAGTTATCGTTCTTGGTGTGAACAGGGATTTAGGCTACATTCAGACTGTCAGTCCAAACCTGATTTTTGTTGCATATATGACTGTAATCCGATCACGTTTAGCAAGTGTGAATGGGAAAAAATCTCATGAAATCCGTTTTGTGCTACATTCATACGTGGTTTGAAATCCTATTCAAATTGCATTTCTGGAAATCCATTTCAGTCTGACTGCGCTGATCGGATTTCGTGTGGTTATGTGACTTTCCCACACCATGTAAAACATAAACGTCAGGCGCTGTTATCGGACACATGCTGAAAGCCGCTGCAGAAACAAAGTGCCGGACGAGCAGAAAATGACAATATAACTGAGAAATGTTTGGAAACCATCAGAAACAAACACGGAATAAAGCCGCTCATAACCAGCTTTCTCATAAGATGCAATAGTAAATAAGACCAACGTCTGTATTGCAAACCCCTCCATGTCGCGGTTGTTGTTGTTGTCTTTGGCATATACCTACCAACTCAACGTCATCACCATAGAAACCAATGCAGATATTCCGGAAAACAAAAGAGCGGCATGGACACACAAATCGGATTTGAACAGTTGCGATACACAATGTCAATAATTTTAGATCAGATTCCAATCGGATAGACCTGTGCTTCCCAAACTGTGGGCAGCGGTCTCCCGGTGGGCCGTAGCGGTATTGCAGGAGGGCTCTGGCTAGGCTAAATCAAGATATTAAAATAATAATAAAAAAAAAAAAATTCCAATTGTTCTGAAATGTGATTTTTTTCCCCCTCCTTATTACACAAACATAAAACATATAAAAACATTTTTTTCCATTATAGCGAAGTGAGATACATTGCTTACACTCCTTTTTTTTTTTTTTTAAACATAGTTGTGTATTTCATTGCAATAGATTTGTGAACTATGTAGCTTCTGTTTCACACTTTGATACAATATATTTGCAAATAGTATGCAGAAAGTATGTAGTGTTATGGATTTAAATGAAGAGTTCATTTGCAAAAAACGATAAACGCCACTTTTAAAAAAAAAAAAGAAAGAAAGAACTGACTGCTGTGCATTATTCTCCACATATAGCACCTTCTGAACCCTAAATCCGTTTTGTCAAAAAGCCGGTATTGTCCACTTTCAAGGCATCGCGAGTTCACGTTTTACAGCAGAAACCGACAAGCGCCATTGTTGTTTATGTACAGAAACCGATTAATGCGTTTTAGCGAATCAGCGCGCAGTATTCAGGTCAGGTGACAAGGCTGCTAGTCGCTTCAAAAAGACGCGCTAGCTGAGAGAAGTTTCGTCAAAGCTGACTAAAAGTGATCGAGGATTTATAATTTCGACTCCTTCTACACACAATACACGTCTTACATGCTGAACCCTTGTTTGTCCTTTTGCGTTTGTGTGTGTGTGCGCACGCGCATGTATATGTGCGCGGATGCGTGTGTGTGTGCGCGCGCGCCGGTCTGTTACCGTGTGTGTGCGTTTGTGTGGTCACATGTGTGATTGAGTGTGTTTTAAATGCAATTACAAAGCAATTACTTGGTTTTGTTTAACTTTGAAACATGAAATGTGGAGTTATCTGCTTTTGCCAAAAAAGCGACTGTTGGAGTTTGCTAAAATACAAACTTTTATATATATATATATATATATATATATATATATATATACTTTCAATTAACTTTAATTTTGTAAGTTACCTGTATTTTTTGGAGTTATTATTACTAAATCAAAACAACCCAACTGAAGTTTGATTGATATTACTTGGAATGCACAATAAAAAAAAAAAAAAAACATGATTTGTGAGAATTCAGTTATCTGTTTTTGCAAATGAACTCTTCAAATATATTTGTAAAGAATGTTTACGTCATCTTTCACCAGAATATGAAAATATTACATTTTATGGTAGTTCTCATAATTCAAATGAAATTCTTACAAACTGGTTAATAAATGTTGATAATTTTATGCAAAGAGACAATCTGCTTTATTAAATATACCTAATATACAAATATATCTAAATATATCTATATACTATTGATCTATATATTTTTTATAACAAGGGGGGGTTGTGGAGCTTTTGCTATGTTTTGGGGGGCCTTAGGTCGCCGTTCACACAGAATGCGTTTTTCTATTCCAATGCGCTACTTTCCCATTGTTTTTCTATGTAAACATGCGCTTGACGGACGTGCATGACCGTTACGCTTGCGTCTTTTGCAGCGCCTCTCACATAAGCTGTGTTTTTAAGACGCCGTGTCAAGTTAAAAGAATTTCAACTTTTACACGCAGCGCCACTCATCAATGTCAGTTCCAAAACAGTCGACCAATCAGAAGAACTTGGAGGCGGGGCAAGCGTTGCGAGCTTCTGTTTACAGTAGCAAGTTGGCATGACAACTGTTTTATTTGACTGCAACATGGCAGAGGAGGCGCTCATTTATTATCTTATTTTCTTTTTTTCCATGTCAAAACTTGTATCTGTCAATTCTGCTGTTTGCCTATTGCTATTATTTCCGTTATTATCGTTATTGCATAACGTCTCAAAGGCACGTCTCGAGACGCTCGCGTTCTACGCTGCGCTTTTTTTTAAAACCATTCGCATTTTTAGACGCAAAGACGCGTTCTGTGTGAATGGCCCCTTACCACTCTGAAGTTTGGGAAGCTCTGGGATAGACAAATAATGGGATTTGGACTGACAGTGTGAACGTAGCCTATAAGTTCCTCTGACAAGGTTGGTTTGAACCTGCTGTCCAAGGATGTGCAGTCCTAAATTTAGATTTGTATGCCTCAATATTAATGTTGAAGTGTCTCTCCAGCATCGAGCCCCTGCTCTTGGACTGTTTACTACAGGTGCTAATAGTCAGCTGTCATGAAACCTACTTTGGGGCAACAACTCAGGCTCATGTGGGAATGTCAAGGGGCTCCGCGAATGTGTAACCCAACCAGGCCCCTGTCAAGCAGCCGTTGTTCTTTTAGCCATGTTTCCAGGGAAGCTTAAGTTATGCCTGTGTGTTGCTTCCCGTATATTGCTCTACTGTGATTTGTGTTCAGTCAGACCATGGTTTGTGGATCTCGTGATTTCCAAGCAGAGAACAAAATGGATGTGTCTGCTTATACTGTTTACATGGTCTGTGAGATCGACTTTAGTTCAACTGTCCAGCTAATGTTCTACAAGTGTGCAGCTGTTATCAGACTGCCTGCGATGTTTATACACATACACCATTATTACAACAACAAAAAAGGGCTAGCTTCTGCTGATATATGAGTAAAATAAAGCTAAACACATTGCTTTTGTTTACTTTAATCCCCAAAAGCTGCATTAGGTTACACTAATTGATTTACGATAAATGTCTGGTGTTTTAGGGAACATCTGGTATGAGTTTTCGAACGGAGGAAGGGAGAGTTTGTGAATATGCAGAATTCATGTTGAATCTTCCTGTTTATGACATGTGCGTGTTTGTGCATGTCAAGAGCATTTGACCGTAGGAAAAAAACCTCTTTAATATACAACGAGATCAAATCGTGTGTTTATGAAAGTGGCGTTTTATGTGTGTGATGTTGCATGTGTGCCGGACATCGGATCTGTTGCTCGCCACATTCCACGTTTGCAGGTGGTCTGTCCACGCTCGGGGTCTAGCAGGGGATTTCATATTTCATAGGAACGCAGCATGCTCTGGACAGCATCATTGAGTCCACATGGAAAGCAGAACGTTCTGCTGTGAACACTTGGCTCGAAGCCGCTGCCCGCCGGCCCCCCTCTAGTGTGCACTCGCTCGTCCTCAATATTACAAGCTGGTCACACAGTTACAGATGTCGGCAGATGTTTTCCCAGCTAACAAAAATATGTTCTAATATTTAGCTGACGTTCCAATTAAGTTATGAAAATGGTATTTCTTAATGTTTTCTGAACATTCAAAACTGTTGATCTCTATTGCATAAAAGTGAGGGAAAACTTCACTCATAAAGCATTACACTATTAGAGACAATATAAACAGGATGGAGAGCTACAGATGTTCACATCACTGAGGGAACTAAGTGAAAAAAACCGTTATGTAATACAGTATATGCTTTGGAAATTTCAGAAAACATGATCTGTACAGTTGATGTAACAAGAGGATGACACGCATATGGTGTTATGTGGTCTTTTCCACTCCCATTAGCCACAACTGAGGTGCCCTTGAGCAAGGAACCTAAAACAGCTGCCCTCTGCTCTGGGTTTGTGCTCACAGTGTATTTGTTCAATACTCAAAAATAGTGTTCCAATAGTAAAATGCAGAACACAAATTCCAAGTATCGGACACCAAACTTGGCTACACGTCACGTCACTTCACTCGTAATGAAAGGTTTGGAGACAGTAAGTTTACATGCACTAATTTTCATCAATCGGAATAAATCCAATCCGATTTCAGATTCTGAAAGTTCTGTTTATATGAACCCTAAACTTTACAATGTGATTCACATATTGCATGTATTCTGAACAAACTTCAGCGCATGCACAGCGTCCAGTTGCTGCGTTCAGAACTGTCGTTTTTGTCTTGATTACATAATCTTAAAAAAATGTCGGAAGAGCTTTTAAAGCAAATATGTAGTAAATATTAAGTCTCCTCCACTGACTAGTTTGTTAGACAAAAGATGAAAATAAAGGCATGTACACATGATGTAAAACTTAGATAAATATATGCATCATCAGTGGGGTTCCTCAGGGGTCAGTTCTAAGACCCTTACTATTCTCTGCATATATACACTACCAGTCAAAAGTTTGGACACGGTAAGATTTTTAATGTTTTTAAAAGAAGTTTCGTCTGCGCACCAAGGCTGCATTTATTTAATTAAAAATACAGTAAAAACAGTAATATTGTGAAATATTATTACAATTTAAAATAACTGTTTTCTGTTTGAATATATTTTATAAAGTAATTTATTCCTGTGATCAAAGCTGAATTTTCAGCATCATTACTCCAGTCTTCAGTGTCACATGATCCTTCAGAAATCATTCTAATATGCTGATCTGCTGCTCAAGAAACATTTATGATTATTATCAATGATGAAAACAGTTTTTTTTCAGGATTCCTTGATGAATAGAAAGTTCAAAAGAACAGCATTTATCTGAAATATAATCTTTTGTAACATTATAAATGTCTTTACTGTCACTTTTGATCGATTTAATGCATCCTTGCTGAATAAAATTATTAATTTCTTTAATTTCTTTTCAAAAAAATAAAAATAAAAATTCTTACTGACCCCAAACTTTTGAACGGTAGTGTATAATGTTACAGAAGCTTTGTATTTCAGATAAATGCTGTTCTTTTGAACTTTCTATTCATCAAGGAATCCTGAAAAAACTGTTTTCAACATTGATAATAATCATAAATGTTTCTTGAGCAGCAGATCATCATATTAGAATGATTTCTGAAGGATCATGTGACACTGAAGACTGGAGTAATGATGCTGAAAATTCAGCTTTGATCACAGGAATAAATTACTTTATAAAATATATTCAAACAGAAAACAGTTATTTTAAATTGTAATAATATTTCACAATATTACTGTTTTTACTGTATTTTTAATTAAATAAATGCAGCCTTGGTGAGCAGACGAAACTTCTTTAAAAAAACATTAAAAATCTTACCGTGTCCAAACTTCTGACTGGTAGTGTGTGTGTGTGTGTATATATATATATATGCTTCCTCTGAGCTCTATTATTCGGACAAATGGCATATCTTACCATTATGTTGAATATTATTTTTTCAGTGTACTTGGACAAGAAATCCTCAATTGAGAATGCCCTAAATTGTTTTTCTAACATAAGGCATTGGCTAGCAGGGAAAATGTGTCTGTCAAGCCCTGAGTATATTTTGTTTTTTACGCGTACGCTACAGTCGAACGCACAGCCTTGCAAAGTATACTTCACTTGACTCATACACGTACACAGGCGTTCGCCGCATGTGCAGTTTTGAGCAATTTCTCGGCACGAGTTACAACCCATGTAAATATCTTTGTATTCTTTCATGCTTGAGTTATACAAATGAGGGTCTTTCTAACCTCTTCACACAATCTCTCATCTATGTAGGCCTCCATTTTCACTGTAGCTTGCATGCGTTCCAGTCTGTTCTGTTTATCTATCTATCTATCTTATCTATCTGTCTATCTATCTATCAACCAGGATGTCCCATCACTAACAGACTGCAAGAAACACATGTTTTGGGTGGGTGTTGGGGTTGTCAGCCATTATTTGAAAAGATCCAGGCACTGTGTGCAGCTCTAAACATTCCCAAATCAATGTCATCATCACCACTCATGAAAGACAATATAAACAGGAAATGATAGTCAAGCATAGTTGTGACATGAAATGTGCCCTTTAAAATAAAACACACAGACTTGAAGCATATTCTTTGTTAATTTATAGCCATACCATTAGCTTGGGGATGGTAGAAGGCGGTACGAATGTTAGTTATTCCCTTGGCTGATAGGTAGTATTAAAACTCACTGGAAATTAACTGCAGCCCATTGTCTGTGATAATGGACTGCGAGATGCCCTAACGGGAAGAGATGGGGGAACAGAGGCGAGCTCCCCACGGATGTCCATCCGGAGATGCTCCCATAGTTTGGAGGGCGAGTCGACAGGCAGCAAGGGTAGCTGGAGTTCCTTTTTTGTCACTAAGCAGACAAGGTGCAAAGTCACAGTACAAGTGCTTCTAGCTCTCTGTTAATCCCTGGCCACCAAACCAGGTTTCTGCATCTCTGCTTCAGTTAACTACCCCCATATGACCTTTGTGTGCCATCCCCCTTTCGAATGTAGATGCTGAGGGAAATGAAGAGTGGGACTGCTGCAGACTCCCGCTGAAGGGCATTGCAGTTGCTAAGGTGTCCTAAGAGGTTTCTAGGTGGTTGATTACAGGTCATCATCAAAAGAGTCCACCATCAAGTCTCTGTGATACTCTGGTCTCTCTCGGGTTTAGTAGAATAAATACTCCAGCAATGAGACAGTGAAGGCCTCCACCAGCTCCTCCTCATTTCTCATGACTCATTCTGTGAGGGTTTGTTGGTTCCCTCTCTGTGTAAATGCCCTTCTGAAGGATTGTAGTCAAAACAAGCAGGTGTTTGCCGATCTCACCTGGCTATTTTACATTTATGCACATTATAATTTCTCATCTAATGTCCTTACAGCGCTGGAATGGTCAGAGCTTCTATGAGCTTTGATGTGTCCTCTGTAACTCCCCCAGTGCCTCTGCTTCCAGCACCTGTGGGTCAGTGAACGCGCCCTTCTTAGTGTGTAACAAGCAGTTCAAGTCCTCTTTCTTACATTACAAACCTCAAACAAAAATGTTTTGCTAGCATTCCCATTAAAACTTTTTTCAATATTCTCCAAATGTTAAAGATGTCCAGTTAAAAAAAAAAATGAAAACAGTTTTTCTTGGCTTGGCTTGAATGTGGACCGATGCTGTCAAGCCCCAAATACAACCTAAAGCGATGGTTCACATTTAAAAAATGAAAAGTCAATGTTGTCTGGACTCCAATATTCTTCACAATCACAAAATATCTTCTTTGTGTTCTACACAAGTTTTGGAACAACATGAGGGTGAGTAAATGATGACAGAATTAACATTTTTGGGTGAACTATTCCTTTAAATTTGAGTCTGCTTATCACACAAAGCTATTGTGTGGCTTTCAGAAGATTTATAAAAGTCTCCAGTGTTTGCTAGTAGTGTCATTCTAATGAAGCATTCAAAAAGACTCATTTGATATCAACAATATCAAGTTATCGTTACATTATAATTGCAGTACTGGAATATTATATTACATTTTTACATATTAAATGCTGTTTGTGTTAGACTTTATTGTTGTCTTAATTATTGTGTCTGTTGAATAAATAGTAGTTAAACTGCATAGGTAGGGCTTGGTTGGTTTTAAATTAATATTAATACAATCATAACGTAATATTGAAGGTTCAGTGGAGTTCTACATTGACTCAGTTTTAACCCTGTCATGCATGAATTATGATATTATGAATTATGATTACAAACCAATCAATAAAATTATATAAACTAAAAAATATGTACAAAAAAAAAATATATATAAATGCAAAATATTGCAAACGCATTTGAACTTCATATAAGTTGAACTAATCTTTGATGAAATCACGTCCTCATGTTCTGATATCAGAGATCTCTACAACCTATCAAGGTGAAACTGTGAAAACCCAATTCAGATCCTCCTCCAGTGTACCAGTGAATGTCGATTTACCCTTATTAGCTGATAATTCTGATCAAAATGGACACCTTTCTAACATAGCTCTCCTCTGAGAAAACCTAGCGATCAGGTGTTTTCAGTCTCATCTGAAATGAGCAGTGTTGGGGTAACGCATTACAACATGTATAACGTAATCAGATTACTTTTTGATGTTACAAGTAAAGTAATGCATTACAAGTAACATCCATAACGCAATGATTACTTTTTTGACATTACGAGTAAAGTAACACATTACAAGTAACATGCATTACATAATCAGATTACTTTTTGATCTAACAAGTAAAGTAATGCATTAAAAGTAATGTGCATTACGTAGTCAGATTACTTTTTGATCTAATGAACAAAGTAATGCATTACAAGCAACAGGCATTAGTAATCAGATTACTGTTTTTGATGTAACGAGTAAAGCAATGCATTACAAGTAATGTGCATTATGTAATCAGATTACTTTTTGATGTTATGAGTAAAGTAATGGATTACAAGTAATGTGCGTTACGTAATCAGATTACTTTTTGACAATACGAGTAAAGTACTGCGTTAAAAGTAACATGCATTAGTAATCAGATTACTTTTTATCTAACAAATAAAAGTAATGCATTACAAGTAATATGCATTACGTAATCAGATTACTGTTTTTGATGTAACGAGTAAAGTAACGCATTACAAGTAATGTGCGTTACGTAATCAGATTACTTTTATGACAATACGAGTAAAGTACTGCATTAAAAGTAACATGCATTAGTAATCAGATTACTTTTTATCTAACAAGCAATGCATTACAAGTAATGTGCATTATGTAATCAGATTACTTTTTGATGTTATGAGTAAAGTAATGCATTACAAGTAATGTGCGTTACGTAATCAGATTACTTTTTGACAATACGAGTAAAGTACTGCATTAAAAGTAACATGCATTAGTAATCAGATTACTTTTTATCTAAAAAAAATTTTTTTTTTTTTTTATACCTGCAAGAGTCTACTAGGATAGAAGGAATGGATGGATATTCCGGAGCAACTTGGCATTTCCGACTGGCCATCTGCCATCTTGGTTTGGAGGGGAAAAATATCGACAAATACAAAGGCTTACCACTTGGTGGTAATGTATAGGATGATGCACTAGTGTCCACTGTAGAGGTTGATGTGCAACGTATGCATATGCAAGAAAATGGATATATGCATATGAGTAAGTAATGGATATATGCATATGCAAGAAAATGGCTTTTTGAATAGCTGTCCACTGTAGTGACCTCTGTGTGTGAAAGGGTTAATACAATCATAACATAAAGGAGTTCTATATTGACTCATTTATAAAGAACCCTTGATGCCAGAACGGTTCTATACAAGAAGAAACGTCTTAAATGATTGCATCTTCTAAGAGTGTGGTGATTGTTTTGGAGGTCAACAGCACTGATGTTGGATGAGAAGCTCTTTAGAGTTGTCTGGGTATGCTATGTGAGTGCATTTCCACATGAGGGCAGCACAGTACAAGAGAGTTTGGAGAATGACACAGAACAGGAACAGAGCTGTGTTTATGCTCAGTAATCTCCATCTGGGCCACTTTCTCTTTTGGATACAACAGCCAGAGTTATGTTGCTATGAAATAAATTTATGCTGTGTGTCAGACAGTTTGAAAGAGCATCAATGGCCGTCCTGGGCCTCTTCAAACATTCACACACACACATAAACACATGGATCCAAGTTAAGAGGAAGCCATGTATGCTTTTTTTCAGGGGAGGTGAGGGGAGGGATGAGGGGTCCGCAGGTCTGGTGACCACATGTCCCCTGTTGGCTTTGTGTATGGTTATTATTGCTGGGTTGGGTTTCCCACTAAACTTCTATACAAGGTCTGAAAAGAAACCTTCTGAAAACATTGTGAGAGAGGTAGGTGAGGACAGGGGTCTGTCTGGAGACCCTTTTGACCCCTGTATACTACAATGAGTATGACATTACCTTCTCTCATCACCACACACACACACACACACACTCATCGGACAATGATAAACTTCCTCTTTTACCAATTGTAGCAGACAGGTTTCATCATGAGAAAAAAGCGAATGGCGCTCCTGGCGTTCAACAGTTTGTAAAATGTATAAAGAATAACAATTAAATAATTGTTTTTGAAATTGTCATTTTAGTTTTCAAAACTGATAATAATCATAAATGTTTCTTGAGCAGCAAATCATCATATTAGAATGATTTCTGAAGGATCATGTGACACTGAAGACTGGAGTAATGATGCTGAAAATTCAGCTTTGATCACAGGAATAAATTACACTTTACTATGTATTCACATAGAAAATGGTTATTTTAATTTGTAATAATATTTAACCATTTAATATTAAATAATTTAGCAATTTGATCAAATAAATGCAACCTTGGTGAGCAGAAGAGACCTAGAAAACATAAATCCATATTAACCTTAATTACTGTTAAGTCATGTCTATCATCGAGAGGTGAGCTGTCACAGGAAGTGTTGCGTGTTGTTCAGTGTGTTTAAGTGTGTTGAGTCTGTCCGTCTTATGTGCCTGTCTGAAACATAAAACCAGATCAACATTATTCATGCACTCATTCAGCACACGTTTTGCTTGCTTATGGACATGTTAGGAGTCAAAAAAAAAACTGGAGGTCGAAGGTCACTCTACTGAGTGAAAGTGTGTGTGTGGACAGGAGGAAATGGACCTCTGCATGGGGTGTGTGGGGAAGCTGTGTCCAAAAGATATAGTGACAATGGTGAAAATTTACAAATGTAGCCAAGGCCTTAAA
The DNA here is from genome assembly GCA_037950675.1 of Hypophthalmichthys molitrix. Classification (NCBI taxonomy): domain Eukaryota; kingdom Metazoa; phylum Chordata; class Actinopteri; order Cypriniformes; family Xenocyprididae; genus Hypophthalmichthys; species Hypophthalmichthys molitrix. The sequence goes on from CM075508.1 coordinate 809,149, forward strand.
GCAGAGGCCAAGAACCTTTTCAGCTGGCCGAGCCATTAAAGGATTAGTTCACCCAAAAATGAAAATCGTGTCATCATTTACTCACCCTCGAGTTGTTCCAAACCTGTATAAATTTCTTTGTTCTGCTGTACACAAAGAAAGATATTTGGACTAATGTTTGTAGCCAAGCAGATCTTGCCCACATTTACTACCATAGTATTTTTTTCCTACTATGGTAGTCAATGGAGGATGAGATCTGCTTGGTTTTGCATGATGTCTAGGGCATTTCTGGGCAGCTGGCAGGGTAATCTGGACAGTTTCTTGGCAGTTGTTAGGTGATTGCTAGGCTGACTGGTTTGGTTAGGGTCTTTGAGCATCACAACTCTAGACAAATGACCTGTGGGAAGTCAAATCTTGACATAATTTGTATAAAAACATCAAAGCACATCACCAGGTTCCTCTTGATTCATTTACTGTCATGTTGCATTACAATGTCTCAATTCATTCTAACACATTCTCGGCTTCTAGAGTTGATGCATTCTGAAACAGTTCAAACTGTTAGGTGTAGACAACCATCTATTTCCAGTCTGTTATTTTTACTCTCACTTACAGTGGAAAATTCTTGTGTATTATTGCCATCATGTGACCCTGTCTTCATTCAGATATGTTTTCGGGATCAACCCGACATGCATATTTGATTTTACTTGGACGCTCCAGTCTGACGCTTGCCTGATTCAATCACATCTAATGAAATGTACTCTTGCGCTGACTTTGATCCTCCCTCTCTCTCTTTTTCTCTCTTTCTCGTTCCATCTTGTCTGCATCTCCATTCCTTTATATTTTAAGGACCCAGACGCCTTGACTCTGATATGCTGAAATTGATTCACGGGATGCTCCTGTTGTACCATTATGGTGTCTTGGTAGGTTCAGGGAAGTGGATTAGCCTTGCTGGCAGAGGGCAGAAAGCTCTTGTTCTCTCGGCTCTTAAAGGGGTCATGATTTGAGAAATCAACATTTCCTTGAGCTTTTGATATATAAGAGGTCATCGTACCATAAGAATAACCTGTAAGTTTCAGAACTGAAAACTTCCTTGTTAGTCCAATCAAAGCTTTTATTGACACCAGACCCAGCGAACAATTGATCCTGGAAAGTGTCTATAGACAGATGTAACTCCGCCTCCGCAGAAGAAATTAACACCTACTTCATCATTGCAGCGTTAGCCCCGCCCACTGGTGTGTTAGTGAGATGAGGAGGAGAGAAGAGCGATACAGGACTAAAACAACATTACCTTTCAAAGGATCCTAATGCTAGGAATATGGTTATTTATTTTCAACAATGTGAATGTCTCAGTTGAGCTTTATTTATTTGTATTCGGTACATTTCACTGTGGATTCTTTGGTAAATCAATCGCATTTCGGCGCAGGCTTTGCAAACAGACTTTTACGATATGGACTCGACAGTAATGAAACAACATGTGAGTAACTGTGTTAATTCTAATGCCTGATCTGATATTAATGATTCATGTACAGTCAGATGATCTTTGTCTATGTGTCAGTAAATCAAACCAGTGACTAAACGCTCAACTTCACCTTGTTTCTCTTAGTAGGATGAAAATAATCTGTTATTTAAACGGTGATTAAATTATATATAGAAAGCGATCAAAGAACGCTCCCTTTACAATCGCTGGAGCTGTCAAACAATCAATCAAACAGCGTGAGTTTATCAGTGACTGAGTTCTGGACTCAAAACTCCTGTTTTAGTCAACAAATCTCTTACATTACATTGAGTTTGCATTGTTAGTTATGATGAAAGCATTGGTTAGTGAAATTGAGTTTCAGTGACTAGATCACTGCTTTCATGCACTCAACAACATGTCTGTGATCGTCTACAATGATCATCACTGCAACCTTTCATGCCATGATCTAAATATAATGCCATAGATCTAAATGTAATGCTATAATCAATACTTTTCACGATTAGTTAACCTTGAGAGCTGTAATAGTAGAAATGTGCTAAAAGTTTTCGAGAGAGTAATACTTAGCTATTTCAAATGCAAAGACGTCAGCCAATCACAGCAGTGGGCGTTTACACTGAAGTCTCACAGCAGACACGCCCCTTAAAACAGAGCGTTCAAATCAGAGGATAAAATCAGGGCAGGAAAAATGCCTTTTCTTTCTAAATTATGATGATTTTTTTTATGTAAAAAGCATACTTACATTATAAGTGCACCCCAGGAAACATTATAAAACAACGCAGTTCATGACCCCGTTTAACATTTAGCACCTCATTGCTGTAAAGATCTCAGAGACTCTCTTTGTTCTAGCCCAGTTGGTTGTTTGAACCAATCCTGACATTTGTCTTAGAATCAGAAGAATCATGTTTGCAAAGAAATGTACAGATTATGTGCGATATAGAGATGCCATAAACCTAGAAAGAGTCAGAGTTAAAGTCAACAGAATTCTACTGTATACAGTACTGATGCTAATTCAATTTTGCGGTTAAACACAAGATGCATGTCTGTGAAGCGGGCGGGAAAAAACGCAATGCCTAGAGATGCGTTTTTTTTAAAAAAAACTGAACTTATTTAAACTTGAATGCCATGTTTTTAGAGCCCAAAATGCTGCAAAAGACACGAGACACGCTCCATGATCAAACAGGTCCGCTTGGCGCTTGTTTGCGCTGAGAAACAATGGAAAAGTAGCGCAGTGGAATGGAAAAAATGTGTTCTGTGTGAAAAACCATTTGATTTCAGGATTTTATATCTGGAATATATACTATTACAGTTATTTTCATATAGTATATGCAAACAATAAAGTGAGTTAAAGTTTAATATGAGTTCAGCTTTATGTAAAGCCATGTGTTAACTCATGAAAGAGAAATGAATGAATTGTTTCAATAAATCTCTTACATGTGAAAATGTATTGCAGTTTATGTCTTCATTGCTATATTCATTTGTATATGTATCAACATATAGCCATACATGGTCCATGCATATACTGCGGTATATTGAAAAAATATAAGCACTAGTTTCCCATATATGGAATTGTACTATGTAATATATTGCATTATATTTTCCAGTATATTCCCAAACATATTTGTTTTGTAAGGGTGACCTCACATCGCTCACCTCTTCTGGGACTTGCACCTGCAACCTTGCAGCAATGCACACATTCACTGATTATCAGAAATAATGCATTTGAAATTTCCTCATGTGGGCATTTGGCATAATTCAGAGTAACCTTGATCATAGTACTGCCAGGTTAGCTACACACGTAGTGTCCACTGTGGTGGGGTGTGTGGAGTTATAGTTTATGAAGTGATCAAAAGAAGGGCTGAGATTTGGTAGCTCATCTGATGGCAGCCTTGGTTTACCTAAGCCTGACTGAGAGGCTAAAGGGGGCGCTGCTCTGGCAATTAAATAGGCGGGGCGGTGCTTACATGAGGGGATGGGCTTCTCCAAATATTTCGATTGGACAGTCCTTTTAAGTCATACATAGCTGGCAAAGTTTAAAAACCAATAGTCAACCCTTTGTTGTTTCTCAGGACACATCAGGTCCCATTTGCTTTTACATTAGCAATTACCTCCGAACATGGTTTGAGTGAGTGGATCGCAAAGGGTTTTGGACCCACTTGTATTTATTTAGCACTGTCCATGTGATTCGATGACCCTGGATGGATCATCTGTTCCTGGTCTACAATGTTTTCACCTTTTTCTTCTCTTTTTCAGCCACACACATGCACGTGTAGGTGCATTTCCCACGTCTATCAAATCTCTGTGGAATTCTAATCTCTCCCAACTCCAAAGGAGCCACACTTGAGCTGTGACCTCATTTGGATTGCCAACAATTATCCTATTAGTGTGAAGAGGTGTACCTCTACATCTAAGGCAGTACTGGGTGCAGGAGGTGGGATGCAAAGATCAATGGTCTCTTCTTGGTTGACAGCACCCAGACAAAACCCTCTCTCAGACAGGCCAGCCCTCCTACACCTGGAAAGAGGAATCACTGCAAAAGGAATTGCAGGGAAGCGGCCAGCACTTCAAAGCCGAGCCGACCACCTGCGCCAAGAGCACGCCCAACCGATGCGCCGCACATAGAGAGAGACGCATACCACAAGAATCACTGTGTAATGTCAAAGAGAACCAAGATTTTAATCACACGACAAATCTTATCTCAACAAACACTGCAGCACGTCTTACAGTAAAACACCTTAACATCTACGCACAGAGACGATCACTCAAAGGCACCTCAAAGATACACATGCAGCACCAACCGCTGTGCCTGGGAACCTTGCGATATGACTGCAGTAGGAGCTGTTTGAAGCCAGCTGTCACAACCTGACAGGCTGTTGTTTTAGGGGCCTTTGGTATGGCCAAGGGGCCGAGGGGAGAAAAAAAGCACCAGGAATTTGTGCAAGTCAGGACCTAACAGTAAATCCTTCGTCCACTTCCTGTCCCTTGCTGCAAATCGGGAAAAGCAGGATCACCAGAGGAGGGACCAGGGAGCGGCCCATCCTGCACGCGGTACTAACATGTGGGTACTCTAGACGTCACCAAACATTTCTGGAGAAGCCTTCAATTCAACACAACACACTTCTCTGTTAAAAAAAAAACAGCATATGCTGGTTTGGTATGTTTTGAAGCATGGCAGCTGGTTTATGCTGGTCCTTAGTTGGTCATGAGCTGGTTTAGGCTAGTCCTGAGCTGGAGCTAGTTGCTTAGGACCAGCACTTGACCAGCTTAAACCAGCTAAGGACCAACTAAGGATCAGCATTAACCAGCTCAAACCAGCTGCCATGCTTCAAAACATATCTTTCAACAGGGTTCTCACCCCTCACAAATACTAACTCTGGTAACCACAGTTCCAACCAAAATACCATAGTTACTAAAGTTAATATAAATGGGGGGAAATGGCATAGAGAGACCTGGGCAATATCTAAACACCAGAATATCACAGAGACATGAGGGTGGACTATTTTGACTTAGACCTGTAAGCAATTACCAAGCAGAACATCCTAGCAACTATATAGCAATACTCTAAAAACACTGTTGCATAGGAACACATTGGCATTGTGGCAGGTAGTTTAACATACAGGAAAAGGGGGGACAACTGAACCTTTTGTCCCGAGCCCGGGCTTGAGGGGCACCTTAATGGATAGAGTAAGGTGGAAAGCAATCATGATTTCAACCAAGGGGCCCAATTCCAATGAGGGTCTCAATGTGATCACACCAGGGGCCTGTGATGAATGTTTTGTACCAGACTCAACACTGCAGACAGATTGTACAGTTACAATAGCTATAACTATTGCTCCTAACATTGCAGGAAATCGTGGTAATGAACAGTACACTAACAAGCACACAATAAAGTGATGCAATGAGCTCTGAATGTGATGTAGAAAATTAAAGCACATTTAACATGCCCCAAAGATTATGAGTACATAACTGGAAGCAGAAGTGAATGTTGAGTGCATGGTGTTCCCAGGACAGACTCTGACTCCTCTGCTGTTCAAAACACATTAACACTGACAGCTGCTTTGTGTGAGCAGACACAGAGAGGAAACAAAGATATAAACACATAGACCCATGCCCTGTGCTGCAGAGGACAATCTAAACACAACAGAGCCAAATCCCCCCCACCACCCAACGCACAAGCATACACAGCCACACACCAACTCACATATACAAACATGTAATCTAATAAGACATCATTTGGAATTATAGCCAAAAATATCACAGTTAACACAGACTTGACATTTTTCTAAATGCTTGGAAGATTCTTGTAGGCAATATTTGATGGAATCATAATGATACAATTAGGACACCTTTAGAAAACCAACCCAAGCCTTACGCAAACACAAACTGAAATGTTTAGCCCGATTTTTGGGGTGTGGTCTGCACCATTGGCACTAGTCAGGGTATAGTCTGTGGCTTTTCAGCCGATTGAGCAGCTTGAATTGACATCTGAGTTACTGATGAAAGAGACCACTCTGACTGGCAGTTCAGCTTAGCAGACCAGTGCATAAAAAAACGAAAGTGAGAAAAGCAAGTAAACGTCAAAGTCAAGAGTCACACACAAAAGGCTCTTCTAATTTTACATAAACATATTCAAGCCTTCCAACATGCAAATATTTTCATAAAATGAAAATGGCCATCTGGAATGAAGAAATTGAAGACCTATTGATCAACATTATTCATATTCGAAATGGTAAGCAAGCACTGCTTTGTTCACGGCGTGTATATCCACAGTCCTGCTCCCTGTTTCTGTTTCTGAATGACAAATGCCACCTGCTGGTATAGACAATATTTCTTCTCTCGCAGATGCACAACATACATGCTAGTTGGCCATTGACTGTAATCTTTGCAGTGTGTTCAAGGGCACCTTTTACGCCAAGACACAAGGCGACAACACAGTCAGATTTCATTGGCGCTAGTGCTTTGATGCCAGCTTGGTGTGCCACAGCTTTTACATTACTGTAGCAGTAACAACATCAGAAATCAAAGGGACGATAGAGTTTCCTTCAAATGTCTGTGCCATTAAACTGGGTATTTTATTATTGAGCTTGTGATTTGCATGACAAAACTTTAACTTTGCTCAGCAATATTCTCTTCAAACTTTTGCTTTGCCAGAAAAGCATAGAAAGCCAACCATCCTAGCTTGATATGCATAGCCAGCTATAGCCATTTGTAGGTTGATTCCACTGAAATGTGTAAAGTAATGGTCATACATACTTCTATTCATACACATGTGAATTCTGAAGACAGGAAAAGCTCATGCAAAGAATTTGTTTGTTTCGAATTTGTTCAAGTTTGGTGAACCCTAAAGCGTGACATCATGATTTAGTCTTGTGTGACCGTGGCTTAACACTTCTATCCAAACATTAATATGAGTTTCTCGACCAGCATTGGCTAAACCACCTGTTTGCTGACCAGTGGCAAATGGGAGTGTTCAGGAACCTATTTGGTGCTTGCACATAAATTACGCACTTAAGCTTAAGCTTAAATTCCTTTGAACTGAATCAATCACTTTTCTACATTAATAAAAAAATAAAATAAATAAATTTAAATGTGAATGTCTGGGATTACTTTGAGACTCTTTGCAAGAGAGACAGACAGAGGGAACGAAGACATGTGGTAGTATCATTTATAGTGTTTCCACTTGCCTACAAATCTCGAGTATTTAGAGCACCAGACGCAGCTGGATTATCTGCAGGGCCTCCACACGCTTCTCTGGCCTCTGACCAGGCCCCGGAGATCAGACCGGGCCCCGAGCGTACTCCTCTATGGCTTCCACCCACAGTGCCTGACAAATATATTTTGCCGAATTTGTGTCTAATCCACACTTCCATGTAGGGATCCCATTACGGCTTGACTTGAGTGGCCCAGCTGTTCAAACACAGTGATTAATTAAAGGAATTCAGTTTGTAAAACAATCCAACACCCCCCCACCAACCCTCATGAGAGCCCGGCTGGAAGCATTGCTGCAACTCCAGCAGTGTCCGATTGGCTGGTGTCCTTGCATTAAAGCCGACGCTCCCCGAGGTGTCCCACATTAGCAAGACAAACACTTCAGAGCTGAGTGGGGGAAGGGGTTGCGTGGATGGGTTTGGACAGTTTTAGTGATCTGGACTGGGGCAGGTGAGCTCTCATGTTGCAGATTATGAGCCGAGGTCACTCTCGTGAGCAGTGCAGGTGTGCGCTATTCATCACACTGGGAGTCATGCTTAAAATCCCATTAGACCTGAATGCGTGCTGACCCGCTTTTATAATAGCCTGCGGCACGGCTGCTCCGAGCGCCCCAGCGCACTCCGCATCCTGAAAATATTAAAAGACCGACAGGCTGCCGCACTAAACACATGAAGAGCCGGAGATGGGGCTAATGATGTGCACAATTAAACTTGCTGTGTGCTTCGTAAGTATGCACTTGATTGTGAAGTAGTCCTCTGCTTCCTCTACAATATTAAATTCTTTCTAGTATCCCACTTTAATATGTAGTCAATTTTAAGTAAGATATTAGTTGATTGACTTCCTAAAAGAGATGTAAATGCTGTGGTGCTTTCCTTCTGCCTCAACCTGTTGGGGAAACATTCGTTATTTTTGAAATACTGTTTGGCGCCACTGTTGCCGCAAGGAATTACAAATGAGAGGCTCATTGATCAATAAACCATTAATCACACATACACAATCACCGGTTGTGTTCATCAATTTATTTATTTTTTTATTCATTTACTACATTTATATAAATAAAGTGTTAAACCACCTGGTCTATTGAGTGTTTTGAAAAGAAAATTGAAAATTGAGAACTTTTGCAAACTAGTCTGTCACTGTCACTGAATGATAATGATCATTCATAGCACAACCTCTAGGTGAGTGTTTCTATTATCACAGTGTTGCAAATTTTAGTTTTTGATTATTTCTAACCATAAATGGCATGACACCAAGCCGACAGATGGCCCATGCAGGGTTGTTAAGCATCTGTTGGCCAAGTTTTTGTGAGGTGTTCCGTTCGTTGGAACTAGTCGGACCCCTGCTGGGTAAATTGAACATGTTGAATCTGTGGCAGTCCATTGGTGAGACAGACCACTCTTAGCATACCAGTGCGTGATAAGAAAAACTTTCAACAATTGCTGAAAGTGGAATTAATTTAACAAAAGTCAAGGCCAATTGGCAATCTAAATGGAACACTGATCACCATAATAGTGACATAACAGACTTCAACAACTTTTGTACACACACCGTTTGTCTTGCTGGAATCCTACCAGTACGCAAATGACAACATCAATTGTGCAAAACATACCTATGCAGTTTTTTGTTTTTGAATGATGAATACAGACCACTGCCATCTGCTGGTATGGAGAGTTATTTCCCTATTTGAAAGGGTAAGATATATGTATATATATATATATATATATATATATATGTATATATATATATATATAGATAGATATTTTTAGCATAAACTCCTGTAATTTTGATCTATTTTTAAGAAAATGTAATTTTGCTTCTCAAGCAAGTGTATCTTCATTTAAAAATGCTTACATATTTGTACTGGAAAACGAGACAAAAATACTTAGTATAAAAATCTTCTTTTTTTTCATAGTGTATCCCTAAAGACATTTCACATAATAGTACTAGTCATTTGGTATAATCTTTTGCTAAATAAAGATACAATTGGAATAAATTAATTACACCATTAACCTAATTTTACAATTAAACCATGGCAACCACACCATAGAAGATTGTGATAAGGACATGATAATGAAACTAAACAGACATGATCGTGACACTTATGAGGTTGTATGTAATAGTGGGACTTTTTCCAAGCCATTTTTGTCTTAAAGGGGACCTATTATGCCCCCTTTACAAGATGTAATATAAGTCTCTGGTGTCTCCAGAATGTGTCTGTGAAGTTTCAGCTCAAAATCCCCCACAGATCATTTATTATAGCTTGTCAAATTTGTTCCTATTTGGGTGTGAGCAAAAACACGTCGTTTTTTGTGTGTGTCCCTTTAAATGCAAATGAGCTGCTGCGCCCGGCCCCCTTTCCAGAAGAGGGCGGAGCTTTAACAGCTCAACAACAACAAAGCTGGAGAATCTCACGCAGCCATTGTTCAAACCGGAGTTGACACTGATGGAGAACTATCAGAATGCAACTGGACGTTTCTGAATGGTTAGTGGATAAATTTATGTAGTTGCTGTGGAGTTGATTCAACTCATCCACTAGCATGTGCCGTCATGTTAATCGTTTGTGTTGAATTGACCCTCATTTGTGAAGCAGTCCAGTGTAAAATAATGGCATGTCAACAACACTCTACTACAACAACTCTTCCTCTTCTCTAAAGCAGCCCAACATGGCCCCGCCCCCTTTGTTGTGTGTTCTTGGGGGCGGGGTTTATGTAAATTTTGGGGTTTGTGATGTCACCAACCCAGGAAGAAAGTCACTGTAGTCCCAACCAGCCATTTGTTGTAGTCCTTAAAAAGTGATTTTTGTAACAGAAAATATCTCCCTTCACATTGAACTTTGAGTATCGTAACTTTGCAGATGTTACACACTAACTAAAGTTAAAACAGTGAAATCATAATCAAGGACCCCTTTAATAATGTCTCTTTCAAGAGTAATTTATTGCTCAAATTTCATTTGGTTTCCGTTTGCCATTAGGGAAAAACTCTTGTGCACTTTCCACAATCTGTCTTTGCTGTTCCTCTGAGTAAACAGTAATCCCTTCAGGAATCAGGTGACTCTGGTGGTCGCATCAGTCCTGTGCAAGAGAGTGAAACAGGCAGTGTAAAGAGAGCTGTGCTGTCAGTCTTAAATGAATCCAGAGGATCCACACCCGACATAATGTAAGCGGGAAGAGTCTGGTCTGTGAATGCTCTCTATCCCTTGCTTTTAATTTTTTGTCCTGAGGTGTGGCTGCATTTATGGCCGCAGTGCTAACAAGATCAAGCTGCAGTTTGACATTTTTGTGTGTAAATATGAGCATGAGTGTATTCAGGTTTACATACACAAACAGAAGGACGCTCAGCAACAGACGACTTGTAGACGAAGAGGGAAATTGATGGATGAACTGAAAAAAACACCTCAGATTATCTCCGTTAAAGAACCTGCCACTGATGTGCTCTGAACTGTTTCCATGATTAACCAATGCCATAATTAACCCCAATAATTGGTTGAATCAGAAGTTGAAGTTGTTTTGTATCATATATATCATATACATATGTATACAAAAGAGAGATGTCATGGGTTAGAGTGCAAATGTGTGAGCACCATGTTAGCAAGATAAGGTATCAGCTTTAATGTTCTTTAAACCAGGTCTGGATGAAATCTTGTAAAAGACCGACCAGCCTGTCATATGTACAATCATTTTGGAAAGCAAATATATTCCAGATTTCTGTGGTTAGTGTTCACATCTCTTCACTCTCACATATGATTGAGTGTGCAGCAGGCCGGATGAGACCTCAAAACATGTGTTACGTGTTCCTGCATGCAGGGCGAGTATTTCAACATATCATTATATATAATCGATTACAAACTCACTGAGAAAAACTTCATTGATGAATGCTTGGAACAGGGTTATTATAGTTAATTAAAACTAAAACCATAAAAACTTTCATTACTTGAAATTAAATAAACATTACCTGAAAAAAAAAAAATGGTTACAATTGTCCTTGTTACATGTGTTACATGTAGTTACTAATTATTATAAATTGTGCATAATTACATGCAACTAACCAAACTGAATCCTAACTCTATAATATGTACATCTTAATTAATATTACACTGTAACACGGACACCTTAAAATAAAGTAAACCTTAAACTTATTTTATTTCAGCTAGTTGCCAGGGCAACATTTCTCATTTTCATTTAGTTTAACTCGATGTACTGTAATAACTAAAACTGAAATAAAAATTAATAAAAACTATATTGATAGTAACTATATGTGGTCGTCACTTTTCTTCTTGATCTTCTTCTGTTCACCCTGAGTTCAGTTAATAACAGGAGTGACAACTGCATTAATTGTACAACCTAGGGATTTACTAATAACTGATGCATTAATATTTCTGATTAGTAACAAATGAGTTAATCTGTTGGCATCCATGTTATAGTCACAAGAGAGCTGGTGTCTGAAGCACGTGTATAATACTTATTGGCCAACAGTGTGGTCAGGTGACATAGCGTACGGATGTCACCAGATTTCAGTTGTCTGAAGGAAGACGTTTTCAGGCATTGCGTGAAGAATGGCGAAGCAACGCAGCATCTCGTTTCCTCTTAGGGAACCGGGTTATATACATAACCTGAGATGTTCCCTTTCAAGTGGAACTCAATGCTGCGTCATGATGTTGACATTATGGGAATATTAATACCCATGTTGCCATACTGAAAGAATGCCTGACCAATCCAGGTTGCGAAGTGTGCACAAGCCCTGTGGTCCAAGAATGGCTACCCAAAGGAGACGAGCCTGAACCAACTCAATAATAAACATACATGAATGTGTATGGAAAGGGAGAGAACAAACATAAAGAGCTATAAGAATTAAAATACTTCTCCAAGAAGGTAGTCTTCCTAGTGCCTGAAGGTGAAGCATACTGTGCACCTTTTAGGCCTGAAAAGGAACTTGACCTGATATAAAGGCATAACTGCTCACAGAAAACACAGAAAACAAACATACATGAAAGGGACAACCACAGCACAAAACATTTCATAATGTCCCATTGTGATAAGCTTGGTGACTAGATGCGAAGCATACTGCACCCCTCATAAACAGAAAAATAAATAGCCACTCAATAAGGTTGTTTATGAACCTTATTGTCAGTAAAGAAAGGTATGCCAAAAGATCTTCTAATCAATGGGATCAAAACCATTCCAGCTGAAACAACAAACTTGCATCAATAATCCAATAAGATAACCACTGCTTGGAGAAGGGGGAACCTAACTGGTCGGATTTCAGTCTCAGTAACTGGTCGGATTTATGCCACAAGCCTGAGCTGTCAGTGTAAATCCTCAAAGCCCTGACTGGACTCAAAAATGAAACTTTCTTGCTCCTGCGATTCAAATGGCGGAGGAGAAAAAACTAGAAGCATGACCGGATGGACGGTTGAAAATGGCACCTTTGGAATGTAATCTAGCCTTGGGTGTAATATGACCTTAATCAGTCCAGATCTCTTCTAACATCTTACTTCTCTTCCTTCTCCTAACATCTTCTTTCTCCTCCAGCCAAATTTAGCTTGTCTACAGAGAGAGTCATCACCTCAAACAATTCTTCAAATGCACAGGACTGTTCTGGATTCAAAACACAGTCCTTGGATTCTGCCGATTGAGCAAGAGAAATGGCATGAGCCCGTCTCAAACTCATCAACCAGATCCATCTGCGATCCCCATGTTTTAAGCTTCCGCAGATGCAGCACCTCGCTTTCTCATGAAGAGAGCCAGACATAAGCAGAGCTTCTTCAAAATGAACTTCTCACAATGCTGCAATTGCATATCGAGCATGCTTCGCTCTTAATCAGATGACACAAAGATTGTGTTTGTCATACCTGGTAATATAGCGAGGGCATGGCGAAACACACTGCCTTTCTGTTTTTGATGCCATTTCTTTCACACAATGTCAGTAGACAAATTTTTAGTCTTTGTTGTTTTTATTTTAAACTTCTAACACTGAGACAAGACTTCCACACACATGCAAACAAACGGCTTCCTGAAGACAAAGAAGCTAGTGATGTGCTTTTCAGGCATCTATTTTATGACACGACCATGCTATGCAATAAGGAATCCCATAGCATCAATGTCATGCCGCAGCGTTGAGATCCAAGGGAACGGAAACACTTTATTTAAAGCCTTTATATACTGTATATAATGCATTATAATGTATATTTAATGCAGTATTTATTCCTTGTAATGCAACTTAAAATGCATTGTGTGATCTCATGAATAATTGTAACCACATTTATAATACATTATAATACTTATTTATTCATCGAGCACGTCTTTAGAAAGTGTAATTTGTTAAAACACAACAAACAACCAATTTCAGATGGAACAAGGAATATGCAAAATTACATTACATTATGACTACATTTATAATGCATTATACATAAAGGCTTTAAGTAAAGTGATACCAAAATAAAAATGACAAACAGTGAAATGACTAAAACTTTAATTAAAATGAAAACTGAAAAAATAAAAATGAAAACTAATAAAATATACTAATTAAATATAAAAAATTTAATAAAAGCTACAATAGTATCTCAATGATACTGTTTTGGAAGGGAGTTTGATCGAACTGGGTCCACATATTGCAATTATGGTGGCCAAAACAGAAGATAAGCCTCACACCGCAGGAATCCATGTCATGCCTTTGTTCACACTTCACAGAGAAAAATGTCAAACTACTGGAGGTGGGAAATATGATGCCCATGTTCATCTTGTATCTGTACAAATACCAAAGAGCCAAAACCATCTTAGCTTCAGACACTGTTTTCCTGCATGTGCTATGTGGGCATTTGCTCTTTTCAACACTAAACTTTGATAAGATGTGAAATAATATGCGATGTATGATGATAAGAACTTGAGGAACTTCTTATCAGAAGCATGAGGGCCTCTCCATCCTGGCCCGTATGGCACATTAGAAACATGGAAGGAGATGTAAGGCTGAGGCTGCTTGTTTCATGTCATGCAAGGATTCCTGTCTTTGTAGTTTTGTATGAAAGCAATCCAGAGACTGTTTTGGACACAAGCCTTAATTTCTGCTCATTTTGAGTGCCATCCTGGTGTGTGTATGTGTGTGTACTGTACACCGAGAGTGGATGAATATTCCAGGCCTCTGTCCTTGGGTGCACCTTTTATTTTTGGATGTATGCTCTTCCTAAAATGAGCTAGTCTGAGCCCAGATTTTAAAGGTGGCCAAGGGAGTGCAGATCTCTGACGAACTGCCAGACAGCAGATCAGACTTTATGTAGAAAGCAGGTTTGATACAGGTGAACTTTAGACTACAAGCATTTGCTCCAAATGCATAAACTATGATAATGCAAATGACTGTTTTTGTAACTTTAAAAGACTTTACAATTTTACACAACCAATATTGTGAAATGTTTGAAATGTTACTTCGTTCTTAACCCTGTAAACTCTGACTTATGAAATAATTGAATTTTTTTTAACGGAACCTTTAGACAAAATATTTTTTTTAAAGTTTGCAAATGTGTTTTTGTGTCATATTTGATACATCAGGCTTTTATGGCACATATAGTCTGAAAAAGTGAGATTATGGAGGAAAAATAAGCTCAATTCTATTCAGAGGTCCAAACTGAGCACAAATATGCAGTTTGGTGCAGATGCTGATATTAATATGAACCATAGCAAGAGAAAGATGAAATTCTGATTCTTGTAAATCAATGAGATCTTTATAACAGTATAGCAGATACTTACATAAGATGCATATAAATGTCAGTCGTTACTCTATATCTGCCAATAATATGTTTTAGTAGGATGATATTTAAAGTTGTCATGAAATCAAAATTGACACTATGTACTGTTTATGGTGAACAATTAACCTGTGCAAGTTAATGCACACACACAAAAAAATTGTTTGTCGTGGTAATCTTTAATCAAAATCTATTAAAAATCTATTCAATCTATTCAATATTCCATTTCACTTGGAAATACGTCACAACACTGAAGTAAAGTTGGCTGCATGTCCGGTTCATGCAGACTTTCATTGATTAGTTTTATGATCAAAGCTTTGTAGTTTTAAAAAATATAATGCAATGCAATGCAATGATTGAGAGATGAACAAATTAACATTGCAAGAAACCACTTCAAATGACTC
Organism: Hypophthalmichthys molitrix; assembly: GCA_037950675.1. Taxonomy (NCBI): domain Eukaryota; kingdom Metazoa; phylum Chordata; class Actinopteri; order Cypriniformes; family Xenocyprididae; genus Hypophthalmichthys; species Hypophthalmichthys molitrix. The sequence goes on from CM075508.1 coordinate 824,447, forward strand.
AGATTAAAAAAAAAAATTAATAAATAAATAATAATATTATTCATGAACTAATTCAGACAAAAAATTTTAGCTGATTCTGTGCATTTTGTCTGCCTGTTTAACTAATTCATTCAAAACAAAACACTGGCTATTTATACACTTAAAATGGCTTAGTGCTATTATCTAACTGCAAAGGCTGCAATTTAATTATAGGGATAGTTCACCCAACAATGAAAATTACCCCATAATTTACTCACCCTCAAGCCATCCTAGGTGTATATGACTATCTTCTTTCAGACAAACACAATCAGAGTTATATTAAAAATATCCTGACTTGTCTAAGCTTTATAATGGCAGTGAATAGAGGAAGAGATTATGAAGCTCAAAAAAATGCATCCATCGATCATAAGACGTACTCCACGCGGCTCCAGGGGGTTAATAAAGGCCTTCTGAAGTCACTGGCGTGACAGCCATACTGTTTTGTTTCATGTTCATGGTTAATGTCTTTTATTTTGTAATTCATGTTGCTTGTTTGTGTCATGCTTCCCTTGCTTCTCATGTGCTCCCTTAGTCAATGTGTCATGCGCTAATTGGTTTCTTTTGGTCATGTGGTTTCTCAGTTCTGTTCTGTTATTGGTTCCCTTGTTCCTTGTGTCACTTGCCCATTGGTTGTCTCAGTCATGTGTTCCCTAAGTTCATGTATTTAAAACCTCTTGTTTTCCATGTTACTTTGTCATGTATTGGGTTTATGTAACCCTGCTGTTTTTGTCAAGTCAAGTCAAGTCAAGTCAAGTCTGCTTATGTTCTAGTTTGTTGCTTTGTTTGTTTGCTCACTTTTATTCAATAAACTGCCCATGGGTTCATCAACTCGCCTTCAGTTGGACTGATTGTTACAGAATACATGACCTGTAAAAATTAACCCAGCAGTGTCTCATCTTTTGCATCTCTGTCAAGGATTATGTAGAGGAGTCTTGTGGACTTTGTGATCTGGTGGGCTTTAATGACATAGCCCTCAAGGACATTTTTCGTGTTGGTCTGAATGAGCCCCTTTGCTTCCTGGGGGAAAAGTCCACTGGACACTGGAGCAATACATAGATCATGCCCTTCTTTTAAGTGGATCCTCTTTTACTGTGTGGGGCTGTGGATAAAGCACCCCACAATCCTACAGTACTCACCACACCAGAGAGTTTCCACGTCCTGAGCGTCATGTCTGGAGTTGTTTACGTCATGCCTGCCAAGCCAAGGCCTGTTCATGTCATGCCTGCCAGGTCAGTGCCTGTTCACGTCAAGTCTGCCACGCCAGGGCCTGTATACTCTATGCTTGCCACGCTAGAGTCTGCTCACAGCATGGCTACCATTCCAGTGTCTCGTCCCATCATAGCCGCCAAGACAGTATCTTCAGATAAGATGGCTTCTCCGCCTGTGTCTTCAGACAAGATGGCCGCTATGCCAGAGTTTCTTCATGTCATGCTTGCCAGTCTAGAGATTGTTCACATCATGCCTGCCCAGCCAGAGATTGTTCATGTCATGCCTGCCCAGCCAGAGGCTGTTCACATCATGCCGGCCAAGTCTGAGCCTGTTCACATTATGCCTGCCACACCTGAGTCTCTTCACAAGATGGCTGCCATGCCTGAGCCCTCAACTAAGATGGCTGCCATGCCTGAGCTTTCAGCTGAGATGGCTGCCACGCCTGAGTCTCTTCACTAAATGACTGCCATGCCTGAGCCCTCAAAAAGACATATTTGACTTTGCAACGGGACGACATAACTGGACCAACCAGCAGACTGATCTCATTGCACAGCATCTGAAATGCTGTTTTGGTCATTCTGTAATGCCTGAGCAAAGTCTGTCATTAAAGTGGTTCAGTATAATTCCCTCCCAGAAGAGTAGGCATCTGAATGCAAGATAACATGACAGCGTTTATTGCTTTTCAGTTTTGCGCTTTGAGGTGCAAGTAATTTATTATATACAAAAATTATTAAATAAAGTGGCTTCTGCTGCAGCAACTTCCATTTTTCTTAGTGATATTTAGCGCCAGTTTATCAGGAAGTGAAGTTTTTTTTCTCTTCGGCTCACTGGATGGGAATGCAAATTTTTTATGGGATATTCCAAATTTTCATGTGAGAAGGAATAGCGACAATAGAAAGCAAAAGCCAAATCCCGGACATTTTGGGTGATTTAGAAATCCCGGCCGGACGCAATTTTTTAGGTCCAAAAAGAGGACATGTACTGGAAAAATAGGATGTATTGTAACCCTACGCTATGTCTTACGTTATAACACGTAGTATGTCATGTCATTGCGTACTATGCCGCGGAAGTTAACACTTTTTAGCTGTAAATCGAATGCGTATGGCTGTCACACCAGAAGCTTGTTATTTTACTTTATAAAGTGCTTTATAAACCAACTATTATTGCCTATTGTTATATGTATTTTAAATCATTTTAAAGTCTATTGTTCACTTAGGTCTATTTTTATATTAATTGTCAAAATAATCAACCAATTACTTGATTACCAAAATAATCATTAGCGACTACACTAGATTAGATAAAACATTTCAAAATGCACCTGCATTGTTTTGCATTTTGTGACTTTTAGTTGAATAAAAGAGTATTTTTTCCAGTCATATATTCCGTCATTGAAGATTTCTTAAAAATAGTGTTAAAATATCGTCTTGTCTCATGAGATAAGTGTATCGTCACACCCCTACAATAGAATTATTAGAAAAGTCATATATTTCTATAATTCTTATTTTTTTATTTAATAATAATCATAATAAAATCTTTATAATAAAATATTTATTTTGCCTAATTGCACAGCCCTACAAACAAGCACAGCAAAACCTGGAATGTTTTTTGCATTTTAAATGGCAATCACTTTTTCATAACCTCTGCAAATTTATCTCTTTTCCCTGAGTGATTCCATGAGGGATGTGAGTCCTGATTTAAGGTCTAAGTCATCTATCAGAGCTGTGAAACGCCACGCTTTGGCGGATGGACAGCTGTCAAGATTACACGGCTGTGTACTGATGGAAAACCACGATGAAGAGCAAGATTAAAAGAGCTTGAGTTCAAAACACATGAAAACCTACAGACCAACATGAGACAAGATCTTCCTGTAGGTGTTTTGTAATGCGATTCTTATTTCATATCCAGGAAGTTTATCAGTATCAAAATACCTCTGGAGTGATAACGTGGATCATTAGCAGGAACGAGAGAAACTCTGGAGAATCTCAGGACTGACTAAGACCGATCTGTATCTTCTCTCTTTGCTGGATTTTAGATCTACATTTTCAGATGGCTTGTTGTCACGTAACTGGCTTCATGGTCTGCAGGCAACACTCCCATGCCAAACAGAGTTATCATCCTCAGCAGTCAACAGATAACGGTATCTGTTTTCATCTCTGACCGCAGTCTTACAGGACCAGGTTTGTTATTATGATGAGGATATTTCTGTTCTGCCATTCAGTGTGTGTGCCTTAGACTCAAGAACGGCTGCTCTTTTCTTCTTTAATTTGTTAGTATGTTATGTTTTCATGTTCATTGCAGAATCATACAACAGTTTACATAGTAAAATATGAGAAACTCTCAGGTACTTTATGACTTTAATAAGACTGATCATATGGGGAAAATGAAAAAGGAAATTAAAGTATGTGAAAGAAAACTGAATTCAAATGAATGGATTGTAACTATTTAAAAAAAAAAAAGTTCTGATAGAAAGGTGTCAGAATACACAGTGCATCACAGTTTGTTGCGTATGGAGCTGCATAGCTGCAGACCAGTCAGGAGACCATGCTGACCCCTGTCCACCACCGAAAGAGCCAACAGTGGACACGTGAGCATCAGAACTGGACCACGGAGCAATGGAAGAAGGTGGTCTGGACTGATCATCACGTTTTCTTTTACATCACGTGGATGGACGGGTGCGTGTGCGTCTCTTACCTGGGGAACACATGGCACCAGGATGCACTATGGGAAGAAGGCAAGCCGGCGGAGGCAGTGTGATGCTTTGGGCAATGTTCTGCTGGGAAACCTTGGGTCCTGCCATCCATGTGGATGTTACTTTGACACGTACCACCTACCTAAGCATTGTTGAGACCATGTACACCCTTTCTAGAAATGGTATTCCCTGGTGTCTGTGGCCTCTTTCAGCAGGATAATGCTCCTGCCACAAAGCATGGTTCAGGAATGGTTTGAGGAGCACAACAACGAGTTTGAGGTGTTGACTTGTCCTCCAAATTCCCCAGATCTCAATCTAATCGAGCATCTGTGGGATGTGTTGAACAAACAAGTCCGATCCATGGAGGCTCCACCTCACAACTTACAGGACTTAAAAGATCTTCTGCTAACATCTTGGTCCAGATACCACAGCACACCTTCAGGGGTCTAGAGGAGTCCATGCCACGACGTGTCAGGGCTGTTTTGGCAGCAAAAGGGGACCAACACAATATTAGGAAGGTGGTCATAATGTTATGCATATATATATATATATATATATATATATATATATATGCATCAGTTAATGTTTATATTATTTCAAAGAAAATGTTTATATGGTTTTAGTTTCAGTTACCTATAATAACCCTGTTTGCACCTCTTCATGTTTCAGTACGTGTTCAGTAGAATGTGGGGCAGGTGGAGTGATTGAGGGTTGTTGAGGGGCTGTTGTGCACCTGTGTCTGGCAGGAGTGTGTTTGAAACGCTCCAGACACCTGCAGCCTCTCCACTGCTGCTTCACTGCTCATGTATGCAGGGTCTCTGTGCTGGAAGGGCATAGCATGTGCACGACTGGTCAAGATTTTGTGTGCTTGTTCAAGTGTATGTGAATAAAAGCCTCCAGACATCGTAAGAGGATAAATAGAAACAGGTGTTTAATATTGCACTAATGTGTGCAGCTCTGCAGTGTTCCTTGCATTATTACTGAAACGTTTAAAAACACATTTTTTTTTTATTTGCACCTCATAATAATGTCCATCTCTGGTGATCCGATGACAAGTGCTTGAGTGAGACAGATTGTTCTTTACACTGTTTCTCAAATATGTCCTGTGGCCACTTTTAATCAGAAGGGAGCCTCTCCAATTTCATGACTGCATCCATCATACATTACATAAGTGTAGTGCTGCAGGTTGACAAAAAAGTAAAAAAGTCAGAAAACATTTGATCTCAAATATCTCACTTTGAACCTGACATTTTGACCTGAAGATCAATGTTGAGTACACAAATTGTAATATATTAAGGCTGGGATGATAAATTGATTCATCTTGATTCGTGGATCGATTCCGAGATTTTCTGAATTCATCTCGATTCTCTCTTGAATCAATTCTGAGCTTAGTTTTTAACAGCAGATGGTGCTCTAGGCTAGTTTTTAACCGCACACTCAAATGCTCATGAAGAAGAGCGCTCGTGCGTTCGGCTGAGTCTGAGAAAGTACTTGCACTACAGAATGTTTTTATGACGCGAGATTAATGTAAACAGCCCACTGTATTTCGTTAAAACCTTTTCAAACTTTATGAATGATTATTTTATAGAAGGTTGAAGTGGTGTGTGTATTGAGTTCAAGTACAGCGGTTTCTAAAGCACGCAGAGCCATCTGCTGATAAACACTAAACTCAGAATCGATTCGAGAGAGAATAGTGATGCATTCGGAAAATCTCAGAATCGATCCAGAATCATTTCTCGATTCGTGATGCAACGATTTATTGTCCCAGCCCTTTATATATATATATATATATATATATATATATATATATATATATATATATATATATATATATATAATTAAATATTAAATAATGATTAGGATGTATTCAAGGTGTCATGAAGATGTTATTTTTACAAAGTAATTTACCTAAAATGAAAAAAGAAACTTGGTCGACCATTTACTCACCCATGTCGTTCTAAAACTGTATGATTTTCTTCTGTGGAACACAGAAAATATATTTTCTGAGAAATGTATCTTTTTTTCCCCCCTCATTTTTCAAAATGTCTTCTTTCTGTGTTCTGCAAAACTTGACATTTCATTTAGTTTTCATTTAATTCAAACCTTTCTTGCAATGTGTATAAAAATTTGTGGACAAAGAGTACATTTCTATGAATTTTACACACTAGATTTTTTTTTTCTTTACTGTTGACATTTTTTGTCATTGACTCATATGTGTTTCTAAGCCACAATATGACTTGAGCGATCTCATCACATAACGTTTTGGACCCTGTTTACACCTGGGATCAGGTCACTCAAAACAAATGTCCATAGCAGGTGTAAAGGTGACCTATTTTACACCGTCCCTTCAAACACACACAGATAGAAGAATCACTGTTCTTCTTCACTTTCCAGGTCTGACAGAAACAGCGAGCCAGTGCTGATGACTACAGTGCAGGAATGTTTATCTCACCATCTGTCTAAAACACAGCTTGCTTATTCCTCACATTCAGAGAAACATGGATGCATGGAGCAGGAATGCAAATTGGATCCACTTCATCTCACTGTCCAGAGTGAATCATGAATGTTTGATGAAACTCACACAGAGCCAATGTAAGCATAACTGTGTTGAGAAACACCAAATGTTGTCAAACAGTTGAGATGGGCAGTCAAAACTGCAGCTGTGGGTAACATTTTAGCACTGGCTTTCTCTGGACGGGCTGTTTGTCTTTTTTCCCCCATGAGCCCTCTCACGTAACACCCCCTCCCACCCAGGTCAGCGCTTGTAAGAGTTGCATTACCTGCGTCCTAATGCACTCCAGACAGATGCACTTCCTAATGACTCGCTTTGCTCCGAGCCTTTCCGGGCAAGACTGTGGCCACAAGCCACCTCACACATGGTAACCAGACACACACACACACACACACACACACACAAAAGCACCTGATAAGAGCACTCAGGTTCAGATCAGCGGTTCAGCCCAATAGCGCAAACTCACAGCAGTCTAAAGCATCCAGAAACTCTCGTGGTAAATCAGAACGGGTGATAATCCTGAGAGAGCCGGTGCCCCTCGCCAGTGTCTGGTCTTCATTAAGCCACATTTCTCTCCACCCTCCGTCTAATTCTGCTCAGCATTACGGAGAAGAGAAAAACAGCGCAGTGACCTTCAAATAAACCTACAGGCGAAAACAAAGAGACATGTCAGGAATTTCCCTCATCATATCCTGCTAATCTGTAGTAGTTCAATCACAATGTTTCATACCTGTACACTCTCTTCCATACAACTAGTTATTATTGATCATAAAGGACAAAAACAACTTACTTGTTCTTATGCTCAAACAAAGCACTCGTATGACTTCAGAAGTCTGTGAAAAAGATGTGCTCTTTAGCATACTTTTTAAATGGAGTATTTATCACGGAAATAATGTATTTAAAGGGATAGTGCACCAAAAAATTCAAATTTTACCATGATTTACTCACCCTCAAGCCATCCTGGGTGTATATGACTATCTTCTTAGGGGGAATGCAAAAAGTGGGGGGGATGCAAAAAGAAATGCATCCATCCATAATCAAAGTAATCCATACGACTCTAGTAGGTTAATAAAGGCCTTCTGAAGCGAAGCAATGCATTTGTGTATGAAAAATATCCATATTTAAAACTAATATAACTAGCTTCCGGCAGACGACCCTACGCATACTGCGCAAGTCAATTTGTGCCAAAAGAGTAATCCTCTGAAGCGATGTATGACGCAGGATGTAGGCGTATCGTAAGCTTAGACGCCTCTCGCGGTTCAAACAAATAGGGCTGTGCAACAAACACAAGCTCCTCTTCTGTTATATCGAAATCCTCCGACATTTCTCTTTAAAAATTATCGTTTTAGACTGTGTTTTGTTTTGCTCTATCCTCTGCACCTCCGCATTCGTCATTATGTCGTATATCGGGTCAGAGGTCACTCATCCACCGCAAATCGATGCGTAAGGCTAGTTATTAAAAAGCTAGTTATTTTAAAAGCTAGTTATTATAGTTAATGAAGATTTAAATATGGATATTTTTCTTACAAAAATGCATAGCTTCGATTCAGAAGGCCTTTATTAACCCAGATTTCTCTCCCCTAGTGATGCAGGAAGGGGATCTTATTTTAATATTACATTTTGTTTTTGTAAGTGACAACGGTGTACCAGTTCTAACGCCATGGCAAAAGTTGGATCAAAGCATGCTAACTGTTCTGTTGTTGGCTGCACAGACGAGCACTGAACACTATTTAGAGTCTTGTTAGCTTGGATAGCCTGAAGTTGACCCTGGCAAGATTGATTGATAAAAAAGGAGCGTTTCTGTCCGAGCGATATTTTGGAAGAAATATTAGACCATTCACAGCATTTGATAGCAATCATAAACGTTAGCCTGGTGTGTATGACTCTGTTTGGCAAACAGGTACACTATGTATAGTGGGCGTCCATACGGGTTTTGAACAAAAGATTAACATGCTACTGGATGAGTTGAAACAACTCCACAGCAACTACATAAATTTATCCACTAACCATTCAGAAACGTCCAGTTTCATTCTAAAAGTTGTAACTTCTTCCAGAGTCTCTCCATCAGTGTTGACTCCGGTTTGAACAATGTAAGGCTGAACACCGTTACTGACAATCCTCATTTTGGCTGCGTGAGATTCTCCAGCTTTGTTGTTGTTGAGCTGTTAAAGCTCCGCCCTCTTCTGGAAAGGGGGCCGGGAGCAGCAGCTCATTTGCATTTAAAGGGACACACACAAAAATGGTGTGTTTTTGCTCACACCCAAATAGGGGCAAATTTGACAAGCTATAATAAATGATCTGTGGGGGATTTTGAGCTGAAACTTCACAGACACACTTATATTACATCTTGTGAAAGGGGCATTATAGGTCCCCTTTAAATATATTTGTAATTATTAGTATATTTGAAACTTTAAATGTAATATTATAACAATTATAATTATTAATTATAATCAAGTACTTAAGTGTGTTTTAATATTAGTCAACACATCAAAATAAGTGTACTTTGTTAGAGTTTGACAAAAGATTATTAAAATATAATGATTTAAATATAAAGTAAAACTTTTAATTTGACACTATTACATATTTCTATATTCTATTCACTTTTTCTATATTTATAAGACACAATTTAGTAATTGTGGTGCTTCTAATTAAGTGATAAAAAGCAGTTGCAAAAGTTGTACAAAATACACTCATCTTTGCACCAATAAAATGTGCAACACTTTACATTTTACTGCTAAATTATATGTAATATCTAAATAATTTAACTTACTTGTATTTCCACATCTCGTGATTTCGGGACACGTGAGTTCCTGAACTTGATGCATGATGGGATACGCTTCGCCTTGAATACTGCTCTGAAGTGGTATTTGAGATAGTGTTGGTTTAGTGTGGATTAAGGGCACTGAGCTTTGGTGTATTTAAGACCTGGGACAGTGTGGCGCACTTTCTTCCTGTTGCGTGCACATGCTCTTAAGTGGCCAAGACCGCAAGTGTGGGTATTTGAACAGGCCCCTAGTCATGAAAGTGTACTCTCTTTAAGTGGCCTTTAATAGAGTGGTGAAGGTATGACGTCAAAACCTGGAAGACTAAACACAACTTGACTAAACTTTGGCTATACTTTGACTTTTGTTCTACAATGTAAATCACACACATCTATAGCGAAAACGTGAATTTTAAAGCAGTTACTTTCATTTTTGAAAAGTAACTAGATTAAACAGTTTGGGGTGTGAGTGTGTGCAGAGTACATTTTAGAACAAAATGTCAAAGTTTCGTCAAGTTATGTTTACCACAGGCTTTATTTTACTCATACATTGAAAACCCCCATTATAAAACCCCATAGGAAAATCTCAAAGGAACCACAATGACTTCTGGGTTCTGACATCATACCTGCACCACTCAATGATATTGTATATTACCTCACTTTTAAGACTTGAAGTACACTAAAAGTGCATGTTCAATACCATTAACTACACATATTTTTTACACTAAACCCTACCCTAAACCTAACCGATAGTGTTAACAAAAGCAAACGTGGGATAAAAACGCACTTACTCATGCAACCATGCCATTTTAGCTTGTTTCTACAAGACTTTCAGCTCTTTTATCCTGACTTGTGCTACAAGTACAGTGCTGTACCAGCTGGGCTACCGAGCGAGTTTACTACGTCAGAAAAGCCAAACATATGGAGCTGTTTTTGTCATGCAAAAACGTCAAAATATATTCTTTTAAATCATGCAATGTGGTAAAAGTGTTTTGAGGTCATAACAAAAAATTGTGCAAGGAACGGCATAATTTGTGTGAAAAGGAACGCAAGCTGGAAACTGCAGTGAATGCATGTATTTGTACGTGTTAGGAGTTTTGGACAAATGTATAGAGGCATGTTTTCTGTACTAGTCAACAAAATCTGATTTCACAACTAGCCTTTTTTTGTATGTTCCTTATAAAGTAACCATTTTGACCATTTTAAATTTTTAAGGCTGAAACTTTATGAAGCATTGCAATGCTAAACATTTACATGTTCATTGCATTAAGTCCACATGAACTTCTTGATTCCTCAATATCCTGGTGATCAATAGTCTCATACACTATGAAGCCCGTGCATAACCTGTCTATTTTACAACATATTCTGTTCTATAAATTCTTTTGTTTCTAAGAACGAGTATTGCCTCCTACCACCAGATGGTGCAAAGATGGTGCAGTCTCCAGCTGTTATTGATGCCTGTTGATATTAGCCTGAACTTTCATACATACATGATGTCTCATTCCTTACAGAGTTTCAATAGGTTGCTGTATGTTTTATGTGTGTGGTTGTTAATGGTGCTCAGAGGCCTGGTTGCGTCAGGGTACTACATCAGTCCCGTGTTCATCACAGCTGTCTTTCCTTAAACGCGTCCCAACTGATGTTTGAAAGCAGTGGAGTGCTCCTCCCTGCTTTGATTTTTTTCTCATGTAAAATTTTTCACATTTGTTTCATATTTGGCTCGCTCCCACACCAAAGTGAACATCTGCTCACGGCCCTGCGGAGGGATTGGGCTGACCTTTAGTTTGAGCTGTACTGTAACAACATGGAAAGTATATCACTGAATGCTTTTACTGAACATTTATGTGCTCCCTCATGCCACTCCAAACCTGTATGCTTTTTTGTGGAACATAAATGGAGTGGCATCGGGAGAAACGAGAGAATTCCCGACGGGCTGCTCATAAATTGGACGGCAGTAGCTGCCACTTAGTCAAGTCAAGTCACCTTTATTTATATAGCGCTTTTTACAATGCAAAGCAGCTTTACAGTGATAACTGGTATATAATTTTGGCTGCACAGCAGCTCTTAAAGAAAATGGTGTCAATGCAGGCAGATCAAAGCACTGTTCAATATCAAATGTCAAGTGTCCCCAACTAAGCAAGCCAAAGGCGACAGCGGCAAGGAACCCAAACTCCAACAGGTGACATAAGGTGGCGAAATGGAGAAAAAAACCTTGGGAGAAACCAGGCTTAGTCGGGGGGCCAGTTTAACCCTAACCCTAACTTAGACACAAAGGCAGTTTCACACGGGACTTTTATTTATTCACAGGATATGAATTCTTGATATCAACAATTCAATTTTGACTAGTTAAAATGCTAATTCTTCATATCAGGAATTAGATTTCTACCAGTAACAGTGGTAATTTTTGATATCAACAATGACATCATCACTCGCAGAAATACAAATTCTTGATATCAAGAATTGAATTTCAACTAGTAACAAATCAAAAAACAAACAAACCATAGGCTGCCATTCAAATTCAATTGTTGATATCAAGAATAGACATTTGCACTAGTAACCCCGCAATTACTGATATCAAAATTGATCATTTTTACTAGTAAGAATTGTATTCCTGATATGTGAAATTGGAATTTCAACTAGTAAAAAAATCAATTCTTGATATCAACACTTGAATTTGAACGGCAGCCTTTGGTGACATTTAACTAGTGAAAATGCAATTACAGATATCAAGAATTACAGTTTTTACTAGTTGATATCAAGTATTTGTATTTCTGTGAGTTGATTGCTGATTGCTGAAAAGAATTCACATTTTTACTAGTGGAAATGAATTTCCTGATATCAAAAAATGCCATTGTTACTGGTTGAAATCCAATTTCTGATATCAAGAATTATATTTTAACTAGTGAAAGTTGAATTCTTGATATCACAAATTCATATCCTGTGAATGAATAAAAGTCCAAACAACTTGCTAACTGCCATTCCCAGAATATATATTCTAGATATCAAGAATAATATTTTTTTACTAGTTGAAATTTACTTCCTGATATCAAGAATTCGATTTCTGTGAGTAATGACGTCATTGTTGATATCAATAATTCACATTTTTACTAGTAGAAATCTAATATAAAGAATTAGCATTTTAACTAGTGAAAATTTAATTGTTTATATCAAGAATTTATATCCTGGGAATGAATAAAAGTCAAAACAGCTTGCCATAGTCTAGTTCATTTTTGAGAGACACACGGAAAGCAGCAAGTCACACATCTTAACTTTTAAAATTTTACACTATGCATTGAAAAGTGTCTTGTCACTTGGCAGAGAGCATACATGCTCTCTCTCTCTCTCTCTCGCTCTCTCTCTCACTTACACTCACACACACACACACACACACACACACACACACATACCCAGAGAGAAAGAGTGAATCCACATAGGCATATGTACCATGTACAGTACAGATAGTAGTTGCAGGCGGTGGGTTTGTGGGCTGGAAATGGGCTCCTCTCCGGCCCTGGTTCACAGTGCTTCAAAAGGACATATAAGCATCGAATAAACATGATAAATGTATCATAAAGTCCTTGTACCTTATATGCCAGATCCTCTGAAGTCAAATGACAGCTTTAGCCATATTTGGACAGTAATTGTTTTTCATGTAGACGACTGTAAAAAATAAATTTGCATAGCATCTCAGTGATCAAACTAATGCATTCTGTTTAATTCACAGTGGAGGAGCAAGTTCTGTGATCCTTTGAACCCGGGAACGCTCTGCTCACACGGTCAGTCACATGATTATCGGCTCAGCTGTAAACAAAAGGTCATATGCTTGGAATAATATAGATAAATTCATATTTAATTTAATGATCCAATCCATTTTTTTATTGTTTAAGTATCCTATTTAAAATAGGAAATTGATGTGCTGTAGTTTTCTGTCATGCATTTTATCTGCGTTTTAAAAGTAGCAGAAATAAGTTAATGCAAACTCTTTGACTCAGCTACTTGTTCAACTAGTAAAATGATTATGTTGTGCTAATTTATATACATGTATATAAATATTTCAAAATTGTAATAATAGCCCATTTCAAAAGTCTCTTTTTTCTTCTTAACAGTGCCAATTCACTGTAGTGGAATGGTGAAGTAATATTTTTCTTCTTAACAGTTACCAGCAATTCAAAGCTCATCAGTTACCGTACAGAGCTCGGCAGTGGCCAAAAGGCATTTACAATCTTCACATAATGACTTGATCCCTTCTTGTAAACTCAGGGATGTGGATTCAGACATTACCACACAAACTCTGTGTTTGTCAAATAACAGTAGGTAATTCAGCCGGGAATATTTATGTGGGTGGTGGAAGTAAACAGATTCCAGATTCGGATGGCAGAAAATGCCTGTAAATGCTGAAATGACCTTACGTACACGTGACAAACAATTAGCGCCTGAAGAAGGATTTAGTGTAAGAAACAGACCAAAATGCAAGTCTTTATTCAGTGATAATCTGCCCCTCCAACACGCTGCACCAGCTGTGACATTATTGACACCAAACACAACCCAAGATCCATCGGCCGCAGAGCTTGACCCACTACAGACTCCAGCCGCCATGGCCGCCACGCCTGAGTCTTCAGCTAAGATGGCCGCCATGCCTGAGTCTTCAGCCAAGATGGCCGCCACGGCTGAGTCTTCAGCCAAGATGGCCGCCACCCCTGAGTCTTCAGCTAAGATGGCCGCCACGCCTGAGTCTTCAGCTAAGATGGCCGCCATGCCTGAGTCTTCAGCCAAGATGGCCGCCACGGCTGAGTCTTCAGCCAAGATGGCCGCCACCCCTGAGTCTTCAGCTAAGATGGCCGCCACCCCTGAGTCTTCAGCCAAGATGGCCGCCACGCCTGAGTCTTCAGCCAAGATGGCCGCCACCCCTGAGTCTTCAGCCAAGATGGCCGCCACGCCTGAGTCTTCAGCCAAGATGGCCGCCACGCCTGAGTCTTCAGCTAAGATGGCCGCCACGCCTGAGTCTTCAGCCAAGATGGCCGCCACGGCTGAGTCTTTAGCCAAGATGGCCGTCACGCCTGAGTCTTCAGCCAAGATGGCCGCCACGCCTGAGTCTTCAGCTAAGATGGCCGCCACGCCTGAGACTCATTTTGAACTCTCTGTGTCCTCTGATGCCCCTGTTATGGCCGCAGCTGCCATTTCTGAACTCTCTGTTTCCCCTGATGCCTCTGTTACGGCCACAGAGTGCATTCCTGAACTTTCTGTGTCCCCTGACGGCTCTGCTATGACCCCGGAGGCCGACTCTGAACTTCCTGTCAGCCCTGACACAGTCACGGAGGCCGTCCCAGAGCCGCCTGTCTACCCTAATACAACCATGGAGATCATCCTTGAACTGGTTTCCTGTCCTGACTTGACCACGAAGGTCATACCTGAACTTCCTGTCTGCCTGGATATGACCACGGAGGTTGTACTTGAACTTCCTGGCAGTCTTGTTACACCCTAACCTTGCCTTAACCCTAACCTCTCTGTGCCTTCTGTTACAGTTTCACTTGATCAGCTGTGGTGGTCTTCTGCTCCGCCATGGAGGTCTACAGCCCCAACTGCACTGCTGTGGTGGTCATCTGCTCCACCGTGGAGATCTTCAGCCCTGACTCCACTGCTGTGGTGGTCATCTGCTCCACCGTGGAGATCTTCAGCCCAACTGCACTGCTGTGGTGGTCATCTGTTCCACCGTGGAGATCTTCAGCCCAACTGCACTGCTGTGGTGGGCATCTGCTCCACTGTGGAGATCTTCAGCCCAACTGCACTGCTGTGGTGGGCATATGCTCAGCTGTGGAGATCTTCAGGCCAACTACAATGATGTGGTGGTCATCTGCTCCACCGTGGAGATCTTCAGCCCTGACTGCACTGATGTGGTGATCTTCTGCTCCACCGTGGAGGTCTTCAGCCCAGACTACACTGCTGTGGTGGTCATCTGATCCTCTGTGGAGGTCTTCAGCCCCGAGTGCACTGCTGTGGTGGTCGTCTGCTCCACCGTGGGGATCTTCAACCCCGACTGCACTGCTGTGGTGATCATCTGCTCCACCGTGGAGATCTTCAGCCCAACTGCACTGCTGTGGTGGTCATCTGCTCCACCATGGAGATCTTCAACCCCGACTGCACTGCTGTGGTGGTCATCTGCTCCACCATGGAGATCTTCAGCCCAACTGCACTGCTGTGGTGAGCATATGCTCGGCCGTGGAGGTCTTCAGGCCGACTACAATGATGTGGTGGTCATTTGCTCCACCGTGGAGGTCTTCAGCCCCGACTGCACTGCTGTGGTGGTCATCTGCTCCACCGTGGAGGTCTTCAGCCCCGACTGCACTGCTGTGGTGGTCATCTGCTCTGCCCTGGCCGCCATTCCAGCCTGCTCCACCTTGGCCACCTGCCAAGCCTGCTCCTCCCTGGTCTTCTGCTTTGTCTGCTCCACCTTGGTTTCCTGCACTACCTCAGTCTCCTGGTTCCCTTCCACTCCATGGACATGGCCCTCCATCCCACCCCCTGTTCTGCCTCCCCTTCACCTCCCACCTGGACTTTTGTTGTGTGTTTTCTTGGAATCCGCTCTTAAGAGGGGATGTACTCCCTGTGTGTTTTATGGACTTTTGTACTGTTTCCTGTCTTGTTTTGTAGTTATTTGTAGTTTGTAGTTATCATTATGACATTTAAAGTCTTTATCTCATAAGTATGACTTAGTATAGTCAATTTTGACTTTTTATCTCAGTAAAAATAGTAAAAAGTATTTTTGTGTGAATTATTCCTTCTTTTAGGAAGCAACAACAACCTGTTTATCAGTAAATGCTGGCTGTGTTATTTAGCATGGTTTTTTGTGTTTTTCTTGGTCAGGTAACTTTAGCGCAGCAGGAGCAGCTAGCCGTCAGACACATCACAGCACCTCCCAGTCTCGTCCAGCATCACGGCTCAGTCCGTATCCCTATAACCTCCCCTGACACTTCAAAGCCCGGCCTGCCCACAGAGTCACGGCAGGGCCTGGGGAATCATGGGAGACAAAGGAAGCAATTAAGCGATAAAGATCACTCTGAGATATGACATTTCATCCCAGGCGGATCCGGTGGTCACACTCCTTTCAGAGAAGAATACTAGCAGAAAAAAGGAAAAGGGTGGGAATTGCCCCCTCCTCCTCCGACTGCCCTCCCCGTCTGTCTACAAACATGAGAAAAAAGGTTGACTGCGGTGCGCTTCGAACCCTTCGCTAACAAAACCGCTTTTAACCCCTGCTCAAGAGGTGACACCAACTCCAAGAAGAGAAACTGTGTTCAAATGACAAATACAACTATAATCATATCAGTGAAGCTCAATTTCTTTTTGTTTTCTTAAAGCATCATTTGAAAATCAAAGGAAGTCAAATAAATAAGCATTCTATTGTGGCTCTAATTGCCCCGAGATCGAGTTACGGATCTTGTTTCGCATTTGCGCTTTCAAACGGCAGCGTTCAAAGCCTCGTTCACCTGTCTGTGAGGAGAAAAAACATCCACAGAGGATCTCTGAGAAGCGCACTGATTCAAGACGGTTCTCTGAACGTCTTTTTCCACTAATAATTAACACAACCTCAAAGCTACAACAGTCCTAATCTGTCTTGGTTGTGTGCTTTTAAATGAATAGTTCACCCAAAAATGCATAGTAAAGACAGCTGTTCAGCTTCTAAACCATCCTTCAAATGTTTGTGGTCAGTTTGTTTGTTTGTTTGTTTTTTAAAGAAATTTATTCTTTTCTTCACAATAATGATAATTAAGATCAAAGTAATTATATAATTGAGTCTGTCATAATTTTGACTTTTTATGTCATAATTAAGACTTTTTGCTTCATAATTTTGACTTTTTATCTCAATTTTGTCTTTTTGTCTCTTAATATTGACTTTTTATCTTAGAATTTTGACTTTTTATGTCAGAATTATGACTTGGTATGTCATAAGTTTGAATTTTTATGTCATAATTATGACTTTTTGCTTCATAATTTTGACTTTTTATCTCAATTTTGTCTTTTTGTCATTTAATTTTGACTTTTTATCTTAGAATTTTGAATTTTTATGTCATAATTATGACTTTTTGTTTCATAATTTTGACTTTTTATCTCAATTTTAACTTTTTGTCTCTTAATATTGACTTTTTATCTTAAAATTTTGACTTTTTATGTCAGAATTATGACTTTTTTTTCATAATTTTGACTTTTTATCTCAAAATTTTGACTTTTTTGGTCAGAATTATGACTTGGTATGTCATAAGTTTGACTTTCTATGTCATAATTATGACTTTTTGTTTCATAATTTTGAGTTTTTATATCAGAATTATGACTTGGTATGCCATAAATGTGACTTTTTATCTTATAATTATGACTTTTTATATCAATTTTAAAATTTTGTCTCAGAATTATGACGTCATAAGTTGGATTTTTTTTTTTTGCGATTATTATATAATTATGACTTTTTGTTCCATAATTTTGACTTTTTTTCTCAATTTTGACTTTTTGTCTCTTAATTTTTACTGTTTATCTCACAATTTTGACTTTTTATATCAGAATTATGACTTGGTATGTCATGATTTTTTACTTTTAATGATTTACCAAATTATGATCTATAATTTTTTTTTTTTTCTTTTATGGTAGAAATGGGCTTCCATATTAACTTGATGAAAAGTGACAGTAAAGACATTTTAAAATTATATTTCAAATAAATGCTTTTCGTTTGGACTTTATATTCATCAAAGAATCCTGAAAAAAATCATGGTTACCACAAAAATATAAAGCAGCACAAGAGTTTTCAGTATTGATAATAAAAAGAAAGGTTTCTCGAGCAATTCAGCTTTGCCATCACAGGAATAAATTACATTTTAAAATATATTAAAATAGAAAAATTACTATAAAAAGAACTGTAATAATATTTCACAATATTACTGTTCTCACTGTATTTTTAATCAAATAAATGCCGCCTTGGTGAGCAGAAAAGACTTCTTTCAGAAACTCAAACCCCCAAATTTTGAATGGTATATGATGCTTTATGTCATGCTATATGTGCTCACATGTAAGCTATAATTCTTTGAAAATCACTTAAATCCCATTCTCCAATCCGCATTTTCAAAAAGTGCCAGGCTGTGTTCAGCTAGGACACACATAAGAGCCAATGGTATTTGGCATCAGTGCCGTCCATTTTTGAATCTGAAACCAACCACACATTAGATTTCAGAGTTTTGACGTAGGGTAACATTTTCAGTGAAAAATGACTTACAGTTTGTTTGTTCCTCACACAATGCATAATAAGATTTCTGAAGACTTTAAATATTGTTGCATACTATTTTTTGCGATACTTTTATGGTGCTTTTTTGATTATTGACAGATGTGGTCGGAATGAGGTGTGGGGGAAAATCGACAGGTTTGAAATGATGAGTAAATAGACAGAAATGTCCATTAGTCAAAATGCCAAATCCCTAAAAACAAGGACTTTTTTGACTGCTGATTGTTGAGTGTCTTAAGCGCCACGGGCAGCGACTTCAAACATGAGGGAAGCACACCTGTTTGAAGGGTTAAGAGGGATGATGGGAAATAAGTAGAGACCAGTGGACAGTCACCAGCGGGGATATCCGAGGGCCATCTTTTCATTAGTTGTACCTAATGAAACTGCACAACAACAGGGAAGAGATCCCCACCGCTGAGACACGCTACCGGCACCAAAATTACACTGAAAACAAAAGGGCCTTCACATCTTCACATCAAAGTGTTTCCACTGAAAGAGAAATGACAGGTCGTTTAGAGCAATCAGAAACAAAGTGCAAGGTACCATAACGTGATCACTGCCACGAGATCAATCTTTTCAGATCATTAATGTTTTATATACACATTACATGTCAAAAGTATGTGAACAGCCCTTCTAATTAGCTCGTCTGAGTTTTCCAGACAAACCCATCACTGACAGGTGCACAAACCCAACAATGGAGCAGCTCTTCCCTGCATCTGGGATCTGAGAATGACCTCAAGTAAAAATGAGTTTTTGAACCATAAGAAAGAAAATGCATTTATGGGGTCTCATTAATATCTCACTTTTCACAGCTGTGAGACCAAACTGAGACTTGTTTGGTAAGTTTCTACTGACAAAACAGACTCAAGCAATCTCATATGTGTCTCATGTTTCTCATCTCTCTGAATAATTCTCAGAATAATGGAGGCACTTACAGCAGAAAATAGAGAACCGGTTCTGTAGTGACGCTCTTGAATTTGTCAAAAAAAGTCAAATTTGGCATTCATGTACTAAGTAATGGGATGTACAAATATGCTCACAACAGTATTTTGGTCTTAATAAAGCTGGTGTTAAAGGAACATTCTGGGTTTAATACGAGTTAAAGGGGTGGTTCATTATGATTTCACTTTTTTAACTTTAGTTAGTGTGTAATGTTGCTGTTTGATCATAAACAACATCTGCAAAGTTACGACGCTCAAAGTTCAATGAAAAGGGAGATATTTTCTTTTATAGAAATCTCTTTTTAAGAACTACAACAAATGGCTGGTAGGGACTACAGTGAGCTTCTTCCTGGGTTGGTGACATCACAAACCCCAAAATTTACATAAACCCCGCCCCCGAGAACACACAACAAAGGGGGCGGGGCCATGTTGGGCTGCTTTAGAGAAGAGGAAGAGTTGTTGTAGTAGAGTGTTGTTGATGCCGTCATTTCACACCGGACTGCTTCACAAATGAGAGTCAATTCAACACAAAAGATTAACATGACGGCACATGCTAGTGGATGAGTTGAATCAACTCCACAGCAACTACATAAATTTATCCACTAAAGTTGTAACTTCTTCCTGAGTCTCTCCATCAGTGTCGACTCTGGTTTGAACAATGTAAGGCTGAACACCGTTACTGACAATCCTCATTTTGGCTGCATGAGATTCTCCAGCTTTGTTGTTGTTGAGCTGTTAAAGCTCCGCCCTCTTCTGGAAAGGGGGCGGGAGCAGCAGCTCATTTGCATTTAAAGGGACACACACAAAAACGGTGTGTTTTTGCTCACACCCAAATAGGGGCAAATTTGACAAGCTATAATAAATGATCTGTGGAGTATTTTGAGCTGAAACTTCACAGACACATTCTGGAGACACCAGAGACTTATATTACATCTTGTGAAAGGGGTGTTATAGGTCCCCTTTAAACTCTGTCGACAGAATTTGTGGCTTTAATGTTGATTACAGAGAAAATAATTTACATTCATCTCTCATTTTTGTCTTACAGTTACAGTAACACACTTACATTAAGAGTAAACAGGAGCAGGAATAAACATTAAAATACATGCTGTAGAATCACATTTGTCTGTGTAGAGTTTTCCAATTTTTCAACATCAGTGTGCCATCTCAAGGACAACAACTTCACAGCTCAAATAATAAACAGGTTTTTCTACTTTTTTTTCTGAATAATATGTGTGAAAAGGGTGCTTTTAAATTTTTGGCCAACTGGGGTTGAATAGAGATGCTTTTGCCCGTGACTTTAAACTGTACTGTCAAAAATGATTTTTTTATGTAAAAAAAGATTACCATGTTTTACAAGAAAATATCATTTCAGTTTTTCTACTTGAATTTTACATTTAAATCAATGTGTTACTTGCCGGTTCTTTGTAATTATTTGTGTACTAGCAATTTCTGAGTGAAAATTGTTTCTACATCAGTTTTTTAGAGGTTCCTTTGAGGCAAAGTTTGAGTTTTAGCAGTGATCGTTCCCTCATTATCTATCTGTCACATGCGTGCTCTGTTATAGTTTTGTTTTCATTCTGTTCCCTGTGTTCTTTTGCCTATGTTCACTGTCATTAGTTCCTATGGTTTTTAATTATAGTCACACCTGTTTCAATTCTGGGTAATTATCTCCCTGCTAAATATGCAATTAGTTTTCTCAGTTCCTTTGTTCGATATTGTTTATTGTGTCAATGTTTAGTGGTTGTGTTTACTATAATCGCCAAAGATCTCCTGTGTTTTAATTTTGTGAGTTATAGATTATTCTGTAACACTTTACAATAAGGTTCATTTGTTAACATTAGTTAATGTAACATGAACTAACCATGAGCAATACAAATACATTACTGTATTTGTTAGTCTTTGTTAAAGGTTAATAAAAATCCAGCTGTTCATTGTTTGTTCATGGTAGTTCACAGTGTATTAACTAATGTTAACAAATACAACTCTTGAATTTAATAATGTATTAATAAATGCTGTAGAAGTGCAGTTCATTATTAGTTCATGTTAACTAATGTTAACTAATGAACCTTATTGTAAAGTGTTACCGATTATTCTGTATAAGTTATAAAAACGTTATTTCTGAATTTCAAAATGTCATGTTTTTTAAATGCTTTCAAAATGTTTTTGTCTTTTTCTTGGTTATGCAAATGTTAAAGAAACATTCCATTTTATTATTCTTCAAACATTACGGAAACCTTTCTTTTGAATGTTCTCTGAACGTTCTGAAACAAGTAACATTAAAAAACGTTACAAATAACCTTTAAGGTAAAAATGTTCCTATTTAAAGGGGACATATAATGAAAATCTGGCTTTTTCCATGTTTAAGTGCTATAATCGGGTCCCTGGTGCATCTAACAAACCAGAAAACGTGAAAAAGATCAACCCAGTAACTTTCTCTGCAAGCATGTAAAAAAACGAGCCGCTCAGATTTCACTCCCCTAGTGATGTAGGAAGGGGATCTTATTATAAAATTACCGCCTCTTAATCTGCATGTTTCCACCCACAACACCGCCAATTTGTTTTCACAAGTGATAATGGTGTATGAGAACGTTGCAACACGCTATCAAACCCCCAAACAATTTGTAATGATCCATTTTGAGAGTTATATTTGCTGTGTGAGCTTCTCCTGTATTGTTTATGCCTCAGTGTATTGGAATCGCGAGCTTGGAGGCGGGGAGCATGAGCTCATTTGCATTTAAAGGTACACACACCAAATCAGCGCATTTTTTCTCCTACCCAAAAATAGGCAGTTAAAACATGGTATAATACAAAATCCACAGGGTATTTTGAGCTGAAACTTCACAGACACATTCTGGGGACACCAGAGACTTATATTACATCTTGTTAAAAGGGGCATAATAGGTCATCTTTAAATAATGTTTTTGTACTTTTTGAGAACATTATTAAAGACCAGATAACTTTGAACAAACATATTATTAACGTTACTGGAAGAATGTTTGTTCAAAACTTTGCCAGAGAGTTCCCTGTTAGCAGTGTGGTCAGTTGAATTAGTTGAGTCAGACCCCAGAGCAAAGACCAGGCCGAGGCCGTGTGACACAAATAACCCTGCAGTTGCAAAGATGCAAAGCAGCCGCTTCTAGTGTGTCACCCGCTTGGCTCCCGCTCCATACACTTGGGGCCGCGTATGAATACGGCGCAGTGAGCGGGGGAGTGAAACAAGAGGATCTGACCTCCACCTGCACTGACATCAGCCGTTACTAGCCAACTGATCCTCCCATCAAAACAAGCCACACATCCACTGCTAAGAGGTGCTGCATGGGTGCATGATGAAACAAGTCTGAGCTGAGGACCGCACAGAGAGAAACTCTCGCTCAACAACACACCTTCAGTCTACTGACGGACAGCACTGTATCTAAAACAACCGCCTCACTGCAAGCACAAAAAGAGACCCTTTAGATCAGACTCTTTGTGGGGAATCGTACATTAACATTGAGTACAAATCAATATGGATAATTAGACATTTTTAAAAAAGTTACTTTGTCCAACAGAAGTAGAAACTTGCACACAAAATTTGCAGAATCAGATGTGTTTGTTGTGATACTCATAATGATGCATGCGAATTGAAAACATTTTGTCTTTGCACTGAGCACACTGCACTTTTTTGGCCTCAGAATAAAAAAACCTTTTTTAAGAAATTTTCACCATTACTCCAAAGTTTTGTTGAAAGTGCATCAGGTGACTGTAGGCATCTTTCTGACAGAGTTTGGTGTGATTATGAGCGATGTTATCTTGATGGAGGGAGGCCAGTTGATGTGCATCTGCTCCAAGAAACCTTGGAAAAGCTCATGCTCTGCCCTAAGCCACTTCAAAATGAAATTCCTACCTTCCCTCATCTGACAAACCTGTGTCTGATATAGTCTTCAAAGGAAAAGTGGCAAGCCTCTACCTCCAGGCTTAGGTAATTTGACTAAAGCTTTGCAAAGAGAGAAGACAAATGTTGTGGGCTTTTTACCTCTTCAAAGATTAGATGCGATGCTGCTTCTTTTACATGATAATCGCTGTAATTGGGTCATCTCAGGTAACACGAAAATGTCCGAATTTTTTCATATCAGAACTTTTTTTTTAAGGCATATTTTCTACACATCAAGAGGATTTAAATGTGGGGGAGAACCATAGCGGCAAAAACCTTCCAAAAGCACTTTCCAAAACATCCGCTTTTGTTCAAGGTAATTAAAGGGTTAGTTCACCTAAAAACGAATTCTGTCAATAATTACTCCCCTCATGTCGTTCCACACCCGTAAGACCTTCGTTCATCTTTGGAACACAAATTAAGATATTTTTGATGAAATCCGAGAGGTATATGACTCATCCATAGACAGCAATATAATCAACACTTTCAAGGTCCAGAAAGGTACTAAAGACATTGTTAAAACAGTCATGTGACTGCAGTGTTTCAACCTTAATATTATGAAGAGACGAGAATACTTTTTGTGCACAAAAACAAAACAAAATAACAACTTTATTCAACAATATCTTCTCCTATGCTCTTGCATTCAGCGCATTGGCCGACGCTGATCACATGACGCATACACGTGATGCTGACGCAGGAGCCGGCCAATAATGAGTCGCCGTTCTGACGTAGAACCTGGAAGCGTTGGACGTAAACAACGTTTGAGAATGACACAGAAGAGATTGTTGAATAAAGTTGTTATTTTTGTTTTGTTTTTGCACACAAAAAATATTCTCATCTCTTCATAACATTAAGGTTGAACCACTGCAGTCACATGACTGTTTTAACGATGTCTTTAGTACCTTTCTGGACCTTGAAAGTGATTATATTGCCGTCTATGGACGAGTCATATACCTCTCAGATTTCATCAAAAATATCTTAATTTGTGTTCTGAAGATGAATGAAGGTCTTATGGGTGTGGAACGACATGAGGGTGAGTAATTAATGAATTGCCTTATATGATATATTCTGATTGTCAAATATGTGGAAGTGAATGTGTTTTGTTGTTTAAACACCTTTTATAATGATCATGTTAGTTGATAAAACAGAGGATCTGTCGGATTTACATCACGTGAATTCATCCATTTTTCCCAAAATACATAAACGTAAGAGTGGCTGGTGAACTGGGAGAAGAGAGTAAACTTTGTTTCATACACAATGTATCGGATATGAATAAAAAACTTTGACAAATTATAATTGAAAGGATTATTGCAGCTTGCATATCAGTGTATGGAATTTGCATTTAACAAACTATAAATGTCTTTTTTATATATAGCCTAGTACTTCGTTTAAATGTCTATTTAAATGTCTGAAACCTCAAATAAACATTATGTGGTTGAAAACACTGAATAGTTGTGAAATATGAAAGGCACTGAGTGTGTCCAGAAGCGCGAAAGCAGGTTTGAATTTATCAGTGACGCACTGAACGCTCTCATCACACCGGTGTGATCATATGCGTCAAAGGGTTCAAATCGGGGTGAAGGGGGGACAAATTGAATCTGAGGGGCCACAAATCAGATCTGAGGGGGCAATGCCCTCTTTTGCCCCCTACAGTTGAGGAGAAAGACACAATAATTAATATGATAATAAACAGCTGCTGATTTTTCCATTTGTTGATATGACATGGTTAGATTCAGAATATATAAATATATTAAGTTGGATATCCACCTTAGAGATAATCACCATATTTATAATGAAACCATCATATTTTAAAAATATGATATTAATCATATCATATTAACTAAAAACTAGAGATGCACCGATATATCGGCCAATAATTAGTTTAAAAACAGCTGATAATCAGGGCCGATATATCCTGTCAATCAAAAGAGGGCAGGAAAATGCACTGAATTTGGGCTTTGTGTAAAGTAAATGCTAAGAAACCAGTTCGATGTTCAATATTAATAGTTATTATATGAATTAATAACATTCAGAAAGTTAGGAAATATTAATTTAATCTTCAGAATTTGGTTAATGTGTGTTAATATTAATTTGAGTAATGTGTTTGTTTATAACTGATACCAGTTACTCTGAAACATGATTATGAAATGGAGAGAATAAAGTTTTTATTTGCATTTCTTTCAAAATATAAAAATGTAAAATATAATGATTAATTATTAATTATAATGAAATTATCATTAATTTAAAAGAAGATATAAAAGGCAGAACCACCAAACTATCGGTATCGACAGATATCACTCTGAATAATCAGCTATCGGTATCGGTGGAGAAATTTAGGATTGTTGCATCTCTATTAAAAGCGTATTATTTTAGCTAAAGTATCAAAATATTTTTGTCTTTGCTGGTTTTGCCCCGGGTGTCTGTGGGGTAAAAGGCCCCCCTCGCCACCTCATACATTTGTCAGATTTTTAAACAAAATAAACCACTTTTATGATTTATTTTCACACAAAATCTTTTGCTCCATATATGTTCAATACATACATATTTTTTCTGCAATCATACATTATGGGCATAGTGAAGGTGTTCCTTCAGCACTGTTGTTTACCCTATTTTCCCAAAATCTAAATTAATTAAATAAAACAAAAATAATTAAATGTAAAAATAAAGACACAGGCCTATCTTTCAATAATGTTTACAAACATTCTATTATAATTCTGTCAATTTTGGTAACAATTATGTGAGTGCAATCCTGATATTTACATAAGTAGTAAATCGTGTAAAGCAAACAACTGGCAACGTCTCCTGACAAAATAATAATCATTTTTACATTTATTAGTCAATTAATTCCTGACAAGATTGTTTTGACTGGTTTTGACTCTTTTTATTACACCAGTCAGAAATCCTAAAGCATTCCTATTGGCTATTCCATCATAATTTCCTAATGAATCCTACTGGAAATGCAATATCCACTGAAACTCTCGAATAAAAGAATCCTATTGGCATTTCAATTTATCCTTGGATCGTATTTTTTTTATTCTTAGATATTTTTTTAACCCCCATTATGACTGAATCCAAGTTAGGACTGAATTTAACAGTATTTCTGACAAGTGTTTATTATTTTCGATCGAGCTGTAAGTAGCATCAGAGGATCTGATCAATTTAAGCCTTAAATCATTTAACAAAAGGGTGAAAGATGATCGGACAGTGATGCTTATTGACGGTTCAAAGGGCTTCCGCTGGTGTTATCGTGGAAAAAGGCAGTAAATGAGTGATTAGAGCCTGACAGGCGTCTGTATTCAGTCTGCTGATGGAGACACACCGTCTCACCTTTGATTTGCTCTCGCGTCGCGACGTGCGCAGCGCCGTGTCGCGTCGCCAGATCCACGCAAGTGTCACTCCCATTCAGTCTCACCGGTGCGCGTGCGTCACGGAGTCTAGACGCTATTATTGCGCGATCAGAGACGGGCTGGTGCTGCAGGAGTGGTGTGAAATCATGGGGTCGTGTCGTGTGCTGCTGCTTCTGTTGGAATCGACTGATATTATTATTAGTTATGAAATCAGGTAGTCATGTTAACGGTTTCATTTAGGTTTGCAGTCGCTCTCCAGCATGTGTCATGTCTACTAATCACACTTCCCTCTGTCTAATCACTGTTTTCCAGCTGAGAGGTGTTGATTCACAGCTCTGACCACATGAACCCCTTCACTTGCCAGTCAAACTGTTTTTGAACAGTCATCCAGGTTAAATTTCACCCAAAGATAAAATGTGTGAATTTTGCATAAAGAAAGAACTTTTTGGCATTATTTTCATGAGAAATGATCATTCTGATCAGTTAATCATTACTGTAATGTAGTCATTTATATATATATATATATATATATATATATATATATATATATATATACACACACACACACACATATATATATATATATATATATATATATATATAAATGCATTAAAATAATGAGAAGTGTGGCATAAAATGTGCTTAATTGTCATTAACGGGTAAAATGTGACCCAGATTCTGTGAGTTTTCAGATGGATATCTTTGTTTCTTGATTCAAAGTAATCAACACTAATTATAATATTACTATGAGGAAACTTTATAAAACATTCTCTCAGAATGAATAGAAATTTGTTTACATATCTGGAATTTTATCTGAAGAAGTGAATGTCCTCATTAGGTTATCCATAACAAAAGGCATGTATAATATGCAATGAATGATGACTTTTCCACTGAAATCATGTGTATGAATCGATCTTTTGAGATTAAAAGCTTAATTAAACCATCCAAATTATAATATTTTAAAAGTGTGCAATTTTATGACAAATATACAGTAGAGGTTTGAATTGCTAAAATGCAAGCAAAGTTGTTTCAGCATAGGCAGTTCATAACAGTTCACAAAATACACCGATCAGGCGTAACATTATGATCACTGACAGGTGAAGTGAATAACACTGATCATCTCTTCATCACAGCACCTGTTAGTGGGTGGATATATTAGGCAGCAAGTGAACATTTTGTCCTCAAAGTTGATGTGTTAGAAGCAGGAAAAATGGGCAAGCGTAAGGATTTGAGCGAGTTTGACAAGAGCCAAATTGTGATGGCTAGACGACTGGATCAGAGCATCTCCAAAACTGCAGCTCTTGTGGGGTGTTCCCGGTCTAAGTATCATTGAAGGCTGGTCCGTGTGGTCCGATCCAACAGACGAGCTACTGTAGCTCAAACTGCTCAAGAAGTTAATGCTGGTTCTGATAGAAAGGTGTCAGAATACACAGTGCATCGCAGTTTGTTGTGTATGGAGCTGCATAGCTGCAGACCAGTCAGGTGACCATGCTGACCCCTGTCCACCGCCGAAAGAGCCAACAGTGGACACGTGAGCATCAGAACTGGACCACAGAGCAATGGAAGAAGGTGGCCTGGTCTGATGAATCGTGTTTTCTTTTACATCACGTGGATGGACGGGTGCGTGTGCGTCTCTTACCTGGGGATCACATGGCACCAGGATGCACTATGGGAAGAAGGCAAGCCGGCGGAGGCAGTGTGATGCTTTGGGCAATGTTCTGCTGGGAAACCTTGGGTCCTGCCATCCATGTGGATGTTACTTTGACACGTCCCACCTACCTAAGCATTGTTGAGACCATGTACACCCTTTCATGGAAACGGTATTCCCTGGTGTCTGTGGCCTCTTTCAGCAGGATAATGCTCCTGCCACAAAGCAAACATGGTTCAGGAATAGTTTGAGGAGCACAACGAGTTTGAGCCTTCAAATTCCCCAGATCTCAATCTAATCGAGCATCTGTGGGATGTGCTGAACAAACAAGTCCGATCCATGGAGGCTCCACCTCACAACTTACAGGACTTAAAGGATCTGCTGCTACCATCTTGGTGCAGATACCACAGCACACCTTCAGGGGTCTAGAGGAGTCCATGCCTCGACGGGTCAGGGCTGTTTTGGCAGCAAAAAGGGGACCAACACAATATTAGGAAGGTGGTCATAATGTTATGCCTGATCGGTGTATGTATGGCTGCCTTCCAGTGTGTGTGTGAAACCAGTATCTTTTGTTTTTGAGCTTTTAATAACAGAACAGCACACTACCCTTTATTAATCTCACATTGTTGTTGGAATGTTTCACAATTTATTTAACAACAAAGTTATTTTGGGAACATGTAAATCACATGCTGATGCAAAACATTAATACACATCTGATTCCTTTTACTGATATAGTAGAAAATCAGTTTTCCTAGGATTTCACACAGTGCTCTATTTTAAGTACACAAACGATGCGTTCTGATCAAATAGGGGGTTGTTTGGCTACGCATTACTATTTCCGTGAATGTATATTGTATTAAAGAAATAAATACTACCAGTAAATAAACTTTTAGTGGCTAATTCTTCTAGCTCATAGAAAAACCCTTATACAGTCTGATATACATTATGGAAAGCTGTACAGCTGCATTATAATTAAAATATGGACACTTTTATTTTTTTTTTTACTTATGTTGATATAAATATATATTTATATATACTTTTTTGTCAAAATATATGATCGATCAGACAAGAAATGAGACAAACACACATCTCAACACAGAAGTTATAAATAAGTGTCCACATACGGATATTTGTGTGTGAATGTGGGCCGTGTCTCTGGTCAGCGGCAGCCGCATCCCTCGACCACCATCTCCTGATAGTTTTTCAGCACCACCCTGTCCGTCTCGTCCAGGTAGAGCATAGAAATTGCACTGAGCTCGGTGGGAACACAGCAGGCTTTGGGAATATTGGTGTTGACCGAGTTAACCAGCGTCTGTACGATAGCGTGATTGGTGGAGTTCAGGTGATCGGCCAATGGAAAAGGACACTCGCCGTGACAGTAGTACGCCTGGTATCCGGGCGGCGCCACGATCCAGTCGTTCCATCCCACGTCGCTGAAGTCGACGTAGAGCGCGTGTCGCCGACAGTTGCGGTTGCGCTTTCGGCCTCTTTGCTTGGGGCTGCGCTTCGCTCGCCGCGTCAGCGGGTGACTCTTGCCGTCGTGCCCGAACGTGACTAGCAGCGGGCGAAGCTGGTCCCAGTCTTCATCCGGAAGCGGATGCAAGGAACGGCTTACGCGTACGTGCCGGCCCTGGTGACGGCGGCTCCGGTTCAGGGGCACGACCTCCACGGCGAGGCCGTGGTTGGAGCGTTTGTCGCGGGTCCAGCGCAGCACGGCGGGACTCACGTCGAAACTCTCCCATCCGGACGTGTTGTGGCGCACCAGCCGCGTGTCCAGGAGCTGCGTGATGAGCTGCCCGGCCCGTGGGGGCTTCAGCACCTCGTATATGTTTATTCGGTGGAGACCCTCGTCTCCCATGTGTGGAGGATCTGAGATTGCATCATCTATTTGTTGCCTGTAGATACGAAGCTCTGCGGTAGAAATGAGTTCCTCCTCAGGGATGCTGCTGAGATTGAAGACGAAGCGCAGCGGAGTCTCCTGTGACCCGTCTGACTGCAACTCTTCCATGTGCTCTAGACGAGAAACATCAGAAAACAGGTCAAGATCAAATGCAAATGACCCCGTAAACCCTATTAAACCCACTGCCTTTAAATGATCAACATGATCAAATCTTACTGAAAAACTAAGGTTTACTTGATTATCCATACACCATGTTTTAAATGTAATCATCAAATATGATCATCATCTTTTGAGGAAGGTTTATTCATTCATCATTGCTTTAAAACTTGGATTTTCAGATTAACAATAATATAGAAAGTAATACTGTAATATTGTTGACATTTGTCTTGTTTCTAGGTCAGTGTTGTAATGGATCATTCATTTTTTCTCAGCAGAAGCTTTAAGACTGTTCTCAAATAATTTAATATTCAAATATTTATTTATTTGGTATTGCTCCATCTAATAATCGCTTCATGGTCCTAATCACCCAATCTGGATTAGTTTTGTGATAATGACTCTTTATTATCCCATACATCAGCGGTGCCCAGTCCTGTTCCTGGAGAGTTCAGTTCAAACCAGGGCCGTAACCACCACAGACATTGAGTCCCATCAATAATTAGAAATGGCCAAATTGTCCCCCCCAATATTTGACATTTTTGATGCTGCTCTGTTGTACTCTATTATGCATAAAAAATGGTTGTAAAAGTTAGATTTTTAGGCTGGTCTGCCTCAGCGGTCTAACAGCGCTCATCACTGTCAGAATGAGTGACATTTTTATGAAACTTCACTGTTTAGAATTAAAAACCTGCTATTATTTGATTAATACGATATGATTAATTTAATTCAGAACTGAATGTGACGAGACAAGAAACGTTTTGTGTTTTTTTGACATATCAGACATATAAGAGTGAATATATTTTTAAAAAAATATTATTTGCAAATAGTATAAATTGATTACTTAATAACTGAAACAGACATGGGAATTTTACCATACTTATTTCTTTTTCATTATTCCCTTAAATCCCTTTTGAACTTTTAATTATTTAATTCTTTTAATAAAATAAAATTACAGAACACATACTGGCTATAGCTTTACTGACTGCAGGAATTATTGCAGGCTTTATTAATTTTCCTGGTGTTTTCTTTTTGTTAGTAAATAACACGCATACTTCAAAAATACATCAAACATATAAACATGAAAGTATTTCAAAGTTGTCTTTATTTACAGAAAGTAAACTAAATTAATAATGGACTATCAAATTTTTTTTATTTTTTTTATCTTAAGTGATTTGTTTTTCATATTATAGCTATTTTAGCTTTTGTTTATTGTAAAATTAAGTTGTAAAAGGCCAAAAATATAACATTGACCTACATTAAGTAACATTTTGGTTGGTGTCTAAATATAATATATTGATTAACCACGATAGGTATTTATATTTATTATTTATTTTATATTTATTATTATTACCTTGTATGAATGTTTTTGTATTTGGGAAAATATATATTTTTGATTAATATTAAATTAAATATATGTAAGGTTTGAACCAATCCAGATATATAATATATGAAAAAATATATATATATATTTAGCTGTAACAATTTAAAATTGGTCAAAAGTATAATGTTTAAGTGCAGAATATGTTTAAAGGAAACACACTCTTTTATTAAAAGATTAAACTGGTTTTATTCAAGTCCCTGAAATCAACGAACCAACCTACTTACATCAATTTATACCAGTAAAACTATTTTTATGGGTTAAATCAGGTAGAAATAGTGTTTTAAGGTAACAATTGCAGGTTACCCGTTTTACAGTGTAACTACGAAGGTTATAAAAAGGTTATACTGTATTTTTCAGAGAATCCTGTCTGCCTAAGAGACCACATTGTTAGCAACAGGAGTTTATTTAGAAATCTGCAGAGTAGCATTAAAAATAATTGCACGTTGAGGAAAAAGTCCCTCAACAGGATCCACATGAAAAAGCATAGACTTTTTAAAATTCTTTTTAAATATTGGGTTGAGTTTGAACTATCCCAGCTAACAAGGAATGTTCTCAGAGCTTATGAACAAATGTTCTTCCAGTAACATCAATAGAACGTTCATTCAAATTTATCTGGTCTTTAGTAACATTCTCAAAATGTAGCACAAAAACATTATTTATACATCGTTCATTGAACGTCATCTAATGTTTTTTAAATGTATCATTCTAAAGTAACGTTCCCATAATGTTTTCAAAATGGAATGTTCATAACTGAATGGAAACATTCTTAGAACACATTTTCGTTGGCTGGGCAAGCGTCTCTGCCGTCTTACCTTCATGATGGAATCCTCTCACAGTGTTTGCTCGACTGGTGGACCTTTCGGGATAATCGAAGCTGACGTTGTGGGCTCCAGCCTCTTCCGCCTCCCCTGACTGCAGTCGATACAGGTCCAGCAGATACTGGGGCACGACAGCCGAGTAGCTGGGTCGCGGTCGCCTCTGCAGCCCAAACATGTGCAGCAGCGTGGCTTCAAAGTCCCGCAGCAGTTCATGACTCTGACCCAGGTGCTGAGCCGACACTTTCTTCTTCCCTTCCTCAGGTATTAGACTAGCATAGCTGCTCTCTCCCAGTAGGACTCGGCATAATAAAATAACCATCAGCATTCGATTACCAGGAATCATGATGTCTCTGGTGGGCAGTTGAACAAGGAAACAGAAAAGCAAGACTTCAGTGACAGATGTTTGCCTCCTCATTGACACGTTCAACGATGAAACGGCATACCAAAAACACAAAGTCATTAAAGGCAGAGTTGCGAGTACATGGTCCGTTGAACACCCGTTGACCTTCATACTCAAGGGAGCGACAGAGTTTCCTTCAAATAACTGTGTGATTAGGCTATATGTGTTTTAGTAGCTTATGAACATTTTGACTTAATTTACAGTCACATTTGCCATTGTTCAGCAAATGTTCTAGTCGTTTTAATAGGAATGCACACGGTTGTCAATTTCGCTTGAGGACAAACGATTTCCAGACACAAATTTCGCAATGGTTCAAGTTGGTCACGTGATTCGACGCATTGACCAATAGAAATCTGCTTGATTGTAAAGTGACTACAACACATACCGCTACAATACTTTTTTGCCTACGAAATTTTGCACCTTTCCACCAACTTAAACTAACTTACTCAGCAACAATCACTTCAAACTGTTTCTAAAAAACATGATAGTCCGAAATGCATCTAACATGTTTCAGAATGCAACAACGCACAAAATTAAGCTTATAGCTACACTGAAAAACTTTAGTGTAGGAAACAATTTCCACTTAGAAATTACTAGTAAATTTTACAAGCAATTACAAAGAATTTGCAAGTAACTTTGAATTAAACGTAAAATTTGGGACTAGAAAGACTACTCCAATAAAAGTACTAAAAAGTACTCTAATAATCTTTGTGTTGAAGCATTTGGATTCATGTATGTTTTAGACCTTATTCATTCCAAAAAAATGCCATAACTTGTTTATAATTCAATAGTTTAAAAATCAGTTTGCAACAACATAATGAAATGAGCTGAGAAGTTTAATGGATCGCTCATCAAAAACATTAAATATCATTTACTCACCCTCATGTCATCCTTTCTTCAGAGAAGAAATTATATTCAAAAGGGTTCAAACAAGTTTAGACCCCATTGACTTTCAGTGTACACTTAAAAAAAAAAAGTTTTCGGAGCAATGCCATATAAGAACCATTTTTGGTTCCCCCAAGAACCGTTCTTCTTGGTTTCAAGAACATTTTAATAATCTGACAAACCTTTTTCCACCATTAAGAATATTTAGTTAAATGGATGTTACTTCATGGAACTATTGATGCCAATAAAGAACCTTTATTTTTAAGAGTTTAGGGACAAAAAAAAGCACTGAGATAAAAGTCATAGTTTGGAATGACATGACATGCGGGTGAGCAAATGATGACAGAATTTTCATTTTTGGGTGAACTATCTCTTTAAGCGTCAAACCAAACAACAGCTTGGCAATCACAACTGATGTCAAACAAAGATGGCAGGCTACAATTTTCAAGTGCTTAAACCGCAACATAAAACAGCTGAAAGCAAAACTCCTGATTGACCACTGTTTGTTGTAAAGAACGACTAAGCCTTTTAATTTGCTCCAAATATGTAACAACCCCGTCACACAATTAAGACAGGATGGGTGTGGTCTACTTACCGACAGAAAATAAAGCATGGGAAAACAGTCCATGTTTGTCGAGAGGTGATACAGGACGAGTTCCTCAAGCCAATGTTACGTCGTCCTGCAGGGCTGTTTAAGAACTGTGGTGAGATCCTTTTCCTGAAACACAAAGGTAATATTTCGTGTAATCCGATTAAAGCACACATTTCAGTATAAGCAAGGATTGCAAGGCAGGAGTATTTTTTTCACTAAGAGCAAAATGCAAGTTTAAGCCAAACACCTTAAAGCAACTAAAACGCTGCTTATGCAACACGTTATCTTCGCTCATTTACAAGAGTTCCAGGTGTGAACACCTGAAAGCATGGCAATTCCAATTTACATACAAATAGAGGTTCGTCTGTCAACAAAGGGATCTCAGAACTGCCTCTTTTATTGATGGTCTTTTTACAAATCCCTCTTAAAGAGTCTTTAAAAATCCCCCAACCCAGACTGGGCATGCAAGCGGCACCGTCCCGGTTTGTTAACCGTAACATCCAAATACAGAGTGGATTCAATAGATATCTTCATTGCAACCGTGCGACTCCACAAATGTGATTTCCAACGAATTATTTGAGTACAGAGTAAATGCACTAATAACAATCACAAGTGCTTGGGAAAGGTCTCAGAAAGCAACGTCATCACTGAAACCACAGCTGAACTTAATAGTTGAGCGTAGCAACGCATGAATTTTGTCATTTCTTGGACTTAGTTCTATTGGATCAAGTCCAACCATTACAGCAGGAATGATGCATTTTAACAAGAACACCGTGTGTGTGTGTGTGTGTGTGTGTGTGGTCACAAGTGTTATTTCCCTCTCCTGGTCTTCACAATCAAGCATACTTGTGATTCTAGAATGATATACCATTAAAAACATTCATAATGTCTGCAGTTTTAGCAACAATGCATCATAGTGCGGCTATTCAAACAGTTCATTATGTCGAGAGCAAACCATAAAAACGAGCGTAACTAAAAGACTTTGATCAGCCATGCCAGAAAACATGTAACAAAGCACAAACAACTGCTTTCTTCAGACCACCTACTCTTGTTTAAAAGCCTACAGATACTGCCCTAAATATTTACAGAATCCCTTTTTGATGTGTTTGAAGATGGAGAGCAATGCATGTGCTTTTTGCACAGTGTGGGTTTATAGTCCTTTAATTTGGCAGAGTCATGTAAAGCTCACAGTGCTCGACTTTGCTCTACCCTAACCCTGCTTAATGAGATTAGGTTATGCACATGGTTCTTCGGATGTGTGGGACAGGGTATGGGGGAGTAAGCTACCACAGTAACAGACAATATTGAGGATTTAACCTCTGACCAGTTTTATTCAGAAATCAAATCTGGAAGAATAAGTAGCATCGTGTCCATTTGGAAAACGGGACATTTTAAATGCAGCTGATGCAAAGTAGCCAATAGTCTTCTGTGCAGTCATTAAAGTTCATAGGATATGTGCATAGTTTGATCTCAAACTATTTTCCATGAAAACCAAAGAAAAAATTAAAATATGCATTAAAATGAATGACGACATTAAAGTTTTCATCTAATTGTGTCTCTACCATATTAAAATAAACAAAAAATTACAATGTATGCATCTGTCCATCAATCACGAGGATTTTAATGGCTTTGTAATATAAGCAGCATCATAAAGTATGCAAGTACAGTATTATAGTACTATAAGCAAAGTATTATCCAACAACAACCCCTTTCTTGGCCTGAAAACGGTTCGAGACCCTTGCTCTAGAGTCTAGATGACAACATCTGTTGATCTGTAACCATTAGTGGACTGTCTGACTCTTGCAATAGTTCATGTATTTGGTATGAAAAGATATTTAGACTATCTTATTTCTTCATTTTTTTTTTTTTTGCTTTCCACGTCCTTGAACTGAAGTCAAAGATCCCTGCCAAATGGCTCATGGGGTTGTGTCTCTTTATGTCATAATGTTCCTCATAAAACCTTTCAGACGTGCTCTTATGCTTGACTGAGTGCCACCACTCTTCACTACAACTCATTTAAGTCTTCAAAACATGTGTGGAGGTCAAATGTACGAGTGCATTTTCACAGTAAAGACTGGTTTCACTCAAGAATGCAACTATTTTCTCTAACGCTAACTTCAGATAAAAACAACAGCATAAATGCTGCGTAAGCCGAATGTGTCTGAATTGGATGCGAGGCCAATTTAAGTTCTTCACTGAAACCAGAGTCACACTGATTTGGAACATTTAGAATCTAGAATTTTGTTGTAGATTCCAAAAGTAATCTTGATATGTTGATTTCCCAGCTAACAGGGTCAGCTATCAGAGCTTGGCTAATGTTCTGGCAAAGTTCTCTCAAAGTTATGAACAAACATTCTTCCACACTCTAAAAAATGCTGGGTTAAAAACAACCCAAGTTGGGTTGAAAATGGACAAACCCAGCGGTTGGGTTAAATGACTATATGTCTGGCTTAAAACGAACCCAAAATAGGTTGGAAATTAAAAAAAGATACAATTATAGAGGCAACAATAATAATCAAAAGGTGAACATTTTTCATTAATAAGCAATTTAATAAATGTTTATTATTTAATTATTATTCATTAAACTTATTAATGTTCATTTATTAAACATATTTCCATTTCCAACATATTTTGGGTTCATTTTAAGCGAGCAATACAATAATTTTTAAACAATAGTTGAGTTAAATAAAACTACCCAGCAGGTTGAGCAAACATTTAACCCAACCGCTGGGTTAAAACAACCCAATCACTGGGTTTGTCCATTTTCAACCCAACTTGGGTTGTTTTTAACCCAGCATTTTTTTTTTTTTAGAGTGCAGAAATGTTCAAAGTTTTCTGGTCTTTATTACTTGTTTATACATTTTTTTTTTTTAAATGTTACTATTTGTTTTAGAATGTTCAGAGATTCAAAAGTAATGTTCCAATAATATTCGCAAAATTATAAAATGGAATGTTCTCAACATTCAAGAAAAACATTCAGAAATAACGTTTTTATAATGGGAACGTTAGCAAAACGTTCTTATAACATATTTTGTTGGCCACTACCATCGTGGTTAGGGCCACATACATCAATTAGAATTGTACTAACATGGTATTAGCCACCACCTTAAAACATAAATTATACAAAACATCTGTTCTGTTTGAATGAAATGCCACATTTCACGAGCAGAAGCCCTCATCCACCCGGCTGGTGTCCTGTGTGTGTGCGCGGTCAGGTGTTTGAACGCGTTGGTGGTTCTAAACTTGCAAAAAAAAACCACTTACCATAAACAACCCAGAGTGACTGAGCAACATATTTAATCCTGTGTAACATTCCCAATTCGTTCCCAACGCGACAATCCAGAACGCTCCAGTTTTCGTTGATTATAATAATTGTGACCTCTCGACGTAAACACAGGTTTGTGGATTATAATGGGAGCGTTTTAGTTAGTCGTGTCGCCTGCAAAGACAGGATTTCCTAAAAGCGTATGAACGTGTAATTGGCTCTTCTAAACAATCGCGTATACCTCAGATGAAGTCATAAATCACTTCTTATCATAATGAAAGCTGACTTCAACACGACATGCCGACTTACCATTGGAAGAGATGCGCACGGTATTCCTGATGAGAGTTTTCAACGGAGTTCGCCTCACATAACAAAAGTCCAACCCTGAAGGGAATGTTTAGGTCATTAGTTCCGCGTCACGTAGAAGAAACGTCCAATGCGAGCGCGGATCTCTGTAGCTCCAGGAATAGGCGAGAACGGAGAACATCACCGACTGATCCCGCATCCAGTTCTCCTGGCAGTTTTTATGTGACCGCCCTATGAAGTTCCTGTGCCTCCTCCCCTACTCTCTCAACCCACCGCACTTCACCCACACCTCAGATAAACCCCAGAGAACGCAAACACACTGTTTCCTTCCTTACATGCATGCGCTGTGTACTGTACCTTCTGGAGTGTATAATCAGCGCGCTAGCTAGCACATGCAATCTATTAAAAGTTTTTTACTTTTTTTTTTTTCTCTCGAGATCATCACATGGGTTCACCACACTTGCATTGAGACGGGAAAGAGCGTGTATATATATTGCAGTCAATGACTCCACAGAAGAACCGTTCAGTGATCAGTTCTTAAAAGAATAATTTTTTGTGAGTAGGAAGAAGAACATTTAAATAATCTAAAGTTGCCTACCATTTTCCACTACAAAGAACCTTTTGTGCAATGGAAAGATTCAGTGGATGTTAAAGGTTCTTGCAATCATCAATGCCAATAAAGAACCTTTATTATTAGTGCATATTGGGAAAAGTTGTTGAAAAGTTCTTTAGATTAGTTTTTATTGGATGTTTTTCTAGAGAGCGAAAAATAAAAATGAAAAACAGAAATTCTTCGTCTACTTACCTTACAAAGTGAAAATTAAAAGGATGCTGATAATATTGAAAGTTTTCAAACATAATAGCATGTGTAGCCTACACCATTCTGGCGATAAGCATCATTTCAGATGTGTTGTGAGCACTGTCATTTACCTTTATTGTTGCAGTGAGATCAGTGAATGTTTCCTATCATTGTCTCCGTTTGACCTCCTGCCCCTATGATATTACAATTAACCCCCAGTGTGTGAAGAAGCACCCGCAGACACCCTTATTACCATATTATTTACCTGTCTGTCTGGCTCAAATGCTTTGAGTCACAAGGCAATAAAGTGCCACGCTCCCTAAAACCCACCGTCTGGTTCTTTGGAGAAGGAAATGTCATCACATGTTTGGAGAAACATCGTTTATGGCTGTTATTCTTTGCTAATACAGTAAAATTCAAAGCTGAACCTGTTTACTTTCGTAATACACATTCCTGGTCTTATCTGTACAAGATTTATCTGTGCTTGTTTTCGTAATCTTTATTCAGAATCTCTGAAATCACTTCCATTTTCAGCAGACATCACTCAGCTCTCTCTCTCTCTCTTTCTTATTTTTGAATGGCTTTGTCCATTTTGTTATGGACATTTGCACTTATCATGACCCAATCAATCCAATCTTGTCCCACTATTTTTATTTTTCCCTATCAAATATCTGGTTTCCCTCAGAAATTCTTCCCATTTAGACACATAAAAAATGGGTTAAGCATTCTGTTCCATGTTTACTTGTAGGACATTTATTGTTACACATTTCTAAATTTTGTAAATATTTCCCCCTATTTCAAACACTAGTTCTCTTTGTAAGCCACATTTGTTGACCCTTTGACAACATGAGTGTTTTACACCAGCTGTTGGCTTAAATGAATATTACAAGTTAAATTCAACTGACAGCACTTGCTGCATAATGTTGATTACCACAGTAATTCATTTCAACTTGTGTCTACACTCCAAGAAAAATCTGTAAAAATACAACCCGAATTCTGGAAATGTTGTGACATTTTTTAAGTTTGAATAAAATGAAAACTAAAAGACTTTCAAATCACATGAGCCAATATTTTTGAACACTTTTCCACTTTGAAACAGTCCATTTTAAATGAGCCTTGGACCACAGGACACGACAGCGCTTCTGGACCATGTTCACAAATGGCTTCCTTTTTGCATGATAGAGCTTTAGTTGGCATCTGCAGATGGCACGGCGGATTGTGTTTACCGACAGTGGTTTCTGGAAGTATTCCTGGGCCCGTTTAGTAATGTCATTGACACAATCATGCCAATGAGTGATGCAGTGTCGTCTTTGTTGTGACAGTGATAAACGCTGCCTATTACCCAAAGTTGAACAGTTAAAAAAATAATAATAATAACAGGGCAAATCAACTCGTGAATATTATTATGGTACAAAAAATAAATGGTACATCAAAATGCAATGTTATCAGTTTGCCTAAATTAGAACGTTTAAATGTTTTATGCACCATTTACAGGTGTAAAGTTCTTTCATACCAACATTTTGAAAATACAAACATTTTTGTGAATCTGAAAATTTAAGTCAGAACGGCTTTACGAACGATTTACACAATAATTTGTTCTGCTTGTGTTTTATGAATGTTCGTAAAGGCCCAGTGTTTGTAAACATAAAGGATAATGTCCTGGCAGAAAATTACCAGTTGGCTACCATTACAAAGCACTAAATGGTTTAGCTCCCCAGTACTCGAGCGAGCTTTTAAAGCATTATAGACCTTCGCGTCTATTGTGATCTCAGAATTCAGGCCGGCTGATAATACCTAGAATATCAAAATCAACCGCAGGCGGTAAATCCTTCTTCTATTTGGCACCTAAACTCTGGAACAATCTTCCTAGCATTCTTCGGGAAGCAGACATACTTTGTCAGTTTAAATCTAGACTAAAAACGCATCTCTTTAACCTGGCATACACATAACACATTATCAATTTATATTTTCACATCCGTTAAAGGATTATTAGGCTGCATAAACTAGGTCAGCCGGAACCGGGAACACTTCCTATAACACCAGATGTACTCGTTACATCAGTAGAAGAATGGGATCTACGCTAATATTAGTCTTTCTGTTTATCCTGAGGTTTACCGTAGTCAGCTGGATCCGGGCCGTATCCAGGTGAGACCGAGGACCTGCACCTAGAAACGACGATAACACAGCCCTGAAGTATCAGCAGAGATTGAGTCAACTAGATCATCCACTGTGAAGGCCTCATCGACACGACAGCCAATGGCACAGTTCCTCAACAAACCGTCCATACCGGCGTGATGAATACGATCCTCAACTGGATGGAACTGGAATAAATACTTTGACTGTTGCGATCCCATCGGACTTATGATAGCTGCCTGAATCATAATAAAGCACTGTTTGCTGTTGCCCAGAGGAGAACTGGCCCCCTGACTGAGCCTGGTTTCTCCCAAGGTTTTTTTTTCTCCATTTTTAACACCTGTTTGCCACCTTATGTCACCTGTTGGAGTTTGGGTTCCTTGCCACTGTCGCCTTTGGCTTGCTTAGTTGGGGACACTTGACATTTGATATTCAACAGTGTTCTGATCTGCCTGCATTGACACCATTGTATACGAACTGAACTGAGCTTAATGATGATGTCACTGTTCACTCCAGTGCTGATCTAGATAAATGAACTAAACTAATAACTATTGATTCTTACAACTGAATGAATCAATACTGAATTTACTTAAGCTGGACATTGACACCATTTTCTTTAAGAGCTGCTGTGAAGCCAAACATTATATACCAGTTATCACTGTAAAGCTGCTTTGACACAATCTGCATTGTAAAAAGCGCTATATAAATAAAGGTGACTTGACTTGACATTATTTTTTCCATTTTTCTATAGTTTTTTTTTCTTACAGTGAGGCACTTACAATATAAGTGACAGATGAAAATAGTACACAGATTTGAATAGAAAACCAAATGTAAGTGCTTTTATAAAATTATGAGCTTTACATTTTTGCTTTCAAATTCTCCATAAATTGGCCGCATTCACTTCCATTCAAAGTGTGTCTCACTCTCATCACATAGATTTTTGCTTTTTTGAAGTGGGATGAGAATAAATTCTAGTGTGTTTGTGTGAATGAACATGACACTCTCAATTGATCTTAACTTGTAGTGAACCCAGAATGTTCCTCTAATATCAGTTTGGAAAAAAGAGATGTGTGCCACACAAAAGGCTTTCAGCACTTACTAGTGTGTGTTTATGTGTTAGTGTTAGTGTGTAACTGAGACAAAATTATGTGAGAATTGCATGTGAAGGTTTTGTTGTAATGGTATTGGTCAGCAGACCAGAGCTGGTTAATGACACTCACCTATGAACAGCAGCTCATAATCAAAGACTTCAAACACAGACCCCTGCTTAGTGTCACAGCACACCTTTTCTCTCATCTTCTCTTCTGGTCAAGAGCTATAAGGCAGTTGCTAGTGCAGACACGCACACTGATGATTGATCAAATAGCACTTTCACTAGGCCAGCTTCTCTCGATGAAGCAGTTACCTCCCAGTATCTGTAATGGTCTGCGCTGTATGCACATCCTAAATCCTAAACACACTGCTTTGAAAGTTTAGAAGTGTATTTTTTTTTTTTTTTTTTTGGCCAAAAAGTGGCTGAGGACTTGGACAAATTATGACCTGGTATGGAAAAAGAGGTAAACATACATGCCTTTGAGTATTCAGCCAGTATTGTGAGACGTGTGTTGCACTACATCCATGTAATCTAGGGTTGTGCAATATAGATATAATTTCCTTGTGCAATATAGAGCACAATATATTAATTTATTAAATGTAATGAAATTAATTAGATACAGTTTTCTGTATGAGGCATTCAACAATGATTATGATTTTACGATATTCAAAGGTTATTACAATATCATGTAATGTTTTGAGATTCTATTTTTAATTTTATTTTAAATCTATAATTTTTATAATTGTATATACAGTATAATATGCATAAAAACAGTTCATTCAGAAACTGTCTGTAATTTAAAGTTTTCAATTTGCTTTGTGCTCTGGCCTTCTAAGCAGAAATCTAACTCTAATGCCTTGCATCTTTGTGACTGTCAAACATCCATGAAGCCAGATGTGTCTCTCTCCATCAAACACAAACACAAACACAGCTATCTCTCTTCCTCTGTGACAGCTGGGCAGAAGATGTGTGGATGGACTTATCAGAGTTGCTTGCTGAAGTGTGTTGGACCCCAGACCTTTTTTTAGTTTGCTCTGTAAGTGTTGGAAGACACTCTTGCCGCAACATTGTCCAGACCCTTTTTGGAGTGCTGCAGTACCTGTTGGACCACCGGAGGTCACAAAGGGGAAATTTCTTGAAAGATTTAAAAGCTTTTTTTTTATCAGAAGATGGACCGGCACTTGAGAATGTTCCTTTAATCTAAGAGGACGCATTGACACTCGCAAGCAGTCATCACTGTTGGTGCTGAAACCCAGAGGTATGTGAAAGAGTTGAATGAAGAGGAATAGAATTAATATTGTTAGTATTAAAATGTTTAATTTGACTATATTTCCAATGTTTCCTATTGTTTGAATGTATACAAATTTGCCAACAATTTGCCAAAATGTAGTTAGAAATTTCAACAAATTCTATTTTTGTGGTTAAAAATGTAAGATTAGAATGCCGTGCAATGGTCATCAGTCTAGCACATTTGCATAGAAAAACAATAGTAAAGAAGTACAGTGGAATGGAAAAACAAGTTCAGTTTCAATGGCCCCTAATAATGTTCTCAAAACATTACCACGAAAAAAAAAATTCTAGTTTCACAACATTCAGAGACATTTACCCCTCCACGGGCTGCTCCTGAGGACCGCACGCCCCGACGCCAGGGCCAGTGCCGTCCCCGTGGAGCAGGATGATCAGAATGGTTTTGATGGAAGGCTTGAGTGAGGGCCGGATCCAGGATGTCATCTCGACCTACCCAGGAGTGTTCCTCTGGACCATATCCTTCCCAGTCAACAAGATACTGGAGACGACCCCTAATGACCCCTGTTGTTCCAAGATTGTATAGGGAGTTTTTTTGCAGGGCAGTCGCATCCTGATGTCACGGGTGGAGAACCACATCTTCTGTCTGGGCAGGAACTAAGGAGCTGGAGATCTCTGAACGTCGGCGTGGCCCTTATGACACCGCACTGCTCGCTGCAACTGATGGTGGGCAGCATCCCAGACCCTCTCTCTTTCCTGGAACCAGTGATTCATCGCTGGGATGTCCGATGGTTCCCCATCCCAGGGATACAGAGGTGGCTGCTAAGCAAATATGCACTGGAACTGTGTTAGTTCAGTCTCTGGTTGACGAAGAGAATTTTGGGCATACCTGGCCCAGGCCAGGAACTGGTGCCTGGAGTTTTGGTGGCTATGGCAGAAGTTGTAAAGAAAGTGCCCAATCTCCTGGATCTTCCTCTCTGTTTGCCCACTGGTCTGAGGGTGGTATCCAGACGAGAGGCTGACGGTCACACCTAAGAGTGAAAAGAAGGCTTTCCATACTCGGGATATAAACTGTGGTCCTCTGTCTTAGACAATATCCTCTGGCAAGCCAAAGTTCCTGAAGACATAG
Source organism: Hypophthalmichthys molitrix (assembly GCA_037950675.1). NCBI lineage: Eukaryota > Metazoa > Chordata > Actinopteri > Cypriniformes > Xenocyprididae > Hypophthalmichthys > Hypophthalmichthys molitrix. The sequence goes on from CM075508.1 coordinate 868,846, forward strand.
TTGAAGTGAAATTGAACCGGGTAAAGAAGAGGGCCCATCTGGCCTGTCATGGATTTAACCGTTTGGCATCACGTAGATATTCCAGGTTGGGGTGGTCTGTGATAACCAGGAATAGATGACGGGCCCTTTCCAGCCAGTGCCGCCACTCTTCGAGAGCTAACTTGATGGCTAATAGCTCTTGGTTGCTGATGTCATAGTTCTGCTCCGGCGGAGTGAGTTTCCTTGTGAAATAGACATGGATGAAGACAGGCTGGATTCCCCTGCTGCTGCAAGAGAACGGCACCCACATCTGAAGTAGAAGCATCAACCTCCACAGTGAAGGGTTTCTCAGTGTCTGGATGACGAACCAAGCAGATGTAAAGGCTTCCTTCAGGGCGTTGAAGGCGTGGATGGCCTCTGGTGACCAGGACAGAGACTTTGGCTTATTTTTGAGAAGAGAGGTCAGTGGTGCTATGACCTGGCTGTAGATCTTGATGAAGCATCTATAGAAGTTTGCAAACCTGAGGAAGCATTGGAGTTCTTTGATGGTAGCCGGAACAGGCCAGAATTTGACTGCTTCAACTTTCTCCGCTTCCATCTGGATTCCTTCAGCACTGATGATGTAATTGAGGAACTGCATGGAGCTCTGGTGGAACAAACACTTCTCAGCCTTGAGGTATAGATGGTGATCCCTCAGTTTGGCAAGCACGAGCTGAATATGGTGGCGATGTTCGGCCTCATTCCGGGAGTACACCAGGATGTCATTTATAGACAACTACGAAACAGCGGAGGTACTCCCCGAAAACCTCATTCATGTACCCTTGGAACATGGAGGGAGTGTTTACTAATCCATATGGCATGGGCAGATATTCATAGTGGCCTGTAGGTGTTTCAAAGCCGGTCTTCCATTCGTCCCCACTCCAGATTTTAGACACTGCGCAGGTCAAGCTTGGTGAAAAGTGTTGCTCCATGCAACAGTTTCAGTGCAGCAGGAACGAGGGGAAGAGGATATCGAAATTTGACTGTGATTTTATTTTTGAGAGATCTGTAGTCAATGCATGGCTACAAGACTCAGTCTTTCTTGCCCAGCAAGGTGGGGTAGAGGTGGAAAGCATCTATTTGCATGGGTTCCATTGCTGGTTCTGGAGGAGCTGACTAAGCTGGCTGGAGAGTTGGGGGTGACTGCAAGGCAGGATGATCTTCCTGGCAATACCTCATGCGACGGGCGACCCAGATAGACAGCTGGATAAATTGCTGTAGGCCCATGGTGTTATCAGAGGCCGCAAGTTGCAGGCCGCGAGTGCTGGTTCATTCCATTCGCTAGCAGCAAATAGTGTTCTGAACTTGAGAGAATAATCAAAAATATCATAATTTCCTTGACGAATTAAAGTAAGTTTTTCACTCACTGTGGTATCGCCAACGGGCCTTCCATACACCTTGCAAAAATGATTTGGCCTTCTGTCACATATAGACTAAAATGTCCAGGAAACAAAGTAAAACTGAAATAAGGTGTTTATTAACAGATTTTGGACAGGAACACAATCAGTAAACAGGTGGTGATACATGAAATCGTGTATGGTGAGAATAGCAGTTTATGATTAAGTTAACAGTATTTTGCTTACAGATCCGGATGAGCACACACAAACACAATGGAAACATGTTGAGGCAGGAGATGACTGGAGAACAACTTGTAGTACTTGCAGGTCTGGAGGTAACTGATAAGACTGAAGATTGACTTAGATGAGGTAACAGGAATTGCGACCGTGGATCATAAGGCAGGTAAGTTACAGGTTAGTAGTGTATACATCAGTCTTTTAACATCAGTCCAGACCAGACAATGACTGATAGTGTGTGTGCTCTATTTATAGTGCTGGTAATGAGGTCTGATGAGTGTCAGGTGTGAGTGACTGAGTGCCAGGGAGGATGATGGGAAATGTAGTCCGTGATCAGTAGAACATTTTGAAATAACGTTTTCATAACTTAAAGGTGCTGTATGTAACTTTTTTGACTGTATTAAAGCATAAAAATACCATAATATGTTTGCAGATATTTAGGACACATGCTAAGGTCACATAGCCTACTTGTTTCTCCAAAAAACAATTCTACAGCCAGTTATTCTACTTTGAAATTTGCGTTCTGTGTCAGAATGTCTGTTTTTGTTTTGGTCTGTGTGATCTCGCTCACTGCCAATTTACCCAATAGTATTTTGACACCCCGGGTTGCCAGTTGGCAGAAAACACAGTGTACTGCAGCCATGGATGCCAGTAATTGAACTGGGTGAGAGATCGCAGATTCTCAGCATCCAAAAAGCCACAGCATCCATCTAAAATGATTATGAACAAAGACATATTAAAACGCAGATAAATCAGCTCATCAACTTATAGTGTAAGGCTCGTCGCCTTCCATTGTCAGTAGCTCTTGTACCTGTTTTGTCTCCTCAATCTGGCAACCCGCATAGAGTCTAAGGAGGAGGGAGCGTGTGAAACGACTCTCTCCAGTATTTTGAATTGGGACTGCAGTACCCATTTCAACCACTAGCTGTCAACATTACATCCTGCACCTTTTATTGGCAACATTAGCAAACTCTTCTTCGAACATATTTTGGTTAGCTGCGTCCTTAACCATGGAAAACCAAGGTAATGCATGGCCAGCAGCAACGACAAATTATAAAAGACACTAAAAAATTATATTTATTAAAATGAACAATCACAATGAATGATTACTTTTGTACTGTTGTTTTACTGTTGCAACCCGGTGTGCTCGCAAGTGTGCGTTTTACATTTTACAGCTCATCCAATCAGAAATTAGAGTCTATTTTGTAATATAAGATTAATTGAAATAAACATTGTGCATCTTGAACTCCAAATCCTTGAGAGACCTTCTTTGACCAAACTCCAGAACAACAAGCATTAGAAGCCAAGGAAAAAAACCTCGCCAAACCTTTTAAGGAAGGTCAGGCACTTCCTTGCACCCATGTTTGTCTGCTCGAGCTTCTCTACCTTTCTTTCTTTTTCCTCAGCATATTTATTTTTACTGCACATCCATATCCTTAAGCCCTCTTAACATTTCAGGCCATCGAGAAGCTCTTAAGAGGATGAGCGAGTGTTAACTGTGTCTTTTCAAAACTTGACATTTAATACTCAATATAAATCTCTCCAGAGACCTGTTATTTTTTCAAGAATGTAATTACATACTCTCAAATAAAACTTGAAAGGGCCCAACAAGTTTTAAAACACAGTGTGTGCTCTCTGGACGGCGGGAAGGAATTCCAAGCAGTTGGAATATGCTAACATCTCAGTGTGTGTGAACCACGGGCCCTTGGCAGGACAACATAGCATTCGTTGCTTTAGACCTCGCTAGATATACAAAATATAGAGACAATTAATCCACCTAGAATTCAAGTAGCCTTTACGCTGACTAACAAGAAAATGCTGCTTGAATGTTTACAGCGGAAGTGACCACAGTGTGCACTTAAAATGACCCAAAAATGATAGTTGCCACATATTATCCACACAAAAGAGAATTCTATGATAAAAACACTTTACTAAAAACTTTATACATAATGCATATTTTTAATGCATTAATTATGCCTTGTAATGCACCTTATAATGCATTGTATAGTCTCATGAATAATTGCTATAATACATTATAATACTTATCTATTCAATGAAAGTATAATTCATTAAAACACATGACAAACAATCAATTCCAGATGGAACAAGGAATCTGCAAATATTATAATGCATTTTAATTGTAAAACAGTATAATGCATTATAATGTACATTATCAATACCTTTATAATGCATTATACATGAAGGCTTTAAGTAAAGTGTTTCCAATTAGTTTAATGATGATATTTGCATTTGATTTAGGACTTTTAGAATGATACTTCATAGCCAGCACTGTGTAAGTAAATTATTATTAAATTAAAAGACACTTGGTTAATTCTGACATTTTAAAGTGCTATTAATTACACATCATACATTTGCTTAATAGATTTTCTGCCCCCTTTCACCAAGAAATGTAAAAAAATTGTTTATGGTGTCAACCCTGTGCAATTTGATGTATACTATATAACAACAAAACAAACAGACAAACAAAAAGAACTGTTTTGACATTCAGTTTCCGTACTTTATTTGTATTCATGAGATTTGATGAGATTCATGTGTTTAATTTCAGTGTGTGCGATCAGGCAGTTAGATCATTGTCCTGCTGTCAGCAGTTTAAAAACAGCAGTTTAAAGCTCACAGCATTTCCATGCTTATAATTTCTCAGTGGGACACAATGTGTTTTATGTGAAGGACTATGGGAAAAAAACAAACCAGCAAGACCTGAAGCCTTTAGGTCAAACACCAGAAACATAATTAAACAAGGAGGACAGCTCCTTAAAGCAAGTCCCTCCCAGGTTTTTTCCAGCTAGCATGTTATTACCAGACTGAGTGCTGCTTAAACTCTGGGAGTGGTCAGAAAACTTGGCAGGGCTTGAGGCAACATAGTTCTTTGAATGTGCTTTTTGGCCTTGTTGGGGTGTACTAGTTCAGTAATAGAAAAATACAGTTTTACCACAACAAAATGTGTGGCATGCAAAATGCAGAGTTAACAAATCGAGATGCAGAATTGTGATTTGAACTGAAGACTGAAATTCATACTGCTGAACTACTGTATGTGTAGTTCTTAATGCTGATACTTATTTACTCATTATTAGTTACTCATAAACATGTTATCATTTACATTGGAAAGGCTTATTTGTTCGTGATGATGCAGCACTGACCGTCAGCAGTACAGAGCATTGTTCATGTTCTGATAACATTGCATTGTTAGAATACATAAAAATGTTACTGGCCATCTGGCGACTGACACATACTCGCCATCACTGAGTTTTACTCACATTTGGCGCTTGGCGAGTGTTAATTTTAGGCCCTGATTATATCCCTACAGTAGATGTTAATTGGAAGTTGCCATAAAATTTCCCTTTACTAACCAATTTGCATCCCACAACTTTCCCCTGGATGACCAACTTAAGTTTTTCTTGCTTTGTCATTGTGGGTTATTGTGCTTGTGAGGGCATTTTTTGTACTTACAGAGACGAGGCTGAAAATCCTCCATATCAGGGCAGTAAGACTGTGTTGAAGTGTCGGCCCTTGACTGTTGCCCTGCAGCAGGTTTAGCATCGCCTGCCATCACCTCCTTTCCCTTATGTGAGTTACTGCACTGGTAATGAACTGTAGTAACACATACAAAATGGGAAAATGACCTGCAGTTCAGAGTCTAAAACAAACCATGACTGAAGATGAAAGTGGATGCATGAATCAAGGGCACGACGATCTCTCAACTTTAATGTGTGTAAGTACTGCCATTAGAGGCTTTTGCAGAACATTACAGCCAACCAATGCGACTTAAATTATGAGATGTAGATGGAATACATCTGTGGAATTTTACATCTGAATATGTAAATTAACAATAATGAGCAAGGTCACTTATAACAGAGTACTTTGGATGGTGGTTTTATTAAATTTAAAATAACAATAACTAAACTCATCTTGCATACATTTACACTGTCAATAAAGGGATTGTTGAATTTGGTTAATCTTCAAAACACCAATAAAGATATTTGTAATGAAACCTTAGAGATTTTTGTTCCTCCATTGAAAGTGCAGGTAACCAAAACTTAAAGTCATTAAGGCGTCGAAAAAATTGAATTGAGTGGTTTAACCCATGTCTTATGAAGAGATTGAAAGCTTACATTAAAATCGGTTCATCATATAAAGCAATTATATGTCTTAAAGACTTGAATTAAACCGCTCATTTTTTTTTAAGTCTTTATGACCTTTTTATATCTTTTAATGGAGGGAAAGAAATCTCTCAGCTTTCATTAAAAACATCTTAATTTGTGTTTTGAAGGTTAAGCAAAGTCTTATAGGTTTTGAACAACATGAAACACACTGTTTTTGTGTGTGTCCCTTTAAATGCAAATGAGCTGCTGCTCCCGGCCCCCTTTCCAGAAGAGGGCGGAGCTTTAACAGCTCAACAACAACAAAGCTGGAGAATCTCACGCAGCCAAAATGAGGATTGTCAGTAACGGTGTTCAGCCTTACATTGTTCAAACCGGAGTCGACACTGATGGAGAGACTCAGGAAGAAGTTACAACTTTTAGAATGAAACTGGACGTTTCTGAATGGTTAGTGGATAAATTTATGTAGTTGCTGTGGAGTTGATTCAACTCATCCACTAGCATGTGCCATCATGTTAATCTTTTGTGTTGAATTGACCCTCGTTTGTGAAGCAGTCCGGTGTAAAATGACGGCATGTCAACACTCTACTACAACAACTCTTCCTCTTCTCTAAAGCAGCCCAACATGGCCCCGCCCCCTTTGTTGTGTGTTCTCGGGGGCGGGGTTTATGTAAATTTTGGAGTTAGTGATGTCACCAACCCAGGAAGAAGCTCATTGTAGTCCCTACCAGCTGTTTGTTGTAGTCCTTAAAAAGAGATTTCTGTAAAAGAAAATATCTCCCTTTGCATTGAACCTGAAGCGTCGTAACTTTGCAGATGTTTATGATCTAACAGCAACATTACACACTAACTAAAGTTAAAAAAGTGAAATTATAATCAAGGACCCCTTTAAGAATGGCTCAAATATATTGGCTTTGTGTATTTGCGATGAGACATTGGGACAACTGCAGCTATTAGAGCATGTCTACAGTGCAATTAATTGTAGTATCTTCTCAAATTACACAGTAAATGTTATTGTGAATAAAATGAATAAAGTGATTTCTGAGCTGACAAAATATAACTTAACATAATAACATAACATAACACAAAAGATAAAAAGAGGAGCTTCATTTTCTGGAAGATACAATGAACTAATTAATCAAATCACAGCTCATTCCCTCCTGACCTCTGCCCACCAGCAACTCATTGGTTTTCCCACACAGGAGAAAAAAACACACAGGAAACGCTAACATGGGGCCAGACTGTTGGCATGGCAACAGAACAAACACAAATGTGATTGGAACTTGCTTCAAGGCCAGTTTTGTTGCATTACTGCATTGGTTTCCCTGCTGGCGTTCAGCCTGATCAGCTGGAAGCCGGAAAAGGAGGTAAAATAATGCAATAAGACTGGGAATGCCTCAGAGACTCCCACCACCGATATTCCACACAGGGTTTTTTCTCTCAGCAGGGCTAGAGCTGTTAGCAGCCATTTCAAGAACCACACTGGTTTATTTACAACACATGCATCCTACTAGTACTGAAGATTTGCCAGGTTCAGTCTCAAGGTGACCAGACACCTATTCCTGAGTCCCGACCCAGAGTGTGCCTTCTAATTATCTCTCCATCCCCTATTCACTGTTGGGAGCAAAGCCAAGGCACACCTAGTTACGGATTACTAACTACAGACTAGCTACAAACAACAACCTCCACTTCAGTCGCCGTTGTCATATTAAATGGATAGTCCACCCAAAAATGAAAATGCTGTTATTATTTACTGTCGTTCCAAACATGAATGATCTTTTTTTTTTTCTTCTTCTTCTTCTGTGGAACACAAAAGAAGAAAAAAGGGCACCAATTTTATAATTATTTATAAAAAGTAAAGTTACATATTGTTGATCATCTTTAAATGAATTACATTATTTAACACTACACACTATAGCGCTGTGCAAATATTAACAAAATCCACCTTACCATTTATCATTATATATTATATTATATTATATTATATTATACCATTTATTTACACTTACACTGCAACTATGATTCCATAAATAATGTTATGAGATTAATGTTCTAAATATATCAGTTTGAATATGAAATGTTGAGAAAAATGAAATGATAATATTATATATGAAACTAAATGTGGCAGTAGGTGGCGACGTCATAATAAGTGAATCATAGAATCATTCATTCAACCGATTTGTTCAAACCATCTTATTCATTCATGAAAGAAGTGTCCACTGACTTTATGAATGAGTCATTGAATCGTTTACTCACCCGATTCATTCAAAAACAGTGAATCTTTCAAGATTTTGTGTTGCCAATGTTGCTGCTTTGTTTGGAACTGTTTTCATTGGCAAAAACAGTAAAAATGTCTAAAAACTATCAATTCATATAATGTTTGTTGAACTGTTGTATAAAAGAAATATCACATTTGTCATCATGCTGATATTTGAGAAAGCACTCTTGCTTGTGTGATATTGCTTAAAGCTGCTGCCCGTAATTTTTTTTTTGGTTAAAAATGATCCAAAATAAATTTTTGAGCAAGTACATAATCAGCCAGTGTTCAAAACTATTGTAAACCGATTCACAATGGTAAGCTTGTAATAATGTTTTCTAATAAAATCGGTACTGGTGGGTTTCTGCGGGAAATTCAAGCATGCAGCCGTTAGTCTGCGTCATTACGTCACGTCTCTAGTAGGCTATATCATGTGAGGATGCTGCTGGTGACGGTCATTTATAGCCTTTTCTCACAGCAGCTGCAATAATTAAACTTATCATTTTGATGGCGGATTGTATGGTATGACAAATTAACGTTAGAGAATAGACTGTACAGAAATTGAAATCTACAGGTAACTCTAATACACACTAAATACACATAGTTACGCAATGCTGATGATGTTAACATTAACAATTTGAGAACAAAGTATAACAGTAATAATAATTTGCAAGGTTTGACGTGATCCGAGCTAAGCGATCTTTAGATTTAATGCACCATTGGTTGCGCAATTTATTGTAATGCTTTTTTTCTCAGTTGCTCAGAACAAAAGTGCCAGATTTTTTACTTGTTTAGATGACATTCTCCGTGATTCCGAAGTACCTGTACATTGTCCACCAGTGCAGTGACTGACAGCCACACATTCTCCTCAAAACATTAGATTCATCCGCGCTGAGGAGCCGTGCCGATGCACAAGTCACGTAAAGATGATAATTCCGTAAATAGCTGCAATTGCAGGTTTCGAACAGAGATGGCGACAAAGAGGCAAAACTTACGGACTGTAACTTTAAATATATTATGTAATAAACACAAAATACAAAAACTCAAACAAGGGCAATTCACTTTCTTCCTCCACAAAAAAACCCCCCAAAAAACATTTCCATAACTTAAAATAAAATAAACATCAACTACAATAAATAACTTTTCAGCTATTTGCAATGGCAAAATTTCTTTTTTCGTTTAGTTTAAGTTGAAGCACTAAAATAACTAAAACTGAATAAACTAAAACTAAAAAATACATTATGAATACCTTTATAATGCATTATACATAACAGCTCTAAGTTCTTTCTTTAAAGCTTTAAATACAGTTCCTGCTGAAAATTTGGTCTACTTGTTTGCCTTAGAATGAGGTATGTTTTGTTAAAAAAAAAAAAAAAAAAATCAAATCAAAACAGATAATTTAGAGCTATACGTTGAGCTGATAAATGCATACACAAACCCTATAACATTTAATCACCCAGCAATAACACATCCTCTTCATACAGCAGTCCCATATCAGAGTCCATACTGTTGCTACACTGAGCCAAACTGATCCAGGCCTTTCCCCATTTCATGGAAGGACAGCGGTATGTTGCAGCTGAGGATGCTGAGGTCTGTCAGCATAAATTTTACTGATATCACCTCCATCGGAGGCCTATAAAGCTGATTTATTATAAATACAGCTCCCTTGTGTTTACCGCACACATTCTTCTGTCTGCAACATCTTTCAAAGTGAGCACATGCAGGTGCTGAGGCCTGTCTCAGCTGGACAGACTCGAGCAGAGAGGTATCACAAAATCTAGGATTGAAATCTGGAAATACACACTACTGTTCAAAAGTTTGGGGTCAGTAAGATTTAATAATGTTTTTGAAAAAAAGTCTCAAAATTTACAGCATTTATTTGATAAAAAATACAGTAAAAACAGTAATATTGTTATTATAATATAAATATTATTACGCTTTAAAAGTATTTTTTTTTATGTGAATATATTGTAAAATGTAATTTATTCCTGTGATCATTTTCAGCATCATTACTCCAGTCTTCAGTGTCACATGATCCTTCAGAAATCATTCTAATATGATGATTTGATGCTTAAGAAACATTTCTGATTATTATCAATGTTCAAAACATGATTAATATTTTTGTAGAAACCGTGATTATTTTTTTTTTTCAGGATTCTTTGATGAACAGAAAGTTCAAAAGAACAGCATTTATTTGAAAAATAATTTTTTTGTAATATTATGTCTTTACTGTCAATTCTGATAAATGTAATGCATTCTTGCTGAATTAAAGTATTCATTTCTCTTTCTTTTTTATCTTATTTACCCAAAACTTATGAATGGTAGTGTATCACAGTTTCCACAAAAATATTAAGCAAAAACTGGTTTCAACATTGATAACAATAAGAAATGTTTTTAAGCAGTAAATCAGAATGAGAATGATTTCTGATAATAATAATAAGTTTTATTTATATAGCGCCTTTCCAGGGCTCAAGGACGCTTATTATTATTATTATTAAGCAGTAAATCAGAATGAGAATGATTTCTGATGGATCTTGTGACACTGAAGACTGGAGTAATGATGCTGAAAATGTCTCAGTGTCGACTGTTACCCTGGTTCCCTGAGAAGCAAACAAGACGCTGCGTCAGGAGTTGACGCTATGGGAACGCCTCTCCGACCCAGGACGTTCTCTTTCAAGTGAACTCCATGCTGCATCATCTCTTTCACCTTAGGCATCGGCCCATACCTGTGTTCATTCAACACCAATATTGAAGCTTTATAATGGTAGTGAATGGGGTACTGTATTTTGAAGCCCAAAAATGCTCAGGAGAGAAATAGTTCATAACTATCTAATCTGAGAGGAGTCTGCTTCATCTGGTACAAAACAGCCCTCTGCTCTTTTCCAGGACAATGGGATGATGCCTTTTGTCCAAACCCTCCTCAAAAGTTTCCATAGCCTGCGGAGTAGCATTGGGCATCTCTTGTATGCTATGGGAACATTAATAACCACTATACCATACTGACTAGTCCCTGTCCTAGTGTGAATCATGGCGAGCACAAATATAGGACATAAGCACCGGGGTCCGGTGTGGAGTCCATGTCCAGGTTATATAACCTCACAAATGTATGCGGAAAGAACCAGCCCGCCACATCACACACTTCTTGAAGGGACACCCCTGACAATGAGGCTTTGGAAGCTGCCATACTCCTCGTCGAATGTGCTCTGACAGCCATAGGCAGGAGGCATTTAAAAAATCTCTCGACAACTGAGGTGACAGCATCGCCAAAGAGGCCAGGAGGGGGCAGTGGGGTGTCCAGGAGGAAGGATTTGTCGTTATCTTATATACCGGACATATTCAACCACAGGTGTCTCTCTGTGGCCACCAGTGTTGTCATAGATTGACATATAGCTCTGGCCATCTCCTTGGTAACACGGAGATACAGGAAAGAGGCCCGGCGCAGCTCTTTAATTGCATCCAGGCACACTCCCTTCCCTTCATCCAGGTCTGCCTGCAAGATGGACATTGTATGCAGACATTCTCCAGCATTACCTCCCGCCATGTAAGCCTTGCTCACCAAGGACAAAGTTGTTCTACATGGCCTTGTGGGTAATATCAGAGGCTTCAGGGACGATGCCAGTCAGGAGAGATTGCTTGAATGCATCTCTTTCACCTTAGGCATCGGCCCATACCTGTGTTCATTCAACACCAATATTGAAGCTTTATAATGGTAGTGAATGGGGTGCTGTATTTTGAAGCCCAAAAACGCTCAGGAGAGAAATAGTTCAGAACTGTCTAATTTGAGAGGAGTCTGCTTCTTTTGGTACAAAACAGCCCTCTGCTCTTTTCCAGGATAATGGGATGATGCCTTTTGTCCAAACCCTCCTCAAAAGTTTCCATAGCCTGCGGAGTAGCATTGGGCATCTCTTGAATACTCTATAAGGTATATCACTTATTCCTGGGGCAGATGCTGATTGGGCTTATGGTTTGAAGCATACCATAATTATAATTTGCGAAAAATTAAATTTGACTGTAACAATTTAGAGTATTTTTTAGGTTGATACAAGGTATCATTTTTTTCCAGTATGGGGAAATAAATAAATAAATAAAGAATAATGTGAATTACAAAATGTTGTATATTTTTCTTTACAGAAACAGTAAGAACTTCTCATAAGGCAAAGTATAATTAAAACAAGAAAATCACTTCTTATTTTGTGACTTTTGTGACATTCATCCACATGTCTACTTCTTTGCAAGAGATACTTTTGTCTGTCTCAGCATGTAACTTAGGGTATGTTGATGGTACACTATAATCCCTGATAGAAGTGTGTTGGATGGAAGGTGCTATAGATAGAGAAAAAAGGTAGAGAGTAAGTGGAGGTATTTAAAGTCTTCTCGCTGTGTTATACTTCCTCTAAAGTGCATGGTGTCAATGGCAGCTTTTCAGCAAGATGGATAACAACACTATGGCCGGGCCTTTTATCAGTCTCCCAGGAACCAAACACAAAAGATACCAGCCATTATATGGACAACCAGAAGGTGCCTGGGGATATATGCATTTATCTAGATCCGCTGGAAAATGAAAGTGCTTTGGGCTAAAAAGATATTTGCTTTGCAAACAGCAATGTGTTGTCCAAGCATACAGTTGAGCAGAAAACCAGACCAGGACAAAATAAGATAAACTTAAGGCTAATATATGCATGCTAAAAGCAACAAAACTTTAATTTTGACTTAATGAGAACTTTAATAATAAAAAAAAAGTATTATCTTACTTTACTTCTTTACTTAATGCATTTCTGTTCTGCTCTTGTGTATTACTCCAGCTTACAGAATAGTTGTAACGTATGTTTATAACACTTTATATTAGGTATATTACACTTTATATTTATATTTACGATTCTTTGCAGCCTTTAGCTGCTGCCTACAACATGCTGGATCCTTCAGTGAAACCAAAACTCACTCTTGCTAAAAGTTTACTCTTTGAATTCTTGCACCCAGGAACAAAACAATAAAGTCGACACCATTAAAACTAAGGCCACATCCACACGAAGCTAGAGTTTTCCCTATCCAATCTTTTTTTTCCTCGTCTCAAGGAATATCTGCGTACACACGAAACCACTGTACCTGATTCAAAACAATGTAGTATACATGCCAGACCAGTAAGTGGTGCTGTAATTCTGCACAGAGATACTAAAAACGGAGAATAAGACTTGGAGCATGCGCATAAACCTTCCGATCTGTATACAAACTTTAGTAAAGCTTAGAAATAAAGCTTTGCTTTAGTAAAACTAATAGACTCAGTAGCTTCTGCGGCACGAACACAAGCATGTAGTCCGCTGTTGTTGTTGTTGTTGCTGTAGTGGTGTCTTACTAGGGTCGAGACGTTGGGTGATGACATCATCGTTTCACAAAATATACGGATTGGCTATTGGCTGTACACACGAAAACGCAAGGGTGTCGTTTTCAGATTAATCCACACTTAAAAAATTAGTGGTTTCAGGCTCCCAAAATGCCGGATCTGTCTATATGAAACGCCTATACTATACAAAATTTTTGCATATACAGCTAAATGCGTCTCTAAAAGTTTGCTAAGAAGTATTTCCTACTAAACAAGGTGGTATTTGACTCTGGTCAAGCGTATGCTATAGCAGATTGGGAGTGGCTTTGGACGGCAACATGCCCAGTGCATTGTAATAATAATGCATTTTATTTAATGGTGCCTTTCATAACACCCAAGGTCACCTCACAAGCAAGCAAAGATAAGAAAAAATTAAAATACAGATCATTACACAAGACAAAACACAAAATGAACACTCCAGATAAAGTGCAGTAAAGACTCAATAAAACATATTATAAAAAAGCCTGTATAAAAAGATATGCCTAAGACGCATTTTAAAAGTCAGCAGGCAAACGCTATTGTGAACATCAAGGGGAAGGGAGTTCCATAGGCGGGGGGCAGCATAGCTAAAAGATCTGGCACCCATGGTAGTTAGTCGAATCCGAGGTATCACAAGAGAAATTGAAGATGAAGATTTGAGAGCACATGAAGGAGTGTAAACGTGAAGAAGTTGAGTGAGGTATTGGGGTGCAAGATTATGAAGTGCACTGTAAGTAAGTAGCAAGATCTTGAATTCAACTCGATACTTTACTGGAAGCCAGTGCAATTGCTGAAGAACTGGAGAAATGTGCTCAATAGAAGGTGTTCTAGAAAGAACACAAGCTGCAGAATTCTGAACCAACTGAAGCTTATGTAGCAATTTAGAAGGAAAATCAGTGAGAAGAGCATTACAGTAGTCTATACGTGCACACTAATTCAGTAATTGCAAATATAAAAGTTACATAAAATCTCATACTTTTCTATACTAAAGCTTGAAATGGGCACTTTTTGTGACCGCAACCTCATAATTTTTTATCAAAGGCTTAACTTCAAAATTTGAACTAAAATCAGTATTCTTATGATTGCTCTGAACATTTCAGACAAAATTCATCTAACTTTAAATTACTTTTTCATAAGCTTAAATAATAATAATAATAATAAAAATGTAGGTGTGACAGAGTTGTGATGTTTTTCCCAAATTGGCCACTGCTCTAAATCTAGTGAATAAATGGAGAGCGCGTGGCATGCATGATATTAAGAAATCATGAATAATGTTGAAATAACAAAGATCATTTTCACAAGTAATAGTTTTCTATCTTTAATTGATGTAACGGGGTTGAGTCGTTGACAAACACAATTTCACAACATAATTTAGTTATAATTATTAAAGAAGGTGGTAACTTGCCTGTGTCTGCTCACAGTGTTGTTCAGAAGACTTCTATGATGTCACTTCCTATTAATGATGTCACATAAGTATCAGTTCATTATTTTTATAGGGGAGAATGGTTTGTGTAACGGGGTTGAGGGGTTACTGAGGTACAGAACTAAATGATGTGATTTTAATGAATAATCATGAATTTACTTTACATTAGCAGCAAAGAAGCACAGATGGATATTTATGGGAATGGCAAAATGAATGGACTTTTTTCTCATTTTATTATTTATATCCCAAGTACACTTTCATAGAAGGCCTTGAGGGTCATGACAAAATAGGTGGTGTCAACTGAAAAAAACAAAATAATTTCTAATATGAAGATAAAATGTTTTTAAACATTATTAAAGGAGACATTTCAATTAATACAGACAGCTTTTAAAAATATATTTTGGTGAGCCAATAGATAACCCCTTCAGACCTGCTGAGCTGATTGATTTTTACTCCCTTCCAGCATAGAAATAAAGGGGGAAAAAACATTTTTGATACATCTGCTGGATATTCCCATATATTTTCTCATTTGCGATGAGCAGCCTTGAAGCAGTTTCTGTGTGGCACAAAGCAAAGGTGGATGTTGCATTTGTCACAGAATACATGTGTTTTCCCTGTGCAGTATGGCCTCTTGCATCTGGAGGCCTCTGTCTTCTCATCATAATTCGGCATGTGGTCAATCATATCATACTGCATTTTAGGTAGAGGCCTTGCATCCTGAACTTGTGGTCTGTGGGTATGCGGTTGTGGTTCTGGAGACATACTGGGTCTTCCATGTTTTGCTGCCACTGGTTTATGGACACTCACCAGACACTGGGCCACATTCATCTTGAAATGGAGGAGATCCAGGGTGTCTTTTGTCTGGAGATTGGCCCTCTTGGCATCCAGCCTGTACTCTAACCAACTGTTGACCACAGCTAGATCAAAAGCATGTGTAATCATTCTCAGGGTCCACTTTCTTGACCGAATTTCTGTGCAGTACAGACTAACAAGTTGATTGAGCAGGCCAACACCTCCCATTGATTCATTGTACAGCTTGACCACCTTCAGATGGGACACCTTCCCTGCTTTTTATCCCACCGCTGCACTTCATCCATTGTGCCGACACCAACAAAGTTGGAGGCCATGACGACTGATCTGCAGTCAAACCATTTGACCAGTGCAACCTTACCATCACGGCTTACAGCTTCATCGCAGCTTCCTCGCAGCATTTTTGCCATCACTTTGTCAGACTGTAGAGGAGGGTTGGCAAAGCGACAGACCCTTGCTGTTCCAGCGGCATGAATTTTCTTCTCAGCCAACAGCTCCAGAAGATTGTACGTCATGAAATAATTGTCAAAATACAACTTGTGGTTGGCCTCTGTAATGCACTGGCTGAGATGGTACACCACTCCAGCTCCAAGTCCTAGCTGCGTCTTAAACTGCTCTGACACTTCCATTGTAGCTCCTTGGTGCAGTAGGAAATCATAGGCCATGCCACTTTTCCCACACAGGAAGTATATTTTCACCCCCCAAGGGTGTGGCTTGCCTTTTACGTATTGCTTGACAGAGAGAGATCCATTTGTTCATCAACACAAAGGTTTTCCTCTAGTGGAAGCTCCAAGCATCTTCTGCGCATCATAGAGAGGACGTACCTTATAAAACACATCATTGTCCTCTGCCAGCCTCTCCAAATTGTTGACCAAATGCAAATGTGACCGAAGCTGGAAGAATCTGTCACGGCACATGGTGTTTCGAAAAATACCAATGTCCATCTCCACTGTCCCTTATCTCTGTCCCTCGTCCTATCCAATAACAAAACAATCACATTTATATCTCTTTTTCCATGTTCTCACTCATGACCTCATATGCATTTTCTCCAATTTACATATTATATAAGGCATAAAACTTTGTACTATAACTCTCAACTCGGATAACTCTCCATTTACAAGGTGTTCAAGGAAGTCTATGACTGTATACTCTAAAGGAAGATTGTGTGAAAAACAGGTTATACACATAAAATAAATCAATTGTGAAGTCATAGCTTAGCTATGAAATGCTTATAGGTATTTTGTTTCTTTGCATGAACTAACTGAGTGCTGGCTAATATTAAACATTAAACTTTGAAAAAATCCTGTAACTTAATGAAATGAAATATTCTCAAAATAACTTGAAATTGTTAAAAAAGAAAATGTATTAGGCTAGCATGAACATAAATTAACATTTTTAATGAAAAACAGGCACTTACTCCTCCCTCTCTCGAGCTTCAGAGCCATGCTTGTCTTGTCTGATGTCTGAAGCTCAGATCAAGTTAAACAGTCATTTCTCCATTGTGATTGGATAATCAGGAACCAATCAGTAATAAGCATTATTCAAACAATGAAATCAGAGATTTTTTATTGGTTTAGACCCAGAAATATGTAATGTCCATTCCAATGGACGCCAGGTCTGAATACCAGGGGCGGACTGGGACAAAAATTCAGCCCTGGCACTGTAGCCACACCAGCCCACATTACCACACCCACACAGCCCCACCCACGGACACGCGCATTCCCAGGTGAAAAAGTCCACTTCCATAATGTACTTAAAGTGCTCTATTTTCACACACTAATTTTGTACTTTAATACACTAAAAATTCTTCTTTAGTTCTTCTTAAGATAATGTTGAGAACATCTTAGTGTACTCAACTGTGCTATTTTGAGACACCATTTAGTTACCACTTGTAGTACACTTGAACCCATAAGTATACTACAAATACAGAGATAGTATGTTAAAAGCACATTTTAGTTCTAATTGGTGTCTCAAAATAGCACAGTTGAGTACACTGATGTTCTTAAGATTATCTTAAGAAGTACTAAAGAAGAATTTTATTTTTTTTTAAAAATACTAAGTACAAAATTAAGTATACAATCTAATAAGTACAAAATTAGTGTGCGAAAATAGAGCACTTTAAGTACATTATGAAAGTGTACTTTTTTCACCTGGGTTGCTATACGTTTTTGACGTGTTTTTGACTATTGCAAGTAGCGTACAGCAGTCTGTTTACCCTAAATCCCACCTTATCTGCTGATATTTCAGTCATGTAATTCAGTAACAGTCTAGCTAATACTTGTAACCAGTTATCACGAAGCAATGACATTTTAAAATATACGGGGGTTACGCTACACTTACAACTGTTTAATACAAAAAAACAAAACAAAAAAAACAACAACAACAACACTGGAGCAAAGTAGCGTGAATTACATAAAAATTACCTGAACTAACATTAGCTGTAGGCTATTTTCTGTTTTTTCTTATCTCTACAGCACTGTCCTCCGCTACAGCAGCCGAATTTAAACCCTTTGAAAAGAGTTCGGTTAATTTTAGGCAGTTGGCAGTGTTGGACTTAAGAGCCTTTTTTTGCTTTCTCTGCTTTCTCAAATCTTTTCTGCACCGCCTGTCCTTTTTTTCTAACTTCTACTGACAATTTTCTCGTGTTGCGCTCTCTCTCTGATGACATGCTTGATTTTGACTGAGTTTGATTGACAGGCGATCTAACCAATCATAACGCCGTATCCACATTCATGTCCGACAAAGCGGTTAGATTAACGTAGTGGACTTCAGTTTGAAACATGTGTATTGTCACGGGCTGCTTGAACTGAGGTGCTACAGCAATCTGTCAAGACACATTAAAGAGCCACAAAACGGTATTTATTGTTTAAATTTCTCTTGTCTGTCGACGCATTGTCAGTGTCCTCTTTGCTCCAATGTATTTTTCACTCACTAATAAAACTGACCGGCCCACATTAAAAAAAAATGGTCCGGCCCCTTTGGCATTTGCCAGAATTGCCAGTTCCGCCCATGCTGAATACACTGAAAAAGGTCAGAGGAACTCAAATCGTACCGGTTTCGTGGAATGACTCCTATGCTAATAAGTCAAATCTTCTAAAGTGCAGTTGTGAGTGATAATGAGTGATTGAATGTGTGATATACTGAAAAAACTTATTCTTACAAGCTGACCAAATATTTTCTATCCTTCCTATTTTAGATTTCTAGTTTATTATCGAAAACAAACAAACAAACAAACAAAAAAACAACAAACAAACAAAAAGGTTCATCATTCATTTCCTGTCATTTCATGAATTTATTAAGCAGTTTTTTTGTTACAGTTCTGAGTTTATTGAAGAAATGGTGTGTGATCAGTCATGCCTACGTATTTGCGTGCTCGCATACACGCGCGCAGAAGGGAACGTTTGAGATGCGCGTCATTCATGTTGATCTGCCGTTGAGGAAACATGCACCCGCCTTTTTCATTCTTTCATTATTTCTCTCCTTTTCAGGTACTTGTTAAAATACACCAGATACACGCATATTTTGCTTACACAATTGTTCAACTCTCTTCTATAAAGAGATTTGAGTGCTGAAGCAAAATGCTAATGGCTATGAGTGGGTCGCTATTAGCGCGCTTAAAATGCTATGTAAGAAAGATGACTATGTGGTGTCATGTGAATCACAGAGTTATGATGTGTGTATGTGTTAAAGATATGTTGTTTTAAACTATATTTTCAGTGAATAAAGCCCATTTTTCATAGTTAGCTTGAGTTGACGGTTGCAAAATCTTTTTGTCCGCTGTCAGAGATGATAGGTGGAGTATTATTATTATGAGTAAATGTTTAAATCTCGGTCTCTTCACATTTCTTTATTCAAATGTATATTTATTCAATTGTATTTCACTGTATTGTTACAAGAGTGAAAGAGTGTTCAAAAATCCATGACATGTTTATACATTGCCTTTTATTGTAAAAGAGTGCAGTTTTTGAAGAAGAGTAGTTGTAAAGAGGTACTTTAATTTTTGTTATGTTTCTGTAACACAAGTTATTTAAAAAAAAAAAAAAAAAATCATGGTCAACTGCCACTGAGGAAGCTCGCATTCCTTCTCTCATTATTTTTCTCTCTCTCTTTTTGTTTTTTCAGGAGTAGCCTACTACAAATGCTGACTGCTAGTAAAAGCTACATGAGTCTTCAGCATTGTGCTTGATCAGATGAGTACTTTTTTCCACTTCTTTCTTTCAGTTTATGATAGACATTAATTTTCCTTCTAAGTAAGGAATAAAATCACAAGAAAAACACAGGATTGATATATTTATGCAAGGATCCAGCTTCTAGATACAGCACAACATCAGTATACAATGAAAGTATTGATACTTCACAGTCAATCTGCCTATCTCTAACAAAAAGAACATTTTTGTGTTGTTTCATGAGAGAAAGCTCTTTGATAATAGGTTTGACTATGCTAAAGTAGAGGCAGCTGTCCAGATTCCTGAGGAGATGTATAATCATCCTATGATGTGTATAATTATATCTTGGATGTCAAAAAACAGAAGTGGCCAAGAGGGCAGCGAGTAGTGACAAGACGCTTTTATACGTTTTATTTTTTATTTTTTCATTTTGCCTTTGAATGGGTAAAATCGGAAGAAGCCTAATCTCTCTTGCTCTTCCTGCCAATCTAAAAAGCGCTTACTGAAACTAAACTGCAAAAACAGCTAGGGCTGTGCAACTTGGTGACGTCACACAGAAGAATGCATCAGCATGACCAGCCACATTTACACGTAAATGACACCTCAGTAACTTGGCCCATCCTGTCAGGGTGACACGAAGTGTAAATGGCAACAAAAAGTATTTTCTTTGCACTGATTTGAAGTGTTTCCCCCTGTTGCAGCACTTTCTTTTTGCTTGTTCTACAGACAGGGTGACCATCTTAAGTTTCCCTCAGGACTTTTGTAAAAGCCAAAATATGACCACACCTCAGATTTAGTCCTCTTACCGGGCTGAAAATTCTCCAGAGTGCTGTCACTGCCTTCCACCATGTCTTCTCGTACAAAAAACAACTTTGCATGCTGCGTCTGCGTCAGACTCAAAATCGTGATCATCAAACATGGTTTTAACAGGGTTCCTACGCAGTTTGGAAAAGTATGGAATTTGATTTGAGTAATTTCCAGGTCTGGAAAAGCATGGAATAAAGAAAGCCGAGTATGGAAAATTATTTGCATTTCCAGACTATTGTCCCCATTTACTTTTCTATAATAGAAAATTAAGAATTTAATGAAAATAAATTTATCATTCAAGAAATGTGTTTTCATGTCAGCTGTTTAGTGATTGTCAAACATGACTGAATGAATTCAAGATGCACTTTTTCATTATGCAAAGATGCAGGTTATAAGCATTTTTGGTTTCTACTCATAATATTCTTAGCACAGAGCCTCGAAATGGACCTTTGCAAAAATATAATGATTTACGTATAGGACAATAGACAGCGTATAGGACAATGCCACTGAGCCACCTATTGCACCATCAGCCCATTTCACGGTGTGGTATCTTGGCTGCAACAGAGTATGCGTTAAAGCAGACCTAAGGCCTTGAAATATGATGTACTGCCCTAACGAAAGCCAAATTTTGAACATTTATTTACAGTTCCAGTTTTTTTTCTAACCCTTGAACTTGACAAATAGGACAATGCAGTCAGCCGTATTGTGCCATCAGCCCTTTCTTGTCATGGTTTGTCCGCCGCCACAGAGGATGCATTAAATTGGACATTAAGCCTTGATATTAGAGGCACTACCCTAAGGAAAGCCAAATTTTGAGCAAATGTCACTGGGTCTGAGATCGAAAAGTCAGAAATGAAATGTGGTTCAGGGAACACAGTGACACTTTGGCTGACACTTCGAAACACTTGTGGTCAGAATATTGACTTGTGGTCAAGTAGACCCACTTTGGCTTTCTTTTCAAACATCCAGGCAAGCGTACAATGTTTGGTTCTGGGACTTGTGTTTTGTCTCGACTGCAAAATTACCTGTCCTATATACTTTAAGCATGACCTTGAGGGAACTGAAACACATCTCCCCAGCTCCAGAACTTGGATGAAAACTGAAGTTTTCATCCTCAAAATGGACATAAAATCATTGAGCTGACCTTGCAGATGTTGCAGGTGTCTGGTTGTATTACTCTGATTTATTGCCTTAAGCCTCTGCTGTGTAGTATGACCTAGTGTGTTGTTTGAATTCATGGTAACACTTTACAATAAGGTTCATTTGTTAACATTAGTTAATGTATTAACAATGAGCAATACATTTGTTACAGTATTTGTTAATCTTTGTTAATGTTCATAAAAATCCAGCTGTTCATTGTTTGTTCATGTTAATTCACAGTGCATTAACTAATGTTAACAAATACAACATTTGATCTTAATAATGTATTAAGAAATGTTGAAATTAACATTAACAAAGACTAATAAATGCTGTATAAGTGCAGTTCATTATAGTTCATAAAAAAAAAAATATTTACCATTTGTTCATTTCTTCTGTTAATTTTCATGTTTAAAACTGTGAAGCTGCTTATTTTAAAGCAATCTATTGTATAAAGTGCTATAAAAATAAACAATCTTTTATTGAGAGGAAAGCACAAAGCACATATTTAAATATTTATCTAAATGCTGCTCTCATCAGTGTGGGTGGCGTTTGAATGTTCACTAAACTGCTGAAAAAAAGTATTTCAAACTTCTTTTTGCCCTTAATAAGAAGAATTTTGCCCTGAGTATTTCAGGTCCTTTAGGTGTTTTGGGTGATTGCTTACTGACCCAAGTCAGTTGCTGTTGTGTTTAGGGTTAGGCTTGTTAACTAGCTTAACAACCAAGACCTCCTTAGTCTATCAGCATCATCAGAAAAACCATGGTGTTGGCATGTGAAGTTGTGCCAAGACCATCAGTAAATCAACATTAACTAGCCTGGACCAACATGAAAATCCTTGTCTAAGCTGGTCACTTCAGCAAAAGAGACATCACAACCAAAAGAGGTGATGGTGGAGCACATTACCAGCTTCAAGTTCCTGGGTATCCATAATTCTGAGGACCTTTCCTGGACCCTCAACATCTCCATCCTGATCAAAAAGGTGCAGCAGCACCTTTACTTCCTCAGGAAATTAAGAAAAGCTCATTTATCCCTTTCGGATTCTGTTGAACTTCTACAGCTGCAACATTGAAAGCATCTTACAAACTGCATCACAGCGTGGTACAGCAACTGCACTGTGTCAGATTAGAAGGCCCTCCAGCGAGTTGTAAAAACTGCCCAGTACATCACTGGTGTCCAGCTATCCTCCATCAAAGACATTTATGAAGTGAAGTGAGAAGTATGACTAAAGATGCCTCCCACTCTAACCATGAATCAGTTTCTGGTTCAGACTAGGGATGTGCGAGACTAGCCGACTAGTCGATTAAATGATACTGCTGCTGCTAGTCGACTTGGAAAACACTAGTCGTTACTTTTTTCTTTTTTTTGCACATTTAATCTTTTGCTTTATATTTTTTACAAAGGCTACATTTAAAGTACTGTCATGTTTTGCATGCGTTGGTTTTCTCAGTGGCGCTCGCGGCGGGTTCAGAGAAATGTCTGATGGGAAGATGAGCAAGGTGAGGGAGTATTTTGAAAGCCTACACACTTTTCCGTTCAATGTCATGTCAAACTAACCGGTTATAAGGGGCAATACACTATGAAAGGTTTTTTCGGATTAAAGGGGACCTATTATGCAAAATTCACTTTTGCATGGTGTTTGGACATAAATGTGTGTTGGCAGTGTGTGTAGACAACCACCCTATATGTCACAGTCACCCTCATGTTCTGTTTGTTTTGGTTTTCTCTGGTCACATGTGCTCCCTTTTTCTAAGTTCCCGCCACTCATCAGTTACCATGGACACTAACCACCATCACAGCTGCATGTCATTAGTTAATCTCCCTTTGTGTTTATAAGTTCCTGTTTGTGTTCAGTTCTTTGTCAGTTCACCGTCTTATTATGTTGTGTTGTTGGACGAGGGGGCAATAATGCTCATCCGGGCTCAGGAGAGCCCAGACCTTTTTTCTTTTGTGAAAGACTTCATTTGTTTGGCCGTCACCAGTTCCCTGGACGACGAGACCCTCAAGACCTTGTTCCGGATCAGGGCTGCTTTCCACCAACACCTCAACCTCCCAGACACCACTGGACTGAACTGGAGAGAAACTGTCATTAGGTGTCTGGAGAGCGTCACGCCCCGATCTGGAGCACAGCCAGACCCAGAGCCTGTAGCAACACCCTCGACCGCGGAGAACTCGCATGTGCCCCTCGCAGACGGTGAGCCAGCACCCACCACGACGCGTCAGCCAGAGCCCGAGGAAGAGAGGACAGAGCTGACCCTCTCCCCGGACGTGCAGCCCTACCGCAAGTCTGACCAGGGGTGTGAGCCAGCGACATCAGCGGACGAGGGAGTCACGACAATGGAGGATGAGGACTGGCTGATAGACTTCAGTGAGGTAGTTCCATCTCCCACCCTTTCCCACCTAGCATCTTCATCTTCATCATCGTTTCTGAACGATACTAATGACTGTAAAGACTGTATACTACTCACCGTTACGCCGTCGATATCCTCACCACCTCCATCACCCCAAAGCTCAGCCAGTCCTCCAACCATGCCGCTGCCGGAGGTCCACAGCCCTGCGCTGTCTCCGTGGGAGCCCCGCTCTGACGTCGAGCCACAGGTTGTGTGTCCACCTGCAGCGCCGTCACCTGAGGATCCTGTGGCTCCGCCTCCGGCCTCTGAGATCCTCGTTCCATCTCGGCCTGTCGGCTCCGTCGGTGCTCCTCCCACCTACGGCTTCACCGGAGACCCTCGGACTTCCGGTTCCTCCGGGTTCCCTCGTCCTGTCGCTCATCTCCATCGCCTCTCCGTCTGTGCTGGCAGATCCATCGGCCATGACTCCGTCGGTCGTCCCCCAGCTGTTGTCAGCCACGTCACCATCTAGACTCCTCCCTCCGTCTTCGCCGCGGGCTGTCGGCACTGGGGAGCTCTGGGTCTGTGCCCTCGGCTGTCTACCATCTATGCCACCAGGGGATCGTCGTCCTCCCTTGACCACTTCCTCATCACCTTCACTTCGCCCGCCTCCAGAACCCTCTCCGGCCCTCCCCGTGGATGTTCCTTTACGGCGGTAGGATGCACCTCGCCGGAGGGGGGTTTAATGTCACAGTCACCCTCATGTTCTGTTTGTTTTGGTTTTCTCTGGTCACATGTGCGCCCTTGTTCTAAGTTCCCGCCACTCATCAGTTACCATGGACACTAATCACCATCACAGCTGCACGTCATTAGTTAATCTCCCTTTGTGTATATAAGTTCCTGTTTGTGTTCAGTTCTTTGTCCGTTCACCGTCTTATTATGTTGTGTTGTTCCTGCCTGCCTGCCTTGGATTTTTTTGTATTGAATTCTTCTTCTTCGTCTTCCTTCGAGTACACAGCCTGACACTATAATGATAAAAATCCAAACACTCCTTTTTTTTAATCCCCATAAATCATAAACAGTGTCTCAGAACAAGCCGTTTCCAGATCCCTGGCAATGTGACGTCACAAAAGCCACAGGCCCCGCCCACGAATGTTGACAGACAGTGCCGTTTGAACATAGAACCGCCCTGAGCACGTTCACAGCGAGTCCACCATTGCTGCACTGACAAGAATGTCTCCCAAGCATTTTAGGTGTTCTGTAGCTGGATGGATTAATCCACAGAGCTCTCTCCATTTACTCCATAAATCTGAGCTGCTGAAAACGAGGTGGATTAACTTGGTTTTCCAGGAAAATGCTCCCTCAGTTCTGCCGAAATTCGTTTATGTCTGCGCAAATCATTTCACACCGGACTGTTTAGTGAACAATGTCAATACAAAGGGACAATACAAAACAGAGACTATGCTAAAAATGTGCTACTCAAGGATATACAAGTACAAACTGTTCATGATCCAGCTTACAGTCTCCAGAGTGATACTGGATACGGCAGTAATGAAGGTGAGAGCACTTGATTACAGTTCATTGGAGTTGATTTACGGATATAAAATGTACCAGTTTATTAAACACCACCCAAAAATGCATAAGGTCTTTATATGTTTGTTTACTGTTAGTTGTAACGAGTGTTTCTGTGTTCTTCGCTATGTATGTTGATGATAATACAAGGGAGAGAGAGAGAGTTTATGGATAATATTTCTGAAAATTTACCTTCCATTATTTCTCATTTACTTCAAATTTCATTACTAAAATATTTTTGCCATACTTAACAAAAAATGTAAATAGCAGTGTCTATATCATTGTTACATACAGTTTTAGTTTTTAACAGTTGAAATATTTTCCCTTACTTTATTTTAGCCTAAATAACATCAAAATCTTGCACTGAACAACAATGTACTGAACAAATGCAATCCCTGAATACATTTGTACACTATTCTATTTCTTTCCATTCACCTGCGCTTCTGCTCACACAGCTGAGCCACATTTGCCCAAGATGCCGTTTGAGCATCGGTAACGTTTATTGGTAGCATCGGACGCATTTCAATGGTTTAAATCGACACTCGCGACTTGCGCGAGTGCTTTTACTGTAAATGGCCCGTGGGCCGGCAGTTTGAGACCACTGAACGGGACGCTTCATCTTTTGTGTAAAGTACAATAAACATCATAAAACTCATCTGTATAGTTTTGGCCATCTTTCGGACGGGTTTGTAGTAATATAGTGAATAAAAACAAGAAGACAATATAAGTTATAACTGTAATTGAACTAAACTATACCTGTTCTATCTCCATGCAGCATATATTCGCAGTTTCTGACATAATAGTGCGTCCTGACTGAACCCTGACACCGGAGAATCAGCTCTTGAAGCTCCGCCCTCTTAGGCCGAGCACAGCAGCTCATTTGCATTTAAAGGGAACACACTGAAACAGCGCGTTTTTGCTCAACCACTAAAAGTGGCAACTTTAACATGCTATAAAAAATTATCTGTGGGGTATTTTGAGCTAGAACTTCACATACACACTCTGGGGACATCAGAGACTTATTTTACATCTTGTAAAATGGGGCATAATAGGTCCCCTTTAAAGGAGAAACAATATGAATGAAACTTACTTAACGCTTGAACAGTTGCTATATCAACATCCTAACAAAGTAAATGTGGTTAAATAATGTAGTTGGCAGTAGCCTACACATCGAGTTTCTCTTGCGATTTTTATCGACCATCATGTGTACAGATAATTTTTATACACGAGAAGCGCGTTCAAACCCGGACACGCAAGTGGTTGCCGTGGTAACAAACAACAATACCTTAATGCACTGACTTATTTGGACTAAAGCTGCGGTCACACTAGACGAAATTTCTTCGGATGCTGTAACGGTCGAGATATGATGTCGCGGTCTACAGCGTCTTTTTTATAAACATGAATTCAACATATAACTTAAAGTAATACATTCAAAATGTAAAAATATAGAAAGGTGAATAAGTTCACCGAACTTAAACTTTGGAACGCAGCGAAATGTGACATTTTTTCGCACGAGCTTGCGTTTCCGGTCTGACACATTCGCGAGCGTTTGAATGGAAGTCAATGGAACAAAAAGTGCAGTGTGACCTCACCTTAACTTCTATTTGAGGAAATCTGTTAATAATAAGCCATTAGGTTTAAACTTATTGGTCCTGCGCCGCCTATTGACTCAGTTGATTTGAATAGGCCTATGTCTATAGCTAATGGCTAACGTTGCTTAAGTGAACGCTAAAGTTTAAAATACAATGATCATGATGCAAGGCAAGGACATCGCATAGGCTATATCTGTTTTAGTGGCATTCATTATGGGATTTGACTGTTCATAGATTAAGTGTTCTTTCAAATTGGTCGCATATACAGACTGTCTTCGGAGGGCGGGGTTAGACTAGTCGACTAGTCGGTTGAAAAAATGTACGTTTAAACGGTTATGAAATTAGTCGTTGCGCAGATCCCTAGTTCAAACATATATGGCTGAACTAAACCATTATTTCCACTTGCCATTTTGCAGCGCTTATTCTGATCTTGTGTGATTGATTGAAAGTGGGGCTAATTTGCATATGCATAGATCTGTCTATGCTAAATGAAACAAGGGTGAAGAGTTGCATTCAAGCTATTTAAAGGCATGAAGATATATATATATATATATATATATATATATATATATATATATATTTTTTTTTTTTTTTTTTTTTTTTTTTTTACAGGAAAAAATGACATTTTGGTGATCAAAGATGAGTTTTAAGTGATAAAAGTATTGACTACAGGCGGACTTTAAATATTTCAAGTGTGATGAGCCCTATAGCCGGCATCCTCAAATAGTTGACTACGGTTGGTTTCCGGACCCTGGCTTGGTTCTAACCGGACCATATGTAGCACCTTTTTACTGTTTCTTCAGTTTAAAGTGAGCAGCGCGTCAAAACAATGGAGCTGTTCAGACCACATGCGCTCAGGGATGTTTATGGCAATGATAATCCAGCGCTATATCCTCTAATATTTTTATCTAGAGCCAAACGCGCTTCATTCATGCCCTTTTCAATACGTGTGCGTTGCTTCTCTTCCCGCTAAATCAGCAATAAATAAATAAACTGCAGATGACGCAGTTATAGCAAAAGTGAATAGCAAAATAGATTGATACTTTAGCTAAATCGCTTCCGAAAACAAGAATGCAGCAAATATACTGTAGTTATTTTTATCTGTCATACAGTATATAACTCCAACCTTTCAAACTAGGTTTGTGATGAGACGGGTTTTATTTATTTATTTATTTTTATCTACATTTAGCATTAGACCTAATCAGCATGTAAAGAGAATTTCATGATAAACAATGTTATAATTGTGAAAATTATTCATAGATGGCAAGGAAAGAAAATTAAAACTTTGAAATTACTAATTAACTTTGTTTTCTGCTCATAAAGAGAACATTTTGAATATTATGTATGTTGTTTGTTTTTAGTAGATATTAGCAAAATATAAAATTGGTCCAGACTTCAAGAGGAAAACCCTGAACCCCCTACAGTATCTTTTATCAGTCACATGGTCTTCTGCCTTACGTGATAGCTTAATAATACCTTTTAATATTCATATCTAATTGGGCTCAACTTATGAAATATATATATATATATATATATATATATATATATATTTTTTTTTTTTTTTTTTTTTACTTCTCAGAGGCCACTGCTTTGGCTCTCGGGACCCCATATTCTCATCTTTGATGACTATTTTGACTGTTTTTGATGGGGTTTTATTATTATTATTATTATTTTTTTTTTATTTTTTTTTTACAAAGTACTACTGCTGCCCAGATAACTATTCCAAATAAGTATTGTCCGGACCTCTGCTGGGAAGGAAATATGGACCAGACCTCCTGTAAATTTAATTTAATTGCACTAGAGAATGAAAATGAGGATGGAAAAATATTATTTTTTATAAATATTGGAACTTTTTGTGCAAAAAATCTTCATAAGATAACCTTCAGTAGCATAATATAAAGATCTGAAAATGCATTTCATGACCCCTTTAAGTTAAAAGAAAAGCAGCTTATAGAATACCTGCTGTAAAATCAGGTCTGTCTTGCTTTGCAGTCAAGGAAATGTGACTCAAACTGTTGCAAGGATAAGCTTTATTGCAGAACCTCAGTTGGCCAAAGAAGGGTTGAGGGTAGAAGGCCACAGGGATGCTGGGAGGAGAATGTAAGGAATGTCCATTGCTGTTTACAGCCCGGGACGTTTCACACATGCAGGTCAGGGGGCTGTCATCTGTCTTCCACTCTCTTACGCTCAGCTTCTCGTCCCCCCTCATTACACGAGGGTCAAGCTCAGAGGTGACCTAATTAAAAGCTCATTACATCACAGACAATATCCATTAGCATGCCAGGTCAAGCTGTTAATCCATTAGTGTTGCAGAGGCTGCTTGTCCAAGCCTCACATTTTAAAAGCCCCCTCTTTCCCAAAGTATACACTTGCTCGCACACAGAATCTCTACTTAACACTCTCTGCGTCCAAATAGAAGATGAATTCAGACTCACAGAGTCCTCTGATAATCATTGTGTGGGGTTTAAGGAGGGATACAGGGTGCCCACACTCATACGACAATGGATCGGTTCCAAAACCTAGTGAGCTTCCTAACCAGATAGCATTTTAAGGCATCATTCACTTTAAAAATAAAGCTTCTTTATTAGCATTGGTTGGTTTAATGAAGAACTTTTAACATCCATTGCACAAAATGTTCTTTATAGTACAAAAAGGTTAATCAGATTATTAATATATTCTTCACACACAAAAACTGGTTATTTTAAAAACTGTTCACTGAAAGGTTCTTTGGGGAACCCAAAAAGGATTCTTTTATGGCATCGCTATGAACCCCACTTTTGGAACCTTTATTATTAATCGTGTTGGCATGCACCCAATACAATAGCTTTTGCAAAAAAACAAAACATCACTGCATTTATCCTTTGTAGAGAGGCCAATACCAAAATGCATTGCAGTGAGCAAACAAATCATAGCAACGAGAAGATTTCAGAAATTTATTATTTCATGGTGGAATTCTTAAGACCATTAGTGGTGTCCAAAAAGAGAATGAGATGTTGTTCTATGGATGTTAAAGGTTCTCCATTGAACCATTAATGCCAATAAAGAACCTTAATTTTTAGTACGCAACCAAAGTCTGTAACCAAAATTTGTTGTTCGCCATGACACACGACACATCCGCCATGGTTAAACCAAGTAAAATAAAAATAAAAAAAATGGTGATTTTGCAATACCAAGAGATAATCACTCAACAAAATAGGTCCACTTTTTGGTCCACCTGAAATGGACTGACCATTGTATAACTATTAAGTTTGAGCTACTTGGGTGACCAAACAAGATTGGTTAAGCACCTCATTGGAAAAACAAATGACTGTAACATCTGTGCACATATTTATGCAGTCTACTTTTGAACTAAGGCTTTCCACAAGATGCCAGGAGACAGTGTGGATTTCATGCATTATAGTATCTCCACCTTCACATAGGCTTCTCCTGTGCCTTGAATCTCCTGTAGCGTCTATTGAAGTTTTGTTCAAACAACGACCCATGCACCTGCAAGCTGAATGCATGTATTTATCCATTCACTGGGGACTGAGCCATACAGAAGCACTCTGCTATCTCTTTGAACCTGCTTCCCCTGGTGGCTTCCTAACTATACAGCACTCAGTGCTTTGTAAGTGACTCCAGCAGTGGGGGCAGACTGAACAGAATAGAAAGTTAACCGAGGAGAAGAAATAGTAAAACAAACAAAAAGACCTAGGCAAATGTCTTTGATGCATGAGGAGCGCACAGGGGGATCAAAGACCTTCACGATGACCTAGAGCTTTTGTCTTTTAGACACTTCATTGAGCTCATGTCTGGACACCTATGTAAGTCACTACCATATTCGGAACAGGAAAGCCCGTTCCCTCTGTGGGACACTAGATTGTCACCAGTTCCCCTAAAAAAAAGCATCCACTGTCAATGTGCCTTCCTCTCCCACATGGTTCCAGAGTTTCAAGTGAAGGGGAGTGACATCTAAATCTTTACCTGTCAGTTTCCCCACAAAGAAAGCGAGAGAGTTGTGGGTAGTTTAATGGAGAGAAGATTTGCCCAGTTTAGAGAAACAGAAACCCACAGTTATGTATTAACAGTAGAGGCTGGAATGCAGTACACAACTTTTGTACAGATTTCCCCCCCTGATTTGCAGTCTGGACAAGTCAATGCTAGTCAGAGCCAATTCACAGATTTTGGGCAGCCAGAGTTGACCGATTTTAAATAAAGCTATGATAGGCACAGATTTGTTTTTACCTCAAGGTATGGTCACATTTACCGTTGCACGGTGAAATTTCTCGGCTGCAATCCAGTCATTTCAATATGAATCCGCACGTTCGTGAGTTTTGCATTAGTGTGAAAGCGTTTTCCACAAAGATTTTGCTCATGTTCAAGTTTAAAGTGACTTCTTTAGCTACACTATTGACAAATGGCCTTTTTGATGGGAAATATCACTAATTAACTGAGAAACCTGGTAATTGTTTGGCTTGCTATGTTTTTATAATGGAGTGAGAAATGTTAATGCAGATTTTTGACAATAAGTTTTAATTGGTCATCAACAATTGCTTCAGTTTTTGTAAAATCAAACCTACACTGTCAGATCCTATGCATATAAGTAGATGATGTGACAAAGGAATTAGCATCATAAAGACTATAAGGAATCACATTTATTTTAGTGTTGTTGTGGTTAATTAAGGAAGGTTGGGAAACTTGAAGTGCTTGAGGGTTGGGGGTGGTTAGGGAAGAACTAGAGATGGGGGTTTAAGTATGTTGGGAACGAACGCACACAAATTGTCCAGCTTTCATTAGTGTGGTGAGTGAAGACTCCGCAGAGGGCTTGATTCCCAAGACTCTCAGATAACAAGTGGCTTCTCACACTGGGGCTTTCTGTTTCCTCCAAATAAAACCAAAAAGAGAAAAAAGGAGCGAGATGGAGAGTGAGTTACCACAGAGAAAAAAAAAAATTGAGAGAGTGTTTCCAGCAGCCAACTGTTATCTGCCTGACATTCAGTCAGTGTAGAGTTATTTTGGTTTATTTATCCCAAGAGCAATGAATGGCTGCCGACAAGATATTTCTGATAGATGTGATAAGGGCTTCCATCCTCTAAACATGCCCTCTTAGCTTAAAAGTTAACCTCAACTCTAAAAGCCATTAGTGACAGACATAAAGCTGAGGTGGAGCGTGGAGGTCTTCGCTGAAACATTAATCTGCACACAAGTTATTCTAGACATCTCCAAAAGCAAACAGGAAAATGAAAAAGTCCAGAGTGGAATTTCAGGAATACGCAAGACTGACACCTTTGTTTCAACTAGAAGGTCAATCATCTTTAGCTTTAGCACATCAACCACTAGAGCACTGACTGGTTGGGTCAAATTCAGAACTTAAGAATTCACAATGGTTGTGAAGTCACAATGATTAATTGCTATTTTAATTGGAATGACAGAAAGGAATTTACTGAACTGATATTAAAAAAATTCAGCACATGATTTCAATAATAACCCAAGTTTTATGCCCACACGAAATGTGGATAAACTACAACAGGTAAACATGTCAGCTGTGTGGTCGCTAGAGCTGAGATGACAATATCGATTTCTCGTTTTGAATCGATCTTCATTTTGATGAACCAAGATCAGTCTATGCTGTTTGTCATGTTGATGCATGAACAAAACTTCAGTAAACATTATTTGTATATAATCGTAATAAGCTTTGTTACTTCTTCAATTCTGTCAATTTTATAACAATATTCAAACAATAAATGTGTTTTTGACGCTCTTTAATGTGTGGTGACAGATCACAGCAGTGCCTCATTTCAAGTGAAGTGTGAACCGATCATCCCTTCCTCTTTACTACTAGTTAAAGTAAACAGTATGTCACATAACATTTACCACAGGAAAGCCATTCAATGTCCATAACTTGTTAGTCAGATAGATTTAATAATAATTCTAGAGAGGAGCATTTTCCGAAATATATGCACTATTTTACAAATTCATTATAAATTTACCTAACCAGTTGTCTTCATTGTTCAATTTACATTTGAATAAATCTGACATAAAAACTCATTTAATTACAGCCACCGTTTAAATGTTTATATTTCAATAAAGAATTGTAGTAGTAACTGCCTTGTGTGTGATTATTAAATAAACTTTATTTTCATTTCTCAGCTAAATGAAAACTTTCATTTCAGTTTCAGTGTTTTGATTTCATTTTGGTGCAAAATCCCCTTAAAGGGATAGTTTACCCAAAAATTGTCATCATTTACTCACTCTTATGTTGTTCCAAACTTGTATGAGTTTCTTTCTTCTGTTGAACACAAAAGAATTTATTTTAAAGAATGTTGGTAACCAGCCAGTTGATGGTAGCCATCAACTTCCATAGAATTTTGTTTTTCTTTCCATTTTTAGGTGAACTATTTCTTTAACAACGGCCCTGGATGGAGCATCTGACAGATGGGCATGCAAAAATTAAGCTTTTAAAAGAACCAGGTATGTTAATATTATGTTGCAGGTCAGTTTGACCCATTTCAAATTTTGAGTTGTCGAAAATAATGGTTGAAAAATTTGACAAAATGGTTGTCAATTTTCTTTACAGGTGTTATCAACCAGTTGGTCTACACAAACTTTCTCATATGTCAGCCAATCTCTAATCAATACTCTTCTGTATTTAAGTGAAATGTTTCATATTTCTGTGCCCAACCATCTGGTCAGCTAGTGATGAGAAGCAGAGATGATGGCTGGTATACAACACTGGCAGTGCTCAAGTTTCTGATATCTTTTGGGAGTCTTTGATGTGCATTGCTCCCACCCCTGGCTTCCTTCTCTCAGGAAATTGCATTCTGTCTGTTTCCACAGCAGATAAATGATCTAGGAAGGGGGCTGCACACTGTCACTAGCCAGTCCTGTATAACACCACGGCCTATATCGTGTTAACTGTGTGTGGCTTTATCTGCTGCTGGCCAGGTAATGAGAAAACACATTGCATGCATTTCCCAATCTGAAATACCGAAGAACATATTTGTAAGCAAATTGTTGCATTGATGATTGTTTTATCAGAATAATATTTTTCATTGGCAGTACTTTGAAGGGGAAGTATGCTGTGCTTTAGTGTGCCAACAGTGCACCAGTATTGTTACCTCCTTTAAAGAACCGCTGTTACAGCCATATTCAATGAAATGAAATACATCAGTAATACCGCCTGAGATTTTCTAAAGCTTTAATTGTCTTGAAAATGGTGTTTGCTAATAAGTGACTACAGAGGTTGTTGGACATTAAACATCATCACGACAAACAGGTAAAATCATCTCCTCACTTGTCACTTTCAAGTGTTAATTAACCATAGTAAAACATGGTTAATGTTAATTAACCATAGTTAACTTATGCAGTAACTATCCAGTTATTTTGATGGTCCCTTTTGAACATACTGTTAGCTATAAGTAACATTGCACCTACATACTCAGTAGACTGTCTGCTTAATATCTGCAAACTTTTTATTTTGATGCTCCACAACAGATATTCTACTGACTATAAGTAACTTTGCAACTACATGTCAACTTATTCTACAAACCCTACAAGTGTACTAGTGCTCAGCTAACACTCTAATGAAAGTTAGACATGTAGGTGCAACGTTACTTATAGTCAACAGAATGTGTAAAACGGACCATAAAAAAAAAGTGTAAAACACAAAGTATATTTCGGCCGTCCGCACACCATGTACAACAGCGAATATGCGAGTGACTTGAGCGATTGAAAACAAAGTTCACTAGATAGTGCGCACTCGCCGAACGCATATTTCCTTGCTCAAAAGAGTATGCTTTGAAAGGCTTACACACTCAACTGTGCGCGAGATGGAGTGGAACGTGGAAAATGAAGTATACCCAATAATATTTTTTTATTAGTACATGCAGAAATTCGCATGAACCACAGTTAATAAATTATGTAAAAGTATTGTTTATGGTTATTTCATGTTGGCTATTACATAAAAAAATGGAATCATTTACTCACCCTCATGTTGTTCCAAACCTGCATGACATTTATAAGATATTTTGAAGAATGCTGGTAACCAAACATTTTAGGTGACCATTGACTTCCACTATATAGGGGGAGAAAACTGTTGACATTTCTCAAATGATATCTTCTTTTGTTTTATGAAATGTGTCTGTTGAGGGTCTGGTCACCAGCCTAATTATACAGGGGCTCCGTAGTGTACTTAAAATATTGCTCTGATCCTAAAAAGAACATCATTGTTTTGAGAGGTGTTACCATGCCATGTGTCAGTTCACACACTTCTTCTTAATTTGCATCTACAGTTCCATGAGGAACTTCTAACATCCACGGAACATCTCCATTGCACAAAAGGTTCTTAATAGTGGAAGAAAGGTTATTCAGATAATTAACATTTTCTTCACACCAAGAAAAAAATGGTTCTTTTAAGAACTGTTATTTGGAGAAACAAAAATGGTTCCTTTATGGCATCATAGCAAAACCCCCTTTGGGAATCTTTATTTGTTTAAAGAGTGCACCTCCATAGTCATAATGCAACAGGTCAAAGGTCTTCTCAACAAAAAATAGCAGCCTTGGCTGTCATCAACATTAGCATTCACTGCCCACATTACGGCTCTGGAAAATGTTGCGTCTGCGTTCTGAATCAGTCTCTTTGATGACAGACAAGAGCAAGGCTACCTCAACCCTCCGTCCCATTCCAGACGACTCCCTGCATCTCACAAGGCCTCTGACTGACGGGCCGTGAAGGTTCTCATTTCATTCAAGTACCGTGTCACCCTCCATTCACAACATCATAGAAAAAAACACACTTGAGTATTTCAGAGCAGGAAGTTTCCTGCGGGGAGAAAGTTTGGTTTCAGGTCAGTGTGCTTTAGTCGGAGAGGAGGTGCGCAGGGGGAGGTGGTGGAAACTTGAAGGCAGTGGGAGTGCTAGGCAGCTGGTCGGAAAAGGAAAAGCCGGTGGGCCTTTGGGATCTTGAAGGTGGGGGTGGGCGATAGTGCCGTTGGGTCCTTGGAGGAAACATTAGCAAAGCGCGGAGGAAAAGC
Organism: Hypophthalmichthys molitrix; assembly: GCA_037950675.1. Lineage (NCBI taxonomy): Eukaryota > Metazoa > Chordata > Actinopteri > Cypriniformes > Xenocyprididae > Hypophthalmichthys > Hypophthalmichthys molitrix. Next base: position 905,017 of record CM075508.1, read on the forward strand.
TGCCAAATTAACTTCTCACCCTTTCAATCACACCCCAGAGAATTCCTGTCCCACTTCACCTCTGCCAGTCTGGCTCGTTTTTTCAGCCTCTCTTCCCATTCCAAGTTAAGACATTGAACGACCCCTGAACGCCTTCGCTCCCCAACAACCCAGAACACTCAGTAACGTTAACACGCCAACAAGCCAATGAGGTCGTATGGCCTCTTTCTGCCCTCTACTTGTTATTTTTCCTTTTGTGTGCCTTACAAGCAGAACTTAGTGAGGCTCCCCCTCGTGTACCTTTTGAAGGAGTGGAATAAATGTCTCATTTGTATCAGTGACACTTGTTCTAAATGGTCCATTTATGTTTAGGCCGATTTAAAGGTGTTATTGGGAGCCACAAGTCTTTTTTGCTTGAGGTATTTTTATTCTTTGCCTTTAATAACATTCACTCAAATGAAAAGCAGATGCGGACCATATTGAACCCGTTGTAAAAAAAAAAAAAAAAAAAAACCTTTTTTTTTTTTTGAGTGGTACTAATTTATTAGACTCTTGCAACATCTGGAATTCTTTATAATTAATGCAGTAACCTCAAGATTTACCCTGTTGACTTGAAGAAGACGACCAGAGATGCTCCTATAAATGACTACGGGCTGCCATTGTTTTTTTTTTTGTTTTGTTTTTTTTCCAGATTAAGGAACCTGTACCTACAGAAACATTTGCACAATGTCTTTTGAATGCCATTCAAAAGTTTATTAACTACAATTTCTAAGACAAGTATCACCATAGACTAAAGTAGGGATGATGTATTTTTGTAGGCCAAAACCCGGTAACGAGTTCACATTTTTGTGCCTGAAATGTTTTATTATACAATATAAAATACAGCAGTGATTTTTTGTGACAAGTGACAAGCTTTTACTTGTCTTGAAAAGTAAAAGTGTTTAAATGGGACTACAAAGGTTGTCAGACATTAAACGTCATCAGCCGAATCGGTAAACTCATCTACTCATAAGTCCACTTTTACAGATTCGCATTGTATATTCTAATATATTCTTATAAATTTATTTATGTTATTGTATATCCTAATTTTTTTTCAGGGAAAATGTTTTTAAATAAAGTTTAGTGGTGGTGACGTTGAAGTCGTGACCTTGGTGTAGTTTGTTTAAAGCTTACGTTTAGCTTTTTACTTCTCCCAATTGTACTTAAGTTTCAGAATTCATAAAAGCTGTGTTTTAAAAATTTAATGGGTCACCTCCTCTTCACCAAAATCAAATGAGCATGATAGTCGGCTCCTCATAAGTTTAGGGTTTTTTCCAAACTCAGTCACCCAGAACACTCTAATAACCACATTGTAACATGTTATAAACAACTCAGAACACCTTAAGGGGGACATATCCTGAAAATCAGACTTTTTCCATGTTTATGTGCTATAATCAGTCCTCGGTGCATCAATCAACCCAGAAAACGTGAAAAAGTACAACCCAGTAACTTTGTTTTGGTAAGCCTTTAGTAAGACTCATCTTCACTCTTATTGAGTCTCTCCAACAGTGTGTAACTTTAGCCACGTTAGCCGTGCAGCACGTTATCAAACTCATTCAGAATTGAATTTTAGCAAACATCCACAAAATACAAGCCATACCTCCATGATCTGATATGCTGCATCTCGAACAGTTTGTAATGATCCATTTTGAGTTATATTTGCTGTGTGAGCTTCTCTTGTATTATTGTCAGTGTATTGGAAACATGCCTTGTTGCAAATGAAAACAATGTGTTTTTAACAGTATGCTCAAAATATCAAACATGTTTGATATCCTCTGACTGGATGGACTTGACGGACCATCATACACTACACGATCAGTATTGGCCGATGCTGTTCACTTGAGCAGCAAAACGCATGCGTGTAATGCTGACACAGGAGCTGACCAATCCAGAGTCTGTGTTCTGACATAAACACGGAAGCTCTGCACTGTGTTCACTATATCAGCTGCGTAGCAGCCTGACAGGGAAGAGGAAAAATTGTTGAATATAGTCCTTATTTTTGTTTTGTTTTGCACACAAAAATATTCTCATTGCTTCATAACATTAAGGTTGAACCACTGTAGTCACACTGACTATTTTAACGATGTTTTCACTACTTTTCTGGACCTTGAATGTGGTAATTTCGTTGCTTTTTATGGGAGATTAAAAAACAGATTTCATCAAAAATTTCTTAATTTGTGTTCCAAAAATGAAAAAAGGCCTTGTGGGAGTATAGAATGACATCTTGACAGTCTGGCTTATAGAAAACCAGGAAGTAACCATGCATATAGAGAACGTCTCGGGTTACGGCTGTAACCCTTGTTCCCTGAGAAGGGAACGAGACGCTGTAGGATGAATGAAGCTATGAAGAGATGCCGGCACACAGTAACATCAGCTTCTGATAGCTCGAAGCAGGTCACTCTCAGACCTACGAAGGCATGACAAAGGGACGCAGTGTCTCGTTCCCTTCTCCGGGTAAAAGGGTTACATTCATAACCCAAGATGTTCCCTTTTGAGGGAACTTGCGCTGCGTTGTCTTGACGACACTTTGGAGAACGTAATGCCCACTGCGCCATGCTAAGTGATGTCTGTCCTAGTGTGAAACTGTCCAGGAACAGCTTAGGATGAGAGGACCTGTGCCCCCGGCGTGGAAAAAAGATGCAGACTATAAAATCTCATGAACGTATGCGGGGTAGCCCAGCCCGCCACATCACATATCTCTTGCAGGGAGTCCCCCGAAAGCAGAGCTTTAGAAGATGCCATGCTTCTAGTCGAATGAGCTATTACGGCATGCCGTGCACCTGGTAGCCCAAAGAAATTGCCTCGACAATCCAGTTGCTGATTGTCGCCTCCGAAGCGAAGCTCAGGAACTTCCTGTGTGAAGGAAGGAAGGCAATGTGAAGGTATGCGTCCTTTAGATCTATCGTGACAAACCAGGCCTCGGATCTGATTTGACTAACGATAATCAGGATAGTTAACATTTTGAACCTGAATCTCCTCAAAGAACGGTTCAAATGTCACAGATCTATGATGGGATGCAACCCCCCATCTTTTTTCGGGAACGATGAAGTACCGGCTGTAGAACCCGGACTCCCTCTCGGGAGGAGGAATGCGTTCTATGACCTCCTTCACCAAGAGAGAGTGAACACCCAATCTTTCTCTGGTTTTACAGAAGTCCAGACAAGTCTACCTTTTTTCTACAGTGCGCAGGACCCACTGAGACACGTTTGGAAGACATTTCCATGCTTCGAGAAAATCTACTAGGGGAATCAGCCTCTCAAGGCCAACTTCGGGTGTTTTGTTCGCATTGACTTCGGTATCCTGTAGCGAATGATCGGCAGGTAATAACCGAAATTGACTTTCGATGTGCGGACACAAGCCCTGCATGGCCGCAAGCTTTACGCTCCGCGGAGGAGTGAAACTTGGTCGCTCCCCCCTGAGGGGGACCGCCCTCAGAGGCCTGAGACTGGTGTCTGGACCTCTTTCCCGAAGCCATTTCGCAAGAAGAACGGTCCTCAGATCAGTTTTTATCCGGCTGAGGCTTCGGCCGAGAGTGCTGCTTAGCACCCAGAGATCTTTGCGGCGGGGCTCACTTAGCAACACTCTCCTTTTGTTGTTGTTGAAATTAGGAGCTCGACGATGGCTGGGGCTGTTCCCTGGACCTAGAGTGGCGAGGCAGATATTTTTGAATGCGGCTGCCTGTTTCTTCGCCTCCTGAAACCTATCGACGACAGAATTTACGGCGTCACCAAAAAGGCCAGAAGGCGAGAGTGGGGCATCGAGGATGAAAGCTTTGTCCTTCTCCCAATGCCCGACAGGTTCAGCCACAAACGTCTCTCTGTGGCGACCAATAGTGGTGGAAATACGGGAAGAGAACTGTCTTTTCCATGATTTACACAACTCATTGTTTAAATCAGCAAAGATTGGTAAGCCCCGACATGAAGATTGTGCTCTTGATTGCAGGAAGCGCTCATCTAACTTTCTTTTCTTAAGCGCTTCCAGCTTCTCGCAGGGCCAGTCAATATTTAATTTATCTAACACACAAGTCACAACCTCCACAAGCTCCTCATACGTGGGGGCATGAAGTGGCGAGTCTTCAAAATTCCCCACGTCGATGCTGAGCACATCTACACAGCTCGAGCATCAAACCCTCGTCCTGAGTGGAAGAAGCCACAGAGCATCAGGATCGAGAGCATCAGAGCTGGCTGATGAGTGATGAGAAAGCACCGAAGCGGTCTCATGCACGTCAGCCAACTCCATTGCGCCACAGCAGCCGCGGGACTCAAGCCACGAGGAGTGCAAGCCTGGCCAGTGACAGCAACTCAGTTTGCACAGGCAGCACCCTCGAGTGAACACAAAGCTTGTGTGTGTCCCCACCCTTGATGTAACGAGGGCAGGGATGCACATATTGCTTAAACTGCTGACTTGCCATGATTTTATATATATCTGTGTGTGCTTGTGAGAACTGGACAAACAACACCAAATAAAACACAGTTTCACAAAGAGCCTTTGCTGAAGAGCAGAAGCTGACACTACCGTGTGCCGGCATCTCTTTATAGCTTCCGTGTATGCTGTCACATGCCACGTCACCGAGGACATCATGACGCAACACCAGTCAGGATTGGAATAGTTTCATTCATGCTTCAGATGCGCTATGTTAAGGGCGTTCCCTAAGCCCGAATTCCCTCGAAAGGGAACTACCATGCAATTCCGTTTGTGCCCATCGTGGATAGTATTTTATTATAACAAGGTCCAAACTTAACATGCACCTCTGAATAAATAAAACAGAATAACTCACCTTTCAGTGAGTCAGAAACTTTTTGAGAAATTGCACCATTACTTGGTTTAAATTGAACTGATGTGAGCAAATTAAATCAAAGACATATAAAAGGTCTACTACAGAAATCCATTGTAACTCACATCTTCAATATGAAAGACAGAAATGGAGCCAGTAAAACAAGACGTGGTTTGCACAGAAGCAGTCCCTCATACAGAGTAAAGCAGGAGAACCAGATGACCTGTTTGGATCACTAGCAGATTATAGAATCATTAGTCAAAATGTAGCTTTAAAGGCTGTTACTCTACAGAAAATAGGGGACAAGCTAATTAACTTAAATGACTAACTGAGATAATGAGAGCCCATTCCTTTCAGAGCAGCAGCAGACAGTCCATTCAAACCAAGTTATTCAGTTAATCATGTCTACCTGAAGTGAAATCTAAAGATAACCTTTCATCTACCAATAACAAATGATCAACTGCATCCCCACAACAGCTTTTAAAGTTCATTTGTGATATAGATCTTTTGACCTATAAGCAAACATAATTTATGCATGATAAAAGACTATAAAATATAACATATTACATGAAAAGTGGCTAATTTCACAGACCTATTTCTCGACAATTAGTATACTGTTGAAAAAAGCATGATGCAAAATGTTACAGCAATACTAAACTATCAATATGAAAATATAAATATATCCCCTTTATCATAATGTAACCTTGAGAACGCTGTTCACTAAATATGTTTTGCATGGACCAAAATTATTATTCCATTTTATATGCATGTAAAACACATTTAAATGCTTACCGGGATCCTCAAAAGCTAGTCCTGCTAATGTTGGAAACCAAATAACGATGAACATCATGTAAAATATAAAACGACGACAGAATAAAACTGAGTTTGTGTGACTATAAAATTGAAAATTGATGGATTACAAAACTGCCTATGTGTTGTCATTTATAAATGATGCAGGCCCTTAGATGGTTAATTAATAGTTTCCACAAGGCCCAAACATACAAGAGCAAAGATTTATTGTGAGAAGAACGAGGGTGCTCTTCCCATTACAGAATGCTTTCCTTTGTTTGACTTTATTAATACCAATATATTACTCAAAGAAGCAAGGGTGTATTACAGCCAGAACATGTACCCTAGGATAATAAATGGCAGCATTGTGAGGGCCTAAACATTTTCGTTCATCCCCAGCTGTTTCCTTGCTCATCATGCTGCGAGATAACATGAAACACTCACGCAACAGCTTCATTTCACAGACATCTGTCATCCATTAAGGACAACACACTCAGCCTCTAAGGGGCAGAGTCTGATCTCTGTAGGGTGTGTGTGTATGTTAGAGAGAGAATGGGAGGGGTTAAGCTGAAACTAAATAGGATCTTTTTAAAACGACAGACATTTCTAATGGACAAATTCAGCAGGAAATAATGCCGTCAAAGAGCTTAACAAGAAAAGTTTCAACATTCTAAAACTATTTTTGTCTCTAATTGCTTAGGTAATATTTAGGGATGAACGGATCATGATTTTTCATGCAAATGGGCTGATTCCGATACAGGTTGCATTTTTTTCTTTCTTTCTTTCTTTCTTTAAGCAAATGTATTTTTTGTTTATTACATGCTAAACTGGCCTTAAACAAAAAAAAAATATATCTATAGCCATTTGAAATTAGAGGCAACTTCTGCATGTTAATGACAATACAAACAACAACGTTACACATGTAGCAGTTGATTATTTTTAATTAAAATTAGATTGTATACTTTCAAGATTTAAAGCAAAAACAGAACGATCTGACTTTAGCTTAGTGAAATTATGCTACATAAAACATATCTGCACAAAACAAAAGCAGCAGACAGACTGAATGAAAATGCAAATTCACTCTGACAGTAGGTGGCGCTTATGAAACAGCAGCGACATAGCGTTTTCTTGGTCATCACTGTACACAAAGCAGCGCCGCATTTATAAACACTACTTTAATAGGAATTATACAGAGTTATAGAAAATGCAATTGAAACTTTTCTAAAGACAGTCAGATTCATTCATATAAACCCCCACCATCAGTTCAGTATTTATATTCTTCTTCCAGTATTTTGAGCATCATGAACTGTGAGTGGTACAGTTTTTTCTGCTGGCGTGTCTGTGATCTTCTCTTTGCGTCCATCTACAATGGGCCTCTCGACAGAAGGGGCCTCCGCTTGTACTCGAATATGAGCCCTGCCCCCCGCCTTCACGCCGCGTACACACCAGGGTTGAAAAATATCAGGCTTGGGGCAAAAATGCCACCAAAATTGTTTTTTAAAAATGCCCCCAAAATGCAGTATATGCGGCAAAAAAGGTCCCTGTATGAGTTATTGTTTGGATATAGTTAAGCAAAATCACATGAGCAAGAGTGCTGTTTTCCCGAATATCAGCTCGATTGCAAATGTAATAATGATTCAACAGTTCAATGAACAAGAAATTAATATTAGGTACATTAGACTATTTTTTAAAACAGAATATTGTCTGTTTTTGCTCTATTTCAGGCAACAAAAAGAGTTCCAAACAAATCCAATTGTGCGTCTTCGAGCAACACAGCTGCCACTTATTGACGGTTTCATAATTAAAAGTATCATCATTGTTTACATAATTTCATTTTACTATATTTAAGCCAGGGGTGTCCAAACTCGGTCCTGAGGGCCACTGTCCTGCAGAGTTTAGCTCCAACCCCAATTAAACACACCTGAGCCAGTTAATCAAGGCCTAACTAGAAACTTTCAGGCAGGTGTTTTGGAGATGGTTGGAGCTAAACTCTGCAGGACAGTGGCCCTCCAGGACTGAGTTTGGACACCCCTGACCCCAAGCATTTGTTACAATAAGGATATAATTACAGGTAAGACCACTGATGGCTCCTCATTGACCATTTTTTCTTTTTCTTTTTATAGTATTTGTTGTGAAAAATAGCAACACATTTAGAAACTATAGTTACAACATGCCACAATTGTACTAAATCTTTAGTGAAAAATCTATTCCCTTAACAGATTATCTATTATAAATTCTAGTCAAAAAAAAAAAAAAAACTAGTCAAAATTTGCCGCAATAAATACAATAGAACGTGATGAATTCTAGTAAATGTGGTCATCATGAGTTTAAAAAGCTTGCAGGATGATATTTCCTCCTTTTCATCAGTCATTTTAGTGGCTGACTGAAATGACTTTCTCCGTAGCGTTTTACTACATTCTCAATAGAATCCAAATAGGTTGCACATTTTATCATCAGCTTGGCATAGGAATAGCTTGTGCAAATCTTTACACTTTTGGAGTGCCCTGGTGAACGTGCCTGCGGTGATTTGCACGCAACTCATGTCACAGTCAGTCATATTGCACAGACAATTGATCCTCAGTTCGTACAGCTTATAAAAGCTCAGAACGCACAATGTATACAATTAATTAACAGTCCGATGATTATACGTTTCGGTGTGGGTGTTCAGAGTACCTGCAACATGTGAGAAGTGCCAGTATGCAAAAAATGTAAGGGTATGCTACTGATTAAAATAGGGAAGTGCCGGTGCGTCGTAACGGTGCGTACCGGCTCACTTCGAGCACTGACTGTTATTACTAATAAAACCGATCTCTGGGGGCCCCAAAAGTGCGTGGGCCCTTAGAATCGTCCTAACTTCCCCCCCGTAGCGGCGCCCCTGGCCATATGCATCAGACGTTCAGTCAACGGTCCGTCTGAGGCTGAGACTAACACCATCTCTACTTATATTTGATTATGTACTGGCTCACCATTCTTTGGAGGATAAAGTAACTTTAAAAACAGGAAAATAGAAGTTCAAGATTTATCCAGCTTGTAATCTTGTACCACATTATGAAGCAAAAAGTATGACAAATGGCCAACACATGGTTACCTTTTTACATCAAAAGCTAAATGAATAAGTTTTAAAGTGCGGCGAATCTGCATGACCAACTTGAACCCGTTGCAAAATCTGCCTGGGGAAATGTTTCACCCTCATGCGAAATTCCCAATCATGTGGATTTCTATTAAAATCACTGCAAAAATTAATTTAAAGATTAAATGTGCATTAAGTGACCACACCATCAGGCTGAAAGAATTCACAACTGTACAATAAAGGGCGCAACAGGACACAAGAGTCAGGAGAAGCAAGTTCAAAATTTCAGCAATAAAAGTCAAAAAAAAAAAAAAAAAAGAAAAGAAACACAGATGGGCATTTAACTTAAGCAGGGATCAACGCTAAGGGTTTTCAGTGGTTCAAATTTTTAAATGCCCTGCCAAAGTTTTCACTGGCCCCACCACAAAAAAGTAATACATAAATAAACTCAAATAGTTTTTGTTTTCAATAACCATTTTATTGTTAATAGTTTACTGTTAAAGATGCAGTATGTAAGAATTCTGTCCGCTAGAGGTCGCTAGAGGTCTATTCAAAACAAAGGCATAGCCTGATGACGCCAAGTTTGAGCGCAGAATCTTGGGACATGTGGTCTTCACCTCACAGCCGGTGGAAACAATCGGGATACGACTTGGGAAGAAATCATGTTCATGGATGTGATTATTACCGTTACTGTAGTATGAAGCAGAGCAGGAGCAACACACGCCTCACGAGAACTTTTATTATGCCACAGTCGCCGGCGCCGCTTCCGCTTTTCCGGTCATGAGTATGAGGTAACACAGCTCTGTTTATCATATTAGATACATTTGAGAGTGTTGAAAATGATGTTATAACGTTACTCTGTGCGTTCGCTCGGCGGCTGCTGTGAGACTCTTGTTTGAGACACACTGCAGTGAGATAGATCGATTTTACAATATCATATTAAATGCTGGATGGCTTGTGTTGATAAATGGCATGCGATTAATTTTAAAACGTATTGTATGATGAATAAAATTCTGTATTGCTGTTAAAAATAAAGCTGCATCTGATTATGCTATGTTAGCTACTTCACAGAATAGTGTTTTTCTCTGAGGCATGGTAAAGCATGGTACTTGCAAAACATCAAGAAAATTAGATTTAAACAATAAGACTAAACGTGTTGAGATATATAACAATAATTAGTTTTCTGTCTATAAATATATCAAAACAGTTGTTCCCTTGTCTATTTAACATGTAATATATTAAAGCGTCTTTGGTGTTTCCATGGTTTCTACAAAATAAAACCGGAAACCGAGGGTAACGCGGGTATGACGCAATTGACAGGCGACTCCTCACACGTCCCGGAGCCTTGATTAAAACTGCAATTTTCTCACGATTTACAAATAGTTGCAAACATTTGGGATATTGTAAGTGTTCAAGTGAACAAAATATATAACACTGGCCTAGTGGTTTTTGAATATTTTACTGCAAAATTCTTACATATTGCACCTTTAAGCATACCAGGTCTAAATGGATCATTTTCTTTATTACCGAACTACATTGTGAACACACCCTAAAGCTCAAATCTTATTTCCTGGTGCATTTCATTGCCGGATAAGTAAAAAAAATGACACAAACACAAAATACAAAAGACAAAAATAAAAACCTTGCTTTATCAGTGGGTGAATATTTACATCTGGAGTGAATAGCCCCTCAGTAATCTATTGTTTCTATGAAAAACTTATGTGTGATGAACATTCCTGTCTTTGAAAGTTACGTATTAATACCTACGTATTAATGAGACCATGCTGAACATACACGTTTGGTGTGAAAGGGCCTCAAGCTGGAAATTATTTTTATAATAACACTCCTACTAGCGTGCTATTGTACAGAACACACTGTATTGTGGCCTATCCTTGTATAAAAGCTGCTTTTATTGTGTCACGGTTGGGAGTGGAACATGACTGTGTTAATGAATTATCTATCAGACAGCATTGTACACTAGACAAAATACATAAACGTTTACAGAAAGTGGCAGATGTTCACAAAGACAACTGTTACATGAACAGGACTGAGTGGGTGTTAGAAGAGGTGGATTTCTTTAACCATATGTGAAAATATTAAGTGGTGTTTAATTACAGCTTAACCCCAGCCGGAGGGCTCGTACAGGGCTTTGCCTCTTATTCATACTGCTTACTCTTCATTGCATGAAATATCTGATAATGTGATAATTATTTATTACTTTTTACGGCATCCTTTATTCAGTGGTTAATATTTAACAAAATACAAAATGCAAGAATTAAATTGTTTAACAAAATCACCAATAGGTATTAGACATATTCTATTTTCAGACATATGTACACAACATAGAAAGATAGATAGAGATATATATTTTATAGTGCTGTCAAAATTAATGTTAACGCATGCAATTAATTTTTTTTGAACAAACAGTAACAAACAGAATTATGCCAAAATGGCCGTTTTTTCAAGTATCCTCATAAGAGCGGTCTTAAATGAGTTAAATAACATCTTAAATGAACTTAAAGAGTTATGAGAAAATGAGATGCGCGTCAGATCCACGTCATGTTCGGCGGCAGCAGCTCTTAAAGTGACAGCAGCCTAATAAACCAGTTGCTGTGATGATGTCTGTCATTAATGTTCATCAAAGGTAACAGAGAAAATTGTAGCTTTAATAAGGATTAATCTATAATTAATTTATAATTTATGCAGTGAAGACTGTAAAGTGTTTGATAACTCTATTCAATTTCTGTATATTTTCTACCTGTTAGACATAATATTATTATAATGGGTTTATGTGAAGATTGTTTTAAGTTCACTTAAATTAAAAGTTATTTTTTTAAAACTGATATCTTTTAGTTATACTGTAATGTTATAAAAAAATGAGGGAAACACAACATTCCTAAGAAAGGCAGTGGAACGAGCAGAACAAACCTTTCCCTCCACAACGGTGTACATTCCTTTAACTTTGACAAAGATTTACCAACTTACATGAAAGAGAATTCCGAAAAATGGAAAATGCTGCCTTCGGAGGACACATTTCAAGGTAGGAAGGCATCAAGGCACGTCCGAATTCAATGTTAGCTTCACTTCCTGTTTCCTGAGATACCTTCATCTGATTAATTTTTGAAGGCAGCATAGATGTATCCTTAGCTGCCTTTGATATCCCACAATCCTGTGCTTTCCATTCTGTGAGAGTTGAGCTAGAAAAATAAAGATGGCGTCCAAAAGTTGCGTTTGCTGGCCAGTTTGTGAGTAAATGTACATTTTTGACCAACATTTTCCACTTTTGATGTCATTTCTAGTGAGAAATTACTACTGTAGTAATTAAATATTTGTTTAGTTCTCACCAAAGCTCACTCTATTTTGCTGTAGATCATTAAACTCTTACGCTGCCTCAGAAGTCTGTCCGAAATCCGTTTCATGAGGTATCTTCATGCACAAACGCTGCCTTACAAGTCATTGCTTGATAAGGCAGCAAGTCAGCTTCCTAGGTTTTCGGACGCAGCCTTAGTAATCCTGAAGAGCCTGATTAACTTGTTCAGGTGTGTTTGATTAAGGTTGGAGCTAAACTCTGCAGGACAGCGGCTCTGTAGGACCGAACTTGCCTACCCCTGGGCTAGAACGTTTAAACAGCAGTATATTTTGGAGCAAAAATCGACTCTGTACAAGCAGTGCCATTTTGCAATAAATCGACTTGCAAACCCCCGCCCCAACAATTATCCAACCAAATTTGGGATTTTTTTTTTTTTTTTTTTTTTTTGACACATTTGGGGCATTATACGATCTCAAATCTTGAGATTCTTCAGAATTTGCTCAAGAGAAAGTGATTTTTAAAAAGCCACAAAAATTATTTTCAGAGCCCTAAGGACAAGGGGGTATTCGCGATCAAGGCTTAGACAATGGTACAAGCAACATGTCCAGAACCTGACTTGCCCTGTCGACTGACCCACGCCTATACAATCAGTTTCAAGTTCCAGCAATTGTCTATAATTAATGTTTAAATACAGACATCATTAGTATCAGTGATACTGGCCTTCATTCATAAAAAGATGCCATTAAACCAATAATTAAAATATACTGTCTTTAAGTTGTTACTATATTAATTTGGAGAGTAACTCTGAAATTATTACAATATATGAATATTAAAAACAATGTTTTTAATTGTGATTAATCATGATTAATTACAGAAAAAATTTGATTATTTAATTATTTTTTAATCAATTGACAGCACTAATATTTTAACATTCATCTTGGTCTTCTCTGCACCACCGTGCCTTTAACTAACCACTGACTAAACAATATCATCTTAATGGATATATATTGGTATCAAGGATCCATTAAAGGGTTTTTTTGGATTTTTATTTATTTTTTTATTTTTTTTAACATATTTGAATTATTATTAGAGGAATAATGTTGTTAGAGGAATTACATTGTCCAGAATCTTAGGTAGGTGAGGTATAAATGTTAATGTTTGCTTCCATCTAGTGGTGGTAGTTTATTGGCAGGCTGGCCAAGAAAGACACTGTTGACAATCCATTTTATTGTCATGGTAGCATTACAAATAAATAACATTAGTAGGAATAAAATACAAGAAGTTTACTATCCATAAAAATATTACTTTTAGTTACTGGCATAAATTGGCTCTGGCAACTTTATTAAGACTTTAAGCATATAGTTACCTAATTTAAAGAGACTAGTAATAATAATAAAAACATCAGTTGCAATTTATGCATTTGTTAAGTGGAAAAGTTTATATAATTACGTATTTAATTTTAAATGCAATAAAACTTTATAACTTATAGTTATAACGTAATATAACCTTAATTTTTTTAAATATAAATAATCATATTCCACTGCATGCAGAATAGGGTATTTTCCCAAGTAATGGATTAAGGTCTGCATCATAGGGTTATTATCGTTAACTAAACTATTAAAAACATTTCTGTTAATTGAAATAAAGCTGAAAAAAAAGGTTAGTTGAAAAACTTAATCTAAATGAAAATTAGAAAGGTTGCCTTGGCAATAAACTGAAATAAGTTGAATTTGAAGCACTAAAATTAACTGGATATAAATATAAATATTAATCTGAAATAAAAATAAATTAAGCCTAAATAGCAATAATTAAAAAAAAAATAAATTAAAAAAAAATAAAGACAAAAGCACATAAAGAAACTAACAAATTGAAAATATAAAAATAAAAGCTAATTCAAAATATTAAACTAAAATAAAAACTATAAAAACACTGCTACAACACTCCTTTCAGAATGATATATATATAAGTTATAATAATTTATATAAGTTAATATAATAAGTTATTACATGAATGCTTTTCAGTTCAGTTGAGCCACCAGTCAGATTATAAATGGATTATTTGGTTGTAACTACTGAAAAAAAAAAAAAAGCTCAGAAATTGCTAATAAATTTCACAAACAACTGCAAAGAAACAGCAAGAAACACATTAAATTAAACATGAAATTTTCAAGGAGAAAAACAGAAGTAGCATTTTCTTTTAAAACTGGTCTGTTATTTAACCACACTCCTTTAAAAAAAATCAAGGTTATTTATTGGCATCGATGGTTCCATAAAGAACTTTTAACATCCTTTAACGGTGCAGAAAAGTGAAGAGTTGAGTCGAGGATCTCAGCACAGTGATACTTTTATTAAATAAACAAAAGAAGATAATCCTAGAAGACAGGGGCGTAGCCATCATTTCAAAAGTGAGGGGGACAGAAATGTTGGGTGTAATACCAGTTTTTATCTGACCATTGAATAATTGATCGATTTTTTTTTTATTATTTTTTTTTTTTTAATCTCATGTCTTGCTTTTAATTTGAAATAAATGGCTTTTAATAAGAAATCAAATACACTGCTGAACAATAAACAATATCTAATATTTTTCCCTATATTTCATGACAATTTTATGATTGGTTTATGTACTACAAACACTTGTGCTTTAAGTCTTTATGAATTTTATACAATGTAAAAAAAAATAAATATATATATATCACAGAATAAGGCAGAACATACAAAAGTTTGGAAACATTACAATTGTACAATTGAAATATGTCTCTTCTGCTCACCAAGGCTGGATTTATTTAATCAAAAAATGCAGTAAAAACAGTAATGTTGTGAAATGGTAATGTGAATAAATTGTAAAGTGTACAATATATGTGATCAAAGCTGAATTTTCAGCATCATTACTCCAGTCTTCAGTGTCACATGATCCTTCAGAAATCATTCTAATATGATGATCTGCTGCTCAAGAAACATTTATGATTATTATCAATGTTGAAAACAGTTGTGCTGCTTCATATTTGTGTGGAAACCATGATACAATTCAAACATTTGTGGTAAGATTAAAAAAAGAGAAATTAATACTTTTATTTATCAAGGATGCATTAAATTTATCAAAAGTGACAGTGACAATAAATGCAAATAAATGGTGTTGATTGAACTTTCTATTCATCAAAGAATCCAGAAAAATTATATGTATGATGGTATCCACAACAATGTTAAGCAACTGTTTTCAACATTGATAATATTCATAAATGTTTCTTGAGCAGCAGATCATCATATTAGAATGATTTCTGAAGGATCATGTGACACTGAAGACTGGATGCTGAAAATTCAGCTGATCAAAGCTATACTGGTTATAAATTACAGGATATAAATTACATTTTAAAGTATATTCACATAGAAAAGTTATTTTAATTTGTAATAATATTTCACAATATTACTGTTTTTACTGTATTTTTTGATTAAATAAATGCAGTCTTCGCAAGCATAGAGACTTCTTTCAAAAACATTAAAAAGGTTGTCAGTTAGCACTGCATTATTCATACTTTATTGTCAATAAATACCTTGAGATGGCTTGAAAAGCACACATAATAATCCATATCTTGTCGCATTCGCGTGTTTGTCTTCACGTTTCATGAGTCAATGCGTTTCTGCATTTTATTCAGCTGCTGCTAAAGCGAATAGCTGAATTACTTCTACGAAACCGTTTTGGACTTTCTGTCGCTCCATAATGTTTAGATCGCCTCATTTTAGTTAAAAATTAAAACGACAGGTCATGCATAGACTTGATCTTGCCCGAAAAAAGTGTGGGGGACCAAGTATTCTACACCCATGCTAAAAGATGAAGCTAATAATCAGATAGGGGGAACAGCACTGAAACAGCGTTGGTAAAACAAAGACAATAACCGTCAAGAAACAAAAGAACCTCAAGAGTACAAATACACAGGATGATAACTAACTGAACTAGAAACAGGTGTGAAACATAATCAGTAACCAATGTGACAAACGAGGGAATACTTAGCAACCTAAGCAACTCAGTAAACAGGAACTAAACACAGGAACAATAGAATGAAATGAAAATCAAAATAAGAGTCCTTGAACAGAAATCCTAGACATTCCATTAGAGGCCTTCAGATATTAAAAGTATACGAGTCAGTGGATTGACTCTCTCCCAACACAGGAGGGCACTGGTTTCCCTACTGTGTTAATAATCACCTACTACTGCACTTATTCTGTCTCGCCCTGACCAGCTAATATCTCCCATCCCCCATGTGCCACAAAAGCAAATGACCTACTTTACTGTAATGCATACTAAGCACCTGGAAGCAAAAACATTTCTTTTAAAATGGCGTTCACATGTGCCTATTGCTTGCATAAGCACTCTTTGAATTTGACTCATTCCATAAAAGTTACTCTACATCTCTTAATACTGAGCACATGTACTGTGACTTTGCCCCTAATCTACCCAACAAATAGACAAAGAAACATTGCTAAAGGAAGGATATGTTGACAACAAAATGAATCTATTGCCTATTGTCACAAAAGTGTAATGTGGGATTTGGGCTACAAACACTAACGTACCGTCATTCTTACGTACAGTATGTGTTTTGTAATTTCATCCTTAAGATTCTGTCTGTAGAGCAATCGATCCATGTACAGTGTCTTGTTACAGTTCGGCGTTTCCCCAACCATACAGTGTAGTCCTGGGATCACCTTAGATTCATATCCAAACATTTTGGCATAAACAGCCCTCCTGCAGTGGAGTTGTGTGTGTCCGTGTGGATTGTTTGTCTTTTAAATCAAGTCATGTTTATTTATATAGTGCTTTATACAACACAGATTGTTTCAGAGCAGCTGTATAGTGATAAACAGGAAAACAATGATTCAATGATGCAAATAGAGTTTAATTCTGCTGTCAAGCAGCTCTAAAAAGAAAACAATGTCATTGTTCATCTGAAGTCTGTTCAGTGTTGATTCAGTTTCATTCAATAACTGCGTAAAGATCATGAAAATTCTGTTCAGTTATACAGCAGCTCTGTAGAAAACCGAGATGTCATCGTTCAGCTCAATTCAGTTCTCATCTATTAGTCTCAGTACAGTCAAATCTCTAATATTGCTGAGTGTCCTCAACTAAGCAAGCCAAAAGGCGACAGTTACAAAGATCCCAAACTCCATCGGTGACTGAAATGCAGAAAAAAAAAAACCCTTGGGAGAAACCAGGCTCATGCAGAGGGCCAGATCTCTTCTGGCCAAACAAAACAACATGGTGTGGTTATGATTCAGGCTGCATCACAAGTCAGATTGTAGATTGGTATCATTCAGAATATTTCCTTCTGCTTGAAGATTGTGATACATCATGGTCATATGGTGGGGCTTATTGATTATGAGATTATGGATGCCTAGTGCCTTCCTAAAACTGGGGTTAGGATTATTGGAGTACATTTTACAAGAATATACAATCAAATCTTTCTATGTTGTTACTTTGTACTTGTTTAATTCAGTGTGTTACTTGCCATTTCTTTGTAGTTATTTGTGAAATTCACTAGCAATTTCTGAGTGAAAATTGTTTCTACACCTTTTTTTTTTCAGTAATGACAATCTTACTGTATCACTCCACAATCTAAAAATATCTAAACAAGGTTCTATTTAATATAGTCTCTGATGTCATTATGTGTCATAATCTTTTCTGAACAGCTCTGTTGGCCTGTAAATGTCAGGGTACAGGAGTAACGTGAACTATTATATTTCAGATCAAATATCATGATTATAAGATCTGGCATATGTCATATCATCTCAGAAGTATTAAGTGAGATATAAGGAACGAACCCCTGCCAGGGCATCTTATTAATCTGATGTATAATTTACATTCGCAAAATGCACCATCAATTTATCAACAATGGATCATAGAGTGCACTGAGCAAGTTCTGTGGTTTTGAAAATAGACCATCTACTTAAGATTTGATGAGCAAAACCAGTAATTTTCTTGCCAGCAGCAACATCCGGTGAGTGAACTAGTAAGGTAACCAACACAAGCAGTCCAACTAAAACTATGCAGTGTCCAACGCCCACTTCAACCTCTGAAGTAATGGACTCCAACTGCTCCTTCTAATTTGTATGATTTCACATGGGAAAATGACATCATACTGTGTGCAGTTGATAGTTTAATTATATTGTTTAATTAGGATACATACCAGCAAGAGCTATTCTAGACCACAGCTTGGGAGAAAATGCCTTTGCTCACACCAACAGGCTCCTTGGTCTCCATAAGGGCTCATTAGTATCAATAGGGAACCTGCTACCTTTCAAGAGTAAATGTGTATATAATAACAAAGGAGTAAGCACATTATCACTGCAAGACTGACAGGAGGCTTTAAAGATTTTGTACCATTGTCAAATTTCATAGCTGCTTTGGACTGCTGTCAGTAGAAGGTGGTAAGCAGGGGACTTCAAAAATACAGCACCTCAAGCTATTTGTCAAAGCTATGGGCTATAGTTGCTTCTCTGTGCAATTCTCTAATACTTTTCATGTGTACACACACACAAACAAATGTATCTCAGAATTCTCAAAACTACACCAAAAGCCCTTTTGTTTATAGTATTTCAACAATTTGCAAAGACATAAACTCCTATGTATGTCTTCTAAATACACTTAAGGCCAACCTAATTTGACTTTTACCTTCTTTAAATATGAAGTGTCTAATTTTTCAGTGTTTACATACTGTCTCCTGTCCCACTTTAATGTGCAGTGAACTACAGAATTGTTTGGGTCTGAGTCAACAACGCAAGGACCCTTATGACACTAAAGCAATATTAAACTATTTTCACACAATGCTGGTGTAGGTCCATAGTGCACACTTGTGAGTGTGATTTTGCTTTTGTATGTCAGTTTAAAAAACAAGTACAAATACAATTAAGTATGGTACGAAAAACCAAACGAGTACCCCAAAATCCCAACCTTGCACATCAGGACTTTAATATTTAGTAACTTTTAATAAAAACGTAGTAACAAACATAATTTCAAACAAATTCACAGATAAACTGTTGCAAAGCCGAGCAACACAGTTGTGTATTGTTCCTGAATGAATCAGTTTTGAAAAAATCAGTTGAGTTAATTATTCAAATAATTCACTCATAGACTGTCAATGTCGCCACCTACTGGCTCATCGATGTAAAGTGCAAAAAGAGTCACTGTACCAGTGGTGGGTAAAATAAAAAGAAGCCCTGCTGATCTGAGCAAAAACAGTGGATCATTTAGAATGGAAGGGGATAACCTTGTGGAGAACCGATCCTGCAGGAACTCTAGCACTGTACCAACTAGGCAGTTAACTGGGTCCAGATGACAATTTCCGCACCATGAAATGAACACTCTCCACTTCAGGGCATACAGTTTCCTCTTGGAGGGAGCTCTGAAGTGAGAACCTCAGTTGAGAGACCCGAGTCTATGGCTGCGTCCAAAAACCGGAAAATGCTGCTTTAGGAGGACACATTTCAAGGTAGGAAGGCATCAAGGCACGTCCAAATCCATCCAGTGTTAGCTTCACTTCCTGTTTCCTAAAATACCTTCATCTAAACAATTTCTGAAGGCAGCATAGATGTATCCTTCACTGCCTTTGATATCCCACAATCCTATGCGTCCATTCTGTGACAGTGGAGCTAGAAAATTAAAAATGGTGTTTGAAAGTTGAGTTTGCTGGTCAGTTTTTGTGTAAATATATTTTTTTGAGCAACATTTTCCACTTTTGATGTCATTTCTAGTGAGAAATTACTACTGTAGTAATTAAATATTTGTTTAGTTCTCACCAAAGCTCACGCTATTTTGCAGTAGATCATTAAACTGTTACGCTGCCTCAGAAGTCTGTCCAAAATCAGTTTCATGAGGTATCTTCATGCACAAACGCTGCCTTACAAGTCATTGCCTGATAGAGCAGCGAGGCAGCAAGTCAGCCTCCTAGGTTTTCAGGTTTTCATAACTCTGGGCAGGGGTGTAGGTTTGAGACCCCTGCCTGAGACAGAAGGTCCCTCTTGATTGGAATCTCCCATGGAGAGCCATCTAGGAGGGACACAATGTCTGACAACCACACTCGGGCTGGCTAGAACGGGGCTACCAGCAACAAACAGCCCCGTCCTGATGGACTCTCTCCAGAACTCCAAGAAGGAGAGCAATCAGGGGAAATGCATATAGATGCAGCCTCGGCCACATTTACACCATGGCATTCAACCCCAGAGGGAAGCATGATGCATGAGGGAGAACCAGAGTAGACAGTGTGTCATTTCCAGAGATGCAAATAGGTCCACTTTCGCCTGGCAGATCTCCCTCCATATTTGCTCAACACCTCGGGTGGAGGCTGCATTCCCTGGGCCTCAACCTCTGCCTCGACAGGATGTCTGCCATCATCTCCAGGCAATTTTTGTGCCACGAAAGATGATGTTCCCCCCACAGAACTTCTGCTGACCGACTGTTCATGATCACTCCCCAGCCCATGAAAGATGCACCTGTCGTAAGCATTACACGACGACAAGGAGCTCCCAGCATGGAACCCTGTGACAAGAACCAGTGTTTCTTCCACATCACCAAGGTACAAAGACAGAGCTTCATCCACACAATTTGTGACAGTGTGGGGTGACAGAGCTGCACCCTGTAGAAGGATCTGGTTGACTGCCGGTGCTGCTCCTGCCCAGCAGCTCCTAAAACTGAGCCTGGTGAGTGAGGTAGTGCTGGAACGCTACTGCTTGCTTTTTGGTCTCCTGGAACCTCTCAACGATGATATTAATGGCATTGCCAAAGAGGCCAGAAGGAGACAGCAGAGCATCCAGCAAAAACTATTTAAATTTGTCTTTCAGGTCAAACAAATTCAGAAGGAGAGATGTCTCTCTATAGCCACCAGAGCAGCCATAAAGGACCGGTGGCTGTGGCCATCTCTTTAGTGGCCCAGAGACAAATCTGTGGCCCAACTCCTTAACTGTGTTCGGACCCACTCCCTTGCCTTCGTCTAAGACTCAAAGCAGGTCGGCCTGTTACGCCTGCAACAAAGCCATTGTATGCAGACATGCACCGGCCTGACCTGCTAAAGTATAAGCTTTACCCACCAAGGCTTAAGTTGTTCTACATGGCCTGGTGGGTAATGTCGGGGCCTTAAAGGGGCGATGCCATGTCAGGGGACAGATATCTTGCAAGTGTCTGTTCCACCTTAGTGATTGCCCCATACCCGTGTTCTTTCAACCCCCTTATATTTGAATAATTGGGGACTTGGTGAAAAAGAGTCAGGATCTCTTCCAAAAAAAAAAAAAAAAAAAACAGCAGGCCCCGATGTGGAGGTTGTGATTATGTAAGGAAACTAATTTGCTTTTGGGATGAACATCCTGCCTCTCTGCCAGCCAGTCGATGTTTAGCTTGGTCAAGGAATGAGTTATAACCTCCACCAGCTCCTCATCAGCAAGAAAGTGAGGTGGTGAATCCTGCCTCAATGCTGAGCACATCCACCTTGGATAGCTGCAGCACCAAGCTCTCACTCTGGGTGGATGAATTCGCAGCCCGTGCCCCTGAACAGCGTGTGCTGTTCTGCCCAAACAAACAATGCATAGATTGTGTGTATCTCTACCTGTGATGTTGCAAGGCAGGAAGGAACACACGATTTAAACCTCTGTTTGCTCGCCATTATACTCCTAATATATATAGTGCTTGTGACAAACAAACAATAAATAGTCAGAAACAGTTTCACACAGAACACTTGCTGAAGGCACAGAAGCTAACACTGCTCCGGATGAACTTTCAAGCTTCCTGGTCATGACGTCACCCGCCTGTGACATTCCACCTTGCCATTGGACTGATTTCACACGTGGCCCAATCACGCAGAGGCATTTCCACAGCACGAGTTCCCTTGAAAGGGAACATACGAGAGAAGGGAGTGTAAAGGTAGTGGCTGAGTTTTATATGACGACCTATGAATTCAGATACAATGTCTAGATTGCATTTCATTTGGAATGAGATCCAATCACAATGTGTGGGACACGCAGATCAAATAACATTCTGAACACAAATCCATTTACACTTTTCAATGCATACATGGACAACATTCAGATACAGGTTGCATGTTAATATGTAATATGTAATCTGTCTGAAACAAGCAACACACAGGCAAGTGGAGAGATTCAAACAATCCAAATGTCATATCAGCACTCAACTAATATTTGAGGACTGGAACAATTGTATAAACTGCACTCTTAAAAACAAAGGTTCAAAAAGTGGATTTTCGCAATGATGCCATAGATTAACCATTTTTGATTCCCCAAACAACCTTTCAATGAACAGTTCTTAATTCTTCATCGATGCCAATAAAGAACCTTTTTTTAAGAGTGTAAAACAGCAAAATGATATTTATCAGTCATGGGGATGCATGAAACTGGCTGCATACTGGCTTAGGCCCAGCATTGCCACAGGGCCCAGCTGACCAATAGCATGTAAAAACAGCACAGGAATAGATTAGTGTGATATACTACACCCCAGTCAGATGGTACACCCATAGAGGCACTGGAGCACAAAGAGATTAGGATAATAAGCCAAAGCCAAGAAAAAGCTTTCAAGAGAGAACGTATAAGATTGCAACCTGCTATCAGGTTGGCTCTGGTTCGCCTTGGATGACATTGTGAAAGGTGTCAGTCTGTAGACTAAGTTACACGCTCATTTATATTTACTGTAACCTCAATTCTGTAACCTCATTTTTTGGAAGCAAATCATGCAAAACTTTTAGCACAAAAAGAAGAAAAAAAAAGTTAGTGGTAGTGACAAAAAAGTGATGTCCAGTGGGTATATTTGTCTTTAATGACCCTACAAGTTCAATTAAATCATCAAAATATGAGGAAAATATTTTAGATTTTTTAAATATTTTAAATATGAGGGAAGAACAAAACACTAAACACTAAAAAAGGCAAACTACAGATACAGGTTTAATTTTACTATGCACAAATAAATGCATAGAAAAACAAAAGGCTGATTGGAAAAAGCATTCATTGACTACATCATTCAGTTGTGGTCAGAATTATTGGCACCCTTGGTAAATAAGATCAAAGATGACTGTAAAAATAAATCTGCATTGTTTATCCTTTTGATCTCTCATTCCAAAAAATTGCAAAAATCTTACTTGTCATTGAATTAAAAGAATTGAAAGTGGGGGAGGGGAAATCACATTATCGTCACACTGTCACTGTCATATTCTATTTGTTTTGGTTTTCATTCGTCACATGTGTTCCTTTGTTCTAAGTTCCCGCCACTCATTAGTCACCATGGACACTAACTCACCATCACAGCTGTTCATCATTGGTTCATATTCTACTCTGTGTATATCAGTTCCTGCTTGTTTTCTGTTCAGTTTCCGGTCTCGTACATGTCATGTGTGTGTTGCTACCTGTTCCTGAATTATTGTCATTAAACTTCATATTGGAATTACCTTTCATCTTCTTCATCTGTTTGCCAGCGACCACACGTTACAATCATGAAAGAAAAAAAAAATTCTCCAGTACACGTTTTTTATGAGTAAAATATCTCTAAAGTATATTCCCATTCATTTTTACATTTTTTTAGCACAACAGGGTGACTAGGAACATGAAATTGTCCAGCCATGACTTCCTGTTCCACATGAGTATAAATATGAGGAAACACAAAGGCCAAATTCCCTTCATCTATCACAAGGAGTAAAACCAAAGAATATAGTTCTGATGTGCAGCAAAAGATTGTTGAGCTTTACAAAATAGAAAGTGGCTGTAAGAAAATAGCTAAAGCATTGAAAATTCCCATTTCCACTATCAGGGCAATAATTAAGTTCCAATCAACTAAAGATGTTACAAATCTGCCTGGATGAGGACGTGTGTCTATATCCAAGGATTACAGCTGCAGAAATAAGCCTAAAAAAATGATCAAACAGCACCTACATCACTACAAGTTGTTTGGGAGAGTTTCAAGAAAATTCCTCTTCGCTCATGCATAAACAATATCTCCAGAATATTCAGTTGTCAGACACGGCTGGAACTTCAAACGGGACTGGCTTCTATGGTCAGATGAAACTAAAAAAAAAATAGTTTTTTTGGCAGCAAACCCATCAGATGGGTTTGGTGCACACAGGAATAAAAAAAGATTTTGAGGGACCGTTGTGTCTTTGCCATTGTTTTCAAATCCGGTAAGGAATTTCTTCTATTATGTCTGACAAACGTTTCAAGAGAGTGTGTTCATCCGTGTCCCAGGTTTTGACACTTGATATAGACATCTCTGGGCGTTTTCTGTCTGGGAGAGAAGCGCGCATAGACAGTACTTGAGGGCGCTGTCTGTGGTTTTTCTGTTATTTACTGTGAGCGTCTCCCTATCGGGACGCTCCGTTCTCGTTTGGCACTCTTCTCGAGGGAAGTGGTGTCTGCATCTGCATCTGCACCTAGTGATTCTGGCCCCGTTTGTGCTGAGGTGTATTCTCTCTCAGCCTCCCGGGGCTGACGAGGATGAGTTGTTGGATGATGATGACGTCCGTATTTGACGTCATTGCGTCCGACAGCGAGCGCTCTTCTGGCTGCTGTATATGCGGAGCTGCTGGTGTTTGTGGAACGCGCTTCTGGCAGGCTGCGTTAAGAAAGGGGCCGCACGTGGACGGCTCGATGAGTGGTCCCTTTCTGTCCATAGCTCTGCAGCTCCCTTAAGCTTTCCATTCCTTCCTGATCTCCATGTTTGAGATCGGGAGGGCATGGAAAAACCCTAGCCTTTCAGATTTGTATCTGGGCCCAGACAGGCGGAAGAAGCAAGAGTGACATGGATGATCGATTGTAAACACCGCAGCATTTGTAATCGATCCCCCAGCTGCAAGGGCGATTTACATCTACGCTCTCCTCTTGTTCTTCCGCCTCCTATATATATATATATATATATATACATACATGTACATATATTTTATAAACATATATCATGCTCAGATGCTTCTTATGGTCAGACTGATGGCTGGGCCCATAGTGATTATTTTTCTGATGGCCCGCTTTTCCGGTTTGATAATGAGAGGATCTTTTAGGCTTAAAAGAACCCTAGATTCCATCCTTTCATGTAGATAAAAAGGAGAATAGGAATCTTCGATCTTCGAGCCGCAGGAAGGTAAGCTGGGACTATATTTTATGTTTTAAAATATGACGACCTTGTTTTTCCTGTATAGTTTTTTCTGAGCATGTAGACAGCCAGGAGGCTGGTCTGTCTCGAGCTGAGGCTCAGAGACAAGGCCAGAGGTCCAATATGGCCGCTCGGGCACCTCCTCCTTTTCGGAGCAAGTCACAGAGACGGCTGGACTCGAGGAGGAAGAAGCAGGATTTTAAGGGAGGTGATCGTTCACATTCGCCAGTAGCGTTGGTAATCGATTCCCTCTCGTTGCGAGGGTGGGTTTACTTCTGCCCTCGCCCCTTCTTCCTCCGCCTCCTGGGTTTTGGCTCAGGCGCTTCTTTAACAGTCAGGCTGATGGCTGGGCTTTTGATAATATTTTTCTAAAGGCCCACCTTCTGGCTTGATAGTGGAAGAGGCTCTTTTAGGCTTTAAAGAACCCTAGATTCCATTCTTCCTTGTGAAAGAAAAGGGAAAGAGGAGTTTTTGGTCTTCGAGCTGCAGGTTTCTAAATATGTTGACCTTGTGTTCCTGTATAGTTTTTCCTGAGTATGTAATCTGAAAAAGTAAGAGGGGTTTTTGGGCAAACTGAAGTTTGATAGGTTGGCTAGAACGATATATTGTGCATGCCAAAATGGCCGCCTCTTAGCCACCTGTTGTTTAGAGTAGCTTCTCATCTGCTGTTTGCTAGAGTAAGTTTGAGTTAGCACTCATCACTTCAGTTAGTATCTATGTTTAGGTCGGCCTTAATCGGCCGCCTGACATTGTTTTCTTGTTGAGCTTCGCTTTATTTCCTCTTATCTATGGAGATTCAGAGGTGAAGCCCAGGCGTTGCTATGCGTGTGGCCCCGTAGGCCCACAGCTTAGCAGCCCAGGCTAGGACTAGGTTTAGGTGTTTATTGTTATAAACCACCCTTTGTATTACTACCCTTGTTAGGTTGTATAGTTCCTAGTTCTGGCCTCCTCCTGAGGGAGTTGTTAGGTCGTATGCCCATTTCCCCTTGTTTATGTAGGTGCAATGGCTGAGGTTAACAGCTAAGGTAGCAGGCTGTTATTAGCCTCCCTGGTGCTGTTTTCTCAGGTGGTAGGCCCTTATCTTTGCGTAGACAAGTGTATGCAGTGTATGCTAGGCCCCACTATCTAGAACTTTATTCATGCTATGAATTTGTCTTTCCCCTGAGCCCCTTGAATTTACATTCAAGTTTAGCTTCCGTCCTCTAGGGTTCAGTACAGATCTATAATTATGTTTGGTGAGAGCATTTATCCTCTTTGGGATGGCATGTATTTACAAAGCATTCTTTTTGCTTTGAGTTCTAGCTGTTGCCCTACATGTATGTGAGCTTTACTCTAGTGCTGCCACAGGTTAGCACCTGTTCTCATAATAGTAGGCTTGTGTTAGCCTCTATTTAAGAGTGTGGTGACTATTGTACTCCCCGGTTAGGGTTTGTGTGTTTCACTGAGTGCATCACCTGTTGGATTGCACACTCAGGTTGAGTGTAGAGAGTCTTACTTTCAGTTTGGTCTCTGTTAGCTCCCGCTATTGATCATTGCCACAACAGCTATATTGCATATAACTGTAGGAGTTGGCTTGGATTTAGCCTCCTTCTTGTTTGCAGCTTGTGTTTACAAGGTTGCCACAGGTTTATGCTCATGTCCGTTCGAGGTTGTAGGCCTTGTAGTCGTCCCTTAGACCATGTTAGCATTGTAATTATGTGATTTATGGTACATTGCCTTTTGGAATGTGTAGACGTAGCTCAGGTTGTATTAAGCTAGTTACCCACAATTGTTTGTTGGGTTTAGAGCTGGTCCCCTTTATAACCACTAGCTGGCGCCACGTGTGGTTGGAGTCGTAGGCCCTATTTAGGCCTCCTTTCAGATTGCATGTTGGCACAGTTTGGTGTTGGTTTTTATGTGACTCATCACCATGGGAGTGTCATGATTGCCACTAGCTGACGCCACGTGTTTGCAAGTTGTAGGCCTCCTGTGTAGCATGTTGGAGTTCGGTTGTGTACTGGACTTCCCACTATGTGACTAAGTATACTAGTGTGATATGTAGTTCTTTATGCAGAACTTTTGTCATGTCGTAGGCCCCTTTCTGGCCTCCATGATTATGTGCCTACAGTATGGTCTATCTGTTAGGTTGAGCTTTGTACTCCCCTGCTAGGGTTGTTTCTGTAATAGTGCTTAGCTCCCTAAGCTGTTCATTGGTTGAAGGCTTCCATGAGGCCTCCCGTTGAGGATGGTTTGTGCTCCCCTATATCAGGGTTCTTTTAGCACACAGCCTCCTCAGCGCAATATTAGAGGCTGAGTTTGATCCTAAGTGGAGCAGAGTATACTCCCCTCAATAAGAGGATTCACAGCACTCAGCTGAGTTCCCCAGGATGCCCGTCTCTACACGTGGGTTTGAGTTGCTTACTGACTCTTTTGCAGTCGCTCTTACTTGCTGTCTTTTATGTAGAATGCATTTGTGGAGATTCTGTTTACAGACAGGGTTGGCCAAGACTGAGTTTGTCCCGTGTCAGATTAGGTCGGCCTCCCTGGTGGCCTTCTAGTGACTGGCTGGGGTTCCCTTCGGTTCCCTGGCCACATTCCCTTAAAGGGACCTTCTTTCCTCAGAAAATTTGGTCCCAGAAGCCTTTGAGCGGCCTTGGTAGGCCTTCTTCGGAAGGCCTCTTTGAGGCTCAGCTTGGGCTGTTGGCCGTAGGGAACGCTGTCACTGACAGCCTTTGTGTGACCCGAGGGTGAGTTGCTATCTGGCGTTTCTTTCGAAACTGCTTGACATTTGTCTAGCCATCTTTTGGCATGCACTCTCCTTAAGCATGGTGGCGTGGGTATATCGTTCCCCATATGTGGTAAACGCAGAGTTGAGTTCCCTTTCAAAAGGGAACATCTCAGGTTACGTATGTAACTACGGTTCCCTGAGAACAGGGAACGAGACTCTGCATTGCTTTGCCATGCTTCAGGGCTGCCTGCTGAACAGCCCCTCAAGACGATAAGATACCGACTGATTCTTTAGGCGCCCCTTTTATACTTCCGGGTTGCACTATGATGACGTCATAGGCTGTCGCCGGCCAATAGGATTGGTGTGGTTTGATTCTTTGGCTTTCAGACATTTGTTCACGTGTGACGTTCCCCAAATGCGATAAACGCAGAGTTGAGTTCCCTGTTCTCAGGGAACCATGGTTACATACGTAACCTGAGACGGTTTTAATGTTGTGGGCTTATTTTTCTGCTGGAGATCTTAGACATCTTGTTCAGATACATGGCATCATGGATTCTATCAAATAGTGTAAGACTCCAAGCAACTAGGGAGCGCTGTCTGCTCCCTCATGCAATGACTCTCCCAGCCATTGGCGGGCACCCCCTGCCCTTTACTGTGAGGACTCTCCAAGCCACTAGGTGGCACCACCTGCTGTGAACTCTCTAGTTAAGACTGCTCATCAAGTTAATTTGTTCCACCTGTATTTTGTCCTATTTAAGTTTGGTAGTTTCATTGAGCTGTGTTCAGTCTCGGGGTCAACCCAGTACGGATTACCTGAGTTCTAGAAAAGTTAAGTGATGTTTCTCTGTTGCCATTTGGCCTTATTTATGTTTTGTTTTATAAAGCTATGATTGCTCTTTTATTTGTATTTGAAAACTGACTTCAAGTAAAGACTGCCTGCTTCCTTCTGCACATGGGTCTTCTGAAAAACTATCTTCTCCAGTAGACCAGAGGTAGAGAAGTAGCTTTCCCTGACCGGGAGACCCAGGTTCAAGACCCACCTCAGACACTTTATGTCAGTTCATTGTGACAAATAGCAACAGATATAAAATCAAAACCTGACTGTCCTTACTAGAAATAATATAATGGCCCGTGGTTTGATCTTCCATCAAGACAATGTTCCAAAATCAACACAAAAATGGGTCACTGAGCACAAAATAAAGCTTCTGCCATGGCCATCCCAGTCCTCTGACCTGAACCTTATAGAAAATGAGTGGGTGGAACTGAAGAGAAGAAGCACCAACATGGATCTGGAGAGATTCTGTATGGAGGAATGGTCTCTGATCTCCAAACTCATCAGGCATTAAAGGTGAAGACTCAGAGCTGTTATCTTGGCAAAAGGAGGTTGAAAAAAGTATTGAATAAAAGGGTGCCAATAATTGTGGCCAAATGTTTTGGAGAAAAACATTTATTTCATAGTTAGATTTTTGTGATTTTTTTTTTTTTTTTTTAATAAACTATCAAAAGGATTAACAATGCAGCATTCTCACGCCGTAACAGATAGTAGAGAGAGGGTAGGGACCAGGAGCAGGAGGCAGCGAGAGACAGCAAGGTGGAGCCGACGGCGGGAGAAGCCAGAGTAGAGTTTTGGCTGAAGGGCTGAGAGTAACCTGGGAACTGACTGATAGAGGCAGAGCAGAGATGCCGACGGACCAGGGCGACATCCACAGCTCGCAGGCCCAAGGTGGAGCTGCTGACTCACGGGACTGAGGCGGAGACTGGGGCTCGACAGACCGGGGCAACAACGGAGGGATTGAGGATGACAGGGAAGCCGGAGGGAAGGAGTAGCCCAGTGGTGCAAAAGGGGTGGAGGGTCAAGGCACAGCCAGACACCCGGAAGTCTGTGGTGGAGGCAGAGTGACAACTGACTTATGCTGATCTGGAGGGATGAGGGAGCCCGGAGGAGTTCTAGGGCTGATGGACCATGGTGGAGAAGAAGGAACGCAGATGTCCGAGGCGGAGCTGATGAGACTCACGGAGCTAGCGGCAGAGATGAGGAGCTCGATAACACCAGTGGTGCCAGCAGATCCAGGGGACTGGACATAACCAGTGAAGGGGATGGGACCAGGCAGTTGGGAGGGTACTTTGGAGGAGGAAGATTTCCGGATGGGCCCAGAGCATCCAGATTGCAGAGTGGAACCGGTGTAGGAGGAGAAGACTTGGTGGTGAGGACTCGGAAGGGAACTGGATCCACGGACCACAGATCTATAAAGCAGAGTTTCGCTCCTGGCTCTGGGATGGACTGGCAGCTTTTGTCAACTCCGTAATGACCCAGGTAGTAGGCTCTGGCTCAGGCACCTTCTCTGCCTCGCTGATGGTGAATGGGAAGTCGCCATGCTGGAGCAACCACCACCAGTATTCTACCAGAGACTTCTGCTCACTGGTGATAAGGCGATGTAATGCTGGTAAGTCCTTGTTTCTTGTCTTACTCATTTTTAAAAGTTGGTTATTCTGTCACGTGTTGTAGAGGACAGAAAACACAAACAAACTAGGAATGATACAAATAGGAATGATACAAATAGACTTTAATTATGAACGCAGGCATATACAACACATTACATAAGACAATAACCAACAAAGAAATTAACAGAACAGGCACTATACATTGATTAGGCATAACATTATGATCACTGACAGGTGAAGTGAATAACACTGATTATCTCTTCATCACAGCACCTGTTAGTGGGTGGGATATATTAGGCAGCAAGTGAACATTTTGTCCTCAAAGTTGATGCGTTAGAAGCAGGAAAAATGGGCAAGCGTAAGGATTTGAGCGAGTTTGACAAGGGCCAAATTGTGATGGCTAGACGACTGGGTCAGAGCATCTCCAAAACTGCAGCTCTTGTGGGGTGTTCCCGGTCTGCAGTGGTCAGTATCTATCAAAAGTGCTCCAAGGAAGGAACAGTGGTGAACCGGCGACAGGGTCATGGGCGGTCAAAGCTCATTGAGGCATGTGGGGAGCGAAGGCTGGCCCGAGTGGTCTGATCCAACAGACGAGCTACTGTAGCTCAAACTGCTCAAGAAGTTAATGCTGGTTCTGATAGAAAGGTGTCAGAATACACAGTGCATCGCAGTTTGTTGTGTATGGGGCTGCATAGCTGCAGACCAGTCAGGGTGCCCATGCTGACCCCTGTCCACTGCCGAAAGAGCCAACAGTGGACACGTGAGCATCAAAGCTGGACCACGGAGCAATGGAAGAAGATGGCCTGGTCTGATTAATCACGTTTTCTTTTACATCACGTGGATGGCCAGGTGTGTGTGCGTCTCTTACCTGGGGAACACATGGCACCAGGATGCACTATGGGAAGAAGGCAAAAAAATGGTTCAGGAATGGTTTGAGGAGCACAACAACGAGTTTGAGGTGTTGACTTGGCCTCCAAATTCCCCAGATCTCAATCCAATCGCGCATCTGTGGGATGTGCTGAGCAAACAAGTCCGATCCATGGAGGCCTCACCTCACAACTTATAGGACTTAAAGAATCTGCTGCTAACATCTTGGTCCAGATACCACAGCACACCTTCAGGGGTCTAGTGGAGTCCATGCCTCGATGGGTCAGGGCTGTTTTGGCAGCAAAAGGGGGACCAACACAATATTAGGAAGGTGGTCATAATGTTATGCCTGATCGGTGTATATACACAAGGTAAAAGAGGGAATTAAACAGGAACAGCTAGACAGAATAATTAACTAAAGAGTAACCAAGGAAACAGTGAATTCAGGCAGTAACATCAGAAACTATAAACATAAACTCAACCAACAGAGCATGACCGTAAAAATATGCAAGACACATCATTGCCATATTCCAGGATGACAATATCAAGATTCATCAAGCTCAAATTGTGAAAGAATGGTTTGGAGGGAGCATGAAGAATCATTTTCACACATGAATTGGCACCTTTGAGTCCAGACCTTAAATTCATTGAAAGTCTATGGGATGTGCTGGAGGAGACTTTAAAGAGTGCTTAACTTGACACAACTAATGTTGTGATGTTATTTCCATCAAATGGTGCATACATTTTTATGGCCATGATGCATCTTCCTACATGGTAGTTTAAGAAATGAAAAGCTACACACTCCATCAATTAGGGTTAGAAGAACTGTTGCTAAACATATAACATGCTAGAAGCATAATAATCACTGCAATACTGATCCAATCATAGACTCTTAAGTATTTGCCTATTTAAATCCGAACAACAACTTATTTTGTAAACTTCTATATTCTACTGTATATGCGAAAACCTTATACAAACAAACCGTTGTAGAACTTTGTTTATTCAATATATATCATTCTCTTTCATTGTCTAATGATGCCTAAATGTCTATCAAGACAATACAAATGATGCTACTTCATTGTGGATGACTCATGCAATACTGATTGGCACCACTTAATAATTTATTACATTTCACTGGATACAGGCAACTTTAGACCTTAAACGTCTACCTTACAAACAGCATGTCTTATTAATGAGCTGATTACTTTAGTTTGACTTTTCAAAAGCGCTTGTATACTGTCTCCTAAAGCATTGTTGATGGAAGAGACACAATGCAGGTGTTTTGCTTCCATATTTTATCATTTTCAACATGTAAACAGAACTTTTTTATTAATGCATCAGTGAAATGTAGACATAGACATACCTGTTTTTTGTGTTTTTTATTATTATATTTCTTTATAATTTACCTAAATTAATTTCAATATTTTAAACATTTTTTTCTGGAATTTCCTGAATAAGCTGAGCCAGTATCACATTTCAGTACATTTGCATTGTAGATTACCACATGACACTGCTGGGTTACCAAAGCTACATGTCGTCAGCTAGTCTGCAAGTTGCAGTTGGAACAAGACATCATCAATTATTGAAGCCAGAGTCAGTTTGATTTGTATCCTGACAATTACACATGCTTCTGTTCAAGCATCTTACAGTTGCAGACAGTTAGAGGCAAAATTATATTTGAATGAATGATTCCTCAAATCATGTGTGTTGTTGAGCAGAGTGTGCTGTTACTTTACTAAGTTATCAGACCCACCATTTTCACATTGTGTTTTGTATAACAGGTTTCTTTTCTCAGTGCATATGAGGATATTACACTCTCATGCTCTATTATAAAAGCAATGTGTTTGAAAGATAATATATTGTATTTACCTATTCTACATAGACTGATTTCCAGGTACTTTCAAGACCCAGCTCTTGTGTTTATAGGAATAAACAATGATATTTTTAATTGAAAAATGTACAAAGTGAGAGACAAAAAAAGGAGTAGAGAATCCTTGGTTACACTATTTTAAGGTGTCTTTTTTAAGTACATGTATTATACTTTCAAGTACAGAGTAATATTAATTAAAACATATAGGGTTAGGGTTTAGTTGTTATTATAGTAAGTACACTACCAGTCAGAAATTTGGAGTAATTACAATTTTTTCTTTTTGAAAGAGTCTCTTCTGCTCACCAAGGCTGCATTTATTAAATCAAAAATACAGTAAACGCGATAATATTGTGAAATATTACCATTTAAAATAACTGTTTTCTATGTGAATATTTTGTAAAATGTAATTTATTCCTGTGATCAAAGCTGAATTTTCAGCATAATTGCTCCAGTCTTCAGTGTCACATGATCCTTCAGAAAAAATATGAAGCAGCACAACTGTTTTCAACATTGATAATCAGAAATGTTTCTTAAGCAGCAAATCAGCGTATTAGAATGATTTCTGAAGGCTCAGACTCTGAAGAGACTCTTTCAAAAACATAAAAATCCTACCGATCCCAAACCTTTGAACAGTAGTGTATATAAAAGCATAATTGGAGTAAAATATGTCAACACATTGCACTGCCATTTCCTCCAAATCTTGTGGAAGTTCTAGTAAGATTACATGAAGCCCATCACTGGTGAGAATTGATTAGTAGATTAGTAAGGCATTATGTTCTTTTTTTTTTTTTCTTTTTTTTTTAAACTATCGATACAACATGTTGCTTCTGCAGTTTACTGTTTAGTTGCTTTTTACCTGGTTTGTTACTCTGAGGATATGGCGTTATATAGTAGTGGCTTGTCAAAGTCCCACATGATCTCTCTCATCAGGAACTAGTTCTAGTTACCAGTGTCTCGGGTTCAACACATACACTATTCATGGCCATATCACATCTCTCCTGACCATCTTCAGGCTTATACCAAACCAGACTCTTTTTGAGTTACTTTTGTGGCCTCTCTGTTTCTGTCATCCAAATGTCAATAATGAGTATGTAGGCAAGTTATTTTAAAAGCATCTCAACATTGGAATCAGTTTGTTCTTCCTGCAAACTCCTAGATGTGATTCAGAAGAATCGAGAACCAGCTGCATTGGACGGTAAGTTTGTGGTCTCTTCAGACTTTACATGTTTGTATGTGTTGTGTGTCGTGGAAAGCCAAACATTGCAATCCTAATGGCTGTAACTTAATGACAATGGCTTTCAGATTTGGCATACCTGGTGTTGGTTTATTAATGAAAACATTAAACATAAAGGGAAATGTATTCGAATAGAAAGTTAATTAACTTTTTTCTTGTGAAATTAGGATGTTTCAGTGGAAGGGTATAGGGTACAGTAATATTTAAATGTATCCAAAAATGCCTTAAATTTTTTTCTTTACATTATAAAATCTTAATTTATAATTGGTGTTTAAATTATTAGAAGCTATAAAAAATAAGTAAAAAATTATTGGTTTGTCTGCACAAAAACTGATTAGATTGTATAAAATCACTCTAGCTCTAAGTATCCATAGTTTTCAGATTTGAATGTGTAGTTGGTAACAATAATCTTTGTCGTTCTTTCTGTCTTTCTTTCTCATTTACAACATTCAGCATTTTCATTGTTAGTTTTAAAAACATTAAATTCCTCATGTATCTGCTAATTATTGATGGGTTAGTTGGGGTAATCAATTTTATTGAATTAGAAGACAAATGACCTTTTTCTGGTTATTGCTGTTATATAAGATAAATTGAAATGGAATGCATGAGAGAATAAAGCAACACAAAGTTCCTAAGAGATTAACATTACATTTTAGATGTTTATGACAGATGTTTAACTTTTATTTTCCATTTCTTATGTTCAAAACGATCATAAATCCAGAGGATAACTCAAATTCATAACAATGAAGCGTAGCAAGCATCGTGCCTCCAAGGATGATGGCAAAGGTCAAGGTGAAAGCTTTTATTGTGTGAAAATGTTAAAATTATCATAAATTCTTTAACATTATTATTTCAGTATTATTTATAGTGGATAATGAATATGTTGATATCATTATATAATATTTAAATAATAATATATTTAATAGATTATACTAAGCATTTTATGTGTGAATGTAGTAAAAAAAAAAAACAAAAAAAAAACACGAAAACTATTGTGTTGTTCATAATGACATTTTATCATGTTTAACTTAAGATGAACCGGCCATTCTTGAGACCGAGGATATGAGGATGCCAGACCCGGATACCATCTCACTAGCATCAGTAACTGCTGTCACAACCAATGTCTCCAATAAGAGGTGACCAAAAAATATACACATAAATATCAAATATGATATTCTCCATATTCTATTCATATATTATTTATGATATGTTCTAACGTGATATATTAGTATATTCTAATGTTGTAGGTCAATCAACACTGTATTTTCTTCATCCAAAAATGCTCTAAATATTTTAGATCAAAGCCTGACATCAAGATTGAACCTAGTGCTGGAAGACCAATGGATTTCCAAGTATGTAAAACAGAAAGAGAATGAAATAAATCTCATCAAACACCCAATTAGCCACTCTTACAAATGTCAGTTACAATTTATTTTGATGGTCCCCTTTATACATTCTGTTGATTATTAGTTGAGTATTAGTAGACTGTAGTACTTGCAAAGTTACTTATAGTCCTTAGAATGTCTGTTGGGGGACCATTTAAATAAAGTGTTAGCAGATATTTAGCAGACAGTCTATTAATACTCTAAGGAGAGTTAGTTGACATGTAGGTGCAAAGTTACTTATATTAAGTAAAATGTATAAAGGGGACCATCAAAATAAAGTGTTACTCAAATATCGTCTCAGATTACAACTGTAACCATGGTTCCCTGAAAAGGAACTCGCTGGTGATGCGTTGGAGTAGCGTCACAATGGGAACACCACTGCATGTTTGCGTCTTGAAGCACGTGTGAAATCACTAAAATAATGTGGCGAGACGTCAGTCCGTAGCGTGGGACATCATGACCAGGAAGCTCTATAAATTGCACCTGGGCCAAACAATGTCAGCTTCTTATAGGCCGAAGCATGTCGGTCACAGGTATGCAGGAAGTATGGCAGGGTGATGCAGCATCTCGTTCCCTTCTCAGGGAACCATGGTTACAGTCGTAACCTAAGACATTCCCTTTCGAGGGAACCCGCGCTGCATTGGAGTAGCGACACAAAGAGGACATTAATACCCTCTTCACCGTTCTAACAAGTGCCTGTCTAGTGTGAATGATGCGAGAACAACTAAGACATGTAAAACATAAAACCTCACAAATGTGTGTGGCGAGGACCAACCCGCCGCATCACACACGTCCTGCAGGGATACTTCTGACCATAAAGCTTTAGAAGCCCCCATTCTTCTGGTAGAGTGTGCCCTAACAGCCATAGGTGAAGGCACACCTCATAAGCAAAAGAAATAGCCTCGACTATCCACTTGCTCAAAGTTTGTTTGGTCACTGGAGAACATCTCAGGTTACGTATGTAACCATGGTTCCCTGAGAGGGAACGAGATGCTGCGTCAAGCGATTTGGGAACGCCTCTGCGTGATTGCGTCGTGAACCACGTGAAATCAGTCCAATGCCATGACAGAACGTCATAGGCGGGTGACGTCATGATCAGGAAACTATAAAGCACACCTGAACCAAACAGAGTTAGCTTCTAACAGTCGAAGTAAGTTGGTTACAGGCATGCTGGGAGTATGGCAACGTGATGCAGCATCTCATTCCCTCTCAGGAAACCATGGTTTCATACGTAACCTAAGACGTTCCCTTTCAAGGGAACTTGCGCTGCGTCAAGAGCTTTGGGAATGAAATACCCACGCCACCATAAAACCAAGTGCCTGTCTGTGTGAAATCGTGATGCGCACACTAAGACATGAGCACTCGTGACCCCGGGGTTGAGGCCAGGTCCAGGTTATAAAACCTGATGAACGTGTGCGGCGAGGACCATCCTGCCGTATCACAAACCTCCTGAGCGGAGACTCCAGAAAGCAAAGCCAAAGAGGCAGCCATACTCCGAGTAGAGTGGGCTCGGACCATGAGAGGTGACGATTGGCTGGCCAACTCGTAAGCAAGTGAGATAGCCTCAACTATCCACTTACTTAAGGTTTGTTTAGATGCAGGGTGCCCTTTACACGGGGACCCGAAACACACAAATAACTGATCAGATTTACACTAAAGGGGAGCTCTGTGGACGTAAGCATCTAAGGCCCTGACAGGACAGAGCAGATTGAGTTTTTCCTGGTCTGGATCTTGAAAAGGAGGAGTACAAAAGGCCTGCAGCATAATGGGGCAAGACACATTAGTGGGAACCTTAGGTACATAGCCTTTCCGAGGGAATAAGAAGGCTTTAACCATGCCCGGAGCGAAGTCCAAGCAAGAAGGAGAGACCGAAAGAGCTTGAAGCTCTCCAATTCTCTTTAAAGATGAAATAGTGAGTAGGAACAAAGTCTTGAGAGTGAGGAACTTCTCAGGAACCTCTTTGATGGGCTCAAACGGAGCCATGGACAGGCCTTCCAACACTATGGCCAAATCCCAAGTCTGAACTCTCTGACGTGCCGCAGGTCTTAGCCTCAAAGTACCACGGAGGAAGCGAGTAACCCATGGCTGTCTTCCCAATGAAGCACCCTCCAAAGGAGTGTGGTAAGCAGAAATGGCCGCCACGTACACCTTCAAAGTAGATGGGGATAACCCTGATGAGAAATTATCTTGAAGGAACTCCAGAACTGTACCAAACGTGCAGTTAGCAGGGTCCAACATACAACCTCTACACCATGAAGAGAACACGTACCATTTCAGGGAATATAAACTCCTCATGGAGGGAGCTCTGGACTGAAGTATGGTCTCCACTACCTCAGTAGGGAGACCTGAATCTATAAGCTGGGCCCCCTCAGAGGCCACGGCAACAGTTTCCACAACTCCGGATGGGGGTGAAGGAGTGAGCCCCCCGCCTGTGAGAGCAGGTCCCTCCTGACCAGAATCTCGAAGGGAGAGCCGTCGAGGAGAGACACCAGGTCCGAAAACCATACTCGGCCCGGCCAGAATGGGGTTATTAGCAACATCTGGACCACGTCCCGTCGCACTCTCTCCAAAACTCCCGGGAGCAGAGCGATTTGGGGGGAAGGCGTACAGGCGCAGCCTCGGGCACGTCTGTACCATCGCATCCAACCCCAGAGGGGCTAGATACGTGAGGAAGTAATACAATGGACAGTGTGTCGTCTCTCGAGACGCAAACAGATCCACGTCCGCTTTCCCGAAGTGCTCCCACAGGAGCTCCACCACCTCAGGGTGAAGTCTCCACTCCCTGGGCCTCAGCCCCTGCCTCAACAGGATGTCTGCTCCCTGATTCAGATGCCCCGGGATGTATACTGCCCTGACTGACAGTAACTTCCCTTGGGCCCACAGGAGGATCTGGTGTGCCAGCTTGAATAAGGGGCGTGAACGCTGACCCCCCTGATGATTTATATACGAGACCACCGCTTTGTTGTCCATGTGGACCAACAC
Source organism: Hypophthalmichthys molitrix (assembly GCA_037950675.1). NCBI lineage: Eukaryota > Metazoa > Chordata > Actinopteri > Cypriniformes > Xenocyprididae > Hypophthalmichthys > Hypophthalmichthys molitrix. The sequence goes on from CM075508.1 coordinate 943,581, forward strand.
ATGATGGCCCATGAGGTCTGGGAGAAAGTGTTTGAGTGCCAGGAACACAGCCATTATCTCCAACTGGTTTATATGCCAGGAAAGATAATGGCCCCTCCAGAGACCTTGAGCCGAGCGACCACTCATGATCGCTCCCCAGCCGGTGAGGGACGCATCCGTCGTAAGCGTTACGCAACGACAAGGAGCTGCCATCAGACCTAATAGTCTCTGAAACTTTCACAGTGAGTGACTGGCCTAGCTTCAGCTTGTTTACGGCTGTGAGAATCACCTCTATACGAGCCTGAGATAGACGTGCTTGCATTGAGACCGATTCCCAAATTAAGCCCAGAAAAGAGGTTCTCTGAGCTGGAGATAGCACACTTTTCTTTGCGTTCAGCCGTAACCCCAATAACTTTATGTGGGCGAGAATAGCATCTCGATGCTGAACCACCAACTCTTTTGACTGTGCCAGAATCAACCAGTCGTCTATGTAGCTCAATCCACGCATTTTGTGAAGGTGCGGGGTGATAAAGCTAGGCCGAAAGAAGAACCCGGTATTGGTACGCTTCGCCCCGAAAGTGAACCTCAGGAACTTCTTGTGTTGTGGAAAGATGAATATATGAAAGTATGCGTCTTTCAGATCTATCGTGACAAACCAGTCCTTGGACCTGACTTGTGACACGATTTGTTTCAAAGTTAGTATTCTGAACTTGAGCTTCTTGGCAGTACGATTTAGCAGATCTAGAATAGGACACAACCCTCCATCCTTCTTCGGAACTATGAAGTACCGGCTGTAAAACCCTGACTCCCTGCTGGGAGAAGGAACCCGTTCTATAGCTTCTTTTCGCAAGAGAGTCTGTACTTCTTGTTCCATAACCAGAGCATGCTCGGGGCTCACCTCTGTAAATAACACCCTGTTGAAACTGGGCAGTCGCAACCCGAACTGAATTCTGTACCCAAATTCTATTGTGTGCAGGACCCATTGAGATACATTTGACAGAAGTTCCCATGCTGCCAGAAAGTCTACTAAGGGTATCAGTCTCTCGAGACTGACCTCTGGTGTGTGACCAGCTCGATGCCCTGAAACGGCGAACCGGCAGGGAAATACTGACCTGGCCGCTTTTGGTCCCTCCTCGGAGGGAGCAAACATCCCATTGCCACTACATTTCTGGGTGGACACTGAGATCTGTGTTCACTGAGAACCGCTGCGCCCTGAAGCACACGAGGTGGCAGGGTTGGCAGAACGGCCCCCTGAGGGCACCGGGGAAAGACGGGCACCGTATATTGAGGTGGAAACCGACTCGCCCCGGAGGGGACTGGCATCAGGACTTCTTTCCCGAAGCCTTCCTCTGGATAATGACAGTCCTCAGATCCGTCTTACCCTTGGAAGGCTTCGGTTGTGAACGCTGCCCCGCCCCCCAGTCTCTCTGTGGGGGAGCACGGGAAGGAACCCTCACTTTCTGTTGCACCCTGTGTGAGGAGCTCATACTCGGCTGGGGCAGCTCCCACCCAGCAGCCCCTGGGATCTGAGAGCGGCGGGGAAGAAACTTTTGGAATGCCGCGCCTGTTTCTTAGCTTCCTGAAACCTCTCGACGACTGTGTTGACTGAGTTGCAGAAAAGACCAGGCGGCGTGAGAGGGGCACCCAAAAGAAAAGATCTATCTCTGTCTTTCATGTCAGCAAGGTTGAGCCACAAATGCCTCTCTGTAGCTACCAGGGCTTCTATAGACCGCCCAATTGACTTGGCGGTCTCCTTGGTAGCCCAGAGAGATAAATCAGTAGCTTTACGAAGCTCAGCAAAAGCCTCGCGACTAACTTCCCCACCCTCATCGCTTGTAAAATGGACATTGTATGTAAACAATCCGCCACCTGACCTGCAGCCGAGTATGCTTTACCCACTAAAGCAGATGATGTTCTGAGTAGCTTAGTGGATAACTTTGGGGTTTTAAGGGAAGATGCAGACTCAGGGGAGAGATAGCTCACAAGCGTCTCTTCCACCTGAGGCATCTCCCCATAACCATGCCTTTTCAGCCCTACTATATTGCTGTAATTCGAAATCTGAGGACTGAATACCCGATATGAAGCGGGTCTATTCCACAACCTCGACACCTCAGTGTGGAGGTCGGGAAAGAAAGGCAAGCCCCGGCGTGGAGGTTGTGACCTAGACGGTAAGAAGCATTCGTCTAATAAGCTGGTTTGACGGGCTTCTTTTTTTTTTGGCTGACCAGCTTATGTTTAATCTGGCAACAGTTCGAGTCACAACATCCACGGGCTCCTCATAAGCTTGTGTGTGTGAGGTGGCGAGTCCTCAACATCACAAGCATCGATACTGACAACGTCTAATTCTTCAGAACTAGATTGTTGCAGTACCAGCACTTTACCAGGGGCAGAAGAAACCACAGAGCGTGCTTCTACCTCCTGAAATGAAGTGCTGGGTCCTACAGGTAAAGCAAAGAAAGGGTGGGGCCCGTCTCTAACCCCTCTACAAGATCCATTTGCGAACCCCACAACGTGAGCCTTCACTGTGCCTCAGCAGCAGCTGGACACGAGCCAAAACACTTTCCTTGAAAAGCGTCCGGCGGGAGCGGAGTGTCTGGAGAGACAGCTGTTCACAATGCTCACAGCCAGCCCCCTTGAGGGCTGCCTGGGCATGCTCCGCTCCCAAACAAACAACACAGAGCTTGTGTGTATCCCCACCCGTTATGTAACGAGGGCAGGGAGTAACACACGGTCTAAACTGCTATTTGCTCGCCATATTCTCTTTGTCTTATAATATATAATGTGCTTGAATAACGTGAGAGACAAACAACACAGAGAGCACTTACTGAAGACACAGAAGCTAACACTGTTTGGTTCAGGTGTGCTTTATAGTTTCCTGGTCATGACATCTCCCGCCTATGACGTTCCGTCACGCCATTGGACTGATTTAACATGTGCTTCACGATGCAATCATGCAGAGGCATTCCCAAAGCGCTTGACGCAGCGCAAGTTCCCTTGAAAGGGAACCCTTCCTAGGCAACCCAAAAAGCACAAACAGCTGATTAGATTTTCTCTACAGGGCAGCTCTGTGGACATATGCATCTAGTGCTCTCACTGGGCACAATAAATTCAGCTTTTCCTGGTCCGACATCTGAAATGGAAGAGGACAAAAGGCTTGCAAGGTTATTGATTACTAGTGGGTTTCTTCCTAATGACTCACCACCCAAAGGTACATGGTAAGCAGCTATGGCCTCCACGTACACCTTCAGAGTGGAGCCCTGCGGAGAACCAATCCTGAAGGAACTCCAGTTAACTGAGTCCAACTGGTGATTTCCGCACCATGAAGTGAAGACTCTCCACTTTAAGGTGAATAGTTTCCTCATGGAGGGAGCTTTAGAGTGTGGAATGGTCTCAACAACCTCAGTTGAGAGACGAGAGTTTAGGAACTGTTCCCCCTCAGGGGCTAGACCCAAAGTTTCTACAGATCTGGGTGGGGGTGAAGGATTGTGCCCCCTGCCTGAGATAGAAGGTTCCTCCTAATGGGAATCTCCCAGGGGGAGCCATTGAGGAGAGACATCAGATCTGTGAACCACACTCAGGCCAGCCAGAACAAGGCTACTAGGAGTAGGTGAACCCTGTCCTGAGGAACCCTCTCTAGAACTCCTGGGAGCAGAGCAATTGGGGGAAAAGCATACAGATGTAGTCTCGGCCATGTCTGTACCATAGCATCCAACCCCAGCTCCTTCCAGATCAACTCCACCACCTGCCTCAACAGAATGTCTGCTCCCTGATTCTGGTGCCCAGGGATTTACACTGCCCTCAGAGAGAGTAGTTTGCCCTGAGCCCACAGGAGTAATTATGTGCCAAGAGAGATGATGATCCCTCCACGAACTTTGTGTTGAGCAACCCTCTAGGATCGCTCTCCAGCCCATGAGGGAAGCATCTGACGTAAGCGTTCTGCGATGACAGGTTTGCCCCGAAGATCTAAAAATCGGACGCAACACCCTTCATTTTTTTTGAACAAAGAAATACCAGTTGTAGAACCAGGACTCTCTCTTGGGTGGAGAAACGCATTTCTTCCCCAAGAGAGCTTTGACTTCTTCCTCCATTACCAGAGCCTGCTCAAGGCTTACCACTGTGGGTAGGACCCCGTTGAATCGAGGAGGATGAGAATCAAACTGCCAGATGGTCTACTAAGGGAACCAGCCTCTCAAAACTGGTCTCTGGTGTTTTTTGAGTTGTCAGCTCAGCGCCCTGAAGCGGATGACCAGCAGAGAACAACCGAACTGACTCCTCTATAATCCTCTTTAGAGGGAGCGAGTCAGTGGCGCAGGGCTTCGGGTAGACACTGAGAACCGAAGTCTCTGGAAACCACTGTGCCCTGAAGCACCAAGGATGGCGGGGTAGGCAGAACAATCCCCTGAGGGCACTGAGGAGTAGCAGGCACTGTATGATGAGGTGTGAGCCACTTCCCCCCAGAGAGGGCTGCCCTCAGAGGCATGACACCACTGGCGTTAGGACCTCTTAGCTGAAGCCTTCTACTGATTTCACACATGCCTCAAGACACAAACATGCAGATGTGTTCCCATAGCATCACTACTCTGATGCAGCGCAAATTCCTTTGAAAGGGAACTGAATGTAATTGCATTAGATATCAAAGCATATCAAAGCAGGGGGCATTTATTTGTAAATAAAGAGAAGAAGCCAAACATTTCACAAAAAAGTTTGTTCGGTTTGCTAAAACAATAGAAGTAGTGCTGAAAATGAAGGCAGTCAATATTGCGTGATTTTTGCATTGGGGAAGCATTAGTGAAATATGTATATAGTTCATGTGATTTTTAAAAAAAAGGGGAAAAAAATAATATACTACACCCACAAATACAGACACTTGCTTTAATATTTTGTATGTTTCTAATTGTGGTGGTTTGAGGCCATTGTATATGTAGATACAATATACCACATACAGCATTTCGTAAATTTGTGTTATGCCCACTTTCCAGGTTAGTGTCACTGTCATCGAGGCTAGACAGCTGGTGGGATTGAACATGGATCCAGTGGTGTGTGTGGAAATTGGTGATGATAAAAAATACACTTCAATGAAGGAGTCGACCAACTGCCCTTACTACAATGAGGTATGGGATATTGTAATATTGCCCTATGGAAAATTAATGACTAAAGCAATAATTGGTTTGTAAGTGGTCTACTGAACTGTAATGGTTATCTAAGCATTGTAAATTAAATGTTTTGAGAAAATTAATCCTAAAACTTATTATATGCATACTTTTTTGTAGTATTTCGTTTTCGACTTCCACGTCCCTCCTGATGTCATGTTTGACAAGATCCTGAAAGTATCAGTAAGTATCATAGAATAAAAGTTATAGAATAGTTAAAGCCTCCCCTTGTGAAAAGAAAACGAATGAAAGATGAGAACTCAAGCAAAATGGTGACAAAAAAAAAAAAAAAACTAAACATGACCGTAATTGATTATGGTAAACTAAAATATAATTTAAAGTAATTTTAATTAAAATGTGTATGTTATGTATTTAAATATTAAACATTCCTAATGATGAAGTTGCAATTTAGTACATTTTAAATATGTTAACTTTAAATGTAATATTGAATAATACACAAGTACTTTACATGTGCTTTAGTATGTTAGTCAACATTAAAATAAGTGTACTTCTTTATAGTATGACAAAAGATTATTAAAACAATGATTTAAAATGTACTTTAAAGTCAAAATTTTGACATTACAAAGTGCACTTTTTAAAAATTGTGTTAAAAACACAGTCATGAAAGTGTACTCTCTTTAAGTACACTTAAGTGGCCTTTTATTTCATTAATATATTATCTGCAAGAACAGTTTTTTTAAAAAATATATATACTTCTAAGATCTGAAGTGCACCTTCAATACAATTAAGCACACTTCTTTTTCACAAGGGTGAGCTTTTTCATAAAAGATGATATTTTTCATTTAGCATTAAGCTTAATTTTAAACTTATTTTAAACTGTTTCAAAATAATGTGTCCTTTCAGGTTATTCACTCCAAGAATCTTTTGCGAAGTGGCACACTGGTTGGGAGCTTCAAGCTTGACGTGGGCACAGTATATACACAACCTGGTAACTGGTTTTACATGTTTCTATATGAAACTCTCAATTTCACTAAAGACTACAGATTTTCAGCATTTTTGTTTTTCCTTTACAGAACATCAATTCTTCCACAAGTGGGCCACTTTATGTGATCCTGATGACATCACTGCAGGATGCAAAGGTTACGTCAAGTGTGACATCGCAGTTGTTGCAAAGGGTGACACAATCAAAACTCCACACAAAGCAAATGAAAGAGATGAGGATGACATTGAGGGGTAAACAACCTATCCTAAATTGTTAATGTTATTATTAGTGTTGTTTTCTAAGGCAAGCATCACTGTTACTGTCAGACTCTAAACTCCAGTATTCCCAACTTGTTTGGACAATCCTATGAACTAAATATTTACTTGCAATACTGTTTTATTTATATATCTTTTTAAACATACATTTGTATTCAGTTTAATTCAGCTTTGGCCATCATGCAAAACGTTTCGAACACCTTGGCAATGCCCTGGCAATCGTGGCAGTGACTTTTTCACCCTTCACAATTTCTGCAGGAAATGTGAAATAGAAGTTTAGTATAGTATTTTATCTGTCATGCAACAATAAAAATGCAGAGGTCTCCCAGATATGTCCATATAACAATAAATTTAAAGCCAATTCTATTTCCAGAAATGCATATCACTTCTTTTATTAATTTCTCTTCTTGTTCCAGTAACCTTCTGTTGCCGGAAGATGTCCCAGCCGAGCGGCAGTGGGCAAGATTTTATGTCAAAATATACAGAGCCGAGGGGTTACCCAAAATGAACACCAGCATTATGGCAAATGTCAAAAAAGCTTTCATTGGAGAAAATAAGGACTTGGTTGATCCTTATGTCCAAGTGCTATTTGCAGGACAGAAGGTGGGCAGAATTCTTATTAATATACACACATTAAATTTTGTATTGTTTCCATCACAGCTGAATCACTGTCCTACTTGTTAGTCAGGTGGTATTGGAGGGAGGGATATTCTTATTCTAGAGAACATTTGATTGAACAACAACAACTTCTGTAGTTCAAGATGACCCTTGTGAAAAAGAAGTACGCTTAATTGTACTGAATCTGTACTTGTAGTGTACTTCAGATCTTAAAAGTATAAAACTGTACTAGCAGATATTATATTAATGAAATAAAAGGCCACTTAAGTGTACTTAAAGAGAGTGCACTTTCATGACTGTTTCCTAGCACACTTAAATTCACTTTTAAAAAGTGCACTTTGTAATGTCAAAAGTTTTACTTGAAACAGTGTTAATTTCGTTAACGAAAACTATGACGAAAAATGTTCGTTGAGGACCTTTTTTTCCATGACTAGACGATGAGAGCCGACACCAATTTCATTTAACGATAACGTGACTAAAACTACACGTGTAATATCAGTGACAAAAAAAGACGAGACTGAAATGTGGCTAAAAACTTTACCAAAATCACTCTTTTGAAATCACTTTTTGTTTTTGTCGAATAAAGGAGACAAAACATTACAGACTGTTTTACGAGTGGTCACGCTTACGGTTGCCAGATTTCCAGAAAAGAGCACGTTTTACTTAATCTCTGCAATCTGGCAACCCCGCACACGCGCTCTCTCTACACTGAAGCCCCGTTCACTTCTCCAGCGACTTTTTCGCTGCATGTCGCTCGTCTCTGTACTGTGAAGTCGCTTGTGGGCGTTCCTGGAGCTGTCGCTTTAATGTTATGGGTAGACTGCACGTCTGGCCATATCTATAGAAAATGCAATCACAAATGATATATAAAACTAAGAAATCATTCTAATGTGACTAGGAATTAGGCTTAAAAGAATTAAAAGTAACATTCTTCTGTTGTAGAGTGTTGTGACTGCAGAGCTCAGTGCATTAAATAACGATCGATCTATTAACAAATTAAACTCACTCATAATGTCAAAAAATACTAAAACGTCATTCGTATTTGACAAATAATCAATTTTCTTGTCCCTAATAATCGACACACTGCAGGGGAAACTAATGAACTGCAGCAGTGCTAAACTGCTCACAGCATCATGATATAATTAACAACACAAAATGTATGAATCAAACTCACCAGACTGCCGACAGTTTCTTTTCCACGCATCATTTTATTATATCCATGTATGTACAGCCAAATCATATAAAACAGTGAAATCGCTCCGAAACTATGTCCTGTCTGTCTTGCCTGCACTCGAGACGGTGACGTGAGCTCCAGAGAGCCTTCACTCCTATTGGTTGTCGCTCGCGAAATTCGCTCCTGATTTGCATAACGTTTAAATATCTGAACTTTTGTCGCGTGTCTCCCGTCGCTTGACACGCCTACATTCTGTCACTGTCGCTCTTGTCGCCGGCAGTCGCCATCGCTCCATCGAAATGAATGGGATACTGTCGCTTTGCCGCTGCGTGTCGCTGGCGGTGTGAACGGGGCTTGAGGAAGAGGCGCGGATGATCTGAAAGCTGGAGTTCAGCGATCTTTATTTGAGATTTTCTACTTAAAGTGTCATTCAGTCAGTCTATATTGCGCTGCTCGTTTGCTGATTAAATCTGCGACCAAAGTGTAGGCTGATATCCAGCAGTGGCTCTCAAAATGCTGAGTTTTGCCGTTCATTTAATTCTACTCCACCTTAAAATAACATTAAAACTGGGCATGTATTTCTAGCTGGTAAAATGTCGTAAATACACGACAATCAAATTACCTCATCTTTCGCGGTCAAAACTGACTGCACCCACACAAGCCAGCAAATCGCGCTACATTAGTGCTGTTCTCAACAATATACGTTACTTTTGTAAAAGTGTGGATTTACTAGCATGAAGAACAAATATAGACTCAGACTGCATAAAGATTTAAGATTAAAACTCTCTTCGATACAAAAACATACCCTTCTGTGAGTTAGTTTTTAATGTTGATCATATTATTCCATCAAGAATATTGACCGAATGTAATATAATATAATATCCCGAATATTGATTTTATACAACAGTTCAACAAACAAAAGGTTCATATTAAGTGATGTACATTACAGTATTGTCAGTACTTCAGAACTGCAGCACACAAGCTGTGTTTCGTGAACGAATCTGTGGCTTTGAACGAATCGTCAATGATTCAATGATTCATTCATATAAATACTGCCGCTTGCTTTGATACTGAATGACTCGATGACTCACTCATTAAAACAGTGACTTATCGCCACCTACTGGCGGTTTTAATCTAATATTTAAAAGCATCACTTCGTTTTTATCATCATTGTATTTATTGAATTCTTTAAAAAAATTATTTAAAGCATTATTTATTTTATAAAGGTAAAAAAAAAATGCTCTGAAAAAATCAATTTAAGAGGGCAAATATTGTCCATTATTATACACTTATTTGGATGTGTTGACTAACATACTAAAGCACATGTAAAGAACTTAATTTTAACTGTATAGTGTGTTATTTGACTACATTTAAAGTTAAGGTTACACTTTATTTTATAATTACATGTGTTAAAGTGTAATTATACATTTAGGTACTGAGTAATAATAATTAACTGCATGTACTTACTACAGGATTAGGATTAGGGTTTAGTTTAGGGTTGGTTGCATGTAATTATGCATCATTTAATGTGTAACAAGGACACTGTAAATTGTAGTGTTACCAAAGTTAATATATTTTAAATATACTAAATTGCAACTTCATCTTTATAAATGTGTAAATACATGGCATACAAGTTTCAATAGAAATGACATTAAAGTGTATTTTAGTTTACCATAAATACTTGACAGTATATTTGACAGTATGCTTTAACCAAATTTCAAAGACAATAGAAGTAATTATGAAATTGCATATAAAAATGTGCTTAAGTCCTACTTCAGTGGGACAAAAAAAACACTCCTTTTTAAATTATGCTAAAGTGTACTTCTTTTCACAAGGGGATGCATCAGTATCTTTGGTCCATTGTCCTTTGAGAGAAAGACTACATTTTATGTGTGCATATTGGCTAAAACCTAACTTTTAGAAGGACACTAATAATTAGATGACGTCAAATCTAACAGACATGAACTAAAAGTTACAAAACTCAATTTCATGGGGTCTTTATTGGGCCAAGTGGACACAGGTGATGCAGACATAAGAACTGATGTTTTTATCTGTCCTCAATGCAGGGAAAAACTTCAATTCAAAAGAGCAGCTATGAGCCGATCTGGAATGAGCAGATCGTTTTCACTGAGCAGTTTCCACCACTGTGCCGGAGAATGAAACTCCAGATCCGCGATTCAGATAAAGTGAACGATGTGGCCATCGGAACGCACTTCATTGACCTGCGGAAGATTGCTAATGATGGAGACAAAGGTAACAAATCAGCAAAGTCTGCAAAATGATATTTCCTTTGTCTTTCTCATTACATTTTGCTTCGGATGCTCAATCACAGAAGCCTTCACTGCATTGCCGTTCAAGATCATTATAAAATTATTTGTAATGCAGTAAAAACACTGACACTATCGGATGAGAACAAAACTGCATTGAGCTAAATAATAACACTATTGTTTTCTGTACAACTGTACAAAAAAATGGTAACGTAAAAATGATAACATCTAAATTAACTGGTTTTATTCAAGCCAAAATATTATTTAATATTGCTGAATCAACCTAAATACATTAATTTATACCAACAAAATTGATTCCTATGGGTTAAATCAAGTAAATAGGTTAAATCTGTAAGATAACAGTTGCAGGTTACCACTTTTTGCAATGTAGCTGAATCGAATTAGTTTCATAATTGAACTGAATTGAATCAACATTGATCTGGATTGAACTGAATAATGACACTATTGTCTTCTGTAGAGCTGCTTTACAGCTAAACTGAACTCATTTTATAATTGATGAACTCTAGTCTAGTTATTTAACTGATTATACAAAAGGTGACTTGACTTGACTAAAATTATTGAATGTTATTGATCAAAAGGTCAAAGATACAAAAGGAAATATTTATCCTGCTTCCATTCGTAGGCTTTCTTCCAACTCTGGGCCCGGCTTGGGTCAACATGTATGGTTCCACGCGCAGTTATACGCTCATGGATGAGTACCAGGACCTGAATGAAGGACAAGGGGAAGGGGTGTCGTTCCGGGCTCGTCTGCTGATCAGTCTGGCTGTAGAGATACTGGACACCTCCTCTCCTGAAGTAATGACCTCCACCGAGGTACAGGTGGAGGGGATATCCAACATCTCCGATGTAAGTGATCCACTGATGAGGGGGTTCGACAGGCCAATTACATTGAATAATTAATTGTCTTTATCTCCCTTCATTATTCATTTAGCAGTAATACTCATAGTAGTTCTTTGTGTGCAAGACAATCATCTGCACAGCCAAAGTTTGGCTTCATTCTGCATGTGACTTGCTGTTAAAAATTAATCATTCGGAGAAAAGTTTCACAACTCCTCCAGAATTACTTATGAGCACAATGACTTTTTTTTTTTTTGTCTAATCTTAGGAAGTCCCTCATATGCACAAAACATTATTTAATCAATTGTTTGTTGCTTATATCTAGAACGCCACGGGAAAAATTGAGGAATTCTTCCTCTTTGGATGTTTCCTTGAGGCCACTATGATTGACAGGAAGATTGGAGACAAACCCATCAACTTTGAGGTTACAATAGGTGAATCTAAAGTAGACTAGTTATCTGCATTTAAAATTATATGTATGAATTTGGCAGACGCTTTTTTCTGAAGCGAATTACATTGAATTGAAGGTCTATACTTTATCAGTTCATGCATTCCCTAGGAATCAAACCCATGACCTTGACGTTGCTAGCGCCATTATCTACTCATTGAGCTACAGGAATAGCTAAATTGCAGTCAGAGTTGTCTACCATTCTGAATGTTACTGAATTGAGCTAGTAAACAGAAAGTATATTTAAAAAGGTATTAATTATTTTAAAAGAAATGTAGTGAGTGTAGTTTATACAGTTCATCCAGCATATAAACAAATTTGGAATGTCAATGAAAATGTTACCAAATATCATCCAAAACTATCAAATCTAGTAACTTCTATAAATTAGGACATGGTATGCAAATTATTTACTAGTGAGAAATACTGGCCATGTTAATAGGGAGAAACTAAGAACAATAAGTTTGTCCTGACATATAGGGCCCTATTTTAAGGATCTAAGCACATGGTCTGAAGCGCATGACGCAGGTGCACTTAGGGCGTGTCCAAATCCACTTTTGCTAGTTTAACGGCTGAAAAATGTTTAGCGCACCAGGCGTATGGTCCAAAAGGGTTGTCCTGATCCTCTTAATGAGTCATGGGTGTGTTTTGGGCGTAACATGCAATAAACCTCTCATCTCTCATTCCCTTTAAAAGCCAGTTGCACTCACGCCATGACGGATTCACTATTTACATGGCGGAATTTGTAAGCGGAAAGACTGAGAGGAATCCTTCTATTTTTAATATTTGGCATGTTTGTGTGCTGCTGTGCGTCCCTGTGTGTGTAGCATCAGAGTGTACTCATGTTGTGCACTCGTCTATAGGTGTATATTACTAACACGCCCTTTAAATAACAAAAAAATACTGGGCCATTGATTTTAGAGCAGGTTTTTTTTGGTCAATGGTGCAGTCGTTTTTCAGTTCCTCAAAATAGCAACACGCCAACAATGCACCTGAACACACCTCGTTTTCAGACCAGCACACCCATGAGCGAACAGATGGGCGCGAGTGCATTTGCTATTTAAACAACGTGGCTCTGTACATGAAAATGATAACTGCGCTGGGCTGAAACTAGCAAAAAACACTTGCGTCGCGCCAGCCGTCGCATTGTGCCGGGTGCATGATAGGGTCCCTAAACTTAGTTAAATTGAATAGTTATATTTAATATAATGTATCACCATATTTTTGTTACATGTCAAATCCCAGTTTAATATACAAGTCAATTATAAGTATTATGTACACTTGTGTATAGTTTGATTCGCCCTGCTGTCTACACATTGATCTGTTTGTTTGAGCAGTTTGACTCAATTGAAGACATTAAATGGCTGAGTTTTGGAGTGGGAAACCTGTTTGAAAACAATGATTATTTTTAGTAACATAGAAATTATACACTTCACCTTTATGCAAGTAATGAAATGAATCTGGGAAATGTGTCAGATACCTACCTCATTAAACTATCGTCTCAACACAAGGAAACTACGGCAGTGACCTTGATACTCCAACCAAGCCAAAAACAAAGAAGAAGAAGGGTGGCGATGGCGATGAAGAGTCTGAGCTCATTCAGGGCTCGAGCGACGAGGAGGTGGATGATGGTGAAGACATCTCTTCAGTTTCCTCCACCCCTCCAATGAAACCAGTCATCACCGACAGGTTTAGTCACTCAGCACTTACTGATTCTACTAATCCAAAACTCATCTATTTTATTTTGCCTTTTGCTGCAAATTCATGTGAAATATCTTGTTTATTTATTCTTCAGAAACTATTTCCACCTCCCCTACTTTGAGAGGAAGCCCTGCATCTATATCAAGAGCTGGTGGCAGGACCAAAGAAGACGGCTTTATAATTCGAACATCATGGACAACATTGCAGACAAATTGGTAATAAATCAATGAAAATGGGTTATATCAGTTCCTGAAATATTGATATTTTTACTGTTTTTACTGTTATTTTAATCTTAAGGCAATACTAAAAATATTTAACTTAACTAATTTAACTAATTAATAGTGCATTTAACTAATTAAAAGTGCATTGAGAAAATAGTGATATGTTTAAAATGCAAATTAGGCACTAAATAAATATGAAATAAGTTTCATAATACGTATAAATTGAAAGATGCAAATAGACAGTGTAATTAAATAATCATTTCAATGTGTATTTTTTTTAAATGTTTTCTTTCCACTAGTCTTAAGGAAGACATGTTATGGAAGCAAAATCTCAAACTTGACCAGTGCATGAAAAAAACAATGGTTTTGCCTGTTGTGTCTTGCCTTAAATCTAATTTTCGTTGTAATATATAATAATAATCCTGGTTACAGTTGATCTGTGAAAATACATGCATACGTTTACATTGCAGCCTGTGCTCTGTATCATTTAATAGGAAGAAGGGTTAAATGATGTGCAGGAGATCATTAAAACAGAGAAGGCCTATCCTGAGCGCAGACTCAGAGGAGTCCTGGAGGAGCTCAGCAACGGCTGCAGGTTAGCAAACAAGTTTTTCTGCAGATCATGAGCTAGTTATTCTCTGGAAATGGTGCCATTTGTGCTTCATTTGTGTTCCTGTGACATATTATGCCCTTATTCAAAGTCTTGATTTTGTTTTTGGGCTCTACTAGAACAGGTTTTCTTGCTTGAATATTCAAAAAAACACATTATTTTCCTCATATTCTCCAATGTTGCATCTTCTCTCTTCCCAGTCTGACAGTAGTGCTCTGGGGTGCGTTTCCCAAAAGCATCGTTAGTCAACTATGGTCAAAAGTTCCATTGTTATCAGCATAGTTCAACAAGTGTTTCCCGAAACTATAGTTCCAAGGAACATTAGCAAATTGGTTGGAACGACAGCTCTCAAGATGTGGTTAGAAGCATAGATTCTTGTTTCCAAGACGTGGACTTAATAAATCATTATCTTGAGCAAAATAAGCAAGCTGACATTCAGTACAATCTATATCTTTTATTTCAATTATATACAAATGTCATTTAGTTTGTCAAGAAATTTAAAGCACCGTTTTTGAAGAGTGTGCATGTCTGTACATGCTCTAGAACGTAAGAATGAGCCTATGATTGAATCTGGATATAAAGCAAAATAACTAAGAAAAAAAGAGAATTAGTCCTGATGCCATGTCGGTAATTTATCTGGTATTAATTCGATCTCAAACGGATTCAGTAAAATAAATCATTACTCCACCACCTGCGTGACATCATCAACCAACATGGCTGAACGACTAATCTGCGACAATAAAGTTTCAGGAAATAGCTAGCTGATTTATTCAATGATGCATCGTACTGTTGTAGTTAAGCAGCGAGTTATGTTGTGAATTCCTGAAATTTTGAGGCACTGTTTCCTGAGAACGACTGTTATATTTTCACAAAACTTTATCATTGCACAATTTATTGTTATCTCTAGAGGAAGGATACATTAATAGCGAATTTCATATCTCTTTTAGTACCTTTGTAACTTTGGCAAACAATGACCAAAATCAGGCCGGGAAGACTAAACTGGACCGGGAGAGGGTGAAATTATGCATGCAGGAACTGGTAAAACACTCAGCAGCTGTTAGAAATAAATGCTATTAATAACTAATGTTAAAATATGACTCTGTTTCTGATGGCTTGTTTCTATGTCTGTTGCTGACAGGAAAACATGGGCCAGCAAGCAAAGACCATGCGGTCACAAGTTAAGAAAAGCAACGTGAAAGACAAAATAAAACTTGCACAAAACTTCCTCCACAAGCTGAGATTCTTGTCCGATGAGGTAGTGCACAAAATGCTTGGTTATATGGGCAAATAGATGAATTCAAATCACTGTAAAAATGTAAATGTAAATTCTTTTGTTTTTTCATCATAGCCACAACATAGCGTTCCAGATATTTACATATGGATGATAAGCAACAACAAACGCATTGCATATGCCCGCGTTCCCTCCAAAGACATCCTCTTCTCTTCTGTCGAGGAAGAAACCGGAAAGGACTGTGGGAAGGTCCAGACAATCTTTTTTAAGGTTGGGATGAATACACTCTGAACATGTCTTAAAAACTGTATAGTTACCACATTATTATGCCAGAATACTTCTCTTGAAAGGGGCCGAATCAAGTTTTCCTTTATGTATTATGAAAACAACTCAAGACTCACTCCCCTATTGAAGCTAAGCTGCCAAAACGGCTTGTGATGTATGTATCAGTGTTTGACTGCATTACAACAGCAATCAGGTGATCAGAAACGTGTCCCGTTCAATTACAGTGAGCTAATAATGAAGAAATATAATACACACTATTATTCTTTAACAACTGATACAAGTGAAATGAGGTAAAGAGTGTGAAAGCTTTTGATGTTCCCGTCTATGTGAGCAGCTGCCGCTCTGTAGATCCTTCTGAAGAATTCAAATGTTACAAACCAGCGACTCGAGTGTATTTGCAACAAGATTCCTGATCATTAAATGATAGTGACATCAGAAACCCTAAAATTTACATAAACCCCGCCCCCGAGAACACACAACAAAGGGGGTGAGGCCATGTTGGGCTGCTTTAGAGAAGAGGAAGAGTTGTTGTAGTAGAGTGTTGTTGTCATGCCGTCATTTCACACCGGACTGCTTCACAAACGAGGGTCAATTCAACACAAAAGATGAACATGACGGCACATGCTAGTGGATGAGTTGAATCAACTCCACAGCAACTACATAAATTTATCCACTAACCATTCAGAAACGTCCAGTTTCATTCTAAAAGTTGTAACTTCTTCCTGAGTCTCTCCATCAGTGTCGACTCCGGTTTGAACAATGTAAGGCTGAACACCGTTACTGACAATCCTCATTTTGGCTGCGTGAGATTCTCCAGCTTTGTTGTTGTTGAGCTGTTAAAGCTCCGCCCTCTTCTGGAAAGGGGGCCGGGAGCAGCAGCTCATTTGCATTTAAAGGGACACACACAGAAACGGCGTGTTTTTGCTCTCACCAAAATAGGGACAAATTTGACAAGCTATAATAAATGATCTGTGGGGTATTTTTAGCTGAAACTTCACAGACACATTCTGGGGACACCTTGTAAAAGGGGCATTATAGGTCCCCTTTAATATTTGAATTTCTAATTAGACTATTACTAATTCTGACTTTTTTCTCAGAATTGAGATTCTGACTTTATAACAAAAAAAGTCAGAATTGCGGTATATAATATTGCAATTGAGGGGAAAAAGTCAGAATTGTGACTTTATTTCTTGCAGTTCTGACCTTTTTTTCAGAATTGGGATTCTGACTCGCAGTTGTGAGTTTATATCTCACAATTCTTAATGAAAAAATCTGACTTTTTCTCAGAATTGTGAGATATAAACTTGGAATTGAAAAAGTTGCAATTATTTTTTTATTTTTTTATTTTTTATTCTGTGGCTGAAACAAGCTTCCATACAAGGCAGCATAAAACAATCCATTTAAATGTAAAGGAAAAAAAAAAAAAAAGAAGAATAAAAAAATATATGATACCTTTAACTGGCTTTTACTGAACATTTACTTGATATAAGCCTAGTCCCAGACCAAAATGCTAAATTAGTTATCTTTATTGAAAGCAACTTGCATCGACATATCTTAAAATATGTCAGTGCCATTGTTTTGTCTCAAGATGCACACCAGTAATGTTTTTTTTTTCTAAGACACGTTTATAAGAGCTACTTAGATGTCCTAATTGAACTAAAGCCTAATCCTGGCTCAATCTAAGCCCTGTCTGTGGAACCAGGCCATACCTTAGCATCAAGTACTAATTTACTCTGTTCTTCCTCTTTCTAGCTTCCTGGTAAGAAAAGTTTTGGACCTGCAGGCTGGACCGTTCAGGCTAAAACCGAGCTGTACCTGTGGCTCGGCCTGAGCAGGCAGCGCAAGGACTACTTGAACGGGCTGCCTAATGGCTTTGAGGAGAACAGGGCAGTAAAAGTGCCTGGCATACAGTCCTCGCCCCCCATCAGCCTGATGTACACCAGTAAGATACCGATGTATTTATATGATTGGCTTCAGATTGTCTAGGTAATAGATAGTTGATGATAACTCTTTTATTTTATCCCAAAAGTGAAGCAGATCTTCCAGCTGAGGGTTCACATGTATCAGGCTCGAAGTCTGTTTGCGGCAGACAGCACAGGCCTGTCAGACCCGTTTGCCAGGGTTTTCTTTTCTACTCACAGTCAAGTCACAGAGGTGAGAGAAAAGATTCATGGCAATTTGTCAACATGCTATTGACATTTTACCTTAATGTGCAAATTTAAGAAAAATGCAAAGCACATCTGAAAGACTTGTTTGGTGAGAATTCACTTCTTTCGGTTGTACTTTGTTTTACAGTACATGCACTTTCAACAGTGTACTTATCACAAAAGTACTGAGTAATGTAGGGGGTAGAGTTAAATGCTATATGATAAAATTAATATTAATAAAACTACACTTAAAAAAGTTTAATTAAATTACAATTCCACATCCTGTTTGCTACGATACATCAACTCAAGTTTCATATTCAGGAACTGAAATCGACAATAGATTATCAATTATGTTCCTAATGGCGCGATTTTTTTTTATTAAAACAATAAAATAAAATAAAATTTTGCCGCCATAAGACCACAACCAGCCCTAAGGAAAAATAAAGCATTGAACATTATAGCTTGACAGGCTTGAACTGAAAATATTTACTGAAAAAAGACGTTTGGTGCTGCTTTACTGCTTGAACAGAGGAGCATTAAACTGTTTGAGATCTGATGTAGTACATCACCACACCAAGTTTAAAGACGTTCGAAGGAAGATGTAATAAGCTGATTATTTCTCTCAGGTCCTAAATGAGACGTTGTGTCCTACATGGGATCAGCTGCTGGTGTTTGATAATGTGGAGCTCTATGGCGAGGCTGGCGAACTGAGAGACGATCCTCCTATAATCGTCATCGAGATCTATGACCAGGACACTGTCGTGAGTGTTTTTCATTCCCTTCTGCTTTTCACGCTGTAACGTTCATAAATGTGCTCCAATCTCATTCTGCTTCTCAAGGGAAAAGCCGACTTTATGGGTAGGACATTCGCTAAACCTATAACCAAGATGTCAGATGAGCATTACGGGCCGCCACGCTTCCCTCCTCAACTGGAGTATTACCAGATCTACCGTGGAAACGGCACTGCTGGAGAAATGCTGGCTGCCTTTGAACTGCTACAGGTGCATCTCACAGTGCCAAGAAACCTTAGTCTGTGTGTGTGTGTGTGTGTGTGTGCATATATATTCATGTATTGTGGAAATCTTTCAGATTGGACCAGCTGGAAAAGCTGACCTGCCTCCAATAGATGGACCTACAGATATCGATCGTGGTCCAATCCTGCCTGTTCCTATTGGCATAAGACCCGTCTTGAGTAAATACCGAATTGAGGTGAGTTGCTCGTAGTAGTACAGCTACTGTACAGGAACCATTCAGAATCTATTTCTAATTCTTAAATATTATTTGTACACATCTTGTAAAATTAAAATGATATTGTAAAGAGGTGCACAGTCATGCATGACCTAATTTCACCAAGTACATCATGTTCCTGGATCAACAACTTTATTGATCCTGGAACAACATTCCAATCAACCAATCAGATGTGAGGGATTGGCCTCCCTGAAGTGTAGGCTATCATGAGAGCTCATCAGCTGCATGACTGAGCATAGGAGGAGATGGCGGGTGAGTTACGGACTGGGTGCGTTCCTTCATGAGGCGTGCTGTCAGGGTGACCGAGTCCAACTCCATACTGAGAAAAGAGGGGGAGAGTTTGCTCTTTTCCAAGTTTTCCAAGTTTCAGTAGGTGCTGATAATCAGCTTGGGCCATGTTAAGATACCAATCATCCATCCTCGAGCGTTCGGGAGCGTTTGCTCTTTTCCAAGTTAACTCAAAACCCCAGATGGCAACTGCTCTCGCGAGTGGGCCAGTATGAGCCAGTTTTCGAGATGGTTGAGGATGCGAACACCCGTTCCTTCAATGGAACGAGAGCCGCCTCCACGACCTTCGACATCATGACAAGCCTAATACTATTTGTTGATGTGTATCACTTAGCTTATGTGATGTGTGCAGGTGGTTGGGGGAATCTGTGCTAAAATTTAACAAAATATTAATTTGTGAACACAATACAGCTGAAGAGTTTTAGCATTTAATGTGAAATGTATTATATATCCATTTAAATGTCAGCTTGCTGTGAAAGTGACTACAGAGAACAGCTTCTTTCTCTTTCTGGACATAATTTGAAAGTATATAATTGAGTCTGAGGATATATCAGTAATTATTACAGTGAAAAAATAATGGTTATTTTTATTTTGGGGTTGGGTTTTTCCAAACCGTTTGATCAAAAGTCAATTCCACTGTTTTCCATACATGAAAATGTAGGGCAATCAGTTGCAGTTATGTTTGGTTTATTATACAAATGTATATACTGTATCAGGATTAGAAAATGTCCCATATGCATACTACAAAATTACACCACTAGACTTAGTCTTGTGAAGAAGTGCCAGAACCGTCACTGGTGCCCATTTAAAAAAAAAAAAAAAAAAAGCGAGGTGCACTTACACAGCTATTAAAAAAAAAAAAAAAAACATTTTGGATATATAAATGAGGATATATTTGTGCAGGTTCTCTTCTGGGGCCTGAGGGACTTGAAGCGGGTGAACCTGGCTCAAGTTGACCGTCCCCGTGTGGACATCGAGTGTGCAGGGAAAGGCATTCAGTCGGCGCTCATTCAGAACTACAAGAAAAATCCCAACTTCAGCACTCTGGTGAAGTGGTTTGAAGTGGTGAGTTTTCACTCTTTTATATCTCGGGATTTTCATAAAGATGTTGATTGCACTACAAACATTTGATAACGTTGATGATTTTTCCCTAGGACCTGCCTGAGAACGAGCTTCTCCATCCCCCTCTGAACATTCGGGTGGTGGACTGCCGGGCGTTTGGCCGTTACACGCTGGTCGGCTCTCATGCCGTCACATCTCTACGCAAATTCATTTACAGGCCGGCGGACAAGAGTGTCAATAGCTGGTCTGCTATGGGTGTGTGTGCAGGGCTGAGATGAAAGCTGTTAAATATGCATCTTTAGTTGATAAGCTTATAGATGTGCATAGTGCATAGATGTGAGCCTTCATCTAAGAGCATTTTAACAATAATACATTTGTCATGTTTTTTAAATAATGGAAATGGAAAAATGTTTGAACCTTTAGATTTAGTAACTTTTGCAATCCACTACAGTCCCGAATATGGACTGCAAGACATGCTAAGGCTGCAGATCCAAACTAAAATACACTGATAAATATGTGCCCATATTTAACAACTGAATATATACTAAAAGTTACAAGTTTGGAATAATTAGGATTTTTTAATGTTTTTAAATTAAGTCTCTTCTGCTCACTGCTTCTGCATTTATTTGATCAAAATACAGTAACAATGGTAATATTGTGTCTTCTATGTGATATTCCTGTGATCAAAGCTGAATTTTCAGCATCATTACTCCAGTCTTCAGTGTCACATGATCCTTCAGAAATCATTCTAATATGATGATTTGCTGCTCAAGAAACATGTATGATTATTATTAATGTTCTGGTGCTTCATATTTTTGTGAAAACTGATACAATAACATTCAAAGTTTGGGGTAAATAAGATCAAAGAAGAAAGTATATATATAAAAAAAATAATAATTTCACTATATTTCAAATAAATGTTGTTGTTTTGGATCCTGAAAAAATATATATTTCACAATATTGCTGTATTTATTTAATGTATTATAGCCTTGGTGAGCAGAAGAGACTTCTTTCAAATATATCTGTATATATAAATAATTATTTTAGTCTGACCAGTAGTGTATACTTTTATATTCCTTATCTCTCAGCTATACCAAGCACAACTAACATTGTTTTTCCTCTGCAGAGGAGGTCGTGATCCACACAGAGCCAGAACCTGCCGTGAAGAAGATTGAGACAGTGGTCAAACTTGACTCAGTAGGAAACTTTACAAAATATGTCTATTAACTATCAGTCAGACATTTGGACACACATATAAATGTACTTTTTTTTTTAAAGCGTTGGATTGAATAGTGACACAAAAGCAGTCAAGTTTGCAGTGATGCATATTTCTTCTTCACTATACCATCAAATAAGAGAGTTTTCATTTGTGTCACGTGTTTTTATCACTACATCATGCAGACTGCATTTATGTTTTCATGACTGCACTATTAGATATTATAAACAATAAGTAGTTGTTTCCAAACTTTTGGCTGGTACTGTAAATCATATTCTTACACAATAGGGATTAAAAAAAAATTATTGTTTATATTTAAAAAGAGATTAAGCTGACTTTTGAACTTGTTTATTTTATTGAATCTGTTTCAGGCGTCTGATGCTGTGGTTAAAGTTGATATGGTATGTATACAGATATCAGATGTATTTCTTTCTTACTTATTATTTTCATCATACCAGCTAACGAAAATATCTTCAAAGAACATTTTTCTAATGTTCCCATTAAGTTATGAAAACATTATTTCTGAAAATGTCCAGTTTTCATTTCCATTTTATAATTTTGCAAACATTATGTGAATGTTACTTTTGAATGTTCTCTGAACTTTCTGAAAAAAGTAACATTTAAAAAACGTTAGAAGAACATTTAACTAAATGTTTTTGTGCAAACGTTTTGAGAACGTTATTAAAGACCAGATAACTTTGAATGAACATTTTATTAACGTTACTGGAAGATTGTTTGTTCATAACTGTGAGAAAACCTTTGCCACAACGTTATCCAAAGTTCTGAGAACATTCCCTGTTAGCTGGGAAAACATTAACATTCATAAATTCATTATTTTTGTGTGAAAAAGGCTTTTTGAATTTTGTGTCTTAAACATTGTGACAGCCAGATGATGAGAAAGGTGGGAAAGGGAAAAAGAAGCGCAAGAAGGGTGAAGATGTTGAAGAGGAGGAACTGGATGAAAGCATGCTGGACTGGTGGTCCAAATACTTTGCCTCGATTGAAACACTGAAAGAGGTGAGAGCTATAGAAGAATGACATTATTTTGCAGTTGCCAGAAGATGCCTTGAAATCCATAAAAATGCATGATTCAATTTTTTTGAACTGAGAAAATTGTATACTGTTTTATGAACGATTTAGATCATTAAAGCACAAGAAGCAGAAGCTGAAGAGAAGGAAGAGTTTGACTCTGGAGAGGGTGGAGGTAACTGAAGCAACGTCACTG
Organism: Hypophthalmichthys molitrix; assembly: GCA_037950675.1. Taxonomy (NCBI): domain Eukaryota; kingdom Metazoa; phylum Chordata; class Actinopteri; order Cypriniformes; family Xenocyprididae; genus Hypophthalmichthys; species Hypophthalmichthys molitrix. The sequence goes on from CM075508.1 coordinate 966,524, forward strand.
ATTATGTCTTTAACACAAGACAGCTGTAGAAATCTAATAACATCCATCAATTTGCACTGTATCAATTATTATTATTATTATTTTTAATGGAACAGTTTATTGAACCTTTAGACAAAATATTTAAAAAAAAAAAAAAAAGTTTTTTTTGCAGGTTTTTTGTTGAGTATCATATTCATATCAGGATTTTATGGCTCATATAGTTTGATATAGTGAGAATATGGAGGAAAAAAAAGAGACCCATGCAATTTGATGCAGATTGTGATATTTATATGAACAAAAAGTAAGATGAAATTCTGATAATTGTAATTGTTATACCAGTATAGCAGATATAAAATGCATATAAATATCAATGTCTGCCAATAATATATCTTAAGATGATATTTAAATGCTTAGTTTTATGATCAAAGCTCTGTAGTTGTAAAACATATAATGCAATGCAATACAATGATGATTGAGAGACGAACAAATAAACCTTCCTCAAAAGCCTGAAGATCATATTTGATACTCATTTTTTTTTTTAAAAAATGTCTGGATAATCAAGTAAACCGAAATTGTTTCAGTCCAGTAAAATATTACTAACAATATAAAAGGTATTCTTGTGTTTACTTAATAAGAATCAGTAAAGATTAAAATGTGAGTTTGGCAAGTGTTTCCCCATTAAATTAGACATACCTTGATATTAGCACAAAATATATTTATGCGACAATTCATTATGTAAGAAATATCTACAATGAAGAGGCAACTTCCATGAAAAATTATAATTTTTTTATAATTCATAATTTACAAACAGATAATAAACAGATATTTACATATAATCCACACTTACTACATAAATAATCCTGTAAATAAAAATTTGCATTCCCTCTATTTGTAATATTGAAAATCAATGCTTGTTTGTTCTCTTCTGTTTTTTGCACTGATGAACAAATATGTTCTCATTGCCTCTGATTTGAAAGGGACCAAGAAGAAGAGAGGAAAGGGAAACAAGAACAAAGCCATGCCTGGGGAGGGTGCACCAGAGAAGAAGAAGCACAAAATAGAAGAGCTGAAGGTACATTTGTTGTGTTCAAAAGTACATTTGAAAAGAGAAGGCAGAAGTGAAGTCGTTCATCTCTTTGGAGAGCAGATGGGTAGGGCCATTCCAGTTCGACATTTTTTGTAATCGACCTTAGATTCAGATTCCTGGTTCTGGAATCCATGGACTTGATTTCAAGAATCGATTTCTCACTGTTGTTTGTGATTCTTTTTTGCAATCAAAAGATTAGAGTAACATGTTTACATAATCTGGCCGTGACCACAAGATAGGAAGGTCATAGAAAGTAGCCTTCTCCTAATATGAAGGCTCACAAATATGAAGATAAATGATACACTTATTCAAGGACATGAATTTAGTGCATGGATGGTCTAAAAAAAAGTCTAAAATGCATTTGCACAGTTCAGTTTAATGATAAAGACATTTATTATGTCTTCATGTAGTCCGAGCGACATTCAAAACCTTCAGTTTCACCATGTAGCACTAAATCGTTGAGTTTGTTTCCTTTGTATCCTCTACAGGTGTACAACAGAGAGCTTGAATACGAGTATGACACCTTTGAAGATTGGCTTTACACCTTTAACCTGTATCGCGGGAAGTGTTCTGATGATGCTGATGTTGAGCAGAATGCAGCAGATGAAGACAGACTTATTGGCAAATTCAAGGTTTGTCGTCACCCAATGCCATCTTTTCATCTCTATTTCTCCATGTACATTTAGACACATCTACTGCTTTATTATTGTTATTGATTTCTACATGTTAGATTAATAGTAACTTAGTCGAAACTATGAAATAACACAAAATGGAATTATGTAGCGACCAAATCTAATCAAAACAAATTTTTTATTTGAGCTTCATCAAAGTAACACTTTAACAATAAGCAATACATTCTTACAGCATTTATTAACCTATGTTAATGTTAGTTCACAGTGCATTAACTATTGTTAACAGATACAACTTTTGATCTTAAAAATGTATTAGTAAATGTTGAGATTAACATTAACTAAGATTAATAAATGCTCTAGAAATACTAAAAATAAATAATGTTCATTGTTAATTAATTTTAACCAGTGTAGTTAACTAATGTTACCAAATAAAACCTTACAATGTTACCGATTTAGTGCTGTAAAAACTGCAGAATTTGGTATACAAAACAAATGTAAGACTTTAAGCATAAAAATTCAAATTCTTGAAAAGAATCTTCTTCGTAATCTTTGTAAATAACGTTAAGATAACCTCCAACTTGTCTTACATCCTCAAAGTTAAAATGTTTAATTTATTGGGTTGTTTCACATTAATTGTTGTAATTAAGCATTACAGCAAAACACTGGCTATATACACTGATCAGGCGTAACATTATGAGCACTGACAGGTGAAGTGAATAACACTGATCATCTCTTCATCACAGCACCTGTTAGTGGGTGGATATATTAGGCAGCAAGTGAACATTTTGACCTCAAAGTTGATGTGTTAGAAGCAGGAAAAATGGGCAAGCGTAAGGATTTGAGCGAGTTTGACAAGGACCAAATTGCGATGGCTAGACGACTGGGTCAGAGCATCTCCAAAACTGCAGCTCCTGTGGGGTGTTCCCGGTCTGCAGTGGTCAGTATCTATCAAAAGTGCTCCAAGGAAGGAACAGTGGTGAACCAGCGACAGGGTCATGGGCGGACAAGATCAGTGATGCACGTGGGGAGTGAAGGCTGGCCCGTGTGGTCCGATCCAACAGACGAGCTACTGTAGCTCAAATTGCTCAAGAAGTTAATGCTGGTTCTGATAGAAAGGTGTCAGAATACACAGTGCATCACAGTTTGTTGCGTATGGACTGCAGACCAGTCAGGTGACCATGCTGACCCCTGTCCACCGCCGAAAGAGCCAACAGTGGACACGTGAGCATCAGAACTGGACCACGGAGCAATGGAAGAAGATGGCCTGGTCTGATGAATCACGTTTTCTTTTACATCACGTGGATGGACGGGTGCGTGTGCGTCTCTTACCTGGGGATCACATGGCACCAGGATGCACTATGGGAAGAAGGCAAGCCTGCGGAGGCAGTGTGATGCTTTGGGCAATGTTCTGCTGGGAAACCTTGGGTCCTGCCATCCATGTGGATGTTACTTTGACACGTACCACCTACCTAAGCATTGTTGAGACCATGTACACCCTTTCATGGAAACGGTATTCCCTGGTGGCTGTGGCCTCTTTCAGCAGGATAATGCTCCTGCCACAAAGCAAAACTGGTTCAGGAATGGTTTGAGGAGCACAACAACGAGTTTGAGCCTTCAAATTCCCCAGATCTCAATCCAATCAAGCATCTGTGGGATGTGCTGAACAAACAAGTCCGATCCATGGAGGCTCCACCTCACAACTTACAGGACTTAAAGGATCTGCTGCTAACATCTTGGTCCAGATACCACAGCACACCTTCAGGGGTCTAGAGGAGTCCATGCCTCGACGGGTCAGAGCTGTTTTGGCAGCAAAAGGGGGACCAACACAATATTAGGAAGGTGGTCATAATGTTATGCCTGATCTGTGTTTATTACAGTTACTAGGGATGTGCACAATTTCTCTGCAATGACACTAATAATCGGTAATGTCAGTCATGATCATGATGTGATGTGACTTTTGCTGAATTTGAAATTCAGCAACAAAAACGAGTCAATTTTCTTCACTTCTTTCTTAAGAGAATCTTTGTGAATCTGGCCCCAGATGATTTCAGTTTCAACAATATGAAACTGTAAATCAATGGTCTATGAAACAGGTGTCTTTTCCAGTTTGATACAGTAAATGTCAAATTTTTATATGATTTGTAGTTCGTAAACATTCTACCATACAAATAACGTGACCCAAAGAGTGATCCATAAATGTACTCAACACATTCAACGGTTCTGAAGCTCATCTTTGAGTTTGTTTGCTGTGTTTACTGTAGGGATCCATGTGTATCTACAAAGTCCCTGTATCGGATGAGGTGTACAGAGAAACGGGATTTGATTCCAACATGGGCATGTTCCAGAACATTCCACATAACGATCCGATTAACGTCCTCGTCCGGGTCTATGTCGTCAGGGTATGTAGTACTACAGACCTTAAAGCAGTGAATTGAGTCTTTTTCTGTTTGGCCATTTGAACAATTATGTCTTTGTCTCAGGCAACAGATCTGCATCCCGCAGACATCAATGGGAAGGCCGACCCATATATCGCCATCAAGCTCGGAAAGTCAGACATCAAGGACAAAGAGAACTACATCTCTAAACAACTCAACCCTGTGTTTGGAAAGTTAGTACTGTTGATTAAAGTCTCCTCATTCATTACTATAACATTAAAGCTAACATCAACTGCCTTCAAACTCCCAGGTCATTTGATATTGAAGCGACACTCCCAATGGATTCTACCCTCACTGTGTCCATCTATGATTGGGATTTGGTGGGAACTGATGACCTGATTGGGGAGACGAAGATTGACTTGGAGAACCGTTACTACAGCAAACACAGGGCAATATGTGGTATCAGCTCCAGCTATGCAATGTATGCAATTCTTCTTTTAAACACATTGACACTTGGTCACTACTGATGGGGGTTGTGTTCAGAGGTGTTATTTTAGTATCATTCTATTATAGTTTTTATTAACATTTTTTATATTTTTGGTTTAAAATGTTTGTAATTTTATTGTGTTTTCATCATTTTAGTTAGTTTTTTTTTTGTCTGTAAAGTTCTATATTATTTTAGGGATGCACCGAAATTTTGGCTACCAAAAAGTTTTGGACAAAACAGCTCTTTTCGGTTTTTGGCTGAAATAGTTTTGGAGGATCGACACAGATGTTTAATTAGCACTTAATTAGGCATGTTTTGACTGTGTTCAGTGTCTATTTCATGCACACAACGTGGATAAGCTACAACAGTTAAACATGTCAGCTGTTTGGACACTAGCTCTGGATTGATAATATTAATTTCACAATTTTAATCGGTAATGATATGGTTTCCTAAACTGCTGTAGCGCCTCAGTTCAAGTGACAGCACGGATCATTACTACTAGTTGCAGCACAAAATAAACATGGGTGAACATCAGAAACAATCAGCGTTTCAACTGGAGAAAGATGTCAGTAAAACAGCTTGGGGACTAAACTGTCATTTAACATCACATTTACTTCAAGAAAGCTATTCAGTGTCCATAAACTCATTAGTTAGCTGGAAAAAAGAAGTCTAGAGAAGAGCATTTTGCTAAATGTATGCACTGTATTACATATTTATATATATATATATATATATATATATATATATGCAATATATAAAACATACTTGATGAAACTCAATTATACTAAAATAACACTGTAATAGATCTTATAAATCACTTATAAGCATTATTATGAATGGGAAAATGTCATGATCTGAGGTAGCTAGAGGTAACAATATTGCTTCAAAAAAGGATGGATGGATAAAACTTATCCTACTGTTTTTCTTTTAGTCATGGCTATAATGTGTGGAGGGACCCATTGAAGCCAACGCAAATCCTTGCCAAACTCTGCAAAGATGGAAAAATGGATCCGCCCCAGTACGGCCCAGGAGGACGAGTGAAAGTTGCGAACAGAGTTTACACAGGACCAACTGAACTTGAGGATGAAAATGGTATGTACGTTTTCACAAAGCATGTCGAAAGGGAACAAGTATAATGGTGGTCATCTTGGTAGATTAGCAACAATCACCTTGTTCTGAATCGCTGAGTTCCCATCGGAGAGCAGCACATCAGAACAAATGCACATACTTTTCTACGGCAGGACTGAAGAAACAGACGGACGAGCACCTGGCTCTTGCTGTACTAAACCGCTGGGAAGAAATTCCACGAATAGGCTGCAAGCTGGTTCCAGAGCACGTGGAGACAAGGTCTCTCCTGAATCCTGATAAACCTGGGATTGAGCAGGTCAGGAATAATGTCCCAAACGCATCGCTGTCAGATAACGAAATGACGATAATGAACCGTTAGTGAATATGAGTGCTTGTGATGTAGGGGAGAATTGAGATGTGGGTGGACATGTTCCCGAAGGATATGCCTGCACCGGGACCAGCTATTGATATTTCACCTAGGAAGCCAAAGAAGTAGGAAGCACTTGGTGAAAGTTTTTGGCCAAATACAGATGAATATTTTATACTCAAAATAAATTTTTTTCGTTGACAGATTTGAGCTCAGGGTGATCGTGTGGAACACAGATGAAGTCGTTCTGGAGGACGATGACATTTTCACAGGGGAAAAATCGAGTGACATATTTGTTAGAGGGTACAGGATCTTTTTCTCTTTTTACTATGAAAAAAAAATAAAAGAGCTGACTGCGACTTTTTATTCACAATTCTGACTTTATTTCTTGCTGTTCTGACCTTTTTCTCAGAATTGTGAGATATAAACTCAGAAGTGCGAGGAAAAAAGTCTGAATTGTTAGGTATAAACTCACAATTACATTTTTTAATTGCGAGAAAAAATGTGAGAAATAAAGTCAGAATTGCGAGATATAAACTACTAAAAAAGCTAATTGTGAGCTTATACATAATTCAGACTTTTTTCTTGAAATTCCACATTCTTATCTTACAATTCTTACTTTTTTCTCATAATTGCACATTTATATCTCAAAATTCTCACTTTATTTAATGCTATTCTTGCCTTATTCTCAGAATTGTGAAATAATAAAAGTCTGAATTGTTAGGTATAAACTCACAATTACATTTTTAATTGCGAGTTTATATCACAATTCTGAGAGAAAAAAAAATGTCACATGATTCTTTAGAAATATATATAGCGTTTGTGATCAGAAGGGTACCAACTAACTGTACCATCACTATGCAACTTGTGACCAACAGATGGCTGAAAGGCCAACAAGAAGACAAGCAGGACACAGATGTCCACTATCACTCGCTGACCGGAGAGGGCAATTTCAACTGGCGCTTTGTTTATCCCTTCGACTACCTACAGGCCGAAGAGAAGATCGTCATCTCAAAGAAAGAGTCCATGTTTTCTTGGGATGAGACTGAGTATAAAATTCCTGCCCGACTGAATTTGCAAGTGTGGGACGCGGATCATTTCTCTGCAGACGACTTCTTGGGTGTGCTGTTGTGTTTTACTCTGTAAAGTCATTTTACATTCAGGCTCAGTCTTAATGGCCTTCGTTCATATGGTCACATGTGTGTTTGCTTTTCGTTTCAGGTGCAATCGAACTTGACCTGAATCGATTTCCTCGAGGTGCAAAGACAGCGAAGCAGTGCTCCATTGACATGGTCCTTAATGAGCAAGATATGCCCATGGTCAACCTCTTCAAACAGAAGAGAATTAAAGGCTGGTGGCCGTTTGTGGCCCGAGATGAAAATGATGAGTTGGAAATTACAGTAAGTGACCTGGAAATAAATATAATAATATTAATGATAAGAGAAACAAAGCTTTTTTAAACTTTGAGTCAACTGAACCAGTTGCTTCACAAAATGATGCCTGCTTGTCAAAATGTTGTAAATCAATTGAGCATCAAATATTATATCATATTAGAATGATTTCTGAAGGATCATGTGACACTGAAGACTGGAATAATGATACTGAAAATTCAGCTTGTGTATGCCAATGTAACCGGTCCTACCATTAACAAGGACGCTTAAAACCGCAGCCTCTAGTATCAGTCGCTAGTGCGCTTCAAGAGGCCAGGGGAGTGGAGTTTACACGCACAGCTCTTACTGGTTTACGTCCGTTACACCAAGACATACACAAACATGTGTCAGTGAGCATCTAAGCTGTGGCTGCACAAACAGACATGCATGAATCCAGATATAGACAGATATAGCAGATATAGACAGGTGGTGCTGGGGAGGAGGAGGGTGAAAGTAATGTAAACACAGTGAACTTACATTGACACTAGCACTAGACTATTTAAATGCATGCAAGTTCATTGGCTGAAGGATTACACATCAGGACTCATCACACGAGGCAGTTGGCTGGTAGATTTCACATGAAGTATGACTACTATATGTGCAGTGTTCCTTGTTATTCCAAACCAAAACTGAAAAATTTTCCCCTCCATGCTTTCAAATTTCAAATCTTACACTTCTGCATATTCTGCATAACTTGGTTGCATGATACACAACATTCTGAACAACAACGCAAACCATATGGACTACAGTAATATTAATGATATAATGATATTTTTTTAAATTTTTGGAGCTTGGTAGTAAAAATCATCTTTCAATTGTGTTTTGAACATTCTTCAGAGTATCTTGCTTTATTTTGCATGATGTTAACCTGTGAATGATAAAATGTTACTCCTAAAACAGCATTTTTTGCTCAGCTCTGATGTTTAGTTTAATGGGTTTTTTATACCTTAAGGGAAAAGTAGAAGCAGAGCTTCACCTGCTGACAGGTGAGGAGGCAGAGAAGAGTCCTGTTGGCGAAGGACGCAATGAACCAGAGCCTCTAGAGAAACCAAAGTAAGATCAGCATTTACACCAACTTTTACATTTACCTTCAATATTTACTCTTTGTTTGTTGAACTACACATTATACATCACTTTATATTTATAATGCTGAAATATTCTATCATACAATTTTTTAAAAGAGATTTACAACATCCCCCAACCCCCCAAAAAAACAGTTATTATAGTTTGTCAATTGCAAAGGTTTGATGGGTTTTGACTTATTTTGATGAGCTAAATCATTATGTATGATCAGTCACAGGTGAAGCAAATATCGTTGATCATCTTCTAACAGGGCCACATATTAAGGTCTGGTTAGATTAGATGGTCAACAAACAATCAGTTCTTGTAATCAACGTGTTGGATGCAGGAGCAATGTGCAGGAATAAAGATCTGAGCGACTTTGACAAGAACCAATTTGTTATGGCAACGCTACTGGGCCAGAAACGACAAGGCTTGTGTGTTGCTCCCGGTCAGTGGTGAGAATTTACTAACAGCGTCCAAGGAAGGACAAACCACAAACCGCCAACAGGGTGTTGGGCGCCCAAGGCTGATGCACGAGGCCACAAAGGCTATCCTGTCTGGTCCGAGCCAACAGAAGGTCTACTGTGGCACAAGTCACACAATATTTTATTGATGGTAATGGGAGGAATGCGTCACAACAATCAGAGTGCCTATGATGACCCCGTCCACCGTTGACAGCACCTACAATGGGCATGAGCGTTGGAACTGGACCTTGGAGCAGCGGAAGAAGGTTGCCTGGTCCAATGAGTCCCATTTTCTTTTATATCACGTGGATGGCCGTGTGTGTGTTCTGCATTTAGCTGGGGAAGTGATGCACCAGGATGCACTGTGGGATGATGACAAGCCGGTGGAGGGAGTGTGATGCTCTGGACAATGTTCTGCTGGGAACCCTGGGTCTGGGCATGTGTCACCAACCTAAACATTGTTGCAGACCAGGTACACCCTTCATGACAGTGGTATTCCCTGGTGGAATCCTTTCATCAGGATAATGCACCCTGCCACACTGCACTCATTGTTCAGGAATGGTTTGAGGAAAATTAAGAGATCAAGGTGTTGCCCTGGCCTCCAAATTCCCCAGATCTCAATCCATCTGTGGGATGTGCTGGACCTACAAGTTCGATCTTCGGCAGCTTCACCTCACAACCTACAGGACTTGAAGGATCTGCTGCTCATGTCTTGGTGCCAGAAACCACAGGACACCTTCAGGGCTCTTGTAGAGTCTAGGCCTCGTGGGTCGGCGGTGTTTTGACAGCACGTGGAGGACCAACAGCATGTTAGGCAGGTGGACATAATGTTTTGGCTCATCTGTGTATATGTTAGATTAATGTTTTCCTGTTTCTAGCATTCATCAAGTCGCATGAGCAGCTATGGCTCGTAGCACCGATCTTGTCATGCGAAATGAATGACCACGGCCAATGGCAAGGTTCCATTCATTCAGGAGGGAGGAGATGGATCCGTCCCCAATCTGATGAGGGTGACCAGGTGGTCTGCTTCAGCTGGTGGGAGCATGTCTTTTCAGTGTGGCGGACAACAGTGCTGGCTAGGTTGCCATGGGCAGGAGTATGACTTTCAAGCCAGGCCACGTCCAAACAGAGCTATGTGGTGACAACTAATTATGTCTATGATTGTTGACAGACCGGTGCGTTGGGTGACAGCCGCATTTGTCATAAGGTCGAACCAGCGAACACAAAGAATTTGACGTTGGCAGCACATATGAAATGAATAGTCTTTCGGCATCTTGCAATTGAAGAGTCCAAGTCTCGGAACCATACAGAGGGATTGGCAACATGCAGGTAGAATAGAATTCGACATGCAGCCGTGCACCTTCCATCTGAGTTTTGTACGCTCCCTATATACGTGAACTGTGTGACATTTTCCACCTACTGAACCCAGACAGTGGTATTCCCAATATTGGATCCACTGCCCAAGCTCTGCAGTTTGTTTTTTTGCCATGATATGTGTAGGCCCAGGTGGGAAGCCTTTTGCTTGAGATGCTCAAGAGATTTTGTCAGTTTTGATCCAGACTCATCTAGCAACAAGACATCATCTGCATAGTCTAGGTCAGTGAAGTCATGTTCTGGCAGCTTAACAACCTTCCGTGATGCTATTCACTCAAGGATCCAATCCATGGCTCTGCAGAAAAATGCTGGAGCCAGAACACAGCCCTGCCTGACTCCAGAGGTGGTTGTGATTTCCTCAGAAAGTGAACCGTTAACCCTCACTCTGGCAGTAGTGCCTGAATGGAGGTCCTTGATGAGATCTAGCAGGAAAGTTGGTATACCGATGCCCCGCAGTGCGCTCCACAGTGCTTGACGATCCATCGAATCACCTGCTGCCTTAAAATTGACATAGGCTACTATGAGTGGACAGTTGAACTCGCTGTCTATTTCTGATAGAAACGAGGATAATGTCTGTTGTAGATCTGCCTGAAGTAAAACCTGATTGTTGAGGGCAGTGCTGGGTCATCTCGAGGCTGTCTGTCAGCATCCTCACATTTAATGTTGGCTGTGGCTTATGCTTGTATATGGGTCTAAAAGGGATTGCAATAGCCGCAATAAGAGGGTGGTGTTCGCTATTTGCTGGTGCCTCTGAAAACTTGGTAAGATCTAACAATGCCGAGCGGTCGTGCCAGGATGTGATCCAGTTCCTTCCTTGTGCGGCTATCATTGGATATCCATGTAAACCTGTGGATATTTTGTCTTCGAAACCACAACCCAGTGGCCATTATGCCCTCAGAGGAACATAGAGAAAGAAGACGGCCTGAATTGTCATTTGTAGGACCCACACCAAATGGTCAGACATCATCTTTGAAGCCGGCAGTCCGTGGCCCTGGGTTTGCATTCATGTCGCCAAGAATGAGCAGTTTGCCGTGTTTTGGCAATGACTGTATTGTGGAAGCCAGCTGATGGTAGAAACTGTCCTTTGCCATGGCATCAGCATCCTCTGTTGGGGTGTAGGCGACTATAAGTGAGAGTTGTCCCCGCCGATGGAGAAACCATGCATACAGGAGTCTCGCAGGACTAATGCCACTACCTTTGTGTGATCCATGCTGCACGAGAACAGTATGGTAGCTCCACTGACCATTCACTGCTCATGGCCTGGCAGCCACGCCTTGGTGATACCGGCTGTGGTGATGTTGCCACCTGGTAACCAGACTGTTCAAGGTGACGATGTTCCAGGTCGCAAAGTGGGTAACTGATTGCAAATCGACTTTTGGAGCTCTCTGTTCAACCTTCGTCCGAGAACTGACATCCCAAGGACTTGAGACGGTCCTCTTCATAAAGGTGCGATCTTGCAGCATTGATTGAAGAGTAAAATAAATCTAATAAATAAATAAATAAATGAACAAATAAATAATAAATAAGTAGAAATATGCAAAAAAGCCAAAAATATGGCTTTGCATATCCTGATTTAAAGGGAATCTCTCCTGCCATTAATACCTTCCAGAAAATGAATGATACTCCACCTTATATTAACATGCGTCCTATTTTTTTTTTTAACAAAATTAGAATCATACCCCTTTCAGGTTTCAAATGATAGATCCCATTTTACGTAATTTGTAACAAAATCTCTAAAACATGCTGTATTTAAGTAAATTCTGTCTCCCCAGATATCAGCCTGGTACGAAGTTTGAAGCATTTGATTATGATGTACTTTAATACCGTTGCCTAACCCTAACCTTCTACCCAGAAACTTTGAGAAGCAGCTGCCAATTTAATTAAATTCACTTTACATTCCAGTTTATTTGTAAACCTGATTCTTAAATACTGTTAAGGAGGTAAGTTCATACAGGAATCTGGGGCCTTATTTATAAAATGTTGCACAGAAACCATCCTAAATTTGATCTTACGATCATTTCTCCGATGAGCGTACGTGATTCGTAGAATGAACGTACACACAGAAAACGAGCGTACGCCTCTTTCAGATGTAAAATCTATAAACCGCAAATGATCTTGCACTTGCGTGCAGCTGAATGGTTTCAGTTCTCCGCATTTTAAACAACACCTAATTAATGTCATTTACATATAAAAGATCACCAGTCATCGTCCAAATCCTTGGCGAGCTGCAAGAATAGCTTAGATTTCCAAAAACCTGCAGTAATCTAACCAGGAAAAGTGTGTACATCTGTTCAGACGCTGACGTGGCTCTAAGCACTTTTCCACATCAAAGACCATTTTTATAAATATGAGCCTGGCGTGGATTTAAGTGTACGCATGCTCTAAGATCAAATCTGTGCATACACACGCTTTATGAATGAGGCCCCTGGTTACTATATAATGTGTCTTGTGATCAGAACAGACATGCAGTCTCTCATGTTACGATTTGGATTGTTTTTGTTTTGTGGGTTAGCAAAAGTGTTTTATTGGCAGTCAGTATAATGACAAAAAAAAAAAAAAAAAAAAAAAAATATGTTAAAGCTAATATGTGCTTGTTTTCAATTTTTATATCCATTGACAAGGCTTTCAATAAATTTTGGGCAAAAGGGTAAAATGGACAAATCTGAATATTTATCAAATGACACTAAACGCGTGGACAGTGTTAACTGTCTGTGCATCATAAATATTATTTAATATATAAAAAATAATAATATATAAATAATTTTTTATATAAATTTTATAGAAATTTTACATCAAGAATCATTCAAAGAAACATCTGTCCCCGGTTTCACAGACAAGGCTCAAGTCTAGTCCCAAACTAAAATGCATGTTTGAACTGTTTTAACTGAAAGTAACTTGCACTAACATATCTTGAAATATATCAGTGCCATTGTTTTGTCTCAAGATTCACACTAGTAATGTTTTTTTTCTAAGGCACGTTTATAAAAGCTACTTAAATGTCTTAATTGAACAAAGGCCTAATCCTGTGAAACCGGGCCCTGATGTACTTAAATCACTTTAAGTGAATTAAACGTTTCAAGGGGAGCTGTCTGTGTTGATAAACCATTTGGTTATGCTATTTACAGAAACATTATAATAATAGAAATAATAAATCCCCCATTAAACATGTCTGAATAAATTGAGAATAAATCCCAAAGCGTAATGACAGCTAAAGTTCGCCCTCTGCTGTGCCGCAGACTTTTACCATGAGTTTTTCTTTGTCCCACCAGCCGTCCTGACACAACCTTCCTGTGGTTCCTTAGCCCTCTAAAGGCAATCCGCCATCTCGTCTGCAACCAATACAAGTGGCTAGTCATCAAAATTGTGTTGGCGCTGTTGATATTAGCAATGCTGGGCTTGTTTCTGTACAGTATGCCAGGTTACATGGTGAAAAAGCTTCTAGGTGCTTGAGAAGCTTTCCCAATGCCTGCAATATTTGATATTATTTCAATGTTAATTCACCTGGAATGATGTATTTGTTTGTTGAAGTTATTTGTTAAAAATCATTACTGCTTTAATAGGCAAAGCCTAACTGAGAACAATGTTCATCAAACTCTGACTTTTTTGGGAAACGCTATAAAAGCATTTGCAGTTTTGGCTTTTCAAATTTTAAATGTTACTTTCCATCCATAGTTGTTAGCTGTTTGCGTTTCAAAAAACTTACAAAATCTAAAAACATGTAGTTGTCTCATTTGTTTACATAGCCAATGCTGATGTAAAATGTTTTTTTTTTTTTATATATATATATATATATATCAATTCATTTGTTTTGGGGCTTATCAGATTGTTGGAAGTTATTTCTTCACTGAAAGATGTGTTATTGTGTGCTTTGGCTGCTACTAATAAATCAACAATAAAAAAAAAAAAAAAAAACTAAACGTGCATTTTATTTATTAACAGTTGGTGAAAATCTTGCCACTTTATGCTACATTTTCTGCACCTATACTCAAACCAATCCAATCGTGAATTACCAATATTTTGCAATAAAAGGGCACATTTAAAATCCATTTGTAAGCATAAATTGAACAGCCATCTTTGTTTTCCATTAGAGATTCAACACTCAGGTTGTGTTGAACAGCTTCTCAAACACTTGAGCCCATGCATGAGCACTAATGTGCACTATTACACATGAAGACATTTTAATTATTCCTTTGAACCTGCCAAACGTGCATGCCATCAGTGAGACATGTAAAAATTGTCTATGTCCACAATATTTAAAAGCATGTTCAATGGTTTTGTCCCACCAGCCGCCCTGACATTGCGTTGCTGTGGTTCCTTAGCCCGCTAAAGGCCATCCGCCATCTCATCTGCAACCAATACAAGTGGCTGGTCATCAAAATTGTGTTGGCACTGTTGATATTAGCAATGCTGGGCTTGTTTCTGTACAATATGCCCGGTTACATGGTGAAAAAGCTTCTAGGTGCTTGAAAAGCTTTCTCAATGCCTGCAATATGTGATATTACAGTGTTATTTCACCTGGAATGATGTGTTTGTTGAAGTATATATACTTATTTTGTTAAAAATCATTACTGCATTAATGGGCAAAGGCCAGCCGAGAACAAAGTTAATACATTTTTGGGAAATGCTATATTTGCAGTTTTGGCTTTTCAAATTTTAAGTGTTACTTTCCAACCATAGTTGTTAGCTGTTTGTGTTTCAGAAAACATACACAATCTAAAAACATGTAGTTGTCTCATTTCTCTGCATATCCAATGCTGATGTAAAATGTTTTTTTTTTTTTAATCCGTTCGTTTCTGGGGTTATCGGAATGTTATTTCTTAACTGAAAAATGTGTTATTGTGTGCTTTGGCTGCTATTAATAAATCAATAATAAAAAACAAAACGTGCATTTTATTTATTAACAGTTGGCGAAAATCATTTCATGCTACATTTTCTGCACCTGTACTCGAGAACCAATCCAATCATGAATCATCTGATCGCAATGTCTATTCAATATTTTGCAATAAACAGGCACATTTAAAATCCATTTGTAAGCATTTGTAGTGATTCAACACTCGTTCTAGGCGGTTTCATTGAACAGCTACTCTTGAACACTCGAGCCCATGCATTAGCACTAACGTGCACTATTACACATGAAGGCATGTTAATTATTGCTTTGAACCTGCCAATAGTGCATGCCATCAGTGAGACAAACATGTAAAAATCATCAATGTTCATAATTTTTAAAAGCTTGTTCAATGGTTTTGTCCCACCAGCCGCCCTGACATTGCATTGCTGTGGTTCCTTAGCCCGCTAAAGGCCATCCGCCATCTCATCTGCAACCAATACAAGTGGCTGGTCATCAAAATTGTGTTGGCACTGTTGCTTCTGGCCATTCTGGCACTGTTCCTCTACAGTATGCCTGGCTATATGGCCAAGAAACTCCTGGGGGTCTGAGAGGAGAAAACAGATTCATTTAGTAGCTTAATGGAATAGCTCGCCCAAAAATGAAAATTATCCCATGATTTACCCTCAAGCCATCCTAGGTGTACATGACTTTCTTCTTTCTGATGAACACAATCAGAGATACCTTAAAAAAAAGAAGAAAAAAAAAAATGCTGGCTCTTTCAAGCTTTATAATGGGAGTGAATGGTGCCATTTTTCGGAAGCCCAAAAAAAGCGCATCCATCCATCATAAAAGTAATCCATACGACTCCAGGAGGTTAATAAAGGCCTTCTGAAGCGAAGCGATGGGTTTTTGTAAGAAAAAAATCCATATTTATAACTTTAGAAACTAGAATCACAAGAGTTGATTACAGTGGAAGAGTGACCTCAAACCCGATGCATGATGTATTGACGAATGCAGAAGGGCAGAGAATAGAGCAAAACTTAGTCTAAAATGAGAAATGTTGGAGGAGCTTGAGTTTGTTGCCCAGCCCTATTTGTTTAAACCATAAGAAGTGTCTACTCGTACGCCGGAACTCAACTCTTGTGAACACAAATACAGCGGTTACCAGAAGCTAGTGATTATAGTCTATAAAGTTATAAATATGGATATTTTTCTTATATAAATGCATCCCTTTGCTTCAGAAGACCTTTATTAACTCTGATTGTGTTTGGCTGAAAGAAGAAAGTCATGTACACCTAGGATGGCTTGAGGTTGAGTAAATCATGGGATCATTTTCATTTTTGGGTAAACTATCCCTTTAATCTCTTCTACATCCTAAGTTTGAAATGCATTAATTGAAACATGATTTGTATGTCTGCATTCGGCAAAATAAAGACATCAGTTAACAGTCTTTTGTCTTTCATTGGCACATTGCGTTCATTGTTTTAGGTCGGGGTGGGTTTGTCTTTTGTCTTATTTTCAGTGGAGAAACTTTATCATACACAACTCACTTTAGCCTTTCATACGTTTGTTACAAAATTGCCAAAGCAATCCAGTTTGTAACAAAAAAAAGAGATGTTATTACCATTAATGAATAGGTGAATAAAGTACAGTTTTAAACAATGTATTTATTTTATTTTGTATAAGCTCTCAACTGTATCACTGTAAACTCCCCTAAATCTGTCTTAAAGTCCTCCTGTGGTAAAAATCAAGTTTTTAATGTTTATATGTCTATGTGGTGTTTTTAATATGCTTTAAGACGAACCACGTGCAAATTCATCAGTCCACACCATTGCTGAGTATTTTCTCTTTAAAACCGCAGTGATCTAAAGACAGTCTCAAACCCGCGGTCAGAAATCACTGGTGTTTCTGACGTCACAAACTACCTTGTAACCAATTATGTCAATGTACCGGCGGGCTTTAGCATATCATTAACTGTGCCATGACGAGAGAGAAGCCAGGTATATTTTTCTGTTGATATGAAAAATCGTGTACATTTAGCAACATAGCGGGTGAATTATGTATGTGATGTATATATTACGATGTTATGATGAACTTTCTCCACTGACGTTCTAAGTTGTTCAAAGTGTTTCTAAGGATACTGATTTGTAGAAGACAGACTGAGATGGCAAACAGGAACATGGTTTGTATAACATTAGCAACACATTATTAGCTGTTTGATGATGAGCTCATGCTCGTCACTCTTTAGCTTCACCCACGGCACGCTTCCAGGAGCTCTGCTTTTTGCGGAAAGTGTCGATACAGCGTATTTATCTTTTATAAACATGATAAAGCTAAAGACTTTTCGGAGATATGAAGGATGCAATACTACTCTTTAGGTACTCAAGATTAACATGAGACTGGCAGAAACCAGTAACACCAGTGTGTGTTATGTACCCTTTAACCACCCAGCCAAATTTGAATAGTTAAAAAAAATCTGCCAAGTAAATGAAATAAGTTATTAAATTCTTGAAAAAAAAAAGACACTGGGGGTGTGTCTACTGTCTGCGCTGAAACTACGCCCACTCACGAGAAAAATGCCGTCTCTCTTAACTCACCCGTCTAATGAGTCAAACATATTGATGCATATAAACAAAATCGCGTTAGAGGGTTGCAAAATTTAGTAGAGTTACTATGGACTACCTACTAATTATAACAAACACACAAGGCAACTTACACTCATTGGTGGGCACGTACTGTCGAATGCGGCACCGGATGTTGCCGCCACGAGACGGGAGGATGAAGGCCGGGATGGGAGATAGTCGGTTCAGCCTCATTCACCAATAACCGGATTATCAGTTAATCCCAGTTGTCTCTGATTAAAGTTTGTAAAACTATCTGGTGTTAAATTATCACTGTAGAGGCGGGTGTTGGTGGTGATTGTCAGCTCTCCATCAAGATGGCTCTTCAAAAAATTAATCCACCTCTTCTTCATACCATCGTTTTTAGGAAATTTAAATAAGGAGACCAAGTATATTTTTTTGTATATTGCCAAAACCAGGAAAATATGCATTTGCGTGACAAAGGCATAGCTATATCTAGCAAAATGTAGTCTGTAGTAACTAACGGTAATGAACTTGCAATTGAGTGGGTAGTTATTATCGTGTTAGGGGCGGGGCCATGCTCTGTGGCTCCAGTGCGTCATCAAGCCACGTTTTAGCTCCGCCCAAACATTCCTGAACACAGAATTGGTGAAAAACAATAGGTTACTGTCATAACCCCGGTTCTCTGAAACATCGAGTGGAGAGATCCACCTATGGGAAGGGCATCCTACCTGACCTCTGCAGAAGCATCCAATTGCACCAAGTCTGGCTAGACAGACACAAGCACACAGCCAATGCC
Source organism: Hypophthalmichthys molitrix (assembly GCA_037950675.1). Classification (NCBI taxonomy): domain Eukaryota; kingdom Metazoa; phylum Chordata; class Actinopteri; order Cypriniformes; family Xenocyprididae; genus Hypophthalmichthys; species Hypophthalmichthys molitrix. Next base: position 985,058 of record CM075508.1, read on the forward strand.
AGGTAAGGCCCCACCCCCTTACCTGAGAGCATATAAGGGCTGCACAGGCTGCTATTCTCCAGTAAGTATATTCGCTTCTCGTGCGGCAAGCGGGGCAAAGCTGGTGGATCTCTCTACTCGATGTTTCAGAGAACAGGGGTTACAAATTGTTCTCTTTCATCATCTCATGTTCGAGATCCACCTATGGGAAAGACATGGACAGCTCCCTGATTGCCCAATACACTCACAGTGAGGTTCTGTAAGCCAGAGAAGGATGGTTGCCCCAAGGGGGCGGTGCCTGACACGTTCCATAATCATGCACCTGGCAGCCCTGATGCACACACATGACTGGGCAGGACATGAAACATGTATGAGGCCCACACATGTAAATAAACCCAGCAACACATATACACACATGTAAATGCATGCTAGGTGACATGAAAGTGCGTGGCCTGCCAGCCCATTCACCCCATGATCCTTCTCAGAGGAAAAGGTGGAGGGTGAAAAGCAGATGGCTCCAACACCTCAGATGTGAACGCAGGGAACCGCTTAGGCATAAAAGCCAGGTTAGGCTTAAGAAAAACCTTATCTCCACTAAGAGAGAATTTAGTCCACAAGGAATGAACCGAAAGTGCATGTAGCTCACTGACACGTTTAGCTGAAGCCAAGGCCAAGAGCAAAGCCGTCCTGAAGGACAGCAGCTTCAGGGAAATACTTCCCAGGTGCTCAAAAGGGTATTGAGACACAGCCTCCAGCACCATGGAGAGGTCCCATTCAGGAACAGTTCTCCTGATGACTGGCAAAGAACCCTTCATAAATCTGCGGATTAGAGAATGCTCCCCGATCGTTGAGCCCTCAAAGCCCACATGACAGGCAGAAATAGCCGCCAGGTAGACCTTAATAGTGGGAAAAAAAGACCTGCTTTTATCCATAAGGTCTTGCAAAAAACACAAAATATCAGGAACTGAGCACTGATATGTGAGACCACACCCATCACACCACCCTTCAAACACTTGCCAATTACAACCATATAAGGACCGTGTAGAAATGGCCCTGGCATTCTGTATAGTAGCAACCACATGCGGGGGAAGTTTGTCCTCTCGCGGGCCACAGCCCGAGAGCCACCTTGTCCGGGTGTGGGTGATAGATCTCCCCGTTCGCTTGAGATAATAGATCTGTGTGGAGGGGGAGGAGCCACGGCTGGGCATATAACAGAGGGATTATCTCTGCCAGCCATGGTGCTTTGGCCCACCTGGGTGCTGTCAGAATGAGAGACAGACCTTTCTCTCTCACCCTGGCCAGTGTGGGAATTCTCAGGCACAGGGGGGGAAAAGCATACAGCAGAACTTTGGGCCATGGGTGGGCCAATGCGTCTACCCCAAGGGGCGCGTCCACATCCATTAGCAGAAGAACATAGGACAGTGGCTGTTTTCACATGAGGCAAATAGATCAACGGTTGCCTGTCCGAATCTCATCCATATTATGCCCACTATGTGAGAGGGGAGGCATACCAAAAGCTTGTGAGCTAGAGCGTGAAGTTTCGACGAGCACATGCCGCCCTGGCGATTATGCCACTGCTGTGGTATTGTCGCAGTGTACGAGCACATGATGTCCCCACAGGCGAGGCAGAAAATAATTTTGAGCTTTCCAAATGGCCATAAGCTCTAAATACTTTATGAGCGCTGAACGTAGTCTGCTCGGCCACCAACCGTTCACCGTTCTGCCCTCCTGGGTGGTGGCATGATGTGGGTTTGCTGAGAGATGTTCTCTCTTCTTAACGAATTCATTATTCATTTAAATTTTTTTATTTGTGTTATGGGGAACACTGGGGTGAAAGCCTTTATTAAATTAGTGAGAGCTGTGTGTAGAGCGTGGTGTGGTGAGACTGCTTGTGCACTCTCATCAATTTCCCTTTTTGAAACGGGGAAAACACATAGGGCAACATGGGGAACAGGGAAGCCTATGCACACTTGAAGTGGGCACCAACTGACGAGGGGGGTGCTGACTTCGCCGACAGATAACTTCCATCTTTGAACAGGAAAATACAAAGCTAAGCCGAAAAGCTAAGAATTGGTGTCCAATAGCAGGAAGGTCTTAGGCGGCCACACAGAGGGCATCTGGCGCAGTGCAGGCTTTCTTAGAAGGTAACATTTGAAAACCTCTTTTCATATAATTGACAATGCAGTGCTGTTGCATTAAAGCGACAGCAGGACCAAAGAAAGCCTGGCCAGGCTCAACCTGCACTCCAGCGATGTGCTGCTCTTCACTATTGGGGAGACCAGATAGATTTAACCTACAATTCACATTCTCTTCACAGAGAGAGCCATAGAACGCCTGCTAGCTTGGACAGCTTGACAAGGCCATAAACAGAGACGATATCCTTACGGAGGGCGCACGTCACTATCTCCAGCTGTTCTCCTATGTCGACCAGGAGCTCGGTCTGGTAAGCGGAAAAGGTGTCTGAGACGTTGCGGGCTCGTACAGCCAAGGCTGAGGCTTTATAAGAGGCCTGGTGGATGGACGCAGAAAGCGATCCATTTAGCTGAGGAGAACAGGCTTGGGAAGGGCGAGCTGCCCACCTTGAGAGGGGTTAATGTGTCTGGCGATAGAGGACTTGATGGCATGGATCTGCGAGACTGTTTTAGAGGTCGAACGGGACTCCCAGCAATGTTTAATGTGTTTAGCACATGCAGGGAGGATATAGGGAAAAACTATTTCTTGGGCCGGGAGGGGGTCCCAGGAGTTTTCCGTCATAGACGTCCCGCTCTTGGTCAGAAGAACTTTGAAGGGCTGGATATTCGATGTTAAGGCAAGCGGCCACTCGCTTACAAACCTCAAAGAAAACCAAAAGCAACAGGATTGTTAGTCTGAGGCATCACAGATGACGGGATGGCATCCTCGTCTACCGAGCTGTCGAGAAAGCCAGCATCGTCCTCGTCCCCGGCAGTCGGGTGGCTCATCCATAAACGGACACTGCAAAAGAGTCCGCACCACGGGAGTCTCCCGTGTGCACACCTGCATCACCTTTTTTCCCCATCAGAGTCGGACATGCATAAATCAGAGTGCGGAGAAATCAATAGCCTCTTCAGCTTGTTTTCGGCTTGATGTGTCCTCCTGGAGAAATAAACCTTATTTCACATGGGAGCAACACATTCAACCTTTGCTGCTCCGATGAACCAAAAGGTGGTGGATGAAAGGTCCTGGGCTCAAGAGGAACTTTGGGCATAAACATGGGGTCTGTCCATAAAAATTATCCCTACATCCCATAACATCAATTGCATAGAGACAAAATGCACAGAAAGTGTGAATTTTACAACCATGGTGCCTTTATCAAAATGTCTAGTTATTTTCTTCAGGTAGGCTGACACCAGTCTCTCAAAACTACACAGTATTCATATTTGTATCTTGACTCTGTAATTCATTCATCATTTTTTTTCAAAAACAACAAAAAAGATCTTTATAAACTCATTTTTATACAGATGTTTCTCTCAATCTAAACTTGACACCCCTATACAAGATGCATAAATGTGTAGGTATCATAAAATGGCAATTATTGCCTTTATATATATATATTTTTTTTGTTTGGTTTTCTCAAGCCATTGCACTCACAGACAGGCCAATTCAGTAGGGCTACAACCAAAGATTGTGGCAAATTCTCAACTTATTTAATGCAGCGCCTCACAGTTAGCTTTTTATTGTTTAGTCAAGTTATTATTTGATGAAATTTGATTGGCTGCTGGTGGCTTTTTGTTTATATCTTCAACTGATTTTTTCATGGCTTGGTTAACACTTGCTATAAAAGATTAGAAGATACAGTATATATCAAACTTTCCTTGACCAACTGTTGCAGACAGTGTCAGGCTTTTAATTGCAGTGCCATCTATGGGCAAAATATGGCATACATCCACAGAATGTCCTGCTGCCTGTGTATATCAAGTTTCATTAAGATTGGGCAATCCGTTAAACAAATATAGCAATATTAAATAGGCAGCAAAAGGGGGACCAACACAATATTAGGAAGGTGGTCATAATGTTATACCTGATCGGTGCGCACAGACACGTATAATAAACATAATATAAATAAAATAAACATTACCTCATTTTAATAGTGCTTTATGTATCAATATAACTAAATGTATAATATTGTGCACAATCTGTCACGCCCACTAGAGCTTCATCAATAGGTCACGCATACGCTGAATACCTCTGAAGTAAACTAACCCTGGAACAGATCTTGCTCCGGAGCTGGTTATGTTTGGAGAATAAGTTAAGGCTACTTACATACCCTAAATGTTACCTCCGTTTTTGGAACCGAAAGTTAAGGTTATCCGCTTACTTACACTTAAAAAAAACAGTTTTCTGGAATACCCCCCTAACCATTTAATTAGCTTACATCTTTGCATTGATCTTTGACAAATTAAAAAAATTCTTTTGATAACTACATGGTTTGAGAATTCTGAACTAAAAAGCAAATATTTTAATATTATTTTAATAATAAATATTTTATGCCTTATTCAGCCAGCGTCACACGGATGTGTGGGTGGGATTTGTATCCATCCCAGCAAAGCTGAGATCTCTATGACTTGGCTTTTTATAGACTTAGCCCAGACTTTTTTAGCACAGAGAAAAAGAATTAGCAAAACCGTACAAAATTCCTAATTATTTTACAGAGATTCCTGGAGTGGATTGCCATTTGTATGGCATACCAATGGGAAGTGAAAGCAGACGCTGTTTTCTGAAGACACTTTTTTTCTGACTCAAAATTACCAACCGCTTACACAAACTAGCAGCATGTAAATATCTTTCCAGACAACAAGATGATGACAGTGAACAGGTTTTAAGATAGAATTCAAAACCTTTATTACAAAAATAAGTTACACTCACCTCATTTTACAGTATAAAACAATTTATTTGCTGGAATGCAAAAACGTTGTTGGCCACCAACAATAGTTTAAAACTGCTCACATCTTTTCAAAAGGTTGCAATGTTACAGCTTTATCGAGAGGGAGTTAACTGTGTACAAAACCGGTTGAATGGTTCGGTCACCTGCTTGCTATATATGGAATATAAACTGAAGCTGCAGTGTCTTTTTTTCTACAGAAATGAGTTCATCTCTTGCCTGTGATCGCAACCACAGAAAAGTGGTAAGCATTAATATCGATCGTTCGAAAAAAGTCATGATTGATTATAAAACCTACATAATTCACTGAACTGGCGTTCATGAGAACGGACAGAAAAAAGGACACTGCAGGGCTTAGCAAATGCAGCGGATGCATTTGTGATGTTTAAGCCAATACAAAAGTAACATTTTATTCCAAACTATCATACAATCATACACCCAGTAACTACATAATCTGAAGAAGCAAGGCAGCTAATTCAGTTGAAAGGAGGATAAAAGCAGGGCTTGTTCCAGCTCATCATATGAGATTCATTTGCATGCCCAGTTTTACTGTTTGCAATGTCAGAGCAGCAGCGGATTGACTATATTACATTAAGAATATCTGCTGAGCTGCTGCCCTTGTGCATATTTCATAAGAAACAAGCCCTGCTCCTATGCTTTTTTTTTTTTTTTTTTTTTGTAAGTGTCCCTATTTACAGTACAGGCAGGGTAGTTGATTCCTCTCTACTGAGGTAGTTAACCGACCCTTAAAAAGACAAGTTCTGAAAAGAACCACGTTCCTGGAATGCCTGACTTGTCCATGTGAGGTGGTTACACCAAAAACCCGCAGATGTTCTCTACCAGAATCCAAACGTTTTAGGTTAACATGGACATTCCCACAAAAAAATTGTAGTTAGCACAAAAATATACATCAGCATCAAGCTCCTTTGAGCCACTTCAAACGCAGGAGTAAAAATAATAAAGAAAAAGTGCAAAACACATCTGACGTATTGGTATCCTTGAGAGTCTGAACTTCAGTCCCAAAATGTGGCATGTTTAGGTGTGGACTATGTAACTGGGGGCGGTAGCGAGTTCATTTATTTAGATGGGCTCCGAATGTGAAAACTGCAAGTTGGGGATTTTGTTTGAACTCTTATGGTTTGTCGGGAGTGGCAGTACAGGAGATATGCTTCAATACAGGCTGGAATATCATTGAGTTTGCTTTAACCTTATGAACACTGGTAGCATCCGGTGTAACCCCAACAACAAGTCAGTCTTCATACTACCTGGTCAGGACCAGCCTCGACCCCCTTTCCCTGGTGGAACAAAAGAATGCATGCTTTATTTATGCAAACACAAGTAACGGTATATAATTAGTCAGGTTCATGCAAGACCTTTACAACAAAAGCACAGGAAAATCCAGTTACCAGACCATTTAAAAAGGAACATGATCTGAAGACATCAGTGCCAGTAGCCAGGTTTCCATCCAAGGAAGTGCAATGTATTAATACAGAATTTTATCTCAAATAAATAAGGAAAATAAAGTAGGCTAGTTGACTCCAAAAAGCTCTAATAAAATTTTAATAAAATGTTATGTGTGAATAAGCCTCAGTTGAGCTAATGCAGACCACTTAAAAAAAAAGGTTAATACACAAATGAAATGTTTTAGGTCACAGCTACGTCTGTCTCTGGGAGAAAAAAAACAACAGCGATTTGATGTTCTTGATCAGTTTGATGTTGTTGAACTCTGAAACCAGAAAGAACATCTGTTTTTGCTTTGAATGATCTTTTGCTTTGAATGAGTTCTCGGCCACGTCAAACCGCGACTGGCTTGACTGCATGTTCAAAGCGTTAAAAACTGTTGCAATAAGCAAAGACTGAATATTTCACTGTACCAGTGTTTTTATGGACCCTAAAAATGTTTGTATACCGAACAAATGAGCTGCTCTTCATCAAATAAAGGCAATTAAGCCGTCATACGAGCTGCTCCACTTCACCGTTGTCTTCTTATATTTCCTATTTTATAATATTATATGTGAAAATACGCAGTAGGCTGGTGAATCTCAATTGTCTCATTACTCTGTACATTTTAGAAACGGGATGCAAAAGATAGCCTACGAATTATACACAATACGAATTATACTACGGATATACGCAAAATTATATATGGAAATGGCTCAAAGGCAGATTTTTTTAGCGATATAACTTTTATCGGTAAAAGGCCAACTGGATGGAAACAGCCTTGAAAGCATATTTGCTTTATCGATAACAAAACAGCGCAAAAACTGGATGGAAACTTGGCTAGAGAGTGGCACAATATCTTTGTCGATATTAATCTGTGTGCTAAAGCAGCACAGTTGAGAAATGAGCATGTTCAGTTGCAGGACTGATTTTGCTGGAGTGCACCTGTTACTCTTACAATTAATTCCTTAAATTTGAGATGCATTACAGCAGAGGCGGGGAGACAGAATATTTACAACACAATAAGTTCCCTGAAGAGTCAATCATTAGACTAGTTTTACAATCCTCTATCTTTGCGCATGTGAGTGTGTTAATACAGGTGTTTTAAAAGTCTCTTATTGAAAGTTCAGTAGCAGAATCTGCATTTTGTATGTAGTTTGCAAGTTTGATTCACTTTTGTTTAATTAGTAAAAACATACAGGGTTGGATTCATAAACATGTACACTGCACATGAGGCATTTTTTTTTAACTTTGTATAATTATGTTTCTACTCCATTTTGTTGAAACAAACATTTAAACAGTAGCTGGAAAATGGTGTGCTGAAAACAGACTAAAAAGTCTCTGTTCATCAAAACGAAGATTGAAACAAGAAATTGATAGTCAATCCTCCAAAACTTAATATTCAGCCGAATTTGCTCGGCCGCTGGAATTTCGGTGCATTACTGGGGCAAACAAACATCAAAAAGCTGAAAAATAAAGAAATTTTAGCTACATCGCCCAGACCTCATTACAGCTTGTGCTACAGTACTTGAGTACTTGAAGACAATTTGCATATGCAGCAGACTAAAACAATTCAGTGTACTTAAGTGCTGTGAATATGATTTCCAGAAATGAAAGGAAAGTGCAAACCTTTGGTCCATTTCGTCCACAAGGTGCCTTGCATATGTAAGCAATATGAAAAGGAGGGGAAGGAAAAAACAAACGCCAAAACATGTATTTTGATCACTGTCCTTTGTCATGATAAAGTCTACTTTAAAAGACTGAACATCTAGCCTACAGGGTTTCAAAACCTCCTGCCAACACTCCAGGAATGCTCCACCCACACATCACGTACCACTCGACATCTCTGCTGGACGCCTCCTCTGGAGCCTCGGCCACCTCGGCTGGATCCCGGACCAATGCGCTGAGAGAAACCGGCCCGTCCTCGGGTATTGGTTGAGCCACGGCCTCTGGACAGTGTGGGGCCACGGGCTCCTCTGTTGCCTCTTCCTCTAACGTGAGCTTGAAAGTCATCGTAGCCGTAGTAGGGGTCGTCGTATCCGCCTCGGTAGTTGTGATAATCATAGCCATAGTAATCGTAATAATCTTCATAGCTGTAATAGTCATGGGGATACGAATAACCTCCTCGAGCTCCTCGGCCTCTCACTCTTGTCGGGGCGTGCATATGCGGTGGGCCGTAGTAATAATATTCATCATACCTGAAACAAAAAGAACATGGTTTAAAATATAGACAAATCAATGTGTCCCCTTTAATATGGTCTTTTTCAAAGTCTTGATTTTGTTTTTGGACTCTACTAGAACAGGTTTTCATTCTTGAATGTTTTGTTCGGAATATTCCGTTTAGTTCCTGTCTCTATGAAGCCCCTCCTTCTAAAAAAAAGCACAATGTGCTCTGATTGGTCGGCTGGAGCAGTCTGATTGGTTAAGCGCTTCAAATGTGTTTGGGAAATGTCCCACCCCTTACCATAACCGCCAGTTTCAACACACCACTAACTAACTCAACCAGGCCCCACCCCTTTATTCTGCGTATAAATTATTTAAATGAGGAATATTGTGAAGAAAACTCAAGATGGAGGCGTTTCAGGGAGTTCAGAAACACTGACACTGATATAGAGAATAAAGCTCCCTGGAGGGACTTGGCGCTTCCAGGTTCCAGGTACGTCAGAACGGCGACTCAGTATTGGTCAACGCTGATCACGTGATCAGCACAACGGACGCGTGTGATACTGACACAGGAGCCGGCCAATAATGAGTCGGCATTCTGACGTAGAACCTGGAAGTGTTGAGCATAAACACCATAGGAGAATGACACAAGAGAAGATATTGTTGAATAAAGTTATTTTTGTGCACAAATTATTCTGGTCGCTTCATAACATTAAGGTTGAACCACTGCAATCACGTCGACTGTTTTAACGATGTCTTTAGTACCTTTCTGGACCTTGAAAGTGTTTATTATATTGCCGTCTATGGACGAGTCATATACCTCTCGGATTGCATCAAAAATAATCCAATTTTCATTTTTTTTTTTTTTTCAACCCTTTAACAATTTACATTACGCAGTTAGATGATCTCAGAAGTCGGGAGTTTATCACACCAAGCGTCTACAATGGCGCAAACACCTGTAACTTTGGTAGACGTAAATTTCTATTCCAGCCCTCTGACCCGATTTCGCTTGGATAAAGCAAACCAGTGTCTCGCTAGTAAAGTTTTGATGGATGAGGATTGCAATCAATGTAATGATGATTGCGGTGACATACAGGAGTCGTACAGCATAAACATCCGTTATATTGATGAGCAAACAAACCATGTGTGTGCACTCTCAACGCACTGATCGCACATTTTATTAACGCACAAGTACATTCACGTTGTTTCTACACACATTCAGGATAATGTTTTGATTTGTCATGTGTATGTTGCTGTGTTTAGTAATTCTGAATGGATCCGTGTACTGTAGTAGGCATACAGTATGCCATCAGGTCAAGGCGGTTGGTTTAAGGTGTTGATCACACAAAAGGGTGCGATAAAAATTTTAATCTATTGACAGCCCTACATACAGAAGTCAATGTAAGTGTAGACCTCTTACTGCTACATCTGGTAAAATCTTGGTTTTAAAAACTGCAGTTACAAATTATACTATTAGTCTACTATTATATGCTCAAATTGTTGTTGAAATGTATGGTGGAGATTTTTAATAGGGCAACAGACATGATAGATATGGTAGAACAAATAAATAGGCTAAATATTAATTATATTTTGCACAAAGCTAGTATGAAAGGCTCCAATACAGATCAGCACAAAAGCGCTTATGCACATCCCGGGCGGACGATGCCCTTAAAGCAACATGAAGCCACCGGTGAGCAACACTTCTCAATGAAAAGTTCATAACAGTTAGAGAACAAAGAGAAGATATATATATACTGTGTGCGCAATACACAGAGTATTGCTTTACTGAGCCTTTTCATCAGTTTTAAATTCCAGTTACTGTGTGAATGATGAGTTTTATTCAGTCCTCTAATCTGATAGCGAGTGCCACACCATTCAGAATCAGTAATAAACTACAGATAAATACTGTTGTTTTAAACAAAAGCCTGTATTGTAATTGAAATCTACAGACACAAATAGATAAAGTGCAATAAAATAAACGCTTAAGTATGTTTTGGATGTTTTCTTACCACTTGTCTGAATCAACATTATGAAAAGCCAAATAACCCAAAATCTCAAAACTGACCAATGCATGAAAAAGAATGGTATTGCCTGTAGTGTCTTGCCTTAATCAAATCCCTACAGCAGAGGGGAAATCATCAGTGAACTAAGCCGCGTTTCCACCACAGGAACTAGGGACTTTGGGGTGATACTCTGTGGGTTTCGACCAAAGGTACCAGGGTCTAAATGAAGTTCCCCCTCAGAAAGTCCCTGCTCATGAGATAGTGGGGGTGGGACTTGGGCGCTGAACATGCTGATTGGTTGACCCCACACAGAATTTTATTTCAACCACAATTTTTAAGTCTGTTGCGGTGTGTGAGAGTAAGAGTTGTTTGCTAAGAACTTGCTATCTTTCCTGGACTGGGAGGAGTCCAAGGATGTCACAGGACTAAATTGCCCAATCTTCTTGGTACTTTAGACTGCGATAGAAACGCAGACAGCAACAGGTCTGGGGGAAAAAAGTTCCTGGGTTAAATTGTTCCGGGTAATTTCGGTGGAAACGCAGCTCTAATTAATCTTCAGTCTCCTCACAAAAGCATCATGTGACTTCAGAAGGCTGGAATAAGTATCAGAACAAAAGTCCATAGGACTAATGTGCTGCCATTTTTAGTCCTTGAGAGCACCTGAAAAATTCTGCCATGTTTCTCCATTCGTGTTATGCGGGGAAGAAAGTTGTGAGACAACACTCATGAATGGCTATAAAACAAACTTACATTTGAGTTTTAGCAGCTTGTCTCTGGGCCTTTCGCTCTTTCCTCTTCTGATCAGGTGGCTTTGCAAAGACAATTTCAATTTGTTCCCCTTCCAAATCCTTCCCATGCATTTCAGCTAGAGCCTGTGGAAAAACACTTTGATTAAAATCTGCGCATAAATTACCAAAAACCTCTAAAACTATGCAGAGGAAGAGATAATTACCTTAACAGCACCATCTCTCTCCTCGAAGTGGATGAAGGCGTAGTCTTTAAGCTTTTTAACCCTTTCCAGTTTGCCAAACTGACAGAACGTCTTGTCGAGATGTTCTTCCGTTACTGTGCTTGCCAGGTTTCTTACAAAAAGGACTTTGACCTATGGAAAGTTGCGCATTATACATTAAAAAGTGCAAGAGAGTGTGCCTCGTAAAGACAATAATTGTAAAGTGAAAACTGACATGATAATGTGATTTTGTTTTTGGTATCATAAGCATATTTCCAGCAAAAACAACTATAATGTGATGTATATGGTAATCATGAAATAAAATTACTCATTGTGATGCAAGACTTTGGTCATATCTGACAAAATGCTACTCCTGCATTGTGCTAATGGAAAACAACGTACCTTGGCCATGACTTCAGGGTCGGGGTCTTCTATGGGATCAGCCCATTCTACCGTCACCACATTCCCCCAAACCTTCACTTTGCCGCTCATTAACCTACGTCGCGCCTGGGCTGCCGTTTTATGATCCTCGTACTCCAAGAAGCAGAAGCCTCGATTCTTCTTTTTGTCATCAGGCTGGTGATATAAGATGACGTCATTCAAGCCCTCTGTTGAGATTGAGGATGGAAAATTATTTCCTGGAAAACTGAAGCTTGTTTTGGCAAATCAAATACATCACACTTCAATAATTAACATGCAACAAAATAATCAGCAAATTCCCTATTTTTCTATAGATATATTTATTAGCAAGATGGTTTAACTTTTGAAAATGAAATGTATTTAAAAATTTATTGTTCTTAAATACTCTTTATAGTAAAGCCATTACAATAATACTTATTGTGTTAAATATTCTAGTAGTAATATTATTATTAATATTATTACATAGACATGTTGATAATTCAACAAACTTTGTGAAAAATGCTGCCTGAGTTTTTTTTTTTTTACTCTTCTAAATCGCTCCTTTCAGAAGACAAAGCACACACGGTATACTGTGCAAATGTGTGTACAAAATTTTTTGTTTTATGAAATAAATACTTGCGCTGTTATGTACTGCGGTCAGACATTACAGAACATAAAAATGAGCTTCAGTCAGTGTTTGTGCTCACATACCCATTCAAATCCACATGAAAAGACAAACCAATTTTACTTTTATCTATCAGGAACTGATGTGATGAGAGTGTGCATTTAAGGGTCAAGTTCATCCTCCATGTAACCCAAAGGATACTCTATCATTATTTATGAAATTGAGGTTTACCGACTTGACAGATAGCTAAAAGTGGAAAATCTGGCTGATAACCTATTAATCAGCCAATAGTTTTTAAAATAAATAATATCAACAAAAGTTTTCAACTTAGCGTGAATAGTGCCAATTCTTTTTAGAAAACTACCAGTAATTACTTGCAAAAGAAATAAATTTGAAAAAAAATAGCTAAGATTCATTACTATTGACACTTACACTGTTTTTTTTATTATTATTGTTGTCATATGAACTATACACAAATTATGTACAGGAAAATGAGAAAGAGAAAAGAAGATAAAAATAAAATTAGATCTGGTCTTTATAAAGGAAATGTTGGAATGGCATTGTATAAATTATAAAATCCACATGCCTTCATATAAACGTTTTATGTTTGCGTTTTTTTTTTCTTGCATTTTTTGTATTGTTTTTTGCACGTAACTATTTCATTAAGTTTACTTTGTTAGAAAAGAGAGAAGTCTGGAAAACTAAAACAGGCATGCACTCGAACAGCAAACTAAAACTAGGGCAGCATTTTTCACATTAACATGATTGATATTATCATGAAATTATGATTAACTTGAGATCTACATAAATCCTCAATAGAGAGCTCAAGTTTATATCATTACTGTAACAAAATGGACCACTCTAGAAAATAAATGACTGGATCTGCACGAAGCACAAGTGTCATCTTTATTATTTACAATTGAATTAAATGAATTAAGATGAAAGCTAAGCAGTTTCCATCCTTAAAGTTTATAATGTTGTTGCTAGAACCCTCCAGGGCAAACAGAAAAACTATTCCCAACTATCAGTGTTGATTTTCCAGATAATATGTAAAACAGACATGTCAGTCGACCTCTGATGCAAATATGTAAGCACCTGGATAACACCAACACTTACCAGTAACTTTGGCAAACTCCTCCACGATCTGGTCCTTAGTTTTGCTCTTAGGGATGGACCCCACAAAAAGACGATTGTTGGCAACAGAGATGCATACGCCGATGTGTTTACCAGGTCGAATTTCGTTGTTGTTACACTGCAGGAAATATTACAATCAGAATCCAAAAGACTGCACTGACTCTGACAAGGTGGCTAGAGACAAACAGTAAGGACAATCGCTTACAAGTTTGACCGCTTCCTGTGCAGCCTCTTTAGTGCAGAAGGTGACGAAGGCGTATCCTCTGTTCAGCCCGCTGAGGGGGTCCATCATCAGACGCAGATCCCATATAGGCCCAGCTTTCTCAAACAGAGGGACCAGCTCATCTTCAAACAGATCTCTCGGGATCTTTCCCACAAAAATCTATGAATGTTTAAAAGACATCATCAGACCAAGATCAGCCATAATAAAACATTTTAACAATACAATCTGTGCATACAGAAGCCATCCGTCATTTGGTCTTGCTGATATTAATCGACTACAGCACTAACCTCTGTGCCGACGGTGGGCTGTACTCCGGCATGGGTCGACCCTGGAGGAGGACCACCGTACTTGCGCTGGCCTGTCGTCACATCAAGCGTATAGCCAGTTCTCTCGAGCAAAGCCTGGAGAAGTAGCAAATAAAATACTTAAATAACAGTTACTGAAGTTATCAGTGGAAAGAGAATGAACAATGAACACACAGCTAGAGAGAACAAGTAAACTTGCTTTGATTTTGGCCTCATCTGGTCCTTTAGTGGAGTCTGACACTTTGGTCCCCTGTTTCTCCCTCTGTCTGTATGTCTTCATCACGCCACAGAGGAAGGCACTTTTATTCTGTTGGAAACATGAGCAATAGGTGAGCAGGAGTGCTTGTGTGCCTACAAGAGGATGGGAGTAAGGACTGCCTGATGGCCCGGGACAAATGAAAGTTTATAATTTGCAAGCTGTTCCAATTATACATTCAAACAATTTTAAACCACTCGATCAGAAGAACGCACTGAAGAGAACTAATTCAGTACTCTCACATGGTCTGATGGTTTTCTGTGCACAGAAAGCTGCTTATCAGACAGCGTGTGACAAATTGAGTTCTCTTTCATGTCTCATCACGCTTAAATGAACAAATACAAGACGGACAAATACCCTTGTAAACACAGTCTGTTATGTATTAAATGAACAAACAGTTGAGAGAAAATCAGATGTGTTTCAGTATATTATATCCGTGCATTTGACAAATCAGAAAACCCCTCCCTGCTCTTGACTGAATAACTTATGCAGCTTTAATAAGGATTCATCTATATTTGATTTATACAGTAAAGACTATGCAGTTTTACTTTACATTTGATGGGTTGAAAATATAAATTTCTCGATTTTGAGGAACCAATATCGATTATTCAATCCTAATAATCAATCTTTTACTCTGTGCTGTTTTCAGTTTTCAAACATTATTTGTAGCGCCTCCAATCCAATAAATCGCAATAATCTTTGTGACTTCCATATGAAAGTTTTAGCTTTCAATTTCTTTTAATCTAATTACTCTAATTTTATCACGAAATTCAAACAAATACCATTTTGTCTCTTTAACATGGTGACAGATCGCTGTAGCGCCTCAGTTCAAGTGGCTTGTTGAACCGATCCTCTTATCCTCTTTACTACTAGTTACAGCACTAAATAAACATGAATGAACATCAGAAGGAATGCTGAAATATACAGTAAAATTTACTGAAATGAATCACCTCTCATGTAATTGATCAATTAGTGTTTCAACCACAGAAAGACATTAATAAAACAGCTTGTAATCAATGTCATTCAATGGCCATAAACTTGTTAGTCAACGAGAAAAATAAACTCGAGGAGCGTTATGCTAAATATATGCACTGTATTGCATATTCTTTATATTTTTACTTAACCTGTTCCTCAATATTTATTACATGTTTAAATAATTTGGTCATGAAAACAAGATATGAAAGCCATCCTTTGAATGTTTATATTTCAAAAACATAAGTTTATGTTTAAAAGCTTATTATAAGAACTGCCTTGTGCAATTTAAATTCACCTGGTAATTTTTAAGCTTTAATATTATAAATGTACCAACTGAAAGGATTTCTAACATACTGTACCTGATATATATATATATATATATATATATATATATATATATATATATATATATATATATATATACACCAGATGAAGAGATATCGAATTGAATGAAAATTGAAAATCAAATCCCAAGCTTGTAAATCAAAATCAAAGTTTATTTGTGCTATCGCTTGTCGTTTGTTTATTTGTTCTCATTTTTTTTTACTTACTCTTTACTTGCCTTTAACAATGTTTGAACTTGAAAGTAGCTTTTTTGTGGTACCAAAATTGGATTTGAGAAATTTTACTGGTTTACAAGGGTAAAAAAAAAAAAAAAAAAAAAAAAACACAAAAAAACAATGAAAACTTAAACCAGAACCAGTGAAAATTAGTGCTGAGCCCTGAAAACTATCCTTAATTTATTAGCAAGTTGATTTATGATAATTACAGATAACTTAGATAATTGCTGTATTCAAAAAACTACTAGATTCTACTACAGCCTGCATTACATATCTGATTAATAATATTTGTAATTTTCACTTTATGTACATTTTAATCCATGCTTTGTTATATTAGCTATTATGATTTAACAGATCTCAATTTAAAAAGAAATCATAACGTGTCAAAATTAAACAATAATGAGTGCCAAAGACATGAAAATGAAAAGAAACCAGGTGAAATGAAAGTGTTCTCAGAACATTAGATGTCCGACTGCATTAGTTCTGCTTTCTCAAACATACCTGAACATGCGACAGGTCGCTGTCTTTAAACTGCAGGAGAACTTGCAGCGCACCTTCTTCATTGAACTCTTTCAGTGCTTCAATCGCCCGATCATCGAGATCGCTGTGAGACACGAGCCCTGCACAAAAACACATACTTAAGCCACTGCAATCTGTCAATACATTTAAAATAACTGGATATGATAAGGTACAATTTTAAAATCCTAATGAAAGAGGAGATCGGAACTACTGCTGTCATTTCCTCGACTGATGTCATGTGTAATTTGACACAGTAGAGCAGAGCCATTGACTGGATCTCATGGACAGTCCTTTATAAGCACTAACCATCGAATAACGACCAGCTGCTGTCATTGTCCCGCATGTGTGCATTTGGCAGCACACTTCTCCGACGCCAAACTCATTTCCATGGTTTAATTTGCTCTTAAGGTACAAATCAGTTCATGCAAACAGTTAAGCTGATACCAATATTCACACTTGTCTACTCAAATGGTTATCGGCTGCTCCAATATTATATTGACCAATAAAATGGTGCCATTTGGTGAGTGTCTACAAATAACAGCCAACAATGGCATTGCATACAGTCAAAAGGACAAAACAATGGCTTCAATGTATTGTTTGCATAAATTACTGCAACAGTATTGTTGCATTCCCTAGAAAAGTGTAGACAGTCCAGCTATAAGCTATTTTAGTGCTGCTCACTACACAAAAATTCATTTCAATTTAATGGTATTCACAACAGATGAAAAACAAAAGTAGCTGTAAAAACGCCTAACGAATTCATTTCAAGAGAAACTGAAACAGAAACCTACCTCTCTCAATCGGCATTAATCCAAATGTTTCCATATTCGCGAAGTATTTGGATGCTAAACTTATGTAAACTAGACTTTGTACTAGGCCTGGGCGATAAAATGGTATCGATGTTTATCGACGGTACGTCTTAATCGATAACGACTGAAAAATTGTTCCATATAACTGTCGATATAGTTTCACTTAAAAGCATTAAAATGTAAACAGACATGAAGTTCAGTTGCATGAACAACTCTCAAGCTCGCTCCGTCCCTGGATCACAAACAGACGCGCTACGAGTGACACGCAAACAAGTTGCTGTGGAGTTCAGTTGCACAATCTCCACGTGAGATCAGAACACACAAACACATGAAAATGAGTGCTGTACCTGCCGGCGACGAGGAGATTGTGAATAAAAAAGGACATTTCAGCTCGCCAGTGTAGCAGTTTCATGGTTTCCTTACGTCTTACAGTTGATCTACTTCAAAGTTCGTTTTGAGAGAGCAGTTGTCATGTAGATATTAACAGCCGCACAGTGTTTTCAACCACACAGTATCCTTATTTCTGTTACAAATATTCAAATTATCACAGAAGTACTGAGATAAAAGTATATAGTTCAGTTCAGATATAGTAATCTGTATGTTATCGATCAAAAAAAGAAAAAAAAGAAAAAAGAAACTTGGCGCTGACGGATTTATCAATTACATTGTTTCACCACCAGGTGGCGACAAATGACTTGAATGTATTCTGCTGTCTAGGTTTCCTTTCCATGAACTTGTTTGTGGAGCGCATCAAAAATTAACCGAAACTCGGCATATACTTCTTGTCGCAGTTTTTTAATGGTTCACAGACACGCATCCATTCTAATTTAATTTTAATTTAACAATCTTTTTCGGTCAACGGTTATTGATAGGTTAACAAGCTTCGCTTGTCCGAAATGGACATCCTACATCTCACAATTCATTTTCGACACAGAATAAAAAGATTACTGTGACTATCTCACCATTTAGACCTTTTTTTTACCACATAAAAAAAATAAAATTGCCACTTTTTCTCTCGCAATTTGGACTTTTTTTCTCACAATTGCAAGCTTATCTCACAGAGACCTCACTTATTCCGTGGAGGAAATAAGTCTCCGTACATAAACAATCAGTCCCAATAGTTAAGAAAAAATAATAAATAAATAGTACACAAAACACTGAAAGTTATGCGACATGCTTCTATTAGCCACAAACGATTACCACAGGACATGAAATCCTATGGAGCGTTAGATGCATAATGTCTCACCTGCTATGTAAATCTCGTCTAGTTTGACTGCAACTTGTCTAGGTAAGCCCGCGTCTAGTAGTGTCTGGAAGTGCTCTGAATGGGTAACCGCAGCTGAAGACTCCACTGGTTCATCCGTACCATTTCCATTTATATGCTCCGTGGCCATGTCTCCGTGACCTGTGCAGATGTAAGGGGCCAAATTAATCCAAAACTGGGTCAAAGTTAAGTGATCTGGAGGCTGTCTTCATCACCATGGAGGAAGTTCTTATTAGAGATACAGATGACCTGTTAAACCATCAAATAATAATATTTACAGTATTTAAAGTAACTTATTTATTGTATTGCTTTTTTTACTGTATTGGATTTAACATCCATTCTTTATCAAATGAGAAAACATCCCAAAACAAAAAAATCTGCAACCATCTAGACTATAAAACAATTTAATTGTATAATTAATGTTATAAAACAACAACATTATATAGTTTGTTACTCACAAAATTAACATTTTTATTACTGTAGTTTACTGATCATATAGTTATTAGGAGAGTCAAAACATAGAAATCATAAATTACTTGTGCATAGCATTGAAACTAGTGAAAATATGTTCTCCCATAATAATAAACGGTTTTGTAATATCGGACTCGACAATAAATGGCGCCATTTTGTGGCCGTTTTGAGAAATGCACGCAAGACCGCCATTATTAGTTCACTTTCAAATGAAAATTAGCCGAAGCTTTCCTCACCCTCAAGCCATCCTAGGTGTATATGACTTTCTTCTTTCTGATGAACACAATCTGAGAAATATTAATAAATATCCTTACGCATCCGAGCTTTATAATGGCAGTGAACGGGACCAATGAGTATGAGCTGAAGAAAGTGTTTCCATCAATTATAACTGCACTTCACACGGCTCCGGGGGGTTAATAAAGGCCTTTAGAAGCGAAGTAATGCTTTTGTGTAAAAAAATAAAATCCATATTTAACAAGTTTCATTTTAAAGTGAACTAATCCTTTAAAGCACTGCGTATGAGGGGAGATGAGTCAACAACGGTGTTCAAAGGTAAAACAACTAAGATATGTTACATAAATGTTTGTTTTGTAGTTTAAACTTGGCGCTAAAAAACAGAGACAAATTCAGAGCCATGTAATCCGTCAAGTCATGTCCCAATAAAGACGTAACTTTACATTAATTAAATAAAACATAAAAGAGCTGAATTTAATTCTCTTTTGCGTCTACACTCATCATTAGTCTCGTGAAGTTACGTTCATAGTGCCGTTCACTCACTGGGGCTGATGGACATCGTATGTAACTTTTAACAAGATCCAGTCATTTAAAACTCCTTAAATTATATTAACGTCTACTATATAACATTTATTTATCTGATGAACATCTAAATAATCACAGCTCTGTGGAAATTAATTATTATCTCTGTGAGACACGTTCAGTAAACGCACATATAAAACAGCGCTCTGTCAGCTGGTATTTCATAATCTAGAGACCGACAAAAACATTATCAATAATTCTGATAATATGCCAGATTAGATGGACTTGGTAATTGAGGTTGTATATATCAGCTATCGGGCACATAAACATGCAAATAATTGGTATTGGTAATGAAAAATCAGTATCAGTCAATCTCTAAAAGACATTAGTAGATGTAAACATCTGTTACAATAGTAGACATTGTAAACAGGCTGTGTGGTCACAATTATCATAATAAATTTTTCGTAATTGATATTATGCACAACAAGCAGAATAACGGCAACAAAAAGAAAAAAGTAGTTAAGGTTAGAAAGCATGAAGCTCGATGTGTCAGAATGCCAGTCAAGTCTGAAGCAAGGAACACATTATGGCAACCAACGGTCTCTCGCATAGTCTGACGGCAGATAAAAATAAACAGTAAATAAATAACTTAAGTTATTAGTTACAAAAATGTGCATCAAGTATGATAAACATGTAAGCTCAAACACATAAGTGAACAGACGACCTCATTGGTCCATGCACATTTGAGCTTCCTGGCCTTTAAGACTTAATGTCCTTTAACTTGAAGGTGCATACCGCCACCTACTGCACAACACCTGCATGACAGCTGACGAAAAATAAAGGATCAGGCTCAAAGTGAATGAATTTTTGTCCCGCCAAAGCCTTTTTTGATCAGTCATTGAGAGTTGTGTATTAGTGATGCAGATGACTGCTGCGCTGACGGACAGAACGAGCAGAGAGCTCCTCCCTCGTGCGCACAATCTCTCTCCGTCTTCAAAGTAAGCACTGTCTTTGCTCTCTCTCTCTACCTCGCATATAATACTCTAAATCAACTGACACGATGCTAGAAGTTCAGAAGACCGAATCCATGTTTCACGAGACGCATTCGGAGAATGTTTTTCCTGAATAACTGCTGGGTGTGAATAGTGATTAAAAGAACATCACCTCATCTTCTCTGACGGGCGTCCCGCACGTGCAGCTGACATAAACCACACTTTCAGTAAACAAAAAGAAAATCCTATCCAGTGATGAAGTGTTTTCTGTGTTGACAAATCTTTTGCGATGTCCTAATAACAGCCGCGATTCACACGCCACGTCAACGTCCGGAACGACCTAATAACTCATTTGAACCGATTCATTTTAATGAATCATGAAAACAACTGATCTGCCCACATGGTCTATAACGAATCATTTACTCGAACAACTAGTCCACAGTATTTTCAGGTTATTTAAATGACAATGTGTAGTAAATTAGGCCTACCTATAAAATCAGTTAGTTTAGACTGGAGGGAGGTGAAACCAGAACAAAGTTGTTGTTAGCTAGGTGCATTCAATTGTATATGGTAGAAAATTATATTATTAGTTAATGTAACTTTTTAATGCTACTTTTTAATACTGATTATTAATTATTATTATACATGCCAAAATCATTTTCAGGTCTAGCCAAGAAGAATCTTCTCTTACAAAGCTATGAAATCACAGATTTTTTTTTGCAAAGAGGGCAAGAAAGACTTACAGTGAGAGTGACGGGTACTTTGTCAGTATTGGGCTCGCAGATCATGTGGGTAGGGCACTTTTTACTGTTTGTGTGGATGAACATGTCTGTCACCACCGAAGATCATTTTTGACCCAGGAAAAACCCTGCTGTCATCCACAGCCTCGTTGAATGTTCCTAAGGGCGTTCACGACTGTCTGAAACGCAAGCTTCCTGTCGCCTGATTGAGATTGCACAAGTGAACATAATCTTATTTTTTTTATATAAAGGCAGAAGTTTGATGAACAATACAACATGCACGTCTTCCCTCTGTTGTACAGAAACACAGCAACTAACGCGCAAGTTTGCTCCCACGCAGACGTCATTATGCAACAGAACGCTTGCGCTCCAGACCGCCATGAACGCACTCAGGGTAGTTTGCCGAGGCTGTGAAATACAGGTAAATAATGTTCAGTTTCTTGCACAGACCGGTCACTTCGCTTCATAAGACCTCAATGAATCATCAGGATCCACAGCAGGGGTTCACAGTTCAGATTACTCACGGTTCGGTTTGTATCACGGTTTTACGATCACGGTTTCAGGTACGGTTCGGTATGTCAAATAAAAAAAGAAAAGAACAAATAATCAATAAGCACAGATAAATTCAGTAAAGCAAAAATACAAATAAATAAAGCTTTTCAGGTTTTTCATGTATCCAGTTTTAAAACACAGAAATTGAATAAAGTAGCTAATAAAATGTAAAACAACATTGCATGTAATCTTCACTGTATAAATGAAGTAATGATCAATCATTATTAATTATTAAGCTTTCCATTATTATGATTTCCTTGTCTTTTGTTGTTTGATTAACATTAAAAACACATTATGTCTTAAACACATCTTTAAGACATAATGCACAGATCAGTACATTGATACTGAACACATGCGCTCTTTCTAAAGTGTATAAGTTCACTTAAGACATAATGCTTGCTAGGATACTTGCCAAGACAGGCATGTTGACATAATTTTGTGTGAATTTGTCCGTTCAAACACAAGACTTGAAAGAGACCTCAATATTTGTGTGTTGTACACGTGCTTCCGTATGCGCGCTTTGGATGAGTGCGCAAATCTTCTCACAGCGCGCGTCAGTTCTCTTTCACGCCTTGCACTCTAATGTTTAAATTAGCAAGGCTTAAATGACTTTAGTTTAAACGTAGATAGCAACGTGTGCTGTTCAGGTCTCACCTGCGCTCGAGCGCTATCAACACCCGACTGGTCATATGACTGGTCATAGAGCATACGGCACTCGCAGTGAACAAAGTTTAGGGGAAGCCAGAATGCGTATATCCATCGACAGAAACATACATTAGCCTAACTCCGTTTTAATTATTTTCTACAAACCATATTATAGATGCGTATGCGTCGTCAGATAGAGATGAACCGCGGTGCAAGTGCGTGCCGAACTGAGTGTGGAGAACGGCACGGTTCGATTTTTTTTTTTTTACCAATAGCCGTTTCACCCCTAATCCCCGGGTATTAATTTTGTTTTGCCTGTATGTTTTTTTTTTTTATCTCAAATCTCAAAAAAAGTGACTGCACCCATTGACTTCCATTATATTAACCAACGAGGATCACAGTTTCAGCTAAACATCAGGTCTTTGCACACTGAGTCCGAAATTTGCGTCCGAAATGTTCGCACGTTAAAAAATAAATATGACCTCACGTTGTGTCAGTCACATTTACACACTGCCCCGAAACTTTTGTCCGTCATAAAAAAAAAAAAATTCAGATCAGGTTCGATTTTCTGCGTTTTTCGCATCCGTGGCACACATTTTGAGAGACGTTTTGACAATTCAGAGCCATCGTACAGGCGAACGCCAAAATCCCGAATGCCATCTGACGTTAATCCACGTCGTCTACAGCACAAAGCAGTAGCACTGTATGACAAACAAAGTGCAGAATACAAAGAGACAGAATTGACAGATCGCTAGCAAAGCATCAAACTGAGCCAATGACATCCTGAAGTAAACTTTGAATCGCTCGGGATAATCACTCAGCTCCTTGATGAGGAGGTGGAACTCTTCTTCCTCTCTACGCAATCTCGGGTTTGGATGGACCCAATATCTTTCTTTTTCAACTTTTTAACCAAATCATGCTCACTGCTTGAAGACTCGATTTTGTATTGTTTTGCGAATTTTTTCGCAACGAATTCATTAATACGCATCAGACTCGGTGTGCAAAGGCCTTTACTGTTCTATTGAAGAAAAAGACACATGCATCTTGGATGGCCTGAGGGAGAGTAAATTAACAGCAAACTTTTCATTTTTGGGTGAACTATCCCTTTAGTATAGCCAAAAAAAAAAAAATTGAATGGCCCAGATACTGGATATCCTTGAGATCGGATCAGGACATACTTACAAAAGAGAGGATTCAAGCTAAAGTGTAATCTACTCTATTAAAGCACTTCCTAGTATCTCAATGTAATATTCACAAAACATTTATAGTTTGACTGGCCTGATAGGTGTAAACCCT
Organism: Hypophthalmichthys molitrix; assembly: GCA_037950675.1. Classification (NCBI taxonomy): domain Eukaryota; kingdom Metazoa; phylum Chordata; class Actinopteri; order Cypriniformes; family Xenocyprididae; genus Hypophthalmichthys; species Hypophthalmichthys molitrix. The sequence goes on from CM075508.1 coordinate 1,009,013, forward strand.
GTGGTACTTTCAAAACAAAGCTTTGTTTGAACATCACGACCAGTCCAACACATTAAAGTCAATCAATGCTATGAAGTAGGACCATCTGTTTGACCGATGACAGATGGGGGAAGCGTTCGGGAATAACCTGTTTGAAAACAGGCATTTTTGCAATTCTGTCAGCTGATGCAATTACACCTTTAAAAACTGTGAGCAGTTACAGCCTTTAATATACACTCTTCCCCTTATAAATTCATAGATATTTTAATATTTTATTTATATAATATTATAGAATATTGTAGATATTTTAATCAAACTGCTGCAAGGAAAAAAAGTTGCCAGACCCTTTTAGTAAGTAATAAGAAAACAGAAAAATGCCCAGACCAAACACTGAATCAAAGTGCTGAATGTGGAGATGGTTCAGATAATATCATGGTAATGAACGACTGTCATATATTGTAGGGGTGTAACAATACACTCATGTCACGATTCGATACAAATCAAGATACTGAACAAGAGACGATATTGCAATATTTTAAGCCAAAATAAAGAAGAGAGGGGTTTTTTTTATTATTTTTACTTCATTATTATTAAAGCTGCTGTCCGTAACTGTTGGCGCTCTAGTGGTTAAACAGAACAGCACGCATCTTGCGGTGGCGAACCGACCGGTCTAAAATAGTCTGAATATAAATACTTATAATAGGTTTGGAAAATGGATTCATGATGTACTTGCTTACTATAAATTTTGTACATTTTGAACACAAAGTTATTTTATTATTATTATCAGTACCCACAAATATTACTTAATTGCATTATGATACATTATAGTCAATAGGGGTGTAATGATACACTCATATCACGATTCGATACATATCACGATACTGAACTCACTATACAATATTATTGCGATACTTTAAGACATGGTGAAAGGATAACAAAAATTAACTGTTGATTAAAATGCTAAATTTGGTATTACATTGGGGGTGGAAATGAATAGGCTTGGACTTGGTGCTGGTAACCCAATGCAAAGGACAATAGTGATACCAGAATAAAAATATTCATGATTCTAACGCTGAAAATATTAGGAAATATAGGAATATGTTTTTACACTGTCATTGACTAGATATATTTAAAATAATGTAGGCCACTTTTTACTGGTAACGAGACATTTGGCATGATCAGGACCAACAAATATTCCCCCATTGTAGGGCTGCACGATTTATCGCAATTAAACCGCATGCGATTTGGCAAAGGCTGTGATTATTTTATGCGCAGCTTGTCAGAGCTGTACGGCTCTGTGATCAGTAGCAAAAGCTTCTCCATCTGAAAGCCAGAGGGCGCTCTCGCGCAGAAACTGCAAATATGCCCTGCTGCAGAAGTAGAACACGCGTCATTCCAGGAAATCCCTATGGGCATCATACTATCGCTATAGCTGAATAAACAGAAGATTGATTAAACATGACTAATAAACACACGACTGCCTTATTCTGTGTAAGAAGCCACATCATCTCACAGAAGGACGCTCAACTGTCCTTATGAAGTGAGTCTGGAGTAAAAACATGTTATTTAATGTTGTCTTTTGTTGGACAAGATCTTAATAAATGCTTCTGGAAAGACGTTTGACGCGTGTTGCTTTTTCAAATGTACATTAGAAGCAATTCATGCTTTCAGATGGATTAGCATTCGGAGCCATACTTCATTCACAAAAAAAAAAAAAACAATCGCAGACTTTGCGATTTCATAATCGCACTAAGAACCGCGTTTAAGCGCAATTTCAATGTTATTTTTCGTATCGTGCGATAAATCGTGCAGCCCTAATAAACATCAACTTCCACATTACTTTTAAAATGTACTGACAGCTTAGTTAAGCAGTAATAATATAATATATAGTTCATATTATTTGTTAACTGTGGAAATGAGTGAATTATTTATGCACAATACATTTAAACAATCTGAAGTTGCATTAGTCTTTTCTATCCTATTGTGACATAATGGAATGAAAAAAAAATGTAGGGCGGGGCTTGATTTTGTCTGTGGGGAATTGATTGGATATGATTGTGGCTTGCTATTGGTGGATCTCATGTTGAGTGACAGGTTGCCCCGCCCTCGTCATCAGAGAAGAGAAGCTGCAAGAGGGAGGGGAAGATATTCTGATTCAAGATTAAGAGAATCATAAATTTAAAAAAAAAAAAAATTGGACGAATAAATCATGTATAATAAATACTGCAATAGACCATAAATAATAAGAATAGTAAATTTTGAGTTCATGGTGACTTTAAGCAAAACAAATGTGTTCATGTCTGAGATTTTAGCATTTATTTCAGGCAAAAATACTTAAGTGCAGAAACCGAAATGACACACTATGTGGTACAGCAAAAATATTTCGTGTCCCTTATTTTCCTTTGATGATTTTGGCAACTCTATTCTGTAGACATCAGCATGTGTAATGATCACATTCAAGTTTCATGCTATTTATAGTAATATTTTAGCATATTATAAATGATAGTATATTATAATCATAATATCACTTTAAAGAACAGCCTGGCGGCTTCATGTCCAAAAAACATGGCATCGTTTTATCTGTATTTCATCACTCAGACTTCCACGTGTTCCGCCGGCCGAATAATTCCCGCTTCACGAGCGCGAGCACTGCGAGATGATGTTTACAGAGATAACGGACACTTCTGTCACGATATCAGTGCAGCTTACAAACCTCTGACACATTAGCGCTTTATAATTCATTACTTCGTTAAATAACGCGATTGGCGCCGTTTATGGACATAATAAGCGACAGACTTCATCAACTCACTCCTTTGTGAACGTTTAAATTCGGCTTCAAACACAAGTCAGGGTGGATAAAATAACGAATTGTCATGTATTCTCATCGGGCTGTGTCTCTTTGTTGTGTCAGTGTGCAGATGCTGAATGACAAGAACACACTCACTAGGCCACAACACACATGAGCTACGTGGACACTCTGCGCTGTAATAACGCCTATTTCAGCACCTCCGATGAGTCTTTCAACCACAATTTACACGTTTTCTGCTTTAAAAAAGACAAGAGAACACTTTCACAACAAACTTCAGTCGTGGTTGGACGTGTTAAATTTGTTTGTGACAACGTGTGTGTGAGTGTGTGTTTGTTAGGGGAGGGGGCGACATCGTGTTTGATCAGCAACCACATCATGACTTTACCACACTACTTCTACGGGGATAGAAAGCGAACAATAGTCCGTGAATTATGCAAAAAATGTGTAAGAATGCCCCTCATCCGATATGTGATGAGTTGAGCCGCGTGCGTGCCGCCACAGAAGCCGGTGCGATCACTCTCTACTCTCTACTGAAGCCAAAGCATCACTTCACCGCGAACACAACGGACTCCGCGTTCATGAAATCTGAAGAGAACGTTCTCATACCTGTCAGTTAATATCTTGGATTATGTTGGGATAAATCCAGAGAGAAATGTACTGAAAGAAGATAAAGTGGCCAAATCCCGCCGTGTCTGCTATCTCACTCTTTTCAATAGGTCTGATGCAAAATGGCGGCGAAACTCATGCCGCGGGAGTTTTTTTCCGCTTCCGGTTGTACGGGGTTTCTCACACAGCCATTGGAGGGGTCACATTACACTGACTGCGTTCGCATACTGCGCAGTGTATACAGTGTACTGCTTACTAGTTTAAAAACAATAGGTAAACTGGACAGTAAGTAGCCTATTGTAAGGAAGCCCATTAAAATCATGCTTTGGTAAATCTTAATTATGACGTAAAAAGTCAAAATTATGACATAAAAAGTGAAAATTATGACACACTAATTCATAATTTAGATTTTTTTATTTCATAGTTATGACATAACTATGACAATTTTAGGTAATAATTATTACAGGCTATTTAAAAAGTCAAAATTATGACATAGGCCTTACTAAATCATAATTATGAAATTAAACAGTCAAAATGTTGAGATAAAAAGTCAAAATTATGACTTTCTATGATATAATATTTATAGTTTTATACTTTTTAATTTATTTAATCCACTGTAAAACACAGCTTCGCAGGGCTTATTGCTTTTATAAAACATAAAAATATTAATTTAACTATTTATTTTATTAATAAAATAAACACCAGCAACAAAATATATATAATGTAAATAACACATTTATTCCTCCGCCAAGATATGTAGTTCCAAAGAGGTTGCTAAGCAACACATGCAGCAACAAAGCATCACAAACGGCAGTTGCGCAGTCACACTAATGTAATGCGGTCACAGGTGTGAGTTTGTGTGGAGTAATTTACAACGGCTTTGAACGCGGCTCAACCAATCAGAATCAAGGACTGGAACTATCTGTTTTATAAATGTTCGATTTGAAGCATGTATTACTGTCTGTCTGTATATTAAATGCAGTTTATTTCAACAATAAATGTTATTCAAACAATCTTTCTTCTATGTGACAATTCACAGGAATGTGTTGCACAACTGAACATGACGCAGCTTCTGTCGGTTGGAATGAATGGCCTCACTCTTAGATCTCCTTCAAAAGGAGCATGCTGAGCTGCATGGAGGCACTCAAGTCATAATGGTTGGGAGCTATGGACTTCATACCCTCCAAAATGCCATGAAGGCGGGCTTTACAGCCTGGCAACTCCTGCGAGCGATGCATTTTCTGTTCTACAATGTCCCTGCCCGGAGAGAGGACTTCACGAACCTCACCAGGTCCTCTTGCTTTCCCCTCTCTTTCTGCGGCCATAGATGGGTGGAAAATGTTCCGGTGGCAGAGAGAGCAATCAAGGTTTGGCCCATGCTTCAAAAGTTTGTGGATGGTGCAGAAGATAAGAGGGTCCAAAAACCCAGCAGGGCCTCATATGATGCCATCTTGGCAGCACGAGGGGATCCTCTCGTCATCACAAAGCTGGAATTCTTCAACATAGGCCCAATGTTACAGGCAGTGAAATCTGTCACATACTTATATAATTACAGTGTAAAGTTGCACTTTATTATTATCTGGTTGCTTCCTCTTTTTATTTTTCAAGGCCCAAATTGAACCACTTGGAAATTTGGTTCAAATTTTGATGCGTAGCTGTTCATTCAAATGTCCAACATTGTTATGCAATTGTTACTTTTTTACATTGATTAAAAACTATGGACAAAGGCCCATTGTGACATCTTGATTAATCCCTCTGCTTTACTTAAATGTATCAGCTTAATTTATTTTAATAACCCCTGTGCTTACTTCACGGCCACCTCTTTTTTAGATTGCTCACACAGACTTACTGACTAATGATCTATGAAGAAGATGTCTCCTTCCTCTTCTGTCTTTATTTCTATTCTTATATCTGTGGGCAGTTTTTGAGTCCAGTGTTGATGTTAAGTTATAATGACCTCGTTACATTGTGATGCAATATGTTATTCCATTTGGAAAGATATTTCATTTACGCCACTACAGTTGCAGCTTGAAGTTGCGCTGGTATTAAAAAATATTTTGAAGGTATTAAAATGGTAGTAAAAGGTATTAAATTCAACTTAAGAAGTTCTGTATATACCCTGTTACCAAAAACACTCATTCAGAGTCCTTTACTGACTTCTGTTACATCATTACACCAGTAGATGGCGACGAGTGAGTGAGTGAATACTGCTATAGCAAAAAATTATACATTCAAATGTAAACATGAGATATTTTAATGTGAGATTGATGTTTTATGAACATGTGCTATATACATCTGTCAGTTTACTTACAATAACATAACTTTCACAAAATTTATACCTACATCCTTAAGTTTATAAAGGCTTCTGACTGAATTTCTTTGTTGCATTTCACTTTAAGTTTTGTGAAATTAGTATAAAACTATCTAACATATAAGGTTTTATTCATGTGTACAGCTGATATGGTTTCAATGCCATGAATCATGTTCATATGGTTTTTTATCGTTTTTTGGTGTTTTTATTGTATTATATTTCACACTAAAGATGCTACTCTAAAGTTCATTGCAGAGAGTTCAAGTCTTCCAAAAGCTGCAGCTGATGAAGCTTGTGTCAGTGCGTCATCCTCTTCCTCGCGCTGGTCTGCGGTTGTTTAGGAGGTGCTGGTCTGCTCTTGATGTTCTGGCACTTTGGGATGTGTCTCTCTGCTGGGCCTGGGGCAAATTTGCGGCCACAATGAGGGCAGGTTACATATTCTGGATTTAGACTGGAGACTGACTGTGGCTCATGAGATCGACCCTGACGCATGGTTTGAATGAAGGCCTCGTGTTTCTGCCGCCAATTATTCTTCTTGCGCTGAGGATGAAGACAGTGTGACATCAGTGAAGACATGGATAATATACAGAAGAGAGATGCTATGAAGGAAATATTACCACAGCAAAACAAAATCATTCATCTCAAACACACATTTAACAGACTGCAGATAACTTTTGTTTCCACTATCAGGGTTTAAATGTATTTGAATGCACAGTATTGGAGAAGTGAATTTTTTAGATTAGACTGGTCATGATTTTGTTCTATTTTTTCGTTCAGCTTTAAAGTTTGTGAGGAACTTCTTATTCTTGTAATGTGAATCAATGAGATCTTTATAATAGTATAGCAGATAATTACATAAAATGCACATAAATATCAGTCATCACTATATCTGTCAATTATGGAAGCTTGTTTCCACCACTGAATAAAAAATAAAAAAAGGTAATTGCAACTTTTTATCTCACAATACTGACTTTTTTCTTGCAACTACGTTTATATATCAGAATACTGACTTTATAACTTGCAATTGCAAGAAAATTCAGTATTGTGAGATAAAAAGTCGCAATTGCGAGAATAAAGTCAGAATTGTGATAAAAAGTCAGAATTGTGAGATAAAGTCAGAATTGTGAGATAAAGTCAGAATTGTGAGATAAAGTCAGAATTGTGATAAAAAGTCACAACTGTGAGAAAAAAGTCAGAAATGTGAGATAAAATGATCAATTATCTAAATTGTTTTATTCCATGGTGGAAACAAGCTTCCATAGTCAATAATATGTCTTAGTAAGATGATATTTAAATGCTTAGTTTTATGATCAAATCTCTGTAGTTTTAAAACATATAATGCAATGAAATACAATGATTGAGAGATGAACAAATAAACCTTCCTCAAAAGATGATCATCATATTTGATACTCGTGATTTTTCTATAAAATGATGTATGAATAATCAATATTACTAATATTACGAACAAGTTATTCTTACGTTTACTTGATAAAATCAGTGCAGATTTCACAGCAGAAAGACACGTGAAGCACGAGCTGAAGGAGGACGTTTGTACAATTATACTAAAAGACTTTTACTTCCTAAAAAAGTCTAAACTACATTGATATCAGGCGACAGAAGGACTGTAGGAGATTGTGTGCAACCGCAAAGTTTTGATCATGTTGATCATTTTAGAGGCTGTAAGTAAAAGGTAAAGTATTTGAAAAGCGCTTACTTCAGGCGTTTTGCTTCTGCTGTTGATCTTCATGAACTCCTCCAGCTCTGTTCCTTTGGCTCTGTACTGTGACATGTCGAAGATCTTGCGCTGCGGCCGCTTTTTCTCACACACCTTCATGTGCGTCTCCAGCCGCTCTCGTGCGAAGCATCGATGGCACACATTACATGGAACCAGCTGATGCGGAGCGTCGGGATCCTCCTCCAGACTGAGCTCCACCTGCTGCAGCCGGTTTCCTCTCTGGCTGGGAATTCTGTCCGTGCTGCCCGCGGCCTCCTTCATAAGCCTTGATGTGAGCTGATACAAACCCTCCTTATTAACTCTCCTCTCATGTTTGAGGTGAGTTCGGCCCCTTCTCATAGAGTCAGATGTGTCCGGTTTTGTCACGTCATCTTCTCTGAGGTTATGCATTTCACTTCTTCTTCTGACGTGATTGTCCTCTCCCATTCCTCGCTCTCGTCGCCCATTCCCAGTTTCCCGGCTCCAGCCTTTTGCTGTGTGTTCGTAGTCATCCCACTCTCTCTTTTCCTCCAGTTTGTGACTCTTTGCCATCTCTAAAGTCAAAGGTCGCCTCCTGCCCTCCCTTTCTCTGCTCCTCTCCACCTCTCGCTCCCATTCCTCCCATCTTTCCATATCATCTCTTCCATTCCCATATCTGTGCCTTTCCTCATCCCAATCGCCGTATCCGTTACTATAGAACCTGTTGTCCTCGAAATAACTCTGATTTCTCTCTTTAGTCTTCTCTTTTTGGACTCTTCGCAGGGTCTCTTCTGCTTTGAAAATCTTCTGCTGGAGCATCATCTCCTTGGAGTGGATTTCCTTTGAAAAGTGTGTTTGCTTGTGTTCCTGGTGCTCCCGGTCCAGATTGAGAGGGTCTAGTTTCCTTCCAGCTTTCTGCTGGTGTCTGATCACAGCTTGATGGGTTAGTGCAGGCAGACATGAGTAAAGTCTCTCTTGATGTTCTGGATTGGTGACATTACTCAGGCTGAACGCCCTCTTGTGGAGGACTGGTTTCAGAGGGAATATTTTGTCTAACGCTCTCCGTGAAGGAACGTATTCATTCTGCTCTGTGTTTTTCTTCCTATGGATGTTGTCTGGATGTTGCCAGGGATGTTGTCTCTCTCTCAGGGACCTTCCCTCTTGGTTTTCCAGAACATCCAGCCTGGAGCTGTGATGAGTTCCCGAGGGACTGCGGTGTCTGCTCATGCTTTCTCTGTACAAGAATGGAAGTTTTGATGATATGGTCTCTCTTTCCCAGAAGTGATGTGTGAGGTGATGGTGTGACACCGTTTGCATGTTTGTGAAAGGCAGATCTCAGAAATCGTCTCACATATGCAGCTCCAGCTGAGGCTGATCGTCTAATAACAGCGTTGTCAAACCTGTGGACTGACAGAAAACACATATAGATGTTTCTTTAAAAAATAGTGCAGGTATAATTTGTTTCTGAATGTGCTTAGTTTGATTGTTGCTTCTGTAAAGTCTGAAACCATCATTAAAGGCACAATATGTAAGATTTTTGGATTAAAATATCCAAAAGCCACTAGAACAGTGTTATATATTTTGTTGACTTGTGTACTTACATTATCGCAAATGTTTCCAAGAATCTTTAAATCCAGAGAAATAAGCAATTTTAAACAGTACACGGACCGTGACTGTGTGTCGCCTATCAATGACATCATACCCGTGTTACCCTCGGTTTCCAGTTTTAATTTGTAGAAACCATGGAAACACCAAAGACGCTTTAATATATTATGTGTTTTATTAGACAGATAAGCAACTGTTTGGATACATTAATTGACAGAAAACTAATCATGTTATATAGCTCAACACAGTAAGTCTTATTGTTTGAATCTCATTTTCTTGATTTACTGCGAGTACCATGTTTTACCATGACTAATATCTTACTGCAGTGTGCAACAAGTGTCTCATAGCAGCCTCCGAGCGAACGCAGAGTAGCACTACAACAACTTTCAACACACAAATGTATCTAATATGCTCATCAGCACTGCTTTACCCCACAAACACTTGACCGGAAGAAGTGGAAGCAGCGACTGCGGCATAATAAAAGTCCCTCTGCTCTCGATCCGTGTGTCACGCTCTTCTCTCATTAGAGAGTGTTTGGGTAGTTTTCGTGTTACCCAGATCCTGGGTCAGACGTAATAACCCAGGGGTTGAGTTATTTATCGCCCTCTTCAGGAGAGAGCAGTGCAGCTCTGTCAAATTGGTGCATGTCTTCGGTAAAATACAGGGGCGCGATGTAAATGAGTGTCGCGTCGGTCTTTTCACGTGATGGAAACGCCTGATACCTTGCATTAAATTTTATGATTTTATTCAAAAAGATACAGAATATAAATACTTGGGATGTTAAAATATGTTCTCAGAATTGTACACTGATTATTTATAGACAGGTTATGGAGTCACAGCATATTTCGGCTACAAGTGAAACACAGGCGGCGGTCTTAAGTTATCAGTTCCCTCACCGAACTCAAGTCATCTCCGGCACGAGATCCAGCGGCGTTACGGTAGAAAGAGGACAACAGAGACTGGTCCATTTTACACTTAAATTACTTCTAAATGTTTCATTTTTACTTCTAATATCTTAAATGTGGGCAATATGTATTAAAAACAATATAAAATATGCTATACTATAAAATATGATCGAAAATAAAGGAATTATCATGCAAACCAGTGGTTGTGTGTAGTATTTTAAAGGATTTAAATTAATCTGTAAACATTAATTCATGTATGAAGTAAAAAATATGTTAGTATTATAGTAAAAATCAACCCATTATGCCGGGTTAAATAAACAACCCAATTTGCTTGGTAAAATTAACCAACACATCTGTCCTATATTTACCCAGTCCTTGGGTTGTTTTTAACCTAGTGTTTTTTAGAGTGTACAGTGTTAATATCTAGCATTTCTTAGCCAGCATATAAGTTATTACCCAGTCCTCAGGTCTGACAAACTTCACTGTAAAAAAATAAATAAATAAAAAATGTGTGATATTGTGATTAGTTTTACTCTATTCTCATGTAGTGTCTTGCCATATCAGCACATTTTCATAAGCATTCTCTTTAACATTCTAGAAGATATAATGTCTGTTTAGCTTTAATCTTACCGGTTTGTGTTTTCTGTGAATGTAAAGGATCGCCTCAGGTTCAATAATAATGTTTCCAGTTGTGTTTACACTTGTTGCTTAGGAACAAGACAACGCAAACTTCCTTCACATTTGCTATTCATTTGCTATTGGCCAGTTGCGTCAGACGTCATGCCGTGACCCGGATGAACGACGCGCTGTGATGATGGTGCGCATGTGCCACTTCATGAGCCAAACGCAACTTAATATCATATGTTGAACCGTTAATAAAGTCGATTTGACTGCGGATTTCAGAAACCAGAAAGCCGTTTATTATCGTCCATCCACCGGTACGTCATACAGTGTGTTTGACATTGAGCTGGAAAAAGTTAAACGCCTGTGATATCCGAGCTATTATAATGATTGATTCAGATTGAGATCAGTGATGTGTGTTCCAGGTGATCATCATGTCCGCTGAAGAGCTGCTGTCTGTGGATTATGAGGTGTATGGCAGAGTGCAGGGCGTGTTCTTTCGAAAATACACCCAGGTAATGCACTCGTGTGTAGGGGCTAGTTGTCACATCAAACAGCATGGTGCTATCCGCAGAATCAATGCACGAACGAGCAGATTCAAGTGCGTACCTTAAATGGGAAGTAAGTTGCTGTGGATGAAAGTGTCTGCCAAATGCATGAACACAAATTAATATTTCTCAGGGTGGGTTCATTTTTGGAACTTTTCTGTAGCCTATATGGGCCATTCTACAGAATTGGTGCAAACTGCTGTCCCACAACCAAAACACACATTTAAAAAGCATGTAAGTATTAAAATTTTAGATGTTTACTAAGGTCCTTCTATTATCTATTGAATTCCACAATAATATTTAAAATATCAGTAAGCTTAATGTATATAAAATCATCATTTATTGGGTACTTCAGTTGGGAGGTGTCTCTCCCGAAACCTGACCCCTAAATTTCAACTTGTGAAAATGATATTGAAACAATTTTTGCAGTTTTTTCCATTATTGTTTTTAAAAATATATTTTTGATTTTTTTTTTTTTTTAAACAGTGAAGTTAAAATATATATATATATATATATATATATATATATATATATATATATATATATATATATTTTATATATTATTTTTAAATCATGAAACTTTATGTAAAAAAATGTGTCCCGCATGTTCATGTCACTACCGAAACAGTGTGTGTTTGAGTCCATTGTCTGAGACTGATTTTAACACACTTCCACATTTCTGATCAGGCAGTATTCCTGTGTTCCTCCCTCTCATAGCCTCTCTTTCACAGTAGATAGAGTCCATCATTTTGAGTTAAATGTGTTCAAAAGTCTGAAAATCTGTGTGTAACTTTCAGGAACGTCACTACCAAACACCTTTTTCTGCAACTAATCAAACTTTTTTGGGTGTTATTCCATAAAATGTAGTTTTTATGTGTTCAACTGTTCAGAACTGTGTTAGCTAACCATGTGCTGATTAGCATCTTTGAGAAAGTCCCAAAACTATTGAAAATTGTTGAAACTTCACCACGTTTCGGTCATGACTTTCGGTAGTGACATCATTGTTTTGGTAGTGACAAAAGGGAACATATTATCATTTATTTGGGGGAAATAAACACAATTTTAGTACAGATATGCAAATCATTAGTATTTTAATATGTTTTAGTGTTTTAGTATGAGAGTTAAAATCCTGTCATGTGATGTGGTCACTACCAACACATCACTGTCACCTGTTTGAAACTGTGCAGTCACGACCGAAACATGGGATGTTTTGTCAAAAATAAAGTATATTGAATGATTAACTAAGATGTTATTATAGTGTTTGATTCAATGTATTTTCAAACTAATGAATCCTTCACTTTGAAATCAGAATGATAAACTTTGACTTTTACAAAGAAAGATTGGATTCAAAATACAACAAATCTCATAAATTACACTTGAAATATTGTTAAAATTGTTATTGATTTACCTTTAAAAACCTTTTAATAAAATAGCAAAAAAATATATTTACAAGGTAGATGTAAACACAAATCTTAACAGGTCAATGTGACCCTTCTTATTAAATTATTTATTATTGTGTTTCGGTAGTGACAAATTTGGGGAGAGGAAAAATATTCCAAAACTTTCTGAAAATACAATATGAGAATTAACTGCACAATTACTAGAAATGTGTACCTTGGATATTATACAATTTGCATACATACAAAATTTGTGGAAAGACACATTTTTGTCAAGACGTTTTCAACTCTGACTTTGAACCAGTTCTGTAGAATGACCCATATACAAAAACATTAAGGTCATGTCTATAAAAACTATTAAACATACAAAAGATAAAATAACAGTGTGTTCAATTAATTGTATGCTATTTTTATTAGCAAGTTTAAACAATTAAAACATTTTGGAAAACTGCAAAAATATAAAAGGTAACACAAAAAGTGATGTTGTGGTCAACAGATATTGTAATTAATGAACTGTGTAGAATTACAACACATAAAATCACAACCTTTCCTGACCAGGCTCTAGTCCTGTGAACACAGTTCAACATTTGGTTAAAATCTTCCTTCATAACATAAAAGTCATCATGAAATCAAAAGGGACACAGTTAACGGTCTTAATACACTCTTCAGGTATCGTGAATGATTCATCAATGAATGTTATTTCAAAGAAAACAGTTAATCTTCAAGATGTACTTGCTCAGCCTCTAAAATGACTTTAATTTAGCCACCAAAGTCCTCTTATTTTGCTTTAGTAATTTTGATGTGTGTTTTTGTATTTTAGTTTTAACTAGTTCTCCAGGGGTAAAATCAAGTCCCATTTCAGCAGTTTTTCTCATTGACTGTCCTGTCAAAAATGTCAGATTACAGAAGTAAATAGGTAACTAAAGGCAATTCATGTTAACTTTAACACAGAGTTTTATTTTGTTCATGTATTTACTCCGCAGCTGTTTGAAAAATACTGGAAATTTTGTTTTGAGGAGTAAAATATTGTTATATTTTAATTTCTGTCCTTTTTACTTGTTTTAATCAGTGTTTAAATTAACCCTTATGTATGTCAAAGTTAGACACAAATGTCTGTCAAAAAACTGTGATAAAAATTTGAAGCTTGGGAGTACAGAGTTTGGTCTCATTTTGAAGAAGACCCTTGGCAGATTATTGTTGAAGTAAAAAAGTGAAACAAAAAGTTATAGAGGTTTTAACATTTTTTAACATTATTTTAAATAAAATATATATATTTTATAAAACATCTGAACTCAAACTGCTAGAGTATCAAAGCCATAAATCTAAACAAGTTGTTTTCTAAGTTTGAGGTTGATATCTCAAAAAATGAGCTTTCAGTAATATTTTGTTTTGGTGCAGTACCAAATGTTCCCCATTAGATGGCAGCAAAACTCCACTGGTACAGCGGTGGGATTTGTGATTTGCACTACTGTAGTATTTTTCTCTCTCAAATATTACATGCACAGACAATTGTTTTTAGTACACAAATACAAATCACACTCTGACATCCACCCACACAATTATAGCTGCATAATTTATCCATTTGGCTCTATAATACGCAGAAAACAGGAAAAAAGAAAGTGAGTATTTGCTTTATAGGCCTAACCTGAGAAAATGGTAAAAAATAGTAAAAATTTTAATTTTGAAGCTTTGCAAACAGAATGAAAGCCTATTAATAAAGACTGCATCATTTTATAGTTAAATGGCCCTGTGATTTGCAGGTTTCAATGGGGACATTTTGGACTTTAAGGTCCTGAGAGGAACTATTGGCATTAACACAGGCAAAATACACTTTCTCTAAATAATTTGATGTACAGCACTTTGCATCACCATAGTGTATATAATGCTCTGTTCATGAGTCCGACTGGTGTCTGTGTGTGTTTCCAGTCAGAGGGGAAGAAGCTGGGTCTGGTTGGCTGGGTTCAGAACACTGACGCTGGGACGGTTCAGGGGCAGCTCCAGGGTCCGGCCTCCAAAGTCCAGCAGATGCAGCGCTGGCTCCGCACCACCGGCAGCCCGCAGTCACGAATCGCCAAAGCTGAGTTCAAGAACGAGCAAACCATCGACAAACTGGACTTTAAGGATTTCAAAGTTGTTCGTTAATGACCGAACAACTCAATTAGTATTTAATTACGTAGATAGATATATACAATGCTATTTATTTTAGTGTTTAAAAATCATCTTTGTGACCTGTTGCCTGTTACTGGTATAAATGAGGTAAAACGCCTTTATTGACATTATATTCCAGCTGCTCCTTTACATTTCTGTACAGGAAAACAGTCTTCCTAACACAACAGCTAATATAACACACTCCACTCCTGTTTCTTCAGTGTTTCTGTTTTATAATGGTTTGGCTTGTATCATCCACACAACGAATTTCACCTCTGTTTTTAATGAGTTCTATACATTAGTGGTAGTTGTGTTAAAGGATTAGTTCACTTTCAAGTGAAATTTACCCCATGATTTACTCACCCTCAAGCCATCCTAGGTGTATATGATTTTCTTCTTTCTGATGAACACAATCAGATATATATTAATAAATATCCTGACACATCCGAGCTTTATAATGGCAGTGAACGGGAGTATGAGCTGAAGAAAGTGTCTCCATCCATCATAAATGTATTCCACACGGCTCCAGAGGGTTAATAAAGGCCTTCTGAAGTGAAGCGATGCGTTTGTGTAAAAAAATATGCAAGTTATGAAGTAAAATATCTATCTTCCACCAGACTGCCTTATTCTACTTATGTATATAATGTACTTAATATACTTAATATATGTATAGATTGCAAAAATCTAAATTATAATCAATGACAAAAAGACGTATAATCAAATGATAATTTTTACTTATCTTGTCAATATTTTCACTGGACCACAAAAATTAATTAATTAAAATAAAAAATAAAATTGTATATGTCAGGAAGTAATACATCTCTGTTAACGATGATTTTGCAAATAATAAAAGACCTGCATTATTATTCTAAAATGATAAGGTTATAAATTAATAGACACTTCTGATGGCATACAGTGATTTGTTTTTCACCTTCAGTAGATTCTAACAGATGCAGATCATTATCAAATGCTTTGGTCCACAGCGAAATACAGTACAGTTTTAATAGTGACCGTTCCACACAGATCTAAATTATGTTTAAAAATGTCAAATTTTTTAATGTTTTTGAAAGAAGTCTCTTCTGCTCACCAGGGCTTATTTGATCATAAATACAGCAAAAACAGTAATATTCTGATTTTTTTTTTTTTACATTTTAAAATAACTGTTTTCTGTTTGAATATATTTTAAAATGCAATTTATTTCTGTGTTGGCAAAGCTGAATAGAAATCTGAAATAGAAAGCTTCTGTAACATTATCACCACCGTTCAAAAGTTTGGGCTCAGTAAGAGTTGTTTTTTTTGTTTTTTTAAGAAATGAATGAAATTAATACTTTTATTCAGCAAGGATGCTTTAAATTGATCAAAAGTGACAGTAAAGACATAATGTTGCAAAAGATTATATATCAGATAAATGCTGTTCTTTTGAACTTTCTTTTCATCAAATAATCCTGAAAAAAAACAAACTGTTTTTAACATTGATAATATTCATAAATGTTTCTTGAGCAGCAAATCATCATATTAGAATGATTTCTGAAGGATCATGTGACACTGAAGACTGGAGTAATGATGCTGAAAATTCAGCTTTGATCACAGGAATAAATTACACTTTACTATATATTCACATTGAAAACAAATATTTTACATTGTAAAAATATTTCACTGTATTTTGGATCAAATAAATGAAGCCTTGGTGAGCAGAAGAGACTTCTCTCAAAAACATTAAACAATCTTACTGTTGAAAACCTTTTGACCGGTTAGTGTATGTTTAAAAAATGTATTTAGTTGCATAAAGAGTATGATTTAAATCATATTCCACATATGCAGACATAGATGATGTGTTGATGCACATCATGAGGAATTGGGTTTGAATAGTAAAAGGCAAAATGAAAAAACATTGAAATTAGATCTTCTGTCAGAGTTAGCTTTGGAATGTGCTTCCCTGTTGGCAGCTAGAGTACAACCATGTGTTTATGTATACGTTGTGTACATATTTCAGAGGTATTGGATTTTTAGAAATGAGTAATCCAAATTCTCTCAGTACAACTACAAAAGTAAGTTTGTCACTTGAGGACAAGCCCCCCCACCTCTTCTCTCTCTCTCTCAGAAATTAAATTCAGATGTTGGCTGAAGGTGCACCATGATGTGGCACTATCCATAAAACCCACCTCTCCATAATTCTTTGCTCTTATGCCATGTTTCATGTGTACATTGACCTGCGTGTCTGGTATTCTTCCAGAACCAAGACTCCAAAATGAATGGATGTATTGTGAAAGAGCCAAACATTCCAGGAAATGAATGTTCCCCACCCTCTAGTCTCCTTCCAAAGCAGAGACCGGCCGCTTATTTTCTACAGCAGCTTTTTTAAGGCCCAAGCACCCATACAGAACCAACTATGAGACGAATACATTTGATGACGTACGCCTCTACTAGCAAATGGCTAAAACGTGTGCTTAGTAAGGGCTGGATACATCACTTCATTATTCTGCAGTTAATACGAAGAAGAAGAATTAAGAATTGTTTTTTTAAAATATAGTAATTTCTTTAGTCACTATGAAGTCAAAATTGATTATTTTACAGAATGTTGCAGTGTTTATTATACATGATTTATCTATGCACATCAACTTCATGTGCACTTAATCTTTACAACAGACTGAAAACCGGCATTCAGATCTGCCTCCATTTAGTTAGCAAGGACCAACTTCCAACAATCCAGTCAATTACCGAAGGACGAATCATAAAGGTAGGGTAACACTTTTAAGGTGACGTAGTTACACATTACTTACTACATGTACTTAGTAATAACAGTAAATTATGCATAATAATTACAAGTAACCCTAAAGCAAACAATATCCCTAACCGTAACTCTATAGTAAGTACATATAGTTAATTAATATTACTCAGTTAAGTAAGTACAATGTAACTACGTCACTTAAAATAAAGTAACCTAAGGTGTTCACTTTTAATAAACTTAATGTCTAATGTTAAAGTTTGTTTGATGGAAGCTCCAGGTGCGCTCACGCCCTGACGTAATTACTGTAACAATTCTGAACTATAAAAAGCCTTCACATGCTTGTAGAACTTAATTACAACGAGTAATTACAACATGTAAACTCATACATTTCTGAGAGCTATGACTTGTACCACCTGACCACTGTGTGTTCGACTTGAAGCAGCGCTGTGCTGACCGATCGGTGTATGACATCAAAGTACTGTGAGAGCGATTCGAAAGCATACTGAGCTTTATTTACGGTAATTACGATCTGCCCCAGCTTCACAGGTTGGATGTCCGACTTCAAGCAGCATTCCAGACGTTATTTCCAAACAGAAGATAAAAATCCATTGGCCAAGTTGGCTGGAACAAAGCATATGGCCACACTTTGTTACTTTTTTGAAAAAAAAACAAAAAAACATCTTATTAATGTGAGAGTGCAAAAAATCCATCTTCCAAACCAAGTCTTTCCTTTACCCAAATTGCATAGTGATAAACCTATAATAATGATTAGTAGCCTATTTTAAAGCTGTCCGGATGGATTTTACAGGAAAATTGCATGCCTACGTTACGTGCACCCAGCTGTGGGTAGCATAAAACTGAAAGTTTGTTGTAAGAACATAGAAACCATTATTTATTTGTCCGTCTGCTCTGAAAAGATGTCCTAGGACATGTATCTGTACCATTGCAGAGGAGCCGAAGCACAACCAAAAACACTGTTCTGCTGCAAGACACGTGCAGTTTTATTTTTTAACCGCTAGAGGGCCAAAAGTGAATGTATATTACAGTGTAGCTTTAAGATCATTTCATGGTTTCAAAGACAAATCTCCTCTCATGTCTCTGATCATGATTGTGCAGAATGTTTACAGACTAAAGAACTGTTTATAGAAATGCATGTTTCTATGCACAGGGCCAATCATTATCTGCACTGTAAAAAATAAACCTGTAAAATAACAAAGTACTAAAAACAAAGTTTTATTTAAGTAATAAAAAAGTACTGGAAGCTCATTAACCGGACATTATCCAGTCATTTTATGGACATTTCTGTTAACCCTAAAACACAAAGCAATTAAGTGCAAAATTCAAAATACAGGTAAAACACCTGTATAAAATAAATACAGAAAATTCTGTCAAAATACATAACATTTGTACTGGACTTTTTTGAAAGTTATATTGTCTGGAAACAAAACAGGGTTCACAAACTGTCTAAATATGTTCTATAAAATCGCATAGTAAGATATGTCAACATTTGAATCGCTTTAAAGTTTTTATTATTATTCTTTGTACATTTGTATTGTACGATATTCAAGCAAGTTGAAACCCAGTACTTACGTTTGAAAGTGTAATCCTGCATCTCGTCGTCACCAGCGCGCAGTGAATGGGATAGGCTAGACTGAGAAAGATCCACTCGTTCTATCCTGCTATAGAGCGCTGCCATGAGCAATGGTAAATATTAGAAAATATCTGATTAATTCCAGAGAGATGTCACGAATTTGGTTTAGTTACACACAAGGACTCTTATTTTGACTTTGTTTTTGCTCAGTTCCCATGTTTCCTGTGTTTGTGTCGGTCATCATAGAAACTCATCAGACCATCACCTGTGTCTTGTTTGTTCATTAGTGTCCTGTGCATTTATACCCCTCTTAGTTCTTTACTCCTTTATCGAATATTGTTTTATTTTGAACTGTTGCATACGGTGGCCCAGTAGTGCACAACACAACAAAATTTAAAAAGCAAATATAAGTTTACAACAGAACAAAATCGAGCCACAACACAACAAAATTTAAAAAGCAAACATAAGTTTACAACACAATGAAATAAAGCCACAACACAACGAAATCGAGCCACAACACAACGGAATCGAGCCACAACACAATGGAATCAAGCCACAACACAACAAAATCGAGTCACAACACAAGGAAATAAAGCCACAACACAACGAAATCGAGCCACAACACAATGAAATAAAGCCACAACACAACGAAATCGAGCCACAACACAATGAAATAAAGCCACAACACAACGAAATCGAGCCACAACACAACGGAATCAAGCCACAACACAACGGAATCAAGCCACAACACAAGGAAATAAAATCACAACACAACGGAATCAAGCCACAACACAACGAAATAAAATCACAACACAGCGAAATCGAGCCACAACACAACAAAATCGAGCCACAACACAAGGAAATCGAGCCACAACACAAAGAAATAAAGCCACAACACAACAAAATTGAGCCACAACACAACAAAATTTAAAAAGCAAACATAAGTTTACAACACAATGGAATCGAGCCACAACACAACAAAATCGAGCCACAACACAACAAAATCGAGCCACAACACAACGGAATCGAGCCACAACACAAAGAAATAAAGCCACAACACAACAAAATTGAGCCACAACACAACAAAATTTAAAAAGCAAACATAAGTTTACAACACAATGGAATCGAGCCACAACACAACAAAATCGAGCCACAACACAACAAAATCGAGCCACAACACAACGGAATCGAGCCACAACACAAAGAAATAAAGCCACAACACAACAAAATTGAGCCACAACACAACAAAATTTAAAAAGCAAACATAAGTTTACAACACAATGGAATCGAGCCACAACACAACAAAATCGAGCCACAACACAACAAAATCGAGCCACAACACAACGGAATCGAGCCACAACACAAAGAAATAAAGCCACAACACAACAAAATTGAGCCACAACACAACAAAATTTAAAAAGCAAACATAAGTTTACAACACAATGGAATCGAGCCACAACACAACAAAATCGAGCCACAACACAACGGAATCGAGCCACAACACAACGAAATAAAATCACAACACAACGGAATCAAGCCACAACACAGCGAAATCGAGCCACAACACAACGGAATCGAGCCACAACACAAAGAAATAAAGCCACAACACAACAAAATTGAGCCACAACACAACAAAATTTAAAAAGCAAACATAAGTTTACAACACAATGGAATCGAGCCACAACACAACAAAATCGAGCCACAACACAACAGAATCGAGCCACAACACAACGGAATCGAGCCACAACACAACGAAATAAAATCACAACACAACGAAATCAAGCCACAACACAGCGAAATCGAGCCACAACACAACAAAATCGAGCCACAACACAACGGAATCGAGCCACAACACAACGAAATAAAATCACAACACAACGGAATCAAGCCACAACACAGCGAAATCGAGCCACAACACAACAAAATCGAGCCACAACACAACGGAATCGAGCCACAACACAACGAAATAAAATCACAACACAACGGAATCAAGCCACAACACAGCGAAATCGAGCCACAACACAACGGAATCGAGCCACAACACAAAGAAATAAAGCCACAACACAACAAAATTGAGCCACAACACAACAAAATTTAAAAAGCAAACATAAGTTTACAACACAATGGAATCGAGCCACAACACAACAAAATCGAGCCACAACACAACAGAATCGAGCCACAACACAACGGAATCGAGCCACAACACAACGAAATAAAATCACAACACAACGGAATCAAGCCACAACACAACGGAATCGAGCCACAACACAACAAAATCGAGCCACAACACAAGGAAATCGAGCCACAACACAAGGAAATCGAGCCACAACACAAAGAAATAAAGCCACAACACAACAAAATTGAGCCACAACACAACAAAATTTAAAAAGCAAACATAAGTTTACAACACAACGGAATCGAGCCACAACACAACGGAATCGAGCCACAACACAACAGAATCGAGCCACAACACAATGAAATAAAGCCACAACACAACGAAATCGAGCCACAACACAATGAAATAAAGCCACAACACAACGAAATCGAGCCACAACACAACGGAATCGAGCCACAACACAGCGAAATCGAGCCACAACACAACAAAATCGAGCCACAACACAAGGAAATAAAATCACAACACAACGGAATCAAGCCACAACACAGCGAAATCGAGCCACAACACAACAAAATCGAGCCACAACACAAGGAAATCGAGCCACAACACAAGGAAATCGAGCCACAACACAAAGAAATAAAGCCACAACACAACAAAATTGAGCCACAACACAACAAAATCGAGCCACAACACAACAAAATTTAAAAAGCAAACATAAGTTTACAACACAATGGAATCGAGCCACAACACAATGAAATAAAGCCACAACACAACGAAATCGAGCCACAACACAACGGAATCGAGCCACAACACAACAGAATCGAGCCACAACACAATGAAATAAAGCCACAACACAACGAAATCGAGCCACAACACAATGAAATAAAGCCACAACACAACGAAATCGAGCCACAACACAACGGAATCGAGCCACAACACAGCGAAATCGAGCCACAACACAACAAAATCGAGCCACAACACAAGGAAATCGAGCCACAACACAAGGAAATCGAGCCACAACACAAAGAAATAAAGCCACAACACAACAAAATCGAGCCACAACACAACAAAATTTAAAAAGCAAACATAAGTTTACAACACAATGGAATCGAGCCACAACACAAAGAAATAAAGCCACAACACAAAGAAATAAAGCCACAACACAACAGAATCGAGCCACAACACAAGGGGCTCTCAGAGGTTAAAACGTATAATTTGCATTCATTAAAATTACTTTTAACATTTAAAAACAGACATGTTCAAATTCCAAAGCTTGTAGTAGATTTCTATTGGTGAGACTGACTTACTACATGTGACATTTTGACAATACACATAGGGAGGAATAATTTCACCTGTAGTAAGTCAGTCTCACCAATAGGAAACTACTACAACCTTTAGAACATGAAAAAACCCTTTAAGTGAATTAATTACAGTAAAAACAAAATTATAAAAACAAATTGTGTACTGTACATAAAAGGAGGTATTGGCACAATTTCACCTCTAGTAAGTCAGTCTGGTCACTACTAAAACCTTTGGAACAAAGTGAATTACATTTTTTTTTTTGGTGAATTACAGTGATTTTTCCTGAAAATAATTGTTTACTGTAAGTACATGAAGGGAAGTATTGACAAAATGTCACCTGTAATAAATCAGTCTTACCAACAGGAACTTACAAGCTTTGGAATTTGAACATGTCTGTTTTTAAATGTTAAAATACAGTCATTGTAATGAATACAAATTATTCGTTTTAACCACTTGGTGGAATTGGCAGACGTTCCCTTCATCATGTGCGTCAAAATCATTCACAGGTATAAATATGAAGCTATTGTGCGCGTAGTTGATTTTCAATTAATATTTCATGTCGATATACAATGCTTAAATACTTAAAACTAATCATGGTATTGATATCTTTGTAAGACTGTCGCCTTTATAGAACATTGGCAAGGAAAATTAACCTTTCCGAGCTCTGAGAGCCCTCTAGTGGTCAGGAGCATTTCAGTTGTGTTGTGGCTTTATTTTGTTGTGTTGTGAACTTATGTTTGCTTTTTTTAATTTCGTTGTGTTGTGCACTACTGGGCCACTGTAGTTGCGTGCCTTATGCTTGTGGATAACCTGCACTGTAAAAAATTATTTTCATGATTTGTTATCACAACATTTTTTCTTTTGTCAAATCAACTTAAATAATTAATGTGGTTCGGATAACATAATACCTAGAGTTTCTGTCGATTAAACCAATCGCTTTCGTTGTATTAACTCAAATTTTTAATTTCAATGAACTCAAAATTTTAAAGCAACCAGGTAACTTACTTTTTTAAGTTAAACCAACTATTATTTTTACAGTGTGGTTTTTGTTACCCTGTGTGGATATACCTGAGGTTTGACATTTGTTTTGGGGGGAAAGAATAACTAAAGTTCACCAATATGATATTTTCACATTCAAAAGATCAACAGGTGAGATTTGACCAACTCTTCCCATTATAAAAACACCAGGGTTATTCACCATGCACTGAATTGAGAATGCCTTCAAAATTCCAATGCAATCCTTTAAATGAATTTGAATTGAGAAATTCAAAGAAATCCACATGATGATGTTTTAGAAAGCAAAATTCCCTTCAATAGAATTTGAACTGAGAAATGAAAAGCAAAGTTTGTCAATAGTTTGTTGACTTGACAAAGCCTTCAATTCTGAATTTTGCACAACCCTGATGGATACAGTATTTAATAATTTCAGGCATCTAAATTCACTAAATGACATTTTCATATTCGGAGATTGTAGTACACAGTCACAGTGGGACGCCACACTTTCAACAGGTGTCATTTCAGAAAAAAAATCAATGAATTTATATTTTAAGAGTAGTGGTAGGTTCTCTGTAGTATGTGATTTAGCCAACAGGGATTATACAGTTAGGCTATTTCAGACATTATTTTACCCACCCTAAAAATGCATCAGTTCTGCATGAATCAAGTAAATCATTTTAATGTCCTAAAGGGGTCATGAATTGAGAAATCAACTTTTCCTTGAGCTTTTGATATATAAGAGGTCATCATACTATAAGAATATCCTATAAGTTTCAGAACTGAAAACTTCCTTGTTAGTCCAATAAAAGCTTTTATAGACACCAGACCCAGCGAACGACTGATCCTGGAATGTGTCTATAGACAGATGTAACTCCGCCTCCACTAAAGAAGTCAACGCCTACTTCATCATTGCAATGTTAGCCCCGCCCACTGGTGTGTTAGTGAGATGAGGAGGAGAGAAGAGCGATACAGGACTAAAATAACATTACCTTTCAAAGGATCCTAATGCTAGGAATATGGTTATTTATTTTCAACAATGTGAATGTCTCAGTTGAGCTTTATTTATTTGTATTCGGTTCATTTCACTGTGGATTCTTTGGTAAATCAATCGCATTTTGGTGCAGTAATGAAACAACATGTGAGTAGCTGTGTTAATTCTAATGCCTGATCTGATATTAATGATTCATGTACAGTCAGATGTTCTTTGTCTGTGTGTCAGGTGATTAAATTATATATAGAAAGCGATCAAAGAACGCTCCCTTTACAGTCGCTGGAGCTGTCAATCAAACAGCGTGAGTTTATCAGTGACTGAGTTCTGGACTCCTG
The DNA here is from genome assembly GCA_037950675.1 of Hypophthalmichthys molitrix. NCBI lineage: Eukaryota > Metazoa > Chordata > Actinopteri > Cypriniformes > Xenocyprididae > Hypophthalmichthys > Hypophthalmichthys molitrix. The sequence continues at coordinate 1,033,694 of CM075508.1, forward strand.
TTATATTCAACAAATCTCTTAGTTATATCACGTTTGCACTGTTAGTTATGATGAAAACATTCGTTAGTGTGGAGAAACTGAGTTAGATTGACGAGATCACTGCTTTCATGCGCTCAACAACATGTCTGTGATCGGCTACAATGTTCATCACTGCAACCTTTCATGCCACAATCTAAATATAATGCCATAGATCTAAATGTAATGCTATAATCAACACTTTTCACAATTAGATAACCTTGAGAGCTGTAATAGTAAAAACGTGCTAAAAGAGAGAGTAATACTTAGCTATTTCATATTCAAAGATGTCAGCCAATCACAGCAGTGGGCGTTTACACTGAAGTCTCACAGCAGACACGCCCCTTAAAACAGAGCGTTCAAATCAGAGGGCTAAAATCAGGGTAGAAAAATGCCTTTTATTTCAAAATTATGACAATTTTTGATGTAAAAATCATACTAACATTATTAGTGCACCCCAAACATTATAAAACAATAAAACAACACAGTTCATGACCCCTTTAATGCTGTAAACTCACTTTCTGTTTACCTTACACAAATACACAACATGCTCTTACATGGAGAAAATGTCTGACATAATGCCATTAAACACTATATAGGCTATAGAACCTTTTCAGCTTAGTTATATTTTGCTATCTGCGCAGTATGCCCATTTGTATTACTGACAGGCGTCTGAACGCGTTTTGCAGAGGAAAAACGCAAATGCACTGCACAAAACACAAAGCAGCAGCTTCAGCCCAGACACATGCTCAGCACTGGAATCCCAACACGTAGTTATCCTTATATGGCCATTTTCCTGTTTGGCAGTGTTACGTCACTGCGTGACGTAAGCAGGTGCAGATGCAGAGACTGGAGAGGATAGAGACGCACATTAAACATACGTTTGATTAGGCCTATAAGCGATTGCAAAATGGCTTAACAAAATATATAATCATCAATAAAATTATTTCTACTAAAAAGTCGGTCCAATATCTTTTTTTTTTTTTATCTTTCTTTCTTTCAGTTTTTGTTGCTGAATTAGCTATGCAACATAAAAACAGAACACAGATCAAATACTGTAATGTCGAATATGAGCATCAGTTTGCATGAAATGATCATGTTTTAAAATACGTCATGCATTATTCATAAGGTCTTTATGCATATCAGGGTCCATCAGAATTTTATGAATGAATATGTAGCACGGACCACGTTTCGTCCTCGCAGGGGTTCACCATCGATTCACGCGCGCAGCTTCACTACAGTAATATCTAGTGAAAGCAAATCTTAGCTGAAAATGGATTAAACAATAATAAGCACAAATGTGCACAGAAAACTCCGTTTTCCTCGCATGTCCTTCAGAGGAGCTCCCCACATGCGGAATGGTACGGCCCGTTTCATTCATAAAATCCAGGCGCACTATAAATAGGAGCTCGCGCAGCTGAGTGTCACTGACCAGGTTTATAAACCTGGAGAGAGCGGCTCCAACATCACGAAGCGAGCTTCTTGGACCAGAAGAGCTGGAATCCAGTCAATAGTTTTGTCTTTGCGTGAGTGCTGGAGAAATGTTCCTGAGCAAAGCGAAGACTGATCCGGACTCTGCCGGGGACGCGCGCGCGCACAAACCTCTCGCCGATGCGCCGATGGACAGCAGCAGCTCACAGGTATGACAGATGCTTTCACTTTCATGCCATACATCATCATAAAACCCAAGCCATCCGAGGCATGTGGTTTAATTGCTAATACATAACACAAATGCATCCCTGGACCTGTTTTTGGAGATGTATTATTCTGAATAGCCTCTTATTAAGTGTTTTTAAATGTTTGCGTATTTTGAATAGGCCAGCACACTATTGCTTCATCTCTTTATCAGATGTTGAATGTGATGTTGTGTCGCGCATCCTTTGCAATGCAGTGAAACCTGGTAAAGCATTGTAAAAATGCAGCTGTTCATTGAGAAAAATAAATCCAGTGAGGAGAGCCCACAGCAGCTCTGCGTAAGCATTGACGTCAGAGACAATGCAAAAGTTAAATATTGATCAGGAGACTATTTTTAGATGCTCGACTGTATTTAAAGAAAGAGTCATAAGTGTAAACTGAAAATTAATAAAGAGACCTTTTAAAGTCTGGCTACCCAGATGCGCGTAAACCAGTGTTGTGTTTATGTAGCTAGACTTAAATATTTTTCCGTCGCAATCATCATCACAGGGCTCGTGCGCGGATGCCGACTCTCCGGGCTCGTTCGTCCCGACGGTCACGGCGATCTCCAGCACGCCAGACCTGCAGTGGATGGTCCAGCCGACGATCATCACGTCTGTGTCTCCGTCTCTGGCTAGAGCCGAAAGCAAGACCAAGAACGCTGGGAACAAGGGGAAAAGCGCTGCCAGGAAGAGCAAGAGCGAGCAGGTACGTGTCTGCATGTCTGGCACGCGTGCTGTTCTGTGATGGAGCATGTGCCTGGCTGGGATTGATGGGGATGCAGCTCTAGCTTTGGCATGTTGCCTAGACCAGCAGCATCCACTTTATATTCAGGTCACAGCAAGTCTGCAACAATAGACTATTTTTAGACGCATTGCAGAGAAAGACGCTTTTGAATAATTGGCGACAGAAGTCGAGTATTTTAGCACTGATTCTTCGAGATGACAAGTGCAATTCGTCTTGCTTTGACTAGCTCTCTCCGGAGGAAGAGGAGAAGAAGAGGATCAGGAGAGAGAGAAATAAAATGGCTGCAGCGAAGTGTCGCAACAGACGGAGAGAACTCACCGACACCCTGCAGGCAGTGAGTACAGACATCACTACATAATGACGTTTAAAAACTACAGTTCATTCACAAAATTATGTCTCTGTTTACTTACACACTGTTACAAAAGTAATCCATGATACGACGCAGTTTTGCGCCATTCAAGCTAGCAAAATATTGCTATTCTGAATGTTCTCTGAACGCTCGAAACTTAAACTTTAAAAAAACGAGACGTTAAGAGAACATTCCATTGTATTATTTTGCAAACATTGTGGGAACGTTACTTTTGAATGTTCTGAAACAATTAGTAACATTTAACATAAAACAACCTCCCATGAACTATGTATAAATAATGTTTTTTTTTTGTTTTTTTTTGCTAACGTTTTGAGAACATTATTGATAACTTTCACTCCAAAAACAACCCAACCCAAAATGGACAAACCCAGCGGTTGGGTTAAACGTTTGACCCTGCTGGGTAATTTTATTTAACTCAACTATTGATTAAAAATCACTGTATTTCTTGCTTGAAATGAACCCAAAGAATGCTGGAAATTAGCATTTATTAATATGTTTAATAAATGAACATTAATTGATAAGTTTAATGAATAATAATTAAACAATAAACATTTATTAAACTGCTTATTAATAAATGTTCACCTTTTGATTGTTATTGTTTCTTCTAGTAATTATGTGTCTGATTTTTAATTTCCAACCTAATTTGGGTTCATTTTAAGCCAGACATATAGTAATTTTTAAACAATAGTTGAGTTAAATAAAACTACCCAATAATAAAACTACCCAATTGCTGGGTTTGTCCATTTTGAACCCAACACACAGCATTTTTTAGAGTGTTAAATGTACATTCTATTAATGTTACTGGAAGAACGTTTGTTCTGAGAACAATCCCTGTTAGATGGGATTGTCCAAGGCTTCTGAAGACATATGATGTACATGAACAGACCCAAATTTAAAGGTGAAGTGTGAAATTCAAAATACAGTTGCAAGAAAAAGTATGTGAACCACTTGCAGAATCTGTGAAAATGTGCAAAATTCTAACAAAATAAGAGAGATCATACAAAATGCATGTTATTTTTTATTTAGTACTGTCCTGAGTAAGATATTTTACATAAAAGATGTTTACATATAATCCATAAGACAAAAAAAAAATGAATTTATTAAAATGACCCAGTTCAAAAGTATGTGAACCATTGATTCTTAATACTGTGTGTCATTACCTGGATGATCTACGACTGTTTTTCTGTTGTGTGATGGTTGTTCATGAGTCCCTTGTTTGTCCTGAGCAGTTAAACTGAGCTCTGTTCTTCAGAAAAAATCTCCAGGTCCTGCAGATTCTTCAGTTTTCCAGCGTTTTTTGCATATTTGAACCCTTTACAACAGTGACTGAATGATTTTGAGATCCATCTCTTCACACTGAGGACAACTGAGGGACTCAAACACAGCTATTAAAAAAGGTTCAAACATTCACTGATGCTCCAGAAGGAAACACGATGAATTAAGAGTCGGGGGGTGAAAACTTTTGAACCAAATTTTTCTTATTTCGCTTGAATATAATTTTTTTTTTTCATTTAGTACTGCCCTTCGGAAGCAACAGAAGATACTTGCATGTTTCCCAGAAGACAAATTAAATATAATTTACCTTGATCTTCAAATTCAAATGTTTTCACCCCCCAACTATTAATGCATCATGTTTCCTTCTGAAGCATCAGTGAATGTTTGAACCTTGTTTAAAAGTTGTGTTTGAGTCCCTCAGTTGTCCTCCATGTGAAGAGATGGATCTCAAAATCATTCAGTCACTGTTGTAAAGGGTTCAAATATGCAAAAAATGCTGGAAAACTGAAGAATCTGCAAGACCTGGAGATTTTTCTGAAGAACAGAGCTCAGTTTAACTGCTCAGGACAAACAAGGGACTCATGAACAACCATCACAAAACAAAAAAACAGTCATAGATCATCCAGGTAATGACACACAGTATTAAGAATCAAGGGTTCACAAACTTTTGAACTGGGTCATTTTAATAAATTCAGCTATTTTTTTTGTCTTATGGATTATATGTAAACATCTTTTATGTAAAATATCTTACTCAGGACAGTACTAAATGAAAATAACATGCATTTTGTATTATCTCCCTTATTTTGTTAAAATTATTAACATTTTCACAGATTCTGCAAGTGGTTCACATACTTTTTCTTGCAACTGTAATGACTGTTTTCAGACATTCGCTCGGTCAGACAAACATACAGACCCATCGGCCAAACCTTTGTCATTGAGTAACTGTTGTTGTGCGGGCTAGGTGGGATGTTCAAACAAACAAGAGCAATATTTACATTGTTCAGACGAATCCACCTACCAAACATGCTAAAGGTGCGGTCACATTTACCGTTGTTCAGAGATTTTTTGCAGGTGAAATCCAGTTATTTCAATTGGAATCCACACGGTTGAGAATTTCACATTTGGGCAAAAGATTTCCCCATGCAGATTTTGCATCAGGGTTCAAGTTGGTCACACTAATTTGCCGTGTTGATCAAATTCATACATCACCACACTATTGACAATGGAGCCTTTTTTCTTATTAAATTATATTTGCTGTCATCTCCCCTTCACCACTATAGACATTTGATGACCTCTGCTTATAAGAACCCCAGAGATGTGAAAAGATTTCACAGTGAATGGACATTTTTGCCTGTGAAATTGTGCTGACAACTCATTAATGCGACCTTAGATGTTAATAGTTCACCCAAAAAATGAAAATTCATCATTTACTCAATGTTCATTTACTCAATGTGATGAAAATTCATCATTTACTCAAGCCTCATGTCATTCCAAACCCATAATACTTTATTTCATCTTCGGACTGAAGATATTTAAAATTTAATCTGAGAGATTTTGAAAATCTGTTCACCCAAAACTCTGATGCTTCAAAACTTTCATTAAGAGACAATCAATGTAAATGGAGCGGTTTAATCCAAGTCTTATGAAGAGACACGATCGTGTTATATAAGAAATATATTTAATTTCTCCTTTTATTCACATATAAACATTAAGCAGCGAACCCACTTATAGCATTCAAATTTGGTCACGGAAGCTCAAGCATGAGAACCAATGAGGTTCATTCTCACATCATGCATCACGTCTAAGCTTTCGCAAAAACCAGTGAGGTTTGTTCTAGTGTGTCAGTATGGTTGAGCTTCTGTTTATGTTCGCTGATCAAGGTTTATACATAAATAAAAGCCTAAATTCAATCTCTTCATCATATAAAGTAGAGGTGTAATGGTACACAAACATGACGGTTCAGTATGTCCTTCGTATTGAAGTCACGGTTCAGTACAGCAGGGGGAGAAAACTAAACATAAAATTGCTTTTTTATTAAACAGTGGTTTATTGAACAAATTTGTGTCTCTCTCTTTAAATAAATTCTATAATCATTTTCTTAAGGATAAAAAAACTCTAATTCAGCCAATGCTGTAAACTATTTAGGGAGCCCTTTCTTGAACATTATTTATTTTTCCACTCCAGTTGATTTTTGAAATATAATCATTTACTCAGTCACTGTCATAACTTGTTTTCATTACAAATTTATTTAAACATATATTAAATAATCAAGATAAAGTAAAAGGTAAAGTAAACATAATGAATGTATAAGGAAATATAGTGCATATATCCAGTGAAATGCTCCTCTAGAGTTAATTTCTCTATGAACTAACATGCTGTGGACACTGAATGACTTGCCTGAGGTAAATGTAATGCTATGTGAGATATTATTCTCAAGCTGTTTTTATTGATGTCTTTCCACGGTTGAAACACTTTTTGAGAGATTACATGTAAATATATCTATGCATAGATCGTCTCTTTTTTGTGGTGGTTAGCAAACAGTGTTGTATTACCGCGGTGGCGCCCTTCTGGATTGGAGTCTGGATCGCCTGTGACTGACTGTATGCACTGAACCTTGATATCCATACTGTGACCATTCAGGACAAATACATGTACGGTTACACCCCTAATATAAAGTGATTTGTGTCTCTTCTGAAGACTTGGATTAAACTTGATTCATACAGATTTATTTTACGATCTCTTTATGAATGTTTTGAAGCATCAGAGTTTTGGGTGAATAGACTTTCAGTCTCTCAGATTTCATTAAAACAATCTTCATTTGTGTTCTGAAGATGAATGAAAGTCTTATAGGTTTGGAATGGCATGAGAGTGAGTAAATGATGGGTGAACAATTCCTTTAAATCTGTCTGTTTGTGGAATAACCCAGTTTTTGGTTTCTCCAGGAAACAGACAAGCTAGAAGAGGACAAAGCCGCCCTCCAGGCTGAAATCGAGAATCTCCTGAAGGAAAAGGAGAGGCTTGAGTACGTTCTCGCCACTCATAAACCTCTTTGCCAACTGCCTGAAGAGCTGGACTGCCTGTTTCCAGAGTCTCCTCAGCCACTTCCAACTCCTGAAACGTCCAGCAAACTCTCAGAGGATAGTCCGCAAGATGGCGCTTCCCTGCAGGACATGGAGATCCCAACGGTACCTTCCACTGCTATTTCTGGGAACTCCAACATCCTGTTGTGCTCCAGTGCAGAGGTCAGTTTGTGCGACCTCGAGCCCTCTCTGGACATCAGGGACGAGCTCCTTGCCACCGTCGACGAGGACCGGGTCTCGGCGGAAACGGCTCGCTCTGTCCCCGACATTGACCTGTCCGGCTCGCTGGGCATCACGGACTGGGAAACCCTGTACAAGTCTGTGGCCAATGATCTCGAACCTTTGAGCACCCCGGTGGTGAGCGCTTCCACACCCACCTGCAACAACTATCTGTCTGTATTTACCTTCGCCTGCCCCGAGCTGGACTCCCTGGCCGAGGGACTGGATGGTTGCAAAGGTGGCGTGACCAAAGCAGAATCTAGCGTCGATATCCTCAACTCTCCAACCCTTCTTGCCTTATAAATGCAAGTGTAGATGTAATGTCATGATATTGTTCTGAATATCTATTGGATATCGCTGTGTTATGATGTCCAGATGTGTGATGTTGGTGTAAAGCCTATGGAAACTTGTTTCCACCACGGAATAAAAAATAAAAAATGTAATTGTGACTTTGTATCTCAAAATTCTGACATTTTTTTTCTCGCAATTGCGCGTACATCTCGCAATTCTGACTTTTTTCTCAGAACTGAGATATAAACTCGTAATTACGAGTTGTAAAGTCTGAGATATAAAATCGCAATTCTGAGAAATAAAAGTCACAGTTATGAGAAATAAAGTAAGAATTGCAAGATATAAACTCGCAATTGTGTTATAAAGTCAGACTTGCGAGATATAAAATTGCAATTCTGAGAAATAAAGTCAGAATTATGAGAAATAAAGTCAGAATTATGAGAAATAAAGTCAGAATTGCAAGATATAAAATTGCAATTCTGAGAAATAAAGTCGCAATTATGAGAAATAAAGTCAGAATTGCAAGATATAAACTCGCAATTGCAAGTTATAAAGACCGACTTGCGATATATAAAGTCAGAATTATGAGAAATAAAGTCCGAATTGCGAGATATAAACTTGCACTTCGAAAAAAAGTCAGCTCACAATTCTGACAATTTCTCACAATTGCAACTTTATAACTTACAATTGTGAATTTTTCTTAGAATTGCAAAATATAAATCCGCAATTGCGAGTTATAAAGTCAGAATTGCAAGACATAAAGTCACAATTCTGAGAAATAAAGTCGCAATTATGAGAAATAAAGTCAGAATTGCGAGATATAAACTCGCAATTACGAGTTATAAAGTCAGACTTCCGAGATATAAAATCGCAGTTCTGAGAAATAAAGTCAGAATTATGAGAAATAAAGTCAGAATTGCAAGATATAAACTCGCAATTGCAAGTTATAAAGACCGACTTGCGATATATAAAGTCAGAATTATGAGAAATAAAGTCCGAATTGCGAGATATAAACTTGCACTTCGAAAAAAAGTCAGCTCACAATTCTGACAATTTCTCACAATTGCAACTTTATAACTTACAATTGCAAAATTGCAAAATATAAATCCGCAATTGCGAGTTATAAAGTCAGAATTGCAAGACATAAAGTCACAATTCTGAGAAATAATTATAAGGAATAAAGTCCGAATTTCGAGATATAAACTCACAATTCTGACGTTATTTCTCATAATTGTGACTATATCTCACAATTCAGATGTTATTACTCACAACTGCGAGTTTATATTTCAGTTCTGAGAAAAAAAGTCGAGATGTAAACTCGAAATTGTGAGGAAAAAAGTCTGAATTGTGAGATAAAAAAGTCGCAATTACCATTTTTATTTTTTAACCTGTGGCGGAAACAAGCTTCCACAGAAGCCAGCTGTTCTGTGGCTGCATCCATGTAATGTGTGAGGGTCGGGGTATTACTTTCTTCCAGATACATTTGATGTAGCCCAAATACAAGAGCATGGATAATTATCTTATACGAGCAGATATGAACTATGTTCTGGTTTGAAAAGCATGCACGAGATATCATGAATATATATATATAAATATATATAACATATATAGTATATATGTATCAGTTCCATATTTGTTTGATCTGGTGCTAAGTTCTGTGGAATTGACTGCAGTTTTGTGTTTGTTTTCTATAGATTATCGACTCGTGTTGTGCTTTAATATACAGTCATCAGAGTTATCGCATACCTCAGTGTCATCATTCGACTGTGTTTTCACATTGTTCTTAAATGTTTAGAGTTTTCCATGAAAACATCCAGTGCTATATCGATGGAGATGTATTTTATGATAATTTATTTTTCTACATTTTAAATTTGACTTCTTTGTCAAATGAAAAGAACAAAATGAGCATTGATTGCTGAATAAATATTCACGATATATACAATCATGCACTAGTGTACTCGTGTCCTTTGTTTCAAAACAAATCGCTGATAGAAAGTACAGCTTAATATTTGGCATGTATTTTCACACAGCTTAATCAGTCATCCTTACACCAATGTGTTCAGTTACGGGCTATGGGGTTATCTTTTTTCAGTGTGCTTTTATTCAATGTGATTTACGGTATTATCTAACAAATATAGCCACAAACCAATGGCTCATGTGGACGATTACAATTGAAATGTTCAATAAACACTGGTGTCAAAAGAGACTTCTGACTTCTAAAGGAAATCCCTCCCTCTTACTGTCAGACTAAAAGAGAAGTCCAAAAATTCCTTTGCAATTATTAATGTCATAAGATATGTGATCATAAGATGTGCATGGGGACTCATAATAAACATTTACTTTTAGAAAAATTGTGTGTCATAGGACAATTTTGAAGTATCATTTGCAGCTCAAAATTTTGTGGCCTTTATCCTTTCTAAATGTGTACTTGTGTGAACACAATCCATCTCTGTATAAATCGATCAGGCATAACATTATGACCACCTTCCTAATATTGTGTTGGTCCCCTTTTGCTGCCAAAACAGCCCTGACCCGTCGAGGCATGGACTCCTCTAGACCCCTGAAGGTGTGCTGTGGTATCTGGACCAAGATGTTAGCAGCAGATCCTTTAAGTCCTGTAAGTTGTGAGGTGGAGCCTCCATGGATCGGACTTGTTTGTTCAGCACATCCCACAGATGCTCGATTGGATTGAGATCTGGGGAATTTGAAGGCTCAAACTCGTTGTTGTGCTCCTCAAACCATTCCTGAACCATTTTTGCTTTGTGGCAGGAGCATTATCCTGCTGAAAGAGGCCACAGACACCAGGGAATACCGTTTCCATGAAAGGGTGTACATGGTCTCAACAATGCTTAGGTAGGTGGTATGTGTCAAAGTAACATCCACATGGATGGCAGGACCCAAGGTTTCCCAGCAGAACATTGCCCAAAGCATCACACTGCCTCCGCCGGCTTGCCTTCTTCCCATAATGCATCCTGGTGCCATGTGATCCCCAGGTAAGAGACGCACACGCACCCGTCCATCCACGTGATGCAAAAGAAAATATGATTCATCAGGCCACCTTCTTCCATTGCTCAATGGTCCAGTTCTGATGCTCACGTGTCCACTGTTGGCTCTTTCGGTGGTGGACAGGGGTCAGCATGGTCACCTGACTGGTCTGCAGCTATGCAGCTCCATACACAACAAACTGTGATGCACTGTGTATTCTGACACCTTTCTATCAGAACCAGCATTAACTTCTTGAGCAATTTGAGCTACAGTAGCTCGTCTGTTGGATCGGACCACACGGGCCAGCCTTCACTCCCCATGTGCATCAATGAGCCTCGGCCGCCCATGACCCTGTCAAAGGGTGTTATATTAGATTTGGTATAGGGTCGGTGCAAACTTCAGATCTGTAAGAATGTTTTCTGTTCAACCGGTAGCACTTTATTTTATAGTCCTGTTCCCCATGCACATACTATGTACTTATTATAGTATTTGCAATAACTGGGTAATAACTATAGGTACTAACCCTGAACCTACCCCTAAACCTTAACCAATGTAGTTACCTTATATTACCCAGTAATTTCTTAGGTAAGTACACTGTAAGTACATGTAAGTGCACTTACTGTAAAATAAAGTGCAACCGTTCAACCTTTTATCGTGGTATCGGTATTTCTGTTGATGTGCTTTTGTATTCACCGCCATTACTTTGCCCTGTTTATGGTGATAAATATGGAGGATGAGCGAAAAAAGTCACTCAACTCAACAGATTAATATAGTAGACTGCTACCATGTTTTTGGACATGTACCAAGGTAGTGCCATGGTATTTTATGAAGTACCTTAAAGAAGCCGATGTACAGTAAATGCCAAGGTATATGATATGGTAATCATGGTACATTACACAACTATAGTACATAAAACTTGGTCTATTTCAGTTTTAGTAAATATTGTTATTGTTTTGGTGAAAGTCTGTTTCTCAGATCATAAAAAGTGTGCCCCCCTATGAAAACGAAATGCCCCCCCCCCCCCACATTTACTTCAATCATTTGCTAGCAATAAAGCAGCTGAAACAGAAATAATCCTGAAACAGAAGCTGCAGTTTTACAAGTCTGCATTTCTAGGACCAGCTAATTCTACTGCATCAGAGCAGACCTGGTTTCCACCCTATTTTTAAAGTTGCGCTAGCCTTTTCTTCCTATTGTGCTGTTTATCAGAGTGAAACGCTTCTGGAACAAGAACAAATGTAGGGCGGGGCTTGATTTTGTCTGTGAGGAATTAATTGGATGGTTGTGGTTTGCTATTGGTGGATCTCATGTGAGTGACAGGTTGCCCCGTCCTCATCATCAGAGAAGAGAAGTGATGCTGCAAGAGGGAGGAGAAGATATTCTGATTGAAGATTACGAGACACATGAATGTAAAACAATGATGTGGACCAATAAATCATTTATAATAAACACTGGCTATTATGAGAAATAAGGTCAGAATTGCAAGATATAAACTCGCAATTACAAGTTATAAAGTCAGACCTCTGAGATATAATAAACACTGGCTATTATGAGAAATAAAGTCAGAATTGAAAGATATAAACTTGTACTTCGAAAAAAAAGTCAGCTCACAATTCTGACAATTTCTCAGAATTGCGACTTTATAACTTTCAATTGCGAGTTGAACAAATGTAGGGCGGGGCTTGATTTTATCTGTGGGGAATTGATTGGATGGTTGTGGTTTGCTATTGGTGGATCTCATGTGAGTGACAGGTTGCCCCGCCCTCATCATCAGAGAAGAGAAGAGATGCTGCAAGAGGGAGGAGAAGATATTCTGATACAAGATTATGAGGAACATGAATTTAAAACAATGATGTGCACCGATGAATCATTTAAAATAAACACTGCAATATTCAATTAAAAAAAAAAAAAAAATGATTTCATGGTGACTTTAATGTCCAAGGCTTTCAGTTTCAGCCACTTCCATGTTATTTTAGCTGTGCAAAAACTGCTTACATCGGCATTGAAAAATTAGGTATTTTTTCCAAGAGCACTGAATTTAAAACCAGAATGTGAACTCATTATATTGAAACAAATTAGAAAATAAAAATAAAAATTCAGGAGGATTACCAATGCCCACCTAACTATTTCTGATTCCCAGAACAGACATCCTAAAGTTTTCTTTACGTAAATAAAACATTCTCTGTTGGTTTGTTCCCCTAACATTCCTATATCAGCCTTTTTCCAAGAAAACAGAATTTAAACCCAGAATATGGACTTGTTTTATGGGGTTAAAAATTAGCCTATGTTAGGTTTGGTGTAAGGAGAAGCAGGATCCTCTACACAGTCCTGAAACTGCAGCCTCTGGGATTGCAGGCTCATGCTACTCATCTGTACTGCATCATTTACATTCATATATCCATTAAAAAAGAGAGAATCAAAATATGGGGACTCTTTTTTTGAATGATGAAAGGCTAGAAACGCTCAATATCAATAACTGCCACCACAGCTCTGTTTCATAAAGAACTTCTGCTTGTTGAGGGAATGTAAAGCGCTGACGGTGAGCGGAATGTTTGTTTTCTGGTTTCTAAGGGGTGGAGCGACTCTGCTCCTCACTTCTCCACTTCTCCATGTGTGTTTTCCCTGCAGTTCATTTCTCATCCTCCCTGCTGACGTCTGACTTCCGCATTCCTCGCTCTTCCCGATTAGGGATCAGCGCTCGAGACTCGAGCTGATGCAACGATTCCCGCTCTTCAAGATCTACTCGCGACCTCCAGCTGACGTCACAAAGGGACTCCACTCGCTCACCTCAAGACCAAAGTCAGGTAAGAGGCCAACTTTGACAACTTTTGCACGGCTTCGGGTCCAGGCGCTGCATTTCTCCACGGCTGTGTCTCAAAGCACAGAGAGCCGCCTAGACTGAGCGCGTTTTTGCGCATCGGAGGCGCGCAGCAGCATCGGACATCGGGCGCGCATTCCGTTTCAGCTGAGCCGCCTGAGATGCGCAAAAATGCGTTCTATGTAGGGAACTCGCTAGGTTTTGAGACACAGCCCGAGTGTATGCAAGCACAAAATGGTACATTGCAAAATAAGCAATGTGGGTATTTATTTAAATAACACACTAGATTATGTTGCTGTAGCTGCATGCGTTAAATGCAACTTAAATACCTCTTAATTTCCATATTTGAACGCATTTCTCTCAGCCATAGTTGTAGCCTATATTGGGAATGTTCGCTTCTTAATATATCGCGATGATGGGACAGACAGACAGACTCAACACCGCTGTAAGCTGAAGTTCATGTTACATAAGAGAAACTTCCGCTTTGAGATCATTGAGTCACTGTAGGGCGTGGTGCAAATGCACGTTCATATTTTGATCATCTTTACCTTATTATTTCACTGTATTGTCCGGTGTCACACACAATGCATTAAGCTTGTAATCAGTGAAAGGGATGCATGTGTGGTAATGGGCTGTAATGCTGTGGACAAACTTTTTTTAAATTCAAGATTTCTATTGTAGGTTAAAATTTGGATCCAGTACCTATGCAGTTATGCAGCAGTTGGATTTCCATCATCTGAATGTGATTATTTAAAACATGATCTGAAACTTAAGTGCTGCAAGTTACATCACAACAAAGTTAAATGAACTGTGGTGCTCTTTGTAGATAAGCAGTGCCCAGCAAGCATTGCAGTGGTTCAGAAAAGGGTTTCAGTTCCACTCAAAAAGAAGTGGGCGATAAAATCTGGAAGCAATGTGTGAAACTGTTTCTCATTGCATAACTGTGCTATTATAACTGCATGCATAATGCAACGAAATGACACTGACCTTTACTGCACTGACGGATCTAGGAATGTTGATTATGACACAGCTATTCGTGATAAACAGTAATTCTATACAAATATATGTCACTGTAAATAAACTACAGTGATCCAAGGTATTGTGACGCTCTCAGGCATATACTTATTAAATACATTTACTTCATATGAAACCACTTTAAACTGCATTCATTTATGGAACAGCATCTGTTGTCTCTGAAAACACGTGAGTAAAACCACTCTTCTGTCAATGCAGAAATGTGATTATATTTCAGTGTTTCAAGATTTATTTACAGAGGACCTATTATGCCTTTTTATAAGATATAATATTGTGTCCCCAGAATGTGTCTGTGAAGTTTCAGCTCAAAATACCCCACAGATCATTTATTATAGCTTGTCAAATTTGACCCTATTTGGGTGTGAGCAAAAACACGCCGTTTTTGTGTGTGTCCCTTTAAATGCAAATGAGCTGCTGCTCCCGGCCCCCTTTCCAGAAGAGGGCGGAGCTTTAACAGCTCAACAACAACAAAGCTGGAGAATCTCACGCAGCCAAAATGAGGATTGTCTGTAACGGTGTTCAGCCTTACATTGTTCAAACCGGAGTCGACACTGATGGAGAGACTCAGGAAGAAGTTACAACTTTTAGAATGAAACTGGACGTTTCTGAATGGTTAGTGGATAAATTTATGTAGTTGCTGTGGAGTTGATTCAACTCATCCACTAGCATGTGCCGTCATGTTAATCTTTTGTGCAAATCCAGTGTTGGATTGACCCTCGTTTGTGAAGCAGTCCGGTGTAAAATGACGGCATCAACAACACTCTACTACAACAACTCTTCCTCTTCTCTAAAGCAGCCCAACATGGCCCCGCCCCCTTTGTTGTGTGTTCTTGGGGGCGGGGTTTATGTAAATGTTGGGGTTTGTGATGTCACTAACCCAGGAAGAAGCTCGTTGTGCCGTTTGTTGTAGTTTAGTGTAGAAAATATCTCCTTTTCATTGAACTTTGAGCGTCGTAACTTTGCAGATGTTGTTTATGCTCAAACAGCAACATTACACACTAACTAAAGTTAAAAAAGTCAAATCATAATCAACCACCCCTTTAAAACACAGTTTAACACGTCTTTAAAAAACAATTTAAACTGTTGATTGAAAAAGGTTTGCTTAGTGTCAGTTTTGAAGTGTTGATGTAGGATGAAATTCCAGTCACTTTCATAATTAGAAACAGGGGAAAATCACTCAGATTTTGCGTCTCGAAAGCTTTACCTTGTCGGAACCTCATAAATGGTTCATTTGAACGCTGTCACAGGCAGAAGCACGACTCACATGAAGAGACTTACAATAAGTTGTTAAAATGTTGCTATGCTAACAATATGATACTGCAGCAAGCATAAAAATACACAAATATTGGGTAAAATAGGTTTTTAATTAGACTGAACCATTTAGCAACATTTATTACAACTATCGAATCATGTTTTAATTAATCCAGAGAGAAAAACAGCTTCCCAAACAATCTTTTCAACCACACAGTGACATTATTTCTGTGTTACAAATATTCATATTATCACAGAAGAACTGAGATAGAAGTTTATAGTTCAGATATAAACACTGATGTCTACTGAAGCAATCAAAATAGAGTAATTCACCTTTTGAAAGTAACCTGATGCTTCAAATAAAGATTGTATCAATTACATCGTTACACCAGTAGGTGGCGACAAGAGACTGTTAAAATATGTATATGTCATTGAATCATTCATTCAAGAGATTCGTTCAAAAATGTGGATTCATCCAGTAATGAAATAAGTGAAATCTTTATTGAATCATTCATTCAAACAGTTAAAAAAAAAAAGAATTTAAATCAAACTGCAGCAATTAACATTTTGTCCGAACCTCTAGTAAATTCTATGTTATTTTGTTTAGTTGTCTGTTTAGAATCTTGGGTGAATCATGATCTCTGTTTGAAACAAAAAAATTATGATTATTGTATTTATTTTGCTTGTTGTCCATATTATACTTGGACACAGAACATTATCAAACACATCTGTGGCATGTTACATCATATCTGTAGCGTATTAGACAGCATTACTAGGATATTTACTGAAGAACGGGGCAATCGATCAATTAGAGCGACACATTATCTGTGATAATGGAGCACAATATTAATATAACGTGGTAGCGGTCACAGCGGAGAGAGCGGTAGTTTCTCTCAGCTCTGAATTACAGCGCTCTATAGAAGTTTCCAGTGAAAATCTAAACAAAGAGAACAGTGTTGTATTCTGTTTATTTTTCCAAATCCTTCATGCTGTCATTCCCTCAATACATACTTGTCTTGACTGCTTGGTATGAAGTTTTATTTGGAAGTGTGCTAAAAGTTTCAAAGATGGAGATTTTAACTGTGGAAATCATTTTTCCATTGAGGCTTTTAGTGAGATGGCTTGTGTTGATGGAGTCTGTGGTTCTGTAGACAGAAAGGCGGCACACCTCACACACCTTCTGAAAGCGGAATATGAAACACGCTTGATCACATATGAAATTGTTCCTGATTAATCTATTGCAGATGGATTTTGTTATGTATCAGGGTTTCTGTGTTAGTTATTCAGTATATGTCTATGGAATATAAGCTTACTACATACAGATGTACTGCTTACTATAATTCATGAGTATTTTCCTTTGAGGTTGCTAGGGTTTTCTGGGTAGTTGCAATGGTGTTCTTTGTTGTTTTTAGATGGTTACTTTCTGGCAAATCCAAAAGATCCCACCTCCATGTCTGTCTGATATTTTGTAGTGATAAATGGATTTTTTACCAAAACACCAAAATGCTCAAAACGTCCAGTTTTTTAAATGTTTTAAAAAAGTGTTTTCTTGGTTATGTGAATGTTAAGGAAACATTCCATTTTATAATTTCGCAAAAATTATGGGAACTTTACATTTGAATGTTCTCTGAACGTTCTGAAACAAATTGTTACATTTAAAATTGTTAGATGAATGTCCAACTAAAGTGTTTCAGAAAAAACATTCCATGAATGATGTATGAATAATGTTTTTGGTCTAATGTTTTGAGAGCATTATGAAAGATCAGATAACTTTAAGCAAACATTCTATTAATGTTATTGGAAGAACGTTTGTTCATAACTGTGAGAGAACCTTGCCAGAACTTTCTGACAACATTCCCTGTTAGCCGGGCAAGCATTTAAATTGCACATAAAGCAGTTTTTATATAAATCCTTTGATGATATCATGATGTTTCTACTACAATTCATTGTTGAAATATAAACAGTTAAACGGTGACTTTAAAAAACTTGTTTTCATGACAAATTTATTCAAACATATACATTTAAAAAGTGAAGACAACAGGTTAAATTATGAATATGTACTATAGGTAGTGCATATATTTAGAAAAATGCTCCTCTCTAGAGTTATTTTTTCTTGCTAACTATTGAGTTTATGGTCGTTGAAATAAATTTGAAAGATGAAATTAAAGGGGCGGGGGGGGGGGGGTTGGGCGGATCACACAGAGTCTCATGTTAATCTTGAGTACCTATAGAGTAGTATTGCATCCTTCATATCTCCGAAAAGTATTTAGTTTTATCATGTTTATAAAAGATAGATAAGCTGTTCAGAGTCTTTCAGAAAAAAGCAGAGCTCCTGGAGGCGTGTTTGCCATCAGTGCCGTGGGCAGAGCTAAAGAGTCACGAGCGCGCACAGCTTCTGCGTAACTGTGACATCATTATAAATGAAAAGGGAACAAAAACGTGCGTGTTGTTTACATTATATGCACTTGCGCGCCGATTGCCAACAAAACACAGACATCTGATGCAGCTTTACTCACCACCCGTGATCTGCAAATCCAGCGCCGAACTGGGACTTGTTTACAAAGTTGTTTACATTCATCACCGAAATTGCGGGAACAAACAAACATACATGCACAACTCCATTGCCGCCCCGTAAAAACAAACTTCATCCACTCTTCCCTTGACGCTGGGTTCTTTGGGAAGCTGTAATCTTTCTCTCACAACCAAAAACACACTTCTTTGGTGACACTCCCTGCGTCTCAATCAGCTCCCTAGGTCGTAAATCAGTATATCGGGAAAATGAGTGTGGCCGACTCCCTGATCAGTGCCCTGACTACTAAACTAGGGATTTGATTGAGATGCACCCATTGTTGAAAAATGTCTCAGCTTTCGTAACCTGAACGAAGCACGTCGATGGGCGATCTTGCTCTTGCTCTGGGTGATGTGTGCGCACGCTTATCAGGGAGAAGTGCCCATACAAGGATCTCCGCCCTTTATTACGTGATACAGGGCCATACTCAAAAAAAAAATCGGCAAGACATAAGATGTATATTTGGCGCAGAAATACTCTGTCATACACCCAACTTGTGTTTTGAAACTTTGGCCATGTTTAGCATGAGAATGCAACTCTTTAACAGTGTAAGTAAGTCAGAATGCGTGAAATAACATTACACCCCCCCTTTAAAGATTGAATGGCTTTTCTGTAAATGTAGGGTGGGCGATGTGGCCAAAAAAATAAAATCACAATAAAATTTTTCAATTCATATCAGTTGATATCGATAATTATCACAAGTTTAAAGGCAGATTTATGTTCCTAAGGGAAAGTTGTAGAAACCAGACCATTAATTATGGTTTTAAACTATTCTTTATTATCAGAACATGACAAACAGTTCACTTTTAAATGTAATGTTAAGGCTGTGTAAAGTCCTAAAGCCAGTGTATTTTCCTATTGTTTTCAATGGGAGCTCCGCGTCAGCATTATCGAAATATCACAAATATGGCTTGCAACTGAATGAGAGTTGAAAAATGTTCAACTGAGTAAAATGCAGTGCTCATCACTGTCACTTTTTACCCAGCCGTCCAATCAGAGTGGAGGAGGGGCGGGACAATACAACACCAACCAACCGCCATGTACTGCTTGCACAATGACAACAACAGAACAAAGTCATTTAAAACAAGGTCCAGAGTAAATACTTTACATTGTGTTGACATTTTCATATTCAGAAACAAACTATCTGTGAAATCAGAAACTGGTAAGAACACGCAAGTTTTCAGCTGGCTAAAAATGCTTTGGTGGACAAACGGTCTAAAGAGTGCCAAAGCGATATTTTTGTTTGAAGTTAATTTTAAAATTGACAGAATTTGAAAGCTGAAACTTTGTTTCCTATCAAAAGTAACAAAGCACAAAGCTTGACATTATTGAATGGGAGGTGCTACAAAGTTAAGCTTTGTTTACGCATAAACAACTTAAAGATCTCGCTTCATCAAAAGGAAGATTGATTAAAAATGAGAAATCGGTATTGTCTAGCGTTTACCTGTTCTATTTTATCCACGTTGTTCGCAAAATAAATGCTCAATGTTATTAAAAGTGCGCCATCAGAGAAGCACTAATTAAATGTATTTTTGGTTGCCAAAATGTATCATAAAATCGGGTCCTTCCTTCATCGGGTTCCCTTCCTGTCTAGCTGGCAAAAGCCTCTTAAAAAGTAAAAGCACACTTCTCAACAAGCCACATAATTTGAGTTATCGTTCTGTGACACAAATGCTGCCTGACGAGCGATGTGCTTAAACACACTGTGCGATTTATAA
The DNA here is from genome assembly GCA_037950675.1 of Hypophthalmichthys molitrix. Lineage (NCBI taxonomy): Eukaryota > Metazoa > Chordata > Actinopteri > Cypriniformes > Xenocyprididae > Hypophthalmichthys > Hypophthalmichthys molitrix. The sequence goes on from CM075508.1 coordinate 1,053,741, forward strand.
CAGTCCTTTAGGATTGTTGCTTGTCAGACTGTACGTTCATGATCCTCATGTCACACTGTGGGATCTCAGCCGTCATTTATGTCAGACAGTACGACAGTCAAGACGCGTTAAAAACGGACGCGCGCATGAAAACTCGTCCGGAGTTTTACATCATCAACCCGCACACGTTCGGTGACTGTGAGCTGCATTACACGCGAGACTGAAATGGTGGCTAACAAAGAAATCTCTAGCGTTAATTTTGATTAAAAACGAAGACAATTTGATGTTCGTCGTAGGAGAAGTCACACTGCAGGACTGTGTGCCAAATCTTTTGACGCTGCCAGAATTTCGTCGGAGGTAAAATTTGATCATTAATCGACATTAACATGTCAAACTAGCGATCAAAGACTACAGATTTTAGTCTAGGATTACAGGAATCTTTTAGGATTCTCAAAATTTGTCTCAGACGACTAAATCGTGGCCAAAATCGCGCAGTGTGCAGCCGGCTTAAGTTAGTAGCCTACTTGAGGTTAGGATGTTTGTTTAAATGACTAACGTTCAGTATGAGCAATGATAGCTTGCCTGAGCAAAGACTAATTAAACTTCCTCTGAGTCATAACCGTGTGTGTGCCATGCAGCGGCTCACATATGGCAGTGATTTCTTGTCATACTGAGGCCGTTTCTTCAAGAAGCACATTCATGTTGGTCACTTTCTGTAGTTCATCTCTCTGTGAGGATGGAAGGACATGAACAGCCAGGCTGTGAGAAAGTCTTCTTAAAAATAGTTTTTCTCCAGCTACAGAATGCACATCTGAAAGGTTTTTTATTTGAGGAGGACTTGTGTAGGCCGATGACATTGTCCTGTTCCTCTGCGGCCACATTCCTCTCGGCTGACATGGAGAACAGTACTCAGATTTGGACGGGCAGCGGGCGGATCTTGGCTGGCGTGCTCAGTTCTTCTCTCCACGGCTTTAAGGAGAATGTGTCTGGGTCTAGTTTTGTGCCTCTCATAAAAAAGGGGAAAAGAGCAGCTTCTCTTGCCAAAAGTCTGTAAGTGGTCATATTCTATACATATGTCAGATGTGGAGAGAGATATGTGCAGAATAGACAGTGCATGGGCACAATGGACATGTGTGCAATACAATAATTGGAGACTGGTGTGTATATCACTGTTGGTTAGTTAAAGTACCCCTAATATGCTATTTTAAAGGTTCATAAAGTCAAGGTAAAAAACATGCATTATATCCACTGCAGCATCAGCTCTTTTCTCACAGCGTCTGAAACGGTTCGATCAAAGATTCGGATTCTCTAAACCCCGCCTTCTCGACAGTCTGCTCTGCTCTGATTGGTCAGATGGCTCAGTCTGTTGTGATTGGTCGACCGCTTACAGCATTGCCAGAAACAAAATGTCTGAATATTACCATGTCTGAATCTTGGCTCTTCCTCAGCACTTGATTTACAGTGATACGAACAGTAACGATGGCGTCAGTTTTACCGTATCAATCTCATCAATGTGGATTTGGTTCGACATGAACAAAACTCTTCCAGTCTCAGATACAACTACAGTGTTTGAGGGCGGGGCAAAAGAGACGCTGTTCAGCCAATGAAGACCATTGGCATTATGCAAATCTTACATAAGGTACATAAGAAATGTGCAGGAAGTGCACTGCAATAAATGCTGTTCTTACTTAGAGTTTTTGTCTTGTTTCTAGTCAAAATATCTTAAATATTCTTAAATCAAGAAGCATTTTCTTGACAAGTAAAAATTAAAAATTAAGTGAGTTTTTCCTTAAAACAAGCAAAATAATCTGCCAGTGGGGTAAGCAAAATAATCTTATATCAAACCAAAAATAAGATATATAATCAGTTTGGATTAAGATTATTTTACTTACCCCACTGGCAGATTATTTTGCTTGTTTTAAGGAAAAACTCACTTAATTTTGACTTCTAAAAACGAAAATAATTTTTACTTGTCAAGAAAATGCTTCTTGATCTAAGAATTTTTAGATATTTGGACTGGAAACAAGACAAAAATTCTAAGTAAGAACAGCATGTGTTGCAGTGTGAGACGACTCGCTTCGGCAGTTCAAAATTACCTCTTTCTATTGGGAGAAAATAACTCCATTTATCTGCACTTTGATCTTTGAAACTTTGCAGAGCTTTTACATTCACAAACAGCTGCATTACAAAATACTTGAAAGGTCTTATCACTTAAAAAACATTTACTTATTGTTTAGTTCTTTATTATTGTCAGGAAAGTCTGCATGATGGATTCCAGTGACAGATTGAGCATCTGGACAAAACCTGCTGCTCCTTTGTTGGTATTTCTGCACATGTGGTGTTGTGATGATGACTTATTTATTAAAGATAAGCCGTTAAATCATGTATTTAGGACATTGTAAAATATAATTTTGTATTACTTTTGGTTTAATTTTCACTTTTTAAGAAGATGATGTGTGTCAATTCTTCAATAATATGGTCACACTGTAATTTTTTGGAATTGACAACTGCATTGACTTACAGGTGTGAGTCTCGAAATGTCCCGTTCAAACAACTTACAGTGGTGTCTCGTCTTGAACACTGTCTAAATGAACGTGAAGCAGGAGTCAAACCCGTATTCTCTGACCAGTAACAATAGCGACAGTGACCAAAGTAATATCAAACATGTCTTATTTTGTGTTCTGAAGATGAACGAAGGTGTGGAACGACATGAGGGTGAGTAATAAATAACAGAAATTTCATTTTTGGGTGAACTATCCCTTTAAGGACTCAAATACAGGACTGACAACCATATTCTGCTGCTGTGTGAATATGGCCTTACTTTCTCGTATTCCAGTTTAATACACTTTCAGAGTCATATATAAGTAATTGGTAGTTTGACTTTCTGCAGAGCGTAATACTTGGTGATGGTGACACCAAAAATGAAGGTGGATTGATTTTTGCAGGATTTCATCTCCACAGTTGTCTCACAGTTATGATCTAACGTTCTTCCAGTAATGTTAATAAAACGTTCATTCAGTGTTATCTGGTCTTTCATAACGTTCTCAAACCATTAGCACAAACACATCATTTATACATCATTCATGGAATGTTTTTTCCTGAAACATTTTAGTTGGACATTCATCTGTGTGTGTGTGTTTTTTTTTGTTTTTTTTTGTAAATGTTACAGCTTGTTTCAGAACGTTCAGAGAATGTTTGAAAAATGATAAATTGGAATGTTCCTTTAATAGAGCTGGGACTATAAATCGATGCATCACGAATCGAGAAATGATTCTGGATCGATTCTGAAATTTTCCGAATGCATCACTGTTCTCTCTCGAATCGATTCTGAGTTTAGTGTTTATCAGCAGATGGCTCTGCGTGCTTTAGAAACCGCCGTACTTGAACTCGATACACACACCACTTCAACCTTCTATAAAATAATCATTCATAAAGTTTGAAAAGGTTGAAGCGAATTACAGTGGGCTGTTTACATTAATCTCGCTTCATTAAAGCATTCTGAGGAGTACATTCTCAGACTCAGCCGAACGCACGATCGCTCTTCTTCATGAGCATTTGAGTGTGCGGTTAAAAACTAGCCTAGAGCGCCATCTGCTGTTAAAAACGAAGCTCAGAATCGATTTGAGAGAGAATCACGATGCATTGTGAAAATCTCAAAATCGATCCACGAATCCAGATTAATCGATTTATTATCCCAGCCCTATCCCTTAATGTTCGAATAACCAAGAAAAATATTTAATAAATTGGACATTTTGAATGATCAGGGAACATTTAGAAGTAACGTTTTTATAACTTAATGGGAACGTTAGCAAAACGTTTTTAGAATATATTTTTGTTAGCTGGGATACATATCTTGGTAATCTTTGTAACAGACACAAATAATCCAAATTAAATTTACTTACACATATGTGACAGAATCATGATCTGAAATGGCCTGATGTGCTGCGTATCAGTCAAATAGGATATGTTTTCAGGACAAATGTCTGTAATGTAGTTTGGGGACGTTTGTGATGTTTATTGTTATTTTGCACAGGCAGGGCTTGACATTAACTTTTGTTGCTCACCAGCCACTGTGGCTAGTGGTTTTCCAAAGTTACTAGCCACTCAGCATTTTCACTGGCCACAATTTTGCTGTTGGGAAATTACATTTTATGTGATTAAAGTTGACTTTAGCATGCTTATATTACTTGATTTTGAGTCATTTTACTTGATTTACAAGATTTAAAACCCTTATCAAGACTACATTGTATATCTGCTGGTATGTACAGTTATTTTTGTTAGGCTATATCAAAAGAACAAAGAAGCAAATTACAAATAGTGCATTTTTAAAAATCTTTTTTTTCAGATACATAGGTTTATTTAACACGTATACATTTTTGTTATTTGATTAACGTTAATGACAGACAGGTATTTAATTGGGCTGCTGAATGCATGGACGTAATATACTGAGACATATTCAGTTTTTTACCCACCTGTTTACGTCCACTTAAGCCATAACTTAAGCCGAGATACTCCACACGATGGGCGTTTTGACATCTGTGTGTGCGTGTATTTGACCATTCAGGCGCAAGCAGAACTGAGAGCGCACGCGACCGAGAGAGAGAGAGAGAGAAAGCGCTTCTGTTGTGTGTCGTTCAGCGCGATTCTGCCTATCCCGCCTTCACTAACAGCAAGTTAATCGATAAAGAATTGTGATTGAATTGTAATTTTGTGATACGATGAGCTTGGCTACATTTCATTTGGCTGTAGGCTGAAATTATATTCAACCCGCCAAAGTGGCTAGTGGGAGTGGCTGTCTTACCCGTCACAGCTGAAATCTACCCGCATTTGGCGGGTGTTAATGTCAAGCCCTGTGCACAGGATATAGAGACTCTCAACTGCCCTCACACATATTTTTTTATGTAATTTTAAATATGAGAATATATTTGGAAGAAATTCATTTGAATACAATATGAAAATTCTTCATGCTATATTTGTGATTGGTCTACCACCTACATGCGCTTTAAGTGGTACACCAATCACAACAGACTGGGCCATTTGACCAATCAGAGCAGAGCAGGCTCTCAGAAAGGCGGGGTTTAGAGAGACCGAATCCTTTATTGAGCCATTTCAGACACTGTGAGAAAAGAGCTGATGCTGCAGTGGATATTATGAGAAAAATAAAGTGTTTTTTGACCTTGGATGAATGTAAACCTGTTGTAGGAGACTCCAAAAAAAAAAAAAAAAAAAAAGAAACCTTCAAAACAGCATAATAGGGGCAGTTTTAAAAAGCCTTCAAACTCTGTCTTCATTCAGATTTTTTCTTTTGCAATTCATAATAATAATAATTTATATGTGATTGATAATTCATTTTATTGCAAACATTTCACTAGACAACCTATTTGTCTTACATTGTAAAACGTCTCGTCTTTTCTGTAGCTGTGGTCACGGGCGTTTGTGACGTGATGCCCGGACAGATCCCGGACCCCTCGGTGACGGCGGGCTCGCTGCCCAGTCTGGGCCCTCTAGTGGGCATTTCTGCCACCACACTAACTGAACACCTGAAATACGCCGACCTCTGCAACCTTGGGGCCATGCTGTCCCCGTTACATCTACTGGGGAAGCTGGGCAAGCGGCCGCTCCCGATTAAAGCTGAGGTGAGCATCTTCATCCTTTACATTGAGATGGGGCATCTATAGGAAACAGCACTTTATTCACTTGAACTAGTTCACATCAGTGTGACCCAGTTTGTTTTGTATATGGATCTAAATGATTAATCTGCAGGAAAACTAAAAAGTGGAGCTGCTTTAAATCCACTATGATATCAAAATTGACAATTCTTATTGTCATGAAATATTGCATTATTTATTATAAATGATTTATCCATGCAAATCATTGTTTTAAATTCATGTTTCTCGTGATCTTTAATCAAAATAACTTCTCCTCCCTCTTTCAGCGACATCTCTTCTCTTCTCTGATGACGTGTTTCTTGACATCTCATTTGTCTCTGTGAACATCATACATGTGAACTGATTTTTCCAAGTTGTACATAGAACAAAGATTATTGGAGTTTGTTTTACAAGAAAACACTATTTCAGTCTTTCCACTACAAAATTTCACATTTTAAGTCAGTGCCATATTGAATTAAATTGAATTCTTTGTAATTGTTTGTATATTTTACTAGCAGTTTCTGAGTAAAAATTGTTTCAAAGTAAGCCCAACACCAATTTTCTTCCCCCAGTGTGTCAGCCAATCAGAAAGCTTGAAGGTGCAGCTCTATTACAGGTGTGTGAGTTCGGAGCCGACAGTGGGTGTTTGGGAAAATTGAGCAGTTCTGTTTGGTTCAGCTATTTGTACAGTTTTAAAATATACATTTTCTTAGAGCGCACGTGCTTATCAAACTGCAGTGACTCCATCTAGTGGACAGAAACTCACTGCTTCAAAGAAACAGACTCTGAAATAATAATAATAATAAAGTGAATCTACTTAAAGGTTAGTTCATTTTAGAATGAAAATTCCCTGATAATTTACTCACCCCCATGTCATCCAAGATGTTCATGTCTTTCTTTCTTCAGTCGAAAAGAAATGAAGGTTTTTGAGGAAAACATTCCAGGATTTTTCTCCATATAGTGGACTTCACTGGGGTTCAACAGGTTGAAGGTCCAAATGTCAGTTTCAGTGCAGCTTCAAAGAGCTCTACATGATCCCAGATGAGGAATAAGAGTCTTATCTAGAGAAACCATCGGCCATTTTCTAAAAAAAATAAAAATGTTATACTTTTTAACCACAAATGCTCGTCTCGGATTTTATCGAAAGTACCGATCCAGTGTTTACAAAGCAAATGTGCAAAGACAAACCCTTCACAAAAAAAAGTAAAACACCGATGTTATATGATTTTGAAGTTGGAGGAGAAAATGAGATGAAGTTTTTCGCCCTACTGCGGTACTTCTGCCTACATCACACGTGACCTTTCAACGTGATTACGTCATGCATGGAGCATCACAGAGCAGTGCAAGATGAGCATTTGTGGTTAAAAAGTATATAAGTGTTTATTTTTTTTAGAAAATGTCCGATGGTTTCTCTAGATAAGACTCTTATTCCTCGTCTGGGATCATGTAGAGCTCTTTGAAGCTGCACTGAAACTGACATTTGGACCTTCAACCTGTTGAACCCCAGTGAAGTCCACTATATGGAGAAAAATCCTGGAATGTTTCATTTCTTTTCCACTGAAGAAAGAAAGACATGAACATCTTGGATGACATAGGAGTGAGTAAATTATCAGGAAATTTTCATTCTGAAGTCAACTAATCCTTTAAAGCACAAATGAAATGGTATCTAGCCCAACTCTATCAAGCTATTTTTACCTATATAAAACCTCTACACTGGCCTCACTGATGATATATAGACTAGAGCAGAGATGGGATGGAATCAGGTAAACACATGAAAATCATGTGTTAACTCAATCAATGTCATGACAAAGTACTATAGGATGGTAAATTGGTACTCATAAATATTCATTTTATTATAAATACTGATTTTTTTAAATTGAAATATAAATATTTTATATTGAACTACCTATTACATTCCCTGCCTTTTCATTTAGTTGGATATTGGTAATGTTAGTATTGCATTAATAGTGGGATTTTAAAAGCTTATGTGCTATAAATGAACAGTGTGAATGAACGGCTTCGAATGGCAACAGGTTTCATCTGAGCAAAGAGTTGCTGACTGAACAGCTGCTACTGTTAATGCAGACTGACTGAATGTTATTTATTAAAGACGTTTGTATGATACCTTTATACATGACTTGCGTTATTTTTACTCTAAAACAACAAGCATTTCATAATCTCCATCTGTCAAGGCTCGATTTATGTGTTCAGAGACTAATGGTGCTTATTTCCAACTGACTACAGTAACTGTACTATATCTTTAATTCAGCAAAAGCCTATTGATATTTCAGTTAATTCTTGTGTTGCACAATTTAAAGGCAAACAGGAAGCTTTTTCACTCTAGCCTGCAGAATATATGATTAATACCTTTTCAAGGTCTTTCCCTTTGTTCTTTGATTTACATCACATATTTATATAAAACCCAACCGGAAATGAACACTTTCTATGCATGGATGTCACCTAGTTCTCAAAAATGATAAAGCTCTTAATAATGGCAAATTTATAGTTTGCAACTATATTTTTACTCTCATTTATTTTTTAAATATTGCATGCAACTTCCTTAAATTTAAAGGTGAAAACGGAATTTTCGTTGCAAAAAATGCTTTTCTTATTTAGTATTTTTGTCTTGTTTCCAGTCTAAATACCTAAAAATTCTTAAATCTAGATGCTTTTACTAGATAAATAAAGTGACATACAGTATTTCTTTCTTGTTTTCTGGGGGGAAAAAATCAAAATGAAGTGAGTTTTTGCTTAAAACAAGCAAAATTATCTGCCATTGGGGTGAGAAAAATAATCTTGTTTCTGTTTGAAATCTTGTTTCTGTCCCAAACAGATACAGGATTATTTTTCTTACCGCATTGGCAGATAATTTTGCTTGTTTTAAGCAAAACTTCATTTAGATTTTTTTTTTTTTTTTTTTTCCAGAAAACAAGAAAAAATATCTTATGTAATTTTACTTATCTCGTAAAAGCATCTAGATTTAAGAATTTTTAGGTGTTTAGACTGGAAACAAGACAAAAATACTAAGTAAGAAAAGCATTGATTCCTAAACGAAGGAATTACTTTAATGGCAGATTGTAAGAAATTTAGTAGACTTTTATAAAAAGCCTTCATTTTTGCTGTTGCCAGAAAGATGAAGAGGAAGAGAGGAGGAAAAGAAGGCGAGAGAAAAACAAAGTGGCAGCAGCAAGATGTCGAAACAAAAAGAAAGAAAGAACAGAGTATCTCCAAAGGGTAAGTGCTCTATGTAAAAGCCTCAGTACTGAGTCCACACACAGAGCCAGTGTATTAACGTGCCCTCAACTCTTCCATTGAAGGAATCTGAGCGTCTAGAGATGATGAACTCGGAGCTGAAGTCACAGATCGAGGAGCTGAAGCACGAACGACAGCAGCTCATACTGATGCTCAATCGCCATCGGCCCACCTGCATCGTGAGGACGGACAGCATTAAGAGCCCTGAGAAAGAGGCCAACCCTCTCCTGGAGCAGGTGGAGGCCGAATGAGAAGGACCCACACATTTCCATGTTACTGTTTACAGGTTAGCTCCTCTCCAGCTAGCTGAAGCACTTGGTTTGAAGCACTTGGACATTTTAAGGAAGGTTGGAGAGTTGCGACTAAACAAAGCAACAAGTAAAACACACTGATGATGGCCTCAGTACATTGGGCTGTGTGTTGGCAGTTACAAAATGTTTATGGGATTGTTTTTCTCCTGTAAAACCTTTTTTTTTTTTTTTTTTTTTGTGGTCATAAAGTGCCTTATTTTAGTCTGTTTAGGAAAACTATTGCCAATAGTTTGTTATGAATTCATGAAAACACTCATCGAATGGTTGGACACGCATGTTGTGGCCTCGCCATGTTAACTGGATGATTCTTCATGGACTGTCTCAACGTTTATTCACCATTTGCTGCCTTCAGTTGCGTTTTTTTGTTTTTCTGACGCAGGCGTCATGTATGCACATATGTATGAACTGTTTACATCTTGCCAATTTATTATAGTTATCTACTATATATATATATATATATATATGATTTTTATACTTCCTGTACATGGACTTATCACTAGATGTGATACATTTTATGCAACAAACAATTTCATAACCTCTATTTCTGTGACTTATTCAATTTGTTGTATAGCTGTGAAAACTGCAAACATTTATTAAACAGTGATTTTCAAATGTTATTTTGTGATAATCACAATTTTTTTTGAGTTGGACAACCTGTAGCCATTTATATGTCAAAATTCTTTCATTTTTGCAAAATGTGCTGTTCACTTCCATTTTTTTCTTGACATAGTGGGGAGTGAAGGCTGGCCCGTGTGGTCCGATCCAACAGACGAGCTACTGTAGCTCAAACTGCTCAAGAAGTTAATGCTGGTTCTGATAGAAAGGTGCCAGAATACACAGAGCATCACAGTTTGTTGCGTATGGAGCTGCATAGCTGCAGACCAGTCAGGTGCCCATGCTGACCCCTGTCCACCGCCGAAAGAGCCAACAGTGGACAGGTGAGCATCAGAACTGGACCACGGAGCGATGGAAGAAGGTGGTCTGATGAATCACGTTTTCTTTTACATCACGTGGATGGACGGGTGCGTGTGAGTCGCTTACCTGGGGAACACGTGGCACCAGGATGCACTATGGGAAGAAGGCAAGCCGGCGGAGGCAGTGTGATGCTTTGGGCAATGTTCTGCTGGGAAACCTTGGGTCCTGCCATCCATGTGGATGTTACTTTGACACGTACCACCTACCTAAGCATTGTTGAGACCATGTACACCCTTTCATGGAAACGGTATTCCCTGGTGGCTGTGGCCTCTTTCTAATCATATGTTATAGCTGTATTCAGCCTTCAAAATCCTCCAAATACAGACTTTTTACTCCTCCATAACTAAAAGTCACCATTCTTCAACTGTCATGATGGAAATCCTGTAACTGTCCTGTCTGCCCACAGGGCCTGTAGCAGTATAGCAGTGTTGGTAAACTTCTATAGAGCTGAATGGGAGATCATAGCATTTTATTTTTGTGTTCCCATTTGCACCAACAGCACAAGATAAAACAACTATGGAGTGGAAGAGTCAGGTTTCACAAGTAGAAACTAGGTAAATTGAGTTTTAACAATAACTTATAAACCTTTAAAAACAGTCCTACTGTGACTTCATAGGTTGCTTTTGTTGAAGCCATACATTTGATTTTAGTTAAAAAAATCCCAATGGGAAAAATTAATAGAAAAAACACTTCTGGAACCAATGCCACTGAACAGGTGGGTGGCAGTAATGTACTCTATTGTGTTACCACGACTTTCCAAAAGAGAAAAGAAAGAAGAAAAAACAAAAAACAGAGAACGAGATGATTAAGACAGTCAGAAGAGAGTAAGATATCAAATTCATCTGCATCAACAGCGTTGATTGTTTTGTAATTTAATGCCAGGATAATTTAAAACAGTAGTATAGTGTTATAAATGTACCAAAAATGTGAACATGTCTGTCTGTTTTGGACTTTGTTTGTATTTTGATCAGCTCCTTTGTTCAGTTTCCCGCCACTGCTTTGTTTCTATGGTTACCCTCATTGAGTTCATTTGTCCCAGCTGTGTCTGATTAATTATCTTGTTAGCTCCCCTGTTTTTCCTTGTATTTAACCCTTGTGCGGTCTTCGTTTGGGGTGTACACTCCAGAGACCCCAGGCAACAAAATGTAATTTTGTAACAAAATAATTGTTATTTTTAAAACAAATGTAATTTTACTCTGTTTATTAGTGTTTTTACTCCATATCTGTGCAGTTTTTAAAACATTTTTTAAATAGGTTTTTATACAAAAACAGCTTTTTATGTAAAATTCACTTTATAAAAGACCCACATTTCTAACTTTCATTCATGGGGATAACATGGATAATTTGACATGGTTTAGTGTTTTTTGCCGATCTTTTGGAAAATGCAGTTTTAAAAGTAAAAAAAATTATCACTTTTACCATGGCTGCAGAGTTTCACTATTTGACTAACTGAAAGACATCTTTTCACAAGTTTTTTTTTCAGTTGGATTCATGTCTAAATATTATGAAATCACAATTATAACAAAAGTTACTTTTTGTCAAAGTTTAGTATTTTTTGTACTGAAAAAAAATCAGTTTTTCAGTAATGTTACATTATGATGAGACCCTGATAAAATACATCCTCAAAATCAACATTATTGAAAAACTTTTTTTTTTTTTCTGTACGAAAAAATGCTGAACTTTGACAAAAAGTAATTGTTATTATCATAATTGTGATTTCATAATATGTAGATATAACTTGTGTATGTGGAAAAAAAAACTTGTGAAAAGATGTCTTTCAGTCAGTCAAATAGTGGAGCTCTGCAGCATCTACTGGTAAAAGTGATATTTTTTTACTTTTAAAACTGCATTTTCCAAAAGATGGGCAAAAATCTTACACTAAACCATGTCAAATTATCCATGTTATCCCCATGAATGAAAGTTAGAAATGTGGGTCTTTTATAAAGTAAATTTTACATAAAAAGCTATTTTTGTATAAAAACCTATTTAACAAAATATTTATTTATTTATATAAATTTAAAAGATATGATAAATCCTCCAAAAACTGCACAGATATGAAGTAAAAACATTTATAAACAGAGTAAAATTTCAATAAAAAAACAATTATTTTATTACAAAATTACATTTTCCTGATCCTGATTAAATTCCTTTGTACTGCAACCAGCGACTGTGACATATACTTTTATAAACAGATTTGTCATTGTCCATTTTCTCATGACTGTGCAACAATTAACATCTTCTAAATCTGGTAACTTTTATATGTGCTCCAGTGTTCAATTCTGAATGTTTTGCCCTTAAACAATCCTCCGTATAATCTGAGCCAGTTTCTCTTTGAAATTTTTGAATGCAAAGGCTCTGCACTCATCCAGACCCTCAAACTGAATTGCAACATCTGTAATATGCAGCATCCGATGAACATTATTAAACAAGGACACCCTTCCCAATTCCAGGAGTCTCAAATATTACCAGCATTTCCTTGTGAGACCCGGATGGACAAGCACATGAAGTTATCAAACAGCTCTTGTCTCAGAAATCCTTTCAGAACGATCTTTTCTGTGTATGGCTTCAGTTGTCTGTACTCATCTGCTTTCAATCTGTCAATTTCATTCAATCACCTGAGGCAAATTCTGCATCTCAGATTTTCATGCTTGTTGCTTAAAACAGCAGTATGTCCTGCAGACATCCTTGTCTCTTTTGGTCTGTGCATCCATATTAGGATCCATAATACCCTGAGAAGGTTGGCAGGTCCATCATCACAGATGATGCCACTAAGTTGAACTGGCATGTGTCTTTCTTAGTACAACAGACTCTCTTTCTCTTCAATTTTATAATTTCATCAACCGTGGCTTTGAGTTTTCACGTTATGGCCACTGGGAATACAAACTTGACCACTGCAAGTTTTTGAACTGTAAGAGACCATCAATATTAGGGCTAAATTCTAAGACATCCTCTCATTTGTCTCCACAGAGTTGTATACCATTTTAAATACTCCATTCCTGACTTCTGCTGAATGGTTTTTGGAGAATCGAACAATGTTCTAGAACATGATGGAAGGCCTATTAATCCATGTGTCTTCAACAGTTTCAGAAAACTGTCTACAGGCATTATGGACGATTTCATTTTCCATGTTGGAATTTGAATTACCTGTCATCATGCAATCATCATCTGAAAATGCCAATCTCTTTAGAAATTGTTTCCAAATTCAGTCTTTCATCATTCTCCACTATGCCATGATCCTCACGTATTTCTTTTCATGCCCTCAATAAATGTTCCAACAGTTTAGCCATCTTCATTTGCCCTGAAAAGTCCTTCATTCTCTATGTTTTCCCTTTTCTTTGTAGTTTTCTTAGTCTTTGTCCCATTGTCTCTGTTCCTCTTCCTCTCCATTAATTAAATTTACAGATTTGAAAGAGACTGTAAGGGAAGTGTTTAATTAACTTATAGGGTCAGGAAACTCATGTAAATCGTTATCATTACTGACTCATATGTCATTCCAGAAATGACTTTCTTCTGTGGAAAATGACTTTCTTCTGAGTTATTGCAAAATATGTTACATCTGTTGATGATTTCAATAGAAGTTGATATTGACCAAAATTATAGTAAAAGTTGTTCCCTTTCAATAACTGTTCACTCACATTGCGTCGATAGCTGATGCTATGGGGAAACAATACTGAACCCTGATTGAATCATGTCAAATGGTGTCTCAGCACACCCAAATTCCCATTATCTATACAGTATAAGCCACCGCCAGAGGTGTGTAGAGTATCCAAAAACTGTACTCAAGTAAAAGTACAAATACTTATAGAAGTATTTACTCAAAGTAAAAGTAAAAGTAATAATCTTAATAGTTACTTGAGTAAGAGTAAAAAAGTATCCAATGAAAAAACTACTCAAGTAGCTCATTACTAGTTACTTTGTAACTATATATATATATATATACACACACACACACACACACACACAACAATACAATAGCATGTTATAATTTAGATAGATGTTTAAATTATTATCATAATTAGATATCTTTGCAACAAACGCAGAAGAGACAAGCATTATTTCTGGCATCTGTAACCCGAATATCATTGCATGTCCTTTACTTTGTGTAATAATAACAACGTATACAGCTATATTTGAAAGAAGAAAGAGAGAAACTCTTTACATGTGCTCGCGCTCATAACTGCTGAACATCTGCACACAAACAATGATCAAATGCACATTGACGGATCTTCTTCCGTCTGTTCTCCAAAATGTAATCAAATGTATATTTCTGCCGGCGCGTGTAAACTGGTTAACTGTGTCTATACAAAGGCGTTCATTTTCAAGACGAACAGGTCGCCGACGCCGCCACTGCGCAATAGGCTACAAATTACCGCGGGTGTTCATTTAATACTCTCTGAACAATGGTAGCTTGTTTTATGTATAAATTAAGATATATGTCCATAAAAACGGTAAAGAAATGCTACATACTTTGTTATCGTGGCGTAATAATCTGTTTGATTGTATAATGTCGGCTATTGGCTGTATGAATTGAAATCGAATGAAATCGATACCTGTGGAATTGTTCACAGACAGCATACGCAGTTCAAGTAATAAAGATCTTTATCACTGGCAAACAGTTGGATGCATTTGCAGATTTGCTTTTAATTGACTGTAGGTCCACTGCCACTTCATCCAACGCTCCGAGTGAGAAACCGCTTCAGACGATTCAGTGCGTGCAGGAACTGAACAAATCATTCAAACTGATTCGTGAACCAATTTAGACAGTTTTGCCAACTTGTTTGATTAAGTCTTTGAACAGAATCGACGCAAAAGAGTGAATGGTGCATTGTTCATGAAAAAGAGACAGTTGGAATAAACGACGCATTTCTTAACATGTACAGTATTGCATTAAAATAAAGTAACGAGAGGAACGACGCCCAACGTAGCGAAGCAAAAGTACAGATTTTTCATTACAAATGTACTCAAGTTAAAGTAAAAGTACCCACATTTAAATCTACTCTAAAAAGTACAAATTTTCCAAAAAACTACTCAAGTAAATGTAACGAAGTAAATGTACTTCGTTACTACCCACCTCTGGCCACCGCTGAGTGCCATTTCATCTGAATTTTTTTCCTTCAAGCACAAAGATTATCTCCTAACTGACTTCAGGAACAAGAATGAAGAAACTAAGCCTAATTGTTCGCCGTTCTGAAGAGCCCAGCAGCAGACTTGGCAGTGCTGGAGGCGCACCAGTCTGGTAAATTAAATCTGGCTGAGTAAACAAGCCTCAGTGAGCTGATGCCGGACCAGATCCCGCATGCCTCACTCTCCCCACAGCGAGAGGATTCTCCAGTTCCTCTCTTCCGATGCGAGTGGCTTGGTCTCGTTTGAAAGGTCCGAGGAGGATGACGGCATGTCCCTGGCCGCTTCAGATGTGGAGGAGTAGTCGAACCCCGCTGAGGATTCCGCCACCCTACCACAGAACGAGCCAGATGATTTGGTGGGATTGGCAGCTACCAGCCACTAACCCAATGCCCTTAATGGTCGGAACTGAACGGGGGGTGGGGGACAAACACAGCTGTTTGGGGGCTGGTCTGACTGAAGCAGGACGTGGCCTCCTCCTCTTCACTCCTGAATCATCATGAGGCCAGGGATGATGTAGCTCTGAGGACTTTACTCCGAGCTTTTTGAGTCCTCTCCAAGGGCGGCAAGGAGCTGGAGTTACACTCCCGCCAAACCCTCCCACAGCCACCTCGATGAGTGGTTCCTGCAGCTGGGGCGCCACCAGCGAACCCCCTGCCAGAGACCAGACTCATTTTTTCCAGAGATGAACGAAGAGCTGAGAAAAATGTGCCGTGCCCCCTATTCGGTTTCTTCCACCCTCACCTCTGTGGAAGGTGCAGAGCATAAGGGGTATGAGAAAAACTCCCTGTTTGAAGAGGCCATTGTGGCACACCTCTGTCTGTCCATAGCCCTCGGATGGAAGACCCGGGCTGCCCATCCCTCTAAGCCCTCAGAGCTACGTCGTCCCTGGCCTCATGATGCTTCAGAAGTGAAGAGGAGGTGGCCACGTCCCGCTTCAACCGGACCAGCCCCCAAACAGCTATGTTTGTCCCCCACGCCCTGTTCAGTTCCAGGTGTTAAGGGCGTTGCATTAGTTGCTGGTAGCTGCCAAGCCCACCAAATGTGTGCTCAATAAAGCTGTTCACCGCTGTTACAGAGGATCAAAAAATGGTTGATCCTTTTTTTGACGAAGCAGATAGTGGACGCGATTGCACTGGCCTACAAATCTTTAGGCCTGCAATGTCCTATTGGAATGAAGGCCCACTCCAGGGGAATGGCCTCCTCCTAGGCTTGGTAGAGTAGGGTGTCTTTTAGTAGCATCTGTGCAAGATCCGGATGGTCTTCGCTCTCTACATTTGCCAGATTCTATAAGCACGGATCTTATCTGCTTGAGGGTCCTTGACGCACCAAGTCTGTTACATGCATCACGCCCCTAGATGGTGGTGCTTTTCTAAGATTGGTTTAAACAGTCCTGTGCTAATAACATGGCACTGTTGGATTGCACTCCCCATGGCTTCAGCTATCAACACAATGTTGGAACTGTTGAACTGTTGTCGAAAGGAAACGTTTCGTTTAGTGGCGTAACCTCGGTTCCCTGTGATAGATGGGAATGAATAATGCGTAAGCTTGCCATGTTGTTATGCTTACACTGTTTGCAGTCACTTGCCCGCTTCCTCAGTCGAAAGATTCTGATGATATGGCACTCAGCGGCAGCTTATATGGGCAAATAGGCCCACCTATTTGGGCATGCTGAGACGCCATTTGTATGTGCAGTTGCATAGACATCAATCAGTCTTCATTATTTTTGGAGAAAGGGATTTCCCCATAACGTCAGCTATCAATGCAATGTTCGTTCTTACCAGGAAGAAATGATCTCAGGGAACTGAGGTTACGTCAGTATCTGAAACATTCATGCAACCTACTCATATTACAAGATTTCTCCTGACAACTTAGCAGTTTTTTTTTAAATTATTGTCCAATTAGTTCCAGAAACTGAACTTTTATTGTGATGCAGCAGTCCCATGACAAGCTCAAGATATTTTAATCATAAATAGCCTGCTGGTTTTAAAACAGTTTTTAGTTGTTTTGTGACATTAAATATTATCGTACATGGCAGGTTAAATGTAAAGTTTAGTAAAGTTTCTTCACTGCCTTTTCTTGCTGGTTTAGCTGATATTTCTTCTGCATTGCCATCTGTTGTTTTGGATAATAATTAAACCCTGAAGAGCGTCAAGTATGAAGCATTAATGTCAAAACCAGAGCCTGGGATCTTTGTAAGTCTGTCAGTAATGCTCTGTTTAGGTCTCTATGAAGCCCCTCCTTCTGAAAAGCACAGTGTTTAATAATAACTGTCTTTGGAGGGACTTTGTGCTTTCGAACTTTGCAGAGCTTTTCCATGCTCAAACAGCAACATTACACACACTAAAGAAAGTTGAACATGTAAAAATCATAATAGGACCCCTTTAAGGTACAATATTCATAGGCATCACTTTGTCTTAAAAACCTCACTTAAGGCATAACTAACTGTGTTTACATGAATACACAGCATATTTTATTTATATTTGACCATTCAAGCACAATAAGCCATCAAAGAGAAGAAATTTAGTGGTTGCACACTTTCTGTGGCTTTCTTTAATATGTCAATTGGATAATCTGTGTCCCTTTTTTTCAGTGAATGCAAGACCTACAGATAGTCTTTATTAGCATTTTATCAGGCCCAGACATGAATGGTTTCAGTTGCACTGCTGAAACACAGAAAAGATTAACAAAAATGGAGTTTGTTTTATTTTACATTGTTATCAAAAACATTCTATCTCTCTATAACCTCCATCCTCTTCTCCCTCCTGTTGCCTCTGAAACATGGCAAATAAAAGAGCAAATAGCTTAATTCCTGATTATTTATAGAGCACAAAAGATCTCTCTCTATCATTACACTGTAAAAGAAAAGAAAAAATAACATTTCATGTAAGATGATCTTGAGGGATTGTGATTTTCAACCCAGCCCATAGATATTATTTGCCTATCACTGTGATCATCGCTGGAAACTTTATTTCAATATTACATTATTTCAACAAAATGTTTGAGTCCAGGTGAGTCCAGCACTGATGTTGCATTTTATTTGCACAGCATCATCACATTGCCTAACATAGTCTGTAATGACAGAGAATTTGACATCATTTATTGTAACTGTGAGATGCATTGTTGCCGTTTCTGACCAGCAGAGGGCTCCGGGGCCTCAAGCAATTGCGCAGTGGACAATACAGTCACTGTACACAATAAAGTACAGAATAATATTCAATATTCAATATGCAATAGCACTAGTATGGAAGCTCTTGTTAGCCACATAAGAAAATAATCATGCTTTTGTAAATCATAATTATGACACAAAGTTGAAATTATGACATACTACACCAAGTCATAGGCTACTTCTATCATTTAAAGTCAAAATTATAATATAAAAGTCATAATTATGACAAGGAAAATAATTTTTAATCTTAGTATGCAATAATTATGGCTTAGTATATTATAATTTCGACTTTTTATCTACTTGATGCCATATTTTTTTTCTGTTTTATCTCATAATTATTAATTTAATTATGACTTAAAATGATGACAAACTACTAAGTCATAATTATGAAAAAAAAAATCGACATTATGACATTAAGTAATAATTCTGACATACTAAATTAATGTCAAATTCTACTTTTTATGTCATAATTTTTATGTTATAATTATCGCTTTTTATGTCATAATTAAGATTGAACAAAGCATATTTTTTGTTATGTGGCAACTATACCACTAGTGTTCTTGTGCAGGTCTATCATTATTTTGCGTGTTGGTTTGCGCAGAAGCTAATGATTAACAGTAGATCACGTGTCATTCGGAGTGATGATGATGATGATGTAGAGCCTGAAGCTCGCGCGCATGAATCAGTGATAGAAGTAGAGTTGTTTCCAGGGGGGGATGTACGATTCTGTCTTCAACTTTGCAGTGAATCAGTTTTATTGGGGCTGGAAACAAAGTGTCCGGATGTTTGGGGACTCGTGCGCTCTTACTTATGCTGAACTTATGCGTCTGGAATATTTTCTTAATATGATTCTGGATTCATGAGCAGGTTTGACTGACAGTACAAAAGTAGCTGTACAAAATGTGCGAAAAAGGCAACAGTCACTTTGGAAAGGACGTGCTTCAGACAGGACCGACGACGAAAAGTAACATGAATCACGTTGAAATTTCCGAATGCAGAGACATGAACACTGTTCCCATCTGTAGTAACACTCGCTTATACCGGAGAAGGTGGCTCATTCTGTTTCTGTTCAGCTCATATTCACTGTGCAACGCGTTCCAGTGGATCCAGTATGGAATCATCAACAACATCTTCATGAAATTCTACAACGTCTCTTCATTCGCCATCGACTGGCTGTCAATGGTCTATATGCTGACTTATATCCCCTTCATATTCCCAGTGACATGGCTGCTGGAGAGGAAGGGGCTCCGGGTGATCGCTCTGCTCGCAGCCTCCATCAACTGCGTGGGAACGTGGATCAAAGTGGCCAGCGTTCAGCCCAGCCGTTTCTGGGTCACTATGCTCGGACAGTTCACGTGTTCTTTTGCTCAGGTGTTCATTTTAGGGATGCCGTCTCAGGTCGCGTCCGTGTGGTTCGGTTCTGATGAAGTGTCCACCGCCTGCGCCATCGGCGTGTTTGGAAACCAGGTGCGTAAAAGCGCATGGAGAGCATCACTGCACTGACACATAACGCGGAGCTCATGCGGTATCATCGGAATGAACTGATTGCATGCAAGTCAGATTAATCGCCTAGGTTACATTAAAACCCAGATTGTCCCCGATTGAGTAGTAGAATTATATATACATAGACTGTACAGGTCTTTTGCCTGCATTTTCACGTAAATTATAGAAACTCGTAGAGAGCAAAGGTTGATGCAGTAAGGGGTTTTGTTAACAGACATGAATTTAACTCTAATTTATGACACATTAACCTGCATGTTGTCGCAAATTATAGACTAATTGGAGCGTTGTACAATATATTCATTATACAAGAAGATAAAAGTTTTACAGGGTTTTCAAACAACATTCCAGTAACCCAGAAAATTAGATTAACCTACAGGTTTGTCAGACTCGGATCACACTGAACAGACGTACACTCGTAAAATAAAGGTTCTTAATTTGGCATGTATTCGAGAAAAACCTTTAACATCCACAGAACCTGTCCGTTTACAAAAGGCTCTTTAGTGGAAAAAAAGAAAGTGGTTCTTTTAAAGGGGTCATGAACTGCGTTGTTTTATTGTTTTATAATGTTTCCTAGGGTGCACTTATTATGTTAGTATGGTTTTTAAATCAAATATTGTCATAATTTAGAAATAAAAGGCATTTTTCCTGCCCTGATTTTAGCCCTCTGATTTGAACGCTCTGTTTTAAGGGGGCGTGTCTGCTGTGAGACTTCAGTGTAAACGCCCACTGCTGTGATTGGCTGACGTCTTTGAATATGAAATAGTTAATTATTACTAAACTTTTAGCACGTTTTTACTATTATAGCTCTCAAAGTTAACTAACTGATTATAGCACTATATTTAGATCTATGGCATTATTTTTAGGTCGTGGCATGAAAGTGATGAACATTGTAGTCGATCACAGACATGTTGTTGAACGCATGAAAGCAGTGATCTCGTCAATCTAACTCAGTTTCT
Organism: Hypophthalmichthys molitrix; assembly: GCA_037950675.1. NCBI lineage: Eukaryota > Metazoa > Chordata > Actinopteri > Cypriniformes > Xenocyprididae > Hypophthalmichthys > Hypophthalmichthys molitrix. Next base: position 1,074,655 of record CM075508.1, read on the forward strand.
GCACACTAACGAATGCTTTCATCATAACTAACAGTGCAAACATGATGTAAATAAGAGATTCTTTGAATAAAACGTGTTTTGGCGCGAGTCCAGAACTCAGTCACTGATAAACTCGCTCTGTTTGATTGACAGCTCCAGCAATTGTAAAGAGAGCGTTCTTTGATCGCTTTCTTTATATAATTTAAATAACAGATTATTTTCATCCTACTAAGAGAAACAAGGTGAAGTTGAGCGTTTAGTCACTAGTTTGATTTACTGACACATAGACAAAGAACATCTGACTGTACATGAATCATTAATATCAGATCAGGCATTAGAATTAACACAGTTACTGACATGTTGTTGCATTACTGCACCAAAATGCAATTGATTTACCAAAGAATCCACAGTGAAATGAACCGAATACAAATAAATAAAGCTCAACTGAGACATTCACATTGTTGAAAATAAATAACCATATTCCTAGCATTAGGATCCTTTGAAAGGTAATGTTATTTTAGTCCTGTATCGCTCTTCTCTCCTCCTCATCTCACTAACACACCAGTGGGCGGGGCTAACGCTGCAATGATGAAGTAGGCGTTGACTTCTTCTGTGGAGGCGGAGTTTCATCTATCTATAGACACATTCCAGGATCAGTCGTTCGCTGGGTCTGGTGTCAATAAAAGCTTTTATTGGACTAACAAGGAAGTTTTCAGTTCTGAAACTTACAGGATATTCTTATAGTACGATGACCTCTTATATATCAAAAGCTCAAGGAAAAGTTGATTTCTCAATTCATGACCCCTTTAAGCTTAAGAACTGTTCACTGAGAGTTTCTTTAGGAAACCAAAAATGGTTCTATGGCATCACTATGAAAATCCCCGTTAGGAACCTTTTTTAAAGAGTGTATGGAAATTGAGTTCACATGAGGATGTAAGTTTAGCAACAAGCGTTTTTCCTTAGCTTATCGAAGACAAAAATTGAGTAGCCTTATTTATCACTTTATTACGCATTTATATATCTTGGGTATATCACAAAAAGTTTTGTTTGAAAAACTTGTGTTTTAAATAGCCGGTGTAAAAGTCATTCAATAGTTCACTGGTCAAAGTCACTACTGCGGCATTTATGTTAACACGAACAGCAAACTCGTGAACATCAAAACAGTGTTTCATGGCTTTATAAAAACTATAAAGAACAGTATGTGAGTATGGCCTCTCTTGAAACGCTAAAGTGCCATTCATATAAACAAGTTTTTGTGTTTAAAACATGAGATGCAAGGCAGACATGTTTTTATAAATTGAACTTCTTTTAAAGTTGCTTTAGTCTTTTCTTCTCTATTGTGCCGTATATCCGAATGAAACGCTTCAAGAACAAATGTAGGGCGGGGCTTGATTTTGTCTGTGGGGAATTGATTGGATGGTTGTGGTTTGCTATTGGTGGATCTCATGTGAGTGACAGGTTGCCCCGCCCTCATCATCAGAGAAGAGAAGAGATGCTGAAAGATGGAGGAGAAGATATTCTGATACAAGATTATGAGAAATAAAAAAATAATAATGATGTGCACCGATAAATCATTTAGAATAAACTGCAGTATTCCATAAAAAATAATCAGAATGGTCAATATTGACTGTAACTTGAGCACTGCGTTCTTAGAACGGTGTGTCATCCACATGATGCTGCAAAAGATGCAAGTTCAACTGTCAAACACATCCGTCTAGACTAGAGCATATTTACTTAGAAAGCCAGAGGAAAAATGGGTCAGTAGAGTGCAAAAATGCATTCTGTGTGAATGGTGCCTAAATAAATATCTGGGGAGGATAAACGCTGCCTTTTACTCAATTTCTTTATAAAACACATTCAAGCACATTTATCAGTGAAATGTATTTAATCACTGATAAGAGAGAAAAAATATTGCATGTCCTTGTGCCTTTAATATATAAATATTACTATTAACTGTTTAATATATAAATATCATATATAATTCAAATTGTAGCACACACTGATAAAGTCATAGTAAAATACAGTAAATATAGTAACACCATCACCATCATGGATATTGCTGTCCTCAGAGGGCGAGACTGATAACAGCAGATCAGATGGATGAGGACATGTGCATATATGCGTGTGATGTTTCCACTCATCTAAACAGAAATGCAGCACAAGAATACTCTACTGAAATGATTAGACAATTCACTTATCCAAATTAACACAGGGACATTCATTTTATTATTATAATATTATTGTAATATTAGAGTTATTATTGGATCTGGTTTGCACAAACACTGGGCAGAAGAGCAGGACAAAGAATAAAACCTATGCACTTGCAAATATTATTTCTTACAAAAATAATACTAAAATAAATAATATTTAATACTATACAGTCCAAGCTGAACAGATATAGCAAGATGAATGAAATGCACAGATCATAATGTATCTGACATCCTGGAAATCAGAAACAGGATTTAAAAGACAGCACTAATGCACTTCATCAGGTGAACTTACCTGCTTTTATGATTTCAGAGACTCTCAGTGACACCTGTCAATCAAATTTTAGGGAATTTACTGACACTATAGGCCCTTTGATGAATGTTAAACATGCAGAGAAAAACTGCGGCACCTCCAGGACTTTTTAATGGGGTGGTAAAAATCCTTGGGTTGGTAACCTTAAAAAAGATCTATTTCTGCTTCATCTAACCCATAACAATTATTTCCGTTGATGTAACCTAATTTGTCAGACTGATATCCACAATTTTCACGGATAACAAAATGACCCAGTGTGGGCACATTCTTCCAGGGAGGATGCTCAAGACTTTTGGTTCGCAAATTGTTTTAATGAGCTACATTTACAAATGAGGTTGTGCTTTGTATGATTTTGAAGTCTATAATGTAAGTAATGGCAGCATCCACCTTTCCAGGTGCTCTGAGTTTGGCTCACTTATGAAGTGCACCAACTTTATTTTTTTACATTTCAAACATTTTTGAAAAAGAATAAATTGTATTGATACTGATTAAGTGTATACTGTTGAATGCAATGTCAGTTGCTTTAAAGGGATGGTTGATTATGATTTGACTTTTTCAACTTTAGTGTGTAATGTTGCTGTTTGAGCATAGACAACATCTGCAAAGTTACGACGCTCAAAGTTCAGTGCAAAGGGAGATATTTTCTTTTACAGAAATCTCTTTTTAAGGACTACAACAAACAGCTGGTAGGGACTACAACGAGCTTCTTCCTGGGTTAGTGACATCACAAACCCCTAAATTTACATAAACCCCACCCCCGAGAACACACAACAAAGGGGGTGAGGCCATGTTGGGCTGCTTTAGAGAAGAGGAAGAGTTGTTGTAGTAGAGTGTTGTTGATGCCGTCATTTTACACCGGACTGCTTCACAAACGAGGGTCAATTCAACACAAAAGATGAACATGACGGCACATGCTAGTGGATGAGTTGAATCAACTCCACAGCAACTACATAAATTTATCCACTAACCATTCAGAAACGTCCAGTTTCATTCTAAAAGTTGTAACTTCTTCCTGAGTCTCTCCATCAGTGTCGACTCCGGTTTGAACAATGTAAGGCTGAACACCGTTACTGACAATCCTCATTTTGGCTGCGTGAGATTCTCCAGCTTTGTTGTTGTTGAGCTGTTAAAGCTCCGCCCTCTTCTGGAAAGGGGGCCGGGAGCAGCAGCTCATTTGCATTTAAAGGGACACACACAAAAACGGCGTGTTTTTACTCACACCCAAATAGAGGCAAATTTGACAAGCTATAATAAATGATCTGTGGGGTATTTTGAGCTGAAACTTCACAGACACTTTCTGGGGACACCAGAGACTTATATTACATCTTGTAAAAGGGGCATTAGGTCCCTTTTGAATGTAAATGCCAACCTTCTTTATTAGAAATCTCACACACTCTTGTTAGCTCAACTACTCAAGATCACTTAACTGTGTTCTTATTGGCTGTGATGTCATTCAGAAAGAATTCTTGTCATGCTAGGTCACAATATGACACACATTGACTGTAAGATATTGAGATGTGAGTATAGAACACAACACAGAGTGTGTATGCTTGTATTTGATATGGACAGGGTGGGGATTTCACGTAAATGAGATAATTGCAGAACACTCGCATGCTGACGGTCTCAACTTATGGATGGGAGTTAGGGGATGGATATTAGTTTTAGCACTACTGCACTGAAGGCATGAGATGTTATATCCTCAGACACATTTCTCAATTACCAGCTCTGAAATGAAACACGACCCCTGTGACCCCATGGCTTTGTAGCACACTAGTAAATAACAAAAATCATATTTCTCATCACCACTCTAAACGCTTTCATCAAGAGTCCTGTTTCACTGTTCATTGCTGGATTAAACTCTTATGGTGTGTTCAAGTCGTGTCGGAAAGAGCGTATTTATGAGTTGAACACACATAAACTTCACCAAAAAAGTTGTAAATACGAGTGGAAAGCTCAGGATTTTCTTTAAGCCCTGATCTTTATGAATTGAGGGTGTGGCAGTGAGAAACATGGCGGAATATCACAATACTTATAGGTATTTGCACTTCTATTTACAAAAAAAAAAATATGCTAATTGCCTGCACAAAAAATGATAGCATTGTAATACGATGAAGTTTACAGTGGCTTCCTAAATTAATTAAACACATTAAACACATTAAAAAGCAAAACACACCTGATGCACATTCTTTGTTCTTCATTTTCTAGAAGTAGAGTTTAAAAACTTTGCTGTATTTTTGTATAGTTAATTAAGAGAAAGTACACCGCCATCTTGTTTATTACTAAAAAATAAACGTGTGAGAGCGTTATAGGCTAAATAACATGTTATAGCCAGATATGACAGCGCCACTGCAGTATCTGTTCAGCAAGACAACTCGCAAAAACTGCCACAAATCAAACTGTAAGTAAGTCAGGCTCTCAAAACACAATAATCTTCATTAAAAGTCATGAGACTAAATGATCTTATCAGTGCTGTTGCCGTGCTCTTTCCGATTACATCTTTGATTTCGAAATAAGCTGATGATCAATAAAATGCAGCTCATATTTGTTGCTTTCGGTGACGTGAACTCCATGAAATCTGCATATAGCGCGAGAATTGAAGATCGGATCTATATCCGTTTTGCGGAGACACATTTATGTGGCCATGTGTAAATGCAATTGTTTTTATAAATCAGATAGCTATCCGATCAGAGAAAAAACATGAAGTGGCCAGGTGTAAACAGGCCCTTAGAATACTCCAAATTCATTAACATTAGTATGAGGTTAAAGGATTAGTTTACTTTAGAATTAAAATTTCCTGATAATTTACTCTCCCACATGTCATCCAAGATGTTTATGTCTTTCTTTCTTCAGTCGAAAAGAAAGTCTTGCACTGCTCTGTGATGCTCCACGCATTACGTAATTACACTGGAAAGGTCACAAGTGACGTAGGTGGAAGTACCGCGGTAAAACTCCATCTCATTTTCTCCTCCAACTTCAAAATCGTCCGAAATCGTTGTTTTATCTTTTTTTGTAAAGGGTTTGACTTAATCTTTGCACATTCACTTTGTAAACACTGGATCGGTACTTCCCGCGTGACCTTTCCAACGTGATTACGTCATGTGTGGAGCATCGCAGAGCAGTGCAAGACGAGCATTTGTGGTTAAAAAGTATATAATTTTAATTTTTTTAGAAAATGACCAATCGTTTCTCTAGATAAGACCCTTTTGCCTCGCCTGGGATCTTGTAGAGCTCTTTGAAGCTGCAGTTTTAGGTCAGTGTGGATCATGCCATCTGAGAATAATGCAGTTGTAATTCTTTATTTCCTTCCTCATCAGCTTGGTATTGCTATTGGCTTCTTGATCCCGCCTGTTCTTGTGCCCAACGTGGATGACATCAGTGAATTGGCTCAACACATCAGCGTCATGTTCTACATCACCGCCGGTGTGGCCAGCCTCATCTTTGTGCTGGTTGTGTTTGGTGAGCACATCCTCTCCAGCTCTCATTGAACAGTAAAGTACAGCATAAATTAAATTCTAACATGACTGATGCGGTGTTGTATTATTATTATTATTATTATTATTTTAGCATGTAAAATCCATGAATAAAACCTCCTCTGCTCTTTAACATACATACATTGTGTCATCAACTTCTGTTTATGGAGGCCCAAACCTGCAGAAACTATAAATAAATAATTGTAGTAAAATAAATAAAGGAATAAATGACTTTATAAAAACAAATACAGCTCATTTTTAATTAAATTTAATCCTGAATTTATTTTTATATTAGTTTGTGCTCGATTACTCTTGATTGGTGTTGTAGGTCATAGCCATATCTCCTGTAAGCCATTACTGACGCTGTGTTCTTTGAGTTTAGTTCATTGTGGGAACCAAAAAAAGGGAACGATCTTGAGCAAAGTGTTCATCAGCTCATTCCTTCTTTCTGAAGGGCCCTTTAAAGTGGCCGGTTTTGAGCACTTTGTTTTGGAGCGACCCTTCAATATGGCGGCCATGATTGTTTTTACTCCGAAGTGCCCTTCAGAGGTGGATTTATCCCGTTTGGAACACAGCCCCTGTGTTTACTATGAACTACAAAGCAGCAAAGAAAACATGTTTGGAACATTCTCAATAAATGTTGCTTTCTCAATATCTGTTGTAATATCTTCTTTGTCATTTATTCATTTATTTACCTATTATTTTATTTATTTATAGTTTCTGCAGGTGTTTTTGGGGGGCCTCATTTCTGCTTTTACAAAGTCATGTGTGTCATTATTGTGAATGACATGTTTAGTGTTGACATTCTTAGAGGAAACATGAGTAGTGTAAATCTGTGTAAATCGTTCAATAACTCCATTCAACAATCTACAGAAGTGGTGTTTACTTTACTGCTCACGTATAATGAACCAGGCTCAATGTTTTTGCCCTGTCATTATCCATGATTGTAATAATTTGTCAGTTTTTGACTCAAAGTAAACAGGATCATGTTGAGTGATAAAAATGTTCATATCTGGTTTAATGATTTAATTTGTGTGGTTAATTCATGGGTTTGAATGACTATACTTTAGTGTTCCAGGAAAAACCTGGAACCCCTCCGTCTCCGGCTCAGGTGGCGCTCAGAGACATGCCCATGGGACAGAACTCATACACGGCTTCAATCTCAAGACTTTTCCGCAACAAGCCCTTCATCCTCCTCCTCATCAGCTACGGTACACACCGCTGATTCTTATTCTTATACTTAACTTAAAGCACATTCTACCTTTGCAACTTTATCAGCATAATCGGAAATGTCCTGTTGATATATTTCTGCATTTTTAATCTACAAAGTTTATTTTAATACAATTAATTTAATATATTAAAGGCATTCTGTGACACCCTTGTTAGTTTTCTGAGGCCCGTAGCATGTCAGATTCTGTTATAATACTGATTATAATAACTTTAAGACAACTAACTAGTTTTTGGACCAGAGCTAATGAACTGATAAAAGATAAATTTATGTCAGAAAGATACAGAAATAATTGCCAGTCACCCTACACTTTTCCCATCCATTACTTTCATTCATGTATGCAAATGTGGGAGATCGGAAACGCAAGCTCAAGCAAAGCTTTGCATCTCGTGATTTTGGATTTTTTGACTTATCATTATTTTTTGTGTTGAATTTATTTACATATAAAGTAAATTATACATAATTACCAGTTACTAAACGTAACCCTAATCTTAACCCTATAGTAAGTACATTTTGTTAATCAATAGGCTATTACTCAGTACTTATTTGTTTAGCAAAAAATTAGCAATAAAACAAAAAACAAAAAAACAACAACAAAAAAGACCATTTCATACTAGCACATATCATGTCGTTACAGGATGACTGTCCTACAGGGGAATGTTATTGTCAGATTTTAAAATTGATGTCAAAGGTTATGAGCGTTTATTCCATCCAGTTACTGAACCTGTCAACTGGCCCAGGAGGAACTTATGCTTTATTTGGGTTGACTTTCACATTCACATTTAATTTACCTTCAATTTGAAGTCTGTCATTTCTGCGACACTAGCATCACCAAAACTAGAACTGCAAAAATAATGACTGTTTTCAAACAGGTTTCTCAAATGCTTCCCCCATCTGCCATTTGTCGGACAAATAAATAGTCATAACCCAAACAAACAGCAGCGGAGTCAATGCCATTTTGTCTGGCCCAGTTTGGCTGCTCAAATGAACAGACTGCAGTTGTTTTTCAGTTGCACACCTTTAAATGTAACCATCAAAGTGTCATCATTCCACCTATTTTTAATCCTGTGATTCATGTTTATTTAAAAGCATGTTTGTCCCTGTCTTTGTGTTTCCCAGGACTGAATGTTGGATGTTTTTACGCCGTTTCCACACTGTTGAACAGGATGATAATAGCGCATTATCCCGTGAGTTCATACTGTCCTGATCATCCTCTTCCACATACACACAGCTGTAGTAGCTCTACTTCTAAATGATGCATACACTAACAAAAAGCATCATGGTATTACCATGTTAATTTTGGAGATGGTGCCATTGTAACAGCATGGTATTTTTTGAAATACACTGGACTACATGTCATGGTATGTTATGGCAGTTGTTCAGTACTCTTGTATATGTAAGGTATAAATCACGGCTAGGTGTGCATTACACGATTTTAATGCATGACGTGGAGGCAAAGAACCACCTAATGCGAAGCGTCACAAATGTTATTTTAACTCTTCCAGTCAATTTTTGCACTGCTAACATCAATAACAGCTTTAACTTATTGGCAAGTAACCATGGAATAAGCGGGATAATCCAAGGCTAGCTTTGCATTTCACGATTTTAATGCACTTCTTTGCCTCCACGTCATACATTAAAATCATTGTAATGCACACCTAGCTGTGCATTACATAAACTTATGTTACATAAAATATCTCTTACATAAACCAAATCGTATGTATGGTAAGCATTGTAGTTTTATCATCTGCACCATAGTACTTTTTTCCTTTTTCCTTTTGGTGTATCCTTTTTTATTTGCCGAAAATGTATAATTTATTCACTGTGAAGGGCTTTTCAGTTTTCATTCATGTTCAAGTGATCAAACTAAACACGTGGCTACCTTGGACTGAAGTGCATGAGAACATGGTCTTACAGGTTGATATATAAAAGATATCTCAGATATCATTATTGTCTGAAGCACAGGGTGAAGAGGTGAATGCTGGGAGAATTGGTTTGACACTTGTCATTGCTGGCGTAGTGGGCTCTCTGATCTGTGGAATCTGGCTAGACAAGACCAAGACTTATAAGTAAGTGATGCATTCTCTATTATTCCATTTTTCCCCTGAGGTCTACATATTATGATAGCAAAGCTCCAAAAACAGTCATATTTTAGTTTTTAATGCAGCTGCTTGAGTTTGTGTTCTGATACATTTTTTGAGTGGCATTGCATGTGCGTTTTCCTTTAGTAATTAACATAAAATTTCCAGACATTTAAGATCCACAGATGATTTAAATTTTAAAAAGAATACACTGTAAAAAATAATTTTCGAATTTGTAAATGTATTGTGCAGGTGCAGGTTGATGAAGGAGAAACGTAGGGATGAGAATCTATGAGCAGCATTTTTAATCAAATAAACAAGATAATACAAATGGTACAGGCAAACACTAACGTAACATAGACCATAACCAAAAACTAACTGAGGAAACTGAGGAGTATAAATACACAGGGTAATGATGAACTAAACAAGAAACAAGTGACAAACCAAATCAATAACTATAACAACAAATGAGAACATACTTAGTAACCAAGGACGCTATGGGAATGCTTAAACCGGTGTCTGAAGCATGTGTCTGACTGGCCAAACATATGGATGTTGTGATGTAGCATAGCACATCACCAATTCCATAAATAGATGCCGGAAATGCGCGTTGACAGATTCTAATTGTCTGAAGATGCACAGGCTTAACCGAGGTGTTTCAATGCGACACTACAGCATCTCGTTCCCTTCTCGTGGAACATATACATATACATAACCGAACTTCGACACTGCGTCATGCTGTTGGCACTATGGGAACTTCAATACCAATGTTGCCACGCCCAGGGTAGTTAACTGGGTTCACATCACGCTCTTCACATCATCATACAAAGAGTTGCCATTTCAGCGCACACAACTTCCTAGTGGAAGGAACTCTAGAATTTAGGATTGTTTCAGTGACCTCAGCTGAAAGACCAGAATCTATGAACTGGTGCCCTTCAGGGGCCAGACCCAAAGCTTCCAGAGATGAAATGTCGTCCCCTGCACTCGAAAGAGAAGATCTCTCCAGATCAGGATCTCCCAGGGCAGGGGTGTCCAACCCTGCTCCTGGAGGCCTACTGTCCTGCAGATTTCAGTTTCAACCCTGCTCCAACACACCTGTCTGTAATTATCAAGCAGCCCTGAACACCATGATTAGCTGGTTCAGGCGTGTTTGATTCGGGTTGGAGCTAAAATCTGCAGGGTGGTAGCCCTCCAGGACCAGGGTTGGACACCCCTGTCCTAGGGGATGCCGCCCAGGAGAGACACTAGGTCCCAAAGTTGGGCTGGCCAGAATAGAGCCACTAGAAGAAGGTGAACTCTGGTGAGTTCTGGCAAACCCTTGCTAGATCCATTTCCGTGCCGCCGTATCTCTGCATATGGACTCCACTACTTGTGAGTCTACATTCCTTGGGTCTCAGCCCCTGCCTCGTTGGTATGTCTGCCCCCACGTATATATATGCCACAGAATGTAAACTGCTCTCAGAGAAAAGCCTGAAAAGGGGGCTCAAACACAGTTCACCCTGATAACCTTGCTGTTAGAGACTACCGTAGTGTTGTCTGTGTGGACCAGCACATAGTAGCCCCTCAGCTGTGGAAGGAAGTGGTTCATAGCTAGAAACACCACCCTCATCCCGAGGCAATTTATGTGCCAGGATAGATGAGGGTCCCCCCAAAGGCCACAGGCTGGTCAGCCATTGAGAACTGCACCCTAGCCCGTGAGAGAGGCGTATGTTGTGAGAGACTTGCAATGACAACACGCCCTAGTGCCAGGCCCTAGAATCTTCCAAAGTTAAGAGCACATAGCCCTTGGCTCTTATATATCTGGAAGGATGATTCAGAGGATGAAAACCTCTGCTCTTGAGCCAGAATTGGAAAAGTCTTTGAATTTTGAATATTTAAAACTGAAACCCTTTGAATTTTTAAAACTGAAAGCTCCTGTCCTAGCTTGATGTCTCTTACAGTGGTTAGGATCAAATCTGCACGTGCAGGAGACAGCTGTGCCTGTAACATGGTTGAGTCCCACTTTATTCTCAGAAAAGTGGTTCTCTGTTTGGGAGAAAGTACACTCTTCTTAGGATTTAACCTGAGTCCCAGATGCTTCATATGAGCAAGCACAACATCTCGATGCCGTGCCGTTAACTCTTCCAATTGAGCTAGTATAAGCAAATCATCTATATAGTTCAGTACACGGATGCCCTGGAGTCGCAGAGGAGTCAGAGTAGCTTCCATATACTTGGTGAATGTATGTGAGGACAAGGCTAGGCCGAAAGGAAGAACTCGATATTGGTATGCTTCGCCCCCAAAAGCAAACCTGAGAAACTTCCTGTGTTCTTACAGAATCTCAATGTGCAAGTAAGCATCCTTTAGATCTACCATCACAAACCAATCCTCGAATTGGATTTGTGACACTATGAGTTTGAGAGTAAGCATCTTGAACCTGTATGTCTGAAAGAGTAAGGTTCAGGCCTCTCAGATTTAAATCAGATTTAAATCGCCCTACATCCATTTTGGGCAAAATAAAGTGCCAGCTGTAGAAACTGGAAGGGGTACATATTCTATGGCCCCTTTCACCAGGACAGAGAGCAGCTCTTGACTGAGAAATATTTCATCTCCTAACTCGTGTACTTTCATTGCAACTACACCCTGGAAATGGGGTGAATGGGAAGCAAACTGAATCCTGTAACCTTTTCTTATAGTGTTCAGGACCAACTGAGAGATGTTGGGCAGAAGCTGCCATGCTGCCGCAGTCTGACAGAGGAATTATTTTTCTATAGTATCCGTCTGTTCAGGGTCCTGTAGCAGCGAACTGGCAGGGACCGCCTAAACTAACCAAAGGTAGGATTCATTCATGAGCGAAGATGGGGCGAATGACCCATGGGACGCCTCCACCTCCTGAATCACCAAATGTGCCAGTATAAGTAGAGACACCCCAAAAAGCCCAGAAGGAAATCAGGCACAGAATGTCATGGTGTGCACAAAGGGGACACTCTCAGGGACTGGGGCCTAAAGGCATCAGGATTTTGTCTTGGCTGAGATCACCCTCATATATGATATCCCCTTAGGTAGATGAGACTGAGTGGACCTCCTGAGAGCAGAGGGCAAGTGTGGCTTCTCGAGCCCCCCTTTCTTTGTGAGGGGGGCTCGAGAAGCCACACTTGCCCTCTGCTCTCTCTCCTGGAGCTGGGCCCCAGTCGAGCACAGCTGGTAGAAGCCATTTGCTTCTGGACACAGTGAGATTTTAGCTCCTTGAATGCCGCTGACTGATGTTGCGCCTCCTGATACCTGTCGACGACAATATTTATTGTGTCATCAAATAAGCTGGAGGAGGAAATCAGGCATCAGGAAGAAAGGCCTTGTCTTTTTCATTAATGCCCGTGAGGTTGAACCACAGATGCCACTCTGTAGCAACCATGGCAGCCATAGAATGGCCGATGGCGTGAGCCATTTGCTTGGCTGCTCGAATGGTGAGATCTGTGGCTCGGCAGAGTTCTTGAACCGCTTCAGGCTCTAATCCCTCACTGTGATCTAACTGCTTTAGCAGGTCCGCCTGGTATGCCTGCAGAACCGTCATGGTGTGCAGGAATGCTGCAGCCTGACCTGCTGCTGCATATGCCTTACCCACTAAGCTTGATGTTACTCTGCAGGGCTTTCTACCACTGTAGAGTATGTCGATGAGGCCTGAGCATGCACCCAAGTGGAGTATGGATTCTTCCATAATCTCGACACCCCGGTCAGTGAAGAATGGGCGATGGCAGCAGGGAGGCTGCACTTGTGCAGAAGTGAGGAAGCGGTTATCAAGTTTTCAGCACACAACCACTTGTCACTGATTCGGCCAAAAATATTTTCAACTTGGATAGCAACCCCTCAAAGTCAGATGCAGAAAGCATGAGTTCCTCGTTCTGGTCTGAAGAATTTGCTTCAAGAGTGAGCTTCAAGATCCAGAACGGCGGAGAACATGAGATATTTCCTCCCATTTAAAACTCCGCCTCTGTTAACTCAACGTGTGAACCCCATGACCAAAGTCACTGCGCTGCCTCAGCAGCAGATGGACCAAAGCAGCAAGGTGCAGGAGCTCAGCCCTCATCCCTCGAGAAAAGGGCCAAGTGGGATTGGAGCTTGCTGATGGTGAAATGATGAAAATGTTCACAGTCAGCCCCCTCGAGGACTGACCTTGCATGCTCCTCACCCATACACATAATGCACAATTGATGTGAGTCGCCCGCCGTTATAAAGAGGCGGCATCGCGTCACTCATTTTCTGAATCTCAATCCTGCCATTCATACAACTTCGAAAATAATTTTTTACAGTGTAGATCTTTGATAGACTGACTTTTTTCCCTAGGCTTTTCCTAAATTGTTAAAACTCTTAACTTTGACTTATTTCGAGCAGCCGAATGCCTGTAATGCGCTCTGCTCTATAATAGACCCTCTGTTTCTTCTAATCACATCATGAGTGAGAGGATTTACCAGGACAGATCAGCAGTTACAGGGTTTATTACTCATGCTGACCTTGATTCAAAAATGTGCCAATGGGTTTATAACTCTCTCTGGTCTTTACATTCGGTGACTCTGTGATTTAAAAAATTAGCCTCAATCCTAAATATGTGCTTACAGCCTTGCAGGGTACCATAGTGATTCATTGTTAACATTATTTCAACCTCGTCACTGTAAACTTGGACTGAATTTACTTGAAATTTGAGTAGATAGCTGAATGAATTCTGGTTGTATCATTCCACATCATAAAACAGGCCAATCTTTCAGTCAATCATTGTGTGTACTATGTTTTCCCCAATTGTCCTCAAAGCATAAAGAACTGCAAAATACATTGGTACTTGGGAGGAGAATGTACCTTGAAATGAAAAAAGCCCAAGACCACTAATCACCCTCACTGTGACATAAACAAAACTACACAACATTTACAAGAGCTAAAACCTCTATTAATTCTAAATGACAGCTATTTACACACACCCATACATATTTAATTTATTCAAGAGCAATTTATTCAAAATTTTCCCCTAGCCACAATGCTCAGTAGAAGATTTATGAAGGTTTTTTTCAATTCAACCATATATTACACCAGTCAGTGTACGATAAAAGGCAGTGCAGGATTTGTCGTGTTGCTTGCCAAAATGGAGTGAAGAGAGGTGAGAATTGGGTGTTTTTGAATTGCTGATTTTGAGAACATGTAAGCTCTCAATGCAAGCAAAACGCATGTAAATAATAAGTGTTTTACACGGTCAGATTGTACAGCACTAAAACTGAACAAGTGAGAGCAATTTGAATATCCTTTAAGACATGAGCTTTGAGGTAGAAGCGACATTGACCTCATGTAGAAACTTTCCTGTCTGTACACTGAAAAAATTGGTAACCTAAGATATTAACATCTAAATTAACTGTTTATATTTAAGTAAAAATATATTATTTAACATCACTAAACCAACATATACCCATCTAACAGGGAACTTTCTCAGAACTCTGGCTAACATTATAGGAAGTTTCTTTCAAATTTATTTAGAGAACATTCAGAAATAATGTTTCCATAACTAAATGGGAACACTGGCAAAACATTCTTTGAACATATTTTTGGTACAGATTAATTTATGCCAACAAAAGTAACTGTATAGGTTAAATCAGGTGGAAATAGCTCTTTAAGATAACAATTTCAGGTTACCACTTTTTACAGTGTAGAATATTGATTAGCCTATGTGTTCTGCTCTCTGTTTTCAGAGTTATCATCCTCTTGATATTATTAGTTGGCGTTTGTAATAAAACAGGATGTTGATCATATATTTTGTCTGTGAATGCATTCTTTCTGTGTCTATTATGGAGGCTCTTCACTTTAGTTCTCTCTCTTATCTCTTGTGAAGCGCTGGTTTAAAAACTGCCCATTCAATGAGCACACATCATTCTGGCACTTGTAATTGGCTCAGAGTCGTCTGTTTGAGTCAGAATTGCCCCAGGCAGATCCTAACAGGAGCGGTGAAGCGGGCTGTTTTCTCACGCGTGGTTGTACAGAATGTTGCTTCTTCATAATACATTGTTTATTCAGAGGGAGCTAAAGCTATAAAAGACCTACTTACATGCACAGGAATCTTTTTTTTTTTTTTTTTATATTGAGTCAGGTTATTTCCTAGAAATATGTGTGGATTTGTGCTGGTCTTCAGGCATGAGACAAAACATTTTCCATAACTTTACAACAGGGGTGTCAAACTCAGTTCCTGGAGGGCCATAGTCCTGCAGAGTTTAGTTCCAACCATTCTCCAACACACATACCTGAGGCTTTCAAATAAGCCTGATGGACTTGATTAGCTGGATTAGGGTTGAAGCTGAACCCTGCAGGGCTCCAGGAAATGAGTTTAACACCCTTGCTTTACAATAAGGTCAGATATGTTATTAGTTGTTCCCTATCTGTCACTCACTCGATGCTGTGTCAGTGTAGTGATACTACATTGACACAGCATCGAGTATCACAACTACTTGTTGTGATACTACATTGACACAACAAGTAGTAACGCCCTTGGGAGCCCCAACACCTCTAATACTCCAGGAAGGCCAGTGAATTTGTATGCCACACCTTCGGGCATACAGGTATAAGAGGAGGTGGCTTGCTTCACTCATTTACATTGTTCTTTGGAGCTGAGAAGACGTGTCTGTGATTCTCTCTCCATTTTCCTCTGCCTAGAAGCTTCATTGGATTCATATACGGCACATTTCAGCAGTTATTTTTCCCACATGCACCATTAAGTGCGAGAGAGTTCCCTAGGGTGCTTCAACGAGCAGCTAAAAAAGACATTTTCCTAAGAGAATTTTCTCTAACAAGACAATTTCTCCATAAAAGAAAAATTAATTTTAAAAAAGAGCAACACTGGTGAAAAATATCTTTTTAAAGATACCATTTAATCAGTGTATTTCTGGATGCGGTCAACACCTGTTTTCCTCAGATGCCCATGATCACTGCATCAGTTATTTGGGCCAGACCCATGCTGAAGCAGTTTTCATGGATGGTACATGCGATCACTGTGAGAGCATGGCCATCAGAATGTTGTGGTCAGGACTTTCCTGCTTTTTTAAGGAGAATGCAGCAAGGGAGACTTGGGGATTCTAATGGAAATGTTCCCGCTTGGTAAATCCCCATGGACTTCCCATTCCCCAGCATGTTCATTTCTGCAGGTTGAGTTTGCCAGTGAGAAAGGTGGTTCACCCTCCAGTGAATTTAATTTCTCATTCAGCGCAACTCAGGATGAGGATGAGCTGTCGATCGTAGTATCGTAGGGTGAGCTTTTGCCTTTCGACATTGCAGACCCCCCTGGGTCTTCACTATCAGGTGTGATTGTGTGACTGAGTCTAACGCTGAGATGACTAATCTGCTGTGATACCTCCACCCTGCCCTGAGTGTTCGCGATTAGATGATTGGCTTCTGGGCTCGGAACGCTGCTCATAGCCGCAGTCTGCCCCAGTTCCTTACTTCCCAAAGGTGCAAGAAGTGTTCACAAAGACATGGAAGGCACTTTTTACTCCCAGAACAGTAAAAGCTTTGCGGGTTCTTCTGCCCTCACTACCCTCGACGGCGGGGCAGCCAGGTGGTACTCCAACATTCCCCATTAGACACATAATTATTTGTTTTAATTATTCTATGGAACTACTCCCGAACTGCAGTTAACACTAGGTCTCTGGTTACCATAGTAACAAAGACAAATCAAGATAAGACTGGTTCCACTGAAACTATTTCAGAGGCTCCAGGAGCATATGGCCTCCTCAGCTGTGGTTACATCGCTCGTGTTGAGACCACTTCAGCACTGGCTTCAGACTCCATCCCCAGGTGGTCCAGCTGATCTGGAGTCAATTAGATGAGGCACAGATAGATCTGTTTGCTTGCCAGGCATCCTCCCATTGCCCTCTATGGTATTCCCTGACCGAAGCTCCACTCGGCAAGGATTCTCCACTCCAACACACAACTAGCCCCGAGCACTGCTCAAATATGCATTCACTCCAGTGCGCCTGATTGCACAGACACTGTGCAAGATCAGGGAGGACGGAGAGCAAGTCTTGCTGCTTGTGCCCTACTGGCCCAGCCAGACTTAGTTCTCTGAGCTCACACTCCTTGCAACAGCCCCTCCTTGGTGAATTCTCCTGAGGAAGGACCTCCTTGCTTAGGGGCAGGGCACAATCTGGCACCCGTGCCCAGACCTCTGGAACCTTCACATCTGGCCCCTGGACAGTATCCGGAAGACCCGAGTAGCCTTATCACCAGCGGTGATAGACACCATCACTCAAGCCAGAGCCCGCCGTATGCTTTGGAGTGACACTATCGGCTCTGTTCTTTCTTTCCTGCAGAAAAGTTTGACAGGGGGGTTATCCCCCTCCACCTTCAAGGTGTATGTCGCCAGTATAGCAGCTCATCAAGATGCAGTGGACGGCACCTCCCTGACAGACATCTGTAGAGCGGTGGGCTGGGCTACACCCAATATTTTTGTGAGTTTTCATAATCTCCAAATTTATTGGTTAGGTGTATCACTTGCACTCAGTGCCTTTTCCCTCTCTGAGGTGATAATGTGTGCTTTTTTGTCCATATGTGCTCTTTTTTGTGTCCGACGAACCCTGGACGCCCTCCTATTCTCCAGTACTCATTGGTAGCTCATTTTGGCAGAGGAATTTCGCTACCTGGCCCATTACTTATGCTATGCCCCTTTTCAGCTGAGCCCTTGTACTTGGGCTAAGTGCTCCATACTGTATGTGCTGATTCCATAATGGTAATCCCATATGATGGATTTTCCACTGTTCGGTTTCCTTGGCGGTAAACTCTGTGTCTTCCCCTGGGCAGAGTCTCGCTCTGACACCGGTCACTGTGGGTGTAGAGTTTATCCCTTCTCAGGCAGAACCCACCACAGAGACTTCTTTCCGCATGTGGCACTTCCCGCTAGGTAAGTCCATGTGATGTATTCTCCACATGTTAACCCCTGCTTTCTGCATAGAAAAAAGAACACTTTTCCCAGCGGACACTCCTGGTCTGCACAGCTGTAAGATTTTGTCTTACTCGCCAAAAAAACAAAATAAACAGAAAATGGCTGAAAGTGACCTATACCCATTGTAAGTACGGTCCTGACCACCCCTCGTGGTACAAATGACTACTGAGCAAATCACATCCTTTTATACCCTTATGCCCTGGGGAAGGGCCAATTTTCATTGGCCCTTTCTGAAGTATCAGAGGTGTTTGGGGCTCCCAAGGGCGACCTCTAGTGTCACTACATCAACACAACATCTCGTTCCCTACATCAGGGAACAGAAGTTTTAATAGTAACCAAGACGTTAATGCATTAACTATCATTAACTAACTGTGAGGAATATACAGTATTTATTCATTTTTGATATTGTTGCTTAAAATACAACTATTTATTGTAGTTCATGTTAGCTCACTTCCATTAAATGACATTATTTTTCCATTAAATGACATTATTCCATTTAATGACTATTTTTTCATTGTTCATTTTTTAACTAATGCAGTTAAATAATGTTAACAAATGGAACTTAATTGTAAAGTTTTATTCTTAACTTCTCCACTTTAATATCCAACAGAGATTAAAGCTAGAATGGTTTTCAAAACAAATGTACCATTTTGTTTGATTTTCTCCATATTTGAATAAAATTATGGCATTACATCATCACTCACTCCACTGGAAACCAGCTATTCTCATTACTAAATACTTACTCAAAACATTACTCAATGTAGATGAAAATATTAAAGAAAGATATACATGTATTTTAAGTAACATTACTGCTATCCTGACATGAAAAACAGGTTCATTTTGAAAACTGTACCTCATCTATAAGGTTTTTCTGCTGTGTTCCTACTTCTTGTCAACACTGTCAGATATGAAACATTTGTAAAATCAGGAAATATCAAAGCCAGTCTTCATCTTGACTTTGATATTGCTTATTTTATATTTAACCATAGGTGTGCATATAGTGTCACAACAACCATGATATATCAACTCACACAAACTGTAAATAAATTGTTTGGGTTTTTTTTTTCTTCTAATAATGTATGACGAATCACTGCCGAGATTAAAGACTAAACCATGCCAATGAACATGTGAATTCACTAAAACACTATTATCACTATTGGAGTTCAACATTTTGTAGGACTATTTATGCTATCACACGTAGTATATGATGCTTTGTGCACAGGGTTATTGTTATGCTGGAAAAGTTGCTGCAACAAGGCTGGAAGGACGAAATTCACTTGTGTGTGTAGATGAAAATTTGTCCTCACAGAAATGACTGGAATAGCCAAACTGGTTATCTTCCTCTTTGTCTTACCAGGCAGACGACTCTCTCAGTTTATCTGCTGTCGTTTGTGGGGATGGTGATCTACACCTTCACCCTGAACCTGGGTCATCTGTGGGTCGTGTTCCTCACATCAGGAGTGCTGGGGTAAGAGCTACAACATGCATTGGGCGCAATTTTGTCGGCATGAAATGGAAGTTGCTGTTGTCTTCTCTTCCCTATTGTGCTGTATATCAGAGTGAAGCGGCTTCTGGAACAAGAACAAATGCAGGGCGGGGCTTGATTTTGTCCACGGAGAATTGATTGGATGGTTGTGGTTTGGTATTGGTGGATCTCATGTGAGTGACAGGTTAATTAGCACAAGTGCACTTTTCAAGCAAAATAATTGACAAAAAAGGTGTGTTAATAATTGAAATTATATATATATATAAAAGTAAATGTATTCTGAGACTTTGTGGTTGCCAAATGTTATAGGGACATTTTAAAGCCTCATTTACACATACAGGGAGTAAGTAGGAGTGTTGTTGGTGCTGGTGGTGTTTCAGTTACACTTTATCCTTGTTACAGTGTAATTACACAAATAAGTACTGAGTAATATTAATTAACTACATGTACTTACTGTAGGGTCATGATTAGGATTTGGTTTAGGATTAGTTACTTGTAATTATGCATAATTTACTGTTGTTATTACGACAGTAAGTACATTTAACATGTGTAACTGCCACGTTAAAATAATGTTTTACCAAATATTAACATGGAGTGGAAAGAGTTTGTGTCTGTTTAGAGAAAAGTTAAACTTTTCTCTGTTTTGTCACTGGATACGATCACATTTCTTCCACTCTGACCAAAGTGCACATGTGCCAATGCGCAGCTATTCAAAACACTGAGGAATTTTGCAACAAATGTCCATTTCACACTTTTAAACCTATAAAGCCAACTGTATCATGTTTGAAACACAAAGGCCTCTAAATCATCAACACTTTGATGTTAAAGGATTAGTTCACTTTAAAATGAAAATTAGCCCAAGATTTACTCACCCTCAAGCCATCCTAAGTGTATATGACTTTCTTCTTTCTGATGAACATTATTGCAGAAATATTAATAAATATCCTGACGCATCCGAGCTTTATAATGGCAGTGAACGGAACCAACGAGTATGAGCTGAAGAAAGTGTCTCCATCCACATCCATCCATCATAAACGTACTCCACTTAATAAAGGCCTTCTGAAGTGAAGCGATGCGTTTGTGTAAAAAAATATCCATATTTAACAAGTTATGAAGAAAAATATATAGCTTCCACCGGTCTTCCGTATTCAACTTACGAAGAAAGTGTAGCGCCTCTCGCAGTTCAAAAAGCTTACGCTACATCCTACGTCTTCCCATATTCAACTTACGAAGAAAGTGTAGCGCCTCTCGCAGTTCAAAAAGCTTACGCTACATCCTACGTCTTCCCATATTCAACTTACGAAAAAAGCTAAACTGACGCAATGTTTTTTGTAAGTTGAAAAGCATAAAAGCCCTATATAGTACTTGATACTCAACAAAAACAGTCCAGAATGGTCGTTACAGCATCTACTAACTGATCCATGTTAACCAGCCATTTCTACACAGACTGACTAAATAGTAACAGTTCTTCAGCCACTTCTGTTCTCTCACCGCAGGTTCTTCATGACGGGTTATCTGCCGCTGGGTTTTGAGTTTGCAGTGGAGCTCACGTACCCAGAGTCAGAGGGAACATCGTCAGGACTGCTCAACTGCTCAGCACAGGTCATGCGTCCACTCTTTGCTTCTATAGTGTTTTCAGACCTGTAGATCGTTCACTTTGTTCCCGAACAGTGACTTAAATTGTTAAAAAGTTGCATTTTCTTCTTAGTTCAGGTTGCTTTCACAAAGTAACATTTCCAAAATGTGTTTATGTAAGTCACATCTAAATCCATGTCAGATTCATGTTCTGGTTCATGTTTGTAGATTTGAGCTCATCTATATGCTAGTGTACTCCTACAATCAGAAACATTGAGGTTACTAAAAATAAGGTTGACATCATCTAGCTCTCAGGGATGTATATGATTGATCAATACCATTTCATTAACCTGGAAACGGTGTAAATATCAAATGGAACATGAATTATAATGGAACTGACCAAAACTACAGCCAAGTTTATGAGGATCTATTTCCAGTAATGAGGATCATACTGAGATAACGTTACGGCACATGAGAGATATGCACATGCTCATGATCTTACTGATGTGTGCAGATGTTTGGAATCGCATTCACCATCATTCAAGGCAAAATCATCGATCACTTCAGCACACTGGCCGGCAACATCTTCCTCTGTGTGTTCCTCTTCATCGGCTCCATCATGACAGGTAGAAACTCATCACATGACACTCATCATGTGACCACTAACAGCTGCACATGTGATGTTTTATTACAGACAGAGCATGACTTCGGCTTGTTGTGTCACAGTGGCACACGTAAACATGCAGCGCATCATTGTTTTCTACACACTGAAAAGTGAAACGGCTGTACAACAATGACAATACACAACAATACACAACATTCACATCAACACATTCAAATGAATACATAATACATTTAATGATGATGTGTGTAAAATTAAAAGACTTTCTTGTATCCCACTTTAATGTCAACTACCATTTGTAAATTAATTTCCCTGAAAATTGTTAAATATTGTGATCTGACCAGCCAGACACAACAACACCAGCTCTGAGTTTGAGAGAAACTTGTTGAAAAAAAATCAAGTTACACTTTTTAAGGTGTCCTGGTTACAGTGTAATTATACATGTAAGTGCTGGGTAAAATTAATTAACAACATGTACTTACTTATAAGGTTAGTGTTAGGGTTTGGTGATAGTTGCATGTAATTATGCACAATTTACTGTTATTACTATGTGTATCATAACAAGGACACTGTAAAATAAAGTGATATCAAATATCAACAATTCTGTTGATGCTATTTAGTTGTGAAAATTGCATAGACATCTGTCTACAGTAATTTGATGAGTTTCTACCAAGTGACAGAAGGAGAGATTTATTGGACACACAACCGTTGATATCAACAACAAAAGATATGGGAAGTTTTCTCCCTTTTAAATGTTTATTAGTCTGTTTATATACCTCACTCCCATCCGGGTCACGGCACCAAATGTAACTGGTCCTACTCGACCCGCTCCGAGCAGGATTTGAACCAGCATCTCTGGCATTAAAGGCGGGCGCGCTAACAAGGACACTAAAGACTGCTGTCTCTAGTATCAGTCGCTAGAGCGCCTCTTGAGGCCAGGGGAGTGAGGTTTACATGCACAGCTCTTACTAGCTGGCCTCTGTTACACTGACCCCCTTAAACCTCACTCCCATCCGAGTCACAGCAAAAAATGTAACCAGTCCTACCTGATCCGCTCCAAGTGGGATTCGAACCGGAGTCTCAGGCATGGGAAGTGGGCGCGCTAACAAGGATGCTAAAGACCGTACCTAAAGGACGCTAGCGCACCTCTTGAGGCCAGAGGAGTGAGGTTTACATGCACAGCTCTGCTTGCCTCTGTTACATTTGCATTGATCTGTTTTGTTTTCATCTGAATGACCCTTCTGTTGAGAACTACTGCTTTCAAGTATCTTGGATTAGCGTGAACTATAATACATGAATATGGTTATTATTCAGCACCATGTTACGTATCAAAGTACCAGACCTGGCATTATATGACCATGATACCGCTATGATCATTTGGATTGATATTAACAGGTCACTATTACTGTAGCTCAGACAGTAGAGCAGTGACACTAGCAATGCCAAGGTCATGGGTTCGATTCCCAGGGAATGCATGAACTGATAAAGTGTAGGCCTTCAAAGCAATGTAAGTGGTGTTGGATAAAAGCATCTGTCAGATCCATACATGTGAATGCAAATTAACTGTCTAAGAGAATGTTGCACTTTTCAATGATCTGACTTTGATTCTCTGCCTCACAGTGCTTATAAAATCTGACCTGCGGCGACAGAAGGCCAACCAAAAGTCTCAGACAGAGATGAATGCTGTAAGTATGTTATGATTGGACTTTAGCACAAGAAATAATGCAGTATTTAAACTTTATCACTAAAAAACAGTGAAAGCTGAAAATGGTCTGATCTGCCTGAAGAGGCCCTTATGATCAGGTTCCTCTGTATGATCCATCTGGCTGTATGAAAAAGTAAAGGTGC
The DNA here is from genome assembly GCA_037950675.1 of Hypophthalmichthys molitrix. Classification (NCBI taxonomy): domain Eukaryota; kingdom Metazoa; phylum Chordata; class Actinopteri; order Cypriniformes; family Xenocyprididae; genus Hypophthalmichthys; species Hypophthalmichthys molitrix. The sequence goes on from CM075508.1 coordinate 1,098,405, forward strand.
AGCACCAAGAGGTTATGTGAAGGATTGAGATTATAAAACATAATATGGGGTTTTAATGACATTTTATATAAATTACAATGTCAGATTGTCTTGTACCAAACTCCTGGTTTGGCTGTTAGCACATTATGATTGATAGGATATCCAAAATATGCATTAAATGCTGTATATGATGCTCATATATAGGCATATCATCCTAGAATAACACACAATTAAATCAATTCAATATGATAATTTTAAGCTCTCCATTTAGTTAAATGAACTCTGAAGGCTGTTGTGGTTAGAGAATCTACAGGAGACTAGGAGTGCCACTTAAAATAAAATGAAGGTATAAACTATCAATGCATTTTTTCATTTTATTCATTGGAAATAAACATGTAAATAAATATTTCATTTTTTACATGACAAATAAATAATGTAATACACATTTAAGGATGTAGTTAAATGTAACACTAAAATAATAAAGTTTTTTTATTTAACTTTGAAATGGACTTAAACTATCTCTCAGGACTGGAGTCTGGGTTTTTACCAACGTTACTCAAGCTCTTAAATATAGACACGTCTGAGCACAACATACACGCCAATTTAAAGGTGGGATCAGTAGATTTTAAAAAACGCTGTTGGACATTGTTGATATTTGAAATCAACCCAAACAAACCCACCCCTCTCTTCATTGCTCCGCCTCCAAAACTCACCCTCCAATCCTAACCACCCTGCTCTGAGTCGGTCTCGAACCCCATTCGCTGCTGGCGGGCGAGGCGAGTGCACTAACAATGACGCTAAACACCTCATGCTCTAGCGGCCATCAGTTTAACTGCAGAACTCTCACTATCTGGCCTCTGTTACACACGCAGTGCGAGTGGATGTCTGTTTATCACAGCTGACGCACAACAAAATGCTTCACGAAAAATAAAGCGCAGATGATGAACGAACAACAAGGAAGCACAAAAAATGAACGTACAGTACACAAGATTAAATACAAACAAGAGTTTGTTGTTAGTCGCCAACAGCACAGCAGCTCCAGACAATCATGACTCTCAAACCCAGTGTTACTCACATGAGAAGGAATCAAAGGAGCCTCTGCGTCTGTTTTCAGGCCTTACCACTAAGCCCTCTCCAGCACTGGAAAGATTTTCTAATATTAACGCGGGTCCTAAAGCGCTTGCCCAGTCATAAACCTTCATTCCAGTGATATTCTTTTGAGCTCTTTTGTATTGTGTCTCATCTCTTGTTCTGCAGTTTTTTTTCTCTTTATTTTCAAATCTCCCTCTTGCTCGTTCTGTCTCCTCGACCCCTAATGCTGATTGGTTAGACGTTTGTTGTTGGTGTCGGCCCGCCTAACTTCCAAACAGTGTTTTTGACTGACATTCTGCCACCTTTAAGACTGACATTCTGTTCCAAAGCCTAGTGAGCTGCCTACGTACGGCATCATGGACAGGCTTCTGGTGCAACATCTGTTCCAGAAAGCATTTAGAATAATGAAGCTGGTGTAGTCACTTATGAGCTGGTGAGCAGCTGTCTATAAATGTGACACTAGGTCAAATGCACAGGTTGGAAAATCAAGAAAAAAAGACATGCAAACACAAATGAAGAACAAAAAAAACTCAATGGGGCCATCTGGTGGTTATATAGGGAGTGGTGTGGTGAAGTGGTTAGAGCTCATGGCTGGTGACAAGAATACTGATTTGATCCAGTAGCCATTGGGGACACTGCGTTTGCTCGCTAAACTTTCGTGATGGAAATAATATGAGGTGGGAGGAAAAACTACCTATATTTTAGTGCTTTTGCAAATGAATGCAAAGTTTTCAGGTGAAAGCAATAGTTTCGTGAGAGAACGCAAATGTTTTAAGAGTGAATGCAGTTGCTCGGGGAATGCAATAGTTTTGCGTGAGAATGCAAAGTTACTCAGGGCAAAGCAATACTTTCTTGAATAAACAAATGAATTGAAACAATTGAATAAATCCCTCCCTCTTTCCAAGAAAATTGTAAATTTGTGGATTAGATCAGGATCCAAGATGTCCCAAACTGCGACTCATGATAATTCCTGTGCCTCATAAACATCATAGTTGCCCAGTTATTGTAGTTGTTCTTCAGCCAAGTGGAAGTGGCGGACAGACTGAGAGTGATGGTGTGATGATTAGGTCTGACAGCAGAGGAGAAAGAGCTGGAAACACCCGAGACGGTGTTCTGATTCTGCTGCTGATGGGCTGCACTTAATGGGATAGGATGATCTTAAAGTGTTCCTATTATGCTATTTTAAAAGTTCCTAATTTTGTTTTGGTTTTTCCTAAAATAGGTTTACATGCATCCAAGGTTAAAAATCTATTTTCTCAATATACATTGCACATCACCTTATTTCTCAAAAAGTCTGAAAATGGTTTGTTTAAAGTTTCGTTCTCTCTAAACCCCTCCTTTCTGCGAACCAACTCTGCTCTGATTGGTCAGATGGCTCAGTCTGTTGTGATTGGTCAGCTCTGCTCTGATTGGCCAGATGGCTCAGTCTGTTGTGATTGGTCTACCACTCACAACATGTGTCAGAAACCAAACGCCTATTACTATATCTGAATTTCAGCTCCGGATCTTCCTCAGCACGTGATCAAAGCAACCAAGTTTCCATCCAGTTTTTGTGCTGTTTTGTTATCGACAAAGCAAATATGCGCAAAAAAATATTTGCGAAATTTGCTGTCTCCAGGCTGTTTCCATCCAGTTGGCCTTTTACCAATAAAATGGAGTACGTTATGACGTCATCCCTAAATATGCATAAGTTTTGTTATATCACTAAAAAATCTGCCCTTGAGCCGTTTCCATACATAATTTTGAGTATATCGCAAATTCATAAGCTATATTTTGCATCCCAAATATTTGTAAAATGTACAGAGAAATGAGACAATTGAAATTCACCAGTACTACTATTTTCGTACTATTTGCGTATTTTCACATATAATATTATTAAATAGGAAATATAAGAAGCACAGGTTTGTCCTGTATGAAATTTTTTTTAGGGTCCATAAAAACACTGGTACAGTGAAATATTCAGTTGCATATTGCAACAGTCTTTAACGCCTTGAACATGCAGTCAAGCCTGTCGCGGTTTGACGCGGCCGAGAACTCATTCAAAGCAAAAGAGTTATTCGACTCAAAACAATGTAGTATACATGCCAGACCAGTAAGTGGTGCTGTAATTCTGCACAGAGATACACTAAAAACAGAGAATAAGACTTGGAGCATGCGCATAAACCTTGCGATCTGTATACAAACTTTAGTAAAGCTTAGAAATAAAGCTTTGCTTTAGTAAAACTAATAGACTCAGTAGCTTCTGTGGCACAAATACAAGCATGTAGTCCGCTGTTGTTGTTGTTGTTGTTGCTGTAGTGGTGTCTTACTAGGGTCGAGACGTGGGGTGATGACATCATCGTTTCACAAAATATACGGATTGGCTATTGGCTGTACACACGAAAACGCAAGGGTGTCGTTTTCAGATTAATCCACACTTCAAAAAATAGTGATTTCAGGCTCAGAAAACGCTGGATCCGTCTGGACGAAACGACGAAAATTTTTGCGTATACAGCTAAACGCGTCTCTGTGTGGACGGGCTCTCAGGCTTTTTGTCACATAACATTTCTATAATTTTATTAGAGCTTTTGGAGCATCATGTTTGTGATTTTCATTTGTCATGTAGCCTAGAACCGTTTCTGAAAATGAAATCAAAACAGACTCACGATTTTATGACAGCCTATTTTTATTTATTCACATACAGAAGTAACATTTCTGTATTTTATTTTCAGTGTTGAAAATTTCAACAGTCTTCCTTAATTTAACAGACACCCCGCTTATTTTTGTCGAGCTGCAGAGGTTTTCAAGACGGTATTTTCCTCATCCTTGTGATGCACCTTTGAACTACGGAGAAACGGTGCTTTAACAGGAGCAACAAACGAATGCACAGACGCTGTATGTATAGGCTAATTCTGTCATGTGACACCACATTTATTTGCATTAAAGCCCTTTTTCTTGACAAAAAGTGTTTCCAAACCAATTTTTGTGACATTTGAAGTATTGACATAGAATTAATGCGCTAAAAATAAATGGAAAAAGATTGTGTCAACATTTGAGAAGTCTTATTGAGAAATGGCATTTCCATCAGCTATATCACTGAACATTTTTTTGCAAAAAAATCCTTGGATGGAAACCTGTCTAGTGATGGGAATGATGGTGTCGGTTTTTCCCTATCAATTCCAGCGTGAGTCCTCATCCTTTTGAGGTGCAGCAAAGTGGATTCGCAGCTCTGAAAACAGCGTCTGCTTGACATGACGACAAAACGAACCAAACTCTTCCAGTCTCAGATACAACTACAGTGTTTGAGGGCGGGGCAAAAGAGACGCTGTTCATGGGCAGCCAATGAAGACCATAGACTGGCATTATGCAAATCTGTTACATTGTTACATAGGTATTTAACAGGTAGTGACACTGGAATTACTGACGACTCGTTTCAGGCAGTTTCAGTTCTTTTAGGACACTTTTAAGACACTTTATTTGTTGTGCACTTTGATCTTTGAAACTTTGCAGAGCTTTTACATTCACAAACAACTCTATCACACTGCATGAAAGATCATATTAGTAAAAGCATAACAGAGACACCCAGAGTTCAAACCGTATGAGAGAGCATCAGGTGTGAGAGTCTCAAAGAAAAGAGCTTGTTGTGTCTGGGGAGGGTGAATAAATAGTAAACACATAAAAACATCCATAAACCACTGGGTTTTGTCATCTTAAGAGAAAGCCTGTGTAAGTTAAAAACATATCAACAAAAGTGTGCAGCCAGTAAAAATCAAATAAATAATAGGTCATATAAAAATAATCAAATATGTATTTAAAAAAGTCATAAGTAATAACTACACACACAGGTCTCCAAAAAAGCATACCATATAGGTTAGTTTGGCCAGTTCAAAAACTAGATAAAACAGTAAGCACAACAAAAACTCAAAGAGCCTAATTAATTTTTCTTCTACTTTTGCCAAACATGAGCATTTTTGAGCAAGATGTGTGTCTGTGGATAATGTCAGCATGTAATAAATGTGTTTCTTGAGTTCCCGGCAATTAAGAAGAAAAATATTAAATAAGTCCCACTTGCCCAAGTTTTTCCACACACATACAGAACTCAGTCAGGGTGATATACTGTATGCTATATAGAAAATCTGCTTGATTTCTTGTATCATAGCAAAATGTGAACTATATTATTGCCAAGCTAAATGTGCTAAATGTGACTGTAAAGCATGAAGATATTACCGTATGTAATGTCAAATAAGTTTGACTTGACTATTACTTTTCCTTGTTATTTCTACAGTTATTTCTGTGCATTTTTATGTTGTAGATTTCTTTAAAATTATTTTTAGGGTTTCTTACATTTCTTTTTTTCCCGTTCAGGACTCATCCATACATTTCCAAGATGGAAAATCATTACCAGTAAAAGAGGTTAAGATGTAAAGACAGAAACCATTGGAATGACACTTTCTTCAGCACATGCGTACGCAACTTCACCATATCCATAAACCCTCCTCAAACGTACACAGCCAGTATCCTGAATAATGACAGCTCAGTTTAATTGCCCAAGCACAAGTGAGTTTTCTAACTTCATATTGCTAATATCCTGTTGCTGTTCCTGCAGTATTTAAACTAACCCGTAGTTTGCTCATTACAGAGCTCCCACATTAAATGCCACAACACGCAGTGGGAATCATTCATGAAACACAATTTTGTAAAAAAAATTTTTTTATTTTTTTTGTAGACAATTCAATTCACACAAGTATGGTTATATGAACGATTATCATGAAAAATTGTTCTGCTTGTGTTTTATAAATGAGGCTTTTAATGTGTTGGTAAACATATCATGTTTGCATGATGGTTCCTTAGATCTGACCTAATGTTTTTATTACTAGAGTACTAATCTAGTACAAGTGTCTCTGTAACAGACGCATCTAGATCTGATTCAAGAGATCTCAGTCTGTGTTCAGGTTGTTGATGCTGGACATCACAATATTATTATGGAAGGTCAAAGTCCTTCCATAAAACCATCAACTGAAACTGAAACCTACTTGAATGTGCAAGAACATCAGTCATGTGATCAGTGGAGGATGTGTGATGCTCATGGCTTACATAATGCGATACAGACTGCAGCAGAACCCAACGACTGCACAGTACACTTTTCATAGAAAAAAAGTATTAATTTAAAATAGTTGCTAAGGTTAATGTTGCAGCAGCAGTGTAGTGAGTAATGCATGACCGCGATGGACTCTTTTTGATCCAATAGCAAAAGATATTAATGGCATTGAAAGGATTAGTTCACTTCAGAACAAAAATGTACTCACCCTCATGTCATCCAAGATGTTCATGTCTTTCTTTCTTCAGTCGAAAAGACATTAAGGATTTTGAGGAAAACATTCCAGGATTTTTCTCCATATAGTGGACTTCACTGGGGTTCAACGGGTTGAAGGTCCAAATGTCAGTTTCAGTGCAGCTTCAAAGAGCTCTACATGATCCCAGACGAGGAATAAGAGTCTTATCTAGAGAAAACATTGGTCATTTTCTAAAAAAAATAAACACTTATATACTTTTTAACCACAAATGCTCATCTTGCACTGCTCTGTGATGCTCCACACATTACGTAATCATGTTGGAAAGGTCACGCGTGACGTAGGCGGAAGTAAATTATCAGGAAATTTTAATTCTGAAGTGAACTAATCCTTTAATGCCAAGGAAATATAACACAAAGTAGTCTTATAAATGTACATTGAAGTTTTTAAAAATGAAAATAGAAAACACAATTTACAGAATTAATAACTGTGGAAGCGCGTGATCACAGTCTGTGAAAAGGGTCCATTATTATTGAAGCTTGTTTCCACCACAGAATAAAAAAATAAAAATAAGATAAGAAGTTGAAAATACCTTTTTTATTTCATAGTGGAATTATTTCATACATTACAAATCAAACCACAGTCACAGATGGAATCGGTCTAATGTCTGTCATGTGCCGCCACTTTTGACTCCTTTCAAGAAGATGCTTTGTACACAATCATGACATCACAAAAAATGATTACTCAAGGTCATTTAACTTTATTAATTTCATATGGCTTTAAATATCCAGCAGTAAGTACAGCAACACTGGAGCTAAAAATGTTTTCTGTGATTTTGAGCAGATGATCACAGACAGATGTTGGTCACAGACCTGATTTCAGTCAGAAGACGTGCAGTTACTGTTCTGATCTGTGTATGTCATTGAAATGATTGTTCTTGTTAGGAATGTATGCAGTTCCTGTGTATTTTACAGTGTTTGTATAGAAACATTTTGAATATAATCCAGAACAACTGTGTGTTGCAAATTGAATCTCGCAGTCAATAATAAATAGTGATAACTAGTTTAAACACTAATTGTGAGCAATATTTTGTGCATGTTAGTGATTTGCAATTTAACATGCAAATGAGTCATGTAAACCATCCCACATGCATTCTGGGGAAAACACTAACAAAAACACGTCACCAGTAATAAACATGTACATCTGATGCTAAAACCCTTTTCATGTAAAGGCTTCTTCTTGAATGTTTGACATTCGTTTTGTAAACAAATATGAATGTAACTCCAGTAAATTTCCTTCAGTAGCTCAGACAAAGAAGAAATATAAGAGAGTGTTTGTTTGTGTCACGTTTTCTTCACTACATCACTCAGTTTGTGTTTTTCACCGTTTTCATCACTGCACTATTTTTCTAATATAATAGCTAAAAAATAACTCAAATGTACCGGTACTGTAATTGCTTCAGGACAATTAAACTTCAAATAACCATATAAAAGTATTATATTAATATTACACTGATTTTAATGCTGTAAAAAGGTAGTTTGGGCTTTATATGTTTTGGCAACTGGCAACCAGTTGATATCAGAACCACTGACCCATGGGTAAAACATCACGGCGGTCCACATGCAGCGGCACGACCCGTCCCGTTACAGCCGTCCCGTGTCAGTGCCAAAGGCATCAGCAATGATGATGCTGTGAATATCACTCAGTTCCTCTTCTTCTGACGAGCTCCCACTACTTCCTGAGGCTCAATGATACACTGGAAGCCAATCAACATGCCCACGATAGAGACACCTAGAAACACAAAACCACTGTTACAGGTGTGAAGATGACGCTGTACGACTCTGATGCTGCTAATTCTAGATCAATCCAACAACAATATGCAGTACTGATTATAAAATACGATGAGAAGGGGATAGTTGTCACGCTTATTTTTTTGCAGTGGAGTAATGATGCTGAAAATTCAGCTTTGCATCACAGGAATAAATTACATTTTATTATATATTCATATAAAAACAGTTATACCAAACAGAAGCGCCCGTCATCACTCACTTGCTACAATCAGCGGTGCCATGACTCCAATGGTCAAAGGAGCGGTTTTATAGATAAATGCTTCAGACAAGAAGTGGCCGAGAGCCAGAACAAATGTCCACAGAGTGACGTGATAAAGCCTGTAATGAGGGAAAGACAGAAACGTCAGCTTCGTTCCAGCAGTTCAGTCTCCACACGCACACACCAGGATCCTTACGTTCGGTTCTGAATGTCAACGGCACAGGCGCAGCGGATGATGGAGGACAGGAGGGTCCATATGCCAAAGGTTCTCGCCTGAAGACCGTTTACTAAACAACAAGACATCAGGACATTCAGCTGCTGTAATAACCTCATTTTTGGCTGAAAATGTGCACACTTTGTTAATGTTTGTTGACTGTTTGCTTGTATGTTGTTTGTTATATTAACTGTTGAGTGATAAAGTTAGTCAACGAGTCAGTAATGAATGGTGATAATCATCATGTGTATGTCTTAACCATAATCCGGTGTGCCGGTGTAGAGTTTCTCGGACAGAAAGCTGTAATCTCTGAAGCTCTGCACTGTGTTTCCCACTGCGATCACAGACACCATGAGCAGCCAACTCCTCAACACATTCAGAAAGCGGCTCATCCTTCACTGAACACCTGCAGAAGATGAACGGAAGTGTTAGAATTAACCCAACAAAGCACTGATGTGCCTCAGTGAGAGCAGAACATGGTAATACTTTGATATAGAGCTGCGCGATTCTGGATAAACTGAGAATCAGGATTTTTTTGTTTCAAACAGAGTGTAAATTACTAGAGGTTCTGACAAAACATTAATAGCTGCAGTCTATTTAATCTAATTTTAATGTTTAATTAATTAGAATGAATATTTTAACAAAAACTGGTTTGAGTGAACGATTCAATGACTCACTCATAAAGAGTTCACTTGTTTCATTACTGGATGAATCCACATTTTTGAATCAATGAGTGATTCAATGAGAAACACATTTTTTAACAGTCTCTTGTCGCCACCTACTGGTGTAATGATGTAATTGATTCAATCTTTATTTGAAGCATCAAATTACTTTCAAAAAGTGATTTACTCTATTTTGATTGCTTCAGTAGACATCAGTGTTTATATCTGAACTATAAACTTCTATCTCAGTTCTTCTGTGGTAATCTGAATTACTGTAAGGCAGAAATAGTGATACTGTGTGGTTGAAATGTTATTTTTTGAAGCTGTTTCGTACCTATAAATGACAACTGCTCTCTCTGGATCAGCAGCACACACATTTGAATCCACAGAGGCGAATCGTTGTCTTTTAGGAATAAGATCGAGTGGGTGTTTGAATCGAGATCGCGATCTTTTAACGATTAATCATGCAGCTCTAATATTATACCATAGTGTGAATAGGGCTGGGCATTGACACAAATTTCACGATTCGATTTGATTCACAAGCTTGCGAATCCGTGTCAATTAATTGGGGCCTATATCAGGTACAGGATAAAAATCAGGGAAAAAAAGGAAAAAAATCTCTCTCTACTAATTTATTTTTATTTAATAATTTTTTTTTATTTTGAAAGGGACAGTGCACATTAATCAACATTCCGATAGATGTAAATATTTCCAAGTTAATATAATGCTGTAAACTTTACTGGGAATCCCAGTTGGTACATCACTATAATATTAAAGGTTAAAATTAACTGATTTGTTGCCTACTTACATTTAAATGTAAGTTTTTATAGGCTAATAATAATGTTATAATATTAATTTTTGAAATGACATAATTATACTTGTTTTTTTAATGTAAACATTTAAAAGGTGGCTGTCATAAAAACACGAAGGATTTATTCAAACATTAAATATTGCATTAAATAATTAAATAAAAATACAATGAATATGCAATATAGTTCATATATTTATCGAAATGCTCCTCTCTAGAGTTATTTTTCTAGCTGACTAATGAGTTTGTGGACATTGAATGGCTTTTCTGAGGTAAATATAACATTACGTGACATACTGATCTCAAGCAACATGTGAAATACATGAGACATGATTCATTTCAGTAAGTTGTTGTGTATCTTTCAACATTCCTTCTGATGTTCATTCATGTTTATTTGCTGCTGTAACTAGTAAAGATGAAGAACTGAGATGCTACAGTGATCTGTCATGAATGGCAAAACGGTATTTATTGTTTGAATTTCACAATTAAATTGACAGAATTTGAAAGCTGAGACTCACTTTTTTCATATCAGAGGTAACAATGCACAAATCTTATTGTGATTTATTGGATGGGAGGTGCTATAAAGTGTTGTTTATTCATCAATGTACTGAAAACAGCACAGATTGAAAGACTGAGAATCAGTTCTTCAAAATTAAAATCGAGAAGTAATTATTTTTTTTTTACCAAGTCCTAGTAGTGAATGACTGTTAAATGCATGTAGCTTTGTTTTTTCAATTTTATAAATGCCACGGACCCCCAAATATAACCATCCTTGTATGAGGGACCCCATTCTAAAGTTTAAAAGGCATCTGTCATATTTATACACTGAAAAAATAATATTATAAAATTAGTTTCTATTAAGTTACATTACTATATTTTTTTCTACAAATTATAGTCATATATTATTTTTTGTTTATTTAATTTTAATCTAATTTTTATTTAATTAATCACAATTGTTATTTATTTATTTTATCTAATTTAATCTATTTAGTAGATTAATATCTCTGTTTTTATCACATTTTTAATCATTAATTAATTTATTTATTTTATTCTTATTATTTATTTATTTGTTTTAAAAATTATTTTGTTTTAAAACGTTTAAAAAATTGACATTTTGAACGTCCAGGGAACATTCAGAAACAACGTTTTAATGGGAACGTTAGCACAACGTTCTTAGAATATATTTTTGTTAGTCAGGCTCGTGTAGGCAACCATAAACAAGACTGGATCATCAATACACATTACACATATTATATTCATTAGTAACAATGTTCTTACCTTGCTGCAGTACCGTATAACTAGGACTATAATGTTTGATTCCTGCTTATCATCATCGTGCCGCGTCAAGTTCACAACACTCAGGTGTCATGGGCATGAACATTGACCAATCACAAACCGCGGATGACGGTTGCGTCGCATCGTACCACCACCCCATTGGGTAGTGCTTCAAAAGCCCGCCCACTCCTGGGCGATCCTACCAATCACCGGCCGCTAAGCATCTGACGATTTCTACAGGAGTGAGGTGTTTTGAATTTGAACCCTGACACAAATGTTTAGGGCAGAACTCGGGAATTATTTATTATTTATGTTCTATTTTATGAAAACGACAGTTGACTTTTGAGCTGTTTAGTTAGGTATATTATATATTCATTAGCAAAAAAGGTCTACATAGATCGAAAACGTTTAAAAAAGTCTAAAGATATTGTAATGTACTACAATCATATGTTTCCGAATCCCGAATTTTATATGTGTGAAATAATGAAGTTAAATACATAATTAAAATTATTAATTATTTTACATTAACGTTTCTGAATAAAACCACTCGTTGGTTGTTATAGTTTGACGCGCATGCGCTCATCAATGGTTGTCAGCTGGTTGTTATAGTAACAGGCGTCAGGACTTTAGCGCCGGTGTGGGCTATGGAGCTAACAGTTAATAATCACACGTAAGATCACTCACTTAACACAAACAGGTATGTTACTAATCACATTTACTATCAAACTAACTGCATTGTGTGTCCGAAGTTCTAATGTTTTGTGTTAGACATTCAAACGCTTTCTTCTTATATCACAGTCTAGTTAGCTCGGTTAGCTAACAGCTAGTGAACTCTCTTCTGTCACACACAACTAATCCCATCTTTCCCACATTATATTTATTTTAACCAGCGATTTATGCAAAGGTTACTTTCAGTATCATAGTAGACAAGTGCTAAATAATTGCCTCAGATATGTAAAATAATTAAAATATATTATGAATTATGAAAGTTTTGGTTTAACCTTTTTAATTACGTATTTAAGTAACTTTGACCTTTGATTGCTGTCTAGTATCTTCGTAGTTTGCTGCCATTTTAAATATTTTAATTTTATGTTATTTTACACGTTATTTTGACAGTTTTCTCATTTTTATTGTGTTTTACATTGTTTTCTAATTTAGCATGATTCCTCATCCCACACAGTGCAATACGAGTATATATAGTTTGATATTGATAAAAGTAGAGTAAAACTGGAAAAAATGTATGGCAGCCCCTCTCATAAAGTCTTATTGTTTTGCAGATGAGTTAAGTAGATTGGAGATGAGTGCTGTCACACACACATTGAGCTGACACACACACACACACACAGACGGAGATGCCAGCCGCCAGAGAACAGAAGGACGGATCGGAGTCATCGTCTGAAGATGAGCTGGAGTAAGTGTCAGAATGCTTTAAGAGTATTGATCATGGAGATTTTTAGATTCACAGATTATCAGATTACAGTGAACAGGACTAGTGAATACACAAAAAACTACAACAAACATCTGCTGTTGCATATAGACTGATTTCATGATTTCTCAGGGCTTATCTTGACTAAATATAGACCAGTCAGTTCTGAAATAGTAACAGCCGGTCCTCGAATAGTCGAGGTGTTCCACAGGTCTGTTTTCAGCAGCAGAGCTAAATTCAGTCTCCTTGTGATGTTTTTAAGAGACAACCATGAGTGACAAAACTGGTGAAGGTCAGTTTAGATTTAGGACCCAGAATTTACATTAGTTATCATGTGGTCATCCAAACCCGTACGTTTTATTAAAAGGGGATGTTTAATTTGTTTAATTTTCTTCTAGGGCAGCACGTTTTGCTGAAAAAAGTGTGATTTTTCTTTTTCCTAAAAAAAAAATTGTGATTAAAAAAAATTAAGAAATACAAATAAATATAAATATGTGTGAAGTACAAATATAAAAATGACTAAAAATTAAAACAATAAATATTAGGCCTACTATATTTAGTAGGGGTGTGACAAGACACTTAGCTCAAGAGACGAGACACGAGATTGAGTTCACCAGGACGAGACAAGATTTTTACACAGTATTTTTAAGAAATCCTCAATGACAAAATGTGCATTTTGAAATGGTTTAACTAATCATCTTGTAATTAATGTCATTTCAGTTCTACTTTCTGAGTATGAATTATCATATGCAGTAAAAGACAACAATACTCCAGCACTGTAAAAGGTTTTGCCACAAACGCAACTGGCTTCTCTCCTGTTTGATTTCAGTCTCTTCAGACCTTACTGTACTGTAAACCCGAATAAGTTGGCAAAACTAAAAAATGTAGGCAATCAGTTGCCTCAGTTTTTAAGTTAAGAAATTCCAAGTTTAAGTAAACAGAACTGGCAGATTTTTTATTTCGTACTCATACATTTTGCTAAATGTGTGCGGCAATATAAAGCATTTAACATACTTGCTCTCAAACCGAGCCACATGTGCACCACTGTCACCATGATGGAAACTCTCCAAAAATCCACATTAACAGAAACTCTTCTAAATTAGCATAACAAAACATTAATCACTACTAAATCTCCCACTTAACAATTTTGCACAAAAAAAACCCATTATATAACACTTAGCATTTACTCTTCCTTTCGAGTGCTATGGGCAAAGCATGCTGGGAAATAGAAATCCCATCCCAGCTTCAGTTGAACTTAAGTTAGTCTAAATTAAAAGAAATAAGTTAAACTCAAAACAATGGAACAGTTCAGTTTACTTAAAATATATAATTTCTATGAACTTGAAAACAAAAGAAAGCTCTGAATACTCATAAAAGTTAATTTGACTGAACTAATTCCTACTCAAACTAATTAATTATTTTGAGCGTTAGGGTTTATAGATGAATTATGAGCTTCCAGAACTTCTGATTGAGGCTGTGTGACCTCCTGATTGAACTTCTTTCCACAAATTGAACATAGAAATAAACAGTATACAGTATAAATAACAAAAATAAATAAGTTTTCTCTTAGTCTTATTAAGTGCAAACAATATGTGCAACCATATATAGGGAACCATATATAGGGAGCGGCAGAGCTGAATGTGAATTGTACAAGATAAGACATTCTGTTATGCAACGAATCCTCCGCCGTGGTCTTGTCAGTCATCTCGCCTTACTCTCGTCACGTGATCAGTGAACTGTGGTTCCTGCTGCACTGTGTGTGACTCTACAGCTCGTGCTGGATGAGCAGAGCAGACGTTTACAATTGTTTACAATTGAAGCGACTATTATCCAAATTAATTTAATGTTTTTATTTATATAAAAAAAAAGCAAAACGACAGTGGATGCAGTGCCGCGGCGGGCACCGTAATGTAATGTAAACATAGTGGTGACATATTCTATGCTGATTATGAATGTCAAAAACAAGAGCACATTGCCAGTGCACACAATCACAAACCATGTGCTCACACAAAACATGACACGGACATGCAGCCAGTGAGACCAGGCGCTCAACAAAAAGAGACAAGAGCCCACAGCGAGACAAAACAACAAAAGACAACACATGGAGCATGAATGTCCGAACCCTGAAACTGAACTGAAACCAAACTAGACAGGAGTGCCGGGATCCGAACACCATGAAGCAAAGCACATAGACAAGAAGCTGAGAAGTACACTCATAGCTGCACGCTCACACAAAGACAAGACGATACATGAGTGTCAGGGCTCTGTCACAAAACCAAGAATAAACCAGACCGAAGTGACAGAACCCTGACATATCTTGGCTCTACTCACATAGATCACTTCAGGGTTGCCTAATGCTAAAGCTTTTAACAGAGTTTGTTGTTGAGTTCGCAAAACCTTTTAATCTTTGTCTTGAGTTGTGTAATGTGACTTTGGTAAGTCCTCAATATCATATAAATGTGAAATTCATCTGACAGAGGAAATAGCAGTGTTCTCTTTGCTTGAACATGTGTTGTCATAGGAAACACCCGTGTATCGCCTGGAGTGGTGTCAGTAAAAGGATTCCCGTGCTGCTCTTCTGTGCAGAAGCCATTGTGTCCAAAGATGTGGCCATCCGCTCTGTTGGAGGTACAGACACTGAGAATTCTTGTGCTTGATAAAGAAGAATTTATTAAATCAGCGTTTTTGAACAAATCTCTGGGTTGAATGATTCAGTGACAATGAGTGCGTCTCAATCAGCTCCCTAGGCCGTGAATCAGTAACAGCAGAACTGATATTTTTCATACTTGTACCTGCAACATTTCAGCCCTAAGTTAATTATAAATGTTAGCAAGATTATGTTCAGTACCTGTCTAGCAATGTATATTTATGCTGTTTGTAAAAATTTATGTTTCACACTTCAGAACTTCCCTTAAGAGAAATAGTGAGCATCGGTGCTGCCTGGTTTTCACAGTGCATTGTGGGATTTTTAGGGAGCAAATGTTTCAGTTCACTGAAAGGATTTCGCGATTGATACAACCAAATTAATTTTGTTTGAAAGGTTTACTCTATTTTGATTGCTAGCGTAGACATCAGTGTTTATATCCGAACTATAAACTTTTATCTCAGTACTTCTGTGGAAATATAATATGAATGATTGTAAGACAGAAATAATGATACTGTGTGGTTAAAAAAAAGGCTGTTTGTGAAGCTGTTTCACACCTATACATGACAACTGCTCTCTCTGGATCAGAACACAGATCTGAATGTTCGCTGTATCGTACTTTTCAAAGGCTTAATAGACAGAGACGAATCGTTGTCATTTAGGAATAACATTGTGTGTGTGTGTTTGAATTGAGATATATATTTTTATATATATATATATATATATATATGTGTGTGTATATAATATATGTGTGTATATATGTATATGTGTGTGTATATATATATATATATATATATATATATAGTTGAGCTCAAAAGTTTACATACCCCTTGCAGAATCTGCAAAAATGTTAATCATTTTAACAAAATAAGAAGGATAATGAAAATTGCATGTTATTTTTTACTTATAGTACTGTCCTGAATAAACTATTTCACATAACAGTTGCTTACATAAAGTCCACAAGACAAAAAAAATAGCAGAATTTATTAAAATGACCCCATTCAAAAGTTTACATACCCTTGATTCTTAAAACTGTGTCATTACCTGGATGATCTACGACTGTTTTTTTGTTGTGTGATGGTTGTTCATGAGTCCCTTGTTTATTCTGAGCAGTTAAACTGAGCTCTGTTCTTCAGAAAAATCCTCCAGGTCCTGCAGATTCTTCAGTTTTCCAGGATCTTCTGCATATTTGAACCCTTTCCAGCAGTGACTGTATGATTTTGAGATCCATCTTTTCACACTGAGGACAACTGAGGGACTCAAACACAACTATTAAACAAGGTTCAAACATTCACTGATGCTCCAGAAGGAAACACGATGCGTTAAGAGTCAGGGGTGAAAACTATTGAACAAGAAGTTGATGTGCAAGTTTTTTTTATTTTGTTTAAAGAACATATTTTTTCATTTAGTTCTGCCCTTTGGAAGCTACAAAAGATACTTATATGTTTCCCAGAAGACAAAAAAAGTACAATTTATTCTGTTCATCCAATTCAAATAGTTTTCACCCCTGACTCTTAACGCATCATGTTTCCTTCTGAAGCATCAGTGAATGTTTGAACCTTGTTTAATAGTTGTGTTTGAGTCCCTCAGTTGTCCTCAGTGTGAAAAGATGGATCTCAAAATCATACAGTCACTGTTGGAAAGGGTTCAAATATGCAAAAGATGCTGGAAAACTGAAGAATGTGCAGGACCTGGAGGATTTTTCTGAAGAACAGAGCTCAGTTTAACTGCTCAGAATAAACAAGGGACTCATGAACAACCATCACACAACAAAAAAAAGATCATCCAGGTAACCATTGAATTGGGGTCATTTTTATAAATTCTGCTATTTTTTTTTGTCTTGTGGACTTTATGTAAGCAACTGTTATGTGAAATAGTTTATTCAGGACAGTACTAAATAAAAAATAACATGCAATTTTCATGATCCTTCTTATTTTGTTAAAATGATTCACATTTTTCTAGATTCTGCAAGGGGTATGTCAACTTTTGTGCTCAACTGTGTGTGTGTGTATATATATATATATATATATATATATATACTTCTTTCCACTAACAAATAATTTTTAATAGCTATATAAATAGCATGTCTAATGTTATTTAAATATCTATTGAATGCTTTTATAAAAATTGTCATTTGCTACATGCCATTGCAGTGTGACATTCTTCTTGAAGCAGTATTTTAAGATTTTTTTCCTGTTTCTTATAGAAAAATATAACTTGGCCTTCAAGATTGTGCGTACGGAGAGTCGTCTTGTGCGTGGCATACTGGTCAATCATGGATTCCATGAGGTAGATCTGTAAATATTAGCCATGTTAGTGAATGAAATGTTAGTATACACTATATGCTGCCAAATTTAAATGCAGTGGATAAGTGGCATCCATCGTCTTGGATATAGAATTTTTTTTTTTTTGGCATTTTAATACAGTTTGTATAAACCTTTAGCAGTCTGATCAAATAATAATGAATCAAGAAAAAAATCACATAGAACCTCTGGTTTATTTGGCACATTGGCAATGAAAGGGCAAGTCAAGCACATTGCATTGTGGGATTCCTCTGCTTGTATACTGCACATTGGTTTGATGTTATTTCAGTTCAGTTTAGTTTAGCAACACAAGTATTAAGGATTCAAGCTGCAAGTTGAGCTTTTTCAGGCTAACCTCCAATACAGTGTTTAGTGTTTATAAGGGTTTATAAGGGTCCAATACAATAAAGCTCAAATGTAATAGCAATGAAAATGACTGTAAATAAATAACTTTGGTCCTTTAAGGAATCTTTTTCATTTTTTGACTTTACCCTGACCTAAATTAACATTGTTTTCTGTTTAGGTGCACCCAAATAGCAATGATTTTAATCTGATGTGGACTGGCTCACACCTAAAGCCCTACCTTATGCGCTCTCTACAGGATTTCCAGAAAGTCAACCACTTTCCCAGGTGTGTCTGTCATTATAGTTCTCTGAGGCTGGATCCAATCTGAAAAGGCAAACTCTGCATGTTATACAATTCACAGTTTATTTCAATAGAACAGGCATTAGCATGTTAATAAGCTTTACGCCAACAAGCATAAAAATATACAGCACCAGGATTGAGTATTGACAATTCAATTCACTATTGATTCTTTTTAATATATATTATGTACAGTACATATCATTTTTATCTTAAAGGGGACCTATTATGCCCCATTTTACAAGATGTAAAATAAGTCTCTGATGTCCCCAGAGTGTGTATGTGAAGTTCTAGCTCAAAATACCCCACAGATAATTTATTACAGCATGTTAAAATTGCCACTTTTAGTGGTTGAGCAAAAACGCGCCGTTTCAGTGTGTGCCCTTTAAATGCAAATGAGCTGCTGTGCTCGGCCTAAGAGGGCGGAGCTTCAAGAGCTCATTCTCCCCTGTCAGGATTCAGTCAGGACGCACTATAATGTCAGAAACTGTGAATATATGCTGCATGGAGAATAGAACAGGTATAGTTTAGTTTAATTACGGTTATAACTTATATTGTCTTCTTGTTTTTATTCACTATATTACTACAAGCCTGTTGTACCGTCCGAATGATGGCCAAAACTATACAGATGAGTTTTATGACGTTTATTGTAAGTTACTACTTTATGGCCTTTATATAATATGTTTTAGACGGTTGTAAGAATCTGAAGGATCAGCCCGCAATTGTGTAGACATTTAAAAATAAGAGTCCCGGTGTATTTCGGGCTTGTTTATAATTAAAAGTCACACACTACGTTTTTTTTTTTTTTTTTTTCTTTCTTCTGGGCGTTATTGGTATTTTGGTTACACAATGAATTGTATTTAATTTGATTTCCATTTAATGCATAGTAAATTATTGTAGTCTCCCCCACAGGAAGAAAAGACTAAGAACATTATTTGACACGTATATTATTCATTATATAAATTTTACTAGTAAAATCTGTGTCCCATTCACTGAGAGAGACACTATATGACATAGCAAGGAGAACATAGGAAAAGGAGAACCATTTAAATGCTGTAATTTTGCATAATTTACAATGCATAATATTAGTATGTAATTAAATGTAATAGTATGCTATGTAATTAAAATTAATTTCAATAAATAAAATTACTGTTAAAAATCACACATTATTTGTTTGTCACATGTAGTAGACCATTTTTGTGCTGTGGATAATAGGAGGATTTTTCACCCGGCTACCACCGCAAGTATATTTCAAACCTGTGGGAAGCACTGACTATACAGGGAATTCTATCAGTTAGTCAGTTAGTACATTACTATAAAATTAAAGGTTAAAATTAAGCAAATTAAGTTCAAATTCAATTGCTATTTATTTTTGGCATAATAATCAACGCTCAAAAAGTTGTATACAAACATTCAAAGAAGGCTTAAAGTGATAGTTCCCTCAAAAACTAAAATTCTGTCATCATTTACTCACCCTCAAACCATAATAAGACGTTTGTTAATCTTCAGAACACAAATGAAGATATTTTTTATGAAATCTAAGAGATTGAAAGTCTATTCACCCAAAACTCTGACACTTCAAAATGTTCACAAAGAGATCGTAAAATAAATCCATATGAATTGAGTGTTTTAATCCTTCAGAAGAGACACGATCACTTTATATGATGAACAGATTGAATTTAGGCTTTTATTCACATATAAACATTGATCAGTGAACATAAACAGAAGCTCAACTACACTTGCTTGACACATGAGAACAAACCTCATTGGTTCTTGCTGAAGCTCAAACGTGCTGCGTAACACGAGAATGAACCTCATTGGTTCTTGCTGAAGCTCAAACGTGCTACGTAACACTAGAATGAACCTCATTGGTTCTTGCTGAAGCTCAAATGTGCTGCGTAACACGAGAATGAACCTCATTGGTTCTTGCAGAAGTTCAAACGTGCTGTGTAACACGAAAACGAACCTCATTGGTTTTTGAGGAAGCTCAAACGTGCTGCGTAACATAAGAATGAACCTCATTGGTTCTTGTTGAAGCTCAAACGTGCTACGTAACACGAGAATGAACCTCATTGGTTCTTGCTGAAGCTCAAATGTGCTGCGTAACACATGAGAATGAACCTCATTGGTTCTTGCTGAAGCTCAAACGTGCTGCGTAACACGAGAATGAACCTCATTGGTTCTTGCAGAAGTTCAAACGTGCTGTGTAACACGAAAACGAACCTCATTGGTTCTTGAGGAAGCTCAAACGTGCTGCGTAACATAAGAATGAACCTCATTGGCTCTGGCTGAAGCTCAAACGTGCTGCGTAACATGAGAATGAACCTCATTGGTCCTTGCTGAAGCTCAAACGTGCTGCGTAACATGAGAATGAACCTCATTGGTCCTTGCAGAAGCTCAAACATGCTGCGTAACACGAGAATGAACCTCATTGGTTCTAGCTGAAGTTCAAACGTGCTGTGTAACACGAAAACGAACCTCATTGGTTCTTGAGGAAGCTCAAACGTGCTGCGTAACATAAGAATGAACCTCATTGGCTCTGGCTGAAGCTCAAACGTGCTGCGTAACATGAGAATGAACCTCATTGGTCCTTGCTGAAGCTCAAACGTGCTGCGTAACATGAGAATGAACCTCATTGGTCCTTGCAGAAGCTCAAACATGCTGCGTAACACGAGAATGAACCTCATTGGTTCTAGCTGAAGCTCAAAAGTTTTGTTTACACATCAACTGAAAGCAGCACAGATTAAAAGATTGATCGAATTAAGATTCGATATTGGTTCATCACAATGAAGATTGATTATAATTGATTAATGGAAAATGTTAACTCACCCCTAGACAGCACACACAAATGTTGGACAAAATTGTCCTTTTTCTTACAAGTTTTCTTGTTAGACAGCGTAATTGTGCTGCCTACCATTTGGAACAACCTTCGTGTTGGGGCTCACCAGTGATTTGTAATACGTTTCTTTCACCCGAGTGTTGCAGGTGTTCAACCAAACACTAGTTTGTGGTGTGCAGTGTGTTTCCCACAATGGTAATGTGTTACCCAAGTCACACACACTCTCACTCACCAACAACAACTTCGACAGAACCGGCCTTCCAAGTGGGCGGATGGCATGTATTCATTGGCAGTTTGAGCCGAGTACATTTTGTTTGGAAGAAACGGTGCAATAGATCAAACCGAACATGCGCTGCCACTGTGGTGTTATTTCAAGGGTTTATGTTCCCCTCGCTATCTCAGATGCTAACCTCATCCTCAGCACTTACGGTCAATGCTCCCGTTGCTTTCCAGGTCGTACGAGCTCACGCGGAAAGACCGGCTCTACAAAAACATCCAGAGGATGCAGCAAACCCATGGCTTTCAAAACTTCCACATCGTTCCCCAGACCTTTGTGCTTCCTGCCGAGTACCAGGAATTCAGCAGTGAGTGGGCACCCCTCTGTCCAGTCAGAGAGTGTTTGGCTATTAACATAAACAACATCAATAAGAAAGATGTGTTTGCTTCTCTGCTGGGCTTTAATAACACTCTCTCTCTCTGTCCTCATGCAAATCTCAGGCTCCTTCAGCAAAGACAAGGGCGCGTGGATCATCAAACCTGTTGCATCCTCCAGGGGCAGAGGCATCTACCTTGTCAGCAATGTAAGTGTTTAAGAGAGAGATGGCAATTAGTGGGGGCCTGGGGCAAAAATACCACTAAAACGAACAAAAATGCCCCCCAATTTCAAGATAACGGGGCAAACAATGGCCTGCATAATTAATTTAAATCTATTATGGCCGTCACGATTAAAGTGAAATGTTAAAATTAATGAAAAGTGTTGATTGTGTCATTACATTTAGATCTGCTCACATTGCATCAGATTACTTTTTATGTGTTTTTTTGCAGTGTTCAGCATTACAACACATATCAGGTTTTTTTCTTGATTTTATAATGTGTAAAAAGTAGGGCTATAAAAATGAACACAACACATGCAATTAATTTAAAGCGTTAAAAAGCGTTAAAAATATTTCTGCGTCATGGTCGTCAGATCTTAAAGTGACAGCAGCCTAATAAACCTGCTCCTGTGATGTCTGTCGTTAAAAGGTTAGTTCACCCAAAAATTAAAACTATCCCATAATTTACTCACCCTCAAGCCATCCTATGTGTATATGACTTTCTTCTTTCAAACACAATCTGAGTTATATTAAAAAATATTCTGGCTTTTTCAAGCTTTATAATAACTTTATACAATACATTTAATAAGTTAATTATAAAATTGCCCTTAGAAAACATGCCATTCAAAGGGGAAGATATCTAATTTTGACGTAAATAACTCTTATGATCAGGTAAGTAGCTTATATGCTGTTGTTGTCTTGACTTGTTGAAATCAATTATTTTAAAATAACATTTCAAAAGTTTGGCAATGCTGACATCAGGCATAATGATTGCTATTCATGTCAGATAAGGTCTGACAGTGGAAACTATAACTTGAAACTAAACTATTTATAGCCAAATAGACCAAAGTAGAAAGTGGTTTAGAATGGCATTGTTACCAACATAAACAATGTTTCGTGAACCTTGTCAATTCACAGCTATGCAAACTATGTTGATTTTGTGTTTTATTACAGGTACCGTAGCTTTCCCTTTTTGCTTGTTTGGTTTGAGGTTCGGTTGATGTGGCTTTAAGCTGCTTTCACTGCATAAAGTAGAGTGTTTATCATGGGAAACTAACATGCTTTTGTAATCTGACAGTTTTGTTCTGTACTGCATGATAACACATGCTTGGTGTTTCAGCCGAGTCAGATCCCACTGGATGAGAACATCCTGGTGTCGCGGTACATCAGCAATCCTCTACTGATTGACGGTGAGTCTACAACACCAACATTTACAGATTCAACTCGTTCTGTATAAAGTGTGTTTTTACATTCAGTTTGTTTCTTTTGCGTCTGCAGATTTTAAGTTTGACGTGCGTCTGTATGTGCTGGTGACCTCATACGACCCTCTCCTGATCTATCTCTATGAGGAAGGGCTGGCCAGGTAATTCATTTATATCATCCAGGGTATGAAACGAACAGTAACTGTCACCCATTAGGCATTTGATAAGAAATGCCATTGCTTAGATAGAAAGATGAGTGCTTGAACAAACAGAAGGAATGAAACCTGTCAGTGTGAACATCCAATTGCCTTTCAGGTCATTTTCAATTTGATCATGCTGTTCACAATGCTTCATGGGATTTGAGGTTCTTTCCCTTAGTGAAGCTGCTAAGTTTACAGCCTTGTACTGTTGTATTTTTGTATGATTTTCAAATAATCTTTTTGCTTCAAATCAAAGTTTGTAATAATGTGATTCTTTTCGAAGCTGGTTGGTTTGGTTCATGGCTATTTTAAAATCTCTAAGAGAAAAATTTATGGAAAATTTGCTTCCTAAACCAATGCCGCTGGAAAAGTGGGCATCACCTGCCACTGTGGCTGGTAGTGATGTTTAATTCTTGAACGAATAGTTCTTTTGAGCCGATTCATAGCAAGTGACCAGTCAAGGGGGTTCAAAAAAATTGAACTAAATCATACTTTAGTTCTGGCTTGATGACGCAAAAATGCTTAGCTGAAGTAGCATGCTCCTTGTGCAGCATTCACTTGAGTTACTAGACTGGTTATTGAACTAAAGAACTGGTTCACAATGAACAAATCAAACCTACAGACAGAGTTGAAAATCAGTGTTTCGGTCATGTCCAAATTAAACAGAAATCTTTTACTGAAGACTGAGGACTTACTGAGTTAATGTCAGTAGCCGAATAAAACATTTAAAAACTGTTTCTATGTTATTTTTTAATTAAAAAATAAATGCAAGCAAAGGTCTTGAGATATAGAATTAGAAGTAGGCGTATTACTTGATGTTACTAATTCAGCTTATTAACATTTTTGTTTTCCATTTTCAATTATATTTTTTCATTACACTTAATTGATTTAGTTGTTTTGATAGATATTTGAAAAAATATGATTTTCATCAATTTATAGATCAATAATGACAAGCTTGTATCAGCCTGAGAATTTGCAATGAATGAGTTGAACTGAGTTACTTTTTGACTGGTTGTTGACTGAACTGTCAAACAATTTCATATTTGATACACACATTTCTAAGGCCTCAAATTGATCAACATGATCAAAACTTTGCTGTTAAACCTGTCACACACAATCTCCATCAGACCTTCTGTTGTCTGATTGATAGTTTAGACTTTTTGATATTGTTAGTAATATTTCAACTGGACTGAAGCAGCTTCAGTTTACTTGATTATCCAGACATAATTTTATAGAAGAATCATGAATATGATGATCATCTTTTGAGGAAGGTTTATTTGTTCATCTCTCAATCATTGTATTTCATTGCATTATATGTTTAAAAACTACAGAGCTTTGATCATAAAACTAAGCATTTAAATATCATCTTACTAAGACATATTATTGGCAGATACTGATATTTATATGGATTTTATGTAAATATCTGCTATACTGTTATAAAGATCTCATTGATTTACAACATCTGGATTTCATCTTACTTTTTCTCCATATAAATATCAACATCTGCACCAAATTGCCTGTTTTTTGCTCAGTTTAGGCCTTTGAATAAAATTGTGCTGTTTTTTCCTCCATATTATCACTAAATCAAAGTATATGAGCAATAAAAGCCTGATGCATCAAATATGACAATAAACAGTTCAATAAACTGTTTCAGTTCAAAAAAGTACTGGCTTTTCATATTTCATGCTTTATAGATTTAATGATGTTGACATTGTTTGTGACGCAGAAAATAGCTACCTAAAATTACCAAAAAAAAAAAAAAAAACTTAAGTCACATGAGCCTGTGTGATGATTAAATATGGAAAGAGATCCTTCAGGAGGAAGACTGACTTTGATATTAACTGATTTTATTAATGGTTTCATAAAGATTGGATGTTTTTGACAAAGCCTGTTGTTACAGACATACAGTATTTGCAGTGCTTCAAGTCTCAGTTTTTACACTTTCAGTGTGAATCAGCCTACAAAATTGCTTTTTTTTTTTTATCATTGTATCTGTATTAAGCTGGTATAAGAGGAAGTGTTTTAACCCCAAAAATGTTTAACTTGTATTTAACCAGAAATATTCCTTTAAGACACTAAAATAACACAAACACTAGATGGCAGCAGAAATGTTTCCAGTAAAGTTGGACTGGCTCATCTAGGCCTCAAACAAAGCTTTCCATTGTCTCATTGCTGGAAGGACATTGACAAAAGTTTTTTTTTTTTTTTTTCTAAATAGTTTTTTTTAATGTATTTAAAGCACCAAGGAAATCTGACATTGTTTAAAGAAACATTTTAAAGCAAGCACATTCTCAGGTATCTTTTTAAATGATTTCTTCTACCTGAAGAGGCAAATTTTCATGATATTTTTTACATAATAGTATTGGGAAAGATTTCTGTGGAAAGTCTCACAATCGCTCCGAATCCCTCCATTGAGCGCCTGTGAAACGCATTCAGTCTAGATATGCACACAGTGTCCTGCTTCTGGCACAGAGAGGAGAACGTTTTCTCAGACATGCGAGTGAGAAGCTCAAACAAATCCTCTGATTTTTTGGATGGCGTGCAGAGTGAAGCCGTGTGAAGTGGATGTGCAGTGTATTGTGGGCCGCTGTGGTCTGGTGTGTGTAAAACGCTTGGCCTACCTCTATTAGGCTTGGCGCTGACGCCGCCTTTACGGAGCGACACTCGGGTTTGTTTTCAGCACACTCTCTTATGAACTGCTGGCGCTACGTCCTGGCACTTTTCCCAACTCAACTTTTATCTTGGAGATCCCAAAAGCTTTGAAGGCATTCAGGTACTCTATGTATGCCAGGAAATTCTTCCTCCACATGTGGCGTCCACTCCTCTCAAACGCAGCAGCGCTGTATTCTGGGAATGCCCGCGAGCTTTAGGACAAATCATTTAAGATTACATTATTCAAACTTGTTCTGTTATGGGTTGTGATTATGCAGTATTCTCGCCATACCATTATGTGCAGTGAAGAGGAGAATTAACAGATTAGTCAGCTGACTTTATGACAGAAACATTGGTTACAGTCAGGTCCATTAAATAATATTAACAGATACAACTTTTGTTTTTAATAATGTATGTGTAAATGTTGAAATTAACTAAGATTAATACATGCTTTAGAAGTATTGTTCATTCTTAGTTAATGTTAACTAATGGAACTTTATTGAGGAGTGTTACCAAAACATAAATGTATTAGAGCGTTGCAGTGATGACATGTTTTTGTAGGCCAACCTGTTGGTTTTTTTTAAACAAAAACCCAATAGATTTTTTCCATTGGCTTTTGGATTATTGTAGTAAATAAGCTCTGTGACCAACAAAAAAGAAAATGATTCTTACACTTTTTGATATGTTTTGATCATGATAATCTTTAGAAATGAACACAACTTTTATGAATTTTGAAGCCTAAATACAATCTGCAGAAGTCAAAAGCTAAATGTAGGCTATACATGAACTACTTCACTTCAACGTCACCACCTTTAAAGTCACAGTGAAATCAAAATTGCCTTATTTATGGAATATTGCAGTATTTATTATAATTGAATTATCGGTGCACTTCATTATTGTTTTAAATTCATGTTCCTCATAAACTTGAATCAGAATATCTTCTCCTCCCTCTTGCAGCATCTCCTCTCTTCTCTGATGATGAGGGCGGGGCAACCTGTCACTCACATGAGATCCACCAATAGCAAACCACAACCATCCAATCAATTCCCCACAGACAAAATCAAGCCCCGCCCTACATTTGTTCTTGCTCTAGAAGCGTTTCACTCTGATATACGGCACAATAGAGAAGAAAAGATGAGCGCAACTTCAGTTTCATGTGTAATTTAAGCTTCAACAACTCTTTCAGTCTTAAAGGGTTAGTTCACCCAAAAATGAAATTTCTGTCATTTATTACTCACCCTCATGTCGTTTCAAACCTGTAAGACCTTCGTTCATCTTCAGAACACAAATTAAGATATTTTTGATGAAATCCGAGGGTTTCTGATCCACATATATGCAGCAACGACATTGCACCTTTTGAGGTCCAGAAAGGTACTAAAGACATCGTTAAAACAGTCATGTGACTGCAGTGGTTCAACCTTAATGTTATGAAGTAACAAAATACTTTTTGTGCGCAACAAAACAAAACAAAAACATGTAAGCGCTGCATTGCGATCACTACGTCACCTGAATAGGATAATGACGGGAGAGAAGAAATTGTTGACTATAGTTGTTAGTTTTGTTTTTGTGCACAAAAAGTGTTCTCGTCGCTTCATAACATTAAAGGATTAGTTCACTTTGAAATAAAAAATTAGCCCAACGGGGCTCGAAATTTACTTTTTTACAAGGAAGCATTGGCAATTTAGCAATTTAGGAGCACCACAACTAAAAAGTCTAAATAAAAAAGTTGCTTGTCTGGAAAAAATAGGATTTTTGTGTTTACTGAAGCAATATTCTCATCAGTGTTCACTCAGCTTTGACATTTAAATCTGCATAGTTGTTTTTTTACCTTTCATAAAGGGCTTTTTCCCCTAATCTTATGCTTCATCTTTCATTTTAAATTCTTAAATTTGATCAATAAATGTAATTAGAATAAGAAGATACTATAGGGCTGTTACCAGTCAAATTAAATAATTTACACTGAAAATTTACAACTGCATTAAGTAATGTTATGAGATTGTTTTATTTTATTTATTTATTTATTTTTTTTTTTTGAATATACAAATAAGAAATGTTGAAAAGAATGATTACTTTTAAACATGAAACTAAACCGGCAGTAGGTGGCGGCAGGTGACCGTCTTTAGGAGTGTGTCATCGAGTCATTCATTCAAACGATTCGTTCGAACGGATGAATCATTCAATAATGACGCAGTTGTTTATGAATAGGTCATTAATTCTTTGACTCAACCGATTCGTTCAAAATGCTGAATCATTCAGCAATGAAAGAAAACACGATTGTGTTGTCATGAAATGTGCGATATAACAACAAAATATATCTAATATTAGATTATGAACAATAATCTAACAATTATTAGACATCATGCACAAATCCACCAGCCTCCGATCGTACAGTCATCATTACCTTGTTCATCCTGACGCTGGTGTTGTATTTGTGTGATTTGCTAGTTTTAGTTGGATGGCTGTTACAAAAACTCTCTGTTTATGTGTCACATTAATATTAGATAGAATGTGGCTGGAATTTAAGCCGTCACATGTTTTCACAAGACTGCTTGCTTTGGTACTTTACCTGTTTGTTCTTTTCAACAGGTCAGTTGAATGTCATAATCGTTATTAAGCTCATTTTTTCCTTCTCGTTTGTGTGTGTTGTAGGTTTGCCACGGTGAAGTACGACCACGCCACGGCAAACATCAAGAACCAATTCATGCATCTGACCAACTACAGTGTCAACAAGAAGAGCAGCGACTACGTCAGGTGAGCGCTCTCTGGCTTTGATCACATGGGTGTAAATATTTCCAGACTCGTACTATTAAGTGCAACATTTGTGTGCCAACAGGTCTGCTGGTATTTTAATGACATATTTAGCAAAAATCTTTTTGAGTCACGGTGTTTTTCTTTTCTTTTTTTTTCAATTAAATATTGTAGATTCTTTTCTTATTTCTGGCTTCAACAGCAAAAAATAAATCAATAAATAATAATAAAAAAAATAATTCACTGTTACGTTTTTGCCACTTTCCAACAGTGGAAATTAATACACTAGAGGTCAAAAGTTTGGAGTCTCTTCTGCTCACCAAGGCTGCATTTATATGATTAAAAATACAGTAAAAACAGTGAAATATTATTACAATGTAAATCAGCTGTTTTCTATGTGAATATATAGTAAAGTGTAATTTATTCCTGTGATCAAAGCTGAATTTTCAGCATCATTACTCCAGTCTTCAGTGTCACATGATCCGTCAGAAATCATTTTAATATGATGATTAAAAATAAAATATTAAAAATGTCTTAATTAGACCCAACTTTTGGGCAGTAATGTGAAGAGAAATTAAATAAAGTGAAGTAAGATAAACTAGCCAAACTATCACTACAAACTATCAGTTCCTGAATTTGAATTAAGGTAGCAAAAGTAATGCAAAATTAAATGTAAGTAGAAATAAATGCTGGCTTGACAAAGCATCGATTGAGAGTTTTGATTTAAGTTTAAAAAGCATTTGAGGATAAATAGAATTGAAATGTCACCTATACGGATGGAACAATAAATTGAATTTCAAAATATTGTGAACCAAAAAAAAAAAAAAAAAAAACCACATTGATATATTGAAATGTGCAACATGTTTTCTGCCCATGTGATCATAAATCATCAAAATCTCTTTTTTGCAGTATTAATGAAAGATGTAAATGCTTTCTGATGTTTTTATTTTCAGTTAACATTTTAATTTTGAAAAAACTTTTAAAAATGTTGCTGGACAGTTAGTCAGCAAGAGCGTACGGTCAGCAGATCATTATTGCGATCGTAGACACATTTGACCATGTTTTAACCTTCTGAACACCAAAATCACTGTGAGAAAAGTATTTCCGTCTGAATCTGCATGAGGTTATGATGCAGTAATCCTTAACACCTGATCATTTTACAGTAGCTTGTGTTTGTCTTGCGGCAGCTTCACGCCATAAAGCATCATGCACGTTACATGAATGAGAACAGATCTAAGCTGTCAGAAATAATAGTTAAATAATCACTCTCATTGTTCCTCGCTCTTAAACGGTTCAGGAATGTGATTTCATATACAAGCTAATCCTTGTGTTTGCTAATCATGTCAACACTGTTGCGTTGTGCCCATTTCTCAGTATTGTTTTGGCAGTGCTGACAGTCAGGGTTTCTCTTCCTTTCAGCTGCGATGACCCTGAAGTAGAGGATTATGGGAACAAATGGAGCATGAGCGCAATGCTGAGGTATTTGAGGCAAGAAGGCAAAGACACCACATGTGAGTATATCTAATATATGTTTATCACTGCATAACGTCTGACATTCAGAACCACTAATCTACAGTCATTCACAAGCACAAATCATCACAGTCATGTGGAGATTGACACACTTGTTACTCCTGACAAACAAATCGCTGGATTTATGACTTATGTTAAGACCCACTGGATGGGTTTCATTTTGAGATGACCAAACTTTGAAATTTTGTCACTGCACATTTTATGTTGTCAGATACAGACAGCGTTTTTGTCAAATAAGTTTACTTTCATTTAATTTAACTCATTTGCTAATAAATTATTATATCATAGGTAAATATATCCACCAATTAAGACAAAATACAAAAAAAAAAACATAGAAATCAATACATCTCGAGCATTTAGTCTTCTGTTTGACATGAAGGATATGAAGATGGAACAATTATAAGATGGGGGGAAAACTTACTTTCTTTCAAAAAAGTTTTGTGTTCCCCTGAGAAACTTTGTGTTTGATTTCAAAACTTTTTGCATTCTCTTTTATGTTCCCCCGAGGAGCTTCACATTCTCTTGCAAAACTTTTGCTATCAAAAAAGATTTGAGTTCCCCTGAAAAACTTTGCGTTTGCTTGCAAAAATGATACTGCAATGGTCGTAAAATGTTTCAATCACTCAAAAAAAGTTTTGTTCCCCTGAGAAACTTTTTGCGTTTGCTTGCAAAACTGGTGATGGAAATATTATGAGATGGGAGGAAAACTTTATTTCAATGCTTTTGTGTGTGGTCAAAAGAATATATAAATGTTTAAATAACCATTTCTCCATCTGGAATGATCAGCTGATGCTTGTTTCTCCGTGTTTGTCAGTGCTCATGGGTCAAATCGAGGATCTCATCGTTAAAGCTGTTCTGAGTGCTGAGATCCACATCGCCACAGCCTGCAAGATGTTCGTCCCTCATCGATGCAACTGCTTCGGTAAGACACATCATATATTGGGACATTTTGGCTAATCGATTTTTTCTAAGTTATGGCACGCAGATTATATTATATATCTATGCTGTTTTTCCTGTTTTTTTTAACAAATAAATCAGGCATAAGAACATTACTCAGTATTGTGGTAAACATCAACTGCTTGATACTTTTAAAATGTGGTTTCATAGAGTATAACCCCATAGATCAGACTTCATATACTGTAAACCATCAGCATTACTATTTTACCGTGAGATCATTGTAAGTAATGCTGATGGTTTATAGTATATGAAGTCTGTGTTGCTTCCTGTAACAGTCTCTGCAGTGTGTTTAAGCAGAGGAATGCAGACTTTACTGTATGATGGACTGTTTATGGTGGTGAAAACAGAACGATATCCACTGCCAGAGCAAAATGCAGTCCAAATGTTTCTCATTCTAAACGATTATGGGGTGTTAAATACCTGCATGAGGTCAAACACATTATCCTCCAGATATTCAGTTCATCACTTCTCTGATTAATGTGGTTTAAACTGGTTAATGTTAATGAGCATATTAGCAGGGTTATGAACATTAACTAAAACTATTAAAGACTTTTTTATTAATTAAAATTAACCTGGAAAAAATATAAACATTGGATGAAAAACTTGGTAACACTTTACAATAGGGTCTCATTAGTTAACATTAGTTAAGGCATTAACTAACATTAGCTAACAATGAGTAATTCATTTGCTACATTATTTAGTGATCCTTGAAAAAGTAATTAATAAAAAATACAACTGTTCTATGAATATAAATATGCTATGAATCTGCTAATTAGCCCCGCCTCCACTCGCTCACGCCAGCTCAGAGATCCACTTGATCAACTTCCTGAGGTAAACGCTGCACAATAGTATCGTATTTTTACAACGTCGGACACATAACGGTAATTAATATGATTAGCCTTTTGCTTGACTATGTCATCAAACAGCTAATAATGTGTTGCTAATGTTACACAAACCATGTTCCCGTTCGCCATCTCAGAGTCAGACAGCTGCCTTCTAACAATCAGTATCTTTATAAACACTTTGTAACTTTGTAATATACATCATAAACCTGCTGTATTGCTAAATCTACACGATTTTTCATATCAACAGAAAAACATACTGGGATAACCTTCTCTTGAGACTCCTGCTTCAGAGCGGTCATAGTTAATGATATGTTAAAGCCCACCCTCACGTTGACATGATTGGTTACAGTGTTTTTGTGACGAGCGATTTCTGACCGCGGGTTTGAGACTGTCTTTAGATCACTGCAGTTTTAAAGAGAAAATACTCAGCAATGGTGTGGACTGATGAATTTGCACGTGGTTCATCTTAAAGCATATTAAAAACACCACAGACATATAAACAACATTAAAAACCTGATTTTCACCACAGGGGGACTTTAAGAACTGAAATAACAAAAAAATAAAAACAAAGTAAACTTAAAATGTAATAAAAACAAAAACTTATCAGGTTTTCTGGAAAGAAGGACCCAAAAGCAAATAGCTGCCTCATTTAGATTTAATTACAGCTTTAAACAAAATTTTGGGATGAGCCACCTGGACAACTCAAAGAGGGACAAATCTGAAGAGGGGTCAGACTGGCGAGGGTCAGGCCAGAAAAACAGTCCATACAGTGATCAGATCCAGACGGGAGATGAGAGAAGAGTCAGACAGATGAGAAGTCATTAGCAGGTGGACAACAGTATAGACGGGTCATTGGTGAGCAGAGATCAAATACGTGTAGACAGATCAACAATGCAATCAGTGTCAGGGTATAATCCAATGACCAGAACTAATGATTATAGCCAGAGTCACACAGGGATGAGCAGTCTGGGAACCACAGAAAACCACAGCACTAACTGGGCAGAGTACAGGGATGTGAGCCAAACTAAAACTATACCAACAGACAAGTTCAATGAACTTCACAAGACTCTGTGTGTTCACACTTGTAGTTCAGTTCTTTTGGTTCTTTTGGTCCAGACCAAAACTGTTACATTTAGACCTGGTTCGCAATCGCACACCGAACCCAACGAAACAAAACAACACAAAAAATATACGTTGCGACAGATCGTTCAAAACAATGCTATGTGCTAGGCTAAATGTGCTTGTTGTATGTGCGTACATATGATGGAGTTTTTACCAGCTGAGAACTCACAAAGAGCTCAGAAAACATGTAAAGGAGTCAAAACAGTGGCAGGAGTTCCTCTGTCACACACTAATAAAGATCTGCTGCAAGGAGATGGCACTTCTGATGCCGGTACCGAACTGTGATGGACAACATCACAACTATGGCGAGAAGAATGTGTGCTTGAGCATTCTGTCCTTATTAGGGTCGCATCTTGTGACATCACATCCTGTTTTAGGTTCTTTTAGATGTCTTTGGTCCTTGTTGCATTCATATTTCAGTCGAACCACAGTAGAGTTTATTTGAAAGAGGAGCTTGTCAAATTTGCCCCCATTTGGGTGTGAGCAAAAACACGCTGTTTGTGTGTGTGTTCCTTTAAATGCAAATGAGCTGCTGCTCCCGGCCCCCTTTCCAGAAGAGGGTGGAGCTTTAACAGCTCAACAACAACAAAGCTGGAGAATCTCACGCAGCCAAAATGAGGATTGTCAGTAACGGTGTTCAGCCTTACATTGTTCAAACCGGAGTCGACACTGATGGAGAGACTCAGGAAGAAGTTACAACTTTTAGAATGAAACTGGACGTTTCTGAATGGTTAGTGGATAAATTTATGTAGTTGCTGTGGAGTTGATTCAACTCATCCACTAGCATGTGTCGTCATGTTAATCTTTTGTTCAAATCCAGCGTTGAATTGATTCTCGTTTGTGAAGCAGTCCGGTGTAAAATGACGGCATGACAACAACACTCTACTACAACAACTCTTCCTCTTCTCTAAAGCAGCCCAACATGGCCCCGCCCCCTTTGTTGTGTGTCCTTGGGGGCGGGGTTTATGTAAATTTTGGGGTTAGTGATGTCACCAACCCAGGAAGAAGCTCATTGTAGTCCCTACCAGCCGTTTGTTGTAGTCCTTAAAGCGATTTCTGTAAAAGAAAATATCTCCCTTTGTATTGAACTTTGAGCGTCGTAACTTTGCAGATGTTGTTTATGATCAAACAGCAACATTAGACACTAACTAAAGTTAAAAAAGTGAAATCATAATCAACCACTCCTTTAATCGAACCAAACCTGCTAAGTGTGAACGTGAAAGGCACAAAACACACTGGCAAAGAAACAGAGCAGAAGGAAGAGAAACAACTGTGAGACAATGAACAACGGCCACATGGGAAAAACAAAAAAAACAAAGACTAGAGCGAAGAGGAGGAGAGATCAAATGTGAGTCCTGACAAAACCATAAGGAAAAAAAAAAAATAGAAATATTAAAATATATAATTCAAAATATATATATATATATATATATATATATATATATATATATATATATATATATATATGTATATAAAAAAAAAACTATAGTGATCTATTAATTCTGCTAAAATAACATGTTGTATTATCAGGGTATCCACGGGGCATTAAAAAGCATTAAAAGTCATTAAATAGATTTTGTGAAAATTAAATTTAAAATTAAATGGCATTAAAAACCATTTAATTTGATTCCTACAGGCATTACATTTTTTAGATAGTTTTGAAGAAAAATAGTACAACCAGTTTATTTTGAATATAGCCTTCATAATAAATAACTGATTTGCTGTCGCAAATATGTACATTTGTGTGACACACACGTGGAACCAGTTTGGTAATTGTCTCCGGCCGGTGCAAAATTGCCGTAACGCCGTTTTTGATAGCTGTTTACCGGCTTGGACCTGGAGATGGAAGGCTGCATCAGTGTTCCCAGCTTAGCGACTTTTTTCCAAGAAAGCGCATTGTGACAAATATAGCGACTTGTTGAAACCTTATCTAGCTTCCGAGACCCCCCGGTACTGCCGCACGAGCGCAAGATCTTTCTTTCCCGCCACAGGCGCACCTCTCTCTGCGTCTGTTCTGTTCAGTAGCGAGAGGAGCAGCGCATTCAGCTGAGGCTGTGCGCTCTGTCAGAGAACAAATAAAATAGATACTGTTGCTTCTAACCTGGGGTGAGTTTCCCGAAAGCATCGCTGGTGAACTATGGTCGTAAATCCCATTGAACTCTATTGGTAATGATGGAACTTGCGACCATAGTTCGCTTTGGGAAACGCACCCCTGAATGATCATTTTACATGTACATACAGCCACAATCACAGCAACTGTCTTTATCTAATGTGTATGGTGATTTTGTCAGACAACGTCTCGATTACAAATCAGGATTATAACATGTCAGAGCTCGACACTAACGCTTGTCCATTAGTCCGGGATAAGTGGATTTTTTGAAGGGGCAAGTGAGAGAGAATTTTACTTGCCCAGTTGGACAAGGAGCCTGATTAAATCGTCAAAAAAAAAACAAAAAAAAAAACTTGGGAATCACCAAAACTCAAGAATGACAGATTTGATTAGTGTAATTGACGATGGATAGTGGATAATAATAGGCTGTATAATGGACTGACGGTTACGTAGTAATGAATATTACTAATGTCACATACTATTTAGGATGGATTGAATGCACATTGAGATGCAGACAATGACTCATTCATAAACAACTGCCTCATTCTTGAATGAATCAGCCATTGGAATG
Source organism: Hypophthalmichthys molitrix (assembly GCA_037950675.1). Taxonomy (NCBI): domain Eukaryota; kingdom Metazoa; phylum Chordata; class Actinopteri; order Cypriniformes; family Xenocyprididae; genus Hypophthalmichthys; species Hypophthalmichthys molitrix. The sequence continues at coordinate 1,134,357 of CM075508.1, forward strand.
AATCGTTTGAATGAATGACTCAATGACTCACTTATTAAGACAGTTACTTGCCGCCACCTAATGGTGGTTTAGTTTCATTTTTAAAAGTATCACTTTCCCCCCAACATTTCTTATTTGAATTTTCAAAAAATATTTAAAACAATCCCATAACATTATTTAATGCGGTTGTAATTTTTTTTTATTGTAAATGATTTAATTTGATTGGTAACAGATTGAACAAATTTAAGAATTTAAAAATAAAAGATGAATCATACATTTTATATGAATCATACAGGATTGGGTGGGGGGAAATTGCCCCTTGTAAAGGTAAAAAAAAAAAAAATTGCCCTCAGTGTAAGTATCACCAATATTCAGATTTATATATGTCAAAGCTGGAATATTCTGAAAGGATATTGCTTCAGAATAAATTTATATTTACACCAAAAAAAAAAAAATCCTGTTTTTTCCAGAATGCAACTGTTTTACTCAGACAAGTGAATGACCGATTTTCTTGTCCAAAGGCTGTATTAAAATACATTATGTGAGCAAACAAACGTAAAGGGCTGACACTTGGCAGAATGCGAATGCAACTTAATGACATAATGAATTTTCTATTTGCCATATGAAGTCATCTATTGACATTAAGCGACATATATATATATATATATATAAAATATATATAAAAATTGGCATTAAAAAGCATTAAATTAGATTTTAGATTAAATTAGATTAAATTAGAACCTGTAGAAACCCTGATTAGCTTATTGAGTTTTAAAACGATAAAAACAGGAGGCATGTTTATGGCTGTATAGTTCTCCTCATGTGCCAGATCACCCCTCCAAAGCTGAACACAAATGAGATCTTATTTCTTTCTCTTCGCTCCAGTGTTGTCATTCCACTGTAATGTGTCTGTAGACATAATATTTCCTCTATAGGTTTTGCTGGTTTAGGCTGTGATAACAGTGCAGGTGTACTGCTCTGTTATCACACAATCACCTGCATGATAAGGATATCTTTACCCTCTACCCAGTGTATGCCCTCATCTTTGGTGCATGATGGGATACTGGAGGCTGGCAGGGGTTCACTTCACTGTGTCTCATGACTAAATACGAGCCGCCCATGCAGGTGCATTGGTGGAATGTGATGGAAACAGTGCGATAAAGTGGTGTGTTTAATATGGTAACATCACTCTTTACACCAGGGTCGTCCAGTCCTGCTCTAGCTCTAATTAAACACACCTGAACCAGCTAATCCAGGTCTTTAGGATCTCTACAAACTTCCGGGCAGGTGTTTTGCAGCTAAACTCTATCGTTGGAGCTAAATTATTGTGAAGAGCGACTCATACAAACGCCGTATTGGGAATGAACTTTTGTCTCCCACAAATCCATTTTAGCTGAAATGTGTGAACTTGCGCATAAGCATGAGTGGCGAATACTATTAAAAATAATATCTTACTTCTCTGTGCAAGCTATTACGTACAACACAACAAATTCCATATTTATGCATCCTGCTAGACCTAAACACATTAAATTTATGAATATGTCATACTGAAATAATGTTAGTGATGCACCGAAACAATTATTATTTTTTTTTTTACTTAAACACCAAAACTAAAATACGTTTTCAATTAGCCAAAAACTGAAGCTGAAAATAATGTGTATTTAATAATCAATTTAATAATGAAATTTATTTAATAATCAGGACTGAAATTAAAACTGTTGTATAAGTTTTATAAGCATTTAAATTGCAGATAACACAGTTTTTATATCAACTTTTGAATTATGTTTCTACTCCAGTTGGTTGTTGAAATAAATATTTAAACAGTGGCTGATTTCTTCAAACATACAGTAAATAAGACATCACTAACAGTTTAAGTGAAAAAGTTGGTCATTGAATGGCTTTCCTGAAGTTAATGTGGTTACGTGACATTATTTACAAGCTGTTTTATTGAAGTCTTTCTGCGGTTGAAACACTGAGCGATTACAATATGCAGTACAAATAATGTTTACTGAAGTTTTGTTCATGCATCAGCTAAAAACGGCAAAAGATCTTGGTTCATTAAAATGAAGATCGATTCAAATCGAGAAATCGATTTTGTCACTATTTTAGTCAGTGATTTCAGTGCTCCAAACTGTTTCGGTGCAGTGTTTTGGTGCATCACTAATTATGTTTATAGTTTTTTTTCCATCAAATCATCTTTTCCTCATAGAAAGTGTGTGTGTGTGTAGCCGACTTCATCACAGTCTTTATCACAATGAGAAAACTCAATGTCATACTAAAAAATAAAGAAATGAAATGAGGTAGCAGAGGCAGGAAGTGATGCGGAGGCTAATAAATGAGGAAGTGCTGAAACGGGTCTTTAGCATTGGCTCCAGTAGAACAGCCCCATTGTTTTCCCAGGTTACATCTCATCTCGAGTGAATCTGGATCAGAGCCACGCGGTTGATTCCCTCTTTAATATGCTCCTTATTGTTCGGATGTGAATTAGCGGCGGGTTTGTCTTTGTTCAGCTGCTATCTAAATGAAGTCCAGTAACATGATGCTTCATTGGTCGCTCTTCACCTCTGACATGGAAAACAGAAACAGTAGTACTAGTGAATAAATGAGCCTCTGTGTGTGTTGGACCATGTGTGTGAAATATGTGTGTAATGGCCATTCACATCCATTTGAATGCTTCTTTATACAAGTGCACAATGATTTTTGTGGTCTGACACAAATTTCATGAATTGTAAAAGATTTATTTCGTCTTTCTTTGATCGCTTATTGTGACATGCTCACGGATGGCTGAATAACTGGCCTTTTAGTGGTGGGGAAAAAAGAAGAAAAACGATTCTCTGATGCATCACAATTCTTTCTTCAGTTATTCTGAACTGATTCTTATGATATTATGATGTTTGCTGCCAATTTCACACAAATAAACTGCATTGTGAGAAACCCAGGTTTTTGCTTGATATTGCAACGCTTACAATGTGTGGAAGAATTTCAGTGTTGATGGCATTGATAATTTACAGTAACGCCTGGTGTCTTATCTGTAAAAAGAGGGAAAGCCAATCCATGCAGATGTCATATATTACTGGAAAAGGAAATTTTAAATATAGTTACCAGTTGTGTGAAAGCGGCTACTGAAAGCACTCTGTTTATTGCTTTTATAATGCATTTCTTTGCTCTTCCTTTACTGACTATTACTACTATATTTGTTTGTTTTCAAGCTTAATTTAGTTAAATTTAAATTAAGCTAAATTACTATTTTTTTTTTTTTTTAATTATAATATTATATTGTTTAAAAAGTACTTCGTAATTTGTAAATTTAATAATAAAAAGTACACTCAAAAAATGCTGGGTGAAAAACAAACCAAGTTGGGTTGAAAATGGACAAACCCAGCAATTGGGTTGTTTTAACCCAGCAGTTGGGTTAAATGTTTGTCCAACCTGCTGGGTAGTTTTATTTAACTCAACTATTGATGAAAAATTTACTGTATTGCTTTCTTAAAATGAACCCAAAGTATGTTGAAAATTTAACATTTAATAAATTACTTATTAATAAATGTTCACCTTTTGATTATTATTGTTGCCTCTAGTAATTATGGGTCTGATTTTTAATTTCCAACCTATTTTGGGTTCATTTTAAGCCAGATATATAGTAATTTTTAAACAATAGTTGAGTTAAATAAAACTGCCCAACAGGTTGGTCAAACATTTAACCCAACATCTGGGTTAAAACTACCCAGTCGCTGGGTTTGTCGATTTTCAACCCAACTTGTGTTGTTTTTAACCCAGCAGTTTTTAGAGCGTAGTTAAAAAGGTAGAAAGAAGTGTTTAATTGCATCTTTGGTGATTTGGTCATGTGAAGTAGGTATCGAGAGTTATTGCATTTCAGTGGTTTGGTATTGTGACAAGTGTGTACTGATAAAAAAATGGAGGACAAGATGCATTGTGATGCATTGAGGATTGTTTTGTAATTGAATCAATACCATTTCAGTTACAACTGAGTCCAATGTGAGGCCCGTGAAGATTCACTTGGATATTTATGTTGCATATAGACAGTATAAACTACTATACTTCACAACAAGACTTCAGACACTCCAAATTTCCCTTTTTAAAACATTGCCAACTTTAGCACAAAGACTTTAAGTACTAGGGCTTATGTGGTACCATTTCAATCTTGAATGTCAGTGAGGTCTGGACTTGATTAGTAATGTAAAGATCTGAATTTGCTACATGTAGGATGTCTGTTTATGTGTGATGGTCGCTGTGTGGCATTTTGCTTGAATTTGTGTTTTGTGCCGCCCATGCTGCTCATCATCACTCTGTTTCTGTGATTAATTAACAGCACACAGTGCTGATGAAGAGATGTTAATTTTTATTCTTGATTAGACAAGATATTTTATTACACATCGCCAGCTTTGTCACATCACTTCAGTTTAGACAAACATCATGTTAAAATAGAGCTGTAAGCTGCGGTTTCAGAGCCAAGCACACAAGTTTCACATGCTTTATAGGGCTGTATTTGTGTGGTCATGAGCCACAGTGCTGTGTTTATAATAAAGACAGTTTAGAAGAACACCGGCTGGTCTATTTACAATTGACTACAGCAGCAGCCAAATGATGACAGTTCAAAGACCTGTTCCTGCTTACCCTGCTGATCTTAGCTGGTTTAAGCTGGTCTCCCAGCCTGACCAAGCTGCTTATAAGCAGGACGGCCAACAAAACAGCCTAGGCTGGTTTAAATTGGTTTAAATTGTTTTCCTACACTTACACTTAAACCTACACATTAAAGACACAATATGTAAGATTTTTGGATTAAAATATCCAAAAGCCACTAGAACAGTGTTATATATTTTGTTGACTTGTGTACTTACATTATCCCAAATATTTTCAAGAATGTTTAAATCCAGAGAAATAAGCAATTTGAACCAGGACACGGACCGCGTCTGTGCATCGCCTATCAATGACATCATACCTGTGTTACCCTCAGTTTCTGGTTTTATTTTGTAGAAACCATGGAAACACCAAAGACACTTTAATATATCATGTGTTTTATTAGACAGATGAGCAACTGTTTGGATACATTCATTGACAGAAAACTAATCATGTTAAATAGCTCATCATTGTAAGTCTTATTGTTTAAATCTCATTTTCTTGTTTTACCATGACTAATATCGATCTATCTTACTGCAGTGTGCAACAAGTGTCTCATAGCAGCCGCCGAGAGAACACAGAGTAGCAGAATAACAACTTTCAACTCACAAATGTATCTAATATGATAAACAGAGCTGTGTTACCCCACATATGCTTGACCGGAAGAAGCAGAAGCTGCGACTGTGGCATAATAAAAGTCCCGCTGCTCTCGAGACGTGACGCGCTCGTCTCTCATTATCAATCGCTCCAGCGGTCTCGTTCAGCTCCCACAACACTCACCCTGCTCTGCTTCATACTACAGTAACGTTAATAATCTCATCCATGAACATGATTTCTGCCTGAGTCCCGTCCTGATTCTTTTCCACCGGCTGTAGATGTGAAGACGACAAGTGCCATGATTTCACGAAACCATGGCGTCATCACGCTACACCTTTGTTTTGAATAAGTGACCTCTAGTGTGCCTTTAAATCAAATAAAAAACTGATTTAAAAAAAAAAAGTGTATTAGTTCACCAGAAATTCCCAGTGAAAAATTTATTTGCATCTGTAATTGTTTCACCTTTTCTTTCTGGTTTATTTTCAGTTTTCAACAGTTTGAAAATCAAAACTCTAATTACTCGCTGTTCATTTGTGAGGCTTGGTCTGAAGATGGTCTGAACCAATTTTGATGAAGATTGGACTAACATTGGGCATCAAAAAAACAACTTTTTTTTTTTGTACTGTGAGCAGTAGATGTGTGACTCAGATACTGTGAAGCATAATTTCTCATAGACATGGTGCTTTAGATTCAGTAGAAATTACTATACGGTGCTCCATCCACATTGACAGATCATTGCTCAAGAACCATTAACAGAAGTGGATGGTATGAAAGTCTTTCGGACCCTGTATTTTTGGAACCTTTTCAGTTCCCAACCATAATTTGGATGTGACCACAGAAGCATTATTTTTTCTCCCTGCAGTTACAGTAATGTACAAGATATTTGACAAAGTAGGTTTTCAAAGGCTTTGTTCTAAAACCAAATGAGCTGCTAGTAGGCGGCATTTTAAAGGGTTAGTTCGCCCTCTTGTTGTCCACACCTGTAAGACCTTCATTCATCTTCAGAACACAAATTAAGATATTTTTGATGAAATCCAAGGGTTTCTGATCCACACATAGGCAGTAACATCAACCTTTCAAGGTCCAGAAAGGTACTAAAGACATTGTTAAAACAGTCATGTGACTGCAGTGGTTCAACCCTAATGTTATGAAGCGACAAGAATACTTTTGTGCGCAAAAACAAAAATAATGACTTTATTTAACAATCTGAACTGTTGTCATACGCAGTTGACGTAGTAAACACACTGCAGGATTGTCCGGCTCCTGCGTCAGCATCACACGCGTCGTGCTGCTCATGTGAACAGGACGTAAACACGGAAGTGCTGACCTGTGTTCACTAAATCAACTGCGTATGACAACAATTCAAATTGTTGAATAAAGTTGTTTTTGTTTTGTTTTGGCGCACAAAAAGTATTCTCATCTCTTCATAACATTAAGGTTGAACCACTGCAATCACATGACTGTTTTAACAGTGTCTTAAATACTTTCTAAATAAATTCTCCCAGTTTCCGTGGCTAAAGTGATATGCATTTCTCTGTGATCGTGTGTAAATTGTCTCTTGTTTAAGCTTAGAAGTCAAGTTATATTTCATCAGTGAGTTTATGCGAGTCACTCCACCCTCTATTATATTGTTTATGAAAAGACACCCAAAACCAGCAGGAATACGATTCATTTCTGCAGTGATGCAACATTGTCAAGTGACACAGCAGATGCAGGAGACACCCAGTGAGATGATACGTTACGGTCTTGTTATTGTTGTTGTGGTGAGTTTGGTTTGGGCTTGTTTTTTTCGATTCCAGAGCCCAACGGCTCATAATAACAGTCTGCTTTGATCTTCCCTTGTTGGTGCTTATTTATTCTCCTCACTGCGAATATTTTGTGGTGATGTTAATGGGCCCTCCCAGCATACATTAAAGAGCCACAAAAGCCGAGAGAAGAGAGACGGAGAGAGCGAGACGGCCTGTGAGGGCTGAGGTGCGGGCAGGACCGGTGTCTGCTCCTAATTGGGGGAAAATGCGTTGCACATGGGCTGTTGGCTGCTCGCTGTTTGAAGCGGAGTGTAAATGCGTATGGAGCGTGCTGTTTGTGTTTGTATGTGTGTTCACAATGTGAAATGGTGCTTTTGCACATCTTGAGTAATTAGAATGGGCCGCTCGCCCTGTCTTTCAGCTCGTGTTGTGTGTTTAGAGCTGATTAAAGAAAGATGTCTCTGTGCTGTCTGCTCCCTGCATAGACCGTTACTGGCTTTATTAATCAACCTCATAGGCAGGGTTGAAAATTAACTTGAGCTTGGGGCAAAAATGCTACCTGGAATGAACATAAAAGCCCCCCAAATTCAAGATATGGGGAAAAAATCCCCCTATAAATTATCTTGACTGTCGCAATTAAAGTGAAATGTGACAATGAATAAAAGGTGTTGATTGTGGCAGTGTTTAGATCTGCTCATGTTGCATCAAAGATTTATTTTTATGGTTTTTTTTTTTTTTTTGCAGCGTGGAGCATTATAGCCAATCACACGTCTCATGAATGCATTGCCCAGTCATAGGCGTTTATATTAGTCACCAGTGAAGAAGAAATCCACTGAAAACGCTGGAAATTCAATGTGTGCTCCAACAGACTTCTGTAGTTCCCTGAATTCTCTCATCATATTCAACAAAGTGCAGATACGATGTAAATAAGAGATTGATTTTGCATTGTAGTCAGATGGTTATAATGGGAGTTCTCATTGACCGCTTCAGTGATGGGAACGTTCTTTGCTCGCTTTCAATATAAATTATTCCCAGTTTGAATAACTAGCTAAACCAACTGCTAAAATAGCCAATGTGAAGTCTTCGTTTTCTAATGCATAAAAAACAATAAACTAATTCATAAATGGTTCTCGGCTTGTTTTGCCTAAAGGAATATGTTGTTTCTTCACACACAAAAACGACATTAATAATCATTACAATATCAAGGGCAATAATTGACAATAACATTGCAGCCCAATCCTGTAATGAGTTCCTGTTATTTGATTTTACAATTTATGTACTTTATGTAGGCTGTTAAAAATTACATTAATGTATATAAACATAAATGCAGGGCCAGATGCAGCTTCTTTGCCACTGTGGCAATGCAAAGATAGCTTATTGTTAACAGACTGTTCTAATTGTTTGAATTAATTGATTAAATTTAAAGTGCCCCATTATGATTTTTTTTTTTTTTTAGATATGACCTGTAATAGACCTCTTTGTGAATGTAAAAGCTTAAAAAATCAAAGTACTCATAAATGGAGATATTGTCTACCAAAAGAAAGAAGCAATTCTGAACTGCCTGAACCGAGTCATCAGTAATTCCAGACTTACTTCCTGCTGAACCTACGTAGCTTTGTAACAGATTTGCATAATGTCAGCCTATGGTTTTAATTGGCTGCCTGTGAACAGCATCTCTTTTGCCCCGCCCTCAATCACTGTAGTTGTATCTAAGACTGGAAGAGTTTGGTTCGTGTTGTTCATGTCCAGAAGATGCTGTATTCTGCTCTGCAAAAGCAAATCCACTTGACATGTTCTTCCAAAGGATGAGATTGATACGGTAAAACTGACGCCATCGTTACTGTTCGTATCACTGTGTATCAAGTGCCGATGAAGCCTCCGGAGCGTTTGGTTTCCAGCACGTACTGTAAGCGGTTGGCCAATCACAACAGACTGGGTTGCTGACCAATCAGAGCAGAGCAGGCTCTCAAAAAGGTGGGGTTTAGAGAGACCGAATCCTTGATCGAACCGTTTCAGACACTAAAAGAAAAGAGCTGATGCTGCAGTGGATATTATGAGAATATTAAAATGTTTTTTGACCTTGGATGCATGTAAACCTGTTGTAGGAGACCTTAAAACAAATTGGGAACCTTTAAAATAGCATAATAGTTTATTTTAGTTTAGTTTGTTTTCTTATAAATCAAATTTCTAGTGTCGCAAGTGCAGCCCAAAGTGCTATACAAAGAAGAATCAAGAAAACCAAGCAAAGACAATAAAGCAGACTAATATTTAGTTGTCTCCTGGGTCAGAATCAAAAGCCAAGATGTAAGATCGCCTTTTTGCTTGAGCTGGGATCGTAGTACCTGAAGCAAATACGAGCACTATAAGTATTTGACATAAAAAAACAACAACACTCAAGCATTTAATAAGGTAATTATAAAAATTGCCCCTACAAAGTAAAAATTATTGTAAAAAAATAAGTAAAAAATGTTGCCCCTTAATGGAGAAGTTCATTTCTGTCCCTGCTTGTAGGGCTTTCACGACTACCTGTTTGTAGTAGTTGATTAGTTAACAAATTGTTAGTTAACAAATTGTTAACTAGAAAAGTAGTTGACTAGTTAACAAATCAGTGTTTTGGCTTTGTTCTAAAACCTAATGAGCTGCCTACATAGACATTTCAAGGCATCATAGTAATGCTTCTGATGCAAAGCTGCACAAAATGTTAGTGGCCAAAACGTTCCTGTGTTTTGATCCTGTGTGCAGGAAAACAGACACAGGAAATTCATTAAGAAAAATTTTCCATTGTGTGTTTTTTTTTATTTTTTTATTTTTTTTAAAATTTTCCATTGAAATCAACTGTGGGTCTCGTAATCTTGTCGAGTTTCACAATCACATTATGTAGAGCAGTGGACAGAAATGCAGCTTACTATGTTTTGGTGTTGAGCATGAGATCCGTCTCCTAATGATGTTTTTGTCTTAAGGTCCACTCCAGTCACATTTACCATATTAGACAAAATCCAGATTTCAATAAAATCCACACAATCTGGAATTCTGTGTGGGTGAAAGGGTGAAAGATTTCTATATGCAGATTCACCTGCATGGTTTGAACTGTGTCAGCTGTTCTTCATACATCGCTACACTATTTACAATAGATAATGGGCATTTTTTTCCCCCTCTGACTCCAGCAAAGCCTCTCAAACAGTGGCTCTGCCTGTGATCCAGGTCATTGTCACGTTTTATTTATGGAGCAGCAGGTATAATCTTATTCAGGAGTATATGGTCATAGTTATGGATTTGTCTAAATACTGAATCCCGTCAGCTGATGAAGGCCCTCTGATGAGTGACGAGAGGCCTTCAGTGATTGGATAACCAAGTCCAGATGCTTTTACATGCACATTCTACCTGTTTACAAATAAATGGATTATAGTATACCATACATAACCGGTTTACGAAATACTCATATGTGACTTAATCTGGTTTGGGATCTGTCTTAAATAATTGCATGGGGTCATTGGTGAACTGGAGCTGGCAGATATTTATAAATGCATTTTTTTTATGAATTGAGCAAATGGAGTCAGTGGAGGAAAAGGTTGTTAGAGTAAGAGGTACGTCAGTCAAGCCGGTTTTTGGGTCTGAAACAGCTCAACACAGTGTTCAGTAGAGCACATATTGACTTTTAAAACTTTAAAAACAGCCACAACAACACCCAAAAACAGTAAAAAATAGTGTAATTTATTGTGTATTGTGCTAATAGAGTCATAAGAACTGAACCATCATCAATCTAATGATATAAACAGATACAGGAGAAGTGGGAATAGTGGGATCAGCTGTTGATCCCTTTGATGCCATGAAATGTAGTATAAAGTTAGCAGGGTGGAACAGGCTTATTTATAGTCGACATGTCGCCCCACTCTATGAGCTCTCTAAAACAGCTCTGTTTACACACGGGCACAAGCACACACATTCAAACACTCTCTCTCTTGTGTCAGTGAATGTAGAAAGGACACAGAAACCCCCCTTCTGTTTGATAAAGACCTGCTTTATACCAGAGAGCATTTAGAGCCACATATAGGCTGTTTCAAAACCTAGTGTAGGTTATGCTGCTCTTTAGGGCTGGGCGATACATTGAATATTAGTGAAATTATCACAATATCTTTCCTGATGATATAAAATTAGGAAACACTGGTGTAGAGTATATTGTGATCATTTAAAAAGTTTTGCTTGTGAAGATAGTAAGCCAATTATTACAAAGGGAACGCTCTTTTCTCGCTCTCTGTTTATAACCCATTCATGATTTATATAAAAGTTTTATCGGATTGAAAGATCTGAAAGTGTGATGCAATTTCTGCAATTAATATTTTCTGTTTAACGCGTTAAAAATATTTAATGCAATTAACACTGCATCTGTTTTTTCCTGTCATCCTTTGGCTATCTTGGGGGGGGGGAATCAGATGTGTGTCAGATCTACATCAGGTCTTAAAGTGACAGCAGCCTAATAAACCTGCTGCAGTCTGTGTCATTAATGTTAATCAAACAACAAAAGACAAAGAGAATTATTTGAGAGTTGCCAATTGAGTCCATAGAAATCAGATCAGCTGATATGGGTGGGGTTGGAATTTACGAATCAGCTGATAGCGGAGCTTGACTATGAGGCCTGCCTGAACTAACGCAGAATGCTTGATTTGTCCTGTAACTTCTGATTTGTTTATGTTCATATTTTATTACTGACCATTTACTTTATATTAGTTAGGCTAGTAGTTTTGGTTGTGGTATAATGGAATGGAGAATCCTGGAATTTCCCTGGTATCTAAAATATTGGTGTCATAACAACCGTATTTATCAAAATACAAGGTTACATGTGTGAAAAACATAAAACACCAACAAAAAATTCAGATAGGAAATCTGCATAGTTTTTACAACTATACTAGCTAGTAATTCAGTGATGTCACTCTCTTTTGGACACAGACAGCTTTTCTAACATGCTAGATAATGCGTATGTCATGATTTGTCAAAATATTATAATTCGATTAATATTGAAAGTGCTGTGAATGCAAACTTTCTGTACACTAATGTAATAACAGTGTCAGCCATCACAGGTTCAGGAGAGACACAGAATTATCATTCAGAGGATTTATTTCTGTATGTTAAAGAAGCTTTCAGTGTGTATGTGACCTGTGTTTCTTCTTCTATTACTGCTTTAATCTGTTCATTTGCATTTACTGACAGCTCAGTAGCGCTGACTGCCTCTATGTGGTGGGTGTCCTCCCATTCACCCGTCTCACTGTGTGTGTGTGTCTCAATTCGCAGAACTGTATGGTTTCGACGTTCTCATTGATTCCAACCTCAAACCGTGGCTCTTGGAAGTGAACCTCTCTCCCTCATTGGCATGGTGAGCAATGCACACACACCGATCCTTTGATTTTTCCATTTTCTTATGTGTATGTGATGTGTACAATAACTGCTTTGGGTGTTTGTGTTCTGCCTGTGTTACACAGACAAATGCAATTTGAGATCACTGCGTTGTGCACTTTGAATTTCCATGACATACTGCTATTCAAACCACAAATTTTAGGCAAATATAGAAATTCAATCAAAAGTGCATTTTGGCCCTTGTAGCACCATATTTTGACAGGAAGAAATTTTGACATCCATGTAGTATCCATTTCTCACTAATAACTAACTATTAACTATGACTTTTGCCTCAATAAACTCCTAATTACTGTTTATTAATAGTTAGTAAGGTAGTTGTTAGTTTAGGTATTTGGTAGGATTAAGGTATGTAAAATAAGGTCATGCAGAATAAGGCATTAATATGTGCTTAATAAGTACTAATAAACAGCAAATATCCTAGTAATATGCATGCTAATAAACAGCTAGTTAATAGTGAGAATTGGACCCTAAACTAAAGTGTTACCTTGAAGTACAGTGGGTTCAGTAGTTTAACAACATGCAAATTATTGAGCTGATGAAAGACTTTCCAAAACACTTTCAGTAGACAAAAACTCCATAAAACAGTTGTGAATGTTGTGAGTTTTACATGTGATCCAGGACTTTTATAAAGTGCATGCCATTGTAAAGACTGTAAGTCTCATTTTCATCCAAGTAAAATTCAATATGGTGTAAAGAACATCTCAAGCATTCCTTATGAACTCACTGGTCTACGCCACAGTATCTGGTGGAATCAAATAGAAGCCTCAAAGAAGGAAGGAATGAGAGGAAGGATTTCTCGTTACAGGTGATTTGTTTGGCCATCAAAGATCTACCCAGTTAGATGTTTTCAGGTCAAGACATGTCCAAAACTGGATTAGAAACTTTAATGCTCTGCATTAAGATATCGCAACCAAGTGTGGCAACCAGTGATTTGGGTGTGTTACTACAGGAGTGACATACATCAGCTGCAAACATTTGACAGTATTCCATTATCATCAGCTGTATGAACATACTGAACAGGCCCAGTCATCATAGGCTTCTTGGAAGTTGAAATGAAGGGTTAGAAAACCAACCTGCGGTTCCATGCCAGTGGTTGCATAAAGACTGGTAAAAGCCTTAAAGCGAAGAGTTTTCCAAGGCAACTCTCTCTCACCACTGACATTCGATTCGCTAGTACTACTAATGAACATCCTAATTAGTGGAAGCCCTGGTTATAAGTTTAAGAAGAACATCTTGTCAAAATGCTCTAAGTGATGAAAGAAGACTAGGAAGATCTTAATAGCAAATGGCTTCCATCACTGGTGAAGGTGCAATAGCTGGCCTAAGAGATTACATTAAGCAGCCCAGCAACAAATTCAACTGGATAATAAAGAGCCACAAAGATTTCAAGGCCAAGTACTCTCTCACCAAGATCAGAGATGTAATGAAGAAATAACTCCAGCCTCAACCTGCTAAACCAACAAAGATCAAGCAAAAATGCTTCCTATTAAAAAGCTATTTGGTCCCCAAATATTTCTCATTACAAAAAAATGTACACTCAACTGTTTGTGTCAAACAAATCCTTATGCGTAATTTGTCCAATTAGGGGGAAGTTCTTAATGAAGACTTGAGTCAAACTCAAGCCTTCCATTAAGTGTACTTGTCAACATGCTCATAAACATAAAAACAGCACAGACCGCAGTGGTTTTGGGTCAAGAATGGAAAAATTTAAACATCTTCACATTTGTATTCAGTATCAAGTGGACGCGTCATGTAGTGCTTTCAGCAGAGGTAAATCACCTAGTTGTGTAGATCTGGCATGTTATGGACTGGTTTATTAGACACAAATCTGAAGCTTTGTGTCTAATTGTACTATTTTAAATGTTATTCACTTCTCTTGCTTGTGACATCTATAACAATGAACGTAAAGGGATAGTTACTCAACAATCATGTTTCCCTCATGTGGAACACAAAATATGATATTTTGGACTTTAATTGTGTGGACTAAAACATTTGTCAAAATATCAGAATTTTCATTTGTCAGTGAACTGTCCCTTTAAAAAGACATGCAGTTTTTGTAGGCAGTGACAATATTTATAGTATTAACTGTAAAGGGTTGAGTCGTATTATTTTATTTCCTCCGTGAAAACCTTGGAGCTGCTCTGATGTTTGACAGCTCTCATATGACTTCAAGACTTGAAATGTAGTCATATAGACCAGCGGTCGGCAACCTTATGGCACACGGAAGGATAATAAAGCTCGCACCTCGAGGGACTTGGGAGGCAAGTTTGAGGGACTTTATTTAAATGAAATACATACACCTTTTTAGCTATAGTCACGCACCAGTGATTATCCCTCCGAGTGCCATAGGTTGCCAAGCCCTGATATAGACTATTGTTATGATGGTTTTTGACACTGTATAAATCACCATTCGGTTTCACTGGATGGAAACGAACGGCTTAGACATTCTGTCCAATATCTGATTTCGTGTTTCACAGGAGAAATAAAATAATCATATTTCAGTGTGCTGTGTTAAAGGCTCATAAATCAGAACAGTTCATTGGCCCACAAGGTTTATATAACAGTGTACTAATACTTTTTTCCCCCTTTTTATATTTCTAGTGATGCTCCCCTTGATTTAAAGATAAAGGCCAGCATGATCTCCGATATGTTTTCTCTCGTGGGTAAGTTTCTTTTTCACAGTCCTCTACCACTTGACCTCAGTCTCATGTTGTAAATGTTCTTGTATGGTCACATTTTCTAACCACAGAACACCCATAACTGCAGGTTACTGTCTGTGGCCGTGGCTTTTGTCATGTGGGTCACATTTGTTTGGTGTACAGTAATGACCAGTTAAGAGGATGGAGGGTTGTGCTTTCCTCCCTTACATGAGGTTTTATAGGGCCCTATGATTTTTGCAATGCAGAAAATGTGGGAATCGCTGAATCCAGTTTAGCGTGAAATTTTGTGGATTAATAATCAAATGTAGGGATATACAGTTAATCAAATGGTGATATAGACTAGTGTATTTTAATATTAAAGCACATAAACACTATTGAAATCTAAAGTCTGCATGTTGTGCGTGTCTCAGTTTGCTCTGCTACACAAACTCAAGCACACGTGACACTCCTATGTCATCACACTTTATGAGGACATGAACACATGGACTTCATCTCCAGAGCTGCTCTGAGAGTCACTTCAGCAGCATTTCACCATTTCATCTGAGAAAAACAACAACTCACAGCCCGCCAAAATAAAAGTTTGGATCAACTTGAAGAAATTATGACAGAAATATTTTACTATTGCACAGTAGAGTATAATTATTAAAGTAATAATAATAACTACAACAATGATAATAATGTTTTTAAGACATCTCACAATTTTCTTCCATGTTTTAGTTTTAACAGTAAACCTATGTTGTGCAGCACTTTGCCAAAAAATAAAAGGAATTGTTCTAATTTCATTTGATTACATTTTAAAAGATTTATTAAATAAGTTTCATGCATGTGATTACCACTGGTTTTGATAATAAATTTGTAATAAATCATAAAACACACAATCTAAAAGAATTTAAATGTGGTTTAGCCTCTCTGTCTCTCTCATTAATCACTAATGGGGCATTGTTGCCTGCTGGTGGTTTTTTCACATTTTTCCTACCATGCAATTTGAAATGTGACGTGCCTGAAAAGAAATCAATACCCCGCGTCCTCACCGCAGTGTTAAAGAGTTCCCCGCAGGCAGTGTTCATTAGCATTAGATGACTTACATGAAGGAATTGTCAACAGAACATTAGACGCTTGCATGAGTCATTGAACTGTCATAGTTTGGCTGAAGAAAATACCTCTGCAGCGCTCATGAAAATAATGATTGCTCGAGGCAAAGTTTTGTTGTGCTTATGCAATAGGTTGTCACCACTCCAAAAACTCTCAAATCTGACGCCAGAGAAAGAAACGCTCACTGTGATGATTGATCTCAGTACACTGATGGTTGTAGATCACATGCATCTGTGTGATCCACATTTCTGATGATTACTTTACATCAATTTCCAACAGTAGAACTGATAAACTCGCCTTCAATTTTTGTAAAAGTTGATTTCTATTCTGGACACAGGTTCTATTGATATAGAATTTGAAATTAAAATCTTTTTGATTGATTTAATGTATCTTTGCTGAAGAAAAGTATTATTTTCTTTCAAAAAGAAAAGAAACCTTGTAATAAATAACAGAATATTTGATTTGATATCAACATTTTCAGGCTGTTTGATGCAGTATTTGGTCTGCTGTTTTTGTACACACACTGCATTTCACATCTGGATGGATAGAAATTAGAAAATGATTGTGTATTGATCATCATCAAAGTACTCTTTTGTCTGAACAGCAACTGTTTGTTGCACTTAGGTTTTGTGTGTCAGGATCCCTTATCACGACAGCTGCGTACTGACAGAACTGGGTTTGACTCAAGAATGAAGAATCCTACCCAGAAGCCTCAGGTAAAAATAACCACACTTTGACCTTATTTATATAGTTTCTTTTTTAGGATAAACAACCGGGCAACACATGACTATTAGGCCAATCATGATGATCATTAGACAACCTTGTTTTGTTTTGATAATAATAATAATAATAAGAAGAAGAAGAAAAACTTTCATATTTCAGCATTTGGGTGTGTCAGCACAAGACAAAAGTCAGAAGTAGTACTAGATGCTCATGTGGGAAAGGAGGCACTAATGTAATAGGATGATCTCTATCATTGTGCACTTTCTAGTCTATGATTACTATTTTTTTTCTAAAGATGTTAAAAACTTGGAAAGCCACTGTGACCCCCAGGGGCCAATAGACTTAATTCATTATGGGATTGAGTAGCAATTTCAGCCCTCTGGACTCAATTAAGCTATACAGACTTAAAGTTTCACCTGCAATGCCCTTATGAAGAAAACATTTGTCTCTTGGACCCAGACAAATTTCTTTTGGACCTTCAGCTTTTTGCAATATTACTTAACAATCTTTTACCAAATTAAATAAATATTTGTATATATTCTATTTGTGTGAGATTATGGGATTACTTCATTTCCCATTCATTTCTGCTTTTTTCTGTATTTTTCTATGGTTTTGAATTGACTAAATGGTATACTAACACACTCATAAAGACCAAACACGATGTAACTAAGAGATTTGTTGAATATAACGTGAGTTTTGGTCACTGATAAACTCGCTGTTTGATTGACAGCTCCAGCGATTGTAAAGGGAGCGGTCTTTGATCGCTTTCTTTATATAATTTAATCACAGTTAAATAAAACAGAAATATACAGAGCTACCGCAAAAACGGGGAGTTCAAAGAGAAAATTCTAAAGATGGCTGCGCGCTTGTTTCTCTGCCGCATAAGCTCTGTACCAACACACATTCACAGTCGTGTGTTGGTATAAACAGTCTGCTATTGTTATTATGCCCCAGTTTTTACAAAGGCAGACAATTTATTTGTTAATTTTCCTAATTGCTTGATGGTCAAGCATGTATGCCATTGGACCAGCATTATAAGCTTGAGATAAGCAGCTAGTGTACAACCAGTCAAGGCACTTGAGTTTCACCCTGGTCACTAGATTGTGTTATTGATTCCAAATGCTTATAATGGATCCGTAATTTTTGGCCCACAGGCAGTTTGGGTGGGACTCCTCAGCAACCCATCAAACTGGCTGGCAAAATTTGGAGCAGCTGTTTCATATCAATATGATGAAAAGGATTTAGGGAATTCCATGGTGGATTTGGGAAACAGCTCTCCTCAGCTAAGAAACAAGACGTTAAGGAGCTGAATTCCCTGTCCATTTGCTGGGTTTTTTTTAGACCCAGCGTAGACCAGCTTGATCCAGCTTGATATCTCAAACAGAGACATGCGTGCTAGAGGCTTATGTGCAGGTTATATAGGAAGAGGTAATGAGGATACTGCTGATTGAAACCTTTGAGTTGCTTGATACCCCATTTTCATAGTACAACTGCATTTTCTAGTTTTAATAATTTTGCGAATCTGACTGAAGTGTCCTACGGCCGAATCACAGCCGTGCTGATATCGAGCTATATCACACAGCTATGAGTGCAACAGAGCAAGTATTTAAATAAATAAGAAACAACCACAGAGTGTCTTAAAAAAAACCCTCTTGTGTGTGGAACTACTTTCTTCCGCCACAGACTCAAGTTGACAGTTTAACAGTTGAGCCCAAGCCTCTGTTACTAATTCAAAAACGTAATTTTAGTACTAGTAACAAAGGAATGGGCTGCTTTAGTTAAGCTATTAGTGTATAGTATAGTAATTCTTAAAAATAAATCATTTTGCCATGTCCGTGTGCGCTGATGAAAGCGATATCTTTGTTGTAGCTTTCTTTCAAGGGTTAAAGGGATTTCCGATGACAGTCATCAGTGCTGTTCAACGCATTGATCTCTATGAAGTGCAGCGTCAGATTCAGTGTTACCCCTGCGCCGCGTTGCCTGTCTGTTGAGCCTTGCAAGGTGGTGTGAAAAGTTTATAATCTCTTTGTGTAAAACCTTGTTTCATTCCTTAATGAATCTTTGTTTTTGAATTGACTGAATGGTCTACTAACACACTCATACAGACCAAACGCGTTGTAACTTACGCGAAGTAAGAGATTCGTTGAGTATAACGGGAGTTTTGGTCACTGATAAACTCGCTCTGTTTGATTGACAGCTCTAGTGATTGTAAAGGGAGCGTTCTTTGATCGCTTTCTATATATAATGTAATCACAGTTTAAATAACAGATCATTTTCATCCTACTAAGAGAAACAAGGTGAAGTTGAGCGTTTAGTCACTGGTTTGATTTACTGACACATAGACAAAGAACATCTGACTGTCCATGAATCATTAATATCAGATCAGGCATTAGAATTAACACAGTTACTGACATGTTGTTTCATTACTGTCGAGTCCATATCGGAAAAGTCTGTTTGCAAAGCCTGCGCTGAAATGCGATTGATTTACCAAAGAATCCACAGTGAAATGAACCGAATACAAATAAATAAAGCTCAACTGAGACATTCACATTGTTGAAAATAAATAACCATATTCCTAGCATTGGGATCCTTTGAAAGGTAATGTTATTTTAGTCCTGTATCGCTCTTCTCTCCTCCTCATCTCACTAACACACCAGTGGGCGGGGCTAACGTTGCAATGATAAAGAAGGTGTTGATTTCTTCTGCGGAGGCGGAGTTACATCTGTCTATAGACACATTACGGGATCAGTCGTTCGCTGGGTCTGGTGTCATTAAAAGCTTTTATTGGACTAACAAGGAAGTTTTCAGTTCTGAAACGTACAGGATATTCTTATAGTACGATGACCTCTTATATATCAAAAGCTCAAGGAAAAGTTGATTTTTCAATTCAGTTCCCCTTATTATGTGATAAAACAGCCATAACACCAAATCCATTAAAACTAAGCCAGGCAGAGAATTTTATCTTTATATTGCAGTGTTTAATTTTAAGATCTAAATATTTCTACTGAATCCAAATCATGCACACATGAAGCACAAGAGACAGAAATGAGCTTCAGAGAGTTTATGAGGTGTGTTGTTGATCGTGTCTGTAGCACAAATGGTGCAGGACTGGTGATGTGTGTAAGATTAATAATTACATCTCTTTTTAACGGCATGTGAAAGCAGTGTGTGTGCAATGTCACAATGCCACTACAACAGTAGATTTATCAGTTGCTGCTATATAAGAGAGCTGTGACTCTATTGAAAATAAGGCATTTCGGTTAAGGGATTGCTCGGATCACCAACTCTAACTATGAGTAGTAGTAATACTGATGATGCCTTTTTGTAATAATTCACTCCTATCCTCAGCGTCAGAGACCGCCATCCTCCAACAGTGCTGACCCAGAAGCTCAGAGAGAGAAACACAGCACTAAGCAAGCGGAGAGCACACTGGGTCTGACAGCAGAAGAGGTCAGCATCCAACTCTTACAGTGATTCAATAGCCGACAGTGTTTCCATGACTTTAGCCAAATGATGCCTATGTTAGGAATTTTTTTGAAGATAGCAGGCTGATTCATGCTCTTTATTCTTGGCTGCTCCTAACATATTTGATATTGAACAGCATGTTCTATTGTCTCTCCTTGACAGATGAAAGTTCTGAGGAGGGTGCAGGAGGAATATGAGCGGAGAGGTGGATTTGTTCGGATTTTTCCTACTCCAGACACCTGGGAACTTTACAGGTTAGGAGAATATCAGAAACTGTTGAAATGATTTAACTAAAGCCCAGAAATGGGCTATCCAAACTGACTTACAAAAGATGAACAAAAGCTATTTGTCAAAAAGCAACTTTACAAGTAGCCTACATTTGTGAGCATCAGTTAACAAAGTGTCCTTGTTACAGTGTACAAGTAGTCTATAATATTTACTACATGCATTTACTATAGAGTTAGGATTAGGGATAGTTGTGTGTAATTATGCAAAACTTACTGTTATTACTTTAGTAAGTGCATCTAACTTGTAACAAAGTTTATTAATCTTAGTTAACAGTTAGTCAGCATTTACTAACATGTTATTAAAATCAGTATCTGTTATTTAATGGACCTGAGCTAACATGAACTAACAATGAACAGTTGTATTTTTATTAACTAACATTAGCAAAGATGAATATGCCAATCCAACTCTGACTGTGCAAAACTCTGCTTGTTGTCAAGCTTGAGCTGACTGCCCCTAAATCAGATAACATAATTCAAAGATGAATAAATACTGTAACAAATGTATTGCTCACTGTTTGGTTAATGTGTTAACTAAATGAACCTTATTGTAAAGTGTCACTGAAATTACATTATTACTTTACATGGTAAAACTACACTGTCAAATATATACATAACATAATTCACAGACATAACATGGTTGGTGTGGTTCAACAGAATGCATCGACTAATTTTGGACACTTACAAATTTAATACTGCAGCTAAATATAGTTGTGACTCCTCGTTCTGTAAGGATTACGTTAATCCACATAGCACTAGTTGTTAATGCAGTGACGTCACTTACATTTGAGCACTGACAGATGGTTTGAGAAATGTGCCTTGACTCATTCTCAGATTTAGATACGGTCTTTCTCCGCTTTAGTTTCTCCCAGCAGCACTGGAAGAGCATGCTGTTCAATGAGCAGAAATAAAACATAGTGCCTCAGTGATGACTGAAACATTTGTGAATGGTAATGTCTCTGATAGTCCAAAAAATAGCTAACAGGTTTAAATGGTTTAAACTCAGTTAGGCGGTTTAAACTGTAAGCGTCACAATGCTAACCATCCGTACACACATTGAGTTGTAATTTGGGACATGCACTTCTGTGTTTAAATGAGGTCGTCATTCACAAAACTGTTTGTTACCAGAGTGAGCTTAAGATTGGACTCTAAACAGCAGATTTTAACCAAATAAACCAGATTTCATCATCCTGACTTCACCTGAGATTATAATAACTTTGCCAATCCACCTCTAACTGTGCAAAACTCTGCTTGTTGTCAAGCTTGAGCTGACTGCCCCTAAATCAGATGGTGCAATCATGTCTAACTAGTTAAAGCAAACAGCGGTGTGTGAGGATGAGCAGCTGCTGTCTGTACAGATCCTCAACTGGAATGACCTCATAAAAGGCAGAGAACACGTCCAACCGGCTCTGTGCGGTCTTTGATAAACCATCAGGGTTATTATAGTTAACTAAAACTAAAATTAAGTTAAGTTAAAACTAAAACTAAATTAAGTTTCATTTCACTTTCCTATGAAGAAAGCAAGAGTAAGCATGCACATGAATCAATAAAGATCTATTTGCTCAAAATTATGAAGAAAATGCGAGTATGGATGTGTATGAATTAATAACGATCTATTTGCTGAAATGTGGCTTTCGTAGGGCAGTATATCACGGCCTTATGTCCGCTTTAAAGCATTCTCTGTGACGGCCAGGAAACCGTGACATGAATGGGCTGATGGTTGTGTGCATTGTTCTTTTTGCCAAGTTAAAAAAAGGCTGATACAGTAAAAAGTGCTCAAAATGTGGCTTTCGTTAGGGCAGTGCGTCATATTTCAAGGACTTAACTTTGTGATAATTAAGAAATCGTGCTGGGAAATGGGCTCAGTGTGCATTGTCATAATGCCACGTTTAATGGTTCATGAAAAAACATTGGTACAGTAAAAATTATAAAAATTTGGATTTTGTTAGGGCAGTATAGGCTATAGGCCTACTATTTATATTGTCCCATATAAAAATACTGGAACTGTAAAATGTAGGCCTACTAAAATGTCGTATTTCACAAGATCAAACAGCCCTTTATTAAACCACTTTGTCGGATTTAATGCATCCTTACAGGTTGCAGAGAAATGCTTATTTTCTTTATACAGTTCTAACAGCTCTCATTGCGAGGAGAGCCATAGATGTAAAGGACTTTAAGGGAGGCACATGTTTAAAAAAAATTAAACGAATAATTAGCTGGATTCGTTCTAGACGAACTGGTCTAATCACATAGGCAGTGAAGCACAAATGAAACAGGTTATAGTATACACGAACCGGAAATTGTAACACGTGCGCATGCGATAAGTTTCTCGTGCGCACTCAAAACTCTGTATATTTTTTATTTTTGCAAAAATCCCTTTAGGGGCTCCATAAAAAAAAAAAAAAAATTACTAAAACTTTAAAATTAAAGAAAATATATATATATATATATATAAAAAAAAAATACAAATAAAAATGAATTCAAAATATGAATAAAAGCTATAATACACTATAATCATAAGCTATAAAAATGATCATACCTCACTAGTTCAGCAAAGCAAATAATCGACCGCTGGCCCCAAGTCTTTTGTTTTGTCCATGTAACGGCACAAGGCAGAAGGGATGACCTCTGTGAGACTGCGTTAGAAAAGGTAGAAAAATAAAAATGAATATGCTCATATTTAGTGGGAGACGGTTGAACTAAGAATGTGTGGAGAAAAACACAGTGGTTTATCTGAGTTAACAGACTCTAATTTGGTGTGTCAGTCATTATCATTCACTAATTTCTTTGAGAAATAAACCTAAATCGAAGTTGTAAATAAAGATTATTTGAATATGTTTTACATGAACATATTATTTCAGTCTTTCTACTTGGATTCCGTATTGTTTCTTTGCAGTTATTTGTGAAATTTACTCAATTTCTAAGTGAAAATGGTGTAGGATTTACTTTGAAACCATTTTTTTTTTTTCTTTTTTTTTTTCCAGTGTAGTAAGGATGTTAGCATAAATGCAGTTGAGCACTAGAATAAAATGATATTTAGGTGCGCTGTTACGCCAATTACTTGTGATAGGAAACATCTGTGAGCAGGTTACAGGGATCACCCTCCGTTAGATCAAACCAGATGTGCCTATACCAGGGCAATCAGTGCCAGCGTTTGCTTTCTTCTTTGAATTGGGAGGTTATGAATATGTTAGATAGGCAATGAAAATTAGATTTCAGCAATGCCAAGTCGTGCATTTATCATTCCCTTCACTCATGCATGTGCTCTGCACTCCTGATTGGGCAGTGCGGTCCAGGAAAATGATCGGCCTCTGAGTATAGATGGCCTGGAGACATGGGTTATAAAATGATTATAATCACTGAACATGACATTTGTGAATGAAAATCAGAAAAAGATTTTCCATGTTATATATGGGTAACAACAGGTCAGTGGTATCACACTCTTTTTTTGGCATCCAGATCTACACCACATAGGTTACTATCATTAAGTAAAACTAAAATTATGGACAACATTGAATTAAACCAAATCATTCTGATGACAGACTTCGGCTCGGGCATTTCAGAGCCACCAAACCAACATTTGAGATGCTGTGATGTGATTGGTCTGCTGGTTTAATGTTTGAAGCAGAACATTCCTCCACTAATTAGTTGTCAGTTGTCACTTTATTAAAACATTCAAAAAGCATTTTACCATTATATAACCGATGTAAGTGAATCCAAACTTTTTGAAAATGGAAGCAAACATGAATACAGAGATTTCTAGAGCAGGTTTGTTGAATATTTCTAAGAGCTTGGGTTCTAAACCAGCTTTTTGAAAGATTTTTGGACATCCTTATTTATCATTGACCCAAGTGCTACCCCGTCCTAGTGTGAACACTTCATTCTCATTGCCCAAAGACGCTTTAATAGGCGCTCATAAGCTATAATAGGATAGTGTTGAAACCGCTTGACTGAAAGAGACATTTATGTCTTGAATAAACATTTACTTCACCTGAAATATATTGTTAAGTGACATAGGAAAACAGCTAAAGCTTTTTAAATGCTTGTTTGAGCTAGGTCTGGAAAAATGTTGCAGTCATTTAATGTTCAGCATTTAATGTTCAGCACCTCATAATTTTGTAATTCGCACCACGGTCGCACCATTAGCCAGTTAGTGGTGAAGCAACTAATAACAGAGCATAGTAATGTTGCTCAAGCATGACCGATGCGCTCTTGTGGAGAGCCAGTTGGCCAAACGGTCGACCAAACACCATAAAGCATCTGACCAATCGTTACGTGTGTCGGGTCATAAACATCCAGAGCAGTGCTTGAGTAAAGCTAACAGACATTGTTTTCTCATTTCTGTTTTTACACAATTGAAAAGTGAAAGAAACATCTTGTTTATTCTTCTCATTTCCATAAAACTCACTTCTGAAAGCTCTGATAGTTTACCGCAGAATGTGTTGAGACTTGTTGTGTAATTAATCTGTCTGTAATTAGTTTCTCTCTCTCTCTGTATCTCTCTTTTAGTGGTTATCTGGAATACAAGACATCTATGAATGCCATGTTGGCGAATAAACTTTTCCATGGAAGGTAAGCCTTTCTGCTGTGGTTGGAAAGATCGTCAGCCATTTATGGAATCTTCAGCTTAAGGTTTTTTTTGTTGTTGTTGATGTTTAATGTATGTCATACAAAGGCTTATTATGCTTTTATAAAGTCGCTATATTTTCTTAGAGGAGCCCTTAAATAAGACTCCAATATGGCCAAGTTTATGTGTGCTTTTCTCTAGAATGTTTCAGAATGGTTTTAAAATCATCTGTTGCTCTTTGTTTCTCAGATCTGTGACCTCCCGCTCAAGGTTAGTATCTGCAATTTCAACCCTTAAATGCAATCAAACACAAACAGTAAGAATAATCAGGTTTGCCGTGTTTTACTTCACAGGAACAGGGTGAATGATAATGTACCTCTGGTGGTGGGGGTCTTTTACACACATCATGTAGTCCAATACGAGAGAAAGCTACTCACTCTGGAGGCGCGAAAGCAGAGGCGCAGCGGAAGAAGACGAGCAGGTGCGTTTGCATGATGTGTGTAGAAGGATTCAGATGGGATTAGGTTTCTAAATAGCGTTTGAGTTGCAGGATACCTGTCATTTCATGTACTGTTTGAGATCTGTGTAGTTTTCACCTGAGCTGGGAACATTAACAAAAGATCATGTGCACACAATGGTCACTCTTTATATTAGGTGTCTTTAACTACTGTGTACTTAAAAAAATAAATAATAATATAAATGTTGTGTACAGCATACTTATTGTGTTGATGTTGTACTGCTAAACACTTTTGCTTCTATTGAATGGTATGGGTAGGTTTAAGGGTGGGTTAAGGGAAGGTCAACGGTGTAATTATAGATGTCATTTCAGGTATTATTTACAGCTGTAATTACATGCAGGTATTTTTAAAATATGAGTACAATGTAAAAACATCTATGTACACAATAAATGCATTGAATCAAATGATACATTTAAATGTTAGTGAAGACACTTAAGATAAAGCAGGACCGACATGTTTACTATGTCCAGTTTAAGAAGATATAATCCAGATTCAACATATTGTTTAATTTGTTTGCTAATGTCCAGCATTTGATATACAAAGATTTTTGTTTTTATTTTATTTTCTCACAGTTTCCACCACATCTCAAATCACCATTTATTCTATGGTGGAAATTCATTTGATTTTTTTTTTTTTTTTTACTTATTTGTCAAATTATATAGCAAGCATTTTCTAAATACATACAATTAAATTATATTTTCTCACTTTTTCCATAATTGTACAAATTACAGCTAGATTGAAACCTGTTCATAGGCGCTATTTACCTTATTTTCTTCACACATCACATGTCTCATATTTCATCCCAAGCTCTGACACTAATGTCTGCTTGGTACGAACATTACCTTTCGATAAAATTTTACATTTTGGTCTTGTAGGAAATGATGGAAACTCATTGACAGTTTGAATAAAATTCACTCAAGTTATTTCACTCTTTGTTTGGATTTTGGAAATTTTTCCGATAGATAAATCTACATAAAAGTCATTTAAAAAGCAGTAAATGAAAATGCTGAAAAAAAAAAAATTGTGACCTTGAAAAAAAAAATCAGATCTTTTAGTTAGCAGTTAGTTTTAGTTAACCGCAACAAGCTTATCAAGCAAGTCTGTCTGTCTCCAATCTGACTGATCAAAGTTTGGCCGAGATGCAGTCTCTGAACATATTTTGGGTTGACATTGTTAAGTTTGTTCAAAAGTTATGATGTCACAAAGATGAATATCAAAATTTATTTCAGTCATTTCTGTGGCTCGGTCCAAAGATCATCAGAGCCAGTTTTCATAAGAATTAGTGAAAGGAGTAGTGAAAAAACTTGATACTGTTCTTTTCAAAATGGCCACTACTGTAATGGGCGGAGTCTTAATGCAAGATGTTGAATGTGATGAGCATGAAGAGAGGAAAAGGACTAAGTCAAGAACAAAGGGTTCAAAAGCCATTTGAAAAGTGAATGTTTGAACTGGTGGTGGCACTATAGAGTTGTTCCTAGAGACCCCAAAGTTGGTCAGTTTATTAGTGTGCCAATTTTCATCATTTTCCTTTGTACCGTTGATAGGACTGCCATTGACTCCCACTGGGGAGTCTAACTATAAAGATTACTATATTAGTGTCCACACCAACTCATTATTCTGTGCATGTTCTGCATTTTTGTCGTCTGTTGCTTTAAATGTTCGAGCTCTTTAAAGCAGGATGGATTCTGATTGACTGTCATCATGTTTTCATCATTCATCAGCTGGAAAAAGTGATTCCAACGATATTGTTTCTCTGTGTCGTAATCGTTATAGTTGTGCTATTCTTTTATATTTAGAATGATTTTTAGAACTATATCTTTATCGTTATAGTTATTGTCCTTGATGTGAACGGGCCTTAAATCTTAAAATCCACAATGAAAGTGCAGTAGACAGCATAACAGGACGAGCTTTAGCTGCAGTATTTGACCAAATGTTGGCTCACCACCTCAGTGAAAACTAGTCCTTTCCGAATTGGGCTATTGATGATATTGGTGTAATATTTTAAATGAGCTCATTTGCAATATCTGATGTGTGTTTTTAGGCCTCAAACCCTCTCAATCCCCTCACATCAGTGAGGATGAGGACGGGCTCGAAGGAGAGACGGAGCTGAAATCATCTTGTTCACATTCAGCCGGTGACCTCTACACTAACACTGCGCTGGAACAACACTCACAACCCAGAGTCAATCTGCTCCACATTCTCCAGCAGGGATGGGACCTCAGGTCAGTGTGGACACGCAGAATTGTGGGTAATGAGTTGGGCCCTCATTTTCTGTGCACTGTAAAAAGAAATATATTTTTTGAAGTTGTAAAGAAAAAAAAAAAAAAAAAAAAAAATATATATATATATATATATATATATATATATATATATATAGGAGTTTGTTTTACAAAGAAATACTGTTTCAGGCTTTCTACTTCAAAATTTAATGTTTTAATCATTAATTATTTGTGAAATTTACTAGCAATTTTGCAAAAACTAGCAAAAAATTGTTTCAAAGTAAATCCTACAACTTTTTTTCAGTGTGCAGAGAGATAAATGTTGTGGATTTCTGTAGAAAGCATTTGAGTTTGATAAAATCAGCAGTCGTACTGTACCATCTTGCCCTCTTGACTGCATATCTGCAAACTGTTTTTGACTTTTGCTACTTTTAGCAGTGCTTTTCTTAAGAACTTTAATCTTCTTTAATCTGCTGGAATAGTTGTCTCGTAGGTAACCATATCTGTGTAAAAATGAAATGGAAAAAAGACATGACATAATCATTCAAATATCAGTGAAACTCTCTGTAAGCACACTGCTGTCTCACACTGCAATGAAATGAGGAAGTACATTATCAAATTAATACAAATTAAACCATTTTAGCAAAACACATTCATTTATTAATTTATTGGAAAAAGTGACAATGTACATCAATAAATATCTAAATAAATGTAAACATACCCAAGTTTGCTAAAAGGTTATTTTTCATCAGCTAAAGTTTGCCTGATGTTCTATATGATGTTATACAACACTGCACTGCAAAAAATGTTCTTCCTCATTTTTTTTTTTCCTTCTTGATTTCAGGTACAAATATCTAAACATTCTTAAATCAAGATACATTTATTTGAGAAACAAAATGACAAGAAAGTCTTGTTAAAAACAAGAATAAATATCTCCCAATGTGGTCAGAAAAATAATCTTGTTTTTCTTTTGAATCAAGTTTATTTTACACCACTGGCAGATTTTTTTTAAGATTAAACAGACTTCATTTTGATACATTTTTTAGAAATCAAGACTTAATATCTTCAGTCATTTTGCTTCTCCAGTAAATGTACCTTGATTTAATAATGTTTAGATATTTGTGCTGGAAAACAAGAGGAAGAAAATATTATTTTTATATATATATAATTTTAATATAGTCTCGTTATGGAGAATATTTATAAAAACATCATCAGTGTTGGCATTGTTGATTAGCAAGCAGCCAATTATTTAACTTATATTTAAATGAATAAAAGGACGTATATTCCTGAATACATACTCAGTGACCGATTCAGTATTTGTATAATCATTCAATTTCCTTTTATTCATTTCAAGAAAGTAAATTATCCATTATCACTTTCATTATGGCTATTAAAGTGATGCACAATGGTTTTCAAACTCAAAATAAACTATTTTAATAATTTTCAAAACCCAAATACCTGAACTGTCAGGCGTGGTGTAGAAACCAGTCCAGAAATACAAGCGCCTGTTGCTCCTCGTGTAAATCTCTGATTAAAGGGATAGTTCTGTCTTCATTTACTCACCCTCATGTCATTCCAAACCTGACTTTCTTTCTTCTGTGGGACATGAAAGAAGTAGAATGTTGTTAACCAAACAATTTTGGTGACCATTACATGGAGAAAAACAAAATATCAAAATATTCTCAAAATATCCTTTATGTTCCACAGAAGAAAAAGTCATACAGGTTTTGAGCCACATGAAGGTGACAACGTTCGTGAACTATTCCTTTCAAATTGAAAAAATGGTACCTTTTATTACATCTGGTTAGGATGCTCTGTTATGGTTCCCGATTCATTTCAATTACACGATTCATGAGTCAGTCAGTAAGTCATGAGTCTTTTTGACTTTTCAATGAAGAGAACTGACTCATAAGAGTACTTTCTAAATCACACTCTGGTTGTGCTTTGTTTGTTGCATGAAAACAACAAGGACGACGCAGTTAACACATTCATTGTCTATTCATTATAATTGTATTATTTTGTGCTTTCTCATCGCATTCAGTCGCACCGAAGATAACACGTCATTTCTCTCGCCGTGGCGCTGCAGATTCAGTGCTCGTGCAGGAGAGTTTTATTCCAGTATATCTGAAGAGATGGAATCGCTTCTCCATTCTCAACCTCAGACACACACACATTTGCATCTGCTTAAAGCGAGTCTGAAGCTCTGGCCGCGCCGTGGTGTCCTTTTCATCCAGCGCTACTTTCACTGACTCCTCGCAGTCTGATTCACACAGGAAGTGGATTCCTCCTGCGCTGGCCAATCCGGCACGTCAACCCTGACCTCGGTGTAGAACGGTTCGCTCTTATTGGCCGCCTAATTGCTGGAGTCAGACTGTCTTTCCTTTGTTTAACATTTTGCAGGAGTCCTGGAAGCAGTTGAAACATATTCCCTCCCCCTTCACGTTATGCAATAGCCCTACAAAAATATTTAGACCTGCTCTTTTCATACGCTGACATTAATGAATATTACATACTCCTGTCCAAAGTGCAATAAAGATTCCAGTTTCCTCTCGACTCGCAGTCCAAGAGCCTGAATTGTAATTTGAGCAAGGAATTATAATGACATGTCTGAGTTTGTAGAAATTCCTTTGCGCCTGCCAGGGCCGAGACGGGACCGGGGCCGTTACAGTACAGTATATCATTGTTTACGTGTGACGGCTTTTTCCGAAACATTTCTTTTCCGTTTCGTTGTACTTTCCTTGCTTATCTTATCGTCATTTGGAGCATGTAAATAGTTCATGGTTGTTGGAGCAGTGTGGAGGGCATTTCTTGCCCTCAGATCTGCTTATGTTGTTGTGTGTGCAGTAACATAGTGCTGAGGTGCACACGTGCGTCATCCGTTCGCCAAAACAACCTGCCATAAGTACACATGCGTAATTTGTTTTTAAAAAGGCTTTTTGTGTGCGTGTGTGTGTCATGGTGCCATCTTTTACTAGGGTTGTGTACCATTCAGAGTTGTATTGAGAATCCCATTGATTTCAAATCGAGTTTGAATTGAGGTAGTAAACAAGATGATGAAATGTAATTTCAATTTTAAGATCAGGAAGTAGACACCAGTAGAAATGGTGATGCACCAAAATTAAAATTATTGGATGAAATTCTGGACTGAAAGTTGAAAATGTTGCTTTTTAAAAATTTCACCAACTTACAATAACATACAAGCTTTAACAATGTTGTTTAACCCTATAAAGCTACTATATCATATTTGATACAAATTTCTAAGGTCTCTAAATGATCAACATGATCTGATAAACCTGTCGCAGACAATCTCCATCAGTCCTTCTGTCGTCTGATTGACAGCTTAGACTTTTTTTTATCAAGTTAAAGATCTTTTAGTATAATTGCACAGACGTCCTCCTTCAGCTCGTCTTTCTGCTGTGAAATCTGCACTGATTTTATCAATGAAACATAAGAATAACTTTGATATTGTTAGTAATATTTCAACTGGACTGAAGCAGCTTCGGTTTACTTGATTATCCAGACATCATTTTATAGAAAAATCATGAATATGATCATCATCTTTTGCTGAAGGTTTATTTGTTCATCTCTCAATCATCATTGTATTGCATTGCATTATATGTTTAAAAACTACAGATCTTTGATCATAAAACTATTTAAATATCATCTTACTGAGACATATTATTGGCAGATATTGATATTAATATGCATTTTATGTAAGTATCTGCTATACTGTTATAAAGATCTCATTGATTTACAAGCATCAGAATTTCATCTTACTTTCTGTTCATATTAGTATCAGCATCTGAACCAAATTGCATATATTTGCTCAGTTTGGGCCTCTGAATAAAATTGAGCTGTTTTTTTTCCTCCATATTCTCACTATATCAGACTATATGAGCCATAAAAGCCTGATGCATCAAATATGATACTTAGCAAAAACCACATTTTGTCTAAAGGTTCAATAAACCATTTAATTTTACTATTATTTCATATGTCAGGCTTTACAGGGTTAAATACATTGACAGCCGCATAGAAGAATCCGCATGTGACAGTGTTGATCAGTGTAATATTTAAAACATAACTGATCTTGTCTGATATGATTTTATACATATTATGATTACATAACATCGCACTCTCACTATCTTTATAAAGCATGAGTATTGGTGTTTTATTGTGTACAATGTAAAATGGTGTTTTATTGCATTTTCAGCCACACAAATCATTGGTCCAAGACAAAGAATTTAATCCCTACAAATAATTTTTTTTGTGTGTGTTTTAGTAATATATATGTTTTCATTATTTATGACTGACCCATGACATGTTGTCATGAACACGTGGGCTGTCTCCAACAATAGATAATAATAATCAATAATTTATATGTATTTCGTTATACGTAATAAATGTGACTCATTTTATGGATCATGATGAATGAACAGTTAATTTCCCAGAATGCTCTAATTTACCTAAAAGTCTTCAAAGTGGAGCCAAACAACAGGTTTACAAGATGGAGACCTTAAAGCTGAAGTGTGTAATTTCAAAATGGCAAACATATTGAACCGGAATAAACCAAAATATTTTTTCTTGGCTTCTGCATCCTCTTTCTTCTGCTCTTTCATGCTCTCTTGTGCCTCCTCCTACAGTAAAGTTCAAGCACGTATGGCCTTCTCCTCTTACCTGCACCGCGTGCAGCTGCGCCTGCTGTCCGAGAGCAGAGCCGTCAGAAGCCCGGCCTGGACACAGAAGGAGCACGATCAGATGGTACACCGTGTCTTGATTTATTGAAATATCTGTTTCACATACAGAAACTGACAAATATAAGTCTTTGACAATTGTAGGATTAGCTCACTCCAAAAAATGAACATTTTGTCATCATTTAATGTTGCCGGTCAATTTGATCGATTTTCGAGTTGTCAGAAATGCTGGTTAACCTGTTTTTCTTCATATTTAGTGACTTTTTCTCATTTAGAGTAATGGACATGCATGCAGATTTTCTGATTTGTTTTGGAATGTACATTAATTTATTTATAGTTTATTATAATGTTTTAGCAGTTTTAATGTTAAAGATTTACGTTTTTTACCTCAGAGTGATTTTTGTTGAATTGTATTGAATCCAATTAAAATTGCAATGCAATGCCTAACCAATCCAATAACATTAACATCAGCTCAAAGTTCAGTATGAACACATGGTAGTCAGCCTAATGGTGCACAGCAATCATGCTTTAATTTAATAATTTATAATTTAATTATTTATTTATTTTAACATGTATGTGCATTAAAAGAACCATTCCGGCAACAAGAACGACGCTGAGTCAAATGACGATAAAGATGTGTTCTGGCGTGTGCCGTTTATTGAACCAATCAGATAAGAGTAAATCAAGAGTCAGCGAGATTATCTACATGAAGAAGAAGGACCCGCCTTCCTCTTCGCACTTGCAAAACTTAATGAGTGAGAGAATTGTGCCAAAACTGTCAGTGCAGGTAAAAGAAAGACTGTACAAATCAGGCTATTTCGGGAACTTTTATGCCCTATGTACTTACACAACAAGTCATTTAGACATTTGCGACAGTTTATTTTTGTACACAAAGGTTGGTTTTACACTGTCAATCAGTTTTGCAGTTCCTAACTGTTACTTTCGGTTACAAATCAACGTTTAAAGGCTTGCAATGCTTTTAGCCGTATTTTAGTGAAAAAAAAAACAAAAAAAAAACATGCCAAAAGTGTACGCGTGGAAAAATTGAATTCAAAAGAATACAGATCATATTTATTTTGCGTTAGCATGAAGCTGCAGTTTCACAATACATTAATTACACTTACAAAAAACAGTAAAATGCTGAAAATCTTTTTTTCTTACACTTGAAAGACAATTTACACATATACAAAGCTTCTCTTGTGCATACAAATTAAATTTATGCTCACAATCTTATGTACATTTTCACAAATCTTACCCTGCGCATGGAAATACTTTAGACATCATTTTACCTTCATAGCTACACCTTTAAAAATACACCTGCAAACAAGATTTGAGAGTTGGTCGATTATACATCAATCAACAATTAAAAAACAATGCAATCACAATCGCCCTATGAAGGTTTCTGGTTCAGGTAATGGGGACCCATCAACCTTACCAGCCCATATCTCTACCAACTAATCTATCTCAACCTCATGATGCAGGTTTGCTTTATAATAGCAGCACACAACTGTATATCAAAGCGATCTACCAAATACCTAAATTACAGCTTTTTCATCTGTAGAAAACATGATTCATTTGAGATCAAATTGAGACATCTGGTCCTGTTCACTGACTTGTTTATTGTGGAAAAATTTAACTTAATATGTGCATGTATTAATGTGAGTGTGTAACGTGTTTGTAAAGTGTCAGGTGTTGTTGACTGTGTGTGATTTTGCAGGAGCTGGTTGTTCGCTTTCTGCAGAGAGCCAGCAGTAACCTGCATCAGGACATGTGTATGGAGGTGCCCAGCCCTCAGCTCGGCCTTCAGGACCGTCAGCGCATCCTCTCCCATCAGCTGGGCAACTTCATACATCTCTACAATGAGGTTTGTGCGTCAGCCGGCCAACAATACAATGAAGCTATGAATAAAATAAAGTAACAATTTAAAAATTAGAAAACTTATGAGAACTATGTTGCTGTGTTTAGAATGAACTAATCATCAAGCTCACTAGCACATGCCTGTCTTCACCTGAAATGACTCTGGTTAAAGGGATAGTTCACCCAAAAATGAAAATTATCCCATGATTTACTCACCCTCAAGCCATCCTAGATGTATATGACATTATTCTTTCAGACGAATACAAGCAGAGTTATATTAAATAATGTCCAGGCTAATCCATGCTTTATAATGGGAGTGGATGGTGGCCCAAATTCTAAAGACACAAAAAATGCACCCATCCATTATAAAATAAGTCTACACGGCTCTGGGGGGTTAATAAAGGTCTTCTGAAGCGAAGTGATGCATTTGTGTAAGAAAAATATCCATATTTAAAACTTTATAAACTAATTTCTATCTTCCGCTAACTGTCATACGCTTGTTCATGAGAGAGTGGCGTCCCAGATTATGGCTTTTGACGTAAGACGCAGGCGCAGTGTGAGCTCCGGTGAGAATATGCCAGTCTCACGAGAACCAAGTTGTGTACAGCAAAGGAAATCCATGCGAATAGTTTGAGCTATACTCTACATTTTATTAGAGTTAAAATGGTGATTTATTGTGAATATCCGGGTTGCTTCAACAAAGCTAAAGTCTTGAGATTACATGCGCCGACATCAAAGGGAGATGCACCATTAACATTTCACAAATTCCCTGTAAAGGATCCTGAGCTATTGAAGGTATGGCTGCTCGCTATTCGCTGGGATGTAAATACGCCCATGGAAAAATTATATAAACGTGTGCTGTGCAGTCAACATTTCCGCTCTGAGGATTACAAGGCAGAGAAGAGTGGAAGCACATGACGACTTCTGAAATCATCAGCTGTGCCTACGCCTGCGCTGTTGTTTCAGCCAAATGAGGTATATATTCAACAAATACTGTTATATGAAGTTTTTAAGTAATCACTCATGTAACTGTAAAAAGTTTTTTTTTTAAATTATTATTATTTTTTTAATCTCTACATGCAATTTAACATTTAAAACAAGCACAACTCGGTATGCCACCAACCTGACTGTAAAACAAATGCATAGAGTGAATACAGCTAGCCCACACCTATAACATAATATTTACACACAAAAAAATACTTACTTCACAGACAGTGTACCACCAGGTCCTTCAGGCCTTGGTCAACGCTTACAGTTTATACGAGGTAAGGAGAATACTATTTCGAATACACTTTGGCTCAACAAAGGCAGAAAGCCTTCATATTGTGTTACACAGCAGCGCTCAGTCCTCTCACCGGCAGCATCAAAAACTTCTAAAGTGGCATTCCAATGGCCCATTCATGGCAACAAACACTCTCAGCCTCTGTTGGTGTAGCCTCGCATGTCCCGCATGAGCACCACCGCGGCGGAGCGTTACGGCTGCAACGCAGCCACTCTAGTCAATGCTTGTGTTTACACCAGCCACGGCACGTTTCAGAAGTGGCTCTCCGCGCCGCTTCGCTAAAGATAGGCGACAAGTCTATTTTTGACAGACGCCACAGACGCGTGCAGTGTAAATAAGGGGTCATGAGCTCCCCGTCTCAATTCTGTTGTTTGTGCCACTGCTCCTGCAGCCTCCTCCATCTCCTGGAATTCCTGGTCGGTATACTCCGGTTCAAACAAATATGGCTGGGCAAAAAACTCAGTCTCGTCTCGTCTCGGCTTATATCGAAATCCTCCGACATATTTTTTTTTTTTTTTTATATACAAATCCTAGTTTTGTACTTTTAATTCGTGCCCGGTGTTTTGTTTTGCTCTCTCCTCTGCGCTTCAGTGTTCGTCACCAGAGCTCACACTGCACCTGCGTCCTACGTCATATGCTGGGACGCCACTCTCTCGTGAACGCACAAATGACGGTTAGCGGAAGCTAGAGATTTTACTTTATGAAGTTTTAAATATGGATATTTTTCTTACACAAACACATTGCTTCACTTCAGAAGGCCTTTATTAAACTCCCGGAGCCGTGTGTACTTCTTTTATAATGGATGGGTGCAATTTTTTGGACTTCAAATTTTGGGCCACCATCCACTCCCATTATAAAGCATGGATTACCCTGGACATTATTTAATATAACTCAGAATGTATTCGTCTGAAAGAAGAATGTCATATACACCTAGGATGGCTTGAGGGTGAGTAAATCATGGGGTAATTTTCATTTTTGGGTGAACTATCCCTTTAACTCAAAATAAATCTCAAATGAATTTTCTGACATCTTCTTGGTTGCATGCTACTACAAGAGCCATGAGCAAAAAAAAAAAAAAAAAAAATTCTCTCTGAAATGTCACTGGTTTTCAGTAGCATTGCATACTAGGTTGTAATTTTACAATAAAGGTGCAAACGTTCTGATATACATAGATGCAAAGTCCTCACCTCACCTCACCATCTGAGATCAAAATAGGTCACCTACGAGATTTGTGTAGATCCGATGAGAAAGTATTTTGGGAAGGGGGGGGCGGGTCTGAGAGGACAGTCTTTGGACAGGGTCACAGTGAATGAAATCATGAGAATCACGCCATCTCAGTTGTCCAAAAAAAAACAAAAAACCTCCAACCTTCTGGCTTCGCACCACGTGCAATGCTCCTGGGAAGAGTGCACGGCGGATGAGAGTCATCTCCATTGGGTCTGCCCGCATGCCTTAACGTAAGAATCTCTTAAAGTAGCGTTATGATAACCTTAATTTAATTGGCATAAGTGTTGATATGTAAAGCTTCGGACTTTTAATAAGCCTGACATGACTTGTTTTGATTTTAACGGTGTTAGCGTTTCTTCTGCTGAATGGGATGGGATGTCTCGCATCTTTCTCACATTTTCCACCCCTGGTGTGTTTGCATCCCTGGATATGATATGATTTGTTTTTGTTTCATTTTTTACATCACAGAAGAAAAAACAAACAAACAAACAAACAGCTGTTTTAACAGGGGTGTGTAGACTTTTTTATGTTTAAATCAGAGGGCCAAAAACAGAATAGAAAATGACCAGTTATTTCTAAATTATGACTTTTTTTTTTTTTTTTTTTTTTTTTTTTTGGTGAAACAAAATGGTACTAACATTATAAGTGGACCTCAGGCAACTGTATAAAATAAAACAAATGCAATGCACAACCTCTTTAAGTCAACTTTGTTTAATAACACTCAGGAAACCAAGCAAATGGTGGAGAGTTTGGATAAGATTCCAGATGAAGATCGCTGCATCAACTCCAGTGTTTTCCAGGAGTTTATTCTGGAGGCAAGGTTGGTGAACACTTCTACAGCACAGTCCTTTACTAGGACAAATAAGGAGAGTGAGTTGCACACTGACTGTAGCTTCAGCCAGTGATTTTTCAGTGGCCATTTTTGCCTTTTCTTCCAGTGAAAGTGACTTGGAGGAAGTCCTTACATTCTACACTCAGAAGAATAAGTCTGCCAGTGTGTTTCTGGGCACAAAGTGTCACAGCAGCAGAGTCAAGAGGAACAGCGATGAGAGTGAGCGACATTTCCTCATGTTTTACATGGCACATGCCATCTCATCAGCCACGCGTGAAGTATGACACAATACATGATTCATTAACAGATGGTGGTCTTAAAGGGATAGATCACCCGAAAATGAAAATTCTGTCATCATTACTCACCCTCATGTCGACTTTGGTTAATCTTTGAAACACAATTTAAGATATTTTTATGACCTTTTTGGGTCTTCTAAGTTTTGGTTACCTGGACTTTCAATGGAGAGACTGAAACCTCTCAGATTCTGCCATTTTTACTCCTTCGCGGTGTCCTACACCACTATCCAGGTGTGTGAAAGATGTTTGTTAATTAGGATGTAATAATTAACTGCTAATAACACACGCATTTACTGTCTTTTTCATGAAGCAGCTGCATGTCTCAACATGGGCGCCTCTGCATGTTTAGAGGACACAGATGCAATCAGCAAGACCCAAATAACAGACAGTACCACAACTCTACCAGGAGACCAGGGCCAAGATAATGCAACCCAAAGCACTGAAAACTGTAGCGGTAACAAAAGCAAATGCAACTCATTGGAAAATGGGCACATCAGAAACAAAAGGCAAAGTGGAGACGGCACCGTTATTGAAGTGCCACCCAATGCTTCAGCTGCCACTGAGACTGAATCAAGAGTGTCGCGAGATGAGACGAGCAAACCTCACGCTTCTGTTGTCAGAAACAGGAAAGCTCTGTCAAAAACAACGTTCGCTCCAGCTTTAGACTGTGAACAGATTGTCTTACAGCACTGCCTCCCACTGCCAGCACCAGAACCGCCACCTTATGTCCAGCCGCCACCACATCCACTGGCCAACACCTCCTCCACTATCACACCGCCGTCTCCGTGTGCCACGTGGGCCTCTGCACGCAACCAGCCTACTGGACCAATGATCGCCCAAGAAACGCCTCGACAGATCCATCCTACCTGTGCAAACACCTTCATGCCTAAAGCCGTGCAGGTTTCCAGCCAGAGATCGTCACGCCCGTGCTCTGCAGGACACGGTAATTTGTTCAAACTCTCTAAAGATTGGTAACATCGCCCTGCATCGTAATTGCTGAATGAAAATCAATACCTCTTTCTTACTCATTTTGGGGTGCTGATTCCAAAAGTGCCTGTTTTGCTTTAGCACGTCACTTTCTCACTAAACATGATGTGAATTCTGTACACTAGAAAAAAAAAAAAAAAAAAAAAAAAAAAAATATATATATATATAAAACAAATATTAGGCTTTTTTTTTGCCAAGCAGGGCTGTATATTTTTCCGCTCCACCAAATATGAAATGTCTTTTGTATCTTTGTGTACCTGTGGATGATTTTTAAAGATGGGCTAATTATTATTCTAAAGCAGTCCTATTTTCAAATCAGCTTTATGTTTGTTTGTTTGATTTACAGTCTGTTCCACAGTGAGTCAGAAGCCCGGTCTGAGTAAGTCCAGGCCTGGTTCTGCTGGTGTGCTGAAAGAGAAGGACTCGCTGTCGGCCCAGGCTCAGTCCAACCAGCAGGCCATCGTATCTGCTCTGCGCAAACTAGTGGAGAAGCAGGCGGCTCGCCAGTACAGCACGTCCAGTCACATCAGCCTCCTCACACAACACGTGAGTTATGATTGACACAAGAAATACAAGCTCCATGTCAAACTTCATTTGGAGTGTCTCTGCTGTAAATTGAAATGCATATTTTAGTTTGGGGTCTGTAGAAAAAAAATAATAATTTGACAAGGGTGCATTAAATTGATCAAAAGTGACAGTAAAGAAATGTACAATGTTACAAAATATTCTATTTTAAATAAATGCTGTTTTTTGAAATTTCTATTCATCAAAAAAATCCTGAAAAATAAAATGTATGATGGTTTCCACAATAATATGAAGCAGCACAACTGTTTTCAACATTGATAATAATCATAAATGTTTCTTGAGCATCAAATCATCATATTAGAATGATTTCTGAATGATCATGTGACACAATGTACTATATATTCACATAGAAAACAGCTATTTTGAAATGTACTAATATTTCACAACAATATTATTTTTACTGTATTTTTGATCAAATAATGCAGTCTTAGTAAGCAGAAGAGACTTATTTTAAAAACATCTTACATTTTACTAAACTTTTGTACAGTATTATTTAAGGATTCTCTCAGGTTCCACTAAAACTGGGTTTTGAAAACTTTTTGGTTAAAGATAGAATCAGAATTCAGAAACCATTGTTATTAGCGACACCGGTGGCCATTAAGTGAACTGCAGCAGCAACTTACTGCTCGCACACGTGACGCACAAGAGACTGAATGTGATTCAATGCCCTGATATACTCAAGGCCAAGTTCTTTTTCGCTCCTCACATAGAAGTAAAAAGAAGTTGGAAACACATTTGCAGCGATAAATGTTAGCGAACATCCCAGCGCTGTCCACGCTGCTGAGAGAGACGTTTAGATGAATATGTAAATATGTGCTGTGCACTTTCCTCTCAATAACAAAATAAACACAACAAAAATGACAGAGGTGAGAAAACAGCAGTTCAGAAAGCATCTGATCATAGCACAGACTCTGGACTGTGTTTTCCTCCCACAGGGTAGTTTATGTTTGTCTTTTGTTTTGTTTTGAGCTTAAATAAAAGACCATCGTTTTCTCTGCTCTCTCCTTCCCCACATCCTGACATGTGGATGCGGAATAAATGCACTTATGCGACCTCTGTGTAACAATAAAAGTCTTTTTGCTCATGTTTTAATAGAAAAATTAACATGAACATAATTTAGAATTATTGGGATTACTGTTAAAGGGGTAGTTCACCCAAAAATGAAAATTTTATGTTTATCTGCTTACCCCCAGGGCGATCGTTTGGTGTCTTAGGACATCAATGTGTCGTCACGAGCTGCAGGGTTTAATTTGGATTTAAATGTTGTACGTGGCCTCTTATTGGCCGTGGCATTCATAAGCTCAACAGAAATGTGTATGATTGGTTATAATGCGTAACACTTGGCATTTGTGCGAATGGGCTAGAATCTGGAGGGTGTCTGAATAAAGCTGGCGGATCCAGAGACACGGTGTGTTTGTCAGGAGCAGGATACGAGGAAGCAGCTCCACGACTCTCTCTCTGAGTGTGTGTGTGTGTGTGTGTGGTCTCATTATCAGATGCTCCACAGGGGAGGTGCTTTCTCTTGATATTTAACAAGCAGGCAGTTTTCCCTCCAACTATTTGATTCTTATAAATAAAAGAATGTTACAAACTGGCACCAAGTACAGGGGTTAGATCAGTTCATGCCCCCCTTTCTCTGTTGAGCACCTGAAGCGTTTCTCCCGGCTCTTTGAGACCACACAGATTCCCTGACGCCGATGTTACTGAGCACTGTTACTCTAGAAGGTGTTTACATTAGTTTACTGTGAGTTCACTCATGTCACGCTGGAGACTTTCCTTCTCGCTCCACAGCTTAATAGCTTGAACAAATACATCAACTGAAATTGTGCTTTCTGGCAAAATCGAAAGTCTGGAACTACATGACACGTCATAAAAATAGATATAGATCTATGTATATAGATAAAAAATAGAGTATGTAATGTATATATGGTAACAACCTCCCATTTGCATTAAAGACACTCGCATTCACTGACTATGGTGATATTGTTTTGCGTTTGAAATTTAAAGGCAGTGGAACATTCTGTTAATTGGCAATAACATTTCCTGATTTAGATGTAATTTTGTGGGAATAATTTAATGAACCGCCAGAAGTGGTTGGCATTTTCAACCTTGCATTCCTTGCCTTGGAAATTTGGCTTTACCGGCAGCCATTTTAAACACCTCATTCAAATAATTACTGCTTAAATGAGTGAAAATATAGCAATTGAAGCCTTATGAATGTTTGTTCTGTTTTATTATTTTTAAGAGCGAATTTACAGCAGGTTGAAAATCGTGTTACTTTATAACGAATACTTTCAATTCAAGTGTATGAGAAAGACAAGAGAATTTACATTCAGCAGCACAGAAGTCTCAGGTTGTTTCTCTCCTGACCTCTGCCAGCCGTCCACATGTAGCCTTTCATAAAGATCCTTTCAGCCTCAGCACGGGTCATTTACAGAAACCATCATCATAACCCAGCATAACATTTTTGTTCACCTCGCACCATTTACAGTAGCTCCAAATATAGGTTGAGTTCAACACTGCAGTATTCACACTGGCTGAGGCCCTTTCTGCTGCTGTTCCTTCTGTGCAAGAGAGTGAGAGAAGAACTCACTAACCATCAAAACTGATCATTATTAATGGAAAACATCACAGTTTTACTGGAATATCGTTTAAATTAGAATTCATTTTTGGCCATATTTAGACGTCTTGCTAGGGATGAAGAGGCAGAGAGGGAAACATGAGGCACTTTTCAAATATGACTTGAAAATAGGGCCGAACGATTGGAGAAAAATCAAATTTTTTTAAATTGTGATTTAAAAATGTATTTATTTAAAAGTCCAATTTGGCCAAAATTGAATGATTACTATTATAAATTTTTTTAAAAATGCTGAAAAGATGCTGAAAACAC
Source organism: Hypophthalmichthys molitrix (assembly GCA_037950675.1). NCBI lineage: Eukaryota > Metazoa > Chordata > Actinopteri > Cypriniformes > Xenocyprididae > Hypophthalmichthys > Hypophthalmichthys molitrix. The sequence goes on from CM075508.1 coordinate 1,176,903, forward strand.
CGGCGGATCATGAGCTGAACACGTGTACGTTAACACAGTGCTGTGCAGTGTTGGGGGTAACTTGAGTTACGTGATCAGATTACTTTTTCAAGTAACTAGTAAAGTAACGCATTACTTTTTCAATTTACAACAAAATATCTGTTACTTTTTCACAGCTCTCTTGTCCCCATGTCGAGAGAAATTGTAAGTGCAGATGTGTTGTTTGTGAACATGATGGTTATTGTAGTTCTAGACTAAATGTGAACATGCATTTACCCATCTCACTTGCACAAAAACATTCAATATTCCTCAAAATGACCAAAAACAGTGAAATGCAATCTCAGAATTTTACGCAAACCTGTTTAAATTAAATGACACAAATATACTTTATGTATTTTATCTCACTTTATTAACCAATGTCTTTGCTGCTGGCCTTCAATGATCTAATTTAACCATACTAATAAGCAAAAATGACTTTAGAGTAGATTTAGAAATAAGAGTGTTGAACGTCCTCCTCCTGTATCCTATTCTTCTTTAATCCAGAATGGCAGCACAGGTTTGTTTGAGCTGCGCCCTCTACTGTACAGGTGTGAATATGCATTTCCTTCAGCCTGAGGCTTATTCATTTCACTTTTGTGGTTAAAAGGCCTTAACATTTGTCAAAAAATAGATTGTTTTTGTTGTTATTTAAAAACAAACAAGCAAGCCTAGCCCAGGTGAGAAAAAGTAATGCAAAAGTAAAGTAACACATTACATTTCATAAAAAGTAACTAGCACAATTAGTTACTTTTTTAAGGAGTATCATGTAATGCATTACTTTTAAAAGTAACTTTCCCCAACACTGATGCTGTGCTTCACTATGAAACACACAGCATATATATTTAAATGTCTGTAACTGAAAATAAACATTATACGGTTGAAAACACTGAATAGTTGTAATATATCAAGCGCCGAGCGCGTCCATCACTGTCTCAGCACCAGCCAAAGCATGAAAGCACATTTGAATTTAGCAGTTGGATCACATGATGCACTGGACGTTCTAATCACACCGGTGCGACCGTACACATCAAAGGGTTAAATACACATCAATACTACCAAAAAACCCCACACATTTATAGTTTGTAAAATACACACTGATGTCTTGCGTGCAAGAGAAAGCAGCCTTTGTGATTTGATAATTGCTCTAAGCCATATTGCAGTTTCAGGGTTTTAACTGTGCAACTGACTTGAAATCCTGTAAAAAAAAAAAAAATCAAATATTTGTTCTTTTTTAACAAAGTGTAAATATTAATAGTAATAAAAATACATTTTTTTAATAATCATTTGACTATCAGTTGAAAAAACAAGCAAATCAAACAATATAGCAACAAACACAATGTACACACAACACAAGTACGAGTGGAAAAACATAATGTCCGAACAAGCGTAGGTATGACCCATAGGTGTCAGTATGAAGTCCAAACATTAAAAACTTACCTCAGTGCACATTTACAGGATATTCTTTTGTATTTATTGTTGGAATTTAGTAGTAGTTACTTTATTATTATCCCCTTGGGGAAATTTTGTTCCAGTGTATTTCAACATGCGTTTTCACAAAAGACAATACAACATACATTTAACAACAACAAACAAACAAATAAACTATCTTTCATTTTAACACTTCACAGCCTGTTGTATAAAGGATTTTTTAAGAAACATTGGCATCCTGAATCTTCGTCCTGAAGGCAAAATCTCAAACTCATTATACAGTGGATGCCTATAATCAGACATAATTGTCATAGCTTTACTGCGGCTTCTAGCCTGATAAATTTGTTTCTAGGCCTATCATAGGGATACCAAGTAATTTACTCGCAGTGCCTAAGACTTTCTTGAGCGAACTCTTTTGTTCCACCGTAGCATTTCCAAACCAGCAAACAATACAAAAGGTCAGTACGCTTTCAATAAACAAATTATAAAACACTTTTAACAGTGGAAGTCTTACATTAAATGACACTATCTTCCTAAGGACGTATAGTCTTTGTGACCCTTTTTGTTTACAGCGTCGGCCCATTTGTCCCACCTTAATTTGTGATCTAAAACAACTCTTATACTCTTCAACACTGAATCTGCTCCCCTTTAATAATGGTCACACTCATGGAGGACTCTTTCCTAAAATCAATACACATTTCTTTAGTTTTTAAAACATTTAACTTAAGATTTGATGTGTCACACCAAGAAATAAATTCATTTAAAAAGGTCCATGACTGTCCTCATACCCTTTAAGGAGACAAACCAATGCAGTATCATCTGCAAATTTGATTAAATGTCTCCCTTGACAAGTGCTCCTGCAATTGTTTGTATACAAAATAAACCGTAGGGGTGAGAGGACACAACCTTGTGGAGAACCAACATTCATAATTTGTTTATCAGACAATGAGGTACCCACACAAACACATTGAACTCTATTACTTAAACCACAAAATCAGTCCTCCATCTAGACAGAAATCTATAGATATTATTTCAGCCAAAACAGATGGCAAAATGTCATTAAAGGCAGAAGAAAAGTCAGCAAAGAGAATTTTGATTTCTGGAACCCTCAAGATGCGAATACACATTATGCAACAGTGTTAAAATAGCATCATCTACTCCCTTTTTGGACTGATAAGCAAACTGAAACGGATCCAATAAATGCTGTGTGTTTTCCACTATATACCTTTTAACAAGCCTTTTGCAACATTTAAACACCAAAGAAGTCAATGCAATTGAATGATAATCACCAAGTTCTGCTGGTTTGTTAATTTTAGGTATAGGTACTATAATTGAAGTTTTCCATAAGGTTGGCACTACATGCTGGTCAGGAGACTTTTGAAACAATAAAGCAAAAACTGTAGATAATTTCTCAGCACAGGTTTTAATACATCACCACAAATATTGCCCGGCCCAGGACTCGTGTATATTACATTTATTAACATTATTTTGACATCAGCTTCTGTAATAGAAAAAAAGTATTAGTTGATGTCAAAGTATTTTCTTCATTTTTATTTCTCTCTTCATTATTCCCCTCAAAACGAGAAAATTGCATTGCAATACAAAAATATTAAAGAAAGGAGGGTGATTAATTTTTTTTTTTCTGTACTGCAGATGCAGAAATATGAATTAAATACTGTGCGATCCTGACTGTCTCCATCCTGATCTTTACTACTGTCTGAGAGCTCAAGTAACTTGTAGAAATAATGTGCCGTTTAGCATCGAGGGTTTCATATCTGTTGACAGAACTGCAGTTTATAAGCTAAAATCTGCCTTCTTTCAAAATAAACTCCTTCAGTGAGGTCTTAAACACCTGCCTCTGAAGAATGTTTGACATTTCCCGTTCGCCCGGCCTGACACTTAAACAAACAGATGAGTGCAGAATGTGCAGGTCAAGCTTTTCTAGGTCAGTCGGCTTTTAGGTCTGCCTGAATCCTCACTGAATTCTGCTAGTGTCATGGCAGCAATGATTTAATAAAATCAGGTCCACTTTGCAGCTTATTCTGAACAGTCAACAGGACGGCAGGAAGAGGAAATGCCTCTGCACAAAGCCAAATGCCTTATTCAGAAACGCATGAATAATAACTATATAATAATAAAAGAAAAATACTGAATAATAGAACGAAATAAATGTATGACTGATCATTCAGTAAGATTACAGTGATATTTGAACAGAAAATGTGTAGACTGTGGACATGATTTCTGCCCGTCTGTGACAGATGATTTCACAGATGCAACTGATTATGCATGTGTGCTCATGTGTATCACAACATCCCTTTCATGCTGATACACAGATGATTGTTGTTTTCCCCACAGCTGACTAATCTGAACCTGTCGAATGGGCTCTTCAGCAGAGGGGGTCTGACATTGGCTCCTGGGGTCCGACCTGGACCTGTGAGAGCAGTGCATACAGACGCGGCCCCTGGGAACTCTGGGTAAGTGTTCATGCACTCTCACACTGTACACTGTGATCATTCTGTACTTTTGGGCTCATTTCTGTTGTGTTTCTCACATCACAGTGATTCAGATATGATGTCTTGTTTAGTGTGTATTTGAGCGTAACTATATATACTAGACTTTATATATGTCTTTATAGTAATTCTGTTCTCAAGTAGCAGTTCTGTTCTTGCTATTGCAATTCTGTAATGCTATTGGTATTCCTTTGGCTGGTATGTCATAACTCACATATACTGTTTCAAAGCAGCTTCACATCAATAAACAGGAAAATAACAGTGCTAATGTTGTACAATTGATCAGTTATGAATCAAATTTCTGCTTTAAAGCAGCTCTATAGAAGAAAACAGTGTCATTATTCAGCTCAATTCAGTTCAGTGTTGATTCAGTTCTGTTCAATAACAGTGTCGATGTTGCAAAGTTCATCAATTATGAAACGAGTTCATTGAAGGTGAGTGACATATAAGAGCACCTCTGTTATGACAACTCTCGGAGTGACTGGCATGGTTATATAAATATGTTGATATGTTTGATCTTGGAGGAATGGATCTAATGCTGCTACTGCTGCTGTTGATGCTTATTGCTGCTGGTGCAGAGCAAGTACGGGACTGGCTACTGCCAATACACGCACAACACGCTGCTGTGAGCAAGTAAGACATGCTGCTGCTGTACAATCGCATACATGAACTACCCTAGCTGATATATACAGGTGGAGCTGGGGAAGGTGGAGGGTTTCTGAAAGTGCTCTACAACTACTACAGCAAAAGCTGACCAAGTATTTGAAGGTTGAGCAGCGAGCTCATTGGCTACTGATACAACAGGAACCAATCAGCTGTGCCCTATAGATAATGATGTGATTACAAGCAGATTGATTTAAGGACCTGCCAGCCTGCGCCATCTAGATTTTCATGACGGAACTTTGTGTTCTTTCTTACTAGTGCCCTCACTTCATCCATGCATCTTTTCAGAAATTCTTTTGAAACTGGAGCATTTTGTCAAATATTCACAATAGGGGTGGACGATATAACGGTAGACACAATAAAATTATGGATTATCATCTCTATTGCAGTTATATCCGGCATTGTCATGAAAATTTATCCTTTGCATGTGTTTTAAAGACTTGCCAGTAAAAGCTTTCAAGTGATTTTAAGCCGCTAAAGCGCAAAGAGGTGAAAGAGAAGCCAATTTGATTTTCAGTGCACACAATTAATTGTTGCTAGTTCTTTTTTTCTTTTTCTTTTTTGGTTTATTGTGCTTAAAATGTCAAATACATATAAAAATATGTCAAAATGAACATCTTGCCAAATATTCATGTAAACACTGTTGATTATGTCTTAAGTGAATGTGAGATAACATCCGATGCATGTCAGATCTGCATCATACTCATCAGGTCTTAAAGTGACAGCAGCCTAATATACCTGCTGCAGTCTGTCTTTAAAGGATTAGTTCACTTCAGAATTGAAATTTCCTGATAATTTACTCACCCTCATGTCATCCAAGATGTTCATGTCTTTCTTTCTTCAGTCGAAAAGAAATTATGGTTTTTGAGGTAAACATTCCAGGATTATTCTCCATATATTGGAAAAAAAAATTGTAAAAATGTTGTTGTCTTGCACTTTTAAATTTATATATTTTTTTTAGAAAATGGCCGATGGTTTCTCTAGATAAGACTCTTATTCCTCGTCTGGGATCATGTAGAGCTCTTTGAAGCTGCACTGAAACTGACATTTGGACCTTCAACCCGTTGAACCCCAGTGAAGTCCACTATATGGAGAAAAATCCTGGAATGTTTAATTTCTTTTCGACTGAAGAAAGAAAGACAAACATCTTGGATGACACGGGGGTGAGTAAATTATCAGAAAATTTTAATTCTGAAGTGAACTAATCCTTTAATGTTAATCAAACACCAAAAGACAGAGAAAATCACTCACTGCTCTTGACTGAGTAACTTTAGTAGCTTTAATAAGAATCAGTGTATATTTAATTCATACAGTGAAGATGCCAGCAGTTATTACTCTGGAAAAACTAGTTTGCTGTTGAAAGAAGTGTTAGTAAGGCCAGCAGGGGGTGCTCAGACTGAGGTCTGTATGGATCCTAGAGCTCCAGTATAATGATGGTAAAGACTATACTGTCAAAAAGCACCTTCCTTCGGATGAGACGTTAAACCGAGGTCCTGACTTTCTGTGGTCATAAAAAAATCCCAGGATGTCCTTTGAAAAAAGTAGGGGTGTAACCCTGGCCAAACCTGCCCATTGACCTCTGTCCATCATCATGGCCTCCTAATTATCCCAATATATCATGACTGTCTTCATTGCTTTGTCTCCTCTCCACCAATAAGCTGGTGTGTGGTGGGCGTTCTGGCGCAATATGACTGCCGTCGCATCATCCAGGTGGATGCTGCACATTGGTGGTGGTTGAGATTCCACCATTCCATATAGTACTGTTTAATTTATATGCCTAATTCACGTTGATTTAGATGTTAAAGGTGAACTCAGTAATGCATTAAAAAGGAGAAATCCAACATTCTGCAAGGGACTGAATGAAAATAAAAAGAGCATTTTATTTATGTTTATTTATGGAGAAAAAGCTGATAAAAGTTAACAAATAGAAAGATAAACAGCTCCAGTATAACATGGACTACTAAAAACTTCCATTCACACCAATAGTTGTCAGTATAAACTCTAAGGCCCTGTTTACACCTGCTATTAAGATGCATTTTGGTTCGATCGGATCACTAGTGGATGACACTAAATACAGGTGTAAACGGAGTCTAAATCATTTTGAGCTTGTCCACTTTTGACCACTTCCAGAGGTAGTCGAAAATGCATTTGACCGGATTGCTTTCATAGTGTAAATGCTCATGTGGTCGAATGTGTTCGAACAGCGCAAAAGACCATCTACTCTCCTCCTACTGACCTAATGCGTGAACATTATGGGAAGCGCTCTAGCCAGACGGGATTTAAACTTTGACGGCTGACCAGGTGTAAACGAGAATGCATCTCCATCATCCAGCTTGACCAAAGCGCTTCTAAGACTAAGGCCTAAGACTGCTGGGATGAAGAAGAGCCAGCCAAATATAATCAAACAGAGGGCATCTTCACCTGTTCATTTTGCTTATACAATATCAACAGTGCGAGACAAAAACAGTGCAGTTAGAAAACACCTTCATCTTTCTCAATAGTCAACAGTCACTGTTTTTGTTTTTTGAACTGCAGTCTAAAGTGCTTTATTAAAGGGTGAATTAGTATTCTGTGAACTTTTTCAGTGTAATCATCTCTAGACAATTTTAGAGGTGTTTTAGTCGATATTGGCCAATTGGTAGAAACAATCTACCAAATAATTAAAACTTACAGGCCAGTTTAATGGCCTCTGAAGAATCTTTTAAGAGAGCTGAGAGTCTAAAATTTGGTGTAAACGTCATTTTTATAGAAGCATTTCTAAACAGCCTCCATGATCTATGACCATATAGTGTGCTTTCTAGAATGGTGTTTCTGAAATCAGTCCCGTCCCGCTGTTTTCCTTGCCCTCTGTGTGCGGATACATGTTAAGCTTGGCTGAGAGTTTGATACTGCGGTAGACCCAAGTCATAGGGGCTGAAAGACTGATTCCAGTTCAAGTGTCATATTATCAGAGCTTCTGACCTGTACTATCACAGCAGGATGAATGTCATGAGCGTGAAGCGTGTTTCTCCAGGCGCCGCAGTGGAAGGGTTAAATACACGCCGTTTCTCCTGTATTTTTACAGTGATATGCGAGTGACAATCGCAGACACTTTGGCCCTGATCTCCCTCCGCTGTTTTTCCAGTCCAACCCTTCCTTATGTATGGAACTGTCAGGGAATTCCTGGAATGTCTGGCTTTTTCCCTTTTTAAAATGTTTTTATTTCCACCAAAGAAAGAACAGCCGTTATATAGAATCTGTAATGCTAATGGCGGTGTGGTTTTATGGTGATATCTAAAGCAGAGGGTCACTTTTACCAGCGTTCTCTTTCTGATGGCTGCGTTTGGTTTATCACTGCTTTGCTTCAGTATGTCAGGGCTCATATTTAAGAGTGCAGCTCATCGCTAATATTAGGACTTTTTCCATTACATTGACTGTAAAGCGGTGGAGGGTGGAAAAGACGTTAAACAAGGATTCAACTGTGCTCCTGCAGTCCTTTCCACTGAGATTAATGGCCAGTTAAATATAATAGTTTTGGGGATGAACGGTTAGAAAATGCTGTTTCTTTTCCCAGAAGATTCTGCCCATCTGCTTTTGTTTGCAGCGGAAGATTTCATTCCTGGTCAAAACGTGGCATGCCGTTTGTTAGGCATCTGGCTGGAACTTTCCGCTGGCTACTGTGTGCTACAAGCCAAACTACAGGAAAACCAAAGCAAATTCTTCTGCCGTTATCCTTCACCTTGTACTTTACTGCTAAAAAAAATAATTTTCTTAGTATTTTTGTCAAATATCTACCATTCTTACATCAAGATACATTTGCTTGAGAGGCAAAATTACATAATATTAAGTCGTTTTCTTGAAATATGTATCAAAATTAAGTGAGTTTAAGCATAAAACAAGATAAAACATATGTCAATGGGGTCAGAAAGATAAACTTAATTCAAAGGCAAACAAGTTTATTTTTCTGACCCCTCTCGTTTTGCCTCTCAAGTAAATGTGTCTTGCTTTAAGAATGTTTTCTGATTAAAAAAAAAAGTAAAAAAAAATAAATATGTGGGTTTAATTAATTTTCAAAAAAACAAGACTTAATATCTTATTCCATTTTGCCTCTCAAGTAAATGTATCTTGATTTAAGAAAGTTTAGATATTAAGTCTTGTTTTTTTTTTTGTGCAATTGTCAAAATTAAGTGCTTTTTTTAAGTTTATGCTTAAACAAGAAAAATAAACTTTTTACCTCCGAATTAAGTTGATTTTTTCTTGTTTTAAGTATAAACTAATTTTTTTTTTCTAAAAGCAAGACTTAATATCTTGTCATTTTGCTTCGCAAGTAACTGTATCTTGATTTAAGAATGTTTATTAATAACAATAATTATAATAAGTTTAATTTATATAGCGCTTTTCCAGAGCTCAAAGCACTTTACAATCAAAACATAAATACAACAAAGCAGGGGAATACAATGCAGTATACATATCAAACATCACAGACTATCATGGTATCGGAATCAAATGCATGAAATATACAAATATCTGACCAAAAGTCCATGCAGCATGAGCAGCAGAGTAAAAATGTGGAAACGAACATTCATTTAATAATGCATCATCATATCTGGTGATATACTGCTCAGTGCAGACTCAGTGCTGTCTTTAATGTTTGGGGGCTTTTTTGAGCACCTCCTCCACATCCAAGATTTTGGGGCCAGTGGTCTGTGCCAAACATGCTGAAGCCGTTAAGTGCACTGTTGTCAAAGCCAAGGGGGTTCAAGCGTAATGGCTTTCAAAGAGAAGTAGGGACCTTTGAAGTTGCGTTAGCCAGGAACTGCCAGGTATGCTGGATCAGCACTTCCAAAACCGTTGTCCTTCCCACCAGCTCCTCCCTTCACTGTACTGCAACGTTTAGTCTAATGCTAATGAAGAATGGCCATTTGCTAACCGAATCCAGCAGCTGAGCGAACGGTTGGGTTATTATTTTTCACATTAGGTATGTGGCAGCGTTGTCGTAAGCCTGAAATATTTGGGTAATTTTAGTTCCACTTGGACGGCTGTTTCAGCTGCCTCTTTTCTTGGCGTCCGTAGACATTCATTTCCAGTAAGTTATTGGTACCACTTGCACATGATGATGATGATAATAGACGTGGTTTAGGATGGTAATGGAATGTCATAATTATTGAATATTTAGGTTTTGGAGTGTGTCATAGGGTGGAAGAATGTGGCGTCCCACTGAGCAGCTTTACCTTGGCTCCTCATGCCGACCATAGTATTTCAGGATTACTCCCACTGACGGCCTTTAAACTTTTGCACACAGTCATATATATCGACGGCTGCTGAGGTTTATTAGGATCAGCTCACTCAATTTACAGTGTCAGTATGTGAGCGACTGATTCATGCACTGCCTTTATTACATCTGTGTTGAGGCGTGATAATACAGTGGTATTATGAAGATGTTTATTTGTAATTATTACTATATTTTGAAGGAAAATACTTTCAAAAAGGTTCATTTTCATCTCGGTGCCGGTTCATTTTCATCGCATGTCACGGCATCAAGCACATCACTAAAGAGTTCGATTTATGATGGCAATAATAGACTGCTGCAGGGATGACATGTTTTTGTTGGCCAAAACCCATAAACAACTTGCAGTTAAACTCATATACTCACTAGTTGCTTTCACAGCCTTGTTGTGTTTTTAATCGCAAACTATTCTAACGTTCATGGAAAATGTTTAAAGACTGAAAGAGTTGTTGAAGTTTTATGATGGTGACGTTGAAGTCATGTGACCGTGGTGTAGTTCGTTTAGCGATTGTATTTTTGCTTCAAAATTCATAAATGCTGTGTTCATTTCTGTAGATTATCATGATGAAAAAAACATGTAAGAATCAGAAACTTTAGTTGGCCTCAGAGCTTATTCCCTGCAGTACTCCAAAAGCCAAATGGGAAAATCTTATTGGGTTTTAGTCAAGGGAACTTACAGGTAGGCCAAACAAAATTTCACTGCAGTGCTCTATGAGGCACTATTATCTTCTGTGCTTCACTGCCATTAGTGCTCCCTTGTCCTCATCCTGACCATTTGCCCCTAACCTGAGCCTGGACCTGAGAAATGATGACTAAAAGGATCCCACATTCAGCAGCCCTCCTCAGGTCTGGAGCCAGAGACATCTCCTCCTTAGTCACTCTTGGGGGATTCTGTCACTCCCTACTGATTCAGCATTTCTCTACCTCCCTCACTGTAGTAGGAACATAGAAATACTGTTCAATTGAAAAGTGCAGTAAGCAATTTCTGAAAAATGCTGTTGATATTTAAAGTCACCAAAACAAACACGCCCCTACCCAAAAGGATCACACCCCTATCTTTATAGCTCCGCCCTCAAATTCACAAACACGCAATGCAAAACAGGCACCTCCCCCCTAATGGGTGGACACGCCCCTTGCTGCTGATTGGCTACTAGTGTGTTTTGGTGCTTGGTTCGATCCACGTTTCTCAGAAACCCTTACTGCAACTTTAAAGAGGTCATGAATTGAGAAGTTATTTTTTCCCTGATTGTTTGACATACAAGCAGTCATTGTAGAGTAAAAACTTTCAGAATTTAAAACTTGATAGTCCAAAAACAGCTTTTATTAAAAGCAAGCTGCCAAAATGACTTGTTTTGCTCTATTACATAATAGAGAGGAATACATCAGCACAAGACAGAGATCAATGCCTACTTCTTCATAACTACCTCTTTAGCCCCACCCACTCACTCCTTATATGGACAAACAAGAACTACAACAGGATCACTGGACTAAAATAATACAACCTTCCAAAGGAGCCTAATGTTAGAAAACTTTATTTTCTAATATGTGAATGTCTCAGCAGAGCATTATTTGTTAGTTCGGTTCATTTCATTGTGGATTCTTTGGGAAACCGGTCGCAATTTGACACTGGCTTTGTAAACTTGGTAACATTTTGTTTAAAGGTGATGTTGTTACATATGTACTTACCATAGTATTAACAAAGAATGGGATATTAAGGGCCAGATTTACTAAACGGGGCAAATTAGCACGAGAACGCAATTCCACAAATGCGGCGATGGGAATGGCAAGTTTTGCGCGTGATCTACTGCTGACGCACAAATTAAATAACACAGACACAGTCAAATCATTTACATAATGACCAACGCAATCTACCAAGAACAGCGCAAATTGGCGTTGGGTCGCAAATAAGCAGAGCTGATGCTCATCAGGTGCGGGTTGACACGGGCGCAACTTGTTACATAAGGATAACGTCTTCCTCTGGCATTCCAAAGAATTTTCCAAGAGTGGAAAATATTTTCTCCCTTCCACCTCATGCCAAAAGAGAGTTTGCGCTGCTGCAAGCTGTTAGTAAATCTAGCCCTAATTATGCATAAATACAAGTAATTAGGGCTGTGTAATATGGCCAAAAGAATTATCACAATAAGATTTTTCATATCAGTCAATATCGATAATTATCACGATAAATGTCAAATCTTTAAAGTTTAAAGGCAGATTTTTGCTCCGAAGTGAAAGTTGTAGAAACCAAACCATTAATTGTGGTTTTAAACTGCATGTGCTAACGAATGATGATCACCTGTTTCAAATTATGAAACAAGTCATGTTTTGTCTCTTAGAAATGCACATTTGACACTACTATGGTAAAATGTAACTAAATAGTTTCTGTGGTATTTGTATAAAAAACAATAGCCTAAGTACATTTAGTATAAATGCACAAATGCTATAGCTTAATCACAAAAAAATACTATAATTATATTCCATTACTCCTTTAATATATGTCTACATTAATAATATAATAAAATTCCATATTAATCAATATCCCACATTTCTGCCACAATACCATGGTGCAGTTAGACTTACTACAGTAAATCCCTGGTAAATGATGAAGATTTGTAGATTGAAAAGCCTTCTGACTGTATCGTTGCTAGTTAATTAATACTACTCAATAATTATTTGTGTAGTTACAGGGAAACAACGTCACCTTAAAATAATGTTTAACCATGAATGTTTAAAAAATATTGAGTTTGTACATAATGGTGCTGCACTGCCCATTGTTTTAGATGATATCTATATCTATAAGTAAATGATCAATGAACAATGATCATAATGCAAGGCATGCACAGTGCATGTATGTGAGCTATTTTTCAGTGGCATTCAGTATGGGATCTGACTTTGATACATAGATAAAGTAGTTTTCTGTGCTGAGAGCAGCAACACCAGATCAGATGATTCAGACTGAAAAAGGAGTAGCAAAATAGCTATTTTACTGCTGATAGAAAGGTTTCCTACACACATGTTGAATTTAAGAGGTGGAGAGACTAAAAATAGGTTAAAGGGATACAATGCTGCCCTCATTTTAATAAAAGCTTTTTATTCACCTTAATTGGACCCAGATGGCTTGGGGTTCACAGGACTTTCCTCTGGTTGGCGAGTGAGAAATTCCACCCCAGGATAACAGTGTTGTGTTAATGAGTCAACGCGGACGCCAGGGGCACGGCACGGCACGCTGGAGCCCAGCTCAAACTGCAGGCATGCATCAGCAACATCTCAATGCATTTATTGCACTGTTCCCTGAAATGCTGCAGTATTGTATGGCACTAATAACTTTCTGAAAGCAGACCTTTCTTGCTTATGGGGTTCATTTATGTGTGACCTCGTGATTTTATATGCTGTGCAATATGCTGAAAAGAAGTCAAGAATTTTCAACTAAGTATTATTTCATTTATCATCATTTTTCTTCGCTGGTAGCATGTATTATTAGTAGTAGTTCCCAAGAAATTGTGTCTAACAGACAATGGCATTGTTGTGTTGCTTTTCATATCAGCATGTCCGAAAGTTAGCGCATGCATACAACTGACACTAATAGTGAAGATCCCACGTTCCTCAGATTTATTCTGGCAGTTCACTCTTATTGTTTATTGTGGAAAGCATGTTTGCTCTACTGGTATTGAAGCAGATGATGAAATGTCAACGGTCTGTTTGGAAGTTGCTATGCTGATGTTCGGGTTGACACGGAGGTTTGTGGTGAGGTGGCCGTCATTTGAGCTTGTGTCATGGGTCACCAATTGTTTTTCCAACACACAAACCGTTATGAGAAATGAGAATTGCATGGGTGGACGGTTCATTTCACATGACTTTGTGATCCCAAGTGTCTTTGGCTCTGCTGTTCTCATGTAGCCTGTTGCACAAGAACTGCTTTTACTGGTGTTTATGGAGTTATACCATAATAATTCACTTCTGTATTTACATTAACATTTATATGTTTACCAGATGCTATTGTTCAAGGCAACTTACGAACGAAGAATGCAGCCATATAAGCGATGCTATGGAGAATTGCTCCAGAATTGCTTTGAAAAGCACAAAAGTGTGTTTTATTTGGAGTCTGGTAACGTATATATTTATTTATGAAGTATTTTTCAAGTTAAACTTTCAACTAGTATGTCAAATGGAAAATGTCTTTGGTGCATGTGGACCGAGCCAGAATATTTTGTCTATGAAAAGCTACAGATATCTACAGATAACAGTTACATGATAACATATAATATTTGCTCACTAAATCGGTGTGTTTAGCTTTCATTTCATGTGTGCCATGAAGAAATTTGGTTACGTTCCTTACATTACATATTATTTTATTCATAAGCTGATTATAAAGTGATTAATGACACTGTTGTCTTCTGTAGAGGTGCTTTACAGCTGAAATTGTATGTTTCATAATTGAAGTACTTTGCAACATTAATACTTATTTTCCTGTGTGTTTCACTGCAAAAAAGGATATTCTTAATCAGTGTTTTCGTTTTGTTTCCAGTACAAATATCTAAACATTCTTAAATCAAGATACATTTACTTAAGAAGCAAAATGACTTAAGATATTAAGTTTTGTTTTCTAAAAAATAAATAAATAAAAAGATCAAAATAAAGTGACTTTATGCTTAAAACAAGAAAAAATGTCAATGCCAATGGGGTCAGAAAAATAAACCTGTTTTCCCTTCCCTTTATTTTTTCTGACTCCATTGGCAGATTATTGTTTGTTTGTATTGTATTGATCACAATGTCATTTCATTCTGATCAATTTTTATTTTTTCAGAGAGCAAAACTTAATATCTAAAGTAATTTTGCTTCTCATGTAAATGTATCTTTATTTAATAAGGTTTAGATATTTGTACTGGAAAACAACACAAAAATACTGAAAAAGAAATCATTTTTTGCAGTGTACTGTGAAGCTGCTTTGAAACAATCTTTATTGTATTGTGAGAATTAGTAGCCTATCATTCCATTCTAGTTAGACCTGACAGTGTTTGTTGTCTTTTTTTCTGGGACCGGATTCACAAAAATCTTCTTAACTCTCTTCTTGCCATTGACGGAATTTTTCGTAATTTATGACACAATGCTTCTTTCAGCGTTTTGATCTGTTTTATGGACATTATTTAGCAGTTCTCTCACCCATCACCCCCGAAGATATTCTCTTTACCTTCTCACAAGATGACCATCCCCTGGAAGATTACATGGAGGATTTCCTAAAGCTCAACCATCTGGTGTCTTGGAGTGACAACTTCTTGAAGATCTGTTTCTGGAGTGGGCTGGATGAGCTACCACCTACACACAGGCACAATACATTGATTATGCCCTTTGGCCATTCACAGTTGGCAAGATGAAAGAGGAGGACAGCGCCACTCAGCCACAGCCTACCCAGCCCATCCATCATCCAATCATTGGTGATCCTCGTTCCAGTGACCCCACCTGCCTCGGAAGTGCTTCCTGATCTTTTCCCACTCCTCTTCACGCTCGCCAAGGACCCAGAACCTGAGCTCACCACAGACCTAGAGGCAAATCCAGCCGAGTCTGACCAGGTGTGTGAGCTGGCCCCAGTATCTGTCCAGAAGCAGCTCAAGCCTGAGCAAATATCCATCCCTGAACCGGCATTCACCATATGTGTGGACAAAGAGCTTGAACTCACCTCAGACCCAGAACCTACATCAGCCATGGACCCATGCCTGAGGCCACATCCATCCAAGAGTCTAAGCCTGCCAGGTCTGAGCCAGGTGTGTGAGCCGGCACCCTTGTCCATCCCTGAAGGAGTGCTAGTGGAGTTGGATATCATGGAGTGAAGTGCCATTCATCATCCAAACTTGGAAGTCAAGTCCTCCCCATGTGAACTCCTGGATTCCCTGATCCCAGCCCACATTCAAGCCCTGTCTCTGCCGCTAATTCTGCCTGGGTCCAAGTCTACTCCGTTTGCCTATTTAAGTCTCCATCTTCAGTCATCTCCAACTTTCCTTTGATGGCTATTGTCCCACCCAGCCTACCACTCCCTCCACCTCTATCAGCTCCTTCCAGTTCCTCAACCCTGTCTCCGCTGTCTCCCTTCATCCCCTCAGCTCTGACTCTGCCCAGCTGCCTGGATCTGCCTTGAGCTTCCAGGTCCCCAGCCCCGCCCTGGTGTGCCAATCCCCTAGCTCTACCTCGGACCTCCAAGCCTTGGACTCCAACTCGACCTGACGACCCATCGACTCCACCTTGGCTCCACACTCCCTCGGCTCCACCGTGGTCAGTCAGCCCTCAGGCTCTGACAGGCTCCCTCGTCCCTCCGGCTCCACCATGGTCAGTCATCACCCTGGTTGCACCACGGACCTCTGGGCCTCTGGCTACACCTTGTCCCTCCAACCTTTTGACTCCACCAGGTTCTTCCTTCCCTCAGGCTCCACCATTGTCCTCATTCTCACTGGCTCCACCCCGGTCTGCCGAGCCCCCATCTCCACCTCAGTCTCACAAGCGTGCGGTTCTGCCTCGGCCCTCCAGCCCATCGGTGTCACCTTGGGTCTTTGTTTCCTCAGCTCCTCCTGGGTCTCCTCCTATCCCGCCTCCACCTCAGTCGGGCAGGCTCCTGGCCCTACCATGGCTCCTCCCTCCGTTGGTTCCACCATGGGCCTTCATCTTGCCACTGCTCTGGGTTACTGCCTGTCTCCTCCCTACATCGTTGTCTCCTCACTGGCTCCTCCCTCTGTCAACTCCCCCATGGACTCTTCTTCTTTAAACTGACATTTTTGTAAAAAATGCGAGGATGCGCCTTCCGAGAGGGAGGAGTGATGTCAAGTTTATATTCTGTTTTATGGAATTTTAGTTTATTTTTCATTGTTTCCCTGTGTTTTTGTTCCTCTGCCATTTGTTTGCTATGTTCCTGCTTCTCGTTTGTTATCATAGTAACCAATTTTATTTCCCTCGTTATTGTTTCCTTTCACCTGTGTCCTATTTAGTTTCTCTTTATATTTTAGCCCTCAGTTTCAGTTAGCCCATTGTCCTGTATTGTCTATGCTGTTGCTTAGCTGTTGCGTTAGTTTGCTCCTGTTATCTCTTTCTGGTTTTGGATGATCTTCTTTGTTTTGTTTAATAAACTACATTTTGGCTGCAATTTGCATCCACCTCTCTCTCACCTCTTGCTTGCCTGCCCTGTACATAACAGCTTCCCCGGCATTTTCCGGCAATCCATGTTTTCACTGTTATACAGTAGGGGGCGCTATTACGCATCTCTGAAAGAGTACAGAAATTTTGGATCCAGAAACGAGCAATAGAAACATTGCTTACGCACATGAAAGCTAACATGGTCATCAAACAACATAATATAAATCAAAACTGCTTAACATTACTGAATGAAATGTCGACCCAGAAAGAGGGATATTACTGTGAAGCTTTGGGAGTTGATGGACTTGACATACTCCATGTGTGTTTTGATCATCGTTCTGAATCCAATCCCGACATAGTCAACGTGATAAGATAAGAAGAAAATAGCATTCTTAAGAATGATTTGTGAGAATGATTTGTGAATCCAGCCCCTGGTTTGGGCATGATCGCACATTCTGTATTCATTATGCATAAGAACCTTCAAGATGGACCATTTTCCCCTCTAATCTGCATTGTGCATGTGCAGAAGAGCAGCTCTTGAGGCCCAACAGCTTTATCAACAGTAACTCAATGTGAGAGAGATAATCCATTTAGAGAAGTTCAGAACTCCACTTCCTCTGCTTCTACACTTTCTGTGAGGCTAATGCTTGGCATGAATACACACTTTTTTTTTAAAGCAACTGCACAAACTAAAAGTATGACATATGATGTTTATTATGTTAATAATGAATCAATTAATTGTTTGAAATCCACAATCATGAACTTACTCCCTGATTGCATCCTCCTACTCTCATCTACATTCACGCAAGGTGCTTGACATCGCAAATGATGTTGTTGACATCAACTACATTAGTAACATTTTTCATTTAACCAAGGTTTTCTGTCGTCACGCCTGCTGGGTCACTGAAATGCTTCTCAACTAGTTTCCTCCCTATTTGTCCAGTTGATTATGCTGTTTCTCTTCAGTCTCAGGACTGCGTGTGAAGCCGAGTCTGTGTGCGATGGTTATTCGGTCAACGCTCAGAAGCAGCCGTCGGCCGCAGGAAGCTACCAGCTCCAGTTCGCCATCCAGCAGCTGCAGCAGCAGAAGCTGCGATCCAGACAGCTGCTCGACCAGAGCCGTACACGCCACCAGGTAACACGACACTCACTGCAGGTCATTTCACTCAACACAATTAGTGTTTCTTTATTATTGAATCAATTAGTGTTTCTTTAGTATTGAACAGGGCTCCATAATAACTGCTCTGACTAGTAGATAAGTACTTGCCCTGTGTGTAGTAATATTTTCACTGCCAGATAATTTTACTTTGATGACATATTTACATACCATATTTTCTGGAAAATAAGTCGCACCAGGTCAAAATTGCATTGCATTTCATTGTTGAGAGATAAAAAACATAAGTTGCATCGGTGTATAAGCCACATTTTTTTTTTTTTTTATGACATTCAGAAATGATGTAAAATGCTGGTATGTAAAATAAAATATTTGCAGTATAAAGACTATAAAAGTTTGTTTTACTTCCCTTCGCTCCATAAAAAAATCCTTTAAATTTAATGGTATTCAGAACAGAACAGGAATGAAACATAATTGTTCCTTTTTTTTTTAATGCCAAAACTAAACAAATTTATTTAAAGTGAAACAAACAGTGTGTGAACAGTTCAATATTTTTAAAACTTTATGGAAAATGGTTAACACTACCTGAATGTTAATTTTTAGACACTTTTTTTTTTTTTTTTTTTTAAATAAAAAAATTAAAAGAAGCTTATTTGAAAGTGAAAAGTGACACGTGAATGCCAAGTGTGGTAACCCATACTCTGAATTTGTCCTCTGCATTTAACCCATCAAAGTTAGGAGCAGAGTAGTGAACACACACACACTGCAAACCATGATACACACCCAGAGCAGTGGGCAGCCATTATGCTGTGGTGCCCAGGGAGCGATTGGGGGTTAGGTGCCTTGATCAAGGGCACCTCAGTAATTTCCTGTTGGTGCTGGAATTGAACCAGCAACCTTTGGGTTACCAGTTGGACTCGCTAAACATTAGGCCACGACTGCCCTCAATAAATATTTAAGTTCACCTGAAACATTTCAATACTGTGCTTCTTTTGCCAAGAAGAAGAATCTCTCTCTCACTGATTTTGTTTCTGTTTTTTACACCAAACATTTGTGACTTCAAATTATCAGCATCTTTATTTTCAGTTGTTATTTTTCTGTCATTAAGGTTTTTTTTCAGTTTGATGTTTTTGGCAATATGGAACTAGATGATGCCTTATACATCATTTGAATGATGGGTAAATACCACATTCACAAAACAAGATACCTTACATTTAAACCCAATTATATTTGCTTCTGATTTACATTTACTATTATCATCACTTCAAAACAAACAAACAAAAAAATCCTCCAGTAAAAAAATAAACTTAAAAAAAAAAACATCCTGCATTATAGAAGAAAATATTTAAAAACATTTTCATATTTATTTATTTATTTTCTCTGTATTGCCTCACATGTTTTTGTTCTCTAATGTTGTCTTTTTTATATGTTAATTTTGGAAAAAATAAATAAATTAAAAACTTGTGAAAATTCCCCAACACACATAAACTTGGGCTCAGGTGCCTCTCTCATTCAGCACAAATCCAAGTTGTGTGAGTTTTGTGCATGTTTTTATTTTAAATATTGCTATTTAGGTTTATTTCAGTTTTAGTTTTAGTTAGTTTTAGTTTTTATTTATTTCCAAATTAATAATTTTAGTGCTTCAACTCAAATTTCAGTTTATTGTCAAGGCAACATGTCTAAGTTTTTCAACTAATATTTATGTTTTATTTTGTTTCAGCTTTAAAAACTGAAACTCTCACACTGACCTATGAAAGTGTGCTTGTCTCTGCTAAATGCTATAAAAATTGACTTTCTTTTTTTAGGAAAAAGTACCCAATATATCCGATGACTCTTACGACTCTCTTTATAATGTTCCGGTCACTTCAGTAGAATCTAGTCCATATGAAACACGATCTACTCATGTTTCTCTTTCAGCTGTGCATGTCACACTTACAGTACACCAGATCCTGTAAACATTGCGTCTTCTGACTTAGCATGACTGCATGCACATTTATAATGGTGTTGCAATTCAGCTACACTGATGTCACTGTTCTGTGTTGACGTCCATCTCCAATTAATGCAATTGGAGATTTGTTTTTCTTGGCACAAGTTGATTGTGTTCTGCAGGGGATTATAGGAAAACGATCCCCACCCCCTCAGACCTTTCCTAACGGAGATCTCCTCCTCCCTGGTACTGTGAAGCAATCAGCCCTCAGTCTCCAGAGGGCTTCATTAAAGCCACGGGACCCTCGGAGGAGGCGTCCATCATAGGCCCTAAACTCACAGTGCATTACAATAAACGAATGAAATGGGCAGACGAGTGAAGAATGTGTGTTAGTGTGTGTGTGGTCATCTGTGTGTATGTTTGTACTGTTCATGAGTCAGTCCTGTATCAATGGATACTCCCTAAACCTCCTCATGAAGCACTGCTCTTCTTTTGAGACTCGACCAAGCACACATTCAAACATGTTTTCATTGAAAATGTGCAATTCTTCCACACTGTCAAAAATCAGAATTTGAGAAAACGCAAAAACTTCAGGCAACAAGCAACTTGAAATCTCTGATAAGATGTTTACTGGTGTGAGGGCGGGGCAACCTGTCACTCACATGAGATCCACCAGTAGCAAACCACAATCATCCAATCAATTAGCTTGCATTTTACATTAATATGAGAATTTATATTACATATTAGTGATGTAGAACTTTCTTACTTGAGTATGGCTTTGTTGCACAAACTAGCGGTTATATATCATTCTTTACACCAAAGCAAGAAGAGAACACTGATCACTATAATGGTGATGTGAAACAATTTTTACATAAAAATATAATCAAAACACTACATAGAGCTAAAATATCTATTATTTCTTAATGACAAATATTTGTCATCATAACTCCCCATGTTTTGACTGTGATGGTTAAAATTAAAAAACAATTTAAACATTGGGAGTGTCAGAAGTGCCCGTAGTTGCAGAAACACCCATATATATATATATATATATAAATTTCGGGTGAAAAAATGTAAAAAGTTATAGTAATATTATATCATGAAAGTAGGGCATTTAAGTAGAAGCATGCAATTGTAATTTCTTCATTTCAATTTCTTGAAACAAAAGCTAACAACAGTTGTGGGTATACCAAAACAAAAAATGTTAGTGTCTCAATAACTTGTCATGTGCCCTTGAGCATCAATTACAGCTTGACAACGACATCTCATGCTGTTCACAAGTCGACTTATTGACTGCTGAGGCATGGCATTCCACTCTTCTTGAAGGGTGGCCCTCAGGTCATTGAGGTTCTGGGGTGCAGGGTTATGACCCTCAACAAGACAACTCAGCTGATCCCAGAGGTTTTCTATGGGATTCAGGTCTGGAGAAAGTGCAGTGTGTGTGTGTGTGTGTGTGTGTGTGTGTGTGTGTGTGTGTGTGTATGAGATAGAACGTTCGTTCCACTTTGTGTTTATGGTCTAGGACCAGACCTTTATTTAAATGTAGAAGATTTCACATTTATACTGGATTTATTTATTTATTTATTTATTTATTTTTTTTTTTTTTGACAAATTAAATGAAAAAAATGTGGGGTCAATCTGACCCCGAGGGACTAAATCGGTGATTTTTTTTTTTTTACACACCTTTAGAACAACCAAATCAAGCCCAGATTTTTTGTGCATGTTTAGATTGATTATTTAGGAAAAGTCACAGAGTCTCATGCCCCTGAGATGAAGGGAACACTTTTTAAAAACGAAGGAAACTGTCAGCGTGGTCAGATTGACCCCAGGGACCCGGATCAGACGCTTGTTGTGATTTTTGCGGTTAATCCCCTTGTTAGAGAATAGCATGTTATGCAAGAAGTACTGAAACATTAACCAGTTGGACATGTGCATTCAAAAGTTTAGAAAAGGTCAAATTAAGTTCACCCTTAAAGGTTATAGTGCATTTTAGGTGCATTCTGAAATTTTACCCAAAAGTCGAATATCCCTAACTGTTTGTGAGTAGTGTGTGTGTGTGTGTGTATGTATGTATATATATATATATATATATATATATATATATATATACCAATCAGGCATAACAGTATGACCACCTTCCTAATATTGTGTCGGTCTCCCTTTTGCTGCCAAAACAGCCCTGACCCGTCGAGGCATGGACTCCACTAGACCCTGAAGGTGTGCTGTGGTATCTGGACCAAGATGTTAGCAGCAGATCCTTTAAGTCCTGTAAGTTGTGAGGTGGATCCTCCATGGATCGGACTTGTTTGTTCAGCACATCACACAGATGCTCGATTGGATTGAGATCTGGGGAATTCGTCTAGCCATCACAATTTGGCCCTTGTCAAACTCACTCAAATCCTTACGCTTCCTTTTAACACAACTTTGAGGACAAAATGTTCACTTGCTGCCTAATATATCCACCCACTAACAGGTGCTGTGATGAAGAGATAATCAGTGTTATTCACTTCACCTGTCCGTGGTTATAATGTTACGCCTGATCGGTGTGCGTGTGTGTGTGTGTGTGTTTGTGTGTGTATATATATGAACAAAGGTAACAGAGAAAATTGTGGCTTTAATAAGGATTAATCTATATTTAATTTATAATTGATGCAGTTAAGACTGTAAAGTGTTTGATAACTTTATTCAATTTCTGTTTCTTTCCTAACTGTTAGACAGGTAAATGTGACATTTATTGCAATGGGTTCATGTAAACATTGTTTTAAGTTCACTTAAATTTAAAGTTGTTATTTTTTTTTAAACAATGTTGAAATTGATAGCTTTCAGTTGTACTGTAATGTTGAATGTCTATAATTAATGTTTAAATACAGACATCAGTAGTTTTAGTATCAGTGAAACTGGCCTTCATTCATAAAAAGATGGCATTAAACAAATATTAAAATATGCTGTTTTTAAGTTGTTTCTACATTCATTTGGAGAGTAACTGTGAAATGATTACGATATAAAAATATTAAAAAACTCCAACGTTTTAATCGCGGTTAATTACAGAAAAAATGTGCAATTAATTAGTTTTTTTTTCTTTTTTAAATGGATTGACGGCACTAGTTTTAACACGAACCCACAATTGCTTCTGCTTGTTGAGTTGATTTGCGATGGAATCAGTTCACAGAAGTGAGAGCGGAGATGGAAAGCAAGCAGGCAAAGCGCTGTGATTGCGGAGCGTGTTATTGGGCCGTTGTGTTCTGTATTGGGTTCAGACTCTACGGCTCCTCTGACGTTTGGCCCACGGCCACCTGGCAGCATTAGAAAGGTGCCCTTTCCTGGCCCACAACTCAGAACCGCCAACCGGTGCGTCCCGTCAACTCATTCATCAAACGCCAGAAGACTGAGATGGAAAGAATGCTTTCTCGTCCCCTCTCGAATCAATGAACGGTAGCCATTAAATCGCATTTCAGCATGGAAAATATGTTTACTGAGTCCAAGCGCTCACTCAGATGAAAACTTGTCTAAACAAGAATGAAATGTGAAGAATTCCTGTGTTTTGGTATGTCCGATTATAAAGTATTTAGTGGCTGTTATGATAAGCCGTGTCATTTCTTTCTTCCATGTGAGTGAATGAACTGGCTTTTGGAGGCTGTTGTGCTTGACCTCAAATGACTTGAAGGAAAAATGCTGCTTTTAATAAAGACTGAGATAAGGTCGTTCCTTCACAGGACTGTTCAACACAATCACTTTATTCCAAGACTCAAACTCTGCTGGAAGATCTCATTGAAACCTGAAATAGACAGTTGGAGCATTTTTCAGATCCAAGCAAACATTATAATGGTAAACAAAAAAGAAATATTTCAGATTCTGCACTCTATCTAAGAGAATAATCAAATACACACTAAAGTTGGGAATCATTAAGAGTCTTTAATGTTGTTGAAAGAAGTCTCTTCTGCGCACCAAGGCTGCATTTATTTTCTATCAACAGTTTTCTATTTGAGTATATTTTGAAAAAAATTCTTTAGTGTCATATCATCCTTCAGAAACGGACCTTTACACTCTGACCAACTATATACTTATAATTGTATATAGTTTTGCTGTTGCTTATTAAACTGGGATACGAGAAAGTATTTTAACCCCAACATAATTCCAAACATCACTTTTAGATTAGATTGCAACAGCATTTTATTTCCAGTAGTGTGTCAGACTTCAGGAACCCACATTATGAATGAATGTACCAGGGACACAATTTTACTAACTCTTCTCTTTATTCGTGTCTCAGGCCGTTCTGGCATCACACACCCTCATGCCTGCTGCATCAGCACAACCTCACGCTCCCAGCAGCCCCCTGAACCAGCCGTTCAGACGCACCCTGAGTCAGGCGGGCAGCGCAGGTGTCCTCGCTCTCACCCCGAAACCTCCCAGCAGCACACCCAGAGACGGACGCGTACGGAAGACTGTCGCCCACTCTCTCCACAAGTAAGACCTGAGGGTGTTTGTCTTTCTGAAGTTGGGTCTGCACCAGCAATCTACATCTGAATATGCTTGAAACAGATTTCCTGTGGGTCCTTAAAATGTCTTAAATTCAGTTTGATCATACTTAAGGTCATAAATCTTAAACCCTGATATACTCAATAGCAAAGTTCTTTTAGTTCTTTGTTGGGAGTTTTTTGTTAGTTCTCAATGGGAGCTCAGAGGTGTTTACCAGCCGGAGCAAACTTTTCCGGAAGGTTCAATTTGACAAGCTGTTTCGAACTCCTGAAATGAACTTCGTTTTGGCCTGATTTTGTTCAAAATTGTCACACCAGTTCATTCTTCAATTTCACTTGAAGTATATCGGGGCCTTAAAATATATTCAAAAAACAGGAATGGCGATATGGCCTTATGTGATTATTAAACTTCAAATGGCTATGATTTAAATAAATAAATACAAGCGCTGGAAGGTCAGAATGAAAATGCATTGCTGTTGCTTGTATTTCAGGCTTGTTTATAATTAAAAGTCCTGCATTATGCATAAAATCGTTTTTTCTGGATATTATTGGTATTTTGGTTACACAATAAACTGTATCTGGCATTTAATTCAATGTAAATTAAATGCCAGATGACAGAACACATTCAATATATGGATTTATATATTATATTATAATATATAAATATATTGCTATTAGTATTGGTAATACTAGCCTTGATAGTACCTTATAAAATATGCCATTAAACACTATTTAAAATGTACTTCCTTTTTCTTACACATTAATTTGGGGATTAAATTATGATTACCTATTTTAATGTCAGGTGCAATTAATCATAGAAACTGTGCAATGCATTACAGTACTGTACAGAAGTCTGTAAATCTCTTCTGCTCACCAAGGCTGCATTTATTTGATCAAAAATACAGTAAAAACAGTGAAATATTATTACAATATAAAACAGCTGTTTTCTATGTGAATATATAGTAAAGTGTAATTTATTCCTGTGATCAAAGCTGAATTTTCAGCATCATTACTCCAGTCTTCAGTGTCACATGATCCTTCAGAAATCATTCTAATATGATGATCTGCTGCTCAAGAAACATTTATGATTATTATTAATGTTGAAAACAGTTTCATATTTTTTAAAAACTTTTTTAATCAATACACAGTCAAGCTACTATAATGAACACTTCAACACAGTAATCATTCTTATTAGTTAACTGCTTTATATACACATGACTGGGCGTGATCAGTGATATGTTCAGTGCTGCTGGCTTTTACATTCTTGTCAGTGCTTTATGGTTTAATCTGAACAGTTTTCTGGTCATCTGTGAAATCTCACTAATCGTAACCGATGTTTGACCGCGCACCGATATCCAAAATCTCGTTAGTGTGCTTCTCGTCCACTGCTGCTTTGAATTTCAAGACAAAATAAAAACTATTCAGCAATGTTTAGAGTTTATAAAGGAACAAAAGCAAATATGTATTATTTGTTTCTAGAGTATTTTCCACACTATTCATGTGTTCAGTCTTCATCTGAGGTTTGCATCAGTGATTGTTCTCTAGAAGAACATTAAGAATGTTAAATTCCAATTGCATTAATTGTCATCATCAACTCTCTCTCTCACACACACACACACACACACACACAAAGCCTGTGGCTTTTGCCTATTAAGTAAACAGTGCGGTTGGGTGGCTGGGCCGTGTGTATGCGTGCTGTGGAAATCTGATTTTGTTTTGAGATTTGCAGACAGAACGGTGGGAGGTGTGTGCGGCGCTCGGACCACAGAAAGAGAGCCCCACTGCTCTTGTTTCCCACGATGCACTGCAGCCTGGTTACTGCACTTTTGGCCCAATTACAGAACATTAGCAAGCTCTGAGAAATCAGCGGACGCTTCACTAAAAGCATGTGGCCCACCATGGTGGGGTCGTCTCCGTCATAAATGGCTGATTGATGTGGTGGAGGGATGCAAATAGTTTTTCTCCGCTTGATTTTGCAAAAAATTACCCTAATGTTTCCAGTCATTAAAATGTATAAGGCCGGAAGGTGCAAGTACAGATTAAACTGCAGACATCACAGGTTGGGCAATATAGCTAAAAGATATAAATTTAGTTTGTTCGATTTTAGAATATGAAGCAATTGATTTATAATGTTCAAAATGAGAAACTCTTGGACACTTTCTGGTTGTCGAACTTTGTGGAACATGTTCATATGTTAATGTGATGAATTACGCCGGTGGTTATTCTGCTTCGACATCTGTGACTGACTTCATACATCTATAAAAAATACCACTTGTCCTAGACCACTTGATTAAAATAATTGAAAAGTGTCTCAGAAAGGTAAAGTTAGTTCTGAGAACAGCTCCAGCATCATTTGTTTGCAGATGCCACTTGTTTTTATATATTTCGTATTTAATGCAATTCAGACATTTTTAATTGTGATACAGCTTGTTAACTGTCATTGTTCCGGTTTATTGCCTCTGTTATATTTTAGTAATTATCATAAATTAGGTATCATTCGAAAGCTTATACACTCAAAATTCATCCTGTGAAAACTGTTGCTTTACCGTGGAAATGGTACTTTAAACCTTGAAAACTTGATTAAACCTTGATTATGATTTCAATTTAACTTTAACGTTCTTTTACAGAAATTGCTTTTTAAGGACTACAACTAACGTCTGGTAGGGACTACAACGAGCTTCTTCCTGGGTTGGTGACATCACAAACCCCAAAATTTACATAAACCCCACCCCCGAGAACACACAACAAAGGGGGCGGGGCCATGTTGGGCTGCTTTAGAGAAGAGGAAGAGTTGTTGTAGTAGAGTGTTGTTGATGCCGTCATTTTACACCGGACTGCTTCACAAACGAGAATCAATTCAACACAAAAGATGACGGCACATGCTAGTGGATGAGTTGAATCAACTCCACAGCAACTACATAAATTTATCCACTAACCATTCAGAAACGTCCAGTTTCATTCTAAAAGTTGTAACTTCTTCCTGAGTCTCTCCATCAGTGTCGACTCCGGTTTGAACAATGTAAGGCTGAACACCGTTACTGACAATCCTCATTTTGGCTGCGTGAGATTCTCCAGCTTTGTTGTTGTTGAGCTGTTAAAGCTCCGCCCTCTTCTGGAAAGGGGGCGGGAGCAGCAGCTCATTTGTATTTAAAGGGACACACACAAAAACGGCGTGTTTTTACTCACACCCAAATAGAGGCAAATTTCACAAGCTATAATAAATGATCTGTGGTTTCATTTCACAGAATGATCTGCAGATTCATTTCAGCATTGCTGGTGTTGACATAGAAACTCATAAACTCAAGTCTGAGGATGTCAAGTCAAGTTATCTTCATTTATATAGCGCTTTTCACAATACACATTGTTTCAAAGCAGCTTCACAGTGACAATAGGAAAAATTCTTATCGAGTTAAAGTTGGTTTTTGATTACTTCCATTGTAAAAATTGTTAATTATTACTTTAGGGGCCGTTTAAATGACACCTTTCCTACTGAAAAAAACCTGAATACCTTTAATGCATTCTTGCCGTTCATTTACGTGTTTAGTCTATAGGTGTGCGTGTGTGTTTGAGTGTGTATGTGTGCAGAAGCTTGGTCTTTTTTTTAAAAAAAAAAAGTGATATTTGCCAAATTACTTGTCTGGTCCGCATAATACAGAAAAGTTAGTTGTGTCCGCAGGTCTATGCAAACTGGAATAATTTTGATCATGTTTGTGAACAGCTCCGGGTAGAATGGTAGCCATTTCGTAATTACAGTTGCGACATGGCGTGAACGCAACATAAGCTCATTGTTTTGGCTCAGGAGGAACTGTAAAAGCGGCTTCTGTTTGTTTGCGTGGCTCGGTGATGCCTACAATACCTTTAAATGAACACAATGAAGAATGATATTTAATCTTTTAATATGCATCCACTTTTTTTTTTATATATATATATATTAAAAAATGCTGTGTGGAAATTTACAGTATGAGTAATAACGCAAATCAGAGTTTTGAATCAGTTCATTGAAACAAGTAGTTTGAGTGAAACTAATTCACAGAAATGAATCAGACTTACCAAAACATGTCAGTCCAAATGCTTTCATGCTCAGAGTCACGAGACAAGGAAAGATCATGAACGGTGTATTTAGTAGGGTTTTGTATGTGAGTGTAAGCTTTTAAAGGAATAGTTCACCCAAAAATCAACATTTTGTCATCATTTATATGAATTTCTTCCCTCCAGGAAGATGTTAGGCAGTGTCTGAGCTGCTTTTCCACACGATGAAATTGAAGGAGGACAGACACACATTTCAAATCAAATAAATAAAGTTTGCTTCAGTGTAGCGCATCGAGTGAAAATCAGCACAGAGATCATAACAGAAACACTAACAGTATTTTAAATTTATTAACAATAAAAAAATGACCACAATTCAGACACTGCAACAAAAGTGGACTGTGACTTATACTTCCAACCTAAAAAAAAATGGCACTTTCCTTATTACTTTTGTTGCTGTATGGAAAAGAGCACTTGGACACCTCTGAAGAAATGATGATAACTTCATCTAAAGGTCTTTCCATTGGAAAGATCGTTCTGTGTCTAGAGAGGATGGTCATGTGAGGATCAGGAAGATTTCATCACTCTTTTTGGGATATACAGAGAGACAGTCATGAGTAAATGATACTGCTTGGAAAGGCGCATGTGGGAGCGGCAGGAAATGGAGGTAATTCCTGAAAGGGTGAATTAAGCGAGAGCTGAAAGAGCAGGAGAGACATTAGAGAGATATGAGAGACTGCTGAAGACAGAGGAGGGTTATGCAGAGTTAAAGGGGGGCGGCTGCAGTGTTTGCTCGTGGCCCGTGCCGTGTTTACCCTCTCCGTGTGGAATTCCAGAGCCCCTCACTCTCTCCGCCGCACTGCATTTTTGTGGTTGGCCTGTGTGACATGGGAAAGTGTGGGAAAAACGGAAGCCCGAAAAGCAAAAATTCACAAATGGAAACACTGAACTGACAAAAGAATGGAAGAGAAACGGAGAATAAGAGACAGGTGAAGACGAAAGAGAAGTGGAGGACGAGTTGGATTGGAAGGGGGTGAAGATGCAGGGATTAAAGTTCTCCATTGCTACCAGTGTTATTTTAGTATCACTGAAATACTATTATAGGTTTTATTATTAGTTTAAATTTGTTTTTTTATTTTCATTTTTTTCAGTTTTAGCTGTTTTAGTACATCAAGTTCAATTAAAATGAGAGATATTGCCTTGGAAACTAGCTTAAATGAAATGTTTTATTATTTTCACTCATTTTTATTTTATTTCAGTTACATTTATTTTATTTCAAGCAACCAAAACATTGGTTTTAGTTTTAGTTAACTATAATAACCCTAGTTGCAGATTTCCATCAGTAGGATTTCAGTGAGGTCATGCATGGGATCAGTGCAGATCAGGGTCAGAAATTAAATTGTGCTTGCAGCAAAAATGCCACCAACATGAACAAAAATGCCCCCTTAAATTCAAGATATTGGGGCAAAAATGCCCCTGTACAATTAAACAAAATCTGTTATGACTTTCTTGTTTAAAGTGAAATATGAAAATGAATGAAAAGTGTTGATTGCAGCATTACAGTTAGACCTGCTCATGTTGCATCAAACATTTCTTGTTGCACGTTGTTTTTTTTTTGTGTTTTTTGCAGCATTGAGCATTATAACCAATCACACGTTTCTGATCAGTTAGATTAGTTGTTAGATTAGTCACCACTGAAAACACATGGAGATTGTTTCTGTCAGGTTTGGGTAAAGGGATGAGGTGAGAAGGTGTAGAGCAATGGGCTTTTTATATAAAATTAAACAAAACCAAACAAAAACTACCCCGCAGAGGAAACTATGGATTCAAAACACATCAGCTGGGTAGAGCAGAACAAGGCGCGACAATAATCGGGTAACAAGTGGTTTGGGGTTAAGAAATAGAGAACAGAGCAAATGGCACATAGAAACAAACAAAACGAAGACATGTTATCAGACAAAACATGACACGAACACACAACCACGCGCTACACAGAACACGACAACACAAGAATGCCTGGCCAGTAAACACATAGACCAAGCGCTCGATCAAAACACATGAGACTACGGCACACAATCTGTGAATGAACACTCAACCTGTGCACTCACAGCAAGAGACAAAATATGGAGCATGAATATTCCAACCGAAACCGAACTAGACAGAAGTGTTGGGATCCAAACACCACGCTCTGCACATACAAAGTTTAGCACAGGCGAAAGAGCGCATGGCCCAAGAGAACTCGAACCGCACGCTCAGTCAGGGCTCTGTCACCAAACTACTAATAAACAGACTGAAGTGACAGAACCCCGACAGTTTCAGTTCACACGCTCACTTCTTCACTCTCACTTCTCTCATCATGAATAACAAAGTTCAAATGCGATGTGAGATATTAATTTTGCAGTGTAGATGGCTTCAGTGATTATAATAAGAGTTTTTGGAAGAGTGCAGAACTTCTGCTAAACTGACATTGACCACTTCAGTGATAGGGAACTTTTTTCTCTCTCCTTATTTCCTGTTTGAATATCAAGGGCAATAACTGACAACAGTTAGTGAAAGCATTGCAGAAAGTATATATTTTATTTTATAAAATGAAAACAGCTTTGATATTATGCAAACTGGCTATAAAAAAGCAGTACTCGCTAGTGATCTTGAGTATTTAAATAAAGGAACATGATGTTCCTTTATATTGGTTAGGAGATTTTTATTTATTTATTTATTTTTTTTTTTTTTAAATCCCTGATGATGCCAGACAAAAGAAAAAGATGAAACACACAAAAGTGAAACAAAGAGGGACAGTCCAGAGATGATTGTTAACAGAGTTTGATTAGACTTCAGGAGGTGTGTGTGTGTGTGTGTGTGTGTGTGTGTGTGTGTGTTTCACACTAGACTTAAAGACTCGGGTGTTGTTTTAAAGCCATATGACATTTCTTTTTCAAAAACACAAAAGTAGAAACAAAAAAAATTATAAAAATTATGAGTCTCATACAATAATCTTGTTTGACTCGTGGCGTGAAATCTGAAGGCATACGATAGCGTTGTAACATTTGTTACAGTGATGAATAAACACTGTAACAAATGTATGTTAACTGATGGAACCTTGTTGTAAAGTGTTACCATTCTTCTGAATATTATTAGTGAATATCCTAAATGTCAGTCTGTTCTTCATAGAAATGTCATATGACTTCAGTGAAAAGTCTTGAAAAAAAATTGGTGTAGGATTTACTTTGTACTTATTTGTGAAATTTACTAGCAATTTCTGAGTGAAAATTGTTTCAAAGAAATGGCAAGTAACATTGCATTAAATGTGAATTTTTTTAAGTAGAGAGACTGAAATAATCTGTTTTTAAAGCTCATTTTTACAGTGTATAGCACATGATTCATATGGACTCTTGTGATACTCTTAAGATCTCCTTTTGTGTTTCACAGAAAAAAATGAAAATAATAAGGGTTTATTTAAAGACTAAATGGATTTGGCCTTGTAAAGACTAGCAAAATCATTATTTACAGCCTTGATTTAATAAGTTCCACGCCTACAGTTGCATGCTAGTGCTGGCAAGCGTCCCGCTGACATCTGACCGACCAGCACTAATAGTCTTAAACTTCAGTCACCAATAAAGCACTGAAGTGTCATTTCCTGTACAGAGAGATCTTGCGTATAATTTAGAGTGTTTCTATCTGTGCTGCCGGTCCAAGGTTAAGCAGCCAAATGAAAGGACAACTTTGTGCACCCTACAAGGCAGCACTGTGTGCCCTCATTAGTGCGCTAATGCGGCCCTGGCGAGTTCCCGTTCTGCTTCTCGAGCTTAATACTAGCTCAGCTTTATTTATTGTTCCCAAAAAATGCTTAGCGGATTTAACGTGCAAAGTTACAGGCATGTTGGGCCCTGTTTCTGCCTCAGATAATTGCATTCGCTCTCAGTGGCCAAGCCTTCTTTGAGAGAGGCCACATTATTCCTGCCATTAATTGTCAGGGAGCGGCGTGATGAGGGAGGTCAATTAGGGATATTGAACTCAAGACTTACGACTCAAAAGGCACAGAAAGAGAAGAATGATGCCATTCTGTGGAGCACAGATACAATCACTGTCTGATGTCATGTATGCTGGCTAAACCATTTCTTAATACATTTAATCTAGTGTATAATATTGTGTATTGTGTGTATTTGAACTGCTTTCACCTTAACCCTATGAAGCTACTGTATCATATTTAAAACACACATTTCTAAGCCTCTAAATGCTCAACATAAACTTTGCTGATAAACCTGTCGCACACAATCTACTACATGCTTTCTGTCGTCTGATAGTTTAGAATTTTTAGCAAGTAAAAGGTCTTTTAGGCCCTGTTTACTCCTGGTATTAAGATGTGTTTTGGTCCATCGGATCACAAGTGGATGACACTAAATACAGGTGTAAACGGGGTTTAAAACGTTTTGAGCTTGTGCAATTTTGAGCACTTCCAGAGGTAGTCGAAAATGCATTTGACCGGATTGCTTTCGTAGTGTAGAAACTCATGTGGTCGAATGTGTTCAAACAGCCACAAAAGACCATCTACTCTCCGCCTGCTGACCTAATGAGTAAACATTATGGGAATCGCACTAGCCAGACGGGATTTAAACTTTGTTGGCTGAAGACCCAAGTTTGGTTTTAAGACAAAAAGCGTACCGAGCACAATGTTCTCTCACCATTCCTGATTTCTAACACACACTCACAGCGTTCAGCCGGTCTTCCAGCTGTCAGAGCAGAAACGAAAGCTGCTGCTCTTCATATGTTTTTTCTTTCACCTTTGGTGCATTCATACGTAAATTGCGCGAGCTTATTTTGTCCATTAGATCGAAAGATCTGAAAAAACCCATACATTTACCCACCCATAGACCCTCCCCTCAAAGAAATCAGGACAGAAGTGGTTGAAAGAGGAGAAAAGAGACAGATTAAAACACCAGGTGAGGACGGGTATGTGTCTCCCTCATCTATAAGCTCAAAACATTTTACACTCCTTTTACACCTGTATTTAGTGTCATCCACTTGTGATCCGATCGACCAACACGCATCCTAATACCAGGTGGAAACAGGGCCATAGTATAATTGTACAAACATCCACCTTCAGATTGTGAAAATCTTTACTGAAATGTATAAAACATAAGCACACCTTTAAAATTGTTAGTAATATTTCAAGATGTACACTTACTGGACTGAAGCAGCTTCAGTTTACTTGATTATCCAGACATCATTTTATAGAAAAATCATGAATATGATCATCATCTTTTGCTGAAGGTTTATTTGTTCGTCTCTCAATCATCATTGTATTTCATTGCATTATGTGTTTAAAAACTACAGAGATTTGATAATAAAACTAAGCATTTAAATATCATCTTACTAAGACATATTATTGGCAGATATTGATATTAATATGTATTTTATGTAAGTATCTGCTATAAAGATCTCATTGATTTACAACATCATTTGTTGTAGATTAATCAGTAGAAAAAGAATAATTATTAGTTGCAGCCCTAATGTAAATGATGTCAAAAGGCGATGTGCCTTCAATGATGTCAAATCATCATATCAGAATGATTTCTGAAGGATCATGTGACACTGAAGACTGGAGTAATGATGCTGAAAATTCAGCTTTGATCACAGGAATAAATTACTTTATAAAATATATTCAAACAGAAAACAGTTATTTTAAATTGTAATAATATTTCACAATATTACTGTTTTTTCTATATTTTTAATTAAATAAATGCAGCCTTGGTGAGCAGACGAAACTTCTTTTTAAAAACATTAAAAATCTTACAGTGTACCGGTAGTGTGTGTGTGTGTGTGTGTATATATATGTATATATATGTATATATATATATATATATATATATATATATATATATATATATATATATATATATATATATATATATATATATATATATATATATATATATATATATATATTGCAAAGTTAATAAATATTTTTAATGTGCGTGAATAAATCCAACCACCCCTGTGACAGAGTAGTTTCACTTCCATGATCCGTGACCGACAGAGGAGCATCTTGGCGGCAGGGATTAAATCTTTAACAATGTCTGGGATAAGAAAATCTAAAGTGTAGAATTGTAAAAGATGTAAGTTGTGCCAGCAGCTCATGTCCTACCGCTCAACAACGACAAACACTTCTGCCGGCCAACGTTAACGAGCTGACTATAGCGCGCTATTTGAAAAGACTCAAATGGACACAGGCAGATCGCGTGAAAGACTGGATTTTTTTCTCTCGATCAGGTAGGGTACAAGTGATTTCAAAACATTTCACCCGGTTCTAATTTGATTTTTGGATGCTGTGAATGTTTAGCTAAAAAGATGTTTAGCTAAATAGACGGCCACTCCAGTTTAGCGTTTATTGTCTCTGCAGTTAAAAAGACAAAGTTGACAATTCTGGCTATACTTTTGTTATTTTAATAATTTCTTTAACTTTAATTTATTTATTGATCACTCTGGGTAATCTAATTTTACTATTTGTGGCTTAATGTGCACTTGTGACTTGATTATGACTTTAATTTTTTAAATTAATTTTATTTATTAGAACGGTATATTCTGTTCTAATTAAATTCTGTAAATTAATTTTTGATTGTTTTTCGGTGCATCAGTGTTGTGCTGTAGATTAGTTAAAGCTTGCTCGCACAGGCAATTTAGCAAATTTAATTTGATTTGCCGACATGCGAAATGCATATCTATCTGCAGTGTGGCCTTTCTGCAGTTATTTATATATATTTTTAGGTTTATTCATCCAAAATGTTTTTATTCATTTTCTTCTATATCTTTGTGTGGTGTTCTGTACATCGTGGCTGTGAATGTTTATCCACATTGCCTTTCATTTCAGTTTAAAAAAGATAAAAAGTCATTGTCAGTTTTGTTTATCATTTGGCAGGCAGTTTGGTCGCTTTATTAGAAAGTTGTTCCTCTGTGTTGTGTGTGAGAGAAAAAAAAAGTTGTCTTAAGGCCCGGGTATAGGCCTTACTTCATTTTCCGCATCCCGCTCCATCTCGTGCACAGTTGAGCGCGCGAGCCTTTCAAAGTGACCGCAGAAAGAGTTTGTGTGCAGTGGACAGCTATTTTTCAAGCACCCCCCCGCTCACACATATATGATTCGACTATCAGTCGAATATAGGCAATCTGATACGACTATGTAAATCCGTAGTTGGGGACACCCCTAATATATATATATATATATATATATATATATATATATATATATATATATATATATATATATATGCGTTGTGTTTGTTCATCAACGCTTGTCCAGTGTAGAATCTAAAAAAAGCAAAGGCAGTTTAACAATATTCAATCAAAATAAGACACTTTAGAGTCTTAAAAGCAGGAGGGATGATATCTGATGTTTTGTCTGTCCACAGGAAAGCATTATTTGAGACTCCAGCCGGTCACAGCAGCACCAGTGGACATCATGTGGTGTATGAGACAGTGTGCGCAAGGACAGGTGAGGAAACACACACACACACACACACACACACACACACACAAATCCTTGTCGTTGATCATGTGTGCACTGACTGGCAGGTTTAGCACTGTGTGCTGTCAGGTTGATCTTCAGACACATGAAAAACTGTATCCTAACCAGACGTGACACAAATATGACACAAAATCAAATAAAAAATCACCAGCCAATCAGTAGCATGTGTGGGCGGAGTCTCTCTGCAAGCACACCGCACTCGCAACAAAATGGATAAGTACATCAAATTCATTTTAACATTATTAAAAATACATACTGAGTGTCTTAAACAATCATTGTCATAAAATAGACTTATTTGTTTACACTGAGTTCACAGTTTCCTTTAATTTACTTTCTGAGGTTAATTATCCATTGTTGCTTAAGGTCACTCAAAATATTCAAACTCGCATTAGATGCTTTTAACATTAAATAAAGCACAAAATCAGTACCTGAGATTATCAATGCCGTACTTTGTATGTTGTTGCTCCAGCCGCGGCGTCACAGAAACTGTTTCTAAAATACATCCGTCAAGCATCGCCGTCGCAGCTGGTTAGGACAAAAACTCTTATTAACATAGAAAAGATGCCTTTTATCGAGTGTTGTGGCATTGTGTCGTGTCTGGTTAGGACACGGTGTAAGTTGAATGTTGGGGCTCATGCCAGTTTAGCCTCTGGTATTTTAATGAGGACCCTTGGCAGCGGGTTCGAGGTCGGTGCCATGCTGGCAGCTGTTCATAGTGACCATTCCAGCATGAGGTTTGTTACGTGTCACTGAGATCGTCTAGTTTTAGTGAGTAGACCTGTGTGAACATGAGCCAACTGTCTGATCCACTGACAGCTGCTGATATTGAAAAACAAACAAATGCTAATTCTAACAGTGCCATGGCAGCTTATACTGTCATATGAAGCTCCTGTCATGCACCATACATTGAGATTTGGTGCGTAGAAGCTTTTTCTTATGCTGATATCAGGCGTTTGATGGCCTGGATGTGAATTATTAAAGCTTAAACACATTCTGAGCTGTAATATCATTCAGAAGAGCTGAAGTGAGCACTGTGTGAAAGTTTGGGGTCAGCAAGATTTTGTTTTTGAAAGAGACTCTTTTGCTCACCAAATCTTCATTTATTTGATATATATATATAATTTATATGCTATCGTTTGACTTGACGACCTGTAAAACACCACTGCGTGTAAGCGTGTCCTTCGGTGCGGTTCAACGTCCTCTGTCCATTAATAACTGCAGCTCCATCTGCAGGGAAGTGCTTGTGAATTTCACAGATGCTCTTCTTCCATTGTTCGCTGGACAAGAGGCTGAAAGGCGTTTGGCAGCTGGGAAAGAGAGCTCTAAAGGGACTGAGAGCGGTTGGTGTTGTTTTAGCGTGGATGAGAGCGGCCGGCTCTGATGGGCTGTGAGAGGGAGTTAGCGCTGATCCATACGGCCGCATTCTCTGGGATCAGCCGTCAATACGCATCAGCGTCGCCTCCTCTCATCCCGTTCAGCCGCTCGCCCATTAGCGGTAAACAGCCCTTCATTGTTGTGATGTTTTCCCTTTGCTTTGTTTTCACTTGACCTCGTCTCACCAGACTTCACACTCGCACACATTTGAGCCAGACGCTTTCAAACTGGTTTTCACTCCAAGAATGTTCTCTTCATTTTTAGCCTTTGGCTCAATATTGGCTCAAAAAGATGAAGAGGTTTTGTCTGATGTGTGTTGCATATGAGTGAATCTCAGAAACACTAAGGCACATTCACCACAAAATCAGAAGAAAATAAATCATGGACATGGATGTAATAAAATCCTTTTTTTTACTGAAAGACAATAATTTTGTTTATTTAAATCAAAATTAAAGGCAGTACAGCATATTCTATCATGATAATAGCAGTAAACACTGTGAGCAGAATTATTAGGCAAGATGATTTTCTAATCATATTTTTTTTTTCCAGGCACATTTTACCAATTCCAAACCAAAATTTTGTATTTAATCATTTATAAGTGATATATAATTGTTCATAAAGGCTGGGAATGAAAAACGCCTTATATTCAGTTGTGCATAATTATTAGGCAGGTTTTCTTTTACAGGCAAAATTAGCCAAAAAAAAAAAAAAGATTTAACTCAGACTGAAAAGTCAAAAATTATGAAATGCTCGTGAAAAGGATGCAATACTAATGAAATACTAGAAATTGCAAAGTTAAGGCATGACCAATGGACAGTGAAACGCTCATTGGGTCAGCAGGGTCAGACAAAAACAGGTGTAGAAGAAAAGACACATGTTAACTGCAAATGAATTAAGGTGAAGAATTAAGTGTGAAACCATCAGGAACCCTTTAGTCTCCAGCGCCACCATTTTCCAGAACTGCAACCTACCTGGAGTCTCCAGAAGTATAAGGTGTCAGGATCTCAGAGACTTAGGTTAGGTAAAGAATCCTGAAATATGACCCACACTTAATAAGAATCACAAGCTGAAGTGTTGTAAAATACATGAAGACTGGTTTTTATAGGCTTTATAGACAGACAGATTGAGAGTGACTCTTGAAGATCCAGCACCACATCCTCTTGTACCACTGTTTGAAGAATTCATCTTCCAGAATCTGGCCGTAAGGTGTGGGAGTTCATTTTTAGTCTGGAGCTCCCTTGAGACGTGTTAGGAACCATATCTTGCAGATATGGAATAAAAATGATCTTCCAAAACTTACGGCCAGATTCTGGAATTCTTCAAACAGTGGTACAAGAGGATGTGGTGCTGGTCCTTCAAGAGTCACTCTCAATCTGTCTGTCTATAAAGTCTTCATGTATTTTACAACACTTCAGCTTGTGATTCTTATTAAGTGTGGGTCATATTTCAGGATTCTTTACCTAACCTAAGTCTCTGAGATCCTGACACCTTATACTTCTGGAGACTCCAGGTAGGTTGCAGTTCTGGAAAATGGTGGCGCTGGAGACTAAAGGGTTCCTGATGGTTTCACACTTAATTCTTCACATTAATTCTTTTGCAGTTAACGTGTGTCTTTTCTTCTACACCTGTTTTTGTCTGACCCTGCTGACCCAGTGAGCGTTTCACTGTCCATTGGTCATGCCTTAACTTTGCAATTTCTAGTATTTCATTAGTATTGCATCCTTTTCACGAGCATTTCATAATTTTTGACTTTTCAGTCTGAGTTAAATCTTTTTTTTTTTTTTGGCTCATTTTGCCTGTAAAAGAAAACCTGCCTAATAATTATGCACAACTGAATATAAGGCGTTTTTCATTCCCAGCCTTTATGAACAATTATATATCATTTATAAATTATTAAATACAAAATTAATAGTACTTGTTATTAAGATTGATGTGGTTTGGAATTGGTAAAATGTGACTGGGAAAAAAATATGATTAGAAAATCAACTTGCCTAATAATTCTGCACACGGTGTATATAAGTAAAACAATGTTTAGATTTTTTATGTTTTCAAAATAAATAAAAACATGCATCTACAGTAAAAACAAACATATTGTAAAAAAATATTTTAATTTAAAATGACTGTTTTCTATGTGAATATATAGTAAAATGTGATTTATTCCTGTGATCAAAGCTGAATTTTCAATTATATTTCTAATAATATTCCACTATTTTTACTGTATTTTTGATCAAATAAATGCAGCCTTGGTGAACTGAAGAGACTTCTTTAAAAAACATCAAAAAATCGTATTTATTCCAAACAACAGGAACATGTATTTGACAGTGAAAACATCAGTCAGGGACACAGAGACCGCAGCGTTTAAGAGAGGAACATGTTTTCCCCTCTTCACTCCGGCGTGTTTTTGAGCGTGGAACAGCGGCTTCCAGCA
Organism: Hypophthalmichthys molitrix; assembly: GCA_037950675.1. Taxonomy (NCBI): domain Eukaryota; kingdom Metazoa; phylum Chordata; class Actinopteri; order Cypriniformes; family Xenocyprididae; genus Hypophthalmichthys; species Hypophthalmichthys molitrix. The sequence goes on from CM075508.1 coordinate 1,216,761, forward strand.
GTCGAGTCACTGGATTGGAAGCCGGGCGTGATGTTTTCGTTCTCCTGTGCCGTAAGGCCTCAGGGTGTAAAAGAGCACCAAAATAAACAGTGTGTGGAGAGCGAATGAAAGGGAATAGTGTTCAGCAGCTCTGGGAATGTCTTTGCTCCGGTCGGATCAGTGCAGCGGCTGGACGCCCGCCGAGAGAGAGCGCTGCTCTTATCAAACCATTCATGCAGCCCTCAGCTTCTGTGAGAAACGAGCTGCAGAATATTCAGTTTCAATCTTGATGTCATTTCAGGACCTCATATCTTGTATTTCACACTCGTCATTTCAGGAATCACTTGTATTTTGCACCCAATACGATTCGGTCTTATTGTGAGTCATTCATCAGTGCATGTTATTCCATTTGTCTTCATAACCTTAACTTGTTACAGCTCTAAAACACCTTTCCTTTTCACCTAACATCATCAATGGCTCTTGCTTCAACTTCATATAGAGACTCTTTCACCATGCAGTTACATGAGCAGAATGGGTTGTAAACTTTAAGACCCATTATCTGAGTAAGCCTTTTTTACACAGCTATTGGAATATTCCTGTGATCAACAGGTTCAATAATTTATCAATAATTATAATAATCATTATTATAATATTAATGGCAATTTTGATTGAAATGTGTATCAGGTGTGGCCAAGCTTCAGGCACACGCTTTCACTGCCAAAAAGCAGAAAAAGTGAGAAGTACTCTAAAAACTTTTGCACAAGAATTACACTTTAAATGAACCTCTGTTTTTTAAGTGTTCAAAGGATTAGTTGACTTCAGAATGAAAATTTCCTGATAATTTACTCACCCCCATGTCATCCAAGATGTTCATGTCTTTCTTTCTTCAGTCGAAAAGAAATTAAACATTCCAGGATTTTTCTCCATATAGTGGACTTCACTGGGGTTCAACGGGTTGAAGGTCCAAATGTCAGTTTCAGTGCAGCTTCAAAGAGCTCTACATGATCCCAGACGAGGAATAAGAGTCTTATCTAGAGAAACCATCGGCCATTTTCTAAAAAAATAAATAAATTATATACTTTTTATCCACAAATGCTCGTCTTGCACTACTCTGTGATGCTCCATGCATTACGTAATCACATTGGAAAGGTCACGTGACTTAGGTGGAAATACCGCAGTAGGGCGAAAAACTTCATCTCATTTTCTCCTCCAACTTCAAAATCATCCAACATCGTTTTCCTTTTTTTTTTTTTTTTTTTTTATAAAGGCCGTTTGACTTAGTCTTTGCACGTTCACTTTGTAAACACTGGATCGGTACTTCGGTTTACATCACGCATGGAGCATCACAGAGCAGTGCAAAATGAGCATTTATGGTTAAAAAGTATATAATTTTAATTTTTCTTTTAGAAAATGGCCGATGGTTTCTCTAGATAAGACTCTTATTCCTCGTCTGGGATCATGTAGAGCTCTTTGAAGCTGCACTGAAACTGACATTTGGACCTTCAACCCGTTGAACCCCAGTGAAGTCCACTATATAGAGAAAAATCCTGGAATGATTTCTTTTCGACTGAAGAAAGAAAGACATGAACATCTTGGATGACATGGGGGTGAGTAAATTATCAGGGAAATCAACTAATCCTTAACTTTTTTTTTTTTTTTTGCTTTTACAAGATTAAAAAAAAAAACGTGCTGAAAAGTGATAGATGGTTTATTATTTGTATGACTAAAAAGTGTCAAGCATAGCTTTGATATTACACAAAATGGAACAGAAAAGCTTCTTCTAAAACAACTTTCCTTAAAATGCTGTTGGTCAAGTATTTAAATAAAGTGATTTTTTTTTTTTTTTGCTTTAATTGCTGGAATATATCCTGGTGCATGTAAAGATGCAATTTTATTGACTCTATTTGTGTTTTACTCATTTAGTATCTATCTCTAGTGCATGCTGATTCATTGTGCTGTCGTGTGTTCACAGGTCTGTCAGTGTACAGTAAACTCTTCCACACTCAGGGCTCCAAGAACAGATGAATGAGGCCAAAGGTCAACCATACCAATCAGCTGCTCTCTGGGATACGTTACACACGTCCTCTCCTACACCCTCCAGCTGCTCAACATGAAGAGCTCAGCTCTCGACTTCACCCGTGTCTCTCTTTATGCTGTCTTCTGATAATCAATATTTCCTCCTAACCGGCCTTGTGTGTGTGTTTTTGAATGTGTGAAATCCTTGCATCGACTGGATCTGTTCAAAAGTCTGAAGGTTTTTTCCAAAGGCGTTCTGTCCCAAATGTGCAGTTGTCCAGGCTTCATTTTCACCCCACAACTGATGCCATGTGACGGACAGCTCACGACAGCTGCTGCACGAGCACACAAACACACGGCAACAACAGACCCCGAGCTCATGAACGTGTCCATCATATTTATCCATGTTTACATGTACATACAGAAGATCTCAACGTCCATCACCGCTCACTAATGACTTCTGTTGAAGTGCCTCATTCAGGTGTGATGAACCACATGTCCAGGTAAAGTTGATGATTTTCTGTAGTTGTTTGATAAAAATTACAATCTCTCTTTAATGCCCTGGTAATACTTGATTCACCATGATCAGCACATGTGCTGATGGGATGACATTGTGTTTTCAGGTTGATTTTAGGTTAACGCCTCACTTTTATTACCTGGCCAAACATGAATAAATGACAGCGCCTCATTCATGCAATGGGAATGGAACAAATTTCTTACATAAATCATCACTTTGAGTTGATGTTAACACAGTTCACACAAATTAATTTAGTGTTTCATGAATGAGGCCGATTATGCAACGTACAGGATTTGCTGTTTTAATGTTTATTTTAGTTTGTACAGTATTTGTATTGCATTTTCTCCCCTGAATTTACTTGAAATTGCTCTCCTGACAAATTATTTGTCATGCTGACATGCTATAGTACCTTTTTAGCGTTCAGTTGTACCAGTAAACTGGAAGAAATGCAAGCTACTTTTTGTGATTGTTTTTGTTTTAAGAAAAAAAATTTCAAAAATAATGTGTGGTCACCATTTTTAATCGCCAAGAAGAATTCATGACAAACTTCATCAACGGCTCTTTTTGTCCAAGACTGTTTAATTAAAAAAGTGTTTTCAAGAGTAATAGCAGTAAAAACATTAGCAGTTTGTGATCTAAAAGTTCATGTGTCGGCATACGTCAGCTTCATTGAAGAACTAAAACTTCTGCCGTGTGACAGAGGTAAACCTAACCCAGTCAAAATATTTCTTTCCAGCATGTTTGTATTAACATTATCAGTAACACCGTCACGTTAGACAAACAGTGTGGATTACTGTGGTACACACTAAAATGTTCAGTCTGGGAAATGGCGTGCTCGAATTATTTCGTTATACAAAAAGGCTCTCGTTAAGCCATCGGTCAATCCAGCACGTGTGAATCCGCTGCTGTCCTCGGTTCAGATGTTACGAAGGTTCGCACTGCCGTTTCAGAGTTCAGAAATGGCCATGAGGTTTGCCTAGAGGCACTTTAAAAAGCTGACCAAAAATTACACATTACAAGTGGACAAGTCACTTCAAACGTCAAACTAGAAGTTTGAGGGATCGTAGGGCAGCGTTTGGCTGCGAAGTCGTCTTGGAACGCAACTTACGTAGTGCTTCGAGAAGCCTCGGGCTCCCGGGTTGGATGTAGGTGAGAAGGATGTACAGAGGTATTCTTTTAGAGTCCAGTTCCTTCCTTTTGACCCTCGAGCGTTCGAACCCGCGTCGGGCTCCGTGCCGGGGTCTCGAGGCCCCTCAGCTGCACTTGCAGGATTTGACGATCATGTTGGAGAGCTGCTCCACTTTAGGCGTTCGGCCCACGTAGTAGAGGATGGTCAGCGGCTCCAGGTCTTGAGGGACGCAGCAGGGCGAAGCGGACGCCTCGGGGTTCAGCGTGTTGTACAAGCTCAGCAGCTGCGCAGAAATCACAGATCAAGTCATGTTCATTTCTATAGTGCTTACAATATATAATACACACTGTTTCGAGCAGCTTCACATGTCAATGTTGCAAAGTTCATCCATTGTGAATCAGATTCAATGCAAGTTGTGAAGCAGCTCTACAGAAGACAATAGTGTCATTATTTAGTTCAATTCAGTTCAGTGTTGATTCCGTTCAGTTCAATAACTGTGTGAAGTTCATCAATTACAAAACAAGTTTAAAGAGATAAATAGCCAAAAAAAATGAAATTTCTGTCATTACTCACCCTTTTGTTGCAAAACCGCAAGACCTTCGATCATCTTCAGAACACAAAATTAGGATATTTTTGATGAAATCTGAGATTTTTTTTTTTTATCCTTCATAGAAAATAACGAAATTACCACATTCAAGGTCCAGAAAAGTACTAAAGACATCATTAAAACCGTAGTCATGGCTACAGTAGTTCAACCTTAATGTTATGAAGCGACGAGAGAACTTTTTGTGCGCAAAAACAAAACAAAAATGAGTTTATTCAACAATTTCTTCTCTACCCTGGCAGTCTCATACGCAGTTTATATTGAAGACACATTGCAGCGCTTCCAGGTTCTACGTCCGAACGCCGACTCTGTATTGTCCGGCTCCTGTGTCAGTATCACACACATGCGTCGTGCTGCTCATGTGAACAGTGTCGGCCAATACTGAGCTGGCATTCAGACGTAGAACACGGAAGTGCTGAACTGTGTTCACGATGTCAACAGTGTATGAGAATGTCAGGGAAGAGAAGATATTGTTGAATAAAGTCATTGTTTTTGCGCACAAAAAGTATTCTCATCTCTTCATAACATTAAGGTTGAACCACTGCAGTCACATGACTGTTTTAACGATGTCTTCAGTACCTTTCTGGACCTCAAAAGGTGCAATGACATCTGTCTACTGTATGTGTGATTCAGAAACTCTTAGATTTCATCAAAAATATCTTAATTTGTGTTCCAAAGATGAATGAAATTTTTACGGGAAATTCAATTTTTGAGTGAACTGACCTTTTAACTCAGCAGCAGAGCAGCTCTAGAGAAGACAACAGTGTCTCAGTTCAGTTCACTAACAGTGTTGATGTTGCAAAGTGCCATTATTCAGTTCAAATTTTGCTCTCAGTCGATAGCGTCGAATCGATATCACTACTGAATATTAATTATCACCCTAAAATAAATCATTAATCTGATATAGCCTACTAGCAGGGACTTCTTCTTTATGTAAAGAGACGTGACGTAATGACGCAAAGACGAACGGCTGCATGCTCGAATTTCCCGTGGAAACCCACCGGTACCGATTTTATTAGAATACATTACTACAAGCTTACCGTTGTGAATCGGTAAGGTAAAAAGAAAGTTCTGGCTGGTTATGTACTTGCTCAGAATTTGATTTTGGATCATTTAAACTCAAAAAAGTTATGGACTGCAGCTTTAAACTTGGGTAACTGAACTCAGTATGCAGTTCAGGGTGTCGTAGTGAAGTTCTTCGGCATCGAGCCAGCTCTCGAAATTTCAGCCAAATAAATTTTTACATATTGGTTCATCTTGGTTTTGGTGATGGTGAAGTGCGTCCCCACAGTTGACATGTTTACCTGTTGTAGATTATCCATGTTGTACACGAAACAAGTGCTAACACAGTCAAAATGCGTCATCGGTGAAGCACTAACTGTTTACAGTCATCCAAAACTATTTGGATGTCGAATTTTTTTGGTTGCCAACAGTGACTAGAGGACAGACCAGGTCAAGCTCCAAAATGAATCTGAAAAACACCATAAAAACAGTCCATATGATTTTCCCCCAGTCTTCTGAAGTCCTATGATGAGTGTGAGGAACAGACCAAAACGACATGTCTAATTTGACCATGTCTGATGTGACGTGTCTTGAAGCGCCAAATTTGTATGTATGTTAACATAAATCGGATTTGAGATCTGCAGTGCAGTGGAAGATTTTCAAAGCCTCATATGACTTCAGAAGGCACTGCAACTACTTCTATGCCGAGTTGGAGTCTTGATCTTGTGGTTTGGCCTCCAGACATCTGGATCTGGTTCTCAAGGGGCCTAGTCTCGGTCTGGGTCTATGACTTTCTTGGTGCTTTTTTTAATCAAAAAGAGCAGCTTGGACATTCTTCAAAAATAAAGTCACACAGGTTAAACCAACACGAAGCTTAGAAAAGATGGCAGTTTTCGACTCTCACCGTGCTGTGTGTGGTGTCGGCGCTGCGGAGGTACGGACACGGCCCGGAGCAGAAGTTGGCGTGGTACCCTTTGGGCTCATGGATCCACCTCCAGCCCAGATCCTGCCGGAAGTCGATGTACAGCGGCCGAACGCAGCAGTTCTCCTCGTAGTTTCTGAAAGCAGAAGAACAACAGTCACTTTCTCCACCTGCCCGTTCACATCCTCGCTCTCTTTCGCTCCTGGCATGGATTCTGCATTCATTCGGAGACGTTTCCATACACTCTTTTCACTTGAATGTTTCTAAGACTTCTATTTCGGCTCTGCATGGCCTTATAAACATGTCAGACAGTCTTTTGAGGCTCAGAAATTCCACTGTAAGGTGTGTCATTTTTTCCCTCCTGGATCCGACCCAGGTGTGGAGTGCTAACAGAGAGACACACACTAAGGAGCCAGCGCACTACTTAGAATACTGGGACAGATCTAAACTTGCAAGCTCTTGCAGAACCTCCCCGACGCTTCAAGCCGTCAGGTGCCAATTAAAAGGTTCATTCTTACCGGGAAAATCTCTCCAGACACATGAAGTTACTGGAATGTGAACCAGAGATGTGAATTTGGATTCTAAATGTCCTGCAGTTTTTGAGAAGAAAGCAGATCAAGTTCAGCTTGCGTTCCTGCCTTACAGAATAACATTTACGTTCATGCATTTGACAGACGCCTTTATCCAAAGTCACTTATATTGCATTCAAAGTGTATATTTTATCAGTTCATGCATTGCCTGGGAATCGAACCCATGAGCTTGGTGTTGCTAGCGCTCTACTGTTGGAGCTTCAGGATAACATTCTAGCACTCTCCTGATGACGTTATCAGTACACACACGTTCTCACCATGTATAGAGCGCTGCAGTGATGTTGTTTTTTTTTTATAGTCCAACCTGTAACTTTGTATCACTCTGGTTCCCTTGACAAAAACTCAATATGATTTTGGATTATTTCAGAAAATAAGGTCTGTGACCAACAAAAGTTTATGATTCTTACACATTTCGTTCAAGATAATTTTCACAAATGAACACAACTTTCATGAATTTTGAAGACTAGGTTCAATCAGCAAAAGTAAAAAGCTAAACGTAGGCTATAAACAAACTACACCACGGTCACATGACTTCAACATCATTATTGTTTATGTACATTTTCATTACATTTTCCCTGAAAGTTTGAGTTGGAATAGTGTGGCAGAGCACAAAACCTTCTGGTGCTCTTCATGTGTTGGTCAAAAATTACTGGGTTTTTTTATTAAATAGTTAATTCTTTTTTAGGGGATTTTATGGTACTTAATTATATTTACACTGTAGTTATAATCCATTTATTCACATTTTGAGTACAGACCTAAATTTTGAATGCTTTAGAGCACAGATTTAATTTTGATGTCTATTCAAAGATGACATTTGGCAAATTATTGGTGAAATGAATTGTATATTTATTGTTATAAAAAAAATGCACAAAAATACTATTTTCTATTTTGTGTGAAATCTATATTTTCAAAAACACGTTTTACTGTAAAACTGCAAGAAAATCAAAGCCATAAATCTAAACAAGTCATGTTCCATATTTCAGATTGATATCACAAAAAATGAGCTTTCAGTCAGATTGTTTGGCCGCAGTACCAAAAGTTTCCACTAGATGAAAACAAAAAGTAAGATGAGAGAAGAGCACTAGAGGGATAAAACTTGAAAGCGGACTAGCGAGTAGATGAGTTTATACCCGTTCAGTTTGATGATGTTTCATGTCTGATATCCTCGGTAGTCCCATTTAGACAAGTGAAAGCTTTAATAAGATCAGCAGGGCTTTTTACTGATGTATATGAAACGTGAACATATCCGGAGCTTAGCTTTCAGCCATTTAACCAAAAACACGCTGACGTCAGGACGATGGAACCGGAAGTGCTAAAATGTTTCCTGGTTTTGGACTACAAAAACACATCATCCCTACAGCGCTCTACTGTGTGATGCTGCCTTCCAATTGGTCCAAAATAAGAAGACAACATAATTTAGTTGCCTATCTTTTGGAACAGCCTTCATGTAAGGAGCACCAATGATGCCTTCAGATGTCAAAATGCAAAAGTCTTAGCAGGCAGCTCAGTGAGTTTGGGAACAGAGCTACAGTTTGTATTATTATGTTGAAGAAACACTCACGAGAAGCAGTAGTTGGTGTCCAGTGCCCGTTTGCGTCGTCTAGAGCTGGGCAGGACGTCCAGGCGGTGTGGCGGCAGCATCATCAGGATAAGATGAGGGAGAAGCTGGTCCTTCTGCTTCTTTAGTCGACCCAAATCCCAACGGTTCTGCTCCTCGTACTCGCCGTCCATCCCTGAGGACACAGCAGAAGCACAGACACACTGAACACATGAACGCTCGGACAGGCTCACATTATAAACCTTTCAGTCTGGCTCATGAATATTAATTAGGTAACAATTTTTCTTTCTTTTGAAGACATTGACGTTCAGTCCGGTTGTGTTCCACTCCAGTGTGACAGTCGTCAGATGACTGTAGAGGAGCACAAAATGTATAATACCTTCTTAATTTGAATTTATGATATCTAAACATTACTGGAACAAAATATGACAAAAGCATGTATAGTTTAAATAATATAGTTTAAAATCTAATAACATAGTTGTTTGTCGGATTTGTCAAAACAACATAATAGTCAAAACTACAAAAAGTCCCACAGGCTTTCATTGAGGGGGTCAAAACTTTTGTGTCATAAGAATTATAGAGGATTTAAGCTGTGTATCCTAGAACAACATGCTAGTTCATGCTATCAGTGTGTTAAAACATGATAATACCATGCTAATTCATACTAACAGCATGCTAAATTTTAGCAATGTGTTAAATCATGCTAAAACATCTTTTTACTTTCTCTAAAACCTTCAAACTTCAAGCTTTTCAAAGTTATTTTAAACTTTCAGACTTGGCATTGTAAAGCAAACAAAGTGTCACTGAACTTTACTCATCTAGTTTGTACTCATCAAAGTTCATGTTTTTTTTGTTTTTGTTTCAGTTGCACTCAATTTAAAGACTCGTATCAAATGAAATGACTGTTTTTAAGAGTTGACCAGTCATGAGGGTCTACAGGCGTCTTCTTTGCGAAATCAATGACAACACAATGCCTTCTTGCATGTTGATTTGGAAGTTTGTTTGCTTGTCTATACAGACGTTTCTGTCTTTCGATTAAAGTTTATACCACCATGACATACTGCCCCATGAAAAAATACCAAATTGAATTTTAATGTCCATCTGTATGAAATTATTTTTTTTTTTTTTACATTTGAAGTAAGCTGATTGGCCTGGCCACAAAAACAGTGTCACATTTGAATCATATAATCTCTATAAATAAATAAGGTGGCATCATGTTTGCTTCAAAGCACTCGAGCACAGATGTTCACAGACCGCCTGAAGAGTACTGCACTAAAAAAAAAAAAATTGCAAGAGCCGTCTCAAAACATCACAGATCTGATTGGCATTACGCAATTTCTGGCCATCAGTGTGCCTCAGTTAATAGTCGAGATACAGTGAGCTCTTCTGAGAAACAACCAGTCGCTGGATTTGCCAGGATCGTCAAGCACAATTTTTCAAGCAAGGCAGACTACAGTTTTGTCTGTAAAATAGATGGAAATTCTGACGTCTGCACACGTTTTCCACTAATGTCTTCAATGTTGTCCACGCAGCTGTTTTCTGAGACTTCTGGAGCGTGATTTTACCGCTGCTTTACGTGTTATTATTGCACGATTTCATAAAACCACCTCAAAACATCACAGCAAAACAAGAACTGCAGAATTGTCAGAATGTTTTTGGCCATAATAATAAGCTGCGTCAGGAGCTTTAGCAGCCGCTTTTTCATGTCGAAGCATTCCTGAAGACCAGGGGCCAGATTCACGAAACATACTTAAGAATAAAATTTATCTTAACTGCTATTTTTCATAAAAGAATGAAAGTTAAGAATATTTTTCAGATGTCTTTCTTTTATTACTCTAAAGACAAATTCACTTGAGAATTGAAATGTCCTGATAATTTACTCACCTCCATGTCATCCAAGATGTTTATGTCTTTCTTTCTTCAGTCGAAAAGAAATGAAGGTTTTTGAAGAAAACATTCCAGGATTTTTCTCCATATAGTGGACAACCCGTTGAACCCCAGTGAAGTCCACTATATGGAGAAAAATCCTGGAATGTTTTCCTCAAAAACCTTCATTTCTTTTCCACTGAAGAAAGAAGGACATGAATATCCTGGATAACATTGGGTTGAGTAAATTATCAGGAAGTTATCACTGTAAATAACCTCTTAAATTTAGGATAACTTTTTAAAATAACTGTTAAATTATTATTTAAAATACACCTGCAGGTGCTGAACTCCTGTCAAGCCGTTTACAATGAAAATAATGTCACATGATTATTGCAGAAATTTGCAGGCAGCACAAAAAAAAAATGTTTAGTTGTTTATTGAGTCTTCAGCAAAAAAATCGCCATACAATCAGACGGCCACCAAAATCTGACATTTTTTTAATACAAGATATTTGAGAACTTAGGACTTTTTGGAACATTCTTACGAACTTATCAGAATTCTTAAAGAGGTCATATTACGCTCTTTCACAAAGTCTTGATGTTGTTTTTGTGCTCTACTAGAACAGGTTGATTATTTTCCTCATATTCTCCATTGTGCAGCTCCTCTCTTCCCAGTCTGTCAGTAACGCTCTGTTTAGTTCCTGTCTCTATGAAGCCCCTCCTTCTGAAAAGCACAATGCGCTCTGATTGGTCGAGTGGAGCAGTGTGTTGTGATTGGTGTTTGGGAAATGTCCCGCCCCTTACCATAACCGCCAGTTTTGACACACTACTAACTAACTCAACCAGGCCCCGCCCCTTTATTCTGCGTATGAATTATTTAAATGAGGAATATTGTGAAGAAAACTCAAGATGGAGGCGTTTCAGGAGTTCAGAAACACTGATATAGAGAAGAACTCCCACTGGAGGGACTTTGTCACGCTCAAACAGTAACATTACACACTAAAGAAAGATGAACATGAGAAAAAGCATAATAGGACCTCTTTAACTTCTTTCTGAAGAAGATTTTCATGAACCCGACCCCAGCCCCTCTCAGACGGCAGCTCACTCTCCGTCTCCCCAAGCATCTGCGTATTCAATCTGTTTGTGATAGCAAAAGCAGCTCAGGTCCCAGGAGAGGCGTTGCCAATAGATACGGACACCCCTCTTTCATTGAGGGCCAAGAGTCTGAGTGCCCGCAGTGGCGGCGCATTCCAGCCAGCGCGTTCCCAAAACCCCAGACACCCCTGAGGCCCCAGGACTAAGTGAGATTCCATACGCTTAGTTCTCTGAGAGAGTGTCCGACTGCTGCTGGACGGGAGCGCAGAGGCGTTTATCTCATCAGAGTGTGTGCTGAAGCTGACAGCACAAAACCTGAGAAAGCTGTGCTGGGATTCAGGAGCATGTTGTGGATTTTGTATTGAATCTCAGTGCAATTCTTAAAAAATTTGCAAGTTTGCAAATATTTTCATAAGAACATCTTTTCTTCTTAAGAAGAAAATGTCAGGCTTTGGTTTTGCTGTAACTGATTGTACTGCAGTTCTTGACAAACTCACTGATCAACACAATGAAAAACGGCTCGGCTGTTTTGTTGCAGATTACTGTAATAATCATAATAAGCACATGCACTATTCACCATCAAGGTATATTAAGAAGTTCTTTTGTCCTGATTGCTGCTGAAAATTGTCATAATTATAAAATTAAAAACAAGGTCCCTGAATTTTGAATTTATCAAAAAGTCACTTCAGTCATCATTGGTGTCACTCATGATCATCCCTACTGATGTGTATTAGTGTTATGTTGTAATGCTTAATATTTTAATGAACCCAATAAATTCATTAAACATCTTACCCTTCAGGATTTAACACGAGGTTATCCTAACTTTAGAGGTTATTTACAATGATTTTCAAGAACATTCTTTTCAGGAATTCACATTATTCTTAAGTTCTGTCTTTGCAAATAGCTTAAGAAATGTTTTTGGGAATGCAAAATAGTACAAATAACTACAGAGATCCCATCAGACATCATTTAGAAAACAGAACTGTATGAACAGTGATAAAGACAAAAATGCATGTGCAACCAATTTGAATAAATGTAATTTCAATCATGACAAGAAATAGCATGTTATTGAATATGGCAATGTTTATGCATTTGGTCTTGACAGACTACTGCTGCCTTCATGTACTGTCACAAATCTGATTATTCCCACTTCTGAAGTCGTGATTACGAAATAGGAGGGCGTTCATGTGTAATTTTTACCTAGGAAACTCTTATTTATGAAATCACGTGAAGGCAGCATACATCTGCTACGTTGCTGCTGCTGTTGACTATTACTAATTGCTAATAGATCCACAGACACACTGCTGTGAGCATGCAAGATCTGCTTAAACAGACACACATAAATCCCATAGCAGATCTAGGCAGGTGGAGCTGGGGAGGTGGAGGGGTTCAGAGGAACTCTTGAGCTTACAGCGAACTAGTGATGGAAGAAACGAAGCTATTCAAAGCTTTAAATCAACTGAACCAACTGCTTTGCAAAATGATTCACTGTTTCGAAGTGTTCAAAACACCACACACTGGTGACCCCTGCTGGTCAGAACAGTGTAAATGCAACAAAAACTCAAACATGCAAAAAAAAATAACCCAGTGCAATTGAAATTATAATCTATCAGATGCAATTAACTAATCATCTAATACCATTAAATATTAAGTGTCTATATAACGTATTCTTTTATCAATTTTCAGGGCTTGTTTTGTTTGTTCTATGGATGGGTGATCTAAACAGAGACTATTAACTACTATTATTCCTTTTAATTATACAAATACCTCATTAAAACATCTACAAATGTGTAAAACTCATCAGAGATCTGGTAATAAACACTTAATACTCAGGTATACAGACACAGACACATGTTTAGTGATTCGCTGTGGTGTTCAGTGATTCACATCTCAGTGATGATTCGTGGGTTCACAGAGATCGCCCCCAGCGGTGACCTATTTAAATTTTGAAACGTTTCGAAACAGTTATGCTGTAACGAAGCCATGTTTACTGGAATCACGTGACTTTGGCAGTTTGAAACACGCTCTGAACCACATTCAAAACAAAAGATTCATAAAGGTTTCAAAGCTTCATGAAGCAGTGTTTCGAAAGTGCCCATCACTACAGCCAACACTGAACCAGACTATTTGAATATTGAGCAAGCAATCTCATTGCCTGGAGGATCAGCAGAGGCCAATCAGCTTGTGCCATGCCATGTAAAAGACAGATCAGCCTGCGCCCTCTAGAGTTTCATGACTGAACTAGGTATAAATATGATTAACAATAATAATATACAAAAGTATGATTCATGTTTTTACTTTATTATTAGTGTGCCAAAAGAATGAAAGCAAACCAATGTTGGTTGCTTAAACAGTTGAACAGCATTGTTTGGATTTCTTCACTCACCTCTGAATTTGACCTCCAACACCTCGTTGACGTGCTCAACAATGTCGCCGTTGGGGCTGAACGTGTGACACGGGCAATGAACGCTGATCTCCAGGCCGAGGTTGGTCTCTGAGCGGTGGAACAATATACACTTTGATACACACATCTGATTCAAGTGTTTATAATGTTTAGGTATTTCACTGCCAATCACAACATTAAAGCCCACATGAGTCACTGACTGAATGATTTCAATAATTGACTATAAAAAAAAAAAAACTGTTCAAGTAACAGTAACATGCAGATGTTTCTGTCCACTCATTGTAGGTTCACTCATTCACAGTCCAATGACCTCTAAACTGTTTCTGAAATTTTTCAGTGAGATTTTCAGAGAAATGCAAATTCATCTTTGGTCATTCTTTGCATCCATTTTCCAGTTATCAAGTGATTTCTACATAGATTGAATCTTTAGTGACTCTCAAAGCTTGTATTCTTCAGTCAAATTAAAAAAAAAAAAGAGTTTAAATTATTCTTTCTTTTATAAATGACAGGACAGTAGCAAATACAGTTGAGCTGTTCTTTCAGAGTGTTTTGGTGCACGAGATTTATCTAATTGCACCATATGAAGCCATCGCTCTGTGCGGTCAGAATCACCAGGGTTTTTTTTTCCTTTTTACATTTGTACTTGCTCTGCAAATATTCCCACCAAATATTCAACAACAATCTAGTGTATGTGATGCTTGCAAGGCATGAAAGTGCATTTATCTGATCAGTGAATGCAAGAAGACAGTAATATATTAGTTCATATATTTGACCTCTGTATAACCTTCATGTAATGGTGTAAAAGCTTTGGTATACATTAACTCACCTCTGTACATGAGCCACTCCCGTATGGTCTCAGTGACGTCGAAGGAAACCCACTCAGGCGTTCCTTTAGTTAGAACGTTCTTGCCACCAATGTAGCGCTGCTTAGCGATGTGCTCATCGGGACGAAGAATCTACCAACAGACGTGTTTGACAATCAGCATCAACAAACAGAACTTTAAAAATCTTCACATTTCAAACCGGTTTCCTTGACGCTCAAACAAATAGTCCCGCCCCCAAATTCACACCATTGGTTGACTCCCAAATTGACATGTCGGGCCGTGTCTGAAGGCCCTGATATACTCACGGCAAAGTTATATTTCATTTTTTGCTTAGGGGTAAAAAAAAAAGTTTGAAATATGTGACCTTTTACGAACATCCCGATGCCATCCATACTGCTGAGAGCAATGTTTAGATGAATATGTAAATATGTGCTGCACACTTTCCTCTCAATAACAAAATAAACACAAAAATGACAGCAGTGAGAAAACAGCAGTTCAGAAAGCATCTGATCATAGTGTTGTGGAGATGTTTGCAGTAGCTCTGAGATTCGGCACTCCAGTAAAGTCACGACACATAGGATTAATAAATTGATTAGAAAGGCTGGATCGGTTTTTGGCCTTAATCTTGATTCACTTGAGGTAATTGTTGACGAGAACAAGGGCAAAATTAAAAATGATTGTGTCTTACAAAGGTCATCCACTACACTGTATTTTTAGTGGACTTAAGTTCATTTAGTGGAAGATTAGTGATGCCTCAGTGCTCTACAGAGCGATTAGAAGGTCTTTTATTCCTGCTGCAGTTAGGTTTTTTTTAATAAAGTTGTGTAAATCTTTTTTTTTATATATATTTAATGTTTAATTGTCTGTGTTGTTTGTATTGTGGAATGGTGGCAAATGAGTTTCCCCTTACAGGAGTTTTCCCTTTCAATTAGAATTGCAGCTTTAGTTTCTACTATAAAGCGGCTCTCCACTCCAGTTTGTTCATGTTTTTACTCATGGACTTCTGACCTCGACGGACTAAACAGAAGAAATGAACTAGTGAAAATGTACACCTCAAAGAAGGCGGAGCCTCAGAGCCTCACCCACCTATTACGTAATCACCACGGACCAATCAAGGGTGTTTACCAGCCAGAGTGAACTTTTCCGGAAAGATTACTTGTTAAGCCGTTTCGAACTCTTGAAACAAACTCCAAACAAAACTTCACTTACGTCTGATTTTGTCACACCAGTTCGTTCTTCGATTTTTCTTTAAGTATATCAGGGCCTTAAATGGGACCTAAAATGCCCCTTTCACAAGATGTAATATAAGTCTCTGGTGTCTCCAGAATGTGTCTGAAGTTTCAGCTCAAAATACCCCACAGATCATTTGCCCCTATTTGGGTGTGAGCAAAAACACGTTTTTGTATGTGTCCCTTTAAATGCAAATGAGCTGCTGCTCCCGGCCCCTTTCCAGAAGAGGGCGGAGCTTTAACAGCTCAACAACAACAAAGCTGGAGAATCTCACGCAGCCAAAATGAGGATTGTCAGTAACGGTGTTCAGCCTTACATTGTTCAAACCGGAGTCGACACTGATGGAGAGACTCAGGAAGAAGTTACAACTTTTAGAATGAAACTGGACGTTTCTGAATGGTTAGTGGATAAATTTATGTAGTTGCTGTGGAGTTGATTCAACTCATCCACTAGCATGTGCCGTCATGTTAATCTTTTGTTCAAAAACCCGTTTGGACGCCCACTATACATAGCGTATCTGTTTGCCAAACAGAGTCATACACACCAGGCTAACGTTTATGATTATCAAAAAAAATGAATGATCTAAAATTTTTCCAAAATATCGCTCGGACAGAAACGCTCCTTTATCAATCGATCTTGCCAGGGTCAACTTCAGGCTATCCAAGCTAACGAGACTCTAAATAGTGTTCAGTGCTCGTCTGAGCAGTCAGCGGCAGAACAGTTAACATGCTTTGATCCAACTTCTGTCATGGCGTTCTGGTACACCGTTGTCGATTGCGAAAACAAAATGGCAGCGTGGAAACGTGCAGATTAAGGGGCGGTAATATTATAATAAGATCCCCTTTCTATGACACAAGGGGAGTGAAATATGAGCGTGTTGTTATTTCACATGCTTGCAGAGATAGTCTTGCCAAAACAAAGTTACTGGGTTGTCCTTTTTCACGTTTTCTGGGCTGGTAGATGCACCGGGGACACAATCATAGCACTTAAACACGGAAAAAGCCAGATTTTCATGATATGTCCCCTTTAAGAGGCCATTCACAAAGTGTTTTTACAGTTAATAATATGAGATGCACAGCCGTGGAATGAAAGAAAAAAATTACAAGATCCATATCTTGATCTAGAACTTTTTTTTACTTGAGCACCATGTTTTTAGACCACTTAAGAGTCACCGTGTGCTACTCTTCAGTGAGATATGAGAAAACATTTTAACATGGAAAATAATGACACACATGCTCTTGAAGAAAACTGTCTCCTGCACACATACAGACAGACAGCGATGAATCCAGACAACGGAGCTGCCCGAGGCCAAACGCTTCTGCTCTCTCACTCATGGAAAAAGTGACTCGGAGTCTGATAGCCCATAATACTGAATGACACTCACACGCACGAATGAAGAGCGGCTTGATTCTTCATCGCATTCACTGCTCTGATTGACAGGTATATTTAAATACAGGTGAAGATTCTACTTCAGAACCAGTTCTAATATTTTTAAATACTGGAACTGAATCACTTCCATGATGTTGACGGTTCTCTGTACTAAAACACTGGCAGACGTCAGCTCTGTTCCAAACCCCATGAGTTGCCCTGCCGTCTACATAGGCAGCACCCTCATAAGGGACAGATTTAGAAAGTTTGAGTCAGTGCCGATAGCCTCGTGGGCAGCACCAACATATAGCGTTGTTGGCAAATAACAGCAAAAAATAAATCACTTTGGTAAATCATAATGAAGACATGGTAAGTCATAACAATGAGATTAAAAGCCGAAATTATGACATTAAAATATCATAAATATGGCATGAAAAAAAAAATAATGACGTCAATTTTGAAAAATTTACTTTTTTCTCAGAATTTCAATTTATTAATCTCATAATTAAGTATGGCATAATTTTGACTTTATCTCATAATTTTACCTTTTTATGTCATAATTGTGACTTTTCATCCCATAATTATGATTTAGTATGTCATAATTATGATCTACCAAAGCATGCTTTTTTTTTTTTTCCTTATGTGGCGGAAATGGGCTTTCATTTATATCTTATAATTATATTTATTACACAGATCTCAGAAATGCTTGATTCTGATTGGTCAGTCATGACATTCTGATGGGGGTTAATCCCTGGTAATGTCGCTGCTCACTTCTTTCATGTCATTCGTATCACAGCCCGTTGTCTTATTCTAATTGATTTCATTCTTAACTTCTTAACTAAAATGTAACAAATGTATATATTTAAATTAAGAATTTCAATTAAAAATACAAAGAAGCAAGCAAGAAGTAAAATCATTAGTAAAATATAGCATTTTATTTCATATACTTTATTGTAGTTAGTGGCAATTTAATATTTTGTTCAGTTATAGCGCCACCAACAGGCTCAATCCCACAACTTTTTTGTGTGTGTCCTCAGAGTGTGCCCATAAATAAGTGTCAAATTTGGTGAAAATATCTAATTTCATTTAGGAGTTATAGACATTTATAAGTATGAGTACATAAAAATGACCAATGCACGACTTTGCATTTTTTTGCCACTTACTATCAAAATTTTGGCATTTGGGCATCAGCGTATAGCCAGTGACTTATGTTTCCAAATTTCCTACGCTGGTTTTTAGTCTTGAACAGACTAACAGTTTTGAAGATATTCGCGAATGCTGTTTTAACGTTAAATCGCACCATTGCACAAACCATAAGGTGAAACCTAGCATGTTAGATATTGTTGGACTCAGCAAGGATTTAGGAATCTCCCATGAAAATAAGTCAACCACATCAAAAGTTATGAGCATATGAATATCTTGAAACTTCTCTGTCTCCTTCAGGGCATTGTGCTCATGACCCATTCCAAGTTTCGTAATGATATGCTAATGCATTAAAAAAAAAAAATACAAAAACATTTTGATAACTTTTTGCCAGCACAGTCTGAAGATGCTCTGATTAGATTTTCATGAAAACTGGAGCAACCATATAGGAGGAGTTCAAAAATGTATTTTTTTTTTTTTTTTTGGCGGGAAAAGTTTTATGACGGAAAATGACATCAGAGGGTGCAATCGAATCGTATTGAGCCAAGGAATCAAAATTGTTTCTAACACTTATGGTTCAAAAGTTATTAGCGTAAACGTGAGTGAAACTTTGGACAAGTGGTGGCGCTAGAAGGTTTGATCTAGAGACACCAAATTTGCTGTAGTTAATGTTGGGACTGTCCTCTATCAGTGTGCCAAAATTCATAACTTTCCCACAACCGGCTCTATGGGCTGCCATTGACTCAAGAGTGGAAGAAGAAGAAGTAGTACACCAAAGGATACAATAGGTGCCATCACACCTTCAGTGCTTGGCCCCTAAAAATGTAATGGAAAAGTTCATGTCTGTCTGTCATTGATCAGAAGGTGCTCACAAATGTTTTTAATTCTGCTCCTAAATATGTGAGTGGGATCTGTAGGTGGAATCACGAGTCATTTAATTTTCTTTCTCACTTAAATGGGTCATGGCATGGATTTTATTTTTTATTTTATGTTCCTTGAGGTTCACTTATAATGTTAATAAATTTTCTGCATGTTTTAAAAAAGACACTAGAAAGATCAAGGCAAATTTAAAAGGTTCTATTCCAGGTTCTTGACTTTCAGTACAAAATCAGAAGACCCTTGAAAGTAGCTGGTCTCCTCACTGTCTAACGCTTCAGTCTGCCAGATAAAATCAGCATACACACGGAGATCCCACAACAACTTGGCCCATGAAACACAGGCTGGGATAAGTACGTTGGAGGACCTAATCGAGCATCCTGTGAGACTGCGGCTGGGGGCGGTTGTCCTCGGAGAGCACTTGAGCGGCCCACGCCAGAGCACCGGCCCCTGCCAAGCAGCTCCAGGCCAGCGTGTGGGGGAGAAACACTCGCTTCACGCCCCTCTGACCCGGCCGCTCTCTCCTGTGAGGTACAGCAGCTTCTGACAGGAGGCCGGAGACCGACGTCTCCTTTACAGGAAATGCTGGAACCCGATCAGGGCTCTCAGGCTCTCGCGGGAGGAAACGGAGTGAAAATACAACACCTATAGAATACATACAATGGAGTAAATCTGTTATATAACTGCTCTCAGGCCTGCGAGTCACAGGGTTTTATATTGCGGTTAGAAGCATCGGCATGTGAAAGTAAAGCTCTGAGTTTCTCAGAAAGCTTCTTTTGTTCAGTTGCAATTGTGCAAATGTTCTTCTGTGTAATCCATCAGCACCTGGAAAACAGATCAGGCCCGTAAAACGCTGCGCTCGATCTGAATTCAGTGCAGTGCCATCATCTCTCTCTGTGTCTGTGTTTGTTCTACAGTACACAGTGAAACGCTTTTAAAAGACACTGTATGAACTACTCATCTGAGATCATGAGACAATATAAAATGACTGATGTGTAATTGATATATAAAAGAAAGAATTGGCTGTAAAAGTAATGTAAAAATATTCAGATATAGGGATTTATTTA
The DNA here is from genome assembly GCA_037950675.1 of Hypophthalmichthys molitrix. Lineage (NCBI taxonomy): Eukaryota > Metazoa > Chordata > Actinopteri > Cypriniformes > Xenocyprididae > Hypophthalmichthys > Hypophthalmichthys molitrix. Next base: position 1,236,950 of record CM075508.1, read on the forward strand.
TGTTTTTAAAGGATGCTTAACAAAGCTGCATTTATTTGATCAGAAATACAGTAAAATTATGAAATATTTTTACAATGTAAAATAGCCGTTTTCTATGTGAATATATAGTAAAGTGTCATTTATATCCAGTGATCAAAGCTGAATTTTCAGCATCATTCCTCCAGTCTTCAGTGTCACATGATCCTTCAGAAATCATTCTAATATGATGATCTGCTGCTCAAGAAACATTTCTGATTATTATCAATGTTGAAAACAGTTAAATATTTATGGAAACTGTGATACATTTTATTTTCAGGATTCTTTGATGAATAGAATTGCACGTGACCTAAACTGAGCCTTGTTAAGAATTAAACTGTTTTTTCCAGTGAGAAACACAGATTGACATCTCCTCCTGAAATAAGAGAATCTCTCAGAGTGATGTTGATCAAAACATCTGACAAAAACTGAAAGGATCGAGCTGTAAACTACTCCTGTGTCGAGTCATGGCTTTGCCCATTAGGATCTGCAAAAAGTGAAAATATTTCTTCATAATACTTTCATGAAACCTAGCATGTTAGATATCGTTGGACTCAGCAAGGATTTGGGAATCTAAGGAGATGAAAATAAGTCAACCACATCAAAAGTTATGAGCATATGAATATCTTGAAACTTCTGTCTCCTTCAGGGCATTGTGCTCATGACCCAGACCAAGTTTCGTAATGATATGCTAATGCATTCAAAAAAATACAAAAACATTTTGATAACTTTTTGCCAGCATAGTCTGAAGATGATCTGATTAGATTTTCATGAAAACTGGAGAAACCGTATAGGAGGAGTTCAAAAAAGTATTATTTTTTTTTTTTTTTTTTTGGCGGGAAAAGTTTCATGACGGAAAATGCAATCGAATCGTATTGAGCCAAGGAATCAAAATTGTTTCTAACACTTATGGTTCAAAAGTTATTAGCGTAAACGCGAGTGAAACTTTGGACAAGTGGTGGCGCTAGAAGGTTTGATCTAGAGACACCAAATTTGCTGTAGTTAATGTTGGGACTGTCCTCTATCAGTGTGCCAAAATTCATAGCTTTCCCACAACCGCCTCTATGGGCTGCCGTTGACTCAATAGTGGAAGAAAAAGAAGAAGTAGTACACCAAAGGATACAATAGGTGCCATCAACCCAGCCTAAAATATTTCTGGCTTCATAATACTTTCAGCTACCAATAAGAGTGTCGAACGCTCAACTCCGTTTAACACATTCTGCCACGTTTAAATCCATTCCACATAATTATGCAGGTCTTAACCATATAAAGCTACTATATCATATTTGATACACATTTCTAAGGCGTCTAAATGATCAACATGATCTGATAAACCTGTCCTTCTGTCGTCTGATTTTTTTTAATCAAGTTAAAAGATCTTTTAGTATAATTGTACAAACGTCCTCCTTTAGCTTCTCGTGTCTTTCTGCTGTGAAATCTGCACTGATTTTATCAAGTAAACGTAAGAATAACTTTGATATTGTTAGTAATATTTATTTATAACTGAAGCAGCTTCAGTTTACTTGATTATCCAGACATCATTTTATAGAAAAATCATGAATATGATGATCATCTTTTGAGGAAGGTTTATTTGTTCATCTCTCAATCATCATTGTATTGCATTGCATTATATGTTTTAAAAATACAGGCTTTGATCATAAAACTAAGCATTTAAATATCATCTTACTAAGACATATTATTGGCAGATATTGATATCAATATGCCTTTTATGTAAGTATCTGCTATACTGTTATAAAGATCGCATTGATTTACAACATCAGAATTTCATTTTACTATTTTTCCGTATAAATATCACCATCTGCACCAAATTTAATATTTTTGCTCAATTTGGGAGGGTTTTTTTCCTCCATATTCTCACTATATCAGACTATATGAACCATGAAACTGTTTGATTTCCAAAAACTAGATTTTTGTGACTATTTTTCAGGCTTGACAGGGTTAATGTGACTGATCCGCACCTGATAGAGTTCGATGCGCTGCTCGTTTCTCTTGGCGCTGGAGTTCGGCACCCGCAGGGCACGGAATTCTGCCCGGAACAGGTTGGTCGCGTTCTTCTCCATGCTGGAGACGTTGAAGCGGAAAACTTTTGAAGTTATGCCCTTGGGGCAGTAGGGAAGATCATCTGCAACGCAAAAGGTCAGAGGTCAGTTCATGGAAGCACGGCTCTCTGCCCAAATACAGTTTCATCTGATCTGAATCGATCACTCATCTGTTTACAAGAGCCAGAAGTTCAGAAATGAAAGCTAAATGTGTACAGAAGCCCTCAGTTTACACAAATACATGTTTCATGTCATTCACATTAAATGCTTGTAAGTATTTGGGCTCTTCAACATAGTTCTAATTGAAACGAAGACTTCACGTTTATTTCAATGTCTTACTTTGCCATTTCTTTGTGATTAATTGTAAAATTTCTACACCAAACCAGTGGGTTCATTTACTCCCCCCGAAAAATTTACATTTTTGATTCCTTATGCGGTCTGAAGACATACAACATCTTTGAGGAACATTTTGGCACACTGAATGTTTTTAAGGTCACTGGGAATCTTTGCACACGTGTGGTTTCAGTTGATTTTAAGTTTAATTGTGATTCATAATTTCACATACACACACAAACGTGTGTATTATAATGAATAGGTTATATAACAATTAATGCAGCGCTTATCTGGCTTACCTTCCAAATTCTGCAACGGCTGATCAGTTGACTTAGGCTAACTTTTTTTTTATATAATCAACTCTTATTTTAGTATTTTATTTAACACTATTAAAATGCTCCTAAGAATAAACAGAAAAGCAACTAAAATGTTTCTTCTGCTTTGTCTAATGTCTAACGCTTGAAGTCTGTGCTCACTGATGACAGACCACAATCCATTAGCGATCCATTAAATTCTTGACTGGCTGGATGGCGAGTCAGATGTGGAATATTTATGTAATATGAGCAGATTATGCCAGCTGGGCTGCTGCGGTGCAGATCTGGCCAGACGCACCGTTCATACAGCTCTGGACCTCCTGAAAACCACACGCTTATGCAAGCCTCAGCCTTTTACACTTTTTTCTTTGTTGATTTTGAAAATCAATATAGTTCCATTTTGTGCACCAGCTGATTGACCATCACTGGCATCTTTCAGTAGCTATGTTATCATTCACTTGTTTTTATGTGAATTTTGGGATATTGCATTTTAAAAAAAAATGTTGGATGAAAAAATGTGCATAAAAACGTATGTGCCCAATTGAGGATATGCGCATAAGTAGTCAATAATTTTATCCCTTAAAACTCATCTTTGATCACAAAAATGACATATTTAAACATTTTTTTCCCTGTGAAAAAACAAATGTATTCATGCCTTAAAAAAGCTTCAATGTAACTCTACACCCTTGTTTCATTTAGTATACAAGGATTCATGAATATGCAAATTAGCCCCGCCTCCACTCGCTCACGCCAGCTAAGAGATCCACTCGGTCAACTTACTGAGGTAAAAGCTGCACAATGGCAAGTGGAAATACTGGTTCAATTCAGCCAAAATTGAACCAGAAACTGATTCAGAAGAAGAAGAGGAAGAATGAATTATACAGTCGGACACATAACAGTAATTAATATGATTAGCCTTTTGCTTGACTACGTCATCAAACAGCTAATAATGTGTTGCTAATGTTCCCGTTTCCTTCTAACAATCAGCTTCCTTACAAACGCTTTGAACAACTCAGAACGTCAGTGAAAAAAGGCATATAGTTCATCATAATATACATAATTCACCTGCTATGTTGCTAAATGTACATGATTTTTCATATCAACAGAAAAATATACCTGGCTTCTCTTGAGAAACCCCTGCTTCATGGCACAGTTAATGATATGCTAAAGCCCGCCGGCACGTTGAAGTGATTGTTTACAAGGTAATTTGTGACATCAGAAACACCAGTGATTTCTGACCGCAGGTTTGAGACTGTGTTTAGATCACTGCGGTTTTAAAGAGAAAATACTCAGCAATGGTGTGGACTGATGAATTTGCACGTGGTTCGTCTTAAAGCATATTAAAAACACCACATAGACATATAAACAACATTAAAGCTTGATTTTCACCACAGGAGGACTTTAATAAATCTCTTGATGTGCGTCAAAAACTCGATTGGATAACTGGACTAACCAGCAGAACAATGGCATCGCAGCATCTCAAATGTTGGTTTGGTGGTTCTGAAACGCCTGAGTCAAAGTCTGTCATCAGTATGATTTGGTTTAATTCCCTCCAGGAGCGTCTCACACGATTGTGTTCCCAAAAACCAGCATCTGAACGCAAGAAAACATGACAGCGTTTATTGTGTTTCGTCTGAAGCTCTGAGACCAACTCATTTATGATGGAGGAAAAAAGAGCCTGATTGCAGCAACTTCCCAGAAAGTGATGATTTTGTTCTCTTGAAAACACTGTGCTGGAAACACTGCTTTATTTGCAAATGTTTTATGTGACATTCCAATTTTGTGCACAAGTATCATAGCTAGTGCCTCCAGTCCGAATGCTGCCAGACAGTAAAAAAAAATCAATCCAATAAGTTGGCAATATATGCTTATAATTGATTCAATGCTGAAAAGCAGACAGCTATTTTGAATTTCCACGTGCCTGGCGTCTCTCCGTAACCTTCTCATGAAGGTGGAAAGCCCCACTCTGAGATTTGAAATTCTAATCAACTCTTTGGTTTCCTTCTAGATGATCTCATTTTTCCTACTGCAGTGTTTTAGGTGGATTTCACATTATGGCTGATTTTCGCCAAGGCTCTAGTGTGTAGCTCATTTGTTCCATGAATGGAAGTACAGGGATTGTTTGCAATGAATGAAGTCAAATACAAAGGTTAGTTTCGAGTGATCAGATATGGGTCAATAGAGTCACTGTACGTTTGACCTTGAGGCTTCTCAAACTGGACAGAGAGTTTGACTGTTGTTACTTCAGCGCATTGTTCCACCAATAATCCATCTCATTCGATTTCACTTCCTAACGTGATCTCAGAAACAGGCCAGTCATTTCTGAAGTGCTCTCGTTGGTTTGACTCTAAACATGGACACTATACGGAGTGAACCGGAGTCGTCTCAGCTCAGATATTGCATCCGGTGTCTGAGACGTCCTTCCTCTCCTGCCAGGTGACATGATCCAGAGTTCCCGAGAAAGCCATGGATGTAATCAGGGCAGCGCTGATGAACGTCAGAGGAAAGAGGTAAACAGAGGAAATGGAGGAGAGCAGGTGCTGGACAAATGTGCTCCGAAACTGACACCAGAGCGACTTTGTGACGTCTTTCTGCTGTCAGAACTAGATCTTCTAGCAGAAGGATGCCACTTAATCAGTTTATTCTGTTTTAAAGCAATATGCCTCTTGAGGTTGTGCTGTTGAATGTAGTCACACTTTAGCTGTGACAATAACACAGTGTCCTAACCATACTCGACGCGATGCTGCAACAGGCAATAAAAGGTATCTTTTCCATTTTAATCAGAGCTTTTGTCCTAACCAGCCGTGACGGTTCTATTTTAGTTTCTTTTTTCCCTTTTCTTTTTGTGACGTCACAGCTGGAACAACCACACAAAGTATGGCAATGATAATCTCGGGTACTGTTTATGTGCTTTATTTAATGTTAAAAGCTTCTAATGTAACTTTGAATATCTATTTGTAGTCATACTGAAAGCAACAATGGATAATTCACCTCAGATCTTGAAACTAAACAAACAGAAACAAGAACGTTCAAACTGTGGACAAACAAGTGTATTCTATGACAAAGATTGTTTTAGTAATGCAGTATGTATTTTTTAATATTGATTAAATGGTGTAATATTCATATTGTACTCCTTGCGAGGGCCGTGCACTTGTTGTGAGAGCCCGCCCACACGCTCTTCTGATTGGCTGTGATTTGTGATTGATTTTGTCACATCTCGTAGTCGCGTCGCGTCTGGTGTGGACAAATTGTTTGTCGCTGAAATCTTATCGCGTCTGGTTAGGACACGGTGTAACACGGCCTCCTGTATACCTTATTTCTTACTTACAGTATAGACAATTATTGACTTTAACAGCGTCAAACCTTGTGTCGAAATGAACTTTTTCATAAGAGTTCTGGTATTGGCATTTATAATTTTATATTAAAAAGAACTGTTATACCCAAAATTGTTGCCTTTTTCAATAAAAACTTATAATTGTTTAAGATGTGAATGCACACCTCAACAGAATGAGACTGGAAAACATGGAAACAAGTTGGATTTTAGCTCTTCCCGTTCTATCGTCCTAAAAGTCAGTGGGATTTTGGTTATTAGCCTGAACTAAGGTCTGTGCTGGTGAACACAAGATCAAGATATGTTCAGGTTTTATTCTGAACAGCTTTTATTGTGAACAGATAAACTCATCTACTCATCTTGTCACTTTCACAGCCTCACTGTGTTTATATTCACAAACTCAAATTTTCTTATTTATTTCAGTATTCCAACTGATGTTATAAGAATGCAAAAACATCATATTTTATATATATATATATATATATATATATATATATATATATATATATATATTTATTTATTATATTATATTATATTATATTATATTATATTATATTATATTATATAAATACAGTAAAAACAGTGATATTGTGAAATATTATTACAATTTAAAATATATTTTATAAAGTAATTTATTCCTGTGATCAAAGCTGAATTTTCAGCATCATTACTCCAGTCTTCAGTGTCACATGATCCTTCAGAAATCATTCTAATATGATGATCTGCTGCTCAAGAAACATTTATGATTATTATCAATGTTGAAAACAGTTTTTTCAGGATTCCTTGATGAATAGAAAGTTCAAAAGAACAGCATTTATCTGAAACACAAAGCTTTTGTAACATTATACACTACCGTTCAAAAGTTTGTGGTCAGTAAGAATTTTTATTTTTATTTTTTTGAAAAGAAATGAAAGAAATTAATACTTTTATTCAGCAAGGATGCATTAAATCGATCAAAAGTGACAGTAAAGACATTTATAATGTTACAAAAGATTCTATTTCAGATAAATGCTGTTCTTTTGAACTTTCTATTCATCAAAGAATCCTGAAAAAAAAAAAATAAAAAAAATAAAAAAAATATTGTACACAATAAATGTTTCTTGAGCAGCAGATCATCATATTAGAATGATTTCTGAAGGATCATGTGACACTGAAGACTGGAGTAATGATGCTGAAAATTCAGCTTTGATCACAGGAATAAATTACTTTATAAAATATATTCAAACAGAAAACGGTTATTTTAAATTATAATAATATTTCACAATATTACTGTTTTTACTGTATTTTTAAATAAATAAATGCAGCCTTGGTGAGCAGACGAAACTTCTTTTAAAAACATTAAAAATCTTACCGTGTCCAAACTTTTGACTGGTAGTATTTTATTATATATATATATATATATATATTATATATATATATATATATATATATATATATATATATATAATATATATATATAATATATATATATATATATATATATATATATATATATATATATATATATATATATATATATATATGAACTAGTTGTTTATTATCATCCATATTACTAGGATATTTGCTGTTTATCAGTATTTATAAAGCACATATTAATGCCTTATTCTGCATGACCTTATTTTACATCCCTTAATCCTACCCAGTACCTAAACTTAACAACTACCTTACTAACTATTAATAAGCAGTAATTAGGAATTTGAGGCAAAAGTTGTAGTTAGTCATAGTCAAGGTCAATGTATCTTTATTAGTACCCGAAGGTAAATTTGTTGCGCAGACAGGAGATTCAGCAATCCATCCTTAAGACAATTCAGAAGACAATAGTTAATAGTGAGAATTGGACCCGAATCTAAAGTGTGACCAGGCAAATTTATCAGAAATTACTTGCTCTTTAAACTTTTATCCAAACTGTAGAGGTCAAATAAAACATCTTTATACCAGAGAAAAAAATATCCAAAAAGATGCACATATAAACAACCTGAATTTTCTCAAAATAACTCAACAGAATAATGCAATACCCCAAATAGAGCACAGTGAACCCTTGTCAGGGAACATATTTTGTTTATTGAAGGCTTAATGATGGTGAAGTTGAGGTCATGTGACCGTGGAGTAGTTTATTTGTAATAAAAATTTGTGAAGATTATCGTGATGAGCAAAACCTGTAACAATCATAAACTGGTCACAGAGCTTATTTACTGCAATACTCCAAAAGCCAGTGGAAAAACCCTTGTTGAGGGAACCAGAACTTATAGCTTGGACTATTAAAAACTCACTCTATCCCAGTTTGAAGATCAGAAATGTGATCCATTTGAGGATTTTTATATCATGATCAGAGAGAGGAGCTTTATTAGGCACCATTAGCATGCTGGTTAATATTAGTAGGTAATAAACTGCTTGTGCCAAGGTCTATACAACATGTTTTCTCCAAAAATTTAGAAGTCATTACCATCATCACACCTCATTACAATCTCATTACACCAAAAATCCACTTTAAAGTTGGTGATATATCTAATCCAGGAAGCATATTTTGAAGAATTTTCATTTTTCAGAAGTTCCCCTCACTGAAGAATCAGCCTATTATGTTCAACGGCCTACTGAATAGTGCAGAACTTTAAGGGTTAAATCACTTCCAACCACAGAACACTTCAGACATCACAACAGATAACAGCGGATTGAATGCAAATCAAAGGCTGACCAAAACACACTATCTTTGAAGAGCATTGTGCTTTCTTTCAGGTCCTGTGCTGCCTTTGTTCTGCCTCCAAATGGCGAGTCTAAAGTGAAATGAGGTCATGCAGTAAATATTCTGGGTGCATTTATCAAGAGCTGCATAATAGGCCGTGACCCAGGATAAGTGACTGTTTGACTCCTGCGGTCGGTTATTTCAAGTGTCTTTGCGCGAGCGGCACGGCGAATGTGGAATCCCTCAAATAAATGACACCGGCCGCAGACTCCAGGATGAGATAATGCACAAAAGCCTGCCGCTGACTCGACCGCTCACGTGACCGCCAAATCAGAGACGGAAAAAAGTGTGCGTGTTTGTGTGTTTTGGCCAGCGAATGTGATCTCTGTTTTGTTGGGAAATGACATCACCTTCTTACTATTAAACCTATCAGAAGTGCCGCTTTCTGCAGCTCTGATCCACGTCCATCGCTCTCTGGCAGATACAGCCCTGATTTCCAAAAGCCAGATAGTGTTAACCAAAAGACGCTCACCATCTGCTAACTGGGTGTTCCTCCGTCAACAAACAGCATTTTCTAGAAAGTTTCTCGTGACGATGGCAGTTCAAGCCAGGGGTTTGTTAGTTAGCAATCAGTGGACACGAGGCTGGACGCAGGTGCACGGCTGGGACGAGTGTGTCTTTATCTCGCTCGTTAATGGACAAACAGGTCTGGAATGTCAAAAATGCTTTCCAGTGATGTCACTCAGTCATTTTTGGATGCAAATATAGACACGGAGGCGATAAGAAAACATAACCTGCTGGTGCGCTGCTGCTGCTTCGACAAACGCATGACGTGCAGATGAACCCACTCGTCCCAACCGTGCATGAAAAAGCCATTAGTTTAGCTGATGTGAATGGAACGTGAATATACATTACTCTACCCACCACACTCTCCCATACTGCGTTTACTCAAACTGAAAACTGCTTGATGGAAAGGAAAGAGTGCGTCTTCCCGCTCGAGTGCTAAAATTCCTCTGTTTGTGCTGCGGGACGAAGGCTCCAGAGGGACCTTATTTAAAAATGACACACTGAGCGTTTGCCATAGTGGTGTGGGGAGATATTCCTTTAATATGAGGCACTTAAATATGCATTTATATGATGCAATCAACTACATTTCCGAAAGCATGTCAACACTGACAGATAGATGAAGAAAATGACTCCTCACAGACAAATGAGGAGTTATTTTAGTATCACTGAGATCCTTTTATACACTCTGAAAAACGCTGGCTTAAAAACAACCCAAGTTGGGTTGAAAATGGACAAACTCAGTGGTTGGGTTGTTTTGACCCAGCAGGTGGGTTAAATGTTTTCCCAAACTGCTGGGTAGTTTTATTTAACCCAATTAGGGCTGCACGATTAATCGGACGATTAGAAATAAATAAATAAATAAATTGAAATCGCACTTAAACGATTTGGCTTAGTGCGATTATTTTTTTTTATGCGCAGCTTGTGAATGAAGTATGGCTCCGAATACCAATTCATCTGAAAGCACTGCGAGTTTGAGTCGCTTATAATGTACTTTTGAAAAAGCAACATGCGTCAAACATGAGAAGTATTTATTAACATCTTGTCCAACAAAAGACAACATTAAATAACATGTTTTTACTCCAAACTCACTTCATAACGACAGCTGAGCGTCCTTCTGTGAGATGATGTGGCTTCTTACACAGAATAAGGCAGTCGTGTGTTTATTCAGCTACAGCGATAGCAAAGAGTACAGAACCCAAGAGGCGACACTCTGATCATTTTTGGGTAACAGCCACTAGATGGCGCTCCGGTAGCGCGGCCGCCATTATGGGGTGAAAATACTAACTGGACCATAGAATCCTTCACATCTTACGCACCCAAAATCGGCGAATTTCACTGCCAAATCAGAAGCGCAAAAGAACATTTTTCAAATAAAATCATCAGTAAATTGTATGGCTCCTACCATTCATCCATCTGAAGTAACGTAGTTAGCCTACTTTATTGAGTATTTCCATTTTATGCAACTTTACACATTTATTAATAGTAAATTAATAATTAATACATTTAAGATCATCATGTTTGCAGCGAACTATACATTTCAGACCTAGTGGAGTAATAGTAATAATAGTATCACTAGGTCTGAATTGAAATATATATATTGTACGTTTTAATGAATCACGCTACAAACATAACAATCTTATAATACATGATGCCTGCTGTGTTCGTTATTGCAAAATTCACACTTTTGGACACTTTTGCATTAACGGACATTAGACAACACTGCAAAATCAAGCCGTTATATTCATATATTTATTGTCCAACATTCCCAGTTTTTCTGATGCATGTCCTTAATTTAATTTACTTTAATATATTGGTATTAATTAAGTGTTTATAATGCTAATACTTGAACTTCAAAGAATTTTAACCCAAACTGACTAAGAGAGCAAAGGTTTTGTGAAAAAAGTGGAAGACTTAAACACAAAGTCTGTAAAATAAACTGTTAAAAGGATTTGATGATCACTAGTGATAGTATTTTATTCTGTGTTGTCATCATTCAGGTTGGATTTCAGCTTTAGTGTACGTTTTTTTTAACAAAGCAGCTGATATTGCCATAGAAACTAGTGGACTGCCGACTTGCTTTCACCCCAAAATGGCGGAAACGCAGGGCCGCTGCTGGGCGCCGGTGTTGAAATGGAACGTTCAATTGGTATGTCGCTTCTTGTTAGTGTATATTCTTTGGCGATAATATGATGCCCATAGGGATTTCCTGGAATTCCACATATTTGCAGTTTCTGCGCGAGAGCGCCCTCTGCCTTTCAGATGGAGAAGCTTTTACTACTGATCACAGAGCCGTACAGCTCTGACAAGCTGCGCATTGAATAATCACAGCCTTTGCCAAATCGTGTGTGGTTTAATTGCGATAAATCATGCAGCCCTAAACCCAATTATTGTTTAAAAATGACTATATGTCTGGCTTAAGATGAACCCGAAATAGGTTGGAAATTAAAAATCAGACACATAATTACTAGAGCCAACAATAATAATCAAAAGGTGAACATTTATTAGTAAGCAATTTATTAAATGTTTATTGTTTAATTATTATTCATTAAACTTATTAATAAATGTTCATTTATTATAAATGTTCATTTCCAACATACTTTGGGTTCATTTTAAGCAGGGATGGGCAGTATTTATGATACATATATTTACAATTTGTATTTTTTTTTTTTAAATACTGTAAAATACTTTGTAAAAAGTCTACATGATGACATCATAAAAATGCGACCTAATTGGTGCCTACCCAGTAGTTTGCCCAGACCTGTTGATATCAGAACAGAAAACTGATCCATATGGAAGAAGGTGGTCAAGGTAAGAAATGTGCAGGCTGCCAGCTTTCCATCGGTTTTATTTTTGCATAAATTGCTATAATTTTTGAACAGTTCATGTTAAGTTTTGGTGTTCGTTTTAGTAGCCTAGGCTAAATAGTTTACCAATTTACATAATGTTCTTTAAAACTATCCTACCGAGCAGCAGCCCCCTATATTTATGAGTAGCAATCAAATGATTAATTAGTTAGAAACTAGTTGCTATGAATACAGGTGCCATCAGTCTTCTTATGAATGACTTGTTTGTCACTGAGTCAGTGTTGCTGAGGCAAAGTAGGCCCTTAGTTACCAAACACCAAATAACTAAATTAGGATACAATTATCCAAACTGTCAAACATTAAACTTTTGGTTACTTTAAAACTAACCTTCATCAGGGAGATCACAGGGATGTGTGAATATTTGATCTGTTAAAGCCACAATATGTAAATTTCCGCCGCTAGAGGTCGCTTATTCGGTGGCTTATCCTTGATTTTGTGGAATCATGGGATGTGTTGTCTTCACGTCTACAGCCAGTGGAAAAGAATCGGGACGGGACTCAGGCAGAAATCATGTTCATGGATGAGATTATTAACGTTACTGTATGAAGCAGAGCAGGAACGAGTGATGTTGGAGCTGAACGAGACCGCTGGAGCGATTGATAATGAGAGATGAACGCGACACACGCCTTGAGAGCAGCGGGACTTTTATTATGCCACAGTCGCCGGTCTAGCGTATGTGGGGTAACGCAGCTCTGTTTATCATATTAGATACATTTGTGTGTTGAAAGTTGTTATAATGCTACTCTCTGCGTTCGCTCATCGGCTGCTATGAGACACTTGTTGCACACTGCAGTAAGACACATCGATATTAGTCATGGTAAAACATGGTACTCACTGTAAATCAAGAAAACGAGATTTAAACAAGAAGCTATATAACATGATTAGTTTTCTGTCGATGAATGAATCCAAACAGTTCCTCATCTGTCTAATAAAACATAAAACATATTATATGTAATATATTATATTAGACAGATAAGGAATATAAAGCGTCGTTGGTGTTTCCATGGTTTCTACAAAATAAAACCGGAAACAGAGGGTAACACGGGTATGATGTCATTGATAGGAGACGCACGGACACAGTCCGTGTCCTAGTTTAAAATTGCTTATTTCTCTGGATTTAAACATTCTAGGAAACATTTGGGATAATGTAAGTACACAAGTCAACAAAATATATAACACTGTTCTAGTGGTTTTTGTACCTACTGTACATATTGTGCCTTTAACTGGTTGCATATGTCAGATTTATTGCATGACTCAGGCAGAGAAAAGCTGGTGCTATCAAAGATTGTTTACTTAATCAACTTAGTATAATGGTGAAGGGATCGATCAAACAGGCCAATTGATGGAAGGTTTGCGATGAAATTTCATGCTCCCTTGTAAGAGTATTTTTTAGTATTTTTAAAATACAAAAATACAGTAGTTTATATTGATACATGGTGTGGCTGCTGTATTTTGTAGTTTATTTTGATACACTTAAAATGAAGGTATTTGGGATTTTATTTTAAAATACATTTTGATGTATTTTTGCCTAACCTTGATTTTAAGCAAGAAATACAGTAATTTTTAAAAAAATAGTTACTAGTAGTTTTAAATAAAACTACCCACCATTTTTTTTAAGTGTAGTTTTTATTAATATTTTGAATTCGTTATTTTGAATTCATTTTTTTTTTCTGTTTTAATTTTATATTTAATTAATGTTGTCATTAATAATTAATTTTTAATTAATTTTATATTTAATTAACGTTGTCATCAATTTGTTGTGTTTTTGTCATTTTTATTAATTATAAGCCTGGTTTCACAGACGGAGCTTAGATTAAGCCAGGATTAGGACATTTAAGTAGCTTTTATAAAAGTACCCTTAAAAAAAAAAAAAAAAAAAAAAAACACATTACTGGTGTGCATCTTGAGACAAAATTATGGCACTGACATATTTTAAGATATATCAGTGTAAGTTGCTTTCAGTTAAAACAGCTCAAACATGCATTTTAGTCTGTGAAACCGGGAGTTTGTTTTTTAAAATATGTCTACTTTTTTTTTAGTTTTTGGGTATATATAAATTTAAACTAAATAAAAACAAGAAATGTTGCCTTGGCTACTAGCTGAAATAAACTAAAAAAAATTAACATTTTATTTTGTTTCAGTTAACGTTCGTTTTATTTTTAAGTAACAAAATATTTTTTTTATGGTTTTAGTTTTAGTTCAATTTAATAATCCTAGTATTTACTCCATGTCTAGCTTTGAGTTTGTCTTTATACTCCTGAAAGTTGACAAAACTAACCAATGTGCATGTATAAGCAGCATTTCAAAACATTCTTTATTGAGAAAAAAACATTTGGTGACTCATCATGCACTCACAGGCACATGACATCTTTTGTCCAATCAAACGCTCTCTAGAATAAGAATGTAATACAACCTGCCGCCAACAACCAACAGCGAGCAGCAAATCAGTGCACAGCTGTGACATCAACTAATAACAAAAAGAGACGAGCTCTTCAATATGTCAACAAGAAATACATCAACACGAAGGAAAACGGTGCTCGTCAAGTGGGGGTTTAAAAAAAAAAATGGATAAACATTAAAAATAAAGAGATATTTGAGGCACGGTTCAGACTTCAGAATCGTCTTCAAAACCAGCAGTTCTCTGAGGAACATTCCAAATGGAACCCAAAAGTTCCTGCGAGAACATCAGTTAGTGGTTCCTCCGATGGTTCCATGAAGAACCTTTAACATCCTTTACAAACACAAAAAGGTTCTTTATAGTGGAAAACAGTTCTTTAGATTATTAAAATGTTTGAAAAAAATAGAACTGTTGACTAAAAGGTTCTTTGGAGAACCAAAAAAAATTCTTCAGTGGCATCACTGCCCTTTTGGAACCCTTATTTTAAGTCTTGAAGCACTTGGAATATACATTGAAGTTCATTTAGAGGTTTTCCAGAGGGTTCCCCAAATCATCTTTACATTTTCACATTTCAAGGATGACATACTATAGTTCTACGAGCACATGGTTTCAGACAAAGTCTGAAATAGGTCTGAGAAATCCCCACTGGTTACTCTCCTGATCTCACCGTTGTCCAGAATCACCTCTTGCCCTCTTGTCTGATCTTTGAACAGCTTCTCAAGCTGTCTATAGTGCTAAACTAGGAAGACATTCACCCAACTGACTGTGTCCTCAAATAATCTGGGGCCCGTCTGGACTTGGACAGGACCCAGAGACACATGGAAAATTGGTGCAGATCCTTTTGCACTGACCCTTCGGTGAACGAACAGACCAGACAAACCGTGTGAAATGGTTTTCAGATGTCAAGCCGCTCCATTTATTAGCAGGACTGATAGTATATTTCCTGAGCAGTGATCAGTGCACTGGTGTAACGTGAGCAGAGCCTGCCTGTTAACACTTTAACAACATTAACCGACAGAATTACATTATATAACGCTTAATAGAAGTACATTCAGACTTTGAAAAGTCCTGAAACTGCTCGAGTATTTCTTGGTGAATTGTGAGGAAAGGTTTTGCAGAATAAATGGGTATTCATCAGTCACCATGCTCTCTAGATTATTGTTATCAGTGTTGGCCATTATCAAGTGTTACTATAATCTGTCTCCAGTATGGTCACTTACTGTTTTCAGGGAAGCCCTGGATCATGTTGAACTTGTGTATCTCTTTAGCGTAGTATTCGGTCTCGGTGTTGTCCTGGCCACAGCTCTGATGTCGGTCTCGTCCCAACTCCTCCAGCAGCTCCCTAGTGCTGTTATAGAGGGCCAGCACTTGATAGGGCACCTGACTAGGGCCCAGGGTCTGCGGCGGGCTGGTCAGCCTCAGTTTGCTGAGGATCTGACCCCGGATGGCCTCCACCCGCTTCTTCTTGATGTGGTCGATGTCCACCGTGGTGCAGGTTGACAGAGAGAAACTCATGGTCACACTGTTTAAGAGAAGGAAAAACAGCAGCCCTCTGCCCAAATGCATGGTTTATTCTGTTCACTTGTCACAGTTCCAGTTCACTTGAATAGCTTTAGAAGGATAATGAGAGTGAATTCCAGGTTGTCCTCTTCTCTATGGGCTGGAGTTCAAGTGCTGAGCCTGTTTTCTCCAAGAGATTCCATGCTGCAACCTTATTCCGTGTAAACACTGCACAATAATCCCATAACATCCTTAAACATCCATCACTGGCACTTTACAAGAAAGCAGATTTTCAGCATAGCGTGGTCCAACCGCATTTCTCCCTGAAACGAGCGCTGCGAAAGACTGTCCTGTCAGATGCACGCGCTGGACTGCCAGGCTTATTTCGCTCCCGCTGCGTTTTTATAGTCGGAGCCTCTGTGACGTGTGCGGTGGGCGGAGCCACGCTCACCCCGACTGCTCTCCGCTACTTTCTCATTCATGCGATCACTTTATATAATAGCTAACGCATAGAAAATGTAATTGCACATTACGTAACCTCAAGCAATGGGAATATTTTAGAAATGACTGTGTAATCCTAATTATCTAAACTCCAAATGTCCTTCTCTGTTGCGCTCACTCTGACGGATGGGTTTTACAAAGTTAGTGCGCCTCCTGCTGGATGATTATTAGTCTGAAACTGCCAGCATAAATATCATAGAAGCCGCTGATATCACTCTATATTAGACACTCATCTTGATATTTGATGTACTTACATTATATCTTTACAGGTTGAGATGTGAATTACAGTCAGTGTGTTCATAATAATCATGCTGAAATGTACACTCAATCAATGACGTGTCCATCTGAAGTCATTCATTATTATATTCATATGTATGGTTTCACATAACCAACATCAAGAAGATCTTTATTTTGAGCGTCATCACCATCATTTTACAGTTTCAAATGTAGCTGAGCACAGAAACACTGGTGGACCTCATTCAGATTTCACTGTACATGACATACTTCAGTTTGCATGAAATAACTGATGTCATCTTGCAGTGGGAACTTGCATATCAACATCTCTATATATGGCAAGATCCAAGAGACTTAAATCAACAGGCAAAGGCACTGTCCTAAACAATATAAGAGCCCAGATCACTGGCACTGGACCAACTGTGGATGTCATGAGCCTCAGTGACCGTCACTGTCCCACGGACAGATTCATCGCACCACAGTCTCTCACTGACACCGAACGATGAGCTAAACTTTACGATACTTGTTTGTCGTTTTTGTTGTAACTTTGTTTTTGCTTGTCGATCTATTAATTCCTGTGTAAATGTGTGTGTTTATACATGTGTGTGTTTATACATGTGTGTGTTTATACTGCTACTGGCTCTAAAGTGACCTTGAGATTTAGTCAAATAAACTTTAGATGAAATTTTGACCACTTGAAAATTCGTCAAGCTTCTTCGTTAAAACATTTATTACATGTCCTGGAAGATGATGTGATGATGACCTTGATCAAACTCCAGCTTCAGCTGATCTGTGATGATGATGATAATGATGATAATGATGATGATGATGACATTTTATTCATTTTTTGGGGGAAAAGTTAGATAAAAATTCTACTGTACCATATTCAATGATGATCTATCTATCATCTGTCTATCTATCTATCTATCGTCTATCTATCTATCATCATCTATCTATCTAATCTGTCTATCCATCTCTCTGTCTCTCTATCTATCTATCTATCTAATCTGTCTCTCTCTATCTCTCTATCTATCATCTGTCTGTATATCTATTTATCTATCTATTTATCAAATGTCTATCTATCTATCTATCTAATCTGTCTATCCATCTCTCTGTCTGTCTATCTATCTATCATCTGTCTGTCTATCTATCTATCTATCTATCAAATGTCTATCATCTGTCTCTATCTATCTATTTATCAAATGTCTATCTATCTATATCTATCAAATGTCTATCATCTATCTATCTCTATCTCTATCTATCTATCTATCATCTGTCTATCTATCTATTAAATGTCTATCTATCTATCTATCTAATCTGTCTCTCTCTATCTCTCTATCTATCATCTGTCTGTATATCTATTTATCTATCTATTTATCAAATGTCTATCTATCTATCTATCTATCTAATCTGTCTATCCATCTCTCTGTCTGTCTATCTATCTATCTATCTATCTAATCTGTCTATCTATCTATCTATCTATCTATCTATCATCTGTCTGTCTATCTATCTATCTATCTATCTATATCTATCAAATGTCTATCATCTATCTCTATCTATCTATCTATCTATCTATCTATCATCTGTCTGTCTATCTATCTATCTATCTATCTATCTATCAAATGTCTATCATCTGTCTCTATCTATCTATTTATCAAATGTCTATCTATCTATATCTATCAAATGTCTATCATCTATCTATCTCTATCTCTATCTATCTATCATCTGTCTATCTATCTATTAAATGTCTATCTATCTATCTATCTATCTATCAAATGTCTATCTATCTATCATCTGTCTGTCTATCTATCTATCTATCTATCTATCTATCAAATGTCTATCATCTGTCTCTATCTCTATCTATCTATCTATCTATCTATCTATCTATCTATCTATCTATCTATCTATCATCTGTCTATCTATCTATTAAATGTCTATCTCTATCTATATCTATCTATCTACCTATCTATCATTTGTCTGTCTATCTAACTATCAAATGTCTATCTGTCTATCTATTAAATGTCTATCTATCTATCTAATCTGTCTATCTCTATCTATATCTATCTATCTATCTATCTATCTATCTATCATCTGTCTGTCTATCTATCTATCTATCTATCTATCTATCTATCTATCTCTATCTATCTATCTACCTATCATTTGTCTGTCTATCTATCTATCAAATGTCTATCTATTTATCTATTAAATGTCTATCTATCTATCTATCTATCAAATGTCTATCTATCTATCTATCTATCTAATCTGTCTATCTCTATCTATATCTATCTATCTATCTATCTGTCTATCTGTCTATCTATCATCCATCTATTTTTGCAGTGTATATATATATATATTTGCCATTTTCATTAATTCATTTTATTTTATTCTTCTATTGTTTTATCTTTTTGACAATCACGTAAAACACTGGATGAGAGTAATACATTAACTAAGAAAGAAACAAAGAAACAAAGAAAGAGAAAGAATCATAAGGTATTCATCAACTTTAATTTCACAGTTTTTATACATTTTTTTATTATTTATTGTTTTGAATGGCAAATATTTTATATTAAAATCACATATTTGGGTATGACTGTTGTAATTTGCCTGGGATATAATTATTATGCCATTATATACATAACATGACCTATAATGACGCGATTCAGCGGTGACGTGGCGTCACTTCCGGTACGTGGAGTCCATTAGAAATGGACGACAGTCTTCAGCTGGCAGACGGTGGATTATCTAAAAATGTGAGTTGAATTCATATTAAACTGTTTTAGAAGTGTACCAGACGAACATGTTGTGCAGACACGGAGCAGCTCGCAGAAAGACTCACACTTGTGTTTGTTTCACGCTCCGTTTCAAACTGCAGAAGGCTACACTCGTGTTTTGTGGGGTAAACAACTGATGTCCTGCCACATGAACTAGTCCCACAGATCACTCAGCTATAATAAACAGGACTAACATGATCTGGAGTTGTTTGTGTGCTGGAGGAAACGCGTACATTGCGTTTGTTTCTCTTGTATCGCGTGTAAACAGAGGTGGCGCGTCGTGTTGCCATAGCAACTGTAATGGCGTCTGACTCTCAAGCTGAACAAACATCGATAAACATTCAAGTAAATCTAATAAAAAATACCAAATTATTCATTTTTATTATTTAAGTACAACAAATACCACCATTATGTATTAATACAGTACCATTTAAATAATAAATATCTAATTTTCTTGTAGCAAAGTATGTTAATGTTGGGATGGACTATTCCAGAAGGTGTTGATTGACAGATGTGCTGCTCATGTTGATCAGGTGGCCAGATCAGGCCGAAGAGCTCGTCAGGCCGCTGAGATGATGAGCGCTGAAGACTCTCGTCAGAGGAAATCATCTTCATCACTCAGTTCTGCTGCAGAGGTCAGTCTTCATCAACATCACCGAACTGAGTATATGAGCCAAAGAGAAAAACATGGGACTTTATGCACCAGAGCAAGTCCTGATTTAAGACATGACTAAAGGAAAACAGTCAACTAGTAATAGTGTCTACTACTAGTAAATTAAGGTGTAAGATATGATATAGGTTTGAGCACACAGTACAAATACCCACCTATTTTTTATTTTAAATGAGCCAGATCAATATACATGTTTGTCGTATGGAAAAGAGATATGAATGGACAAGATGCTTCTGACCAATTTGCTTTAGTATAAATGTTTCAGATTATTTCTTCATACAAACTCCATTAAGTAAACCCTTGTTATGAATACAAAAAAGTATGTACGTAATGTTAGGGCTGCACAATTATGACAAAAATCATAACTGTCAATTATTCCCTTGACATTGTAATTGCGATTATTAATTACACTTATCACAATTTACATTGAATGATGTTTCGAATAGCTCTATACCATTGTTTGAAGTGACTGCATGCCATATTTTTATATGAAAAGAAACAAGCTGAAAACACTCTTCCTGAAAAACTTGTATTGCTTTTCTATAGCATTAAGCCTCAAATGTCAACTATACATTGGTTTGGTTTCTTCTTTAAATAAAAAAAAGTAAAAAATATGCATGGTATTATAATGTTACACTAAACCTAAAATTAAAACAATGGAAAAAACCCTTAAGATAACCAGTAGAAAAAATAAACAAACATTTTAAGCACGCAGAATAATGCTAGTAGACTTTTTACGCAATTACGGCAATTGTGATCATGATTAGAAATTCGATTAGTTGTGCAGCCCTACGTATGTATACGTATACTTACGTATGTATCAGTGTGAATGTGGTGAATGGTGAACATGAACAGCTTGCCTGCTTTACCAATCCATGAGACGTCGCTTTGTAGATTATAGCATGAGACACGTTTACGATAACATGGTCATGTTTTATATTTTGTTACCATGTAGATCTTGGTTTTTATCAGAACTGTATTGCCCAGGAAAGAAAAGAAGCTTGTTTTCGCCACAGAATATTAATTGTTTTTTTAGTTTTTGTTTTTCTACGAAATGGCTCATGACTCCCGGACCGTTAGGCCCAGGCTCAAGTGTCTTATATTGTTGGAATCCTTGGCTCAAGGTGGACAAGATGCATGTCTCGGATTTGCTCGTCACCTGGCGAAATTTTCTGGTATTTTGGGTTTTTTGAAAAACCTACTTTTGCGAACTAGTCCTAGGTTAATAATAATAATCGAAATTTTGGTTCACGGTCGCTAAGGGGTGCCAGAACGTACGATGTGGGCGGAGCCACTTCTGCTAAAATGGCTATAACTCGAGAAAGAAATTGGACATTAGGTGGCGCTATAACTAGAAAAAAACCATGAAAACTGCTGTAACTATGCAACCGTTAGTCCGATTGACTTGAAAATGTGACATGCAGTGTCTTGGTCCAAGGGGGCATGATAGTCTATGAGGACATTGGCATATCTCAAAAAACATGGCCGCCATCGGCCAATGAAGTTAATTAGACAAAGTTAATGGAGGCTGATCGGAGCGAAACTCGGGGGGCATGTTCAACTTATGGGCCTAGAGGTCTGTAAGAATTTTGAAAGAAATTGGCCACTAGTTGGCACTAACGAGTTTTACGTCTCAGTAATCACGTGCTGTTTCACAGATCCACACAATATGCATATCATTTGATAGATCTCCTCATGCTGAACAACTTTGCCTCAAGAACCAATGCTGTCAATCAAATCGTTCATCAATTATTCATGAATAGCTGAAAAACCTACTTTTGCGAACTAGTCCTAGGTTTTTTGTCCGATCAGACCAAAACCAGTGCAGGACAATTCTCTGGACTCTCTAGATCAAGAATTATCAAAAAAAAAGTTGAACTTTACCCTTTGGGTCGCTATAACAGGGTCAGTTAGAAAATGGGCGTGGCTAAATATACCCAAAAGCCTATAAATCCTAAAAGAAAACTCAGAACTTCACAGAATTAAGGGAGCACATGCAGCATATGACTCTAAAGAAGCATGCCAAATTTTATGGAGTTCGGACCATTGGTGGCGCTATAACTGTTAAAAAAAAGTTATGTCTTTAGACTCCTGAAACTTTGCCGAGTCCAATGATACCGGACTTAAAATATCCATATCAAATATCAAATATCTTCTAAACCGTTAGTCCAAGTGAGACGAAATCACCGTAGGAAACACGTAACCTAAGTTGGTTTATGTAAATAAATCACCCAAATGACAAAATTTTGATAGGAAGTGGCAAAAAAAACCAATCAAAGTCTCTCCAATCAAATTTTTTATGCTCTCATATATATATATATATAAGTGTCTATAACTTAAACGATATGAGAGATTTTCACCAAAATTAACACGCATATGTACATTCTTGGCATTTTTTCGGAGGCTTTTATATTGTTCATATCGATATCAGTTATATCGTATTGACCGAAATTAAGAAATATATTTAAAATTTTGGCCATATCGTCCAGAAAAAATAGTGATATAATGGTATTTTTGCCGTATATCACTCACTCTTAATTTAATGTGTATATTTATTAATATTGTCTTAATAAATGTAGGCAAATTAAACCTGCATGCAGTGCAAAGCCTGTTCTGAGCGTGAGTATGACTGGTTTATTCTGGTGTGTTCTATTTTAAGGAGTTTCCCTCAGTGAACTCTCTCCCTTGCACATGAACTAAAGATTGTTTGAGGCATATTTCTCTGCGTTACTGCAGGGCATCGGCATCTGAGGCATGCCATCTTTGGTCGCTCTTGGTTTGTCCCCAAGAGTGCTGAGAGCCGTACATGAATTCTGCTCGGAATCCTAGCTATGTTTTTTTTTTTTTTTCCTGTAAACTTTCCAAATTAGGTTGCGTTTTCCAATGTAAAACCAAGATTCTCGAGTCCCCTGTGACCTCACATCTAGATGAAATACATTTTTGTGGCATGATGGGTGACAGGCCTGTTTTCCTTATGTCTTGATATTCAGTGTTTAATTTTGCTTCTTTACAAGTGTACGTTTTACTTTTATGAAGCAGACACATCTGAGCATCCAGCGTTGAGGTCTTCCTTGTAGACATTTTACTTCATGCTAAACACTGGGGCTGATTTTATTTTATATTCATTTTTATGAATGTATAATACATTTTTATATTTATTTTACTTGACTCAGTGATTTGAAATTATTTGTCTGAATTACCATCATAGTTCTAGTAAACGGATTGCTTTCCTAGGGCCAGTTTACACGACACCGTATTCAACTAAAAACAGGAAACTTTTTATGTGGTTTGGTCGTTGATTTACATGACAACAGTGTTTTGGGGGCCTGAAAATGCAAACTTTTGAAAAACAGGTTTCAAAGTGCAAGTTTTTGAAAATGATACAGTTATCATCTCTGTGTAAACTACAAAAACGTGTTTGTGAAAACCGTGACATCATGCGCACGTGTATTACGTGTTCAGTCTAATGGCATGAAGTGTTTCTTTACAAAGTGACATCTCCATCTACTGGCCTGGCAGCACAATACAGCGTTTTTAGTCGTTTTCGTGGATCCGTCTGAATGGGGATCATTTTGACAATGTTTTCGTCTGTATGCGAAAAACGCAAAGGAAAGACTTTTCTGTTTTTAGTACGCTGTCATGTAAATGTGCCCTCAGATTGATTTCCAGGGGCATTTTTACCTTTTATAAGTGCAATTTTTTTATAACCTTAGATGTTTGCATCATCTTTTATGTCAAATTCCTACATTTAAATTCAGTTAGTATAATACACTATAATTGGAATACTGAAATAATATTTTTTATGATTTTATTATTTTTAAATGATTTTTTTTTTTTTAAATGAAATGATACTTTAAATATGAACCTAACATTGCCAGTAGATGGTGGCAAGTCACTGTCTGAATTGAGTCATTGAGTCATTCACTTAACCGATTCATTCAAACAGCTGATTCGGTCAGGAACGAAGCAAGTGACTGGCTGCATCTGAAATCGTAAACATGACGGTGTTCTTTTTCCATGAGGGGGTTTGGCGTCAAGACGGCTTTGTTCCCAGGCGGACTATTAAAGAACGCAACACACACATCTGAAGGAAATCCTGTAGATTTCAACCAATCGGATGACGACTTCGAAACTCCTGAAGTGTTTTCAGTTTTGTGTGCCATATGCATCAAACGTTCAGCCAACGGTCCATCTGAGGCTGAGACATTCGCCATGTTGTCACTGTCATGTGACCTACCAGCGTCAGATTTTTTTTTTTCTTTTGATATTTTGACTGTTTACGTATTCATACAACAAAATATTCTGGGGGCCATGACAGTTTTGCGAATATGATAAAAAATGCTGGCAACTTAAAAATGAAAGGTTGACGGGGAAAGAGTTAATTTTCTCACAAATGTAATGATCTACATTATTATGTCAGCATAATTTGTCAAAATAATGCTTACAACTTTAAAATTAACTTAATAATTTAGACTTTTTAACCTGCTTTCATGCATTTATTTAAGTTCTGGTAATTGATCTATTTCTAATATAAGTCCTTTTTTGTTGTTTGTTTTTTATTCCACTGTCAGCCTGAGAAGCGCTGAATTGATCAGCTCATATCTTCAGTACAGGAGACTTTTATGTGATTTTATTTTTATTCAGGTGTAATGATGGCACCTGATGAACACTCTTCTGTCATTATTCACTTTGCTCGTTCTCTCTGCTGACCCATTTTCCACGATTTTCATGAAAGACTTGTTCGCTCATAGCGTCCCATTTGAGGTGGAATGCAGAGAGACCCTTCCCCCCCGCAGCCCTCTCTGAGTCCTGACATCAGGATTTACAAATGACCCTGCTGAAGGAACCCAGGAACGGAAGTTTATTTGCTCTGCTGTGTTTTTTATGTTGAAAGTAACTGAATTCCTGCAGGGCTCTGGCTTATTTGCAGACCCAATTTGGTAATGAGAAATGCTTTTTTTTTTTTTTTAAATGCATTTGTGGGTTGCCCACCCTCGTCGTGCCCCGAGGAATTTTGTCATTTTAAAGCTGGACCATTATTCAGCTGCTCATAGAACCGCCATCGAAGCCCAAGTGTCTATTTTCAGAATTAAAGAATAAAGTGAGATGCGTGTTTTTTTTCCACTGTGAAGCTATTTTGGGTCATGCCGGTCAGAGCAGTTCCCACACTTACACCCCTCAAACCCCTTCAGCGCTCTCTGAGTGTCCTACATTTCTTTATTTCATCACAAAATGTAAAAATATTCTCTCCCAGCTCTTTATATAAAGTTGAATATATTAGTACACTACTGGTCTAAAGTTTGGAATAATAAAGATTTTTGAATGATGTTTTTGAAAGAAGTCTCTTCTGCTCACCAAGGCTGCATTTATATGATCAAAAATACAGTAAAAACAGTAATATTGTGAAATGTTATTACAATTTAAAATAAGTGTTTTCTGCATCATTACTCCAGTCTTCAGTGTCACATGATCCTTCAAAAATCATTCTAATATGATGATTTGATGCTCAAGAAAAATTCCTGATTATAATCAATGTTGAAAACAGTTGTGCTGCTTCAGATTTTTGTGGAAACCATCATACATCACCGTACAAAATTGCTTTTTAAGGACTACAACAAACGGCTGGTAGGGACTACAACGAGCTTCTTCCCGGGTTGGTGACATCACAAACCCTAAAATTTACATAAACTCCGCCCCCTAGAACACACAACAAAGGGGGCGGGGCCATGTTGGGCTGCTTTAGAGAAGAGGAAGAGTTGTTGTAGTAGAGTGTTGTTGACATGCCGTCATTTTACACCGGACTGCTTCACAAACGAGAATCAATTCAACACTGGATTTGCACAAAAGATTAACATGACGGCACATGCTAGTGGATGAGTTGAATCAACTCCACAGCAACTACATAAATTTATCCACTAACCATTCAGAAACGTCCAGTTTCATTCTAAAAGTTGTAACTTCTTCCTGAGTCTCTCCATCAGTGTCGACTCCGGTTTGAACAATGTAAGGCTGAACACCGTTACTGACAATCCTCATTTTGGCTGCGTGAGATTCTCCAGCTTTGTTGTTGTTGAGCTGTTAAAGCTCCGCCCTCTTCTGGAAAGGGGGCGGGAGCAGCAGCTCATTTGCATTTAAAGGGACACACACAAACACAGCGGTTTATAGGTCCCCTTAAATAAAAAGAAGGAAAAAAGAAAATAATACTTCTCTTCAGCAAAGATTAACTAATAAATTAACCAAATGTAACATTTAAAGATATTTATAATGATTCAAATGATTTCTATTTCAAATAAATGCTGTATTCAACATTGGTTATAATGTTTCTTGAGCAGAAAATCAGCATATTACTGAATTTGTGTTTCTCATGATCTTAAAAAGCTTCTGCTTCAGTGCTTGAACAATATATTGTGCCTACGAATGAATTGTATTGATTATTTGTTTGGTATATTTAGTTAATTTGCTCTAAATGAATGAGTTGTAGCAGATAGTGAAGGAGACATGTTCCTCCTTCACTATTATCAAAGTCCCTTTAAGACAAGTCATTTCACTCGGCAGCCATCTTTGAAAAACCTGTTGGGCATGCAAGTGCAGCTCCTATCTCTTTGAATGGGGAAACATCAAATTCTCAGAAACTGATCGCCAAGCTTTCAATTAAATGTCATATTTGAAATCACCAATGAAATCTGACAACAACGGTCTCAAACTAATTTTGTTTCTAAACGCTCAAATCATCATAAAAAAACTGCAAAAAAACCTTTTTTCGGGCTGGATCAAGCTAATGCGCAGTCCTAAGTGCGCATCTGACCGAAGCTTCTAACTTACGTTTTTCCCTTACAAAACTGTTTAATGCAGCATTCTATATATATATATATATATATATATATATATATATATATATATATATATATATATATATATATAATGTATGTATATATATATATATATATATATATATATATATATATATATATATATATATAATGTATGTATATGTATATGTATATATTTATACATACACTACCAGTCAAAAATTTGGACACAGTAAGATTTTTAATGTTTTTAAAAGAAGTTTCGTCTGCTCACCAAGGCTGCATTTATTTAATTAAAAATACAGTAAAAACAGTAATATTGTGAAATATTATTACAATTTAAAATAACTGTTTTCTGTTTGAATATATTTTATAAAGTAATTTATTCCTGTGATCAAAGCTGAATTTTCAGCATCATTACTCCAGTCTTCAGTGTCACATGATCCTTCAGAAATCATTCTAATATGATGATCTGCTGCTCAAGAAACATTTATGATTATTATCAGTGTTGAAAACAGTTTTTTTCAGGATTCTTTGATGAATAGAAAGTTCAAAAGAACAGCATTTATCTGAAATACAAAGCTTTTGTAACATTATACACTACCGTTCAAAAGTTTGGGGTCAGTAAGAATTTTTATTTTTATTTTTTTGAAAAGAAATTAATACTTTTATTCAGCAAGGATGCATTAAATCGATCAAAAGTGACAGTAAAGACATTTATAATGTTACAAAAGATTATATTTCAAATAAATGCTGTTCTTTTGAACTTTCTATTCATCAAAGAGCAGACGAAACTTCTTTTAAAAAACATTAAAAATCTTACCGATTCCAAACTTTTGACTGGTAGTGTAGGTGTGTTTGGGCTGTTTTAGATATATTTTAGATAACAATCATGTTGCATTGTGGGATATGGAGCTCCCTGAAGTGTACATATGAAGTAGACTGGTCTGAATTGCTTAGGGAAGTTCGCGAGTGCATGTCTAAAAGTGGAGTGGAACGCAGCCCCAGTCTGTCAGTAACGCTCTGTTTAGTTCCTGTCTCTATGAAGCCCCTCCTTCTGAAAAGCACAGTGTGCTCTGATTGGTCGGGTGGAGCAGTGTGTTGTGATTGGTGTTTGGGAAATGTCCCGCCCCTTACCATAACCGCCAGTTTCAACACACTACTAACTAACTCAACCAGACCCCACCCCTTTATTCTGCAAATTAATTATTTAAATGAGGAATATTGAGCAAAACTCAAGATGGAGGCGTTTCAGAAATTCAGAAACACTGATATAGAGAAGAACTCCCGCTGGAGGGACTTTGTTACGCTCAAACAGTAACATTACACACTAAAGAAAGATGAACATGGGAAAAGAAAAGCATAAAAGGACCCCTTTTAATTCTGTGTTAGCAGACTAAGATTTTGGCTACATGACCATACCTGAAATATTAGTACATGTACCTTTTGAATATCTGAGTTAATGTGAAGACACACTGATTGAGTGCTTGTTGTGAGACATGTTGTTCTGCTGTGAATGTACTGATATGTGTGTGTCATCAGATGAATGTGTGTTTGTCTCAGGGTCCTCCACCGAAACCGGCCCGTCGGCAGGGAGGATGGGCGGAGGAGAGCGCAGGAACCGGATCTGCCAAGTGAGTACAAACCTGAGATACACAAACGTTCCTCATGTTTTGCCTTTCTAAAAGCCCACACTGTTCTGTCCCTGCATCTAGTCAACAAATACATTGAAAATTAAATGCAAAGACTTGAAAGAGTTCCACACACTGTCTTCGCTTGCAGTGCTTTATTAAACAGCAGTGTTTCAATCCAGCACTTTATTAAACAGATAATGGGTAAATCCATAATTTATTATCCATAATCCTCTTATCTCTCTAATCTCATTTCTTATTTGTATTTTTTCATTTCACTGAACTGCTTAAATTACATAAAGTGAAGTTCCCGTATAGCCGTAGTTGGTCAAATGCTTTTCTTTTTGGAGAGGATTAAGGAGTAAAGTACTTGCATTATTGAGAGAATGATTTTTGGATGTAAAACATTTTTAATAAATTATACTGGATCCTACATCAGGATTTGATGTGGACCCGTAGTATTGCTCCCACTGTTTAGAGGAGAAACAGCAAGCAATGACCGTCAGTCGCCACATGATGGCATCATCTCCTGTTAAATGTGTTTCACTGGAATGACCAAAATGAACATTATGATCACTCCTAATGGCAGCATTTATTTTAGTAATTCACCTGTAAACTCTAAACAGATGTTTCCATATGAAGTCTCTGATAAAAATGCTCCTCAAATACATCATTCTGAATCCATTCAATTCAACTGCAGATTCTGAATGTACAATGAAGAAATATTTGGTGTAGGATTTACTTTGGTGTAGAAATTGCTAGTAAATTTCACAAATAATTACAAAGAAGTGGCAAGTAACACATTGAATTCAACATGAAATTTTGAAGTAAAAAGACTGGAATGGTATTTTCTTGTAAAACGAACTCCAGTCTTCAAAAATAATATCATTTACAGTGTAGATGAACCCTGCAGTACATTTACATGTGCATCATATGTACATTTAATTCCAGTGTTAATATAATAATGAGATGCTTGACTCTTGTCAGAGAAAACCACAGAATCATTTGTCTGCAGAAGAAACAAATGCCAGTAAAGCTCGCGTTGCTAAATGTATTTAACAAATATGAAGATGCAGTTCAAAATGAGTGATTCGATCTGATAATAAGTACTCTCAAAAAGCCACTTTATATCATATGACAGTGATTTTCATGCTTAATACTTGGTAAAATCACTATTAAACTGTCTCTATACTGCACATGTATTTTTAAAAAATAGAAAGTGAATCTTTTCCACGATAATCCACTTCAAAGGTTGTCCACATTCAAAAATTGGGGTCAGTAAGATTTTTTTGAAGGAAATTAATAGTTTTATTTAACAAGGATGCATTAAATTGATCAAAAATGTAATTTAGAAGACTCTATTTCAAATAAATGCTGTTCTTTTGAACTTTCTATTTATCAAAGAATCCCGAAAAATAAAATATATGATGGTTTCCACAGAAATCTGAAGCAGCACAACTGTTTTTAACATTGATAATAATCATAAATGTTTCTTGAGCAGCAGATCATCATATTAGAATGATTTCTGAAGGATCATGTGACACTGAAGACTGGAGTAATGATGCTGAAAATTCAGCTTTGATCACAGGAATAAATTACACTTTACTATATATTCACATAAAAAACATATATTCTAAATTGTAATAATATTTCACAATTTTTACTGTATTTTTGATGAAATAAATGCAGCCTTGGTGAGCAGAAGAGGCTTATTTTGAAAACACACCACAAACTTTTCAATGGTCTGTAAATAGAAGCAGTTCATTTGCATTTCTAATTCATTTTCATGTAAACATGATCAAGTAATCAGTGAAAAATGCATGTTAAAATAGTGGCTGATATCACTTCCGTTTCATGCTTCACGCTGTAAATAGACCGATCAAATTCAGTAGTTTAAATGCATATGGAAAATGTGCATATGTGCACAGTATATACAGGAGAAATGAAAGTGCACTCTCAAAAATAAAACGTATTTATTGGCAACAGTGGTTCGGTAAAGAATCTTTAACTTCCATGGAATCTTTTTATTGCGCAAAAGATTCTTTATAGTGGAAAAAGATTCTTTAGTTTATTGAAATGTTCTTTACACTTAGAAAAAAAAATGGTTCTTTTAAGAACTGTTCACCTAAAGGTTCTTTGGCACACCTAACATTTTTCCTCTATGGCATCAAACCCCCTTTTGGAAGCTTTATTTTTAAGCGTATGTTAGCATGCTTTTCTGATCACATCTATTGGCTCAGAATGAAGCAAACTCTACACGTCTCTCAAGAAAGGTCAAAGCGTCACTTCTGCATGTCTGCCAAACTTATCTTGATTCTCTCGACTGGGAGGTGTTAAAGGGCTTCTCGACGCATTGATTCTCCTTCTAAAACAAAGTAATCGTCCCCTCTGAAGAAGACAAGGACTTTTTCTTCATCTCAATGTCACCCCTCGTGCTCAATCACCGGCGCTCTGTTCCCACTAATCCCACAGCAGAAATCCCGGGATTTGCAGATCTATCACTCCTAATTGACACTAAATGATCTGTCAGTTTATTGATGAACCTTTGAAGCCAAATTGTCACAATATATTTTATCCCGAACAACTTTTTCTAGAACGTTTTACCATGTTTATCGTGCTGCGTTACACAGATCTTAATGGAGAGCGTCGTAATGAGAGGACAGGCCGCGTGATTATCAGCATCTGCCTTACCGTTTACACACATGACCCAACCAAAGCACACAGAAGACACTGAAGTGCCATAGTTGTCATATTTATGTGACCTTTGTTTTGTCTCTAATTGCCCCTAAATGTTAAAGTTTGCTGAAATGTTTATTATTCCAGCACAATTTGACACAGATGTCATATATTGTGCTGCATGATGAACGCAGTCCAATCTCAGGGTCCATTAGGTGGCGCTAAACACCAGAAAAACACCATTAGGATTCTTGTGCATCACGTTTAAATGTGTAAAGCCTGACATATGGAGTAATATTCAAAAAAATCAGTTTTTTTTAATTGAACAGTTTATTGAATGTTTAGACAATATATATATATATATATAAAATATGCATGTGTTTTTTGAGTATCATATTTGATGCATCAGGCTTTTATGGCTCATGTAGTTTGATATAGTGAGACTATGGAGGAAAATACAGCTTAATTTTATTCAGAGGCCCAAACTGAGCAGAAAAATTCAATTTGGTGCAGATGCTGATATTAAAATGGTCAATAAGTAGGATGAAATTCTGATGCTTGTAATGAGATCTTTATAGCAGATACTTACATAAAATGCATATAAATATCAATATCTGCCAATAATATGTCTTAGTAAGATGATATTTAAATGCTTAGTTTTATGATCAAAGCTCTGTAGTTGTAAAACATTTAATGCAATGCAATACAATGATGATTGAGAGATGAACAAATAACCCTTCCTCAAAAGATGATGATCATATTCATGATTCTTCTATAAAATGATGTCTGGATAATCAAGTAAACCGAAGCTGCTTCAGTCCAGTTGAAATATTACTAACAATATCAAAGTTATTCTTACATTTGCTTGATAAAATCAGTGCAGATTTCACAGCAGAAACACACGTGAAGCACGAGCTGAAGGAGGACGTTTGTACAATTATACTAAAAGATCTTTTAACTTGATAAAAAAGTGCGCAACAGGTTTATCAGCAAAGTTTTGATCATTTAGAGACATTAGAAATGTGTATCAAACATGATACAGTAGCTTCATAGGGTTAAAGCTGCACCTGCAATAAAGAGTATATTCTATTTTCCAAAATTGTGAAAATTATTATTCACCACATTAAAGTATAAAAATGATTATT
Source organism: Hypophthalmichthys molitrix (assembly GCA_037950675.1). Classification (NCBI taxonomy): domain Eukaryota; kingdom Metazoa; phylum Chordata; class Actinopteri; order Cypriniformes; family Xenocyprididae; genus Hypophthalmichthys; species Hypophthalmichthys molitrix. Next base: position 1,269,449 of record CM075508.1, read on the forward strand.
TTAAAATGAAAGGTGATTAATTAATGCTGTTTAAACTCTGCTGTGTGTTCTAGATGAGAGGATACAGTCGGAGAACACATTTCAGCAGACACAGATCCACACGCTTGGAGTGATTGAGTGAATTAGACGAGTTGTGATTGTGACGGCTGATTGTTGTAAGCTTTGATTTGTAATGTCCTCCACAGGTCTGGAAGACGGCTGGCTGCTGAAGAGCTGGAGGAGTGAGTTCACTACGTTTACTGTCTTTACTTCCTTCATGATTCAGTTTAGCACGCAGTGATTAGGAACAAAAAATCTTAAGAAAAGGAAATGTTTGTTTACGCTCTTGATTTAAGGAGGAAATTACCGTCATATTGAAATTGTCCTTGGTTAATGCGAGAACAATCACTCTGATTAAAACACATGATGGTGGAGTTTACACATATAACCTGTGGTTAGGGACTAGATCACTACTGTTGAGATCACTAGGACTGGATGACATGTCACATATTCACAATGATTTTACTGACAATAGAAAACTATGCAACAGTGTGATTATCACTTTATTTTAATGCACATTTCCTAAAGATTGCGTCATTACAAAAGTTACAATAAGGTTACACTTTTGCAATTATGCTTTATAATAAGGTCACTTTCGTTAACATTTTCATTAACTAACAATGAGCAATATATTATTTTACAGTATTTAGATAGTTAATAAAATTATATTTGTTCATTGTTTCTTAATGTTAGTTCACAATGCATTAAATAATTTTAACAAATATAAATAAAAATGTATTAGTAAACATTGAGATTAACATTAAGATTAATAAATGCTGTACACTGTAAAAAAAACATTTTTTTATGATTTTTTTTATCACAAAAAATTTTCTTAGATAATTACTGTGGTTCAGATAACATAATATTTAGAGTTTCTGTTGATTAAACCAACTCAAATTTTTAATTTAAATGAACTCAAAATTCTATGGCAACCAGGTAACTTACTTTTCTAAGTTAAACCAACAATTCTTTTTTACCATGTAGAAGTACTGTTCGTTGTTCATTCATGTTTACTAGAGAAGTTAACTAATGAAACCTTATTGTAAAGTGTTACTAAAACATTAAATGTAAAGTATTTAATTTCTGTGCCACTAGCAGGACCAAACGCTGCAAACCATATGCGAAATAATAATAATTTTCAAACAAGCTGAACACCATTTAATGTCATTATTTCTTTTACATTTACGTTTACATTTAATTTTCTTCTTGCATTAAAATAATAGATCTTCGGATGCATAAATATTGAGGTATCTTTTTTATTTCTAGCTATATCTCCCAGATCTAGCCGGACACTGGACAGATAGATATATATATGTGTGTGTGTGTGTTTTGTATTTGTCCCTGATCTCTTTTGTTTAACATGATGTCTGAAGCCGGCGGCTGAGGCCACAAACCCCCGAGGGCTCCGACAATGAAAGTGGTGAGTAGATGATTCCCCGGAGCTCTGCTTCACTTCAAACACATTTACTCCACCATGAAAACTGCCTTATGAAATTCAGACAGAACTGAAGCTAATGGCTGCTAATTTATTGTACGACATTCCAGAAGGGTGCTGGATAAAGAAGCTTATTCAGTGAGCTTCCAGCTGCTATGATTGATAAATGTTACACATTCTGAAACAGTATTTCATGACGTACACCAGCGACAAACACACTTACATTAGGCTTAAAAGACCTGGTAGCTTTAGGCACAAAAACACACGATCTTCAGGCCATATGCTGCACTCATATAAGAGACCTTATATGATTAAAAAATAGAAATTGCTATTAGATACAGCTGCCAGAATATTTAATAAACTACATCCAAATACATCAATATGCATAATTTTTAAAATTTATTTTTTACTGACTGAATGTCAAATTTGATAACAGAAAATGAGTTGTTAGATTTAGGAATTAAAGTGTCCAAATATCAACAAATTAACCAGCCTAATATATTGGTCAGTTAATATACTGATTTTGAGTACTAAAATAACTCAAACTAAATAAACCGCTAAAACTTAATACAGACATTTAAAAAACAAAACAAAAAACTAATAAAACTGACAAAACAACACAACAAAATACTAAAACTTATAAAAATGATAAAATAAAAATAAAATTTCATTCAAAAGCTATATCAGTGATATAAACACATATCAAACTCTTAACTAGTTGGTGCTTATGTGATAATAATATGATTTATTATTCTCATCTGTATCAGTAATATATTCATGTTATGCATATTACAAGGCATGACTATCAGACACATACATTCTTGTTATCAGTCATAAACAACCATACTGATCTCTGAAATGTCGCTCGACATCATAAGCTCGTACACTGAATATGATCCTTCTTTACTCTTTCATATGAAAGTTGCTTGAACTCATGAATAAATAAGAGACGTGACACACGACTTTTTGATAGAATCAGCATCAAAAAGCGGTTTCTGGTACACGTCCGTGTCGGATCCCTCTCGACCTTGTGTCACAGGTCGTATCGTGACCTCATTAAAAAAAAACGTTGTTTTCTCTCGCCACTTAATCATGGCGTTTGCATAGCGAGAGCTTTTCCTCTCTGCGCTTCACATTGAACTCGGGCAGAATTGTGTCGATGGTGCATTATTCGGCGAGACGCAGGGAGGGGCGGAAAAGTTCAAATCCAGTAGACTGTTTGCGAAGGCTGGACACAGAGGCTTTTTGATGTCATTGCTCTAAGACCATTAAATTTGACTGCGGGTCCGCGGGGGCCCGAATCTGCTGAACGCGCTGCTTTAGAAATGAGGGGACAGTGTCACCTCGCGCTCATGAATATGAAGCAGCGCTCGTGCGCGCCTACATTTATTTGTATATCAGGAACACAGATGAATCTTGTCAGTGACTAAACGAGGCTGGCATTTTTAATTAGCTTTAATTAAAAATGAGAGAAAAGGAAGAAGTTATCAATGTAGGATAACGGGGCTTGTTATGAGGGTCAGTGAGATGAAGTGAACGTGGCTTTTGTGACAGGATTCAGAAACGCAAGCGAGGATGGAAGTCTGAGAGTGAATTAAAAATGGCCACGTTTATCTCCTTGAGACTTGTGGAGGGAGTTTTTTAAGGCATCATGGGTTCTGTTCCTGCTTTCTTTCTGTTTTAAGATACTAAGGCAGCTTTTTGAAGAGGGCAGATTTTAATAGTAGGGGTGTAATGATACACAAAACCAATGGTTCGGTATGTACCTTGGTGTACCTCACGGTTCGGTTCGGTACAGCAGGGGGAGAAAACTAAAAAAAATTGCTTTTTTATTAAACAGTAGTTTACTGAACAAATTGTGTCTCTGTCTTTTAAATGAATTCAATTATGATTAAAAGTTTCTTAAGGATAAAAAAATGATCTCTGCTAATGCTGTAAACTATATAGGGAGCCCTTACTTGTACATTACTATAATATTAAAAGTTCAGAGCCCAAACTGTTAGCCTAAATTCAGTTGCTATTTATTTTTAGATATAATCAACACTCAAATAACAAATTGTGTGCAAACATGTCAGCTGCACATAAGGTATCATCTGTTCCTCTTTAATACTAGTTACAGAATAAACATGAATGAACATCTGAAGGTATGAAATGGTGTGAAATGGTGTTTTTGTTTACCTGGATGTTCTTGATGTTTTCAGGTTGATTATAACTATATATTATTTATAGAATTTATAGTAATATCAATTCAAATACCATTTTTAAATACAGTTTTAGTGATCTTCTGGTCTGTAGATGTGGCTCGGGTTCCTCCTTCAGTGAGCGTCTGTGGGATTTTTTTCACCTGTTCATTCTTCCAGCAGGTGAAAATGATCACTTAGCATCAAAGTAACATCACACACTCCACAACACAACAACACACTTGATTTGAGGAATTATTCATGTCTGGAGCTCGAAAACGCTGCACTTACACACTCAAACACTGGCTGAAAAACTTCATGAACAACACTAATTCACATTTGTTAGTAATACAGGATTACCTTATTAATGAAAGTTGTTACAAGTTGTTATCAATTCAACACTGCTTGAATGTGAAGGGAACACTTCTTCACAGTTTTAACCCTATTAAGCCCACTGTAATGTTTTTGTTCATCTCTCAATCATTGTATTTCATTGCATTATATGTTTTAAAGCTACAGAGCTTTGATCATAAAACTAAGCATTTAAATATCATCTTACTAAGACATATTATTGGCGACTAATATTTACATGATTTTATGCACGTATCTACTACACTGTTATAAAGATCTCAACACTCAAATAACAAATTGTGTGCAAACATGTCAGCTACACATAAGGTAGTTTTTGCATTAACTTCTAAATCTAATTATAAAATTATGTTTTTACTCCAATTCGTTGTTGAAATATAATCATTTACACAGTGGCTGTGATTTTGATGGCAGGTTTATTTAAACATACATTAAATAATCAAGACATCACTAACAAGTCAAATATAATGAATATATAGGCTTATATAGTGCATATATTTAGCGAAAGAGTTCATTTCTCTGGTGAACTAACAAGCTGTGGACTTGCCTGAGGCAGTGTTTCCGAGAATTGGGCTACTTTAACACTGTTGCCGTGTTTTGTTTTTCATGTCCATGGGTTGATGTGATCCCTAAATTTTACCAGGGAACCCCACCAAAAACAGATTTTACCCCTCGCAACTCGATGTTTACCGGGGGACAATTGGGCTAATTTTGAGTAGCAATTGGGCGGGTTTTGTTGCGAAAACCTGACAATCCTGGCCTGAGGTAAATACTATGTGACACAGTGTTTATAAGCTGTTTTATTGATGTCTTCCCGCTCAATGAAACACTGATTGATTGATTGATTACACAAGATATTATACGCTTCAGTAAGTTGTACTGTATCTTTAATAACGTACCTTCAGATGTTCATTCATGTTTATTCTGTAACTAGCATTAAAGAGGAAGAGATGATCGCGTTCACTCGCGCTCCGCGCTGCCGTTTGAAATGAGGCGCCTGTATAGTGATCTGTCACGCCACATCAAAGATAGACAGAACTGCATTTTTTTGTTTGAATTTTGTGATAAAATGGACAGAATTTGAAAGATGACACTTTGTTTCTTATCGAAAGTAACAAAACGCAGAGCTTATTGCAATTATTTGTGGTTAATTGTGGTTAGGCTACAACGCTTGTGTAGATTCATTGTGTAGATTCGGGGCCAGGGCCGGGCGGGGCGCGTTCGGTACGCCATGAGAACATCACGGTTCGTACCGTGGGTGGTGTATCACGGTTTTTTGGTTCGGTTTGAATATTGTTACACCCCTATTTAATAGGCTACTTCAAGTTAAAGTTTTAGGTCGATGCATTTAGCAGAGAATAGACTGATAGAGTTATTAAGTTAATAAAAGAGTTATTAAATGCAGTAAACTGCGGAAAACAGCTGTCGCTGTCTGACACACACCTGAAGCGCGCACACAGAAAGCCACCTCTCAGACACCGTGCAATCCTGAATTCAGCTCTTTTTTGCAGCTTATTGCACTCAAACAGTCAAATACACACACAGTTATGTCAAAATGCCTGTCTTGGCGAGTATTCATGTAAACACAGTCGATCATGTCTTAAGTGAGCGTAAACAGTCGGGAAAGTAATCGGATGTGTGTCAGTAGGATCCGTGAGTTTTTACAGTTTTTAAAGGTCTTAAAGTGACAGCTGCCTAATATAGTAAACTTGCTGCTGTTTGTCAAACAACAAGAGAAAAAGAGAAAATCATTCACTGCTCTTACCTGAATAACTCTTGTAGCTTTAATATGAATCAGTGCATATTTAATTAATGTGAAAACTATGCAGTTTTAGTTTTACATTTGATTATTCAGTTTCTGTATTGTTTCTTACTTGAATGCTACTGTTGTAAATAGATCTAAAAAACTTAAAGCACTATTTCATTTGCGTCTTTCTTATACTGTATTTGTCCTGTTGTTTGTAATGTGCCTCTTTGTTCTTATTTTTAATAACAAAGATAAATTAAAATAACAAAAATAACCAATCGTCCATCCCTAGTTCTAGGTGTTTTTGTTTACCTGGATGTTCTTGATGTTTTCAGGTTGATTATAACTATATATTATTTATATAATTTATAGTAATATCAATTCAAATACCATTTCTAAAAACAGTTTTAGTGATCTTCTGGTCTGTAGATGTGGCTCGGGTTCCTCCTTCAGTGAGCGTCTGTGGGATTTTTTTCACCTGTTCATTCTTCCAGCAGGTGAAAATGATCACTTAGCATCAAAGTAGCTTCACACACTCCACAACACAACAACACACTTGATTTGAGGAATTATTCATGTCTGGAGCTCGAAAACGCTGCACTTACACACTCAAACACTGGCTGAAAAACTTCATGAACAACACTAATTCACATTTGTTACTTATACAGGATTACCTTATTAATGAAAGTTGTTACAAGTTTTTATCAATTCAACACTGCTTGAATGTGAAGGGAACACTTCTTCACAGTTTTAACCCTATTAAGCCCACTGTAATGTTTTTGTTCATCTCTCAATCATTGTATTTCATTGCATTATATGTTTTAAAGCTACAGAACTTTGATCATAAAACTAAGCATTTAAATATCATCTTACTAAGACATATTATTGGCGACTAATATTTATATGATTTTATGCACGTATCTACTACACTGTTATAAAGATCTCACTGATTTATATTACTAGTATCAAAATTTCATTTTACTTTTTGTCCATATAAATATCAACATCTGCACCAAATTGCATATTTTTGCTCAGTTTGGGCCTCTGAATAAAACTGAGCTGTTTTTTCTACATATTCTCACTTTATTGGACTATATGAGCCATAAATCCTAAGTATCAAGTATGATACTTAGCAAAAAACATATGCAAACTTTTTTTTAATTATTTGTCTAAAGGTTTGATAAACTGTTCTATTTCAAACAATTAGATTTTTCTGACTATTATTTCATATGTCAGGCTTTACAGGACTGTGAAACCATGTTTGATGGATATTATACGTGTGCTCTTTTAGCAGAATGTCTGAGCCGCTCTTTTCCATACAATCAAAAATGAACTGTTCCTTTAGGGATTACATAATGTTAACATTTTTTTAATGACTTTGTATTCATGAAAAGTGTTAACCACTTATTTCAACATTGGCTGTATATAAAATGAATCCCTTGTATTTGGATAAAAGCATCTGCTAAATGAGTAAATGTAAAGCAAATGGGGAAAAAAACAAACATTTCAGTCGTATCGTTTTTGAACTTTTCCACTTTAAGTGGTGAAGGTTTATTTATAAAGAAGAGCAGTGCTTTCTTCCATTTAAAGCACTGTGACGGTGATTTTGTAAACGTGGGCTCTCGTGGCACACCTGAACACACTCCAGCAAAAGTCTGTCCAAAAAGAGGAGAAGGGCTGTGAAAGTTTGTCCTTCTTTGGGAGCGATGCCACGCTCTGTCCTGTCGAGTTTTGCCAATTAAAGCGGGTTCCCACTGTTCTGGGCAGCGGGCACGTGGCTCTTGGCACCGCGGCTCCTGCCAGGCCGCGCCGTGACTTCCGACCCCACACAGATGGGCTCGCAGGCAGGCCTGCGCGCCTGGAGCCCGGCCCGGCCCGAATGGACACGGAGGTCGCCGCTCTGGCCTGAAGGGTCCTGAGGGTGGCCGCCGCTGACAGGGCCCAAATGCTCGGCGCCGGGATGAGTGTGAGTGTGTGTCGGTTTCTGGGGAGCCCCTGGCCGGAGCGCCGCCTCACAGCGGGAAGAGATACTGTCTTGATCACTGAATATTCATGGCCGCCTGGTCGCCGTGACAGGGGGGCAGCGTGGAAGAGGATGTCAGTGCGAGAGTGAGAGAAACGCAGAGAGGAGGGAGGAAATCAAACGCCAGTTCACACACAATATAAACCGAGCCACGCCGAGGAGACAGACAGCATCTGTGATGATTGGAGGGATTGTGGGAAATGCTGCAACTCGCAGTAACACCCAGCAGTAGCTGCAGCATATGGCCGCGTGCGTCTCGAGAAAAACTTTGTAGCTAGATCACATGTTCATTTTAAATTCAAGATGAGCAAAATTGGCTTTGGCGAGTACATAAAACTGTTGATTATAATAAGTCAATATTTGTTTCTGTAAACTACCAGTTACGTTAGCTTGTGTAAAGGTTCGTTCATGCCAAGAATGTTAATTATATCAGCATCCACACAAAAGTACGATAACATTCTGTGTATTATTATAAGCGTGATGCTGTTTTGCTGTCTGCCCATGTTTATGTCTTTCTTTCTTCAGTCAAAAAGAAATGAAGGTTTTTGAGGAAAACATTCCAGGATTTTTCTCCATATAGTGGACTTCACTGGGGTTCAACGGGTTGAAGGTCCAAATGTCAGTTTCAGTGCAGCTTCAAAGAGCTCTACATGATCCCAGACGAGGAATAAGGGTGCTCAAATGCTCATCTTGCAGTGCTCAGCGATGGGTCACGAGATATGTAATCACGTTACAAAGGTCACGCATCAAACGGCCTTTACAAAAAAAAAAAAGGTAAAACAACGATGTCAGGCGATTTTGAAGTTGGAGGAGAAAATGAGAGTTTTTCGCCCTACCGCGGTACTTCCGCCTACGTCATGCGCAACCTTTCTGGCAGATCGCCGAGCAGTGCAAGAGGAGCATTTGTGGTTAAAAAAGTATATAATTTTTTTTTTTTTTTAAGAAAATGAGCGATGGTTTCTCTAGATAAGACTCTTATTCCTCGTCTGGGATCATGTAGAGCTCTTTGAAGCTGCACTGAAACTGACATTTGGACCTTCAACCCGTTGAACCCCAGTGAAGTCCACTATATGGAGAAAAATCCTGGAATGATTTCCTCGAAAACCTTCATTTCTTTTCAACTGAAGAAAGAAAGACATGAACATCTTGGATGACATGGAGGTGAGTAAATTATCAGGAAATTTTAATTCTGAAGTGAACTAATCCTTTAAAGGGATACTAAAATGAAAATTCTCTCATCATTTACTCATCCTCATGTCGTCCCAGATGTATATGACTTTCTTCATATAAACACAAACAGATTTTTAGAAAAATATCGAATCTCTGAGTCCATATAATGAAGTTGGATGGGACCCTCAAAGTTGACACTTCAAAAACCACACAAAGCGAACACGACGGTTATGCACATGACCCCAGTTAATGAATCAGTAGCCATTTACACACTGTAGAGTTTCAGGCATGACAACCACAGGAGTGAATCCCCTAAATGATCATTCCATGTTTGTACGGAACACGACTCTCTTCTGAAATTGTGATGATTGGCACCATGATAACCATAGCAAAATTGTGGCGTCTCACATGTTTGGTATTCACTATTTTTGACCAAAGTAATATTAAAGCGACAAAAGAGTTTTAAATAAACCCCCGTCGACAGAGGTGTCGTGTTTTGTTTATGTTTGTAAGGCTGCTTTGCAGATCACAGAAGTATTGTCATGTTTACTTATTATAAGCACTTGCTTGGGCTTGGTTCATAAAACGCTCAAGTTTATTGATTATTAAAGTGGGCAAGGTGCAGATCACAATATTTTGGTCCTTTTTTCAATATAAAGCATTTGGTTTTATTGAGCTTTATTATGGGCTTATTCTTGTTTGCTGTTTTTTTTTTTGTTTTTTTGTTTCCCTAGCAAGCTAATTTGGTTGTAGTTTGCAGTTTCACTCCTGAATTCTGAACTGTGTGTGTACAGAACAGGATTCAGCACTAAAAGGTGAACTGACAACTAAATTTAGCTGCAGTGTGTATGTGGCCAATGTGTTCTGAAGCTAAACAGTTTGTGTGTGTGTGAGGAATAATACTAATATTTTTAACTTTTATAATAATAAACCATCCCTTCTGGCCAACAGTCATATGATTCATGCTTGATGTAAATGTCAGCACAGTTACACACATTTATTTATTTATTTTTTTGCTTTAGAAAACATTGATTCATCATCTGGGGTCGAATGGATTACCGTTGTGTTCGTTTTGTCTGGTTTTTGAAGCATCACCTCTGAGGGTCCCATCCACTTTTATTATATGGACTCACAGAGATAAACTGTTTTTCTAAAAATCTGTTTGTGTTCATATGAAGAAAGAAAGTCATTCATCTAGGACAGAGTGTGGGCGAGTAAATGATGAGAGAATTTTCCTGTTTTGGTGGAGTATCCCTTTAATGGCAGCAATTTTACATTAGGTGTAGAACGCTGTATATTACAGGTCTTGTTAGAGTTCAATGAAAAAATGCATTCACCTGCTTTTTCTAGACATCCCAGTGATTCCAGACCTGGAGGAGGTTCAAGAGGAAGACCTCACCATGCAGATCGCAGCTCCACCCAGGTATCAAACAATCCAAACGATACTCATCATCTAAAAAAAAAACTCTCATATGCTTCACTTGCCCACAAACAATAGTGACATCATCCTGAAACATGAAACAATTGAGCACAAAAAGTGACCTATTTATTTATTTATTTATTTATTTTTATAATAAGCAACAGCAAATACTATGCAAGTTATCCTTTCCCAGATAGAAGTAATTGGTTTTATATTGTCACTGAACTGAAGCCAAAACAGATCATTAAAATATTATCTGGAAAACATTTACTTAATATAAGGTTAACAAGAAACCAGAAGATAAACATTTTTCAGTTCAGATTTATTTGAATAGCACTTTTTGCAATAAATATCATTCCAGACCAGCTTTACAGAGAATATTGTGCCTGACAAAAAAACAAAGTACAAATAAAACTAAGCTAGTTGTAAAATAGAATAGTTCTTGATTTTTATTTCTTGCTAATTTTAGGGTTGTCATGGTAAAAAATAATAACAATTAGTTTCTGATTTCTGACCTGCCTTAAGAAAGCTGAATGGAAAATGAAACCCTAATAAAAACAGGTTATTGCCCTAAACATATTTATTTCAAGTCAATGTTAAAGGTGAAATAGTTTTAGGATGTCTAATGTGAGAGGGTTTGTCATAATATTTCCATAATGTCAAAGTTTCAATTCATTCTTAATTTGAATGATGCTGAAAAGTTTCAAAGAATTTCATCTGGTTGTCTGTCAGCAATTTAAGATGATGTAAACAGACAGATGTTTAGAGTTCTCTCTTGTCTTCAGTATCCAGGTGAACAGAGTTATGACCTACAGAGACCTGGACAACGACCTCATGAAGTACTCTGCTTTTCAGACCCTGGTGAGATACTCGCTCTACCCATCATTCCCAAACAGCATTTTAGAACATCTTACCCGTCCTACAGCGTCTGTGTTTTGGGGTGAATATGTGGTCACATGCTGACCTGGCATTATATTGCATAGCTTTCAGTAATTGTTTGCCTAATGTTTTATCTGTATTGAATGTTTCCCAGGATGGAGAGATTGACCTGAAGTTGCTCACGAAGGTTTTAGCCCCGGAGCAGGAGGTGAGAGAGGTGAGCTCTGGGAGTAAATATAGCGTCTGTCTAGCTCTTTCTAGGGCATGTAAGAGGGTCAGACCAACAGATTTATGAAATCAGGACCAGTGTTCTTCATCTCATTCTTTCCACAATGTTTTACAGTGATAGACATTCTGTCATCATTTACTCACCCTCATGTCATTCCAAACTCAAATGACTTTCTTATGTGGAACACAAATTAAGATATTAAGACTCTTTTAAACACTGGCTAGCGGCCAAACGTTTGGAATCATTTTGATTCATTTTGTTTTGTTTTTGAATGTCCCTAGTGTTACCAAGGCTGCATTTATTTGATCAAAAATACAGTAAAAACAGTAATATTGTGACATATTACTATGATTTAAAATTATGTGAATATATTGTAAAGTGTAATTTATTCCTGTGATCAAAGCTGAATTTTCAGCATCATTACTCCAGTTTCCAGTGTCACATGATCCTTCAGAAATCATTCTAATATGATGATTTGCTGCTGAATTATTATAAATTATTTGTGCTCTATTATTAATAATGGTTCTTCTTATTATCAATGTTGAAAACAGTTGTTGCTGCTTCATATTTGTGTGAAAACCATGATACGTTTTGTTTTTATGAATTCTTTAATGAATAGATAAAGTTGAAAATAACAGAATTTATTTGAAACAGAATATTTTGTAACATTAATGAATGTCTTTACTGTCACTTTTGATCAATTGAATTTATTCTTGCTAAATAACAGTATTAAAAAAATCTTACCTCATACTTTTGAATGATAGTGTATCACAGTTTCTACAAATATATGAAGCAGCACAACTGTTTTCATCATTGATAATATTCATAAATGTTTCTTGAGCAGCAGATCATCATATTAGAATGATTTCTGAAGGATCATGTGACACTGAAGACTGGAGTAATGATGCTGAAAATTCACAGGAATAAATTACACTTTACTATATATTCACATAGAAAACAGCTGATTTAAATTGTAATATTTCACAATATTACAGTTTAAGCAGAAGAGAAAAACATTAAAAAATATCTTAATTATTTTAAACTGTTGACCGGTAGTGTATACAATAACAGTCTGTTATGACAAGGATCATAAAAACAAAATGATTGAAAAAAAGCACCGTAGACTTCTGCAGTTGCTGCCTTTTCTGAGAAACTCAGGTCAGTTGAATATAATGCACAAGTCATGGAGTCTACTTTTTTGATCATTTTATTGTTGTTTTTCATCCTTCTCAGGGCTCCAGACTGCACCTAAAATGGTCGCATTTGCAACCAAAAATATTAATTTGCAAGTGATATTTTTGCTGAGGTGGCCATACAAATTCACACGTTATGACTGTAAAATTATGCATGTTATTTGCATGTTCTGTGACCAGCAGCCTATCACATCATTTGTTGTTGACTTAGTTAAATGAGATGCGCCAAAATATGAATATGTATGGAAAAATATCACACACCAAACTAGCGCTGATGAAAGCCGACTGTGTTGTCCCTTGGCGTCAGTGCAAAAAAAATGCATTTGAACACACCGTTCTGCTCCTGCGAGACAACTGTCTATTTCTTCATATAAATTCATCTATATTCGTCATTCAAAAGGGGATACACACACAATGCAGCGCGTGCTTACCGTTTTGAATATCAATCATGCCGATCACTTTCATAATTCTATTTCGCTCATGCTCATCAGATCAATTTAAGGTCATAAAAAGTCTTCAGTACCTTAAATGGTATAACAAGAGTATTAATGATCATTTTAAGGTGTCTTATGTTTTGTGGATGGAAAAACAAATTGTGATAGTCCTTTATGTGATTTATTTCATGAAATAAATGTGAGTGCTGCATTTTTAAAGTCAAAAGATGGCGATGTTGCACGTTCTTCAGGCTCTCGAAACAGTGCTTCAGAGCAGCTCGCAATCAATGATTAGCGCACATTAGTCAATCGATTGCTTAATATGAACTAATGCTGATCAATTATGACAAAGTTTATATTATTTATATTATATTGTGTTTTAAACGGTTGTAACAACGTACATTTTTTTTTTATCTTCCTCATCTGAACTTGAATGAGCAGCAAAAGTAAAGCACAGACATTTCAAAATAAGAGTGCCGCTGTATTTCGGCCTGTTCATTCATCAAAGTCAAGCAGTATGTATATCAGTTTCCCCCGTTTGTTATTTTGTTACACAAATTTAATATATTTATATACATTTCCATATATTTATATTTATTTTTATTTGATTCAAAGTAAACTGTTGTAGCTTCAGGAAGGAAAGACTAAGAACATTATTTGACATTATTCAATATAAAAAAATTTACTAGCATCAGGGTCATTATAGTTAACATTAAAAAACATTTTTCATTGCTTGAAATAAATGTTAATACTGAAATAAAAAATTATACAAACTAAAAAGACGTTTAAAAACAACAAAAAATAAAACTAAAAAAATATTAAAACTTAACTAAAAATGAAAGCAGAAAAAATAAAAATCTAATCAGATTCAAAATATTAACAAACACTATAATAGTATTAAGTGAAAATAGTGACATTCATTTTCCAGAAAAATCACAAGATGAAAAAGCTAAAACTGTAAAGGGGAGATATATAAACACAACAGGATGATAAAAGTAGGTGATTTAAAAAATTTAAGTTCATTGTTGTGTAGCTCTTAAAAATTTTATTTGGCGCCTGTTTTTTCCCCCTATAGGAGCCTTAATGAATTTCTGGAGTCCTGCTTCTTGGAGCCTGACAGACATGCTAACTGTGAACTGCTGTATATATCACATTGATTCCTTACAGTGTGGTATATGTACAGCAGTTCACAGTGAATATAAGAAAAAAAAAAAATGTTGTGTTCCTAGGCATGAGTATAAGTAAATTATGACTTTTTAGGTGGACTGTCCCTTTAAAGCCACTGTACTTCTCCCACCTAATAAAGTTCCTATGATGGATTTTCATGGTTTTCAGGAGGATGTTGGTTGGGATTGGGATCATCTGTTCACTGAAGTCTCCTCTGAACTCCAGACGGAATGGGATCAAGGAGAGCGAGAGGAGCAATCACCACTTCCTGTGGCCTGAGGAGGGACGAGCAGCAGGATGTGTCTCTGTAGGGTTACATTTACACTTCATGTGTTCAGATATTGTTCATATTGAATGATTCTTGACGATGTCATTGTCATTGTCGATGACGTCACACGGCTTTATGCTGTATGTGTTTCTCATTAAGGTTAACCTTGCAAACCCAGAAACATTGCTTTTCTTAACTGGATCAATCTAGAGACATTTGTCACTGTTTGTAGTATCTGGAAAAAGCGTAAATCCAAGGTTAATGAGCAGGTAAACTGAAATCCAGTTGATTGAGTTAAAATGAACTTTGCTCATCCAAGCAAGCCGGCCTTATCATTATTGACCAGACCATCGACCGTGAACGAAACGTCCGGTTCTCAGCTATTTCAAACACGGTGAGCTTAATTCCTGTGTTTTTATCATGCCTTGTTTGTTGGTTAACGTGATAACATGTTACAAAGATATCAAATTTCACTCTTTGAAAGATGTACATTTCTTAAGAAATTATCCATAAACAGTAATTAATTATTTACCTTTTGTCTGTGAAATTTTTTAATGGTCATGCTTAATATTTGTACATTATTCAGTATATGTCTTGTATATTATGTATTTGTTTTTAAATGGCTTAAAAGGTTAAAAGAGGATCCATTGTTTTGACCAGTAGATTCAAAATAAAAACAATTACCATAACCACACTCTGTGAAACATGCTGTTTTCACTAAAACTAACTTTTAAAATTGGTTTTGACAATTTAAAAGAAAGCTAAAATAGAATTAAAATATAAATATTAGATGAAAAACTTAAAAATTAGAAATGTTGCTTTGGAAACTAACTAAAATAAGTTGAAGTACTAAAATGACTGAAACTGAAATAAAAATTAATGAAAGATAAATAGAAATATTTAAATAAATAAAACAAATAACGTTTCTAAAACTTAAACTAAAATGAAAATATCAAAAATAAAAGCTAATTCAAAATACTATAATAGTAAATAAATAATACTAAAGTAGCACTGGTTTCAGTATCTGTCAGTCACTTCGACATGGTGCCGATGACTGACACTTGGGAGCCCCAATCACCTCTGATATTTTGAGAAAAGGCCAATAAAAATTTTTAAATTTGCATGGCCCACTCCCCCGGACATGTGAGTATAAAAGGAGCCGGCATGCATCCAACTCATTTAGATTTGTTCAGAACTGAGCGAAGTGTCTTCTGTATACAGGCTGGTTTCCATTCGCCTCGTGATCTGAAAAAGCAAACTTCTTCTAAAAGAGCAATCACAGATGGAGAGCATCTTTTTAAAAAAGACTTTCTGCCTGGGTGTTTCTGGGTGTGGTCGATCTTTGTCTCACATGTTTGGGTTGCACGCACACTGAGACAGCTGTCCTCACTACAAGAACATTGTGATCGTGACTCTCTTTTCTAGTAAAAGGAGTGATTATTGATCACTGCATCGGGGATGGGCTAATGCCTTCTGACGCTGAGGACTCAGCTGGACCACCTACGAATGTGGTAGCCCAGCTCCAGTTTGATGCAGAGTTGGCAGCCATGCTTGCCTGGGCCGTCACTAGCATTGTACTGGTGTGAAATCCTCCGCCCTGTTCCGAGTGATCCCGGTTGGATGAAGTGCATGAAGAACTGGCAAAATTGTGGAAGGCACCTTTTACTGCCCGGTCCCGCTTTGTAGACTCTTCCATCCACACTACCCTCAATAGTGGGGCAGCCAGGGGGTCTAGGAGGTTCCTCAGGTGGACTGTGCGATTGCTGTGCATTTACGCCCAACGTCCTAGACTCTTGTCCAGGGCCTGTAAGATTACATTGTCTCTAATGGTGTAGGCTTACAGTGCCACTAGACTAGCTGCTTCCGCCTTGCATGCCTTGACCATCCTGCAGGTTCATCAGTCTAAGGCACTTAAAAATATCTGCACGGGGGTAATCCTGAGCCGGGATTGATGCAGAAACTACGTTCGGTGGCCAACTTTGCTCTACGAATGACAAAGTTCACGGCGCAGGCTAGGCAGTGTCTACTATAGTGGTCCAGGAGCGGCATCTCTGGCTGAACCTTGCTGAGATGCGGGACACCAACAAAGTTTGCCCCCATCTCACAGGGTGGCCTCTTCGGCGACACTGTTGAAGACTTTGCCAAGCCGTTTTCGGCAGTAAAGTAGCAGACGGAGGCCATTCTGCTTTCACAACAAGTAACGGGGGAGTGGAGACTCCATCCCCAGGCAGTCCAGATGATTTGGTGTCAATTCAGCAAAGCGTAGGTAGACCTGTTTGCTTTTCAGGAATGCTCTTAATGCCCGCTGTGGTATTCCCTGAACGAGGCCCCCCTCGGCACAGACATGCTGGCTCACAGCTGGTTCTGGGGGATATGCGTTTCCCCCAGTGAGCCTGATTGCACAGACGTTATGAAAAGTCAGGTAGAATAGAAAACAGGGCTTGTTGGTTGCATCGTACTGGCCCACCCATACTTGGTTTTTGGAACTCATGCTCCCTTGCGACAACCCCTACCTTGCGAAGATGGGGCACAATTTGACACCCGCACCCAGACCTCTGGAAACACCTTAGTGACCTTAGTGGCCTGTCAACAGCGGCAATAGACACTATCCCTCAAGTCAGATCCCCCTCTACAAAGCGGATGTATGCTTTGAAGGGAAGTCTGTTCACAAACTGGTGTTCTTCCCGAGGGAAGACCCTCAGAGATGCACAGTAGAGTCAGTGCTCTCCTTCCTGCGAGAGGTTGAAGGGCCGGCTGCCCCCTTCCATCTTGAAAGTGTATGTGGCAACCATAGTGGCACATCACAACACAGTGGGTGGTATGTCTCTAGGGAAGCATGACCTCATCAGGTTCTTCAGAGGTGCCAAGAGATTGAATCCTTCTAGGTCATGCCTTATTTCCTCATTGGATCCCTCTGTGGTCTTGCTGGACCTATAGAGAGCTCCTTTTGTTAACCTCCATTACCTGATGGAGGGAATGAGATGTAGTGTCCCTCCTGCCACAATGCTGAACTGCCCGTTAAAATGGCTTGGACACTGTCTCGGCTTCTCAGCCTAACCCTGAATGAGTGGATGCAGCAGTCTCCTTTTATACCCTTATGTCCGGGGAGTGGTGCATGCAAATTCCACTCTCCAATTTTCATTTGCCTTTTCTCAAAATATCAGAGGTGATTGTTGCTCCCAAGAATGACTTCTAGTGTCAGTCAACGACACCACATCTCAGAGGTTACAACAGTAACAGAGACGTCTAACATGCTGTTTTTGTCCATTGTCCATTTGTCGATTTTGTCCATTGATGAATTGACTAGATGAAGAAAAGTGTCTCTGATAGGTGTTTGTATAATAAGAGAGACTGATGACTTCAGTCGAAATGGATTTCACCCAAAAGTTATCATTCTGTCATCATATATAGTAGATAAAAAATGTAAACTTAAACAAAAATGAGAAATGTTGCCTTTGGCTAATAAGTAAAATAAAGTTAAAGTACTAAAAATACTACAACCAAAATTGAAATAAAAATAAATTAAAGCTTAATCTGCAGCCTATTACTTTTTTCTTGTGTGTAACATAAAAAAAAGATAATTTGAGAAATGAGAAATGTTTTTTGTCCATACAGTTTTGTCCATATAGTTGATGGGGTCCCAATGTTCTTCAAAATATCTTCTTTTGTTTTCTGCAGAAGAAGTAAATGCATATATGTTAGGAATGAGACGAGGGTGAACACACTCATATTTATGAAATAAGAAGGATCAATTGAGGAAACATGATGGCCAAATAGAAAGCAATTATAATTGTCACAGTTTTGCTTTATTTTATATCGCCAGTGAAATCGCTCATCCCTTGTAAGGTTTGTTCAAGGCAGGGTTATTATTATTATTAAATTATTATTAAAAATTAAATAAACATTACACTTGAGCAATAGCAGGAACTGGCTCTCTTAAAAATTAATTGAACGGAAAAGGACTAGAAGGCCAAGAAAACTTTCAAAATCTGATGAGAAGTTTCATTATTGAGAAAATGAAAGAAGTCCAGGAGGACACACTAAATACTGATTTTTGCTTAAAGAAGCTATTTTGTTCAGATTTTTTTTTATGTACATATTTCCTGTATTTTCTGTTTGTATCATAATAAAGAGACTGAAAAATAAACATGGATGGTCATTAAAACATTGCTAAAACAACAAAGCTGGTGGTGGCCTAAGACATTTGCACAGTACTATATATATATATACAGTCAAACCAAAATTTATTCAGACACCTTGAACATTTCATTCATTAATACAGTTTATTCACTATAGTTTAAAAAAAAAAATCTTAATTATCAGGTCAAAGTGTCTGAATAATTTTGGTTCCAAATTCTTATCAATTTTACTGGTAGTCCACTGTATGAAGAATTTTTGGGTATAATATGTCACAGTTTACTTTATTTTGCTATCCTCATTTACATAAATGAACTATATTGTCCTGCACCCACAAGTAAAAATATATCAAAAATATCAAAAAAGTCTGAATAACTTTTTGATTTGACTCTATATCAACTTATTTTCACTCTTTGAAAAGGTACATTTGTCATACAATTATCATTAATTAATTATTTACCTTTTGTCTATGAAATTGTTTTAGCCTTTTTACAACACTGTGTGAAACATGCTATTTTCATCAAAACTAAAACTATTAAAAAGCTATTAAAACTACAAAAACTTTATTTTCAACAATTCAAAGAGCTGAAAAAATATAAATAATATTTTAAAAAATAATAAAAATAGAACGTTTAGTTCTTCAACAATTAGTTGAAGTACTAAAATGAGTAAAATTAAAGGTAAATTTAAATGTAAAAAGAATTAAAAATTACCAAAAAACAACATTTCTAAAACTTCAAATTAAAATGAAAAATTATATCTAAAATTAAAAGCTGGATTTACACACAGTTTTTCAACTATAAATGAACACAATTATTAACTAAAATTAAAACCATAAAAAACATGACTTAAAATAAACATGAATAAATCAATATAAAAAACTTATTTTATTTAACAGAAAAAGTAATATTTTTCCTTTAGTTTAAGTTGAAGTACAAAAATAACAAAAAATGAATAAAATAAAACTTAAAAATGTAAAAATGAAATTAATTCAAGATATTAACAAAAGCGATAATAGGATAATAATGATAATAAAATAACACTGGCTCAAGGTCTAATACAACTTTCAAGCATGATGCAAGACTTGAGAACCTGTGATGTATCTGAATACACAAAAGTGCGCTCACACACACAAACACACACTCGCTGTACTTTGTTTCTCTGTCTCTCTGCTCACATGAGCTTTTTTGGGCTCTTTTAATGAATTCTGCCCATATGCCCCGAGCAGCTGCCGCGATGCCCCTTCCTCCCCCACCCGCCGAGCTGTGAAGTGCCCATCCATGTACAGACAACCTCTAGCTGTCTCTCTCAGGGATGGCAGCGCCCACCGCCGCTTGCTGGCACCGCGCGAGCAGCCAGTTTAGGAGGCGGCCGCTCAGATTAAAGCCCTGTGATAGCGGGTAACTGACCCGCCTCACACAAGTGCTCCCAGAACCGAGCCGTCGGACTGAGGATTAGGTGACAGCGAGAGAGAGAGAGAGAGAGAGAGAGAGAGAGACGCTTGGCATGAGACTGAGTCCAGCTCCTCAAAGTCACCTCTCTCTTTCTCTCTGAAAGCAGCGTTTTATCTGTCTCCATCTTACTGCATCTCTTATTAAAGAGATAGATCACCAAAATATGATCATTCTGTCATCAGTTACTACCCAAACCTGTAAAAGAAGATGTTGGACAGAATGTCTGAGCTGCTCTTTTACATACAGTGAAAGTGGATGGTGATTTATACTGTCATTATAATTGCCTTCTGAACAGACCAATGTTCATTTTAACCCTAACGTCTACTGTAGCATATTTGATAAAGGCCACTAACATGACCACAACATGACCAACATGTTGCTGTTAAACCTGTCGCACACAATCTCCATCAGTCCTTCTGTCGTCTGATTGATAGTTTAGACTTTTTTTATCAAGTTAAAGATCTTTTAGTATAATTGTACAAATGTACAGCTCGTGCTTCATGTGTGTTTCTGCTGTGAAATCTGCACTGATTTTATCAAGTAAACGTAAGAATAACTTTGATATTGTTAGTAATATTTCAACTGGACTGAAGCAGCTTCGGTTTACTTGATTATCCAGACAACATTTTATAGAAAAATCATGAATATGATGATCATCTTTTGAGGAAGGTTTATTTGTTCATCTCTCAATCATTGTATTTCATTGCATTATATGTTTTACAACTACAGAGCTTTGATCATAAAACTAAGCATTTAAATATCATCTTACTAAGACATATTATTGGCAGATATTGATATTTATATGCATATTTTATGTAAATATCTGCTATACTGTTATAAAGATCTCATTGATTTACAATCATCAGGATTTCATCTTACTTTTTGTCCATATAAATATCACCATCTGCACCACATTTCATATTTTTTGTTCAGTTTAGGCCTCTGAATAAAATTGAGCTGTTTTTTTTCCCTCCATATTCTCACTATATGAGCCATAAAATCCTGATGCATCAAATATCAAGATTTTTGATATTTTGTCTAAGCCTTCAATAAACTGTTCCGTTAAAAAAACTGAAAAAGCTGAATTTTCAGCATCATTACTCCAGTCTTCAGTGTCACATGATCCTTCAGAGATCAGAATATGATGATTTTCTGCTCAAGAAACATTTCTGATTATTATCAATGTTAAAACAGTTCCCTTTCAGTCAGTAACTTTCAACGTACGTCGGAACTGACCGACGAATTGGGGATCACTTTGAGAGACCAATTTACTTCGAGTGTAACAAAAACGAGCATGCGGTAATTGTATCAGCTGCTCTGCACTGCAGCGCGGGTATATAATGAGCAGCAGGTACATCGCATATTTGCTTTCTGCTTCGGAGCCGAGTGGATGTGTTGTTCCTGCTCTGTGATTATACTGAGGGTGTTATACTTCTTCAGGAAGAAGCCTATGCAAGCTGGTGTTGGTGTGTCAGCATGGACAGCGGTGGTTGCGATCTCACGAGAGCAAAACAAAAACAGCTGTTTTCACAGCTCTCCTTCAGTGGCTTACACAGCTTGTGGAGAAGCTGCTTCCGCCTTGCATGCCATGGCGCTCCAGCAGGTCTACCAGGCCAAAGCGCTCAAGGAACTGCACGAGGGTAGTTCCGACCCAGGGGTTATGCAGGAATTGCGTACAGCGACGGACTTCGCCCTACGGGCGACGAAAGTCACTGCGTGCTCCAGGGGTCGGGCTTTGTCCACATTAGTGGTCCAGGAGCCCTAGAAGGTTCAGTTCTTTAACGCCCCTGTCTGTCAGGCCGGCCTCTTCGGTGACAGCAGTTTAACTTTTCAGTTTACTTTAAATAACTGCATCTTTACGAAGGTCGCAGAGGCAGCCATTGTTCCGCTCAAAAATGAGGCATTCGCATTATCAACTACAGTTGCAAGAAAAAGTATGTGAACCACTTGCAGAATCTGTGAAAATGTTAATAATTTTAACAAAATAAGAGAGATAATACAAAATGCATGTTATTTTTTATTTAGTACTATCCTGAGTAAGATATTTTACATAAAAGATGTTTACATATAATCCATAAGACAAAAAAAAAAAATAGCTGAATTTATTAAAATGACCCAGTTCAAAAGTTTGTGAACCATTGGTTCTTAATACTGTGTGTCATTACCTGGATGATCTATGACTGTTTTTTTGTTGTGTGATGGTTGTTCATGAGTCCCTTGTTTGTCCTGAGCAGTTAAACTGAGCTCTGTTCTTCTCCAGGTCCTGCAGATTTTTTTTTTGCATATTTGAACCCTTTACAACAGTGACTGAATGATTTTGAGATCCGTCTTTTCACACTGAGGAAAACTGAGGGACTCAAACACAACTATTAAAAAAGGTTCAAACATTCACTGAGGCTCCAGAAGGAAACACGATGCATTAATAGATGGGGGTCTACCACCGATTGGGGTATGTCACCTAGAACCTCCGCATCCCGTCCAGGGACCAGACATGGGATTTCCAGAGGTCTGGATGTGAGTGCCATAGGGTGCCCCGTCTCTGAGAAACAGGCCAGGGAGGGGCTCCTGCGAGGAGCGTGAGTTCTGGGAACCAGGTCTGGTTGGGCCAGTACGTTGCAACTAACAAGACCTGCTCCTCATCCTCCCTGACTTTGCACACAGTCTGTGGAAGAAGGCTCACTGGCGGAATTGCTATTCCTATTCGTTGAGTGGTGTTCTTCCCACCGGGAAGAATCCTGAAGACTAGGCCTTTTTTCTATCCTGCAAGAGGGGTTGGAGCGAAGGCTGTTTCCCTCCACCATGAAAGTGTATGTTGCTGTAATAGCCGATGCAATAGCACGATGCAGTTGATGGTAAGTCTCTTGGTAAACACGACCTGGTCATCAGGTTCCTTAGAGGTGCGAGGAGGTTAAATCCTCCTCGTCCTACCTCGATACCCTCTTGGGACTTGTCCCTAGTGCTCACGACACTTCAGGGACTGCCCTTTGAACCTCTCAGAGTTGAAAATCCTGTCAATGATGACAGTACTCCTGACTGCTTTGGATTCCACCAATAGGGTAGGGGACCTGCAAGCATTTTCGGTCAATGAAGCATGCCTGGAATTAAGGCCGAGCAACCCTCATGTTGTCCTGAGACCCCGGCCTGGATAAGTGCTGAAGGTTCCTACCACTCCCTTCAGGGACCAGGTAGTGAACCTGCAAGCACTTCCCTCAGAGGAGGCAGACCCAGCCCTGGCTTTTCTCTGTCCCGTCCGCTCTGCGGCTATATGTGGACCGAATGCAAAGCTTCAGGACCTCAGACCAGCTCTTTGTCTGTTACAGAGGCCAGCAGAAGGGAAAGGCTTTCTCCAAGCAGAGGTTAGCCCACTGGATAGTGGATGCAATTGTCTTGGTGTACCAATCCCAAGATGTGTCTTGCCCGTTCGGGTTGCGAGCACACTCAAACAGAAGTGTTGCCTCTTGGGCGTTGGCTCAAGGCGCCTCGCTGACAGATATTTGTAGAGCTGTGGGCTGGGCGACACCTAACACGTTCCCTAGATTTTATAGCCTTCGTGTAGAGCTGGTATCTTCCCATATACTCACCCCTAGTGGCCAGTAGCATGAAGGACCCATTCTAAGTGTCGACTTGCAACGCCACTCCCGCCCACTGGGCCGGATACGTGCGTCTATTTGGCTCCAGTAGAATTCCCCAGAAATGGCTAACCCTGTTGAGTTTCCCCCTGGCAGTCAGATGTGGCAGAGCGTCTGACGCCAGACCTACACTTGTATATAGTTGTTTTCCCTGTAGGAGGGAACAGAGACATATGTCCCGTCGCCACAGTTGCTGTACCTCCACTGTACGGCCGAGTCACTAGCTCCTCAGTGTTAAAGCAAATATGTGATGCACCTGCTACTCATTATATACCCATGCTGCAGGGCAGAGCAGCTTATGCAATTATCGCATGCCAATGTGCATTGGCTTGTTTTAGTTACACTCGAAGTAGATTGGTCTCTCAAAGCGATCTCCAATTCGTCGGTCAGTTCCGACTTACGTCTCCATACGACATTTAATATTTCTGTTGAAACTGATACATTTTATTTTTCAGGATTCTTTAATGAATAGAAAGTTCAAAAGTTCAGAACAGCATTTATTTGAAATAGAATCTTTTGCGACATTATAAATGTCTTTACTGTCACTTTTGATCAATAAAAAAGTATTAATTTCTTTAAAAAAAATCTTTTGAATGGTAATGTACATTTTTACATTCTCTGAAGTAATGCTGCAGGATGACACGCACACACTCAACTGTAATCAATCTACTGATCTATTACTATATGCCTCAGATATCGGTGTTATGAATATAGTCACAGTGATGGCTGCATTAACAAACATTAATGACTTCTCAATCAGAAGAAAGTATTTTTCCTCAGTGGTCTTTTCCTCCTGTCTCTCATTTTCATGGCTAGTAAAACAAACCAGGGGGAAGTCATAGATTTTTATTAAAAATGCCCTGTGGTCCAGAGCTCTGTCTCCATGTATTTGGGTAGAGTCGGATGCTTAATTGTCGTTCAGAATGGAGATAATTGTCTCTGCTGCCGTTCTAATATGTTTGGGTGGTGACAGAAGCTTCTCCATCTTATCTGCTCTCAGTATCGCCCATCCATACGGCACAGGGCAATATACGGCCGTGTAATTAAAGTGTAAGAAAATGTGCAGATTGAGAGATATGGGAGAGTGAGGAGTGCGGACAGACGTGTCCAAGCGTGGAAGTCACGGGATGTTATGAGAAGACGCTTATACCTGCCGGAGCACGTGCCGGGCCTCAGGTCTCAACCTCTTATCAGGGGCCGTATTGTTTGATTCCTCACTGGCTTTTGGCTACAAGAACATCCCATAACAGGAGAAAGCACATGAATTTATATGTGCAGATACAGCAGACTGAGTAGAATTAGCCAGTAGAGTCTCACTATGAGGAATCAGATTGTCTTTGATCTTTAGAGATAATAGTCATTCGTTTTGGAAGCATACTGTAACTTTCAGAACTCAAAGGAGAGAATATACTGTAAAAACAGCTGTTCGATTTTCAATGTTTTTCGATTCTATTCAATGAATTCAATGATTCAATTTTCACTGGCCCCACCACAAAAAAAGTAATAAATGAAAATGGTTATTGTTTTTGTTGTTTTTGACCCATGTATCCTTGTATTGTAATAAATAAGGTTATGATACCCATTATTCTCAATTCCATTTTCGATACCACATCTAAAACTACTAAAATTAATTTCAAAGATTATTAAAGACAAGTAAACAGTCATTAATAAAAAGAACAAATAATTAAACTACAAGCAATAGCACAAATAAATACAATAGAACAAAGATACAAATGAAATAATCAGTGTTTTTCAGGTAGGTCTAACAGTAGTTTTCAGGTACAGAAATTGAATAAAGTAATCACATATAAAATAACACTGCATATAATCTTCAATGTACAAATTAAATAAAGGTTAATCCTTATTAAAGTTACAAAAACTTTATTCAGTGAAGAGCAGGGAGTGATTTTCTCTTTGTCTTTTGTAGTTTGATTAACATTATTAGACTGCTGTCACTTTAAGACTAATGCGCGCATCCAATAATGATACACATGCGTTCTTTATTTACTGCTTACCATAACCATAACCATAACAGACCATGTTTACCTGGAGACTCACAAAGGTGGGCATTTTGAGATCAAATTAATTCTCTTTCACCTCTCCTTGTACTTAAACGGACAAATTCACAAAACTTTATTATTTGCCCAGCCCTAGTGATCGTCTCCATTAACACGTCAATGCAAACTTGTAATAATCAGCATGGTCCAAAAAGGGCATAATGTCAGTGTAAAAGTAATTCAATACAACTCAAAGTCTTCTAAAGCGATAGTCACTCTGTATGGAGAAAAATCCTGGAATGTTTTCCTCAAAAACCTTCATTTCTTTTTAAACTGAAGAAAGAAAGATATGAACATCTTGGATGACATGGGGAAATTTTCATTCTGAAGTGAACTAATCCTTTAAAAAATATCAAAAAGTATTCTTTTTTTTTTTACCCCAAACTTTTGAATAGTAGTGTATCACGGTTTCCACAAAAATAAGAAGCAGCACAGAAGAGACTTTTTTCAAAAATAAATTGTAATGATTCCAAACTTTTCACCGGTAGTGTATGTGAATTTGCTGTGTGTGTGTGTGTGCACATTTCACATTGAACATGAATTACCGTCAGTGCATTTGTCATGTATTTTATTATTTGACCCTCACTCCTCTCTCTGCCGGACATGTGGCCCCTTTCATTTTTCACATGACTGCTTTTCTTATCACGCCGGCGCTCACTGCCGCTCCTGCCTCTGATTCTCAGGCAATAAAACACAAAACATTCTGTAAAACATGGAGCCATGAGAAATTATGATAATAACTCAAGAGCTGAGGTGATCTGGGTGTCGGGATCTGGGGTCTGCGGAGGGACGGGTCAAGGTGGTCTGCACCACACTGCCCTCCTATAAACCCTCTCCATCACTGAAGTCGTTGGGCCGCGACCGAGCACGGGGGGCGAACCGTCTGTCCCGCCGCCGCTGGCAATAAAGCGGGATGGATAGGAGACGGTGTTTGCATGTGAGAGCATGTGGAGGTCAGGGCTGCGCGTGGACGTATGCTTGATGTGATCGCATAAAATGTTGCAAGTCAAGAGATCAGAGCGCCATCATCTACAAGTCATATCGAATGAGAACCTGATGTGATGAATTTGGACGTGTTCGGCCAGAAACATACTTGCTGCAAGGAACAAATGTCTGTGGTGCTGTTACACCAAGCTAACAGAGAACATTCTGGCAAGGTTCTCTCAAAGTTATGAACAAACGAAATTATTACTTTCAGTGTACTTCTGCCTCATGAAACGATTTTTAAATGTTAGGGGGAGAGTGGGGTAAGATGAGCCAGTGGGTAAGTTTACCCACCCCCTATATAATGGCAAACGTACACTTTTATTGTCATGTGACCATGTGTTTTTGGAACCACCCATCATTTCTGACAGAAACACATGGGAGGAGTGGAAGGCATCCGTTTACTGTAAAATGTTTTTGGCTTGTCAATGTAAATTTTAGCATAACAGATGTCATGGCTGTTACATCAAAGCAAATTTTTCAGTGTTTAAAAATATTTATGATGCATGTTGGTGATGTAGCAACGTATACAATCATGCAAATCATTTAGCTAAATATTAGCCTGAATTGGTAAGCTAGCTAGTTTTTTTTACCCAAAATGGCAGCTATGGGGCAAAGTGAGCCAAATGCTATGGGGTAAATTGAGCCACAATTTCAACTTAACCTTTCATAAGTCACTGAAGTCAAGTTAAATCTCTGAAGTATAAACTGGTAAAATTTCAATGTAATATTTCTGAACTGGTTTAGTTGATCTTTTTTTTTTTTTTTTTTTTTTTTTTAAGTTTATTTGATAGGAACACCAAACCCTGATATGAACCCAAAGATGTTTAATCATTTACTGTATATCTTTTCACCTGTAGTTCCTAATGGCCTAACATGGTCGACGCTGCAGAAAAACTACTATGCCAAGAACCTTTTTACTAAAATGTTTATTAGTTTCAGTGACATTTATTCATTCTAATTTAGTTTTTGTTTAATTTTACTCAACAAACTCTGTGTTTACTCTGTTTTTGGGAAGGTACAAATTTGGTGTTCAACATGTTTCAGAAATGCAAACAATTAAAGATATTGAAATTTGAACTTGGTTTTATGTTGTTTAAGTTAGCTTTAAGAAAACAAATATGACTATTTGTAAAAGGAAATTTGATTATTAAATTAGTTTTTAAAAGAGGTAAATTATCTTTACCTCTTTTATCTTTACAGTTTCACATGGGTTTGATTCAGATTCAGTTAGATGGTCAGTTTACACCCACCTACTGACTCCGATCAACTTACTTCTAACCTGGGGTAAATTGAGCCACATGAACACTTTTTTCATTTTGAAGTATCAAAAAAAATTCTCGCTCACCTGAGGTGGTTTTTGACTTGTGCAAAAAAGAGTTAATGGGAATAATGTGAGATAGAAATGCATTTGCCAAATTCGGACATAGCGAACATCAAACCCACGTGACTAATCAGCTGTTTCCGCTGATTACTAGGTTACCAATCCCACCATCATCTGCTTGAACAACTTGATGGAAACGCACCTAATTCGCGTGCTTGTTTTTTTTTGGCGAACTTTGAAATAATTTGCTTCACATTTGGATGGAAACCCAGCTATAGATATATTCTGATCATTTAAAATGATAGGAAACATCCTGAAATTACATTAGATACTTTCTTTGTCTTTCTACCTCATTTTCCCTTATCTCGAGGACCACATTAGTAAAAAAAAAAAAAAAAAAAAAAAAAATGGCTCATCTTACCCCACTCTCCCCCTAAGGGAGTGTGTTCTATAAACTCAAAAATCATGTTTGTTTTTTATTTATTTTTTTATTTGTGGATGCAACTTCAATAAGCTTGGATTTTTAAGCTGAGCATTGATATTAATAGTGATGTAGAACTCTCTAACTTGTGCATCAGTTTGTTGAAATAACTAAAAAGATAATATAGAACAACTCACATGCATCAAAACAAGTTTAATATACCAATTAAAATGGAAGAAACTTCAGCGAAGCGAACACTAATGTATCCAATGGTGATTTGAAACATCTACTAATTATATTCTAAAAACATCTATTGATTATGAATTACAAATATTAATGCCATCATAACTCCCCATGCTTTGACCAGAAATACTGAGAATGATCAGCAGCCTGTCAGTGTAAGTTGTTGCTGTTTAATATTTTAAGGGTAACACTTTACAGTAAGGTTTGTCAACAGTTAAAATGAACTAACAATGAACAATACTTCTGAAGCATTTATAAATCTTAGTTCATTTTAAATCAAAAGTTGTATTTGTTAACATAAGTTGATGCAACTAATGAGCAATACTAACAATACTTATTCTAAATGTCAACTTTTTCTACATTCAGTAGTTCCCTTTAAAATAGAGTTTGTCTGACTAGATGGAAGCTGGATGTTTTACAGTGTACTTTGTGTGGCTGCTGTATAATAAAACACCTTTAGTCTCACATTTTTGACCCGGCGTTGGTTTTCCAGGATCTGGGAGCTTTGACTGGCGTTCTGTCCGGTCTGAAGTGAAGTGTGAGGTTGATCACACACCTGCTGTAGTTCAGCTCGACTCAGACACTCCAGCTTCCTTTGGCATCTGCGGCCACTGCCATTCTCCTTCCTGTGTGTCAACCCTCTCCTCCTTCCCGGCTTCCGGGGTCGGCAGCTCCATCTGTCCAGAGCCGGCGGGGGATCGGGCAGCCCTACAGAGGCGTGCTGAGAGGGTCCCGGACCCTTGTGGTGCGTCTGCCGGGGTCTCTCTGTGTTCCTCTAAATCCAAACACTTCCATCGTGAGATTCCGGTGCCAGCTGGCCGGACTCACCTCCTAAAACCAGCGAGGTAACGTCCACCTCCACGTCTGCTTCTGCCGCTCTCCTTTACTCGGCTGTCTATCCTTCAGAATTCGCCAATGGATGAGTAATTAACTACTCAAACACACCCTTTTGTCTGAGCAACTCCATAACGTGAATAAATGTTTCTGATTTCAAATGAAGTGCAAAAAAACTGCCATTTTATTGACTGATTTTTATTTGATCAGAACCACATGATCTTATGACACATGAAAATATTAAATTTTATATAGTATAATATTAAATATTAAAATATTAAATTAATATTGAATTTTATATAGTATAATATTAAATATTAAAATATTAAATTAAACATTAAAGTTAATGAATGGAAGTTACGCCACATAAGAAAAAAAAATGCTTTGGTAAATCATAATTATGCCAAAAAATTGAAATTATGAGATACTCAATTATGTCAGAAAGTCGAAATTATTAAATAAAAAGTTGAAAATACGAGATACTCATAATTATGACAAAAAGTCAAAAATTATGAGATTCTCATTATTACAAAAACTGTCAGAAAGTCGAAATTATGAGAAAATTTTGAAAATATGAGATACTCAAAATAATGACAAAAGTCACAATTATGACAAAAAGTTGAAATTACAAGGTACTCATAATTGACAAAAAGTCACAATTATGTCAAAGTCGAAATTATGAGATTCTCATTATTACAAAAGTCACAATTGTCAGAAAGTTGAAATTATGAGAAAAATTTGAAAATTAGATACTCAAAATAATGACAAAAGTCACAATGTCAGAAAGTCGAAATTATGAGATAAAAAGTTGAAATTACGAGATACTCATAATTGACAAAAAGTCACAATTATGTCAGAAAGTCGAAATTATGAGATAAAAAGTTGAAAATATGAGACTCGTGACAAAAAGTCACAATTATGTCAAAGTCGAAATTATGAAATCAAGTCATAATTATGACAAAAAGTTGAAATTATGAGATAAATGGTTGAAAATATGAGGCTCATAATTATGACAAAAAGTCGAAATTATGAGATTCTCATTATTACAAAAGTCACAATTGTCAGAAAGTCAAAATTATGAGATAAAAAGTTGAAATTACAAGATACTCACAATTGACAATTATGTCAAAGTCGAAATTATGAAATAAAAAGTTGAAAATATGAGAGTCATGACAAAAAGTCACAATTATGTCAAAAGATCAAAATTATGACACAAAATCAGAATTAATAAGTCATAATTTTGAGACATAATTAAGACATTTTTTCAATGTTTCAATATTCCTGTCATGTTGTGCATGTCTGTGCTTTTTTGTGGATGTTTAGTTTGTAGTTTTGTCTAGTTCTTATTTCCTGTTCCCTGGTTTCTTCCTGATTGTTCTCACCTGTGTCTCATTACCCTCTTTATGCCCTACCTCTGTAGTGTCGGGGTGACATGTATTAAGAAAACAGGGAAAATATGGTCAGTTCTGTTTGACGCTGAGTTTGAATGATTTAGCAGTGGAGCAGTAGCAGGACTGGCTGAGTTTGAGTGTATGGTGAAGAGGTGTGCTGGCAGACGCTGCTCTAGATCTCACTGTGTTTGGAGGTCATTGCATTATTGGACGGCAGTGACAGAAGCTCTTGGATCTGGACTTTCATTTGGACAGTAAACTGAGACTCGAACTGGCCTCAGCTTCACGACTGGACTGAATTATATTAGCAATATTTACATTATTACAATATGAACATTAACAATAACTCGATAAGTTAGAAGTTTTATAATATACATGTAAATATATACACAAAATAATCTGCTGCATAAATAGACAATACTACTGCTAATAATAATATTAATTACACAAAAATGTCTATTATAATAAATATTAAATAATATTATAATTATATATATTTTTCGTACATAATGTTTACTACATTTGACTGAAATGTACAGATTACATTATTTTTAACCTAAATCTTCCAGTTATTCAAAACATTTCCAGAAAGCTTTATGGTGGTTGTTAAAAAAAAGGCATATTTAGTGATTAAAATACAACTTGTAGTTGCAGTTTTTGTTTAATTTTAGGTGTTGTTTCTAGGTCATTTTACAACTAAACTGCAACTACTAAAATGTGTTGTGCTTGCTGGCTGCTATTTATTAACAGTAATATCACAGTAAACAATCACAAAGAATTAACAATATGGTGTCAGTGCCTCCAGAATGAGCACTGAGATCATGTGATCACATTAGTGATGTCAGATCATGTACTGGTGTTCAAAACCACACTGGATTTTCTTCACAAATTGATTTAATGGAAGTTCCGCCACATAAGAAAAAAAAGTCATGCTTTGGTACAATCACAATCACAAGTCGAAATTATGAGATAAAAAGTTGAAAATATGAGATAATTATGACAAAAAAAAAGTCACTATTATGTCAAAAAGTCAAAATTATGAGATAAAAGTCAAAATTGTGAAATCAAGTCAGAATTATGACAAAAAGTTGAAATTATGAAATCAAGTCATAATTGACAAAAAGTTAAATTTAAGAGATACTCATAATTATGACAAAAAGTCACAATTATGTCAAAATATCCTATTGTTTTTACAGAAACATAATTATTAAAATGACACCATTAAATGTGAAGTGCCACACATGGAATTCTGGGAATGATTTTCACTTTTAATTATAACATGTTTTGTTCTTTTGTACATTTAACTGTATTTTACTGTAAAATGACACGAAATGTAAGGTTAGAACTATTTTACAGTTTCCCCCTGAATCTAGTAAGGAAACATACTGTTAAACAACAGGTTTATACTGTAGCGTTTTTACAGTCATTTAGAATTACATTCATTTGTACAATGTAGGACTGGACGATATATTCACAGTGATTTTTAAGGCACATTTGATTTAGCCATTGTGGCGTTTTTCTCCTTCATGAAACATTAAACACTTATGAACATTAAACAATATACTGTATTTTGCCTGTTTTGTTTCCTCTCATTGTAAGAATCACCCTTCAGACAGAGCAAATACAGAATTACTGCAAAACTGAAAAATGTTTTATATTTGGTGTCTTTAACATCATTTGATGCACTTATTGTGTAAGTTTTTACATTGCACTTATATTTTTTTTAAAAACCTGCATGTTTGTAATTAATTTCTGTAATTACATCTATAATACACTGTTGACCCCTTAAATGTATCTAAACTGACCTCACCCGTATCCACCTCAATAGAAGCACAAGTGTTTTATAATACAACATCAACACAATTTTTCAGCAAAGCATTTTTAAAGTACAAGTTAAAGACACTGAATATAAAGTGTGACCTTTTATTTTACTATATCATCCAGTTCTGTTGAGAATGAGTCCATAAATAAGCTTCTACATGTAGTCTTTCCACTGAGAGACGAACAGACATGATGCTTTATCTCAGTCTGGACCCTGAGCGGTTCTGCGCTCATGCTGTGTTGGGACAGCAGGGATCCGGCCAGTGAGTTAACATGAAGACAGACCGGCAGCGAGATGCTCGCTGAGACCGCACGAGTGTCGTGTCCGTGAGCTCTCGGGGCACAGAAGCACAAAGAGAGACGCTCTTACTGCAAATCAGACGTGTGGAGATCCTATTGAGCTGTCTGTGACACTTCACCCTGTATCTGCCCCCTCCACCGTCCGGCCCGCGCCGAGGGCAGCTCTGATCACTCTTATCACCGCCTCTCAGGGGATCCAGGGCTGTTCCTCTGTGCTGCCTTCATAGACAGCATTTCAAAGGCATCATATGCACACTTCCCAAAGACAGGCAGCAACATTACAAGATGCCTTAACTTGACTAAATGATAAAGCAACACTACATGCTTCCTTTGTCTTATAATGCATTGAGACCAAAAATCTATCCATGAAGTTTATGCTTAAAATCAGTGCAAATCAGTCAATTAAAATAGTTCAGTGTAAAGAAAAGCACTATTTTACTTCTACTTTTATGCATGTTAGAGTCATGCAATGTTAGCAACATGCAACAACTCAAAACAGGGACCACCATTCAGATTAATAAATGTGTGTTTTGGTGGGAATATTGCAGTGTTTATTATAAATGATTCATCGGTGCACATCATTGTTTTAAATTCATGTTCCTCATAATCTTGAATCAGAATATCTTCTCCTCCCTCTTGCAGCATCTCTTCTTTGATGACGAGGGCGGGGCAACCTGTCACTCACATGAGATCCACCAATAGCAAACCACAACCATCCAATCAATTCCCCACAGACAAAATCAAGCCCTGCCCTACATTTGTTCTTGTTCCAGAAGCGTTTCACTAAGTTGCATCCTTTGTGCAAAAGCCAATCCTATAATGCACAAACTCAGTGGGGAAAAAATCCATCATGAAGTTTAAATTAAATATGCTTAAAATCAGTGAAAATCAGTTGATCAAAAAGGCAATATTTTACTCAATATTTCTGTATTATATGCATATTGCTAGCAACATCTTTACTGAAATTAACTGTGAATCAGCTTGGTTTTTGAACCACCATTCAGATTAGTAGTTAAAGGGGACCTATAATGCCCCTTTCACAAGATGTAATATAAGTCTCTGGTGTCCCCAGAATGTGTCTGTGAAGTTTCAGCTCAAAATACCCCACAGATCATTTATTATAGCTTGTCAAATTTGCCCCTATTTGGGTGTGATAAAAAAAAACGCCGTTTTTGTGTGTGTCCCTTTAAATGCAAATGAGCCGCTGCTCCCGGCCCCCTTTCCAGAAGAGGGCGGAGCTTTAACAGCTCAACAACAACAAAGCTGGAGAATCTCACACAGCCAAAATGAGGATTGTCAGTAACGGTGTTCAGCCTTACATTGTTCAAACCGGAGTCGACACTGATGGAGAGACTCAGGAAGAAGTTACAACTTTTAGAATGAAACTGGACGTTTCTGAATGGTTAGTGGATAAATTTATGTAGTTGCTGTGGAGTTGATTCAACTCATCCACTAGCATGTGCCGTCATGTTAATCTTTTGTGCAAAACCCGTATGGACGCCCACTATACATAGCGTACCTGTTTGCCAAACAGAGTCATACACACCAGGCTAACGTTTATGATTGCTTTCAAATGCAGTGAATGGACTAATATTTTTTCAAAATATCGCTCAGACAGAAACGCTCCTTTATCAATCGATCTTGCCAGGGTCAACTTCAGGCTATCCAAGCTAACGAGACTCTAAATAGTGTTCAGTGCTCGTCTGAGCAGCCAATGACAGAACAGTTAACATGCTTTGCTCAAACTTCTGTCATGGCGTTAGAACTGGTACACCGTTGTCGCTTGCGAAAACAAAATGGAGGCGCCGTGGGTGGAAACGTGCAGATTAAAGGGTGGTGATATTATAATAAGATCTCCTTCCTATGTCACAAGAGGAGTGAAATCTGAGCAGCTCATTTTTTCACATGCTTGCAGAGAAAGGCTTACCAAAACAAAAGTTACTGGGTTGTCCTTTTTCATGTTTTCTAGTTGGTAGATGCACCGGTGACCCGATTACAGCACTTAAACACGGAAAAAGCCAGATTTTCATAATATGTCCCCTCTAATAAATATGTGTTTTGGTTATTAAGCTATCACCTCCAGTTGTCAGGTATATATTTCTTTAATCATGGTCAGACACACAGAGGTCACAGTTTCCTGAGAATGACCCTTATATTGGAATCCTTCATTTGGGCAGTAAAATAAATTATTTTTCTTTTTTTGGACTTTTGTTCAGCTCATCTTATTGACATTACCAAGGACGAATGTGTGGAGAGATTTATTCCAGCGTTCACGTCTGATCTCCTCTCATGTCCGTCAACATGAACTCGGCATCATCTGCTCGTCCAATCAAATTACTGATATTTCTAGTTTCCTCCCTGTCAGTCCCTATTCGTCCTGAAAGTCAATCTGCCTACAAATGTACATTTGTATCAATGCAGAAATGAAGAGGATTGTAAATGATGCAGACGTCTGACGTGACATTGAGCTGTGAGAGTCCGGGCCGCTGCCGCGAGCCGTAGGTGAGACTGCAAACCCCCGTCCGCTCGGCCGTCGCTTATTCTAATTCACTCCTTCCTTTGCTTCAGACAGAATGGATTCTTAACCTTGAAACACAAGGACGCCCACTAGTATCAGCCGCTGGATCATTCTGCAATCTTCACCAAAGTGTTCAGAGAAACACAGATCTTGATTCGTTCAAACTGTACGACTCATTCAGAACGATTCACAGAGAGAGAGAGACAATAGGGTCATACCTTATACTTAAATAATTGTTAGGCACAATGTGCTTATTGTACTGATGTATTGTAAAACACTTTTTCTGCTAATGAGGTGGATATGAGTTAAGTTAGTAAGGGTTTAAAGGTGGGTTATGGGGTCAAAGGTAACTAGAAATTAATTACAGATGTAATAACATGCAGGTATTTTTAAGTACAATGTAATGGACACATTAATTGCATTGAATCGAAAATGATTAATTTAAATGTTAGTAGGCCTACATAGTACTTAAAGACACTGAAAGTGGGAAAAAGCAAGCAAAAAATCTGTGAAAGCTAAAAAAGCTAAAAACAAGAAATAAAGCTAATGAAAAACAAAAAGTGATAACACTTTACAATAAGGTTATGTTTGTTTAAGGCACAATATGTAAGATTTCTGGATTAAAATATCCAAAAACCACTAGAACAATGTTATATATTTTGACTTGTGTACTTACATTATCGCAAATGTTTTCAAGAATCTTTAAATCCAGAGAAATAAGCAATTTGAACCAGGACACGGACCGAGTCTGTGCATCGCCTATCAATGACATCATACCTGTGTTACCCTCAGTTTCTGGTTTTATTTTGTAGAAACCATGGAAACACCAAAGATATGATGTGTTTTATTAGACAGATGAGCAACTGTTTGGACACATTCATCGACAGAAAACTAATCATGTTAAATAGCTCAACACATTAAGCCTTACTGTTTAAATCTCGTTTTCTTGATTTACCGTGAGTACCACATTTTACCATGACTAATATCTTACTGCAGTGTGCAACAAGTGTCTCATAGCAGCCGCCGAGAGAACACAGAGTAGCACTACAACAACTATCAACACTCAAATGTATCTAATATGATAAACAGAGCTGTGTTACCCCACATATGCTTGACCGGAAGAAGCGGAAACGGCGACTGTGGCATAATAAAAGTCCCGCTGCTCTCGAGACGTGTCGCACTCGTCTCTCATTATCAATCGCTCCAGCGGTCTCGTTCAGCTCCCACACCCTGCTTAATGTTAATAAATCTTTAATACATTAGCTCATCCATGAATATGATTCCTGCCAAGTCCTGTCAGATTCTTAGATGTGAAGACGACATCTCCCATGATTCCACACTCAATCGCATCATCAACACTCTAAAAAACAAATTTACACAGTAAAATACCGTTTTCCATTGACACAGTAATATTCTGAAAAACGGTGCATTCTGGCTAATATTATTTGTCATTTTCAAGAAAGTAACCTATAAGCTAGGCTATTATACCCAGAATGCTTTTTTTTTTTTTTTTTTTTTTTTTTTTTTAACCATAGCCTATATCATTTCTGGATATTACTGTGCATTCTGTATATTACAATGCATTCTGGGTAATATCATTTGTCATTTTTGAGAAAGTAGCCTTTAGACCTCTTTTCTTAAAATGACAAATGTTACCCAGAATGCATTGTTTTAATACCGTTTCAAAATAGTATTTTATTGTGTAAATTTGCTTTGTTTTTTTACAGTTATTTTTACAGTGAAGCTATGCCTTTGCTATTGTTTTGAATAAGCGACCTCTAGTGGCGAAAAATTACATATTGTGCCTTTAACATTAGTTAAACATGAACAATAGTTCTACATCATTTATTAACTCCTTCAGTCCTGTTTTTCAACTGAAAAAAAACAAAAAAAACAAACAAAAAAAAAAAACAATTACCTGCTTGATATCTGCTCTTCTTCAGTGTGGAAATGAATCTAAATAATCTATTTTTTTTTATTTTTTTTTTTTACGTCCACTACAGTGGACTGATGCTTGGTTATAATGTTAATCTCAGCGTTTACTAATACATTATTAAAATCAGAAGTTTTTTAGTCACTTACATTAACAGATTAAGATTAATAAATGTTGTAAAAATATATTGCTCACTTCATATGTAAGTTAACGAATGAGACACTTAATATAAAGTAGCATAGTAAAAGGAAAAGTAAGAAATTTGCGAACGATATAAAAACGAGAAAGAAAGCTACAACAAAGGTGAAAGAAAATCTGGCAAAACAGAAGAAAGTTAGGAAAGAAAGTTGGTTGTGAAAAGAAAGCAAGCGGAGAGGAGCAGCAGAAGACGCGGCGCCTCTGGAGTGATTTATTTGGCAAATCAGGACACAATGAGCGGATTATGACGCTCTAATAGGAGAGAGTGTTTGGGGAGCCGCTAATTGGCTGTGATTGAGTTGCAGGCTGGGAGAGAGAGACCTGGGATCCGCGCGCGTCTGTCAGCCAATCATCCGCTAATCAGAGAGCTCAAATTAAAAGTGCGTGTTTGGAGTCGAGGACGGGATAATGGAGCCTGTGCAGCAGTGTGAGATCACTGTATCACACACCCGCTTCATTCTAACTCATACTGTACATCTGTGAACGAGGTCCAGTTCACTTCAGCTTACTTTTATCATGAAAACTGATTTAAGAGCATTGATCAGCTGACGCGTGTCTGAATCAGACACAGTGTGTGTAATCACACACATCAGTCAACATATATGAAGACGATATAGAATATTCCAGCTGGAACAGAATGAAGGTTATTAAAGGCTGTCCGGTGCAGTGACTGTGCAGTAGGGGTCAGTGTTTCACTGCTCTACCACACACACACACACACACACACACACCACAGCATTACCTTTCAAATCAAATCTGTTCAATCTACACTAAACGAAATAATTCATCGCGACTGGCTGAACTGCTTAAAACAATTATATTTATTTTTTTCCCCTAAATCCCAAATTGTAATGCCATCCAAACATTTAAACATAAATTCTGCTTGTACACACATACAAACGTTCTGTGATGTTTGAGTCTATATTAATGTCTTCATTATTTAATCTTTTAAATACAAGTAGGTGATCTGATGTTCCAAAGTCATATTTAAAAATGTTATTAACTTGAAAACATGTTTATTAACATATTATTTATTCATATTTGAAAAATTAATACAAATATTTAACATAATGAACACAAAAAAGATTAGATCTTGATCTAAAGCATTTAAGGAAATTAAAATGAAGGCCTAAATAGTTTAAAAATGATCTGCTGATGAGATGACAAAGATATATGTATTTAAACAAATTTATTTAATCATCCTCACCCTTATTTAATCAAGAATACTTAATTCAGTTGCATGCATATAAATGAACAATTCATATAATTATAAATATAAAAATCATACAAAATAATTATACAATATGCAGTGAATTGAGTTTTACAAACAGCTTGTAGATCCTCGCAGCACACGCTTCAGTCTGATTGTTTTAATTGTAAATGTTGTGTTTGTAGAGCTTCAGTGTAGACTGGAGTGGGTTTGGCTGTAAACGGGATTAATTCTCAAAGTACGTCCTTTAGTCTTCCTTGTGTAATTTCATTTGCAGCTCCATACGGTGAATAGCAAAGCAGACGCTGCGGCCTTCAGCTACATCACACACACACACACACACACACACACACACACACACACACACCTGCTGTCCGTCTCTAAAACCATTATTTTACTCACTATTATCAATATCAATGATCTCTTCATATTCTTAATGATGCTATTTTTGTCTTGTTTTTAAGTTTAAAATACCCTTAAAATAAACAAAAATAAAAAAAGTTGACCTGGGATGCAACATTTCGTAACATATGAAGACTTCATTTGTCTTGTGGCACTGTTCATTCGTTTTATGTTTAGATCTGCCAAACAAAAGACACGCTCGGTGTTATTATCAGATGAGAACATCTGAGCTGAATAACACTGTTGTCTTCTGCTTTACAGCTATGAACATATCAACTTTGCAACATTCACACTGTTACTGAACTGAATCAGAATTAAATTGATCTGAATAATAACACTGTTGTCTTTTTAGAGATTCTTTACCGCTGAAATTGAATGTTTCATAATTGATGAATTGTACATTAACACTGTTATTTTCCTGTTTATCATTGTGAAGTTGCTTTGAAACAATCTAAAGTGCTATAGAAATAAATATGACTTGACACAACAAAATAAACATATTCTCTAAAAACATATTTTCATATCTCAAACAGTTCTGCTTCCCAGAGTAAATGTTCTTGTTTTAAAGATGTTTATACTGGAAAAGAAAGAGAAATAAGATATGAGCCAAAACATTATGACCAGTCGCAGATTAAACGATTAGCAAATATTGTTGATCATCTTCTAACAGGGCCACATATTAAGGTCTGGTTAGATTAGATGGTCAGCAAGCAATCAGTTCTTGTAATAATCATGTTGGATGCAGGAGATATTGGCAGGAATAAAGATCTGAGCGACCAATTTGTTATGGCAAGTCAGAGTATCTCTGAAACAAGGCTTGTTTGTTGCTCCTGGTCAGTGGTGAGAATTTACTAGCAAACCACAAACCGGACGCCTCGCTGTAAACCCTAACGCTCAAAATACTTCATTGGTTTGAGTAGGACAAACTTAAATTAAACAAATTAGTTCAGCTAAATTAACTTTTGTGAGTATTTAGCACGTACTTTTTCTTTTGAGTTCACAGCACTGACATATTTCAAGTAAACTGAACTGTTTCATTGTTTTGAGTTGTATGAACTCATTTCTTTTCATTTAGACTAATTACATGTTTTAAGCTGCTGTACTCATTCAGGAAGTGCTATACCATGCTATTGTTAACATGTTAGTAAATTAGTAAGTTGGCATTTTCTGAATTAGTTTGTAATAGCAAAATATTTACGTTGAGATGACCTGATCTTTTTAAGTTAAATGTATAAATTAGTGTAGTCAAATATTTCAAGTTGAGAAAAAAAAAAAAAAAAAAAAAATATTACTTTAATTTTGAGTTTCTTAACTTAAATTCTCATTCAACTTTTTTTTTCTTTTTTTTTTTTTTTTGAGTTCGGACAACCTATTAGTGTTTACAGTAAATAACTAATTTGATTTGCAAGAATTTACCTAAATATTTTATATTAATTGCTATCAAAATGTATGAGTTAGCTAACTCAGTACTTTAAGTTAGGAGCAATAAACATGCATGAGTACTACAAACTCAAAATAGTTTGATAATACTCAAAAACTTGATAGTTCTGCTTACTTAAATTCGGGAACATTATAACTCAAAAATGTTATGTAACTGATTACCTCAAATTTTTTGAGCTAGCCCAACTTATTCAGGTTTACAGTGCAAGACTCATTGATGCATGAGGTCAATGAAGACTATCATGTCTGGTATGAGCAAACAAGGTCTACTATGTCACAAGTTACACAATATTTTAATGATGGTTATGAGAGGAATGTGTCACAGCACATGTGTAGCCACAGACCAATCAGAGTGCCTACACTCTAATAAATCTTGGGTTATTTTGCCTACCCAAGTCCTCGGTTGAGCCTTTTGGGTCATTATTTTGAGTTATTTATCCAGTGTTTTGGTAGTTTTGGTGTTACCCAGCTCCTGGGTCATGACATGAGTTATTTATCACGGGCTTTTTGTGCCCTCTACAGGAGAGAGCGTGTAAATCGGTAAAATCTTACCGTGTCCAAACATTTATAATTACACTGTTGACCTTCCTACCCCTACCCCCAAACCTGTCCCTAACCTTACCCGTATCCCACCTCAATAGCAGCACAAGTGTTTTACAATACAGTATGAACACAATAAGTACATGATACTTATACAATGTACTTATTTTTTGATGTAAGTGCATAGTAGTTAAGGCCACCTAATATAAAGTGGGACCTTGGGTTGTTTTAACCCAGTGTTTTTTAGAGTGTATGACGACACCTTCGGAATCGGACCTTGGAGCAGTGGAAGAAGGTCACATGGGTGGCCGTGTGTGTGTTCTGCATTTAGCTGGGGAAGTGATGCACCAGGATGCACTGTGGGATGACGACAAGCCGGTGGAGGGAGTGTGATGCTCTGGACAATGTTCTGCTGGGAACCCTGGGTCCAGGCATGTGTCACCAACTTAAACATTGTTGCAGACCAGGTACACCCTTCATGACAGTGGTGTTCCCTGGTGGAATCCTGCCACACTGCACTCATTGTTCAGGAATGGTTTGAGGAAAATTAAGAGATCAAGGTGTTGCCCTGGCCTCCAAATTCCCCAGATCTCATGTGCTGGACCTACAAGTTCGATCCTCGGCGGCTTCACCTCACAACCTACAGGACTTGAAGGATCTGCTGCTCATGTCCTGGTGCCAGAAACCACAGGACACCTCTAGGGTTTTAGTAGAGTCCATGTCTTTTCGGAGGACCAACAGCATGTTAGGCAGGTGGACATAATGTTTTGGCTCATATGTATATATGCTCCTGCACCAACTGATCTGTTGAATCATAAAAACAAAGCAAACATGAAGAAAGCGATTCATCAGGCGCAGCTCTTCCTTAGCGTGTCACAGATGGGACGGGTCTGTGAGACGGTCCTGTTGGGCGTGTGACGGGCCCCGGGCCCCTTCCCCCCTCCGACCCCCGCGGAGCGAAGCCCCCTGCCTGTTTTTTGATTTAATTAAAGGGAAGAGGGCGCATCAATTTCATTGGCAGTGCAAAGAGATGACAGCACACAAATTGAAAGCGCGCGCCTCGGCCGGGAGGGAGGAGGGAGGGCGGAGGGCAGCGCTCATCATTAACACTGAACACAATCCTGTGTGCCATGTAACAAGATTAGAAACATTATTATCATTCTCCCGTCCACACAGACAGAACGAGAGACACTCGAGTCATTTGTAACACAAATACTGAGTAAAGAGAGGTTACAACATACTAAAAAACACCTGAAATCAGGATGTGCTTCATTGTTCT
Source organism: Hypophthalmichthys molitrix (assembly GCA_037950675.1). Lineage (NCBI taxonomy): Eukaryota > Metazoa > Chordata > Actinopteri > Cypriniformes > Xenocyprididae > Hypophthalmichthys > Hypophthalmichthys molitrix. The sequence goes on from CM075508.1 coordinate 1,312,117, forward strand.
TGTGACACACACATGATTGTCACATGAAAACATCAGAGAGAAAAAAAAAAAACTTTTAAATGTCATTTCAAAAACAGTCTCAAATGCTGCAGGTTTTTTTTTTTCTCAGAACTAACTTTGCTTTTCAATAATATTTATTCATTTCAAACTGTGCAAATGCATTTTGCATCTTTCCTTTCAGATAAATGACATTGGTTATTATTAATTGATTGTAATCCAACTGCTGGGTTAAAACAACCCAATCGCTGGGTTTGTCCATTTTCAACCCAACTTGGGTTGTTTTAACCCAGCATTTAATGTGTAATGCATTAAAACACGTGACAAACAACCAATTCCAGACAGAACAAAGAATCTGCAAATATTATAATGCATTTTAACTTATTCATGGAAGTCCACACAGACAGAACGATTAACCGCATCCAAAATAAAAGTTTGTTTACATAATATATATGTGTGTGTGTGTACTGTGTATGTTTATTATGTATATATAAATACACACACATGTATTTATTTAAGAAATATTTACATATATACATGTATATTTATATTTACATATAATTTATATTATATAAACCTCTTATTTTACAAGACATATTTTCTGTAACTTTCGAACGCAAGAGATTCACTGTTACAGAGTCAATCGTGGCCTCAGACTCACTATATGACTAATTACATGCAGTTATAGAAATAGTTGAATAAAAAAGTCAAGTGAAAACATGAGTATTTCATCCAATATTTGTGTATGCTGTTAATTTATGCTAATTATTCACATTGTTAGCTTAGCAGCATGCTAATGTCAAAGTGTGTTGAATTCAGCTCGAGTCTACTATCTGATGAAGCTGTTTGATTGACCTTGAGTAATGTGGTAAAACTCATTTAAGTTTGGCTTACATCATAACATTTAGAGAAGTGAGGATATATTTTATTTGTTCTTCCTTTAAATTTAATAGAATCTTAAAAAACGGCATTGAAACAGCAGTCTGAGTGCAAATCATATTATTTCCTACAAGTCTCCTCATAAACCTTCCAATATCCGAAATGAATGATGTTTTTATGAAACAAACACGCTTTTTACTTCTTCCAAACAAAGTCACAAGCTTTCTCTGATAAACTGCTGACAACTTTATGTCATGTGGACCTAAGGGGAGTGTGAAAAATGGAGGAAATCAAGCGGATCAGACGGTGTTTACTCTCATCAGGTGTCGCTGAAACACACACTGGGTTTGTGGGTATTTTCCTGATGTGACGCAGCTGAAACTCAGTACCGCTGCTGTGAAGGTGAGATTCCTGTGAAATGAGATATCTGAGCGAATGGACATCGATATTAAGAGACGGACACATTTTACCCTGCCGAGGCAAAGGAAGTCAGGTCATAAACAGACAAGATCAAAGCTTACATAATCATTTCAGTTATACATATCTATCTATCTATTATTAAAATCAATTTTCACGCATACAAATATGCTGAAGAATCTTGTGTGTGTGTTTGATTGTGCGGTTGTGAAAAGACAAGTGCAGAAATAATACAATCAAAGCGCTTCACTTTAGTGTTTGTGTGTTTACTGTCACTTTTGATCAATTTAATGCATCTTCACTGAAAAAAAGTGTTCATTTCTTTCAAAAAATGTATAGTGTGTGTTAAACAGACAGCTCAGAGAAAGTTTCCCTTCAGGACACTATTCATTTTCAATGAGTAGGTGAAAAAGCGCAGTGAATACAACAGAGTAGAAGAGAATTGCTCTTTATCTTTGCTAATATAAATATATTTAATGTATTTAAAAGTTTATTTATTTTGTCAGCCTTTAGGAGTTCAAAAAGGGCTCAAAGTTAACATGGTCAGTCATAAATACACCATCTGCTCCTAAAAAGCATCTTCATTCAAAATCTGTTGTGTTTTCTGAAGAAATAAATGTTCAGCTTTATGCAGGTGTTATAAACCTCCTTGAAGTGCACTAGAATATGAGTGGCCTCAATGAGTGACAGATATGGACCGAAAATATTCTATTTCAATGGGTCCTTTAAAAGCGATGTTGATCATATTGACAGGAAACATTTATAAAGTACTAACATTAATTTATTAATACTAACAGCACAACTGAACTGAAATCGCAGTGTTTGTGTGGCTAGAATAGTTGCTGCTGTGTAGAGCGCTCTGTCTTTGAAGACAGCTGTCTATGTAGGAAGCAGACGGCAAGGCAGCTCACCACTGTAGGAACAGAGCTGTAAAATAAAAGATTATTGGAGTACATTTTACAAAAAAGTAATGTGCTGCAATAGTGTGTTACTCCCTAAAACAGTAACTAATTATGTTGATTAGTTAATTTTTATGAAAAGCAATCCATTACATTACTTTTTCTCAGCTGGCGAAGGCTAACCCTCTTTCAGGCCTTGCGGGTGTTTTTTACTAATAAGTTCATTTTTGCAAGTGTTTACCGCAGAAATGCATTCAACAACATGGCCTATATAACATTTACCCTCATTGTCTTTTAAAAACACAGAATGTTATTATATTCTGAGCACTTAGAATATTTCCCGACTCCAAGAGCGATGTATATTATACAAAAGACATTATGGGTTACATTGCATCCTGTACTACTCTTTTTACCGAACGTTTAAAGTAATGTGTTTTGTCACTTTTTTGTACTGTTTAGTGCACATGTTCAAGTGACTACATTATGGAAAAGAGAGAATTTTAATTCAGTAGTTTAAAAAATACTTACGTCAAGTCAGCTTTATTTCTATAGCCCTTTCAATTCCACTATAATCAGCTCTACAGAAGACATTAGGGTCCCACTTTATATTAAGTGGCCTTAACTACTATGTACTTACATCAAAACATAAGTACAATGTACTTATTGGGTTCATATTGAATAGCAAAACACTTTTGCTGCTATTGAGGTGGATACGGGTGAGGTTAGGGACAGGTTTGATGGTATGGGTAGGTTTAAGGGTAGGGGTAAGGTGTAAGGGAAGGTCAACAGTGTAATTATAAATGTAATTACAGAAATTAATTACAGATGTGATTACATGCAGGTGTTTTTAAAATATAAGTACAATGTAAAAACATGTATGTACACAATAAGGGCATTGTATCAAATGATTAATTTAAATGTAAGTACATAGTAGTTAAGGCCACTTAATATAAAGTGGGACCAACAATAGTGTCATTATTCTGCAATTTAATATCCCAAACTGAAAAGTAACCTTTATTACCTTATTCTTTACAAAGTAACTCAAATATTAATAATGTGTAATGTATGGAAGCTTGTTTCTGTCAAGTAATAAAAACTATAAAAGGGTAATTGTGACTTTTTATCTCACAATTCTTTGTCTTTTAGAGTTTATAACTTTTAGTTATAAAGTCAGAATTGCGAGATATAAAGTCAGAATTGAGTGATATAAAGTCAGAATTGAGTGATATAAAGTCAGAATTGAGTGATATAAAGTCAGAATTGCGAGATATAAAGTCAGAATTGCGAGATATAAAGTCAGAATTGCGAGATATAAAGTCAGAATTGAGTGATATAAAGTCAGAATTGCGAGATATAAAGTCAGAATTGAGTGATATAAAGTCAGAATTGTGTAACATAAAGTCAGAATTGAGTGATATAAAGTCAGAATTGCGAGTTATAAAGTCAGAATTGAGTGATATAAAGTCAGAATTGAGTGATATAAAGTCAGAATTGCGAGATTTAAAGTCAGAATTGAGTGATATAAAATCAGAATTGAGTGATATAAAGTCAGAATTGCGAGATTTAAAGTCAGAATTGAGTGATATAAAGTCAGAATTGTGTGATATAAAGTCAGAATTGAGTGATATAAAGTCAGAATTGTGTAACAAAGTCAGAATTGTGTGATATAAAGTCAGAATTGTGTGATATAAAGTCAGAATTGTGTAACAAAGTCAGAATTGTGTGATATAAAGTCAGAATTGAGTGATATAAAGTCAGAATTGTGTGATATAAAATCAGAATTGAGTGATATAAAATCAGAATTGAGTGATATAAAGTCAGAATTGTGTGACATAAAGTCAGAATTGTGTGATATAAAGTCAGAATTGTGTGATATAAAGTCAGAATTGTGTGACATAAAGTCAGAATTGTGTGATATAAAGTCAGAATTGTGTGATATAAAGTCAGAATTGTGAGATATAAAGTCAGAATTGAGTGATATAAAGTCAGAATTGCGAGATATAAAGTCAGAATTGAGTGATATAAAGTCAGAATTGCGAGATATAAAGTCAGAATTGTGTAACATAAAGTCAGAATTGCGAGATATAAAGTCAGAATTGCGAGATATAAAGTCAGAATTGAGTGATATAAAGTCAGAATTGTGTGATATAAAGTCAGAATTGTGTAACAAAGTCAGAATTGAGTGATATAAAGTCAGAATTGCGAGATTTAAAGTCAGAATTGAGTGATATAAAGTCAGAATTGTGTGATATAAAGTCAGAATTGAGTGATATAAAGTCAGAATTGTGTAACAAAGTCAGAATTGTGTGATATAAAGTCAGAATTGTGTAACAAAGTCAGAATTGTGTAACAAAGTCAGAATTGCGTGATATAAAGTCAGAATTGTGTGATATAAAGTCAGAATTGTGTAACAAAGTCAGAATTGTGTGATATAAAGTCAGAATTGAGTGATATAAAGTCAGAATTGTGTGATATAAAATCAGAATTGAGTGATATAAAATCAGAATTGAGTGATATAAAGTCAGAATTGTGTGACATAAAGTCAGAATTGTGTGATATAAAGTCAGAATTGTGTGATATAAAGTCAGAATTGTGTGACATAAAGTCAGAATTGTGTGACATAAAGTCAGAATTGTGTGATATAAAGTCAGAATTGCGAGATATAAAGTCAGAATTGAGTGATATAAAGTCAGAATTGCGAGATATAAAGTCAGAATTGTGTAACATAAAGTCAGAATTGTGTAACATAAAGTCAGAATTGCGAGATATAAAGTCAGAATTGCGAGATATAAAGTCAGAATTGAGTGATATAAAGTCAGAATTGTGTGATATAAAGTCAGAATTGTGTAACAAAGTCAGAATTGAGTGATATAAAGTCAGAATTGCGTGATATAATATTAGAATTGTGTGATATAAAGTCAGAATTGTGTAACAAAGTCAGAATTGAGTGATATAAAGTCAGAATTGTGTGATATAAAGTCAGAATTGTGTAACAAAGTCAGAATTGTGTGATATAAAGTCAGAATTGAGTGATATAAAGTCAGAATTGTGTAACAAAGTCAGAATTGAGTGATATAAAGTCAGAATTGCGAGTTATAAAGTCAGAATTGAGTGATATAAAGTCAGAATTGAGTGATATAAAGTCAGAATTGAGTGATATAAAGTCAGAATTGCGAGATTTAAAGTCAGAATTGAGTGATATAAAGTCAGAATTGCGTGATATAAAGTCAGAATTGTGAGATTTAAAGTCAGAATTGAGTGATATAAAGTCAGAATTGCGAGTTATAAAGTCAGAATTGAGTGATATAAAGTCAGAATTGCGAGTTATAAATTCGCAATTATCTCTTCTTTTTTTTTTTTTAAATTTAGTGGTGGAAACAATAATAATGCATTTCTCTTTACAGCAAAAAAGTAATCTGATTACGTAGTACATGTTACTTGTAATGCATTACTCCAACACTGATCATCAGTGTCTACTAATTATTGATATCAAAATAGTTTTTTCTTTGCATTGAGCACTTTTGAATTTTTATTGGCTCTGAATAACGACTTTTGAAGATTTTTCTCAAAGGACATTGTGTGTGGGCTTTGTGCTTTTTTACTATGATCTTTTTGTAATTATTTGTGAAATTGAGTAAAAATTGTTTCAAAGTAAATCCCACCACATGTGTTTCAGTGTACTTTAGCATGCACAGAGTCAATAGTTTGTTATAAACACTCTGCCAGCACTTACAACCTGCACTGCCAAAAATGCTTCAAAGGTTCAAAATCTGCTATAACCAAATATGAGTTGAGCTGCACAATCTCACTGCATGAAGTTGAATATTTTGCATGAACATGCTGTATTGAGCATTGAGCGCTCTCATAACATTGTAAAGATCAGCGGTTGTGGAGGCAGACAGTAAATCTGAAGCGGCGCGAGCCCCCGGTGGGGAAATATGGGACTGAATGGAGCGCGCCGGTGTAGAGCCGCTTGGCTTTGATTTGTTGTGAAGACAGCAGCAGCGAGACGCGCCCGACTCCAGGCTTTTCCCAGCATGCCCGTGGAGAGTGACACTTCCTCTGCCGTCTGAAGACGTGCGCTGAAGCAGTGCCAGATCTCAGCACCAGCCTGACATTCATCAGCAGCGAGCAGCGGGAACACACTCCACCTGCGTCTGTGTGTGTGTGTGTGTGTGTGTGAGTTCACATGCTGCCACAGTGTGAAGGTAATGATGTAATTGAGCACTCATATGCACCCATGTTTACTCTATTTCTCATATTTCACTCCAGGGCCATCCACTGACCACAACAATATTCAAAGGCCCTGCGACTTTTTCGGTTGTTCATGACTCACTGCATAAGACGTTTTAAAAAATATTTTTTACTCACAATTTCTAAAATTAATATAAAATGTATATTCATTATTAAAATGTGCATCCACTCTTAGATAAAAGTTTCAATTCCACATAGAACTCAAGGGTTCTCAACTCAGTTTATGCCAAAAGGGTTCTATATGATGCCATAATACTTTCATGTTTAACAGCTTATTTCAATTTTTTTCCCCTAGTATGTTTACAAGATGTTTAATTCACAAAATGTAATTAAAATTAAAAGAAGAGGGTGGAGCTTTAACAGCTCACGCTTCAGTTGCTCAACAACAACAAAGCTGGAGAATCTCACGCAGCCAAAATGAGGATTGTCAGTAACGGTGTTCAGCCTTACATTGTTCAAACCGGAGTCGACACTGATGGAGAGACTCAAGAAGAAGTTACAACTTTTAGAATGAAACTGGACGTTTCTGAATGGTTAGTGGATAAATTTATGTAGTTGCTGTGGAGTTGATTCAACTCATCCACTAGCATGTGCCGTCATGTTCATCTTTTGTTCAAAACCCGTACGGACGCCCACTATACATAGTGTACCTGTTTGCCAAACAGAGTCATACACACCAGGCTAAGGTTTATGATTGCTATCAAATGCTGTGAATGGTCTAATATTTTTTTCCAAAATATCGCTCGGACAGAAATGCTCCTTTTTTATCAATCAAGCTTGTCAGGGTCAACTTCAGGCTATCCAAGCTAACGAGACTCTAAATAGTGTTCAGTGGATTGATTTGATTTATGTGGGTTTGTAAATAAGCATAAAAACTAAATGTTTAAAGCAGCTTATGACTCTTGTACACAACAGACTTTGAGTTTTTCAGTATCTTCTGTAAGAGACATCTGGACATGTTGTACATCTGGACAAAATAAATAAAAGGTCTTTCAAAAACATGTGAAACGAACACGAAGATTTAATTTAATGAACTTTAATCAGAGACTCATGCTGCGTAGCAGAATTGCAACGGTTGTATAAAGCAATTAATTAATTTAACCAATTTTCACTAAATATACAAAAACTAATAGTAGCTGGGGAAATTTTAGACCAATTTTAAAATTATAGCAAAAATGCAATGAAAAAAAGTTTTTCATCTCATTGATATAACAATATATACTTTATAAGTATGCTTTGACATGAATATTTAGTGAAATTTATTAACTTTTCATGACTGTATCCTGGTTGAAATATATTATTTTTAATATGTTATTATATATTACACAAGGAATAGGAATGTATAGAGCTGGTGAATTCTGTGGAAATCAGCAGAGCTCTGAAACTGATTTTGTGTAGCTCTGGCTATTAGTCAATAAGACAACACAGAAAAACCGTACAAAAAAGCTGGTTTCCTTCTGATTGTATTGATGTCTACAAACAAACAGACCCTCCGCATGTGATCTAACGGCCTGGGAGAGACTGAGATGTGCCTTAAACACAAGTGATTGGAAAATTATAGGGACTTTGTGAAGTCTCTCTCCAGTGACTCGGAGCTGTGTTTGTGGAGGCAGAGAGCTGGAGCTGAGGCTTCTGGGTAATCTGGCAGATGTGGGAAAGCACTGTGATTGTCTTCCAATCACTTCAAGAGAACTGTGGTCATCACACTATGAGTAAAACTTCCCGACTGAGCAAATGCGGGCTGATTTTAGCAAAGGGGAAGTACACTCTTAGAAAAAAAGGTTCATTGGGGATCTATATAGAAGAATGTTTATGAGCTGTTTAATTAAAATAATGAGCTGTTTAATTAAAACTAAATCCATGAAATGATCCAGTGATGGGAAGCCCTAAAAGGTTCTATATATGTAACGCCTGACAGAACCTTTAAGGTTCCATATAGAACCTTTTCATCAAAGGGAGTTTTCAGACCTGTAGATCATTTGCTTTGTTCCGAAACAGGGACGTAATTTATTACAATGTTGCAGTTTCTTCCTGGTTAACAATATTCATCCGGATCAAATGAAACGAGTGAGTGAAGAGAGGCAGGTTTGAGCAGCTGGTATCGTGTTCAGAGGTGGAAAGTAACTAATTACAAATACTTTCGTTACAGTACTTGAGTACATTTTTCAATTTTTGTCTACTTTCTTGAGAACAATTAAATTGTGTTACTTTTACTTAAGTTGGATAAAAGTAAAGCATTTAACTTCACTACATTTATTTTCACCAAAACTACAAAGTTCTTTGACAAAGGTGATGAACCAATCAAAACTTCTAGTTCAGCTGGGGGGCGGGGCGTTCAAACTGCACTTTGACATTCAATCACTGGCGCTCACGTTTTGAATCAGTATCGCTAACATTTCAATGTTTTAGTGTATGTAAGTAAGCTTTGCTCATATTCTGAATTTAAATTGTAACGTTGGCATCTCCTGAAATGGGTCATATCATTGATATTACCAGAGCACTGAGCAGTTGAAGTAAATAGAAAACTCAGCTCATATAAGGACGCAGTTATTGCAGGGATGGAGCATGCACAAAGTTCAGTTTAATGGTAAAGCTTGCCCTCTTTAACAATACAGTTAAACTAAATGTATGAAGCTAAAACATTAGCAGCAACAGTGAAATAAGATCACATGATTTATCTGTCAATCAGATGCATGTAAAAGTGTAGTTCATTAATATAGCAACAGTGGGCTCCTGGCACATTTTCGGTGGAACGAAAAAAGAGCATTTTATTTAACATGTTAACTCATACCCCACTTTATTTTTTACTGGCACTTTTCTATTCATACTGTTTTAATCCCTCTTTTCTTTGATCGGATCTGTCACTTACCCTTCTTAAAAAACATCCAAATGATCTTACTTTTCAAAATTAATAATAAAAACAATCACTTTTGGCAACAGGGATAGCTAGTATGTTTGCTTCGCATAGCATCAAACACAACAATTTGAAATATCATATTTTGCTCCAGAATCACTATATAGGCTATATACACGTCAGTCATGTTTGAAATAACTTCTCTGGTCCCATGTTGCTTTTTAACACAGAGTGAAACACAAAATATATTAGGCTATGTTATACAATTCTATGATACAGGCTATGTCGATTAGCATTGCATTATAAATATACATTATTCTTATGAAATATATACAGGCTTGAAGAACACAGATGAACATCTGCATGTTATTGAGCTGTAGTGATATCTTATGTCCATATAAGGGATTTCCTGGAACATAATAAGTTTACTTCTATGAATCTCACTTGTGGACTTTCTGCATAAGGATGCCCTCTGGGTTCCAGTATGAATGAAACAGAAAAATTTGAGTGTTTAGCGCTCCATATTGCAAACATCACTTTTGTAACGTAGTAACTTGAGTAGTTTTTCAACTACTTATTTACTCTTACTTGAGTCATATTATTTTTCAGTACTTCTATTTTTTAGTATTCTTTCTACCACTGATAGTGTGTCTATTTTGCGGAAAATAAGTATTGGGAGCGTTTTAGATATTTCAGTATCGATATGTATTGAAAAATCTATTTTTGACAACACTACATTGCACTTAGTTTATTATTTCAGATGCCTTTTTAAAAGACTACAATTGAAAAATGTATATATTATAAAATTCAAAGTAGGAGTGATTGCGTTACACGCCACTGCTGAAATATTTGGCGGGTTGGCAGGTGTTAATGTCAAGCCCTGTATGTATATTTACACAAATATTTCAGTATTTTGACAGCATAGAGAGATCGACTTGATTACATCATTCACAGTGCTTCATGGCAGTGGGCGGAGCTAAAGAGCTCTTCTGGAGTGATTTGCTTACTGTGACTCACTGATTGGTGGAATTCTCTGTACAGCACTACGAGTAATGTAGATTTTCACCACAAATTCAGCTGTCACACACTATTATTTATAAAACAAGGTGAATTATGCAAACAAATGGCTTCAACACAAACACATATACCAACCTTGTAGCTCACAGCAGGTCTGTCTTTTAGTGTTTATAAGTTATCATTAAAAATCAATTCACATATGGAGAAAATGTTTTTATTTCTCAAACCCGACTGTTTCACTCTATTGCAAGTCTTCTGAATGTGAGGTACAGACCATTCAGACCAACATCTCCTTTCGTGTCCCACTGAAGATGAACGCATACAGGTGTGGAGCATGAGGATAATGTATTTATCATAGCTGATACTCATAGTTGGTAGAAGTGAGCGTTAGTAACAGTCAGTTAATCCATTAGTTTGTAAACACAAGTGTAATTCCTGGAGTTAAAGTGGGCTGGGTTCAGTAATTGCCGGTTGTGCCTTTAAACGTCAGCACAGTAATTTCAGATTTGTACTCGGGTCTTGATCAGGGATATAGCTGTGAGGCACTAGAGCTGCTCCAGGGATAAAAATACCTGTTGCGTGTGTTGATGGTAATTACGGCCGTCTCTCATAGACGACTCTTAGAGAGCCTGAGAGCTGCGGCTTCTGTCTTTGATTGCTGCTCTGGATCCTTCAGTTCTGCTGTCCATTAAATCTTGATTGGTCTCTCTCTGTGTGTGTATGTGTGTGACAGAGAACCAGTGACCTGTTGAACAAAGCTAGTTGAACAAGTTTCAGAGTATAGAGTTGACAAAATCCAACCTGGTTTAAATGAAGTTCAGCAGCAAATTTAAAGCTTTATAAATTCTTACGCTTATTTTTCTTATTTATAAATTCTAAAGCTTTTATTTATATTTATACAACAGTTATTTCTGTCGGCCGAACAAATCCACCATATTTTTTTTTACAAATACTACACCTGTTGTACCACAAGTTTTTTAGACGGGAATGTAGTTGTTTAGACCTGAAATATGTGACTCATATTTAATCATAGTGCCTATTTTACAATTTGTTTAGATGTTTTCGGAGATGTGAGCTCGTGTACCCACCGAGAACAGCTTCATCTCGGCCAGTGCTTCGTGGATTTGCCACTGCCTTTTATAGTGGTTAAACGAGATATAATTCATATTGGGTACATAAAACGGGCAATCTTTGGTCTTATTAATTATTACTTGTTCCTGAGCAAATAGAATTGGGCTATGATAAATTTAATAATTTAATATTAAGGCTATATTTAACTTACATGCTGTGAAGCACTGCTTTTGTACATTTGACTGAATTGTACAATTGTGTTTATTTCCTATTGTCATTTATAATGGCTGTAGTTGTTAATTTAAATATCGTTGTTCAATAAATATTGTATTTGCTATTAAAAAAAAGAGTCCATTAGTGCATAATATGGATTGAGTGAAACATAAATTAATACGCCATTAGATGGCGGCAAGCTTTACATGTGAGTCAGTCGCAAGAGACTTTTAAATTGAAAGGGACTTTTGTAAACAAAGGACGTTGTTTCAGCGCTGTTATGGAAAATACAAAGATCGCTTTCCTCAGCAGACATTCAAACTGATTTTTATAATGGATATAATATTACGGACATTGACCTGAAGAATGAATGTTATATCAGAAACAGGTAATGCTCGCTCAGGCTCTCTCTCTCTCAATAATACTGTACAAAATACAATGACTTTCCATGGAGGGACTCAACATTCCTTCGTTACTAGTTCTAAAGTGACGTTTTAGAATTAGTAGGCTTGGTCAAATCTATTTAAAGTAACTCTATTAAAAATATGACAAAATGTGTACTTTTTGCCATTTACATTAGATCATTAATCAAATTTATTTAAAGAAAACACTGATTTGACTTAAAATTTAAAGTTAAAACTTTACGTTTAAATTCAGCAAGTTGCTCTAGTCTTTTCTCCCCTATGTTGCCAAATATCCAAGTGAAACACTTCTCAAACAAGAACAAATGTAGGGCGGGGCTTGATTTTGTCCGTGGGGAATTGATTGGATGGTTGTGGTTTGCTATTGGTGGATCTCATGTGAGTGACAGGTTGCCCCGCCCTCGTCATCAGAGAAGAGAAGAGATGCTGCAAGAGGGAGGAGAAGATATTCTGATTCAAGATTACATGAATTTAAAACAATAATGAAGTGCACCGATAAATCATTTGGAATAAACACTGTAATATTCCACAAAAAACAATGAAATTTTAAAAGCTTCAGAAATCACCCTTCCTTAAAGGCACCATTCATACCTGACGCTTTTGTGTACAGCCCACTTATAGTGTGTGTGAGACCATCATCACAGCTGTGATCACACACACACACACACACACACAGAACTCCAAGCGCTCCCTATCTTTATCGCCTGGGCCCGTCTTCCTCTTCCTCCTCCTGGCCCTCTGCCCGCTCCTCTGCTAACCCCCGTGTTCGCAAATCACCGCTTCCCGTGTCAGCAGGTAAATTGTTTTGTCCTCCCGTTCCCCGCTTTCATTACCTTGTGTAAATTAAGCGATACGTCGTCCACCGGCGCGAGTCGCCGCACCCCGTGCCGCCACGCCAAAATCACGAGATTTGGCATAATAAATGAAGACAAACTGGCGCAGGCACTGCTCCTTCTCCTCGCCGACTCGCTTTCATTATTCGCTTAACTCGCCGGAGAAAATGACTTAACCCTGACCCGAGCATTACGTCCCATATTCACTCCAGATAAAAGCCTTTTTACGGCGGGCCACCCACAATTTATATTCCGCCAAGGAGGCCGCTTCTCCCTGTCACTTTTCCAATCTCGGGCCCCCTCAACACACGTCATTAAACTTGTCGTTCCTTCCTGTATTTGTCCATCAGTCCTTTCCTTTTACATAAAAGGTGGCAGCATTATTCTGGGCTTTGATGGCGCCCACTCATTTTTTTCCCCGCCGCGGGATGTTTGATTGGAAGAAATATAGCCCGAGCGCCGGCTCTATCTCCTCTCCGCTCTGCTGCTGGAATCCGACGCTTGATGAAATAGTGTTCCTTTAGCAAGAATAATAAAAACAGACTTCTGCATTACAGGCCCAGAGCCCACAACGAGAAAACCCCAATCTCTGCTCGGCCCTGACGGATTTTTATAGTCATACGGGCAGATAAATGGAAAGCGGCGAGCCACATAGGAGGCGAGCGCAGAAGAGACTCGATGCAGTTGCACTTGCAGAGATGCTCGGGGGGATTCCACACCGTTCTTTAGTGTAAAAGCATCCGTTACAGTGGGTGGAGAGAACAGGATTTTCCAACCCAGGAAAACTTGAAAAATGTGCTTGTGGAGTCATTTCTGCAAAATGATATTAATTTGCTTCTTGCATGTTTCGCAACACTTTCAAGGTGAGATGTCCATTGAGTGTCGCTAAAAGCAGTTTTATCTGAAAAAGATGAATGTGAATATGGCGACGCTTTGTTTTGGTGGTTGTTGTACATATCGCTGCAGTTCGGAAATGAAATGTCCGCTTAACCCTTTAAGACCGGATGGAGCGTCGACGCTCCCGTTTGCGTCTCTCAGTTTAAGAGCCAATAAAATCTGAACCCATACAGGTAGCACAATAATTCTTTTTGCATACAAAATCAGAGACTTTACACGTTAAGATTAAGCCTCCCACATGCTCCTGTTGTGTTGTTTTCACCCTCTAATGAGTCTGAGTAATATGCGTTTACAACAAAAACAGCACAGCCGCTAACTGAATACAAATATGTAGATTTCACATGCTCATATCTTCATGAAAAAATGCATAGAAAATGCATAGGTCATAGAAAATGGCACAGCCTCATTTAAAGCAGATTCTCACAATTAAAATGAGCCCAAAATCAACATAATATATTGCGATGATCACAAGATATTACTCACGGAATGATGTAACATACTTGGCTAAAAACATGTCTCTCATCTTTCCGGGATGCAGTGTGCATCCAATGTTCCCGGAACCATCCATGTTCGTTTTCCAACGTGGAATAACACAGAAGAGATATCATTTTAAAGCTTAGAAACTCAGCTTTTTAATGCATCTAACCATTTTGATAAACTTTTATTTAAAATTCTTCTTATTTATTTAAAATATATATTTTTTTAAATTCTAACGAGTGCTGAGAAGTGTGGTAACACTTTATTTTAGGGTCTTTTAACTAGTTGCTTATTAACATGCATATTACTAAAATATTGGCTATTTATTAGTACTTATAAAGCACATATTAATGCCTTATTCTACATTCTTAATCCTACCCAATACCTAAACTTAACAACTACCTTACTAACTATTAATAAGCAGTAAATTAGGAGATTATTGAGGGAAAAGTCGTAGTTAATAGTTTATATCTGTTCCCTATACTAAAGTGTTACCAGAAGTGCCTCTAAACTGGAGTTTACCGCCTGTGGGCGCCATCTAGCTGCGGAAAAATAAATAATACTTCATTCAACTATATGCTATCACCACAAAATTTGAACCAGATGCAGCTCACATGTAGGAGAGCATCACCAAAAAATAATTGTTTAATTATATACGCTATATAGTGATGATTTTGGAGCAAAACATGATATTACTCTCATAAATTATTGTGTTTGACAAACGTACGGTTGTTTTATAACTAATTATGAAAAGTAAGTCCACATAAGCTCATTTCAATGTTTTATTAAGAAGGGCAAAAGCAAAGAAGTATAAGTAAGGGATTAAAACAGTATGAATAGAAAAGTGGCAGTAAAAAATAAAGTGGGGTATGAGTTAACATGTTAAATAAAATGCTCTTTTTTTCATTCTACCAAAAATGTGCCAGGAGCCCACTGTTGCTATAGTAATGAACTACACTTTAATGTGCATCTGATTGACAGATAAATCATGCGATCTTATTTCACTGTTGCTGCTAATGTTGAGGTTATTTCAGCTTCGTACGTTTAGTTTAACTGTATTGTTAAAGCTTTACCATTAAACTGAACTGTGCACATGCATTTTAGACACTTACATTGTCAATAACTGCGTCCTTATATGAGCTGAGTTTTCTATTTACTTCAACTGCTCAGTGCTCTGGTAATATCAATGATATGACCCATTTCAGGAAATGCCAAAGTTACATTTTAAATTCAGAATATGAGCAAAGCTTATTTACATTCACTAAAACATTGAAATGTTAGCGATACTGATTCAAAACGTGAGCGCCAGTGATTGAATGTCAAAGTGCAGTTTGAACGCCCCGCCCCCCAGCTGAACTAGAAGTTTTGATTGGTTCATCACCAGATTCAGACCTGTCTGTTATTGGCTGAAGCGCAGAGCTCCACCGCAGTAGTTTGAAAAGTGTCAGCTCACCCTGTTATGCCTTTGTCAAAGTAGTACTTTGTACTTTTGCTGAAAAATAAATGTAGTGGTTAAATACTTAAAAAGTAAAAGTACCACAATTTAATTATACTCAAAAAAAGTAGAAAAAAAATTGAAAAATATACTCAAGTTCTGTAAGAAAAGTTCCACCTCTGCAGTCAATATCCTAGTAATATGCATGCTAATAAACAACCAGTTCATAGTGACAACTGGACCCTAAACTAAAGTGTTACCACATGTGCTAACGTTTGAGAACATCAGATAACTTTGAATGAACTTTCTATTAACATTACTGGATGAACGTTTGTTTATCACTTTTAAGTGAACCTTTCCAGAACATTCCCTGTTAGCTGGGCTAATGCTTGTGTAGATCTGGCACAAATATACACAGACAAGCAGAATAAGAAGAAGAAATCAGCTTCATTCTTTACATATGAAAGTTTCACAAGGTCGTTGAAAAAGTCAGGCCACCACACAACACCTGCATACAAATCCGCTTCCTTGTTCCACGAGTCGCAGCACGGCGGCTCTTAAAGCCATCATTATTACCATACAAATAGACAGATCTATTTAACAACTACCTTTTTATCACAGAGCACTTATTCTTTAGTGTTGCTCTCTGAAAGCCATTGAAATGCAGCCGCCGAGCGTCTTGCGCTTGATAAAGGCCGGGAGCAATAGATGGAGCATGGCTGACATCTTCTTAAGAGATGATAGGAGAGCCAAATCAAATAGGATGGAGCAGTCACTCTCGCGGCAGATAGGTGTTTCATTTCTGCCGGGCCGCGTTGGCATCCCCAGTGACTTCCTGCCCGGGGAAGATATAGCTCCCTTGGACTTTATCCATTATTCCAGCCGCTACGCTCTCAGCGCTTCTCCACACTCCTGTTTTTGTTCCGGGCCGAGTAGTATTTTCCCTACTTTGATGTCAATCTTGGAATTTGCTCTGGCTTTCATTATCGATAGCCTCTTTCCCGTGTGTGGAAGTCAATTATGGTTTTTTATTACACATAACTGATTGTGAGTGAATGAGACGCGAGTCGTGTATTTTGAAATGATGAATCTCTGGTTCCGGTTAAAAGTTTCTCACCCCATGAGGCTCTTAAACTCTTTCCCATGTTGCCAAAAGACTTAAATAACTGATATATTCACACCTGTGACCACCATCAGGTTCTGTATTAACACAAAATGATCTGTTAAACCTGTCGCACACAATCTCCTCCAGTCGTCTGATTGATAATTTAGACTTTTTTTTATCAAGTAAAAGATCTTTTAGTATAATTGTACAAACGTCCTCCTTCAGCTTCTTGTGTGTTTCTGCTGTGAAATCTGCACTGATTTTATCAAGTAAACGTAAGAATAACTTTGATATTGTTAGTGATATTTCAACTGGACTGAAGCAGCTTCGGTTTACTTGATTATCCAGACATCATTTTATAGAAAAATCATGAATATGATGATCATCTTTTGAGGAAGGTTTATTTGTTCATCTCTCAATCATCATTGTATTGCATTGCATTATATGTTTTAAAACTACAGAGATTTTAGTTATGCCTCAATTAAATATATTGCCAGTTAACTTTGTCCCAGATGTTTCTCCTCAAATAAAAATGACACAAATGTTGTCATACAGTAAGAGTACAGAGCTATGAATGAACTGAAGCTCAGATCATTTGATGAGAAATGTTTGAGTTCATATTGACTGGTAAATCTGAGCACAGTTGTTGAGACCTCTTCTGAAACTCCAGTGGAGATGCATGTGAGAAGCAGAAAAAGACATAAGCAGAAGGTTAGGAGTTTTCCTTCCTATGGGATATTAGATTTTATGTGAAATCATGAAATATTAGTGGTTGTACATATTGCAAAGCATATCTTCTCATCTCCGTTCAAAGCAGAGAAGAACCACAGACGAATGCTGATAACTACAGAAATGAACCCCTCGAAACAAACGTCCCCACGAGAGGAGTCATGAATGGCAGAATAAATGAAAATGAACCAGAATCCAGACAATACAATGCAGAGAAATTGGCAGGACGGAACAAAGAATGAATTTTAAGTGTCTTAAGACACATTTCCTGAAACTGTATGTCCTGAGGGGGGCCGTACTAAACTGTTAATTGTTAGCGCTGAAAGAGACACTTTTCTGATACGCTGGTTATGAATCGCTTGTTCTGAGTGCTTGTCCCTCAGTGTTTTAAGTCTGGCGTCTGCCTTGGTGCTCCAGCTTCCCTGAACAATGAGGGCCCCGGACCCCGCGTGTCCCTCAGGCTTTGGTGAGCGGCGGCCTGAGGGCCGGGTACTGAGGGAGCCGCGCCGCGCTGCTAAATGTGGAGGGGACAGATAAGAGCTCAGCTGCGCTGTGAGGCCTTTCCCCAGGAGCCCGAAGGGAAATTTGCAAATATTAAGAGGAAGATGAGACCGATTAAATGTGCTTTGTGCTCTTGTTAACCACTCTGCTTTACTTAATTTTTTTCTCTGCTTTCAGTTGCGTTGTATTTTTTTTCCCTCTTTAAAATCTTTATTTTTTGTAGAACGGCGCACAGGGGGCCAGAGTTATTTTAGTATCACTCATATATTAGAGTTTTTGTTCATATTTTGAATTAGATTTAATTTGTTTATTTTCTATTGTTATTTTAATTTTAAAGTTTTAGTCATTCCTCTTAATTTTAATATTATTTTTAATATATTTATATTAAAGTCCCCCTTGGTGAAAATCAAGTTTTTAATGTTGTTTATATGTCTGTGTTGTTTTTAATATGCTTTAAGATGAACCACGTGCAAATTCATCAGTCAGCACCATTGCTGAGTATTTTCTCTTTAAAACTGCAGTGATCTAAAGACAGTCTCAAACCCGCGGTCAGAAATCGCTGGTGTTTATGACGTCACAAACACATTGTAACCAATCATGTCAACGTGAGGGTGGGCTTTAACATATCATTAACTATGACCGCTCTGAAGCAGGAATCTCAAGAGAAGGTTATCCTGGTATATTTTTTTATTGATATGAAAACTCGGGTAGATTTAGCAATACAGCGGGTTTATGATGTATATATTACGATGTCATGATGAACTATATGCCTTTCTCAAGTCATTCAAAGCATTTCTAAGGAAGCTGATTGTTAGAAGGCAGCTGTCTGACTCGCGAACGGGAACATGGTTTGTGTAACATTAACAACACATTATTAGCTGTTTGATAATGTAGTCAAGCAAAAGGCTAATCATATTAATTACCGTTATGTGTCCGACGTTGTAAAAAGCGATACCATTTTGCAGCGTTTACCTCAGGAAGTCGGCCGAGTGGATCTCTGAGCTGGAGTGAGCGAGTGGAGGCGGGGCTAATTAGCATATTCATAGGTCCCCGTATACTAAATGAAGCAAGAGTGTAGAGTTACATTCAAGCTATTTTAAGTCATGAAGAAAATTTTTTCAATATGTCATTTTGGTGATGAGATGAGTTTTAAGGGATAAAATTGTTGACCACAGGCGGACTTTAGGTTTCATTTTAGTGATTTTAGTACAACTTAAGCTAAACAGAGAAATGTTGACTTGGCAACTATAGCTGAAATAAAGTAAGTGTAATGTTTAACTTATTTCAAGTAATAATAATTTATGGTTTTAGTTGACAACAATAACCCTGCAGGGGTTCATAATTTTATTCATAAATTACAATTCATCCTAGTAAACACACCCATGTTTCTTCTCTGTCTCCTGCCTACCATTGGTCAGTCAAGCAGATAGTCCCGCCCCAAGCTCACGCCATTGGTTGAGTCAGAAGTTGACATATCAGATCTTGTTCAAAATAATCTTGAGTCACTGATTTTTTAATGTTGAGATTCTTCAGAAGGATCTGAAGAGCAGCAGCTGCAACAGAAAGGAACGACAAGCTTTCACACATTTAATTCTTATCATTATTTCTTCTGTTGTTTTGGAATAAGAGTATCTATCCTCCTCATCATTACAGTACCTCACTGTGACTGGATGGAAGTTCCCTTGACCTGTAAACTTGGGCACTCATTTGGAAATGTGTTCATCCTAATAGCCATGAAGCAAATTGAGTATGTCTACATAAAACACATCAAAGTCTTTTCAATCTGTTCCATGATATGAGTCCTTTAACAACAAAGAAGCGTAGGAGGTAATCAGTAAAGTTCTTCTGAATAAGCGGTGATGTTCTCGCTTCTGTGTTGTTGTTAGGATCCCTGCTGCTGCATTTAGAACGAGCTGGAGGGGATTTAGTCTGAGTCGCGCATTACAATAATCAATTCTACTAACAAGCGCATGGACAAGTGCTTTTACTTCACCTTGAGATGAAGAAGGCCTAACTTTCACAGTGTTTCTTAAAAGAATGTGCATATTTAAGCCTTTTTTCTGCTTTCAATTGTAAAACATTTTTAATTACAAAATGTCTAAAATCATTTGTATCAATCTGAAAAATTCTTGAAAACTTCTTGATTACATTACTGTCAGCAACAGAAGAGGATACACAAAGGTAGTTTCCAAAACAGTGGTGTATTGGTGGAGAAAGTGGTGCACAAGCGACAGCTGCAGGAAAGTAATGGAATTCTGAGGATCACTAACAACATAACTTAAATAATAAAAGTCATTTTCTGAAGCAGATACAACAGGGAACAATGAAGATGACATGAAAACAGGATAATCCACAGGGTAGTGTAAAACAAATCAGCAGCGGTTGTGGTGATGGCTGAATGAGTGCAGGTGGGGACCAGGAGGGATGCTGGGAAATGTAGTTCCGTGGTGACTGGAGAATTTGACAATTACCTCCACAAATGACTGCACTTCAGAAGACCCCTCTGTTAAGCTCCTCAAGTTTGCAGATGACACCACAGTCATCTGCCTCATCCAGGATTCATGAAACTCTAAATATGTTCAGAATCTGACTAAACCTGTGTCTTTATACTTTTTTATTTTATTTCCTAAATGTTATTACTATGTCTCTTGTTGTGTTTGTATGTGTGCACTGGAAGCTTCAGTACCGAGAAAAAGGCAATACAGCTTTTTCTGATTCGGTATTGTATGTAAAGAGCAGAGGCCCTATAACAGAACCCTGTGGAACACCAACATTTTTATTTATTTATTTATTTTTATTATTATTATTTTTTTTTATGTCTGATAGGTTCAATCCCCAGGGAACGCATAATAATTTAAAAAATAAACTCATAAAATGTACAGTATACATGCAATGCAAGTGAAAAAAAGTATCTGCGACATGCATAAATAAAATTGTTTTTTGCCCTTTTTGGAACAATTTTCTTTTTCTTTTTATGTTTTAAATGTTTTAATGAAGGGCTTGTGCTTTTTAGTCAAATTTGTTTTCATCCATCAGAAAACTGAACAAAAGACAACATAATACCTATACTCTAAAAATGCTGGGTTAAAAACAACCCAAGTTGGGTTGAAAATGGAAAAACTCAGCGGTTGGGTTAAATATTTGCCAAATGTGCTGGGTAGTTTTATTTAACTCAACTATTGTTTAAAAATTATGTATGTCTGGCTTAAAATGAACCCAAAATAGGTTGGAAATTAAAAATCAGACACATAATTACTAGAGGCAATATCAAAGGGTGAACATTTATTAATAAGCAATTTAATAAATGTTTATTTTTTAATTATTATTCATTAAACTAATCAATAAATGTTCATTTTTTAAACATATTAATAAATGTTAATATCAAACATATTTTGGGTTCTTTTTAAGAAAGCAAAACAGTAATTTTTAAACAATAGATGAGTTAAATAAAACTACCCAGGTTGAGCTACAGGTTTTATTTTACTATAAAATATTTTTTTGCATGTGTGTTTATAATTTATTTGTATGACAGCCTGGACAAACATTCTCCACACAATTTGACATGCTTCAATATGTTATCACAAATAAAACAACTGACTTCAAAATATTTTAATATTATTTAAAAAAGGGTGAATATGTCAATTTTCCAAGGCCATACTGTACATCGCTTTTGGTCACTAATGCACATTTTGTTAAGCTTCTCTTGCAGCACAGTTGAAGTTTAAATGTTTAAAAAAACTACTGGATGTGCACTAATATTTTAAACAAGAACAGCTGCATCAAGCGACTCCTGTTTGTAGTCAAAGCATATTTAGATCGATTTCAAAATATCCCCATTAACACCATCCTACAACCTTTACTGCACCACAGAACTGACTAACAGTAGAAAGGTTTAAAAATGAGCTGATGCGCTGAAAAGAAGCAAACACAAAAAGCTAAAATCACAATAAATAGACATGGATTTTGGTTATGCAGTAAGAAGAGAATAAATTTCTCTGTGATATTCTCTTGACTTGTCACCTTAAGTAACCAGTCCTGCAATATAAGTTTGGCAGGCGCTGTTAAATAGGGTGACATTTAAAATGATCTAGCAGCTAGCCTTAATCTTGTCGTAAGTATTCAGCGTGGCCTTATCATAAAGTGATTCATATAGGTCATAATTCACTTATTAACTTGGTATTAAACATGAATGATTCTGCTGTTGCTGTGCAGATCAGCAGGGGAAATTCATTGTTACTTGTTGCCTTTAGGCAGTAATCAACCAGCATCAAAACTACTAAAAAGAAAATTAATGCTGCATCAGTTATGAGTACCAGTCAATCATAATTAATCAGAATGCCGTAATTTAGTATTGTGGTGTGTGTGTGTGTGTGTGTGTGTGTGTGTTGGACTTTACATGTGACTTTAAAAAAAAAAAAAAAAATTCAAAATTTTAATGTTTTACAAAATTTTAGTTTTGCATTTCTCAGATATTTAGTATTTGCATCTGTTCATGATATTGTCCAATGTAATAAAATTATATATATTTTTTTCAATAAATTATTTTAATATCTAAAATGTTATATTTATGTCTTTTCCCTTTGTCTTTTTGAAGATTGTCGAAAGTTTATTGCTGTACGTTTTACAAGAAAATACTATTTAGTGCAGAAATGTTCTCTGGACTTTGATTATCAATAATTATTGATAATCTCAATTGATAATTAAATAACTGATTAGTTGAAATTTTGATTCATGGTCAATAAGGGGCACCAAAACATTTGCAATGGGAAGGGCCACTTTTACTCAAACGGCTATAACTCTTGAACAGAATAAGATATTTTCACCAAACTTGGTACACATGTGTAGGGGCTCAATCTGTGGTCACATTAAAAAAATCACAGCAATTGGACACTTGGTGGCGCTATAACATGAAAAAAAGATAAATAAATAAGGAAAACGGCTCTAACTACGCAACCAACTAACTACGTTAGTCTGATCAACTTGAAACTCGGCATGCAGTGTCTTGGCCCAAGGTTCCATGACTGTCTATGAGGACATTGGATTATCTCTAAAAACATGGCCACCATCGGCCAATGAAATTTGAGCACCTTTTAGACAAAGTTAACGGAGGCCAATCGGAAAGAAACTCGGTATGATTCATCTGCATTATGATGCCCTGAAGGAGCCTGAGAAGTTTCAAGCAAGCACCAACTAGTGGTAAAATAAAATTTTTTAAATGCTTAAAACTTTGGGTGTGGTCGACTTATTTTCACGGGAGTCACCTCCTTAGACTCCTGAATCCTTGCCAAGTCCAGCGATATCTAACATGCTTTGCAAATATGTTTGAAACCGTTAGTCCGATCGAGACGAAACCACTGTAGGAAATATGAAACCATAAGTTGTTAACTATAAGTCAATGGCCAAATGTCAAAATTTTGATAGGAAGTGGCAAAAAATTCCAATCAAAGTCGCTCATGGGTCATTTTTTATGGTCTCATATATATAATTGTCTACAACCTCAAAAAGAAATGAGATATTTTCATCA
Organism: Hypophthalmichthys molitrix; assembly: GCA_037950675.1. Taxonomy (NCBI): domain Eukaryota; kingdom Metazoa; phylum Chordata; class Actinopteri; order Cypriniformes; family Xenocyprididae; genus Hypophthalmichthys; species Hypophthalmichthys molitrix. Next base: position 1,335,641 of record CM075508.1, read on the forward strand.
AATTTGACACATATGTATGGACACACTCTGAAGACACCCCCCCCCCCCCCCAAAAAAAAAAAAGTGGTGGAGATCAGGCAATAGGTGGTGCCATATTTTTGAGTAAATTGCCTGTATTTGCTGTAAATGGTCTTTTCCATCTATGATCTAAGTGCTTACATGCTTGCTAAATAAAATATAATACATTTTTATGTGCTTAAAGGCCTTAAAGTGCTTGAACCCCGATAATTGCTGCTTACAGTAATTTGTAATTTACTTGCAATTTTTGAGTGAAAATTGTTTCAAAGTAAATCCTACACCTTTTTTTTTTTCATTGCATTAAATGAGTCAACGGACAGGTTGAGATTTTTGGTCTGATCAGCGTTCATAGCATTGAGAAAAACTACTTAGAGCTTTGATTAATAAAAATCTGTGTGTTTAGATGCCGTCCCATCAGTCTCCTCAAACAGCCTGCAATCCAACAGCTGGCTGTCTTTCTCTCTCCTTTAGCTTTATGATGATCAAATTATGTGCTGTTTGAAAGAGAGCGAGGCCTCGTCAGCTGTAGCCAGTGATGGGCCGACAGGGGGCTTTACATCTTCAGCTTTAATTTGTGCTGACCTGGCACGGCCCCTCAACCGTGCTTGTTTTCTTACTTTATGGAAAAATCAATACGCTCTCTGACAGAAAACAGCTCCGGAGAAGAAATAAATGGGAACACTGTGGCGCTCTGTCAATCATTTCTCACTTGTGGCCCATGTGCTTGATTGTTGCATGCTGGGATTGGAGAGTGACTCAATCAATTGTTGGCTTTATTATTTAAGATTTAAACCTGTTTAAGTGCACTGCTGAGGAGAAAGCGTTCAGCAATAAATCCTCAATACTACACTGAAAAAACAAAACTACACTGAAACAATTTTCACTCAGAAATTGCCAGCAAATTTCACAAATAATTATAAAGAAACAACAAGTAAGGCATTGAGTAAAATGTGAAATTTTGAAGTAGAAAGACTGAAAAAACAAAAAGAATCCCACACACTATCAATACTTGCAAAACCGTATAAAAAATATTTTATTAGAAACGTTTTGATCGCATGAACTTCATCAGGCATCAACCATGATTGTGCGATCAAAACGTTGCTAATAAAATATTTTTATACGGTTTTGCAAGGAATTGTAAAAAATATTTTCATGATTTGTTATCACAACATTTTTTTCTTAGATAATTAATGTGGTTCAGGTAACATAATATTTAGAGTTTCTGTTGATTAATCCAATCGCCTTTATTGTATTAACTCAAATTTTTAATTGTAATGAACTCTAAATTTTAAGGCAACCAGGTAACTTACCTTTTTAAGTTAAACCAACAATTCTTTTTTACAGTTTGTAGAAACAATTTTCACTCAGAAATTGCTAGCAAAATTCACAAATAATCACCAAAAAAAAAAAAAAAAAAAAGGCAAGTAAAATACTAAATTAAGCTTAAAAGTTTTTTCTTTGGAAAAAAAAAAAAATTCCACTCATAAATTCCTAGTAAATTTCACAAAAAAAAAAAAAAAAAAAAAAATTACAAATAAAGGACAAGTAACATTGAATTAAACATGAAATTTTAAAGTAGAAAGAGCCTTCTCTTGAAAACAAAATTGTTTAGAAACAATTTTCACTCATAAATTGCTAGTAAATTTCACAAATAACCACAAAAAAACGGCAAGTAACATACTGAATTAAAATTTACTTAAAATTTACCTAATAGTTAAAATTTTACAAGTATTTTCTTGAAAACAAATGTTGGTGTAGAAACAATTTTCACTCATAAATTGCTAGCAAATTTCACAAAGAAACAGCAAGTAATGCATTGAATTAAATGAAATAGTATTTTCTTGACAAAAAAAAAAAAAAAAAAAAAACTGGTGTAGAAATTGCTAGCAAAATTCACAGATAATCACAAAAAATGGCAAGTAACATACTGAATTAAACTTAAAATTGTAAAGTATTTTCTTTGAAAAAAAATGGTGTAGAAATAATTTTCGCTCATAAATAGCTAGTAAATTTCACAAAAAAGAAAATCAAAGAAACAGCAAGTAACGTATTGAATTAAATGTGAAATTTTGAAGCAGAAAAACAAAGTATTTTCTTGCAAAAAAAAAAAAAAAAAAATTATGTAGAAACAATTTTCTCTCAGAAATTGCTTATAAATTTCACAAATATTCACAAAAAGTTGGCAAGTAACATTAAAACTTTTAAACAAAATGTTTAAGTAGAGCGAATGAAATAGTAAATTGTCTTGTAAAACATGCTCTTTGTTTGATTTACAACTTGGAAAAATAATTTTTTACAGTGCAGTGGAGGACAAAGATGTGTGTCATATGGCTGAAGTCCGTCAGGATAGTCAGTGGGTTTTAAAAACGTCAGGACCGGCTCCACCCCCGGGCCGCAACACACACACACACACACACACACACATGCGGTGAGTCCAGATGTTCTTTCGAAGGGACCGGCGGCTGTACGGCACACCCATCAGCCCGTCTTTAGCCAACCCAAGTGTGTGAAGCAGCTGCTGGCAGCTCCAGCTGGGCCACACATCCTTGATTAGCCCTGCTCTTGGCCTGATGGCGGCCGCACCACCTGGCCTTCAGTCTGCTCTCGCTGAGGGTCCTCACCTGCGCTCGCAACAACCTTCCCCTTACCTGCAATCGCTGGCCATCTTCACCCTTACAAACACACTTTAGGACAGGATGTGCTGAAAGTTTAGTGAAAAAAAATGTGCATTTTTATCTTTATGAAGCCAATCGGCCTGTTGTGAAATCTATTAAGCCTACTCTACTCGCACTATTTATACTACAAAATGGCATAGAACAGTGCATAAGTACGCAAATCTGGATGTACCTTATGTATTCTTATTGCATTGTTAGCTTAGCAACATTTGTGCATTTAAACAAAGTCACAAGAATGTAGTCAAGTATCCACTGCTGTGTGTTTAACAGCCTCTCAACTTCATAATCTTCATTTGAAGAAGTAGGCAAAGAGTTTTGGAAGCTGCTCGACTAAATTCGTTTCCCTAAATCCCTGCAAATAATCCAATTAGCCGAGATGGGGGAGGCTGGAATAACCTTTTAATCGCACCCATTGAAGAGGGCAGGGGCTCAGAATGGGGTGGCGTGTTATCAGCCGCAATCCCCCTCCTTCATTTCATTGCCCTCCGCCGCCTTTGTTCTGGAATCGGGAATAATCCAGCGCTCACTAACTCTCCGTTGGCCAGTAATCTAGCCACAAACTTGCTACTAGTCTCAAGACGGCAGGATTATATCCTAATGGTTAGATCCTGTTTAAGAAGATGATTTTACCTCTCAAAACGCGTGTAAACAATAGAGCGAGAGCGAGAGAGATTAGCTCACACGAGGAAAGTCATCTATCCAAAGGTCTTCTGATTTAGATAATGTTAATACTGACTTAATTAATTAAAAGCAGGAACTTTACCAAGTTATGGTGACATAAATGCATGTAACTATAATGTCTGGGTTGAATTTTGACATCTCTAAAATAAGTTGTCATCCTTTGTGCAGATGTGGGCTCTGTTCCAAAACCTAGCAAAATATAATGATTGTAATGCAGAAAAATACCCACAAATGGTTCTAATTAAAAATAGGCTTTATTACTTTTTATGTTTACAAAGCCTTGTTCAGACTGTCAGTCCAAATCCAACTAAAATCTGATCATACTTAGCAAGTGTGAATGGGAAAACAATCACATGAAATATGATTTTTGCAAAACCATTTCGAGCTACATTCATGTGTGGTTTGAAATCTCATTTCTGGAAATCTGTTTCAGCTTTTTTACCTAATGTTATATCTTCATCCATCTATTTCTATGTGAATTTTGGGATATTGCATAAAAAACACTGAATGGAAACACCAAGATGTGCATAAATTGCAAAAATGTGCATAAAAAACGTATGCTCTCAATTGATCCGATAAGAAGACATGCGCATAAACTACATTTACTGAATAAATCCCTCAATAAACTCATGTGACTTTGCCTTAACAGAGGCTGTGATTGGATAACTGGCGGACCAATCGCATCGCAGCATCTCAAATGTTGGTTTGGTGTTTCTGAAACACCTGAGTCAAAGTCTGTCATCAGGATGATTTGGTTTAATTCCCTCCAGAAGCATCTCACATGATTGTGTTCCCAAACACCAGCATCTCTTCATCGCAGCAAGTGAACATTTTGGCCTCAAAGTTGATGTGTTAGAAGCGAGTTTGACAAGGACCAAATTGTGATGGCTAGACGACTGGGTCAGAGCATCTCCAAAACTGCAGCTCCTGTGGGGTGTTCCCGGTCTGCAGTGGTCAGTATCTATCAAAAGTGGTCCAAGGAAGGAACAGTGGTGAACCGGAGACAGGGTCATGGGCGGCCAAGATCATTGATGCACGTGGGGAGTGAAGGCTGGCCCGTGTGGTCCGATCCAACAGACGAGCTCCTGTAGCTCAGATTGCTCAAGAAGTTAATGCTGGTTCTGATAGAAAGGTGTCAGAATACACAGTGCATCACAGTTTGTTGCGTATGGAGCTGCATAGCTGCAGACCAGTCAGGTGCCCATGCTGACCCCTGTCCACCGCCGAAAGAGCCAACAGTGGACACGTGAGCATCAGAACTGGACCACGGAGCGATGGAAGAAGGTGGCCTGGTCTGATTAATCACGTTTTCTTTTACATCACGTGGATGGACGGGTGCGTGTGCGTCTCTTACCTGGGAAACACATGGCACCAGGATGCACTATGGGAAGAAGGCAAGCTGGCGGAGGCAGTGTGATGCTTTGGACAATGTTCTGCTGGGAAACCTTGGGTCCTGCCATCCATGTGGATGTTACTTTGACACGTACCACCTACCTAAGCATTGTTGAGACCATGTACACCCTTTCATGGAAACGGTATTCCCTGGTGGCTGTGGCCTCTTTCAGCAGGATAATGCTCCTGACACAAAGCAAAAATGGTTCAGGAATGGTTTGAGGAGCACAACAACGAGTTTGAGGTGTTGACTTGGCCTCCAATTTCCCCATATCTGTGGGATGTGCTGAACAAACAAGTCCGATCCATGGAGACTCCACCTCACAACTTACAGGACTTAAGGCAGGAACACACCAAGCCGACAGTCGGGCAGTTTTTTGTTCATCGGCCGACTACGTTTTCTCAGTGTGTTCCGCACCGTCGGCTGAAGTTGGTCCTCGTCGGCTTTTTTTCGGCCGATTCGACATGTTGAATTGCCATTGGAGCTCGTCAGTCTGTCAGGCCATTTGATCATTCTGATTGGCTGTTCAGCTACTGCCACCTGCTGATACGGAAAGACATTTCATCTTGCTCAGATGCAGAACTGACGTGCTACTTGGCTGTCGAGTGTCGGTTTGGTTCAGGGCAACTTTGGACCCAGACGCTGCCAACGTGAGCCAACCCCGTACTTACTGTACTTGAGTTTTGTTTTGTCTACTCTGTAGTTTTACTGAGAATCAGAAATATTAGCAACTTTTACGCTCTACTTGACTACATTTTTGAATAAGTATATGCACTCTTTACTCCACTACATTTGTAATGAGCAATGCAATTACTTATTGCATTTTGCATGCCACCTAACTTTTTCTGCAGCTGTTTATTTCTGCTACAAAAGAAGCAATATTGCCATCTACAGGGCACTGCAAGTACTACATCTTGTGTGGTTCGCCCTTACTCACCAAAACTTGTCAACAAGGCTTCTTTACGTGAATGTGAGTGCATTAGCAAGTAGTTGTGAATCGCTAGAGTTTTATATATGAGATGAGAACATGACTACAGTCGCCAATGAGACAGAAACTGGTATGTCCAGTGCAAGAAGGCTTTGACTTTTTAATTTTACTTATCATTATTGTATTTAACTGAGCTTTTTGAAGGATGTTGATTTACTCTTTTTGATCTCTTTTTGATCTTAACTGAGACTTATAGACGTTTAAGAGGCTGTTGTGTCAACCTTTATTTATTGCAATTTTGAGGTGTTCAGTTTTATTTTGACTTCCCACAAATCAACTGTTTCTTGTGTCTCTCTCGCATGTCTCTTTGGTGTTGACTAGTGCATCTTTGAGCCAACATTCAGTATGAGTAAAATACTTAAGTACTGTTAAAATCAGATACTCCGAGGCCCGGTTTCACAGACAGGGCTTAAGCTAAGCCAGGATTAAGCCTTATTTCAATTAGGGCATTTAAGTAGCTTTTATAAACATACCCTAGAAAAAATCATCACTGGTGTGCATTTTGAGACAAAACAATGGCAGTGACAAATTTTAAGATCTATCAGAGCAAGTTTCTTTCAGTTAAAACAGCTCAAACATGCATTTTAGTCTGGGACTAGCTTAAGCCTTGTCTGTGAAATCAGGGGTTAGACTTTTACTCAAGTTGTTTTGGAATTGGTGTCTTGTAACTTGTAATGGAGTCATTTTGACTGTAAGGTATCTGTACTTTTACTCAAGTATGGTTTTCAGGTACTCTTTACACCTCTGGTAAAACGTAAACATGCTGAATGTTGTTGCAGAAACAAGGGTGTGATTGCTCTCATTACCTTAGTAAGAAGTATTACTCAAGTCAATCCTGGATGAAAGCAGCAGGTTTAAGGTTTCTTCAAAGTCAGAGCAAACAGACAACGGTGACTCCTGCAAGTTGAACGAAAAATCTTGGTGTCAATAATGCATGGCATTAATTAGATCGTACTTAATGGAAACGGTTTCATATTGGCTCCGAGTCTCTCCAGGCACAATGCACCTTTAATACAGATGAATACTTAATGTGTGCTTCTAATTAATTGTTTATACAATACGATCATCCCTTTTCAAACTTAACACGCCTCCTCGAGTCTCTTGACACTCCAACACAATAAAGATTCAATTTCACCTGATTTCTCTAGATACAGATGTCACTCTAATGTAGTTTGATACAATTCGACTACTTTTGATTATTGCTCGATTCCAGGGTGTGTGCAGAAGCTTTCTGGCATCCTAAACCAATGATCATATGATGCCATCAAAAATTGGGACAAACACACTCAATACACTTGACTTCCACTTTACGTGTTTCACCACAGACACAGACTTTTCCATGTCGAATATGAAGTTCTGATGGGAGATGATTGTGAAGACATCATTCATCAGCGTCTGAAGGGCCTCCAGGAGTGCAGATGTGCTGCAGTACGCAGTATGTGTGTGAGTTTGTCCAGAAGTGCTGGTCTAAGCTGCTGTATTCCCCGGAGCCGTCCGCTCACATCTGTTTGGTGGGTGTGTGCGGGCGTGGCCGTGTGCGGCCCATCTGCTGCCAGAGCCGCATTGTGAGACAGGCGGCTCCCAATATGGCCATGTCCTGCATCAGCGCACGTCTGACCCCGGCCGTCCTCACGGTCAAGGTCATCTGTGATCAGAGGAAACTGCAGTGCAGACGAGACCGGCCGACTGCAGCCTGTCAATCACACTCACTGACCGAGAGAAAGCTGAGTTCAGCCCGTCTGCTGTGGTTAATCGTCTGAAGGGGCTTTTAGAGATCCTAGTAAAAGTCAAAGTTTTGTTGGTGATTAGTAAGGCTTTGCAGTTTGGTGATAGGTGCTGTGCAACCATAGAAATGTGCCATAATGTAGGGCTGCATGATTAATTCTTAAATACTAAATTTTTTTTCAAATATTATTATTATAATATCTCTCTCTTTCTTTCGGCTACTCCCGTTACGGGTCACCACAGCAAAATTATCTGCACATCATGTACTATTTCACTATAAAAAAATTCAAGAACACTAATATAATAATAATAATAAAAATAAATATAGCTTTAAGCAGCAATTACAGAGTCAAGCCGAATAAAGGCAGAAAAGGAAATATTTGTGGACATCTGTGATCATGAGGTTAGGATAAAGCTGTTTAAATTACATCAGTTAAAGCGCTTATAGCATAATAATATGGTTTATAACTTCTGAGCAGTAGGTGGCGCTGCATGCACCCTCAAGTCATGCCAAGTTTCGTGTCAATACACACAACTTTTGCAAAGATACAGTTGAATTTGTTGACGCAGTATAAAACAACGATTGCGTCTATCAAAAATCTTTTAATAACTTTTTGTAATGAGTGTCTGTAGATGCTACATACCAAATTTTGTACAAATCGGACAAATTCGGGGTTTTGAATAAAATTCAATATGGCGGACAGTAAGTATGGTAGAATATGGCAAATCGTAGGATTCGGCATAAGCCAACAAATATGTTGAATTTTTCATATGTTATGAGCATTTTAATACATTTCATTATATCTCTTGACCTAAAACTTTACAGGTCCTCTCAGAACATGGCCTCGATGAATCATACTGAGTTTCGTAACGATACATTGATGCGTTCGTAAAACACAGCATTTTATGACAAAATTAAAAATGGCCAACCAAAAAAAAAAAAAAAAATGGATATCCTTCAACTCGGCATGACTCAAGGAATCCAAAGAGACCATCCTCATAATCACAAAATCTTTGGTCAAATTATGCAAAGTTGTTTATGCAATATGAATGAATGAATGATCTGATCTTTTGCATAGAGTCCATCAAGTTACAAATAAAAAATAATAAAATGACTCTATCCAAAAATAGACCACATTATTTATTAAAATGTACCATATATGGGTGTTTTAAACCATTTTTTTTAATACACTTTTACTGTGATAATTGTTCAAACTGTGTACAGCTCAGTGATATTTTAGTATTGTTTATATTCTATTATAGTATTTAATAATATTTAGAATTAGCTTTCATTTTTATATATCCAGTATGTATTTTGATTCTAGTTTAAATTTTAGTAATGTTGTTACGTGCCTTTTATTTTTATTTATATATATATATATATATTTTTTTTTTTTTCCTCAATTTATTTCAGTTTTAATATTTTTAGTACTTCAGCTTCAACATATTTTAGTTAGTTTCCAAGGCTACATTTCTAATGTTCATTTAAGTTTTTCATCTAATATTTTATCCAAATTTCAATCAATGAAAATGATTTTGAACAGTTAACAATAACAGCACTGATAAGGTTTTGGTCAGTTGATCTGCAATAGCTTCTTCTAGCCCAAACAGGGCAGTGGCGACTTCAGCTGAGGCCCCGGATACCCTCCCTACGGCCCTGGGCTCAAACATTAAAACACAAGCTGGTTATTATGATCATTAATTCATAAATGCTCCACATGTGTCTTGTATGTGTATCTGAGGCGGGCTCCACTGGTGCTGCAGGCAGGACAGCCTTCTGAGCAGATGCTTCCGTGGATCTTCCTGGCGGACAGAGCAGAGTGTTCCTGTCATCCTGATGACCCTGATGGGAGGGATCGCTCATCTGTACCTGCTCCTCCTCACGTCTCTGTGCTTATAATCTCACAAACCCACGCTATCTATCTATCATCTATCTATCTATCGTTTGTTTTCTAAAACAAGGTCTAAAGAGAATAAATAAAATTGAAGTATGCTTCAAATATTTTTCTTCAGCATTAAAACAATGAACAAATATCGCACACATTCACTGCATGTATAAATGACACTTAAGCATCAGAAATTACGTGTTTCGTTTTTTTGTCAATTTAATGGTGCATATTGTTGAAACATGATGGCGTGTGCTTTTGTGTGGCGATGTTGATGATGTCACAGTGTCATGTGGTTGCTGAGGGCCCACACGCCGCTAATGAGAGGTTGTTACGAAGTGCTAATTAGCTCTGAAGGCTCTGCTAATCTCATTAACCGCAGTAGTGCTAGTCCACGTCTGATTTAACAGTTGTCACTATACCTTGACTGTGAGACGCATGGCCTTCTGGGTGGGAGACTGACAGGTCCGTGGAGAACACGCCGTCTGGGACTGTCAGAGCCGCGTTTGACTCCAGAACCGGAGGAATTACACCTCACTTAACACCATTTGACACACGGCCCACATGAGTGGGTAATTGAAATACTTCTTGATATGAGTCCTGATGTTATGCTGGTGACTGGATTATACCAGAACACCCAGACCTTTGCTGTACGAGTCTGGAATGTTTAAACATGAAGCTCGTTGTTAATTTGGAGTTAATTCGTTAATATGTGTGTCAATCTAAAGTCTTTCTGGGTGATGATCACTGTCAGCTAGAGAGATTCTTGTCATGTGATTCACACAGATGTCATTAACCAGGGTTATTATAGTGAACTAACATAAAATATTAACTAAAATAAAACAAACTTAATACTGAAAAACTGAAATAAAATATTTCATCATTTCACCATTTTAATTTAGTTTAATTTGATGTACAAAAATAACTAAAACTGAAAATTTGTTTTAGTAAAATACTGACATATTTATAAATAAATAAGGAAAAACAAAACAAAATGAATAAAACTAAAATTAAAATGAAAACATAAAATATAAAAATGGAAAAGAACCCAAAATATTAATAGAAACTATAATTGTATTGCAATGATTCTAAAATAACACTGATCCAGGAAGAAAGTTTAACCCTATAAAGCTTGATATATGCAATAAAAGTCTGAAAAATCTAATTTTTGAAACTTTTTCTTATCTAAATCATAATCTACTGAACAAAATAATAATAAAAAATCTTTAAAAAAGTTTGCACGTGTTTTTTGTTGAGCATCATATTTGATGCATCAGAAATTTCAACTTGTGAAAATTATATTGAAATCATTTTTGCAATTTTTTCCATTGTTATTTTTAAAAATATATCATGAAGTTAAAAAAAATATTTATTTTATATTTTATTTTTAAATCATGAAACTTTCATGTCAAGCATGTTCATGTCACTACCGAAACAGTGTGTGTTTGAGTCCATTGTCTGAGACTGATTTTAACACACTTCTACATTTCTGATCAGGCAATATTCCTGTGTTCCTCCCTCTCATAGCCTCTCTTTCACAGTAGATAGAGTCCATCATTTTGAGTTAAATGTGTTCAAAAGTCTGAAAATCTGTGTGTAACTTTCAGGAACGTCACTACCAAACACCTTTTTCTGCAATTAATCAAACTTTTTTGGGTGTTATTCCATAAAATGTAGTTTTTATGTGTTCAGCTGTTCAGACCTGTGTTAGCTAACCATGTGCTGATTAGCATCTTTGAGCTGGAATGAAAAATATCTAAAATTGTCGCTACTGAAACTTCACCACATGTTTCGGTCATGACTTTTGGTAGTGACATCATTGTTTTGGTAGTGACAAAAGGGAACATATTATCATTTATTTGGGGAAATAAACACAATTTAGTACAGTTATGCAAATCATTAGTATTTTAATATGTTTTAGTGTTTTAATATGTGAGTTAAAATTCTGTCATGTGATGTGGTCACTACCAACACATCACTGTTACGACTGAAACATGGGATGTTTTGTCAAAAATAAAGTATATTGAATGATCAACTAAGATATTATAGTGTTTGATTCAATGTATATTCAAACTAATGAATCTTAACTTTGAAATCAGTTTGATAAACTTTATGACTTTTACAAAGAAAGACTGGATTCAAAATACAACAAATCTCATAAATTACACTTGAAATATTGCTAAAATTGTTATTGATTTACCTTTGAAAACTTTTTTTTAAAAATAGCAAAATATAAATGGTAAACAAAATCTTAACAGGTCAGTGTGACCCTTCTTAATAAATTATTTATTATTGTGTTTCGGTAGTGACAAATTTGGGGAGAGGAAAAATATTCCAAAACTTTCTGAAAATACAATATGAGAATTAACTGCACAGTTACTAGAAACGTGTACCTTGGATATTATACAATTTGCATACATACAAAATGTGTGGAAAAATACTTTTTTTTTTTTTCCCAAGATGTTTCCAACTCTGACTTTGAACCAATTCAGTTGTATTCAGAGGCCCAAAATAAACAAAAATATGCAATTTGTTGCAGATGCTAATATTAATTTAAACAAAAAGTAAGATGAAATTCTGATGCTTTTAAGTCAATGAGATCTTTATAACAGTATAGCAGATACTTACATAAAATGCATATAAATATCAATATCTGCCAATAATATGTCTTAGTAAGATGATATTGAAATGCTTAGTTTTATGATCAAAGCTCTGTAGTTTTAAAACATATAATGCAATGAAATACAATGATGATTGAGAGATGAACAAATAAACCTTCCTCAAAAGATGATGATCATATTTGAGATGATTTTTCTATAAAATGATGTCTGGATAATCAAGTAAACTGAAGCTGCTTCAGTCCAGTTGAAATATCACTAACAATATCAAAGTTATTCTTACGTTTACTAATAAAATATGTTATTGTGGCACATTCAGAACAGAGATTTTCAACCTTGCCAAAACTGCATGTCCACTCAATTATTTCAAGGACTTCTGTGGAAATATTGAAACATGAAGTGTCAGTTACTGTGAGGTTTGTTTTATATTGATTCGAGTCCGTTGCACTAAAGACTTGCAGCGCTTTTATGTATTCAGACGGTTCAGTCTCGTAAATTATCATTGAGGTAAGTGGCAAGGTGAACGCCTATCGTATTTATGCCTCTCATATCACAAAACCCTCCGCCGCAGATGCCATCGAGATGATTATTGAAGGTTTTCGTGTCCCCTTGGTGTGTGGAAACGTCCATTGAACAGATTTGCTGTCAAAGATCAATATATCGACAGTCTAGCCTTTAGTTAACTCTTCAGATGAAGTGTGTCCTGAACGGCAGGCTGTGAAAGGTTAACCGATTTGACCTGCTTAAAAGTTTTCACCGAGGCGGCATGTGTTTTTGATATGCGTAGGAAGGCAATGTCCAACAGCTCCTTTGGGAATGGACACAAACTGTGACCTCTTGGACAACAGGGTTTGATCGGTCATCTAACAAAGAACAACATACATGAACTAACTGTGCTTCATCTGCCAAGGGCCGAGAGGCCCTATACATTTACCTATAACATTTACAATTGAACAACATCAAGTCAAACTGACTTAATTAGACTACACCAACAAAACCTCGTGTAAGGGTTAGATATGTATCTGGATCTCCATCATCACCGAAAGTCTAATTGCCTCAAGAAACCATCACTGCATTTTGCCTTTGTTGAGTATTTACCATGCATCGTTAATTCTCTCTCTCTCTCGGGCGGCTCCAGAAAGCATTCCCTTTCCTTGATAAGCGGGCAGAAACACAACACGAGTGAAGTGGGCTGCACTTTTTAACGCTCGCTTTCATCCCGTCCTCTTTCTTCTGCACCTGAAAGCTTTCTTCACATTGGAGTTTGAAGCACGCTGAATACTAATTTCTGTCTATTAAAAGTGGCCGCTATCATCGGCGTGCTCTCATTAGAATGCTGGGCTCATGGGACGCCTCTTAATTCCTTTATAGAGGAATTCAAGACCCTTTCACTTCAAAAAGTATAAATCATACTCCCAAATGATCGTGGAAGAGAGGGGATTCGTACCAGGAGTCTCTGATGTGTCCCACCGGTTCGTAGCAGGCGAGTTGAGTTCCCAAAGCCACTGAAATCCAGCCTCCTGAGAGAAGAGGAGTGTGTTTCTGTGACCCGGCCTCTGGCTAAACCTCTCCAGCCCCACGATATAAAGTAACACTCGTGCTTTTGGAAATATGTGTAGATGCAGCCGGTGCGTTACCTGTGCGCTCATGAGAGTCTTGTTCACTGCATGCAAAATAAAGTATTTTTGTCTTGTTTTCCAGTACAAACATCTAAACATTCATAAATTATGATACATTTACTTGAGAAGCAAAATGACAAAAGTCTGACTCTTTTTTTATAAAAAATTAAGTAATTTGCTATTAGCAGTAAAAGTAAAGGTTACACTTTATTTCAATGGTCCACTGCACATTCTACTATTTATTGTTTTTCTAAGGAGAATTATTTTTTTTTTCCACCATCCGGGGCTTTTTGGGGGCCTTAACATGCTCAAAAACTCTTGAAAATTGGCACACACATTGGAATCTGTGGCCATTAGGATGCCACAGAGGCTGGGACCCGGGCGTGGCACAGGGGCTCTACGGCGCCCTCTTGAATGGGGTCCGAAAACTTGGTCTGTATATCAAACACGCTTGCACGTATTAGTATGAAACTCGGTACACATATAGACCTCATCGGGCCTAACAACTTTCGTGCTCTAAGTTATACACCAGCCCAACAGGAAGTCCGTTATTATGGGTTGTTTGAAAAACGCATGCTCTGGAATTTGATATACTCCTCTATAGGCGATTAATCCGATCACCACCAAACTCGGTCAGCATGAAGTCAAGACATTGAGGATGTAAAATTGCCAGCGGATTTTTGATATCTCGAATGGTTTGGCCATGGCGAGGCAATGAATTTCTGGCAAGAGAAGGGAAACAAGAAGTGTTATAACATTGATCGATTTTTATGAAACTTCACCTGTGTGTTGGTTGTGACTATTGTGAGTCAAAGTTATAGCGCCACCAACTGGCAACAGGAAATGTGTCACTTTCAAAATGCTTTGAGATCACTCTCTTATTTCTACTTGATTTGCTTCAAACTTCATTAGAATAATGTCAAGACATGGCGAATGTAGACCTGTGAAAAGATTTTTGATATTTTTCAAGCACTGTTGCCATAGCAACAGATCAAACTTCAATATTTGTTTTGGATGCTTTTGAGAGTCTTAGCATGCTTCAAATTGCATGAAACTCGACACGTCAGGATTGTCATCCAGTAGACATGGACAAAGAATTAGAAATGGGGGGGAGGAGGGCCTCTTTAGTGCCACCTTTTGACAAAAGTGGGGGGTTAGTTTAACCTACAGTCACCAAAGTTGGTACAGATATTGCTCTCATTAATCCGGACGACTTTCTTATTTACAGTCAGTAGCTCCGACCAACAGGAATTCAGATTTTTTGGTTTGAATGTGGATTTCTCTCTCTCTCTCTCTAATTCAAATTTATTAAAAACCCCTATTTAAGTAAATTTCACATGATTTTATAAAAGTGGCTGTTTAAAATAAGAAGTGAGCAGAAAAATCTAGACATGTACCTTACTATTACCTGAGACTGATATTGAAATCGTCTTTGCAGGTTTTGTGATTTGGTGATTTATTAATTTTATCATTTTATTTTTTCATTGTATACCACACATATTGAAATTAAAAGCATGCTTTTGCTGCATAATATTGGTGCACAAACGATAGCTCATGGAGGTCAAAAAACACATGAAGAGAAGTGTTAGGATAATACAACATCAGCAATCACAGACATTCACATTAAAGGGTTAGTTCACCCAAAAATGAAAATAATGTAATTTATTACTCACCCACATGTCGTTCTACACCCGTAAGACCTTCGTTCATCTTCGGAACACAAATTAAGATATTTTTGATGAAATCCGATGGCTCAGTGAGGCCTCTATTGAAAGCAAAGTCACCGTCTCCTCTCAAGATCCATAAAAGTATTAAAAACATATTTGAAACAGTTCATGTGACTACAGTGGTTCAACATTAATATTATAAAGCGATGAGAACATTTTTTGTGTGCCAAAAAAACAAAATAACGTCTTTTCAACAAAATCTAGTGATGGGCGATTTCAAAACTGCTTCATGAAGCTTCACAAATCTTTTGTTTCGAATCAGTTGTTCAGAGCGCCAAAGTCACGTGATTTACCGAAGACTGATTTTCACAAAAGATTTGTGAAGCTTCAATGCAGTGTTTTGAAATTGCCAATCACTAGATATGGGCACCAACTGCTGCAGTAAATGTGGTGTATTCAAATGACATTCAAATGATAGTCCTATTATGTTCTCCCATTTTAAATGCCTATTGCCCGCCGTGCACAGTTGCCCTGAAGCCACCGGGTTTGGGCCCGTCATCACTGCTTGCAGCTATATTTATAACTTTGCAACTACATGTCAACTAACTCTCATAAGAGTATTAGTAGAGTGTTAGGTTAGGTTTGGGTTATTAGAATATGTTGACATGTAGTTGCAAAGTTACTTATAGTCTGTTGGGGAGCATCAAAATAAAGTCTCAGCAGATATTAAGCAGACAGTCTACGAATACTCTAATGAGAGTAAGTTGACATGTAGTTGCAAAATTACTTATAGTTAATAAGTAGACCATCAAAATAATGTGTAAGCCCTTTATTTTTAAAGGCCCACTGAAGTGCCATGGAACGCGCAGCATTATTCAATGTGTTGACGTAATTTCCATGGAAAAAAGAAGATAGGGCCGGACATATCGAACAGCTCCTCCCCCTTTTTAAAATAGCCAATAGCGATTTGTTTATATCACAGCTCGACTAGAGCCGTTCAGTTCAATAAACCTGCAGTTTCCTCCTAATCTCTATACGTTTCTCCTCCTAATCTGCTCCATATCGCTTTAAAATACAGTCTGATACTGTGCTGATCATACGATCCGCTCTGTGCTCTCGTGTCTCTGGACCGGAGCAGGCTGTGTGCACTGTGGTTTGTGTGACACTAATGTGAAACCAGACTTCATTCGCCTCAATGGAAAGCATATTTACACTGTCTGAATCATTACCTATCCCCTATATAGTGCACTATGTGCTTCAGCGTCTATTTATAATGTAGGGGGCGGGGCTTCAGATTCTAGAAAGCATTTGATTGGACAGAAGATCTGATGAGAAGCTGAAGTGCAGAGTGATGTCATCAAAACCATTGATACAAATTCATTGTTTTGGAGCACACTAGCTTATAGATAAGAGTAAAGGTCTTTGCACACTGAGTCCGAAATTTTCACACATTAAAAAATAAATACTACCTCACCTTGTGTCAGTCACGTTTACACACTGCCTCCGAAACTTTAGTCCATCATAAAAAAATTGTTTTGGGTTCAATTTTCTGCATTTTTCACATTCGTACAAGCAAATGCCAAAATCAAGAATGGCGTCTGACAAGTTGATCCACTTCGTCTGGCAGCAGAAAGCACTGTATGACAAACAAAGTGCGGAATACATATTGGTGGTCTTCTTTTTAATATGTGGCTCTAATTTCTGACTCAGTGTGCAAAGACCTTAAGGC
The DNA here is from genome assembly GCA_037950675.1 of Hypophthalmichthys molitrix. NCBI lineage: Eukaryota > Metazoa > Chordata > Actinopteri > Cypriniformes > Xenocyprididae > Hypophthalmichthys > Hypophthalmichthys molitrix. The sequence goes on from CM075508.1 coordinate 1,352,640, forward strand.
TGACATATATATACTAAAAGCCAAAAAAACTATATTTTGATTTCAAGCCGACTTGTAAGATTGTACAACTGTTGGTGTTGCAGCCATCAAAATCTAAATTTGTTTATATTTAAAAAATACAATTAATTTGGTCAGTGAAAACATTCGAAATCTTCTCTTAGTACTTTTGACAGTTAAATGAAGGTTCAAGAGATTTAACATAATTGATAAGAATTTATTTTATTGCAGTTTACAAAATGTCCCAACTTTTCTGGAAATGGGGTTTTATGTATTTTTACCAGCTGAGAACTCACAAACAGCTTATGAAATCAGTCAAAACAATGTTAGGAATCCCTCAGTAAGACCTGCTGCGAGGAGACGCGGTTCTGACGCCTGTACCAAACTGTGATGGACAACATTGTGACTATGAAGAACACAGATTGTGACTTCTGTGAGAAGAACCAGGGCTGTGTCCAAAATCTCTCCCTTTTTAGGGTTGCATCTTATGACATCACGTCCTGTTTTTGGTTTGTTTAGATGTATTTGGTTCATGTTACGTTTATATTTCAGTTGAACTACATCGGAGTTCATTTGGAAGTGGAGCGAGACCCTTGTTTGGTGCACACCAGGGTTCAGATGGCAGCATTCACACTTATTAAAATGAACCGCACTAACAGAACAACCGCACCAAACCTGCCAAGTGTGAACAAACCCTTAGACTTCACAGTTTGGCTTGCCTTCTTCCCATACTGCATCCTGGTGCCATGTGATCCCCAGGTAAGAGACGCACACGCACCCGTCCATCCACATGATGTAAAAGAAAACGTGATTCATCAGACCAGGACACCTTCTTCCATTGCTCCGTGGTCCAGTTCTGATGCTCACGTGTCCACTGTTGGCTCTTTCGGCAGTGGACAGGGGTCAGCATGGTCACCTGACTGGTCTGCAGTTATGCAGCTCCATACGCAACAAACTGTGATGCACTGTGTATTCTGACACCTTTCTATCAGAACCAGCATTAACTTCTTGAGCAATCTGAGCTACAGTAGCTCGTCTGTTGGATCGGACCACACGGGCCAGCCATCAATGATCTTGGCCGCCCATGACCCTGTCGCCGGTTCACCACTGTTCCTTCCTTGGAGCACTTTTGATAGATACTGACCACTGCAGACCGGGAACACCCCACAAGAGCTGCAGTTTTGGAGATGCTCTGATCCAGTCGTCTAGCCATCACAATTTGGTCCTTGTCAAACTCGCTCAAATCCTTACGCTTGCCCATTTTTCCTGCTTCTAACACATCAACTTTGAGGACAAAATGTTCACTTGCTGCCTAATATATCCACCCACTAACAGGTGCTGTGATGAAGAGATGATCAGTGTTATTCACTTCACCTGTCAGTGATCATAATGTTATGCCTGATCGGTGTATGCTCTCAATGCTGGTTGAGTCTGTAATTGTAAACCCCTATTATATGAGGTGTTTTACACTCATTTCCAGTAAGCTGTTATTTGTCAGCGTAAACGCCTTCAGTCTCTCACTGGCCAACACTTCACCATCATCTCCCGTATTAAAATGCAGAAGTGTGCATCACTTAAGGCCTCTACGCTCAAGTTTTCCTAATCGACTTCTTATTTCTAAACTCGAAAAATATCACAGTCCTGAAGCCCACCGCCTCCTGCTCTTCATTTTAACGGTGAGATCTTGATGTCAGCAGTTAGTATATTGGTGTGAGTGGCCTATTGATTATTGATTTGTGTTCATTGATTGAGGTCTCAGAGGAGCCTAATCCGTTTTGATGCATTTGAATACATCCATTCATCTTCAGATGTTCTCGCAGCTCCTGCGCCTGCAGGCTAATGAAAATAGATGGTGATCTGAATGTGCAAGCCGCCTTTTTGATTTATTTTTTTAATTGATATATCTGCTTGGAAAGGGTCGGCTGCCGAATGACAATTGACCGCACTGTTTTTTTTTTTTTTTCCTGTGTTAAAGACACGGACTTAGAGGTTGTTTGGATCTGCCAGATATATATATATATATATATATATGATTCTTGATGGGTTTATCTGGAGATACATTGCTTTACAATTTTTGAGAAATCCCATCTGCAGACGTCACTTTGACTAGAGTTTACGCTCAGAATAAAGATCACCCGTGTCACGTTATGTTGGGTTTGGTTTTGTTTACATGGACTTTTAATTTGTATCGCATTTTTTCCAGTGTTTCCTTCCTTTGTCATGGTTTCCAGTTTGTGTTCAGTTGTTGTAATGGTGATTCATTGTTTCATTTATTAGTTCACACCCGTTTCGTATTTAGTTCATTGTCTTGTGTTGGATGTGTATGGCGCACAATGTTTCATTTGTTTCTTGTTTTGAATAATTAAGTTTTAAGCTGCATTTAGATCCGTTTGGCCTCTCTGCAATTCATCCTCATCATAACTTGACAACGACTTTCTTGTTGCATAGTATTTTTTTACACACACAAAATATCTTCCCTTTAGAATTTGTATTATTTAGAACATAAAATTAAGGATCCAAAAGCCAGAAAAAGACTTCAGCAAGCCATGTAAGGAATAATTGACGAATTTCCCACTTATACTATGGTTACCAGACATTGTTTAGATGTTGTATTTCAAGACATTTGTCATGTTTTTGTCCTTAAAACCATTTTGTGTGTAGGAATACATCCCAAGCCTCCGTTGCTAATTCCAAAACATCATTTTAGACCTAATAATGGAGGCTTTGAGCCATTGAATAATGCAGTTACAACCCAAATTCTGGAAATGTTGGGACGCTTTTTAAATTTGAATAAAATGAAAACTAAAAAACTTTCAAATCACATGAGCCAATATTTTATTCACAATAGAAAACAGATAACATAACAAATGTTTAAACTGAGAAATTTTACACTTTTATCCACTAATTGAGCTCATTTTAAATTTGATGCCTGCTACAGGTCTCAAAATAGTTGGGACGGGGGCATGTTTACCATGGTGTAGCATCTCTTCTTTTCAAAACAGTTTGAAGACATCTAGGCATCAAGGTTATGAGTTTCAAGAGTTTTGGTGTTGGAATTCAAGCCTATTATAGGTTTCCAGCTGCTGAAGTGTTCGTGGTCGTCTTTGATGTATTTTTCTCTATAAGGTCAAAGATCTGGACTGCAGGCAGGCCGATTCAGCACCCGGACTCTTCTACGACGAAGCCATGCTGTTGTAATAGCTGCAGTATGTGGTTTTGCATTGTCCTGCTGAAATACACAAGGCCTTCCCTGAAATAGACATTGTCTGGAGGGGAGCATATGTTGCTCTAAAACCTTTATATACCTTTCAGCAATCATAGTGCCTTCCAAAACATGCAAGCTGCCCATACTGTATGCACCCCCATACCATCAGAGATGCTGGCTTTTGAACTGAACGCTGATGACACACTGGAAGGTCTCACTCACTCCTCTTTAGCCTGGAGGACTAGTCTGACCATAGAACACTTTTCCACTTTGAAACAGTCCATTTTAAATGAGCCTTGGCCCACAGGACATGACGGCGCTTCTGGACCATGTTCACATATGGCTTCCTTTTTGCATGATAGAGCTTCAGTTGGCATCTGCAGATGGCACGGCGGATTGTGTTTACCGACAGTGGTTTCTGGAAGTATTCCTGGGCCCATTTAGTGATGTCATTGACACAATCATGCCGATGAGTGTCGTCTGAGGGCTGAAGACCACGGGCATCCAATAAAGGTCTTCGGCCTTGTCCCTTACGCACAGAGATTTCTCCAGTTTCTGATGTTATGCACTGTAGATGATGAGATTTGCAAAGCCTTTGCAATTTGACGTTGAGGAACATTGTTTTTAAAGTATTCCACAATCTTTTTATGCACTCTTTCACAGCTCTGCCCATCTTTACTTCTGAGAGACTCTGCCTCTCTAAGACATCCCTTTTATAGCTTATCATATTACAGACCTGATATATTAATTATGCTTTTTCAGCCATTTGTTGCCCCTGTGCCAACTAAATGAGCTCATTTAGTGGATAAAAGTGTAAAATTTCTATGTTCTATTGTCAATAAAATATTGGCTCATGTGATTTGAAAGTCTTTTAGTTTACATTTTATTCAAATTTAAATAAACGTCCCAACATTTCTGGAATTCGGTTTGTGTGTATATATATATATATGTATTATATAAAAATGTTTATAAAAAAAATTATATATATATAAAAAAAAAACTTATTTTATTTCATTTTTGTTTAGTTTAACTTGGTCCAGTCAAATAACTAAAAATGAAGTAAAAATTAATCCAAACTATATAGATATATATATTAAAAAAAAAAAAAACACAACAAAAAATGACTAAAACTTTAGCTAAAATGAAAATGAAAACAGAAAATATGAGTCCAAATCAAAATATGAGTAAAAACTCTATAATAGCATCTCAGTGATCCTGAAATAAACTGCAGAAAGAGAGAGAAAGGGAGAGACGGACAGATATTCTCCAGACCCCTGTGCATTAGCCACAAACGCATGTGGGTATTACTTTTAATACTGTTCTGGATAGAGGAGAGTGAAATAATGTGGCGTTTAAGCATCCATCGATTTTGGAATTAAAAAGTTAGTTTGCAAAGATTTATTGTGGGGGTTCGACAGCGGAGCTCTTTATCAGGGCAGCAAATGGGCGGTTATACGCTGTCCGACAGAGCTGCGATTGAGAGATCGATAGGTGCGTGATTTAGTAACTGGGCTACAGCTAATCAATAAGTATAAAAGTAAATGAAATATGCATTACAGGGATTTTATTAGAGGGGGTTAGCAGATGGAGAATAACCGTCGGGCCATTTATTTTATACCTATTGATTGTACAACATAGAGACTCGCCGTAGCTCAAGCAAACCCCTTCTCAAATTCAGCGTGAGTGTCGTGTGATTTATTGCTTTTGAGGTCAGGCAGTGCGCAGACAGCTAAAGACGGCTCTGACGGGGTCCTATCTTAGCACGGCTGAAGCGTTTATATGGCCGCTAGTGTTGACCTGGACATCAGGCATTTCTGACACCGTTACTGTAGGAAAACCCACTGGACACTGGCTTTAAACTTTCAATGCAAATGTTACAGACAGTTCAAACACTGGCATTAGATTATACAATCAATGTTATTATTCAAGCCACAACTGACAGCCATTCACGCAGAAATTGATATTCTGTCATCATTTACACCTGTATGCTGTTACTTTTTCTGCTGAACACCAAAATGAGACATTTTGTGATACTTTTCCACACAAAAACAGCTTATAATGTCTAGTTGACCATTATTTACTCACCTTCATATCGTGCCAAACCCGAATGACTTTCTTTCTTCTTCAAAAGGACAAATTGAGCTGCATGATTTCTCATTGAGAGAATGCTGTCAAGCTAAAAAAAAATACAAAAAGCACCATAATACTATCATATAATTATCATCTTTTGACCTACATTTATAGCTTTTTTTTCCCCCACTGTTCGATGCCATTGTTTGTGTGTGTCGTAACCAGTCACAACATTTCTCTTTCTCACACAAAGCCACTGTCTGATTTCAGAAGAGTCTGACAATTATGATTCTTTCATGATAGTTTTGTGGTGTTTTTGGAGTTTGACAGCACTCATCCTCCTTCATGGTCATCGTAAGGAAAAGAGCAGCTTGAACATTCTGATCAATTTCTCCTTTTGTGTTCCACAGATTAAAGAAAGTGTGGGTCTTTTTGACCATTTAATGTCCTGTTTGGAAGGGAATGACATCAAAAGAAAAGAGGGCTTTGTTGTTGTTTTTGACAAACGGAAAATTTGATTTTGTCTCAATTTTTTTTCCTTTTTTGTTTGTGGTTTACAAATCAGATTATGGCTTCAATATTTCATTGGCACATGTGGGCGGCACTGAAACGCCCCTTTCATCTGATTGGTCAAACCATGCAGTCTTCTGTACGCCAATAATTCACTGCCAATGTCTTTACAGTCTAATATTGTCAGGAAACACCACTCACTCTTAAAGGGAAAGTTCTCCCAAAATTGAATATTCTGTCGTTATTTACTTACCCTGGTAAATGCTGTATGACCTTCTTCCTTTTTCATAAAAATAGATTTTTTTTAAACCACAAATTAAAAAAAAGAGAGATTGAGCCAAATCTCATTTCCGTTTGATAAATAACATGTATTTCTTTCAAAAAAGGAAATTAAAGGGTCAAAACGAACACAAACTGTGAGTAATGACTTTAATCATGTTTTTTTTTTTTTTTTTTTTTTTAATTCCTGGAATAGTCACTGATTTTTCTTTTTTTTTTTTCATTCATGTTTTCATTATTTATTTATTTTTTTTAAATGTGTATATAGTTTAGTTAGTTAGTTATTTTAGTACTTAAACTAAATAAAAATGAGAAATGTTGCCTTGGAACTAACTGAAATAAAATAAATGTAAGCTTTTTTAATATTTTATTTTATTTCAGTTAATGTTTATTTTATTTCAAGTAATGAAAATGTTTTATGGTTTTAGTTTTAGTTAACAATAATGTTCCTTATTTAAATAGGAAGAATTTAATTAACTCAGGAAACTCTTTATAAAATAAAAGTAACAACAAGGTCATGGGCTTGATTAATTTGGCTTGAAACTATGTTTAAGTTGTGAATTTAACTTGTGCATAAAATTGGAATATAGCATGAAACGTTTATGGATAAAGCAGAGTTTCCATCCCATGTGTTCAAGAGAAGAAAATCGTAACTTCCTGTGAAACTGGTGCAAAATACTAATAATAAAAATGGAAGTTGCTGCAATCAGGCTCTTTTTTCCTCCATCATAAATGAGTTGGTCTCAGAGCTTCAGACGAAACACAATAAACGCTGTCATGTTTTCTTGCGTTCAGATGCTGGTGTTTGGGAACACAATCGTGTGAGACGCTCCTGGAGGGAATTAAACCAAATCATACTGATGACAGACTTTGACTCAGGCGTTTCAGAACCACCAAACCAACATTTGAGGTGCTGCGATGCCATTGGTCCTCTGGTTAGTCAGTTTTTATGTTGCACGTCGAGGGATTTATTAGTTATTTATGCAATATCCCAAAATATGCATAAAATTAGGTGCATGGAAACAGCTTCTGATAAAGTGTAAGCCTTGAATGTAAGTTGCTTTGGATAAAAGCATCTGCCAAATGCATAAATGTTAAATATCTGTAGAGGTATAAAATATTCTTCGACACATTAACGTCCACTTTAATCTTCATTATATCAGCGCTACCGTGCACAGGCTCTGTCTCCAGCACACAGCCAAACTGTCAGCACCACGTGTGCCTTAATGCACATTTGAAGACAGAACGTTTAGCATAGCATCTGAATCCATGAATCATAAACGTGATGATCTGTTTACAGCCTTCTGAGCATGCAAAGTAATTCACAGAGGACGAGCGTGCTCTTATAGACAGAAGTGTTTGCATAACCCTCCGTACGTACATTCAGATCACGCTGACAAGAGCATGCGGGTATTAGAAATGACACCAGACATCAGTCCTGCAGCCCGTTCGGACCAGCCCGCGTGCCTCTTTTCATTACCCTGAGTGTTTCGGGCCTTCTGCTTTCAGGATTGAAATCTGAATTGGTTCGTCCACCTTCCCTCAGCGGCATCCGCTGTCTGCACCTCTTCCCTGCGCCGGGTTTGTCATGTAAATAACAAATGCACTCAGTGTGGTGATTTACCGCAGGCCTCTGGCCTCTGATGTATATTAATATTGCTGCACGTTTCACTGTACTACAGTCCATCATTCATTTGGATAAAAGAGGAGGAATTTAAAAACGGCCAATGCGGTACAATGGGGATACAGATTGCATCCATTTATTGTGCTGAGTGATGGAGCGGCTGCCCACTCTGTCCTTCACCTTCCCGAGATCCGTGCAGCTTCCCATAAAACCTAAAAAAAAAGAGACGCCCTTTGCCCCTCGCTCTCCCTCTGCCTGTGGGATACGAACCAAGTATTTCTACTGGACACAACCTGCACAGGAAGATGTGGTTTCATTAAGATAAAATAGACATTATTAAAAACTACCATGCAAAAGATTTGACCTTTGACTCCTGGCAACAAGTCTGGTGCACACTGCAACATATTCTGCAAAAGAACCGCCCACTTAGACAGGAAGAGACTGTCTGACTGACATGTAAAGGGACAAATCACAGTTTGTTCTGTTCATCAGGAGGCCTGTTTATCTGAAATAATAAAATATACCACAAAGTTAGACTTTTGTGAAGAAATCTAAATAACAATCTCATAATCTCTGCAAAAAGTCATACACATTTTAAAAAATGAATTCATTACCCTTATTTAATTTAAGAACGTTTTTACAGTTTTTTTTTCTTCATTTAGTTTCATTGAAATTTAGTTGGGATTATGTCATATTAATGTACTATAAAATGTTTACCTTGACTTTATTACTTACATCCATTTTCTTACATTTGTCCAACTTAATTAAATTACTAAGGTTTAATTTATTTTATATTTTATTATGTTAGTGTTACTAAATTTATTTAAATATTTCTGTTTTAGTAATTTTCTTATGTTTGTCTAGTATACGTTTATTTATTTACTATTGTTTGATTCATTGCTTACTGTAGTTCCAACTAAATGTATTAACTTAATTTTCTTATGTTGGTCTAAATTAAATTGAGCAGTATATCTAATCAAATCAACATTTATACTAATTTTACTTTTATAAATCAATGGATTCATTTGGATTCATTTAAGACAGTGTGCAAGAGAAGTCTAATGCAAGATATGACAAAAGACAAATCATTGGAAAATTGTGGAAAAGTGTGCAGACTTTGTGATTGTCACAAACATGAGGAGAAGGATTTATTTGCAGCAGTGTCAATATATTTATTAAGCAAAACAAAACAACATCATGACAAAAACTGACAAAGAACAGACAGAAACAAATTTAAATACACAGAACAAACCAATCAACAAAATGAAGAACAGGTGTAACTGATAATTAAACAATGAAAAACCAAGGTAACCAACTGAAAACTCAGGAAACTGAACTAACCTAGTGAAAACCCACCCCAATATACAAAGATTACAGATCCCCTGAAGTGGTGGATGGACGAAGCGCATCTGAAAGCCCCGAATCCACACTTTTCCAGTTGCTGCTGATTGCTATAATAATTTTTTGTTACAAAGAGTATCTATAATATTTTCTGATTTTTGAGGCCTGGAATGACCATCACATATGTCCAAGTTTTCCATGACTGTGGGAGCCCATATCAAAGACTTTAGATGTACACGTATTATAAAAAGTCCCGCCTTCTAAATAAAGGAACCATTTTCCAGGACATGCGCTTAGGACTGCACATGTGCATTGGCTCATTCAGGTTGAAATATACAAGCATTTTACTGTTATGTGAGCATAAGAAACAACATTTACTGTATGGGACAGTTCAGATTTTGTTGCTGATTTGAAATGTATTATTTAAATGTAAGTGTGGCAAACAGTTTTTGAGATTTCAGGATTTCCCCATTTAAATAAACAGGACTTGGTCTTGGATGCCCAAAATAGCTGCCCGGAGACGTTGCAAATATGGCCGCAGAGTGAACAGACTTTCCTTGAAAGGGACTTTTCCCATATATCATACATTTCTAAATACATTTCAAACACACAGTTGGTTGTGAAGCTCATTGTTCACATGGTCTCATGTGTATTGCCACACTCAGTGTGATTATTATGCGACATCTTTCGTCCCGACGTCAGTTTTTCCGGCTGTATCTGCTCCGTATAAATCTTTACTTTAGCGTCTCACAGGAGCGGGGTCGCTTACTCTGAGAGATGGTGGGTTTGATTGTTTAAATGGTAATTAGTGTCCTGCTATTAATTTGTGTTTGTGCACGCTCAGACTATCGGCCGAATCCCTCCGAGAGAGAGAGCGGATGGTTGGAGAGCCGCTGAGAGAGTTTGAAACTGGAGACAGTTTGATTTCCAGTGTTATTGTGTGTCTGCCGCGGTGTCGCTGTACCCAGCTGCGCTTCAGCCGCGTCTCTTTATCTCTTTAGCACTCACAGGCATTGTGTTGAAGCTAGCTGTGAAAGAACTCATCAAACAGCCTCTCTGTTTGGGCTGGACAAACGCTCCATTTTACAGCCTCAAATTGGCTGTCAAGAGCAAATCTCACTGTCACCAACCCAACAATACACATACACCAGCCCGAGCGTCCCGTATAACACCGTTCCCAGCATGCTGAGACTATTATTCAACAGGCAAACGTGTGTTTGACTTGTATAATTCTGCTGAAAAGAACATTTTGACCCTGTGTTGTTTTACAGGCAGAACGTCTGGGCAGCTTTTTCATCTAATGAAAGTGGAAGGTTATTTATACTGCCACACGTCAAAAAGGACAAAAAAAAAACAAACACAAAAGTATAAAAATACATATGAGAAATCATATGACGTGCACAAACCAATTAATTTTGTCTGTGATGTGAAGCTTTGAGTGACAAAACATTTTTACACAAATGATGTTTGAGAGCTGCTGCTGAGGGGAAGATATCTTAACTCACACAAACCATCACATGACTTCAGAACACTTGTAATATAGCACACGAGTATTTGCTGCAACTATTATGATGCTGTTTTGTCCTTTTTGCAATTTTTTGTTTTCGGAGGGACAACTGCACTTAAATGTAGGACCCTTGTGAAAAAGAAGTACACAACCATACATTTAAAAATAGTACTTACTATGGAAATAATATACTTTAAAAGAATATACTTATGTGCGAACTGAGTAATGTTTTACACTTAATTTCATGTTAGTATATAAATATAGTTTAATTTTATATTAAGTGCAATAAGCTGGCCTTTTATGTCATTATTATTTTATTATCTGCTAAAAATATACTTTTTTGAAGTACTCTACAAGTGCACATTAAATATATTTAAGTGCACTTCTTTAATGCGGTTGAAACACTGATGAAACGAGATGAAACACTCAGAAGAGGAGAGATGACAGTGTAAACATGGCCGAAATCATTTGATATTTGCCTAGTACAGTTACAGTACTGAAGTTCAGTTCTGTTGAAACGCAGAATAAACCTACTAGCAAGGGCACTTAAAGCACCACAGCGGCTTTTGTTTCTATTTTTGGATTGATGTTGACTCTTTCTGGCTTCCATGCTGCCCTTTCCTGCCTCTCCGACTCCTGTTTTCCTGTTCTCTCATCCTCCAGTTTTTCTCTTCAATCTCCATCACCTCCATTTTGCCTCCATCCTTCTTTCTGGCCCTTGCACAACACCCTCCCCGCGGTGACAGATCACCTGCATCTAAAGTCCTGGTGTTCTCGCCCGCCGGTCCGTCCCCCCTCTCATTAATGCCCACGCCGGCGTGAGGGCCATATGGCAGCGCAAGACAAATAACGCCAGCGCTCAGCCATTGCTTCTGCTGACAGAATTGCAGCCCACCGCAGTATTTTGCCCTCAGCCGCTTCACTCCACGTACTTGCCTCTCCTCGCGCGTCCTTCAAAAGCCCACCGCTGAGACGCCTGTTGCGCTAAGCTCGACTCACACCGGCCTGCGCTCTTGTGTGTGGTCTGAGCTTTGGACAAGAGCGTTCATGGTGTTTTAGCTGAGCCATGGCTCTACAGTGCAAACATTTCAGTCACATTTGTGACTGAAAATTACTGTGTGCTGCTGTGAAAAAAAAAATAGTTTAATAAAAACTACAACTCTAAAACTACATCTACACTGCACAACAGTTATGCTCACTAAATTGAATATTATGCTTTTGTATGTTTGGTGAATTAGGTTATAATTAGCTGTTGTTTCTTTGCAGCCTGTTAAAATAAATTTGGATGATCAAAAGTACAGTCAGAAATTAATAGGGTTGGGGGGGTTCTTATATGAGTTCTTGTTTTTAATATTTATATTATATGATTTAGTTAATAAATATCATACAAGCAAGAGCACTGTTTTCTCAGAATATCTGCACCATTGCAAATGTGATATTGATATTATACAACAGTTCAATGAACAAGAACTTGTAACATGTAAAGTTGTAACAACCCAAGAGAGCAAGTAAGAAGACAATTAAACTTACTTTTAATAAGCACAGAGGGAAACCAAGCACTTTACACTCCAACACAACATTAACACTAGACAAACAAACTGTGGAAAACCAAGGGCTTAAATACACGAGGGAAGGTAATCAACAGAACAGGAAACAGGTGTGTAATTCAATTAGAAACCAAGGCAACTAACAATGAATGAGAACACAGGCAAACAGGGAAAAGCAAACTAAAGCCGGGTGCACACTGTGCAATTTTGGAGTCTGATCCTAGGCTAAAATCTGTAGTCTTTGGTCATTAGTTTGACATTTTTACCGACAGCTGATTAATGACTGGTGCAATCAAATTTTCTTTGTTAGCCCAAGATTTCTTTGTTAGCCACCATTTCAGTCCCGCGTGTAATGCAGCTCACAGTCACCAAACGTGTATGGGCTGAAGATGTACTCTAGACAAGTTTTCACAAGTGCGTCCGTTTTTAACACATCTTGATCTATAGTCTGACATAAATTACAGCTGAGATCCCACAGTGTGACATGAGGATCATGTTCATACAGTCTGACAAGCAACAATCGTAAAGGACTGTTATAAATCGCATAGTGTGCACCCGGCTTAAGGATATTGTTTACACGACAACGATGTTCTAAAAACCGAAACATTTTTCCTTTGCAATTTCTCACGTAGAGACGACACCATTGTCAAACACCATTGTCAAACAAACAATTCCCGTTCACATGGATCTACAAAAACGACTAAAAACTCTGTATTCTGCTGCCAGGCCAGTAGTTGGCGATGTTACTTTGTAAAGAAACATTATGCACCTATAGACTGAACTAGGGATGCACCGATACCAAGCTCACGTACTTGTACTCGTACTCGTAAAAATACCCTCCATACCAAAGACCGATACCTCACGTGACGTAACTGACAGAATTTTCCGTGCACAGAGACACCGGCAGCAGCATAAACAATGTCAGCCTCAGAGGTGTGGAAATACTTCAGAATTAATGACAACACACACATTGCGAACTGCATGCTTTCAATCACAATTCGTTATCGATTAGTGAAGGCAGGATGCGGAATCGCGCAGAATGACACAGACCAGACTCTCTCTCGCACGCGCTCTCTCTCTTTATTGCGCGCGATCAGTTCTCCTCGCGCCTGAATGGTCAAATGCACACATAATTGTAAAAATGTCCATCGTGTGGAGTATCTCACGTAAATACAGTCGTTTATGGCTTAAGTGGACCTAAGCATTTGGGTAAAAACAGGATATGTGTCAGTATCCATGGATTCGGTCTTAAAGGGACCGTAGCCTATATTTGTCATTAATGTTAATAAAACACTTTGTCATTAATGTTAATAGTCTCACTGTGTTGTGCTTGGAAAACTGCAACATCACCAAAAAAAAAAAGAGAGAGAGAGAGAGAAATTAATAAATGTATAGGCATCGGTATCGGCGAGTACTAGAAAAAAGTATCGGTACTCATACTCAGTCCTTAAAAAATGGTATCGGTGCATCCCTAGACTGAACACATAATACGCATGCGAGTGACATCACTGTTTTCACAAATTAACATTTTTGTAGTTTAGACGGAGTTGATAACTGTATCATTTTCAAAAACTTGAACACTCTGAATTCCGTTTTTAAAGATTTGCGTTTTCAGTCCCCCAAAATGCTGTTGTTGTGTAACGCCAAGTCCTAACTAGACGCGACACGATGCCGCAACAAGCGATAAAAGGTATCTTTTCCATGTTAATCAAAGTTTTTGTCCTAACCAGCCGCAACAGCGACACGCGACGATTCTATTTTAGAAACGGTTTCTTTTTTCTGTGACGTCGTGGCCGGAACAACAACAAAAAGTATGTCAGTGATAATCTCAGGTGCTTTGTTTAATGTTAAAAGCATCTAATGTGAGTTTGAATATCATTTTTTGTCTTTTATAGTCGTACTGAAAGCAACAATGGACAATTCACCTCAGATATTCAAAATAAATGAAAGGAAACAAGAACGTTCAACTCACTGTGAACAAACAAGTGTATTCTATGACACAGATTGTTTCAGTTTTTGCAGAGAGAGCCCGTCCTCGCAGTCTTCTGATTGGCTGTGATTTTTGATTGACTTAATCACCTCTCAAAGTCGTGTAGCGTCTGGTGTGTACAGACAAATTGTTTGTTGCTGAAATCTTATCACGTCTGGTTAGGACATGTTGTGACTGAATGGCCAAAACGCATAAAAAGTTTTCAGTTTTTGGTTGAAAATGGTGTTGTGTAAAACACAAATGAACTCACAGAACTAAACATAACCCTAACAGAAGTTAATATTAATTGACACTTTTTAGACACAATATTGTCTGGTTTTTTTTTGTTTTTTTTTTCTCTCCAAGCAAAACTCATTAGTGTTTCATTGGTTGATAAATGAATCTGTGTTTTTGAATAAATTGAGTAAATGAAATTCACATGTTTTAAACACGTTTATAAATTTAACATCTCATTTAGTGAAAGAAAAAAAAGGTAATGTGGTTTAGAGCGACATATGACGTAAATAATGACAGAATTTTCATTATTAACGATTGCAAAGCTACTTCCCCTCAGTGCAACAGCACCATCTATATGTTCAAGTTAAACATCCTCATTTTGACTTGGACCTTTGAGAGCTCGCCGTTTTGACTTTGCTCAGCCGAGCAGTTTTTCCATTCGCTGTTCCTGCGTCCCCTTATGACCGCTCGAGTGGATGCTGGTTTGCCACACAAAAGGCTAATCATTAAACAGTCATTTAGTCGTGTTCTTTTAAGTATATGAATCAGCCACCTCATTACTGTCAATGTGTAATTAGCTGATTAATAAACAGGGGCCGGCCGGGCCAGTGGGAAGCGCTCGTGAAGTAATTGTTTCTGGAGAGCCCGAACACAAGGGCCCATTAAGACATAAAGAAGCATGCATTCATCCCAAATCATTACTTTACAAAACGCGCCACTCGTCTCGGGGCTGTTGATGTGTAATGGTTCCTTTATGGCCGGCTCTTCTCTTAATCAGCTTCGGTCGGCAGGTGTAGAGCGCTGCGGATGTACAATAGCACTAAAATTAGACAAACACACTTGCCTTTTTAATCATTGTCAAATTGCGGATTCCTAATAACGTACGTCGTGTTTAATACGGAGTTATTTTTCTGTGATTAATTTTAATGTAATGTCAACTTGGTTTTCTGAGCACGTTTTGACCTTTGGCTGCAATCTGAAGGCCGTTTCTCATGGTCATGTGCTGTTTTGAAATCCCTCAATGTGTAAACCCAAAACTGCAGGGTTTTGTTTTAAACACATCTTGCGGTTAGCCATCATTCCCTCCAGAAATATTAATCAATTATCCTGCCTTGCTCCCGGTGCAGGATCCGTATGGAGAGGAATTCATCTGGAAAGAGGCACAAGCAGATATAATAGGACTGAGCAAAAAGCCCGTGCGCTGAGTGCTGTGCTGTCTAATCCTGAGAGACAGCCTAGAGCCACAATGTCACTTTTAGTTCCCCCCTTAGTCCCTCAGTGCGGCGCTCATCTCAAAATGGCCGTGTAACGTGGATAAACTTCCGAAGTGATGGACACAGACAGCGCACACTGGAAGACACTTACATTTCTGTTTTGATGAGGATCTGAAAGTGTCTGCGAGGCTTGTGGCTCTTACATATGGAGGCTTTTACTCAGTCTTGCTCAGTGTTTATTACTTTTGTTTATGCTTGATGATTTCAACAATCCCCTAACCTGAAGTATTGAACTTTGGTGCATGATTGCCCAAATCATGTGTGCTGTTGAGGAGAGGTGTGATCAGATGCATAAAACAGAACAAAAACAGGTGAAAAAATTACACAGACTTACACTGAAAGAGGGAACAGAGGCACATTTACAGACCAGAAGATCACAGAGATGAGCGGGTGCAGGACTCCTGTTACTTGAGAGCAACCACCCAGTAACACAACTTAGCAGCCACATAGCAACAGTTTAATGACACCTAGCAACCATTCAGAACACCTCAGCAACCACATAGCAACACTTTATTTCTGTCATGACAACTCTTAGAGTGTTCGGCATGGTAATGGATCTGACAATGTTGACATTTTTGGTCTTGGAGGAATAGATCTGCTACGCTGCTGCTGATATTGCTGCTTCTGTTATTACTGCTGTTGGTTATTTCTGCTGCTGTTATTGTTGCTGCTGTTGATTATTCAACATGTTCTCCAACCAATACACCAATATAGGTCGTTTGTCACTTCCCTGAAATACGACCCATAGGAGCGTTTACTAAAGTTGCGCCCCTATCAACAACAGGACGCTTTCATTTTAATGCATTGTTCCCTTTTATCTGCGTCATATTTCGGGTTTCACGTAACTCAATTGGCAGAGCATTCCAATATATAACAATATGCAATCATGTGATCATGCGATCGTGGGTTTGATCCCAGGGAACGCATGTGCTCATAAAGTGTATATGCACTATAAATCACTAAGGGTAGGTTTAGGGGTGGGTGTAGTCGTTAATAAAAAAAATGAGTTTTGCTAAATGGAAATAGGACAAATGGTGTAAAAAGTCCACACATTGCATTTAAATGAAGACGCATTTTGATTGGTAACAACAGTCATACGTCATTTCATGACGACAGATGTAACACGACACTGTCATTATTTTTACGCCAGCTAGAGGGTGCATGACTTTAAAATGTAAATATAGGTCGTAATATGTCTGTGATTATTGCTGCTGCTGCTGTTGTTATTGTTGCTGCTGCTGTTATTAGTGCTACTGTTGGTTATTGCTGCTGCTTT
This sequence comes from Hypophthalmichthys molitrix, assembly GCA_037950675.1. NCBI lineage: Eukaryota > Metazoa > Chordata > Actinopteri > Cypriniformes > Xenocyprididae > Hypophthalmichthys > Hypophthalmichthys molitrix. The sequence goes on from CM075508.1 coordinate 1,369,476, forward strand.
TATTGTTGCTGCTGTTATTGCTGCTGCTGTTGGTTATTGCTGCTGCTGTTATTGTTGCTGCTGCTGTTATTAGTGCTACTGTTGGTTATTGCTGCTGCTTTTATTGTTGCTGCTGTTATTGCTGCTGCTGTTGGTTATTGCTGCTGCTGTTATTGTTGCTGCTGCTGTTATTGGTGCTGATGTTGGTTATTGCTGCTGCTGTTATTAGTGCTGCTGTTATTGCTGTTGCTGCTGTTATTGGTGTTGTTGTTATTGCTGCTGCTGCTCTTATTGCTGCCGTTGGTTATTGCTGCTGCTGTTGGTTATTGCTGCTGCTGTTGGTTATTGCTGCTGCTGCTCTTATTGCTGCTGCTGTTGGTTATTGCTGCTGCTGTTGGTTATTGCTGCTGCTGCTCTTATTGCTGCTGCTGTTGGTTATTGGTGATGCTGCTGTTATTGGTGATGCTGCTGTTATTGCTGCTGCTTTTATTGTTGCTGCTGCTGCTGTTATTGGTGCTGCTGTTATTGCTGTGGCTGCTGTTATTGGTGTTGTTGTTATTGCTGCTCCAGCTGCTGTTATGGGTGCTGCTGTTGGTTGATGTTGCTGCTGCTGCTGTTGCTTCTTGCTGTTGCTGTTACAGGACTTGCTACTACTAATACACACACAACATGCTGCTGTGAGCAAGTTAGACATGCTACTTCTGTACAATTGCATACATTAATTACTAATGGCTGATCTATACAGGTGGAGCTGGGGAAGGTGGAGGGATTCTGAAAGCGCTCTGCAAACTGCTATAGCAAATACTGACCAAGTATCTGAAGGTTGAGCAGCGAGCTCATTGGCTACTGATACAGCAGGAAGCAAACAGCTGTACCCTATAGAGAATGATGTGATAGCGCATGCTGACAGGTCCTTAACTCATTCTGCTTGCAATGTATATTTTCATGACAGAATTTTGTATTAAGCAACATTTTATTAACTATCCAGAACACTGTAAAAATGACCCAGAACAATCCCATAGCAACCAGCCAGAACATGTCAGCATCTGCATAGCAATGCCTTAGCAACCACCTAGAACATGTCAGCAAACGCATAGCAGGACACCCGAGAAACGACATGGCAATGCCTTTCCACATATCAACACCTTAGCAACCACCCAGAACATGTCAGAAACCACAATCAGAATGCCAAAGCAACCACCCCTGCACCCTCTTGAAAATGCAATGTTGAGTCTGTTGTGCTATGGATTTTATGATGTATGATGTATATTGTGAGTCAATCTCCAGTAAAGCAGTGTCTGCTGGGATACAAAATGACATCATCAGTCGCAAACTCCACTGCTCAGGAAGAATTTAGAAAATAATGTTTGAACCGAAACTACTTGGCTTTGAATCACGTGTCTCTAGCCCATCCGTGGATGGAAATGCTAATGCAATCAAGCCTGTTAATCACCGTCCACTGGCCTTTTTCTTAGGGAGGAGGTTTGTGTTTAAAAGCTGCCTTTAAAGAAACATTTGACACATGAGTGAACATTCTGTTATTCACTCACCCTGTCCAGATCCAAAAAGACCATGAAAACAACAAGCCAGAAAGCCTTAGTAAACACCCAGAACATGTCAGAAACCACATATCAACAGTTTAGTAACCACCCAAACGTCATATACGTATCATAATGGCTGTCTATATAAATTCTTCTTTTGTGTTTCACATAAACAAATAAAGTTGTACAATCTTTAGAGTGACATTAATGTGAGTAAATGATACTTCTAGAATTTTTTGGGTGAACTACCCATTTAACTGTGCAATCTGACCTTTGACTTTAGGCACAGAGGTAAAATCATTAACTATGATTTAAACTTTAATGTGAGGTTTTATTATCAGTGCCAATTAGAGAAATCAGTATGTAGAAGCAGATTTAGTGGCATCAGAAATCTCGTCGACCTCACACAGTTCTGTTGGATATGAAACACACTCATTAGCACAACAGAGAGCCTGTGTTTCTGTGACCTCCAGCGGATTCCCTTCTATCTTCAAATGTTCGTACATGAAAGTTTGCTTCAGTCGAATGCATAAAAGGACTTTTTAATTGTCAATCATTTATCAGATTGTGTGGACCGCCGTGCAGTGTCATGATACAACTGTTTACAATCCACTCGAAAAACATGCCTGTGGCGACATTTCTGCTAAATGATATTACATTGCTTATTGCATGTTTCACAACACTTTTAAAGTGAAATGTCCAGTGGTTGGCACTAAAAGCTCGATCAATTTTCAACAAAAACAGATGAATGTGAATCTGGCAATGTTTTATTATGCTGGTTGTATGCATCACAGCAGTTCGGGAATCAGATGTTAATGGGAATCCGTTAGCTGAACGTCTGATGCATATGGCACACAAAACTGGATTCACATTTGTGAAAGCAAAAGTCTGAATTTGATTGGCTGACTTCAACAGGGAGCCTACTGTGTGGCGATCTTTAACGATCCCCCAGGAAACGAAAGCCATGTTTCGATACTGGAGCAGTGTTATTTTACTTTTTATTTTAGTTTTATTATATTTGTATTAATATTTTCAGAATTTCAGAATGGGAAATTCAGAATTTACTTTCATTTTTAGTAATTTCGTCATATTTCGGTTTTTGTTTTCGTTAGTTTTAGGGTACGTTTAAATGACAATGATGTACTAAAAACGGAAAAGTTTTCCTTTTGCATTTTTTGCGTACAGACGACAGCACGGATCCACGCGAAAACGTCTAAAAACGCTGTATTCTGCTGCCAGGCCAGTAGGTGGCGATGTCACTTTTTATTAAGAAACAATACGCGCCTATAGACTGAACACTTAATACACATGCGCATGATGCCACAGTTTTTACAAAGTCTTGTTTTTGTGGTTTACATGGAGACGATAACATTTTCAGGCCCCCAAAATGCATAAAAAGTTTTCAGTTTTTAGTTGAAAACGGTGTTGTGTAAACGCCCCCTTAGTTTTTATTTATTTCCAGTTAATAATTTGCTTTAACATAAAATATTTCAGCCTAACCTAACCCTAACCGATTTCTAATTTTTAATATTTATATATATATATATATATATTTTTTTTTGCTTCAGCTTTATTTCAGTTAACAGGAATGTTGTTTTAATAGTTTTAGTTTTAGTTAATGATAATAACCCTGTACTGCAGCAATGAATGCTTCAGAAGAGCAAGTAAATGCTGGATTTTAAAAAAAAAGTGCAAAATTCATGTAAAATGAATAAATAAAAACTTAAAGACTTCAAGCATTTTGCTTGAGGCACTCAAAAGACATGATGGGATACCGATGGGATTCAGGAAAACTATGATTGGTCACTTTACATGTCAGTCAGAAGGCCTCTTTCTGATTAAGTGGGTGGTCACTGGCCAATTGCAGTGGCTACTGAGCCCAGACCTTGGCTGTTTCTCAATTCTGAGAACATAAAGAACGGACTTGCGTTCTTGTGGAGACCAGTCTTGCCAGGCTGCCTTGAAAGAACGAACTCAGAAGGACACGAGGACACAGAACACGTCTGTGTGAGAAATGAGATGTGCTGTCGATCTTGTTGCTCAACTGGCCGTTCAGCACATCCACTGCACAATGAATAAAACATAACAGATGTCATAACCTATTACAATATTTACAATATTATGATGTTATTTGATATATTTTTTATTTTACATGAGTATATGTGTAAATGTATGTATATTTAATGTTACGCTTTTAAATATGCAAATTAAAAAGTACTATAGGCTTTCTCCTGATATTTATAACTTAATTAAAATTATGCCAATCAATACAACAAATGTTTACGAGCCGTCATGTATTTGCAAGTGGGAATCTTTTGAGTAAGATGTTTAAAGCTGATAGGCTTCTGTGCATCTCTCTCAAGTCTACACTCAATGCATCCTCGATATCAAGAACACTTCTGGGTACTTTCATGCATTCTCTGCGTTCTTGAGTACTGGAACCAGACTTTGACAGTTGATGATAATGTAGTACGAGAACACAAGGACGCAATATCGCTTAAGAACGCATATTGAGAAACGGCCCTTACGTCATTAGGCAAAGGTCTGACTACACTAAACCTAACCAGCGATGGTGTATACAACAACAAAAAAATCATGAGAGTAAAAACACATTTGCTGAAGCAACCATGTCATTTTAGTTTGCTTCTACATGTATATGAGCCCTTTCATCATGACTTGTGTATCGTGACTTGCATCACAAGTGCAGTGCTGTATCAGGTGAGCTAATGAGCAAGTTTACTATATCAGAAAAGGTTATGTGATGCAAACATCAAAATGTATTAGTTCCCAAATCATGCACTACGATAAACGGGTTTTAATGTCATAACATTGTAATGATCAGCCTTATCGGTTGAGTTGCATGAATTGAAATCAGAATATGTAGATTATATACACCGATCAGGCATATCATTATGAGCACCTTCCTAATATTGTGTTGGTCCCCTTTTGCTGCCAAAACAGCCCTGACCCGTCGAGGCATGGACTCCTCTAGACCCCTGAAGGTGTGCTGTGGTATCTGCACCAAGATTTTAGCAGTAGATCCTTTAAGTCCTGTAAGTTGTGAGGTGGAGCCTCCATGGATCGGACTTGTTTGTTCAGCACATCCCACAGATGCTCTATTGGATTGAGATCTGGGGAATTTGAAGGCTCAAACTCGTTGTTGTGCTCCTCAAACCATTCCTGAACCATGTTTGCTTTGTGGCAGGAGCATTATCCTGCTGAAAGAGGCCACAGCCACCAGGGAATACCGTTTCCATGAAAGGGTGTACATGGTCTCAACAATGCTTAGGTAGGTGGTACGTGTCAAAGTAACATCCACATGGATGGCAGGACCCAAGGTTTCCCAGCAGAACATTGCCCAAAGCATCACACTGCCTCCGCCCGCTTGCCTTCTTCCCATAGTGCATCCTGGTGCCATGTGATCCCCAGGTAAGAGACGCACACGCACCCGTCCATCCACATGATGTAAAAGAAAATGTGATTCATCAGGCCACCTTCTTCCATTGCTCCGTGGTCCAGTTCTGATGCTCACGTGTCCACTGTTGGCTCTTTCGGCGGTGGACAGGGGTCAGCATGGTCACCTGACTGGTCTGCAGCTATGCAGCTCCATACACAACAAACTGTGATGCACTGTGTATTCTGACACCTTTCTATCAGAACCAGCATTAACTTCTTGAGCAGTTTGAGCTACAGTAGCTCGTCTGTTGGATCGGATCACACGGGCCAGCCTTCGCTCCCCACTTACATCAGTGAGTCTCAGCCGCCCATGACCCTGTCGCCGGTTCACCACTGTTCCTTCCTTGGAGCACTTTTGATAGACACTGACCACTGCAGACCGGGAACACCCCACAAGAGCTGCAGTTTTGGAGATGTTCTGACCCAGTCGTCTAGCCATCACAATTTGGCCCTTGTCAAACTCAAGCTCAAATCCTTACACTTGAAAATGAATACTTAGTCTTTATTAATCAATAATCTGCACCTGTAATCGTAATTTGTGTGCAAGGAATAAGGAATAAAAGTTGCTGTTTTACTGACACTAGTGTTCATTTCAGCTGTACTGTAGTGAATTGTACAGGGATGTTTTGGAGCAAAAATGTACGTAGAGGCACATTTTTCCAATGAGTGCTCCAATTTACTCTTATAGTAGTGTTATGGTTCTGAGTCTGATTTATTATCTTACAGATTAACTGAAATCTTTTTTTTTTTTTGAAAACAAATGAAATTTACAGGGTCATTTCACCAAGAAATGTAAATTCTGTCAGTATTTACTCATCTTTTTGGTTTTTCAAACATATGCACTGTAATATATTGTTGCCATTAGTTATCACAACTTAAAATTTAGCGTTATAACTCAAATATCCAAGTTGACTAAAATTAAAATTTTAAGGCAGCCAACTTTTTTAAGTTAAAACAGCACATTATTCATTATTCTAATGTTAAATTTTATGTTTCAGCATTTTTTTAAGTGTATGTGGCTATTGTTTTCTTTGCAACACTTAAGAAGAATTTACACTTTACTTAAAGCCTTAATATATAATACATTATAATGTTATTTTTAATGCCTTAATTATGCCTTGTAATGAACCTTAATGGTCTCATGAGTAACTGTAACCACAGTTATGATACATTATAGTACTTATCTATTCAGTGTTACACCTTTAGAAAGTATAATGCATTAAAACACATGACAATTCCAGATGGAACAATGAATCTTTCTTTGTGTTCTTTTTCAGCTCGTTTTCTCCTTTTGGAGCTTGACAGTTGTAGCCCCAACATGTAAAAATGAGTACATTTGTCCATGAATTAATCCTTTAATTGCCCACTCAAAACATCCAAGCTTTTCCACACGCTGACAGAGACGTTCAGTCACATCCTCTAATACCTTTCTGTGGCACGTCAAAGAGATTTGTCCACTCGCTGTAATTAGTCGTTACCATGACGACTTCCTTCCACGGGAACAGCCCCTCCCAGCCATAAAGCCCCTGCCGTCCTCGATGGGCCGAAATGAATTTCCTCACTGGGGCAGGAAGTGGGAAAGGAGGGCGGTGTGTGTGCGCCCAGTCAATCGGCCCGCTCCAGTACAGGAATCCAGCGGCTGATGCTGCTCATATTTCAGCCTTGGTAAAGATTAGCTGTCAGCCCCAGAGGAGATGTATTGATCTGTTTTCCTTTTTTTTCTGCCAGCAATCACCTGACAAAGGCAGCGAGGAGGGCTTCCGTGAGTGATGCCCGTTCCCGTCTCCACCTCCTGCGCTGGATATGGGGGTTCCGGTGACCGCTGATGCCGGGATATAATTAAACCATAAACTTTACGTGAACTTGCACTCTGAGCCAAGTGTGCTTCATTCATTAGGGTGAAAAGGCCAAATGAAACATTATGCATGGAATCAAAGAAAACAACATTTGTTAATCAGGACCTTTTCCTTGTTTTACAGTAATGCACAAGTTTGACTTGGGTTAATTACATACATTAGGTTAATGACTTAACCTATATAGATCATAATCATATGCTGGTTTATATATTATGGAGATTTAAGTGTGACTCTTTTTTTTTTTTTCATAGAGAGATGCTATGTATATAAAAACATTGTGCTTTACAATAACATTTCAGAAGTAGTTGAATCTGCAAATGCATGTCATTCATAACAGTGCTGAACTCTTTAAAAGGAAATGTTCACCTAAAGGAACATTAAGCGTAATTCACTTTGTGTGCGTGCTGTTGAGTACTAGCAAATAGTTTCGAGTTTATTTGTCATATGCACAAGATGTCAGTGACAGTTTGTACATTGAAATGCTTGTTGTGAGGCTCAGGCAGTCTACAGCTGTAAATACAAATACAGTTACACATAGAAAGGGTAAATAAAAAGATAAAATACAGATGCTCATGTAAACCATGGAATTATGTATGAGAGTATGTGTAATAGAATAAAATATGCATGATTTAGTACAACATTCCGCTCTAACTCATGTTAAACTGTGTTTTTGATCCAGAAACAGACTGTAAATGAACAGTTCATATCCAAAAGAACTTGATGCATAACGTACTATATTTAAAGCATGAAAACATGACGTTTACTGCTCAGCTTTCAAGAAATCATGTTTTTCCAAGTTCCAGTGAAACAAGTATGGATTTTCTGTGGTTAATTTGTAAACTGTTACTCATAATACTAAATATGTGCTTAAAGCCTTGCAGAGTAGCGTACAATTATTTAAATGAGTGCGTTCAGTACCCATGAATGTCTCTTTCACATGTTTCGCACCAACCTGTTTCACTGAAAATGTTTTGGATTTGAAAGCCAGTGGAAAAATGTCTAAAATCAGATTTCACCATAACACATTATCCACAGCCAGCTTTGAACCAGGTCATACTTTATATTAGGGGTCTTTTTTCTACATTATAAAATTAAGCATTTAATACAAGGTACTGTGCACATACATCTTGTTCTGCAAAACTCTTGCCAGATTTGCTGATAACTCCAAATTGGCTAACCTTCAGATGAAAGATAATCATTGGAAAAATGTTTACTGTAAACTTTTGTATTGTTGACATGAACTAAACAGTGAAATCGGTCAAACGATGTAAATTCAGCAGTGTTGGGGAAAGTTACTTTTTGAAAGTAATGCGTTACAATATTGTGTTACTCCCTAAAAAGTAACTAATTATGTTACTTAGTTACTTTTCATGGAAAGGAATGTTGTGTTACTTTTGTGTTACTTTTTCTCACCTGTGCTGGGCTTGCTTGTTTGTTTTTAGTAACAAAAATAAACAAAAATGTAAAGCCCTTTCACACCAAAAGTGAAATGAATAAGCCTCAGGCTGAAGGAAATGCAAATTCACAGCTGTACAGTAGAGGGCGCAGCTCAAACAAACCTGTGCTGCCATTCTGGATTAAAGAAGAATAGGATGCAGGAGAAGGAAGTTCAACATTCTTCAGCAATAAAAGCAAAATAATTAAACACAAATGTGATGTTTCTCTAAAGTCAGTTTTGCTTGTCGGTATGGTGGTATGAATTGGATCATCGATCATCAAGGGTCAGCGTACAGTGCGCGTGACATGAATTTCATCATCAGAAGAGTACGCGCACCACTGGATTTTTGTAACCATGCGTACTTTGTATTCTCAGGTCGCACATGCACATTTAATTTTTTTGCAGTATTTACATGGGTTGTAACTCGTGGTGAGAGATTGCTCAAAACTACGCATGCGTCGAACGCCTGTGTAAATGTACAAGTCAAAAAAAGTATACTTTGCAAAGCTGTGTGTTCGACTGTGGATGTACGCTTGCGTACATGTAAATACAATACTGTCAGTCAATACATGAAAAAACAAATCATATTATATTTGAAAAAGTTTTAGTTGTAAATTTAAAAGTAATGCATTTAGGGAAAAAGTAATTTGATTAGGTAGCTTACGTTACTTGTAATGCATTACCCCCAACACTGAAGTTCAGTGTGCCGTTAATTAAATGAGCAGTAAGATACAGGAATGTGCAGCAGCGTTTCTTGAGAATCTACGGAGCCCCACATATGATATTCAGGAAACAAATAGTAGGGTAAATCATGTGCACGATTTATAAATCGAGGGAACTAATTAGTAAATCGTGCACACTATTTACTTTTTTTCCTGCATGTCATGTGTGGGGCACCGTAAGAATCACCCTCCTGGTTAGTAATGTATGCTTTCTGAATGCACTGAATGTATTCAAGGATTCGAGGATTTTTATTGTCATTCCCTACACGGTTACATGAAGGAACAAAACTAAGTATTGAGGTCCTGGTCAAAAACAAAAAGTGTAAGATATGTGTCTAGGCATAATAAACTATACAAAAAATAAAAATAAATAAATGCAAGAGTAAGACAATGCAATAATTAGTAAAAAATAAGAACATAAATAGTCAACTATTATTGCACCTAGAAAATCTGTCAGTATTGAACATAAAAGGTCTATAATATTAGTTATTTTAAAAACACTGAAACTGTATTACACACAAGTGTAACAAGTGTCTATGTTATGTTTATGTTTCAGTGCACATATGCACTGAAAAAAGTGAAACAGCCATGTCAGTTTATTTAAAATGCATTTTTATATTGGTTGAATAAAAAGTCATGGTTTAAACTGCTTTGCAAGCAAATAACACTCACCATAGGAATAAATATTTTTACTGAACACTGAGTGTTGATGTGCAGAACACATACTGCTAGCTTTACTGACCGCAGATTTATTTATTTGTTTAAAAATATTTTCAAAATTCTTTATTTATAATAAGTCAACTAAATTAAACATTGACTAACAAAATGTTTTTAGATTTATCTTAAGTCAAAATTATACTTTCATATTATACACTGTAAAAAAGTTTTTTAAGAAGTTGTAAATAAAGATTACTGTACTTTTTTTTTTACAAGAAAATACTATATCAGTCTTTACTTTTTGTAATAAAGTGTGAAATGTACAAGCAATTTCTGAGAGAAAATTGTTTCAAAGTAAATCAATTTTTCCTTTTTCAGTGTAGCTAATTTAGCTTTTGTTTATGGTGAAATTAACTTGTAAAAAAAACAATAAAATATTATTTAGTAACAATTTGGATTGTGTCTGAACGAAATATATTGATTAAATATGGTCTTAATAATAAATAACCTTTTTACTATGTATGAATGTTTTTGTGTTTGGGAAAATATATATTTTTTTATTAATATTAAATCAAAATGTAAGGCTTGTGTAACAGGTATAGGAATTACACTGTTAAATATATATGTGTTGAGTATAATTCACACAAAATTGTTCATTTATACGTCTTAGGTTACCTGATCAAATGAGTGCTTCTCCTTTAAGTGTTGTGTGACCACAAGATGACTTAACTTCCTGATAATCTTATCTAATCCTTATCTTAATTATTGCTTTTATATTTTATATTACAGTGTTATTTTACTTATTTGTGTAATTATTTTTGTCATTTTGCACTTTTTGAGTTATATTTGTTATATGTGGAAGTGAGCACATGGTGATGAATGTACAACACATTTGTTTTATAGAGCACAATAAGGGCCATTTAATCTGAAAGGCTGCTTATTTGTTCTGTTTCGATCAGGTATGTTTTCTGTTTTTTCCTTTATAATTTTTCTCAGTTTTCTCATGTTCATGTTTTTCATTATTTCCCTCTTTGTAATGTAATCTAATGGGAGAGAGCACAATAAGGGCTGTTTATTTGTTCTGTGTCGATCAGGAGAGATTAAATGATCCAGCGAAACTGCTGTCCCGTGTCCGTGTGTCAATCTTTACAACGCTACACAACGCAGACAAGTTTTTAATAACCGAGCCACCGGTTACACTTGAACTAAAAGCATAAATATAATTTGAGAAAAATGTAGTTGTAACAAAGAAAACATGGCCCAAAGAAACAGTGTCAGACATTTGTATGTGAATATGTGGACAGCATGTCCATCATAAATCAAAGGCCGGCGGTGTGCGTGTGATGATGTCACATCAGTCGGCCCCTGCGGTGAAGCCCTCTGTTACAGCGCTCTGACGCCGGGCGACTCCGGGCGTTTAGCCTGAACTCAATCACGAGCCGCTCCACTGTTAATCTCACAGCCTGGAAAAACACTAAAGATGTCTGCCGCCACTTCGCTTTGCGTCAAGAGTCAGGTAATTCTCTCTCCAGCGCGCCCGAGTAACAAATCACATCTTCAGCTGTCTGTCTTTCCATCTGTCTATCCCTCCCCCTCTCGCCGAGCACAAGATTGATGGAGAGATGGAGGGAAAAATCAATGCTTTCCTGCGAGCTGTGTCATGTTTAGGGACGGCTGATGCGTAGACGGCAGCTTTTCCTGGTCCATCCGCCCTGATTCACTCCATCTTTTCCCCTTTCTCTCTGACCTGATTTCCCTGCGTTTGGGCGTCAGCAGGTGGTAGATGAAACCGAATCTCTTAGCTTGTTTTCCTTAGGACAGCGGTGATTTTCAGCCGATCTGTTTCCGTGAATATGACTTTCATCCCTATTTGTCATTTTATGGTTAATTATACGCTTACACAGTGCCTGTCGCACTTGATGTCATTCATCTTTTCTTTAATCAGCGACCCGATGCCATGCTTATTTGTTCATGTATACAGTCAGGGTGCAAATTGTACTCTTTGGTCAGAAAAACAAAATGTACCATCGCCACTGAACAGTTTAGGTTGAACTGCTACAGTACATGGCCATTAGCACAGAAGATATAACATTCTCAAAAAATTGCACTGCTGTCAATCCCATATTGTAAGAAGAGCATTGTGATTTTCCCTTTGGCTTTTGGATTATTGCAGTAAATAAGCTCTGTGGCCCACAAAAGTTTATGAATCTTACAAGTTTTGTTCATGACAGTCTTCACAAATGAACACAACTTTTGAAGCCTAAATACAATCGGCAGAAGTAAAAAGCTAAACGTTGACTATAAACGAACTACACAACGGTCACATGACTTTAAAGTCATCACCATTAAGCTTCAACAACTCTTTCAGTCTTTTTCCCTGAATGTTTGAGTTAGAATAGTCCACAAGAGTGCGATTAGAAACACAAAGAGTCTGTAAAAGTGACTAGTGAGTCGATGAGTTTATCTCTTCGGCCTGATGATGTTTAAAAAAAAAAATCACATGATGGCATTTCTGGTGTATTTTATGTCATAGAATGAAATGTGAAAATATCTTGAGTTTGTGTTCGCCACAGACCTTACTTCAAGCATTTAACCAAAAACCCATTCAAAAACCCATTGACTTCAGGACGATGGACCCGGAATGCTAAAATGCAACTTTTCTCTGGAACTTACACTTACTGTATGTGAAATATTCCAAAATGAAAATAAGCGTAACAAAATCAAGATGGGTCTTCTCTAACAGGTATAGAGGAGAGTAGCTTGTAAAAGACACTACTTGTTACACAATGACCTGTTACTAACAGACAACCTTATTGTCTTCTAAACAGTATCCTTTTCTCTTTGTCCTTTTCTAACCGAAGTTGTATCTTGAAATTAAAGGTGTAACACATTATTTGGATGGTCCACTTTAGACATTCTACTGACTATGAGTAACTTTGCAACTACATGTCAACTTATTCTACTAACCTGAACCCTTATTCTCTAATAAATGCTAGTTTACATGTGGTTGGAAATGTACTTACAGTTCGTAGAATGTCTAAAGTGGACCATCAAAATAAAGTGTAACCAATAAAGGTTCTTTATTGGCATAGATGGAATCTTTCATTGCACTAAAGGTTCTTTATAATGGAAAAAGGTTCTTTAGATTATTGAAATGTTCTTCACATGTTCTATTTTTCAAAAAGTGTAAATGTAAAGGTTCCAAAACGATGTTTTCACAGTGATGCCATAGAAGAATCTTTTTTGCAAAGAACCTTTCAGCCATCAATTCTTAAAAGAATTAAGGTTTTTGAGGAAAACATTCAAGGATTTTTCTCCATATAGTGGACTTAACAGGTCATGTGTGACCTTTCCAACATGATTACGTAATGCGTGGCGCATCGCAGAGCTAGTGCACGACGAGCATTTGTGGTTAAAAAGTATATAATTTTTTTATTTTTCTTTAGAAAATGGCCGATGGTTTCTCTAGATAAGACTCTTATTCCTCGTCTGGGATCATGTAGAGCTCTTTGAAGCTGCACTGAAACTGACATTTGGACCTTCAACCCGTTGAACCCCAGTGAAGTCCACTATATGGAGAAAAATCCTGGAATGTTTTCCTCTTCATTTCTTTTCGACTGAAGAAAGAAAGACATGAACATCTTGGATGACATGGAGGTGAGTAAATTATCAGGAAATTTGAATTCTGAACTAATCCTTCAAAGGTTCTTCATGGAACCATCGATACCAATAAAGAACCTTTATTTTTAAGAGTGAAGCTACTCAGAGCGTCCGTCCCATTTCTTCTCATTCTTTCTGGCACTCTAATCAGAACACTACGAGCTCCAGCGGGTGAAGTACGCCAAAAGCCGCCTTTCCTGACAGCCAATAAAACCCCAATAATCTCCCCCATTCAAGTGGCCCTATTTTAAAAAACACTAACTAGTGCTATTACTCAGGTGCCGGGCGCCGCTGGCTCTCTGCTCTCTTCCCTTAATGCTCTTTTTATTTAATATATAGCCCATGAAAAATGACACACTCCCGTCTCGGTGTGTAGATATTTTGTTGCTGATGATGCGAGACGAATTTCCATCACGGCTTTGTTTCCAGCAGGCGAGCAGATAATCTTTTACAGCGCAGAGGGAGTACGCCACGTCCATCAATCTAGTGTGCTTATGGCTGCCGCCCGCCTGCCACCGACCGGCTCTCACGCACACGGGCGAGTCAAGGGTGCAGGTCCACCGTGCTCAAACGGCATGTTGATTAACAAATCATTTGCATCTGAAAAACTCACTCCTTCAGAATATAACGTATGCTATGTTATATAGGTTATATAATATAATTGTTATCATCTGAGTACATATATTTTATAAAACATTAATGTCAAGTCATAATCAAATTTTAACATCAAATTGTTATATTTAAAGGGGGAAATATCACAGCATTGTAGAGAGCGAATGTACAAAATCACATTTTCTGGGAAGATACATACTGTAAAGCAATTATACAGTCCATCTGACAGAATCAGGAGCACATGCAACATCTCTGAGAATGTGTTTAAAACTCTTTAGATCCTTTCTAAGGGCACATTACATCAGCGAGATTCAGGAATCATTTCTATTACAATTCCCATTGATTTTGTTCAGTCCTGGATGGAAAGCGCAAACGGGAAGTGTGTGTTGGCGGTGTCCGGCAGGCCTCAGTTGTGGTCCAGTGGCACTGAGGCATCTCTGAATCATGGAGAAGCAGCATTCATGACTCTCCGCAGCTCTTTTCCGCCCAGATGCAGAATGCCTGATTGACAATAATAAGAAGTGGCAAGATCGATGGGAAACAAGCGAGGGGGAACGTGTGCACGAGTGTGTGTTCTCTCCGGTTGGGAAGAGTCCACGAGCACGGGACAGGAGACGCGGGAAGGCTCTTAGGTGGCAGAGCTGTCAGTCTCCTCGTTATTCCGGCTTCACAGATAAATGGGAAGGTTCTGGAAGAGGGATGATCTGAGCGTCACTGTCACACTAATGCTGTACCTCCACAGATTTGATGTGTGTCTTAAATGCCAGTGTTGAATCATTGTTTATTCAGACTTGTGTTGTTTTCCAAGGAGTACAAAAGAAGATGTTAAGCAGAATGTTCATGTTGCTCTTTTCCATACAATGAACATAGATGGTGACCAGCAGCTATCATGCTCCAAAAAGCACAGTAAAATTAGGTAATATAAGTTGTGCACTATACAGTATTATTCTTTAATATTCTGTACGCTACAGGTCAAAAGTTTGGAATAATTAAGCATTTCTTTATGTCAGATAAATGTTGGGTAATACCTGTGTGTGTGTGTGTGTGTGTGTGTGTGTGTGCGCGTGTTTTTGTAACATATCAGGACACAAATTTGTATAATGACATGGGTATGACATAGGTATTACATGGAGAGGGTGACTTAGGAGGACATTACCCCATGTTCCCATTTTTCAAAAGGCTTATAAATCATACAGAATGAGTTTTTTGGAGAAAGTAAAAATGTGCAGTTTCCTGTGATGGGTAGGTTTAGGGGTAGGGGTAGTGCAAAAACAAACCTGTGTGTGTCTGTGTGTGTGACAAAAGATGGTAATATCCAAAATTCCTGACCTTGTGGGGACATTTTTTGGTCCCCATGAGGAAAACAGCTTATAAATCATACTAAGTGGTGCTTTTTGAAAATGAAAAAATGCAGAAACTTGTCTGTGATGTACGGAGCCCCGCACATGATATGCAAGAAAAAAAATTAAATTGCGCGCACGATTTACTAATTCGTTCCCTCGATTTACGAAATCATGCGCACAACTTACTAAAACGTGTGCATGATTTACTATTTCGTTCCCTCGCTTTATAAATCATGCGCATGATTTATAAATCGAGGGAACGAAATAGTAAATCGTGCGCACGTTTTAGTAAATCGAGGGAATTAAATAATAAATAGTGTGCACGATTTAGTAAATCGAGGGAACAAATTAGTAAATCGTGCGCAAGATTTAGCCTACTATTTTTTTCCTGCATGTCATGTCCGGGGCTCCGTAGTGATGGGTAGGTTTAGGGGTAGGATTAGTGTAAGGGGATAGAATATACAGTTTGTATAGTATAAAGATCATTATGTCTATAGAAAGACCCCATAGAACATGAAAACCCAATGTGTGTGTGTGTGTTTGAAAATGGTGCTAAAGTGGTGAATCCTCGAAAGTGTGATCAAGTGAAAAGCAGGATTAGACCCCGGTGAGATGTCACGAGTTCAGCCCACTCTCTAATTGATTGGTGTGAGATGCACATGAAGAAGACGTTAAAGTGAAATGAAGTCATAACAGTGAATAGAGACATTTATTAGGTCAGACACGGAACCCACCAAAACGTTGAGATTGTTTATTGATTTTTGTGTTTTGGCTGACTGCTCCTGTGTAATCGCTTGTGCTGTTGCGGCGACCCGGACCCTGAAGCCCCCGACCGCAGACAGGAGCTCAGAGCACTGTCATCTGATGCGCTTCCAAACGGGCCACTTTATATCTGAGAATCAGCCTCATTTCAGGATTATTCCTGGTTAAACATAACTGCATCTGAGGTATGATGATTAGCACAGAAAATCATTTTGACTCATCGCTCAGAATGTAAAGACAAATAGAGAGTCCACATTTACAGTAATATGGTGGTTTTAAAATGTGAAGCTGATATTTTGGAGTTATACAAGAGTTATACAAGCAATGTTTGTTATTTAGGTGAATTTGTGGTTGTGACATGAAACTCTAGATGGTGCAGGCTAATAGGTCCTTAACTCACTCTGCTTGCAATCACATCATTCTCTATAGGACTCAGCTGACTGGTTCCTGCTGTATCAGTAGCTATTGAGCTCGCTGCTCAACCTTCAAATACTTGGTCAGCATTTGCTGTAGCAGTTGCAGCATGCTTCAGAAATCCTCCACCTTCCCCAGCTCCACCTGTATAGATTTTCAACAGGTAACTTATGTATCCTATATTGCAGCGTGTTGTGTATGTATTGGCAGTAGCAAGTCCCATTCTTGCTCTGCCACAGCAGTAGCAGAAATAACCAACAGCAGAAGCAGCAGCAGCAGCAGAAATAACCAACAGCAGAAGCAGCATTAACCAACAGTAGCAGAAATAACCAACAGCAAAAATAACCAACAGCAGCAGCAGCAGCAATAACCAGCAGCAACATATATAACAAACAGCAGAAGCAGCAGCAGAAATATCTAACAGCAGAAGCAGAAATAACCAACAGCAGAAGCAGCAGCAGAAATATCTAACAGCAGAAGCAGAAATAACCAACAGCAGAAGCAGCAGCAGAAATATCTAACAGCAGAAGCAGAAATAACCAACAGCAGAAACAGCAGCAGAAATAACCAACAGCAGCAGCAATATCTAACAGCAGCAGCAGAAATAACCAATAGCAGAAATAACCAAAAGCAGAAGCAGCAATAACTAACAGCAGCAGCAATAACCAGGAGCAGCAGAAATAACCAATGGCAGCAGCAGAAATAACCAACGGCAGCAGCAGAAATAACCAACAACAGCAGCAATAACAGCAGCAGAAATAACCACCACCACAACCAGCAGCAGAAATTTCTAACAGCAGCAGCAGCAGAAATAACCAACAGCAGCAGAAATAACCAGCTGAAGCAGCAATAACCAGCAGCAGCAGAAATAACCACCAGCACAAGCAGAAATAACCAACAACAGCAGCAACAACAATAACAGCAGCAGCAGCAGTAATAACAGCAGCAGAAATAACCAACAGCAGCAGCAAAAATAACCAAAAGCAGCAGCATAGCAGATCTATTCGGCCAAGACCAAATCTGTCAACATCATATCCATTCCCATGCCAAACACTCCTAGAGTTATCATGACAAGACAAAAAAAAAAAAAAAAAAAAAAAAACTGTGTTTACATGGATCATAATAATTGGTAATAGCACAGTAGGAATAAAAAAAGTCACAAATTGGAATTAATTGCACAAATCCAATTTAAATTTTGTTTGGATTATAAGGAGTGGTTTAAACCTTTTCTAATCTATTCAATAGTACATGTAAACATGGATTGAAAGTTTTGCGCCAAGTTATGTTCAGTTTCATCAATCAGAATGGTTTTCAAAAGGTGTCCATGTAAACGTAGCTAATGTAACTGTTGTAAAGACCCTTGTGAAAAAGAAGTACGCTTTAGCATACTTTTAAAAAGAGCACTTATTACAGAAATAACATTCTTTAAAAGAATATACTTAAGTGTGAAGTGAATGTAATGCCTTAATTTGCATATTGTAATTGCAAGTTATTTGCAATTAAATTAAAATGTATTATAGCTTAAATTTATATAAAATGTAATTAGTTGAACTTTAGAGTGATTTCTGACCCACTTCAGTAGGACTTAAGTACCCATCAAAATAAGTGTACTTATTTAAATCATGTTAAAACTAAATGATTTAAATTGCAGTAAAATGTTTAATTTGACATTATTGCAAAGTGCACTTTTTAAATCACAAAAATCACAATGTGCTCTGATTGGTTGGCTGGAGCAGTGTGTTGTGATTGGTCAAGCACTTCGAGTGGGTTTGGGAAATGTTCCGCCCCTTACCATAATAGTGAGTTTCAACACACTACTAACTAACTCAACCAGGCCCAGCCCCTTTATTCTGTGTATGAATTATTTAAATGAGGAATATTGTGACGTGTTCGTTCCCGGAAGAAAACTCAAGACTACAATGAATGCTTTTCAGGGAGATAATATAATATTATATAATATAAATGATGTGTGTCTTTAAGTTATTACTATTGTTGACATGAATGGGTTTAAACTGTTGCATACATCAGTGTGTTCTCACGTCCAGTTTACAGTGAGAGGCATTGAGTCGGACCATGCCTAGAAGTTTTAAGGTCCAAGGAAAACGATGCTTTAGAAATGAAATGGCTAACCTCTGATGGCCACCTCATTCCACAGTTGTTGAGTGTAGTACTACACACATATAAAGAGCCGCCACTGGCTGAAGGTTGCTATGAATCTGCTGGCGGTTTATTAGACGGGGCAGTGAGCTGTGACTGACGGTATTGTCCACAGATGGACTGAAGTCCACGGCACACGGGACCCTGCGCGGCCTCGCTGACAATACAATCAATAACCACGCGCTTATTACATGACCTCTCTCTCCTGGAGCGCTCAAATGCCTCTCTTCCTCTGGTTTCGCTTCTCCTGCTTCATTTTTAACCCCTTTTATTTCCCTTGTAACCTGATTGGTCTCCAAAATCTTTGGTCTCTTAGGCCAGAATCAAGTACACACATGGAAATGAAAACCAATGCAAGCACATGATCCCACTGTTAATATGTGCACTCTTAAAAACCTCAGTACTACAGGGGGTGATAGAGTTCCCTTCACATGTCATTAAATTCAGTGTTTGCCTAGTTAGCATCAGCTAGTTAGTACGATGACCGAGAGAGCTCAACGCACTGCAACTGAAGAAAACAAATGCAAACAGAAAAAACACCAGTAAATTAAGAAAACATCTTCATCAGTTTGACAGCACATGCTGCAAATAATCACAACACAACCAAATACAGAAATGTGCTGCAAAAGTTCACAATGCACCTAAATACAGTAACGTGCTGCAAAAGTTCACAACGCAACCAAATACAGAAACATGCTGCAAATAGCACAGATGACAAAGGAAATGTTTCAAGGGGAAAAGTTTTGGCTGGGACAGCTTATTGTTCAATACTACTCGTCAGTGGTGTTGTCGCTTACGTGAAAGGTGAGTTTTTTTGTTTATTTTAACATCCTGATCATAAGTGCGTTGTGAGTATTTGTAGCTCATTTCTGTATTTGGTTGTGTTGGGAGTATTTGCAGTGTCTTTCTGTATTTGGTTGTGTTGTGAGTATTTTCAGTGTGTTTCTGTATTTGGTTGTGTTGTGAGTATTTACAGCCCATTTCTGTATTTGGCTGTGGTGTGAGTATTTACAGTGTGTTTCTGTATTTGCTTGCATTGTGAGTATGTGCAGCGTGTTTCTGTATTTGGTTGTGGTGTGAGTATTTGCAGTGTGTTTCTGTATTTGGTTGCATTGTGAGAACTTGCAGTGTCTTTCTGTATTTGGTTGTGTTGTATTTTCAGTGTGATTCTGTATTTGGTTGCGTTGGGAGTATTTGCAGTGTGTTTCTGTATTTGGTTGTGGTGTGAGTTTTTGCAGCGTGTTTCTGTATTTGGTTGCGTTGGGAGTATTTGCAGTGTGTTTCTGTATTTGGTTGCGTTGGGAGTATTTGCAGTGTGTTTCTGTATTTGGTTGTGGTGTGAGTATTTGCAGTGTGTTTCTGTATTTGGTTGCAGTGTGAGTATTTGCAGTGTGTTTCTGTATTTGGTTGCGGTGTGAGTATTTGCAGCGTGTTTCTGTATTTGGTTGCGGTGTGAGTATTTGCAGCATGTTTCTGTATTTGGTTGCGGTCTGAGTATTTGCAGCATGTTTCTGTATTTGGTTGCGTTGTAAGTATTTACGGTGCGTTTCTGTATTTGGTTGCAGTGTGAGTATTTGCAGTGTGTTTCTGTATTTGGTTGTGGTGTGAGTATTTGCAGCCTGTTTCTGTATTTGGTTGTGGTGTGAGTATTTGCAGCCCGTTTCTGTATTTGGTTGAGGTGTGAGTATTTGCCACGCGTTTCTGTATTTGGTTGCGGTGTGAGTATTTGCAGTGTCTTTTTGTATTTGGTTGCAGTATGAGTATTTGCAGTGTGTTTCTGTATTTGGTTGCACTGTGAGTATTTGCAACGCGTTTCTGTATTTGGTTGCAGTGTGAGTATTTGCACTTGGTTGCAGTGTGAGTATTTGCACTGTGTTTCTGTATGTATTTGGGTGTGGTGTGAGTATTTGCAGCCCATTTCTGTATTTGGTTGCAGCGTGAGTATTTGCAGTGTGTTTCCGTATTTGGTTGCAGTGTGAGTATTTGCAGTGTGTTTCTGTATTTGGTTGTGGTGTGAGTATTTGCAGTGGGTTTCCGTATTTGGTTGCAGTATGAGTATTTGCAGTGTGTTTCTGCATTTGGTTGCATTGTGAGTATTTGCAACGCGTTTCTGTATTTGGTTGCAGTGTGAGTATTTGCAGCGGGTTTCCGTATTTGGTTGTGGTGTGAGTATTTGCAGTGTCTTTTTGTACTTGGTTGCGGTGTGAGTATTTGCACTGTGTTTCTGTATGTATTTGGGTGTGGTGTGAGTATTTGCAGTGTGTTTCCGTATTTGGTTGCAGTGTGAGTATTTGCAGTGTGTTTCTGTATTTGGTTGTGGTGTGAGTATTTGCAGTGGGTTTCCGTATTTGGTTGCAGTGTGAGTATTTGCAGTGTGTTTCTATATTTGGTTGCGGTGTGAGTATTTGCAGTGTGTTTCTGTATTTGGTTGCAGTGTGAGTATTAACAGTGGGTTTCCGTATTTGGTTGTGGTCTGAGTATTTGCAGTGAGTATTTGCAATGCGTTTCTGTATTTGGTTGTGGTGTGAGTATTTGCAGTGTGTTTCTGTATTTGGTTGTGGTCTGAGTATTTGCAGTGTGTTTCCGTATTTGGTTGCAGTGTGAGTATTTGCAGTGTGTTTCTATATTTGGTTGCAGTGTGAGTATTAACAGTGGGTTTCCGTATTTGGTTGTGGTCTGAGTATTTGCAGTGTGTTTCTGTATTTTGTTGCGGTGTGAGTATTTGCAGTGTCTTTGTATTTGGTTGTAGTGTAAGTATTTGCAGTGTGTTTCTGTATGTATTTGGTTGTGGTGTGAATATTTGCAGTGTGTTTCTGTATTTGGTTGCGTTGTAAGTATTTACAGTGCGTTTCTGTATTTGGTTGCAGTGTGAGTATTTGCAGCGGGTTTCCGTATTTGGTTGTGGTGTAAGTATTTGGAGTGTCTTTTTGTATTTTGCACTGTGTTTCTGTATGTATTTGGTTGTGGTGTGAGTATTTGCAGCATGATTCTGTATTTGGTTGTGGTATGAGTATTTACAGTGCGTTTCTGTATTTGGTTGCGGTGTGAGTGTTTGCAGTGTGTTTCTGTATTTGGTTGTGTTGTGAGTGTTTGCTGCCCATTTCTGTATTTGGTTGTGGTGTGAGTATTTTCAGTGTGTTTCTGTATTTGGTTGTGGTGTGAGTATTTGCAGTGTGTTTCTGTATTTGGTTGTGTTGTGAGTATTTGCAGCCCATTTCTGTATTTGGTTGCGGTGTGAGTACAGTATTTCCATTCTAAAAATATAATGAATATGTAACAGTGCATAAATTTATGAAAATATTAATTTTGTAATGTTATGTGACATTGTTTAGAAGCTGTTTCACTGACGTCTTAGAAACAAGTCAACTTCATTTCAAATAGCACTTTATACAATACAGATTGTTTCAAAGCGGCTTCACAGTAATAAGCAGCAAAATAACAAATCAATGACACAAACTTAAACAAATATGAGACAAATTCGAATTCTGCTGTAAAGCAGCTCTAAAAACAGTTTGAGCAATTACATTTGACATGATACGGATTCCAGTAAGTTGTACTGTATCTTTCAACACACCTTCTGATGTTCATTCATGTTTATTTTATGCTATAACTAGTAGTAAAGAGGAAGAGATGATCCGTTCACATGAGGCCATTTTTTTCATGTGAGCATTTTGGTTGTCGAAATATCACTAATCACTAATTCCATTGTATTAGATGTTTCGGCAATGACTAATATTTTTGGAGGCTTGATGACAATGGATTTTTTTTTTGCATGTTTTTTGTTGTCATAAAGTTCCTGAAAAGTTTCAGAATAATTAGTCAGA
Organism: Hypophthalmichthys molitrix; assembly: GCA_037950675.1. Taxonomy (NCBI): domain Eukaryota; kingdom Metazoa; phylum Chordata; class Actinopteri; order Cypriniformes; family Xenocyprididae; genus Hypophthalmichthys; species Hypophthalmichthys molitrix. The sequence continues at coordinate 1,391,897 of CM075508.1, forward strand.
TAGTATTTGATGCTCAGGTTAAAAAAGGATGCAGTCTGCTCTACTTAATATTTTTGTCTCTACATCTCGTTGTTTTTTCAGCATCTTCCGGCATGAGTGTTGTCCAGTTAAAAGGCCACTGTGCTGTTTTTTAACACTAGAACACATCCTGACTCTCTCTTTCTCTATCATGTGCAGCTCTATGTTCCCACTGTGGACCCCATGGCCCATAAATGCTAATATCCTCCACTTGCCTCTCTCATAAAGCCCAATAAAAGAGCACCATAAATCCTACCAATTAGCACCATCTATCAGTGCCGTTAATTGGAGAATGGAGACTCATTGGTGGGTGACCTTGCATGTCAGAGATGATACTAATGGCTGATGGAGATCAGTCTGTGGTTGGAGCTCAGGATTGACAGTTTGGACTGTAGTCTACAAGAGAACCACTCTAGACATGCTACACTATTATGGTCACTGTACAGTGTTATTTGATCAGTGATTTACAGTACATCACACAATCTGCTTGCACTGTGTCTAAGAACACAACAGCTCTTTTGAAGTATTACTTTAATAAATAGCAATGTTTTAATCAAACAATTTTTTGGCATTTAAAAAAAAAACAAAACAAGCTTAGTGTGATTATCAAATCAAATGCTGCAACTTACTGAAATAACTATAGAGTCTGATGCATTGTGTGTTTTATAGTGAAGCATGGCATGGTGTTCATTTGCAGCTCATGATCTGCTGGTGTTTTCAGCGTTCGGTTCACAGTAAATGCAGGCAACTCCTCTGCATGGGAGTTTAATGTGCATTTGGGAACACAATGTGGACTAAGTTTACTTTATTGACACATTCACATCATTTCCAACATTTTTGTTGGTAGAAGATTACATCATAATAGCCTTAGACATAAATATTAGTATTGTAAATTGCAGTGTAAATAAAATTATTATAGGATTTTTATTTTATTTTACAGTACATTTGTAATTTACACAACATGTTCTCCAACCAATATAGGTCATTTGTCACTTCCCTGAAATACGACCCATAGGAGCGTTTACTAAAGTTGCGCCCCATCAACAACAGCACACTTTCATTTTAATGCATTGTTCCCTTTTATCTGCGTCATATTTTGGGTTTTGCATACCTCAACTGGCAGAGCATTGTAGTATATAACAATATGCAATCATGCGATCGTGGGTTTGATCCCAGGGAATGCATGTGCTCATAAAGTGTATATGCACTATAAATCACTAAGGGTAGGTTTAGGGGTGGGGTGGGTGTAGTTGTTAATAAAAAAAAATTAAAAAAAAAAGAGTTTTGCTAAATGGAAATAGGACAAATGGTGTAAAAAGTCCACACATTGATTTAAATGAACATGCATTTTGATTGGTAACGACAGTCATACGCAGGGATGGGCAGTATTTATGATACAAGTATTTCAAATACAAAATAGTATTTTGTAATTTGTATTTGATAGGGTTGATGAAAATGGCTTTGTATTTTGTATCAAAATACTTTAGTGTTCTGTATTTTTGTAGTTTTAAAATACTGTAAAATACTTTGTAAGAAGTCTACATGATGACATCATAAAAATGCGGCCTCTGATTGGTGCTTACTCAGTACTTGAGTTCAGAACAGATGTTAAGTTTTGGTGTTCGTTTTAGTAGCCTAGGCTAAATAGTTTACCAATTTACATAATGTTCTTGAAAACTATTATACCGAGCAGCAGCCCCCTATATTTATGAGTAACAATCAAATGATTAATTAGTTAGAAACTAGTTGCTATGAATACAGGTGCCATCAGTCTTCTTATGAATGACTTGTTTGTCATTGAGTCAGTGTTGCTGAGGCAAAGTAGGCCCTTCGTTACCAAACACCAAATAACTAAATTAGGATACAATTATGAGTCATTTGCAAACTGTCAAACATTAAACTGTTGGTTACTTTAAAACTAACCTTCATCTGGGAGATCACAGGGATATGTGAATATTTTATCTGTTAAAGCCACAATATGTAAATTTCCGCCGCTAGAGGTCACTTATTCGGTGGCTTATCCTTGATTTTGTGGAATCATGGGATGTGTCGTCTTCACGTCTACAGCCAGTGGAAAAGAATCAGGACGGGACTCGGGCAGAAATCATGTTCATGGATGAGATTATTAATGTTACTGTATGAAGCAGAGCAGGAACGAGTGATGTTGGAGCTGAACGAGGCCGCTGGAGCGATTGATAATGAGAGACGAGCGCGACACGCCTTGAGAGCAGCGGGACTTTTATTATGCCACAGTCGCCGGTCTAGCGTATGTGGAGTAACGCAGCTCTGTTTATCATATTAGATACATTTGAGTGTTGATAGTTGTTATAATGCTACTCTCTGTGTTCTCTCGGCGGCTGCTATGAGACACTTGTTGCACACTGCAGTAAGACACATCGATATTAGTCATGGTAAAACATGGTACTCACTGTAAATCAAGAAAACGAGATTTAAACAAGAAGCTATTTAACATGATTAGTTTTCTGTCGATGAATGAATCCAAACAGTTCCTCATCTGTCTAATAAAACATAAAACATATTATATGTAATATATTATATTAGACAGATAAGGAATATAAAGCGTCGTTGGTGTTTCCATGGTTTCTACAAAATAAAACCGGAAACAGAGGGTAACACGTGTATGATGTCATTGATAGGCGACGCATGGACACAGCCCGTGTCCTGGTTTAAAATTGCTTATTTCTCTGGATTTAAACATTCTAGGAAACATTTGGGATAATGTAAGTACACAAGTCAACAAAATATATAACACTGTTCTAGTGGTTTTTGTACCTACTGTACATATTGTGCCTTTAACTGGTTGCATATGTCGGATTTATTGCATGACTCAGGCAGAGAAAAGCTGGTGCTATCAAACATTGTTTACTTAATCAACTTAGTATAATGGTGAAGGGATCGATCAAACAGGTCAACTGATGGAAGGTTTGTGATGAAATTTCATGCTCCCTTGTAAGAGTATTTTTTAGTATTTTTAAAATACAAAAATACAGTAGTTTATATTGATACATGGTGTGGCTGCTGTATTTTGTAGTTTATATTGATACACTTAAAATTAAGGTATTTGGGAATTTATTTTAAAATACATTTTGATGTATTTTTGCCCAACCCTGGTCATACGTCATTTCATGACGACAGACGTAACACGACACTCTCATTATTTTTACGCCAGCTAGAGGGCGCATGACTTTAAAACGTAAATATAGATCATAATAAGGTGCTTGAAAAACGACCTATAGGGTCGTTTTTTTTTTGTTTGTTTTTTGGAGGACTGTCTGAATTTACAAAATTAATAACTTAAAGTACACCTATAAAATCAAAATAAAATACTTATCTTTTTACCTGCATGTCATGTGACCATTAACCGTCATCAGAGAACCGTGAACATGCAAATGTGTTGTTAAATGATTAAACTTATATCTTAGGGAGAGTAGTTTTGGCTGACAAAACAAGTTTGGGAACCCCTGATTTATATTATTTACCCACCCTTATGTGCAAAACATGTAACTGTTTCTGTGGAACACAAAAGGAGAAATTTTGAAGATTTAAAATGTTAGTTTGCTCAAAAATGATCTTTCTGTCATCATTTACTCCACCCTCATGTCACTTCCACTGTATGGACAAAAAAGAAAGAAAGAAAGAAGTCAAAAGTCATAAAAACATTGTGTTGTTGTTGTTGAGAACTCTCTTTTTCTTTTTGTAAAAATAAAAACATATATGTCTGGAACGACATGGGAATAAGCAAATAATGCCGAAATGTTCATTTTCAGCAGAACAGTTCCTTTAAGAGTATCTGAACTATTTCACCACATCAAACTGTGATATCTGTGTGGCCCATCCTGCCCTGGTCAGAAAAGGGACACGGCTTTCATCCACAACACTCATTTGAGTCTCTCATACAGCCTGAAGGATATAAAGAGTGAGAGGGAGAAATAAAAGCCTGGAGTGAGTGAGTCTCTCCTTCTCTCTATCAATCTCTCTTCATGTGGATTAGAAGCAAAGGCCGCTTTAAGCTGCAGTTGTGCCGCCCACCGCACTGACACGTTGACATGCACTTCCTGTCACAGATAATTCACTCATCAGCCTTTGAACTGCAGTTGAGCATGAGGAGGACGAACTGCTCTCTGAGAGTGTGTGTGTGTGTGTGTGTGTGTGTGTGTGTGTGTTCGTGTTCAACTGTGGAGAGAAGGTTGACAGACCAGCTCTGTTCCAAATCCTGCTGCGCTCCCTACCTAGACAGCACTGTAAGGGTACCCTTGTGAAAAATAAATAATATACTTCTATACAGCCTCAGAAACTGTTATTCATTCACTGCACTACTTTACCATGACATTCTTATTTAATCTCGACTAACTGTATATCATTAGATAGATTTGGGACTCTAGCTTTGCTATGTGACCACCGTTTCTGATTAAAACAGTTACAGTGAAAGTAATTCCATAATTTATGTCATGAGTACAAGTTAATCGATCGGTAGTTATTGATATTTCTGATGGATACTGAGACACATTTATACTCAATTCTGTCTGCTTCTGTTTATTTCTGTTCACATACTTAAGTGTGAATATTTTTGATACTTAATTGCATGTTACTTGCAATGAAGAGAAAATTATTATAGTTTAAATTTATATGAAATGCAATTAGTTGAACTTAATAATGACTTGTATTGTCTCTGAAATATGGATGAAGTGTACTGCTGAATGTACTGAGAAGCATTTATGGTTTCAAAGTGCATTTCAAATTTATGAAATGTAATATTGAATAACACTACAGTTAATAATTACAATCATGTACTTTACCTGTGCTTTAGTATGTTAGTCAACAGATCAAAATGTATTAATTTATTTGACAATTGGAAAGTGCACGTTTTAAAATTGTGTTAAAGGGGATCTATTGTGCCCCTTTTCACAAGATGTAATATAAGTCTCTGGTGTCTCCAGAATGTGTCTGTGAAGTTTCAGCTCAAAATCCCCCACAGATCATTTATTATAGCTTGTCAAATTTGCCCCTATTTGGGTGTGAGCAAAAACACGCCGTTTGTGTGTGTCCCTTTAAATGCAAATGAGCTGCTGCTCCCGGCCCCCTTTCCAGAAGAGGGTGGAGCTTTAACAGCTCAACAACAACAAAGCTGGAGAATCTCACGCAGCCAAAATGAGGATTGTCAGTAACGGTGTTCAGCCTTACATTGTTCAAACCGGAGTCGACACTGATGGAGAGACTCAGGAAGAAGTTACAACTTTTAGAATGAAACTGGACGTTTCTGAATGGTTAGTGGATAAATTTATGTAGTTGCTGTGGAGTTGATTCAACTCATCCACTAGCATGTGTCGTCATGTTAATCTTTTGTGTTGAATTGACCCTCGTTTGTGAAGCAGTCCGGCGTAAAATGACGGCATGTCAACAACACTCTACTACAACAACTCTTCCTCTTCGCTAAAGCAGCTCAACATGGCCTCACCCCCTTTGTTGTATGTTCTTGGGGGGCGGGGTTTATGTAAATGTTAGGGTTAGTGATGTCACTAACCCGGGAAGAAGCTCGTTGTAGTCCCTACCAGCCGTTTGTTGTAGTCCTTAAACAGAGAATTCTGTAAAATAAAATATCTCCCTTTGCATTGAACTTTGAGTGTTGTAAGAAACGGTCATGAAAGTGTACTCTCTTCAAGTGCACTTAAGTGGCCTTTTATTTCTTTAATATTATATTATTTGTAAGTAAAGTTTGATAAAAATATACTTTTAAGATTTGAAGTACACTACAAGTGCACATTCAATACAATTAAGTATACTTTTTGTAGGCTAAATAAAGTGTACATAAACCAACAATTAAAAAACTGAGCTATTGTTGCCATTTGAAACAATTTCAGTGCAAAAAATGTGTTATTTTAGTATCATTGATGTACTATTATAGTTTTTGTTAATATTTTGAATTAGACTTTTTTATTTTCTGTTTCCTTTCGCTTATCTTCCTCCTCTTTTCATGAATGCAGAAAGTGGAGCGGATGATCAGCGAGAGAAAAGAATCATTTGCAATAAACGTCAGTACAGAGCATCTTTTGTTTGCGCTCGTGGCACGTGGTGAGCCGTACCTGCCAGGTGTGTGAGCCGTGACCCGCGCTCCTCTGTTCTGGGCCGGGCCGAGACCGTTGAGAGACGAGGGTCTGCCCATCAAAAGCCCCATTCAGACCGAGTCACGGGCAGCACAGTGGAGGACAGTGTCGGCCCTCGAAACATGACACCCGTGACAGCGGCACGGCAAGACCCCGTCCCACAGCTGCTGAAAGCTGCCGGAGACCGACGGAAGATGGGACACTGCGGCTTTTGGGCCTTTTGGATCTCCTCAGGCCCAGAAAAAAAGAGTCCTGGGCCGAGCAGGAGGTGATAATAAGAGCGTGTTTGAATGTCTGATCATCGGAGGAAAGGCTGCGGAAATGGATTGGCACTTCAAACATCGGATCGGTTGCACACAGGAACAGGTGTGTCTGAAGTCCACACATAGGCTACGCTGTTAAAGCCTTTATGTTCTGATCTGTGATTTTACACAGTTTACTGGTAATGTGAGAAGCCTCAGTGTTGCTGATGAATATGAGATATAAAGAGCCATTTCTGACGGACACATGACCCTGCTGTGAATCAAACCAACAGATTCAGTTCAGGTCACTTCAGGTCACTTCAAGCTGAACTGGTCAAATAATTATAATTTTGGTCTTTTATTTATGGCAAATATAAACTGATCAATAACCCGAAACTAATTGGTTCCTATACTGAAAAAAAGTGTAGGATTTACTTTGATTTTCACTAATTTTCAGTAGTAATTATCACTATTAATTACAGAGAATTGACAAGTAACACAATGAATTAACCGTGAAAATTTTAAAGTAGAAAGACGGAAATGGAAACACTTTAGTGTCCAATTCTCACTACACTCTAAAAAAAATGCTGGGTTAAAAACAAAGGCTGGGTTGAAAATGGACAATAACACAAACAATCGCTGGGTTTGTCCATTTTCAACCCAAATTGGGTTGTTTTAACCCAGCGTTTGGGTTAAATGTTTGCCCAACATGCTGGGTAGTTTTATTTAACTCAACAATTGTTTAAAAATTAGTGTATTGCTCGCTTAAAATAAACCCAAAATATGTTGGAAATGAACATTTATTAATAACTTTAATGAATAATAATCAAACTATAAACATTTATTAATTTGCTTATTAATAAATGTTCATCTTTTGATTATTATTGTTTCCTCTAGTAATTATGTGTCTGATTTTTAATTTCCAACCTATTTTGGGTTCATTTTAATCCAGCCATATAGTAATTTTTAAACAATAGTTGGGTTAAATAAAACTGCCCAGCATGTTGGTCAAACATTCAACCTAACCGCTGGGTTAAAACTACCCAATCGCTGGGTTTGTCCATTTTCAACCCAACTTGCGTTGTTTTTAACCCAGCATTTTTAGAGTGTATACTCCTATAGTGACATTTAGGCTATTCAAGGTTGAGTCTCAGCCTGGCCAGATCCTGAAAAACAGCTCCAAACTATAATACGTCCGACATGTGATTCCTTTGGTTTTGGCCAAACAGAGGAGTTTAATTGCACTAACTTCAGCTGGGAATCTACATACATGTGTGCACTCAAATGATGTTTCAATATTGATCTGTTCTGAAAACACAAACCATTTCACTCATTTCATCCTGGAGATGCAAACAAAGGTTCAAACTCTTGTGTTGCAGCTTAACGGCATCTTATTGGTTTCTTTCAGAGTTGTGATCATGAGCTCGTTAATCTAATTTCCCTTTGCTGTGATTGAATGCTGCGCTCTGCACTTACTTTATAACCCAGATAAATCTGCGGCCCGTCGTCAGAGAAAATGTAATCTGTCACGCGTCAAAGCGATGCTCGCTCGCCTGATGGTAGTTAATGATGATGTCGAAGGGCACGAGCGCCTCTCCATCTCCACAGCTTTGTTTGCCTTCACCAACACCTGATGCTACTGAATTAATTAATTGCCTCCAATTAGCCTGTGCGCAGCCGTGCCAGGTGAGTATCTTAAAGAGAGTTATGGGATATTAAAAAGCGGGGAGGGACTACATTAGGGCTGACCTTTTCCTTTAAATTACTGATATTTGAGAGTTAATTCCGAATTCAATGAAAAGCAGGGGGCCTTTTTAGTCCTTGCGTTAAAACGGGACACTCCTCTGCCAGGAGGTCATTAATTATCAATTTTATAAATTAAATGAAGAAGATGTCAGTGCATGAATCGCACTATTTTTTAATCTACTATCATGATCACATATTAGTGAACATTACACACCGGATAGAGACCCTGTTTATGACCTTTCCATGAATTAACTGTGAATCTGCAATGAGAGAACTTCTTTCAGGCAGAACTGCTGAGAAATGCAGGGATGTTGCTTGTGTAGATCAGGGGGGTTGTGAACTATTAACAATGAGAAAACAATGCAAATAATCAAATGCTTTTCTCTATTTAATAAACACGTTCCGACTCATTTGGACGCTTGGTCAGGAGCATTTGGATTCACTTTTTAATGCACGGTATCCCCCATTAGTGTCATTTTTCAACTTGCAGGTACTCGATTAAGCATCAGATCAAGACACATTTAATTCTTTGCATGCATTTGCATGCAAAAGTAGAAATTATTTTATGAATATTTATACTTTCATAGTTTTTTGGAGCATTATCCCCATCCCTCCTCTAAAACTACCCACTTCTCAACAATATAAAACACATAACAGGCAAGTACAGCTACAGGTATACCATGGTCTGTCTGAATACTCTATTCTGATTGTCTGGAAGGTGTGCAATAAAACCATTTAATGCACAGGTAGTTACAAGTCAGTTTAATCACTGTTCTATATTAATGCACTGTTTTTTACCCTTTTTACCTCTCCACTTCGCTAAAATAACACTTCTTTTGGCGGCAATTTTTAAATGTGTGCGCAGGATCTGAGCTTGACGGCAGATGGAGACGGTGACACTTTTGGGTCTGTTCCTCACACCAATCAATAATTTTCCCTCAGAACACTTGGAATATTTGTACTTTATGAATAAATTGTGACTGTAGTCATTTCTGCCCGTTATATCCTGTGTTTTATATTATATAATGTCTAAATCGTGTAATGTAAATAAAATAATTGTGGATGTTTAAAGGGGACCTATAATGCCCCTTTCACAAGATGTAATATAAGTCTCTGGTGTCTCCAGAATGTGTCTGTGAAGTTTCAGCTCAAAATACCCCACAGATCATTTATTATAGCTTGTAAAATTTGCCCCTATTTGGGTGTGAGCAAAAACACGCCATTTTTGTGTGTGTCCCTTTAAATGCAAATGAGCTGCTGCTCCCGCTCCCTTTCCAGAAGAGGGCGGAGCTTAAACAGCTCGTGCTTCGGTTGCTCGACAACAACAAAGCTGGAGAATCTCACGCACCAAAATGAGGATTGTCAGTAACGGTGTTCAGCCTTACATTGTTCAAACCGGAGTCGACACTGATGGAGAGACTCAGGAAGAAGTTACAACTTTTAGAATGAAACTGGACGTTTCTGAATGGTTAGTGGATAAATTTATGTAGTTGCTGTGGAGTTGATTCAACTCATCCACTAGCATGTGCCGTCATGTTAATCTTTTGTGCAAATCCAGCGTTGAATTGACCCTCGTTTGTGAAGCAGTCTGGTGTAAAATGACGACATGACAACAACACTCTACTATAACAACTCTTCCTCTTCTCTAAAGCAGCTCAACATGGCCCCGCCCCCTTTGTTGTGTGTTCTAGGGGGCGGAGTTTATGTAAATTTGGGGGTTAGTGATATCATCAACCCGGGAAGAAGCTCATTGTAGTTCCTAACAGCCATTTGTTGTAGTCCTCAAAAAGAGATTTCTGGTAAAGAAAATATCTCCTTTGCATTGAACTTTGAGCGTCGTAACTTTGCAGATGTTGTTTATGCTCAAACAGCAACATTACACACTAACTAAAGTTAAAAAGTGAAATCATAATCAACCACCCCTTTAAGTTAAAAACATAGCCCAACATACAGTATATGTCATAATGGCAAAATTATACCCCAATAAATAATTTCATCATGACCATAAAATCAAACATGTATTAAAACAGCAAAATAAATAGACCTGCCTTTTGTAGACTTATTACTAAACTTTTATGTCAAAGGCTGAGGCAGTTTCGTAAAGGATCAATGATGTAAAGTGCATGTTTTGTACTGGATGTAAATTAAATATATAAAATATATTAAAAAAGCAATTAATATATACACTGACTTGACCACACATATTCTTTAATAATCATGTTTTTCATTTCTGAATTAATTAATTTTAATTTTAATTTTTTGGGGGGTTGACATAAAATCAAAAATGATATAATGAAGAAAAAAATCATGACAAGAAATGGAGTAGTTTGGCATAATCTAATCAATCAAATTAAATTCAACCCATGCCATGTTAGTAACTTGCATGTTTGATCACTTTTAATTTTAGTGCTCTGTCCACTTGATGTCCAGTGTGAAATCTGAACGGTTAAGCAAAACCATATTGCTGAATTTTATTAAAAGCTCTGGTTACATTCAGGCACTCGGACACCCATGAGAGCGGCTCTCGCACACATCCGCCCGCGCATCCTGACCGGCATGCATTTATTTATCTCTTATGTTTCCTTATTCAGTTTGACGAATGAGTGACAGTTTGACACCTCATTCGGCAAGATTAATAGAACGACACAATATTTACGTCGCCGAGACAGCCAATTATCCCACCATCTATCACCAAGATTATCTTTCTGATTGAAAACTACTCGTCCATGTAATCAGAATTATTTGGAATTAGTAGGAAATTTACGGCTTCGTGTGTCATTTTTTTCTGGCTGGTGGTAAATTAGAAATATTAGATACATAAAAGGAATGCAAGATGGGGAGTAGCCTATATAACAGGCCAAAAAGAGTGTCATTGGTTTTATTTCATTGTGTCTGGAAGAGAGTCTGTATGAAACACGCAGCTTGACGAGCGAAGCAGACACGGAAACTAATTGCTGGCTGATATTGACTTTTGGATGACATTAAAAGGGTGATGATTTGTTTATTGTCTTTAATTCCTCATTAGTCTTTTATCAGAGGCGATTACAAACAAGACTCTTTTTCTGAGATGCTTCTCTTCGTGCTAAAATACTGATATTTCTTTGAATACATTCCTGATATGTTTATTTCATTATTAGCTCATCAGTGACTTTTCTCATTTTTGTCGTTTTGTTATACAGCACTTTTTAGGTTCACTGTTGGTGTTCAGATAAAACACAACGCTCTTGTAAAATGGTAAGGGCCTAGGAGCATTTCATTAAATTACTTGGTAAAAGTATTGATCTGAGAGCAAAATATATATATATAGAAAATTGAGTTTTTAAGCCATCTCTACTGTGTTCCTATATTAGATGAACTTCTTATACAGCCTTTTGTAATATGATTTTAATTGTGACGTTTTATCCCCTTAGGCGCTCTGGCACCAGAAACCTTTCGGCGTTAAGTGTAGCTTGCTTTTAAAAATAGCAAAAATTGTCACATGTAAGCATGTCCGCATGGTTCAGTATCGATGCCAGAGATCTGTAAATAGGATTAGCTCATCCCGATATAGAGCTTTCACAACTAGTTTGTTTATTTTTATCTTCTTAATAGGAAGGTTGTCTCCTTAAAGGGTGCCAAAATTATCCTGCAAATCGCTGACAATGAAAAATGAAAGGTCTCTAACGGTTATTATAAGCAATCTGTCTGCATTGTGCCACAACGTGACTGCTGCGCTTGCGATACCAATGGGGTGACCTCACTGAGATGTGAGTTGAAAGTCAGCATTTCGTCTCGAGGCCCAGAGAATCGTGGGCTCGGGTGACTAACATAACATTTTTATTACTCTACATTCATACATTAGCTGTATTTTCTTAATGGATTGTTCAAGAAAGTCTCACAAATCAATCTCAACCTCATGAGTTATTTATTTATGCATACTTTAGGCTTGTGAAACACATTAGTTCCTGGGTATCAACACATGTTCCAGACCCTTTCTGGTAACACTTTACAATAAGGTTTCATTTGTTAACTGCTTGGTATTTGCACGTTGTCTTTTACAGTATGCGAGTTGCACAATAAAATAAAATCAAACTTAGTGAATCCTGGGGAGCCATAATGTGCTAAATGAGACAACTGAACATACATTGGTGTATTTTGCAAACATTTGTTCCATCCATAGCTTGACTATGAAATAGTTTGAATAATAAGTATCCACCCTCATACTCATATTTAAGCACATTGCGGTAGGCATGAAGAATAATGCTTTACACGTGTAAAAACATAAAACTGCAAATACTTACAAATGTAAGTACACTACTGTAACTACAGATAGATCATGCATGTACTTTACATGTAAGTACAATGTAAATACATGTAGGTACAGAGTTAGTACATTGTATCAAATGCTTAATTTGCCATGTAAGTACATAGTTGTTAATATTATATATATATATATATATATATATATATATATATATATATATATATATATATATATATAAAAATATTAAAAATATCTTCAATTGTGTTCTGAAGACGAAAAAGTTTGTTTTGGAATGACAATTTTTATTTTTGGGTGAAATATCTCTTTAAATTTAGATTTCAATTTGCATTTGGCATATAATCTTATGTATTTTAATAATGTATGTATATACATATACACTGATCAGGCATAACATTATGACCACCTGCCTAATATTGTTGGTGTTGGTCCCCCTTTTGCTGCCAAAACAGCCCTGACCCGTCGAGGCATGGACTCCTCTAGACCCCTGAAGGTGTGCTGTGTAAAAACATGCACCAAGATGTTAGCAGCAGATCCTTTAAGTTGTGAGGTGGGGCCTCCATGGATCGGACTTGTTTGTTCAGCACATCCCACAGATGCTCGATTGGATTGAGATCTGGGGAATTTTGAGGCCAAGTCAACACCTCAAACTCGTTGTTGTGCTCCTCAAACCATTCCTGAACCATTTTTGCTTTGTGTCAGGGAGCATTATCCTGCTGAAAGAGGCCACAGCCACCAGGGAATACCGTTTCCACTAAAGGGTGTACGTGGTCTGCAACAATGCTTAGGTAGGTGGTACGTGTCAAAGTAACATTCACATGGATGGCAGGACCCAAGGTTTCCCAGCAGAACATTGCCCAAAGCATCACACTGCCTCCGCCAGCTTGCCTTCTTCCCATAGTGCATCCTGGTGCCACGTGTTTCCCAGGTAAGAGACGCACACGCACCCGGCCATCCATGTGATGTAAAAGAAAACATGATTCACCCCACAAGAGCTGCAGTTTTGGAGATGCTCTGACCCAGTCGTCTAGCCATCACAATTTGGTCCTTGTCAAACTTTTTTTACCAGGCGCTCAACTGTGAAGTTCCGCTATCCTCTTCCCCTCGTCCCAGTGGCTCTAGAACATCTACGCGGTGCCACTGTCTTCACCAAGTTGGAGCTCCGCAGCGTGTACAACCTCATTCGGATATGTGAGGGGGACGAGTGAAAGACAGCTTTTGTGACCCCTACTGGACACTATGAATATTGCGTCATGCCATATGGCCTGGTCAACGCCCCCTCCGTATTCCAAGATTTCATCCATGAGGTGCTCCAGGAATTCCTCCACAAGTTTGTCCTGGTCTACATCGATGATATACTGATCTCCTCCCGGAGCATGGCCGAACATCGCCACCACGTTGCGGAGGTCCTGAAATGCCTGAGAGAGTTCCAGCTATTCCTCAAAGCCGAGAAGTGCTCCTTCCAACAACCCTCAGTGCAGTTCCTTGGATATAACATCAGCAGCAGTGGCATCCAAATGGACGAGGGGAAGGTAGGAGCCATTAAGAACTGGCCCACTCCATCCACCATCAAGAAGCTCCAGAGATTCCTCGGGTTTGCAAACTTCTACAGAAGATTCATCCAGAATTACAGCTCCATCGCATACCCTCTTACAAACCTCCTCCGCAACAAGCCCAAGTCTCTGTCCTGGTCACCAGCGGCCAATGAAGCCTTCAACACCCTGAAAGAAGCATTCACCAATGCACCGCTCCTCGTTCACCCTGATCCAGAGAAGCCCTTCGTCGTCGAGGTAGACGCCTCTACCACTGGAGTAGGAGCGGTGCTCTCGCAGCAGCAGGGGAATCCAGCCAGACTCCATCCATGTGCCGCCTTCTCCCGCGACCTCAGCCCTGCATCAGCAACAGGGAACTCTAGCCATCAAACTGGCCCTGGAAGAGTGGAGGCATTGGCTGGAGGGTGCCAAGCACCCATTTACGTTACTCACCAACCATAAAAACTTGGAGTACTTAAGAGATACGAAGAGACTAAATCCATGCCAAGCTTATTGGGCATTGTTCTTCACACGTTTTCACTTCTGTATCTCTTATCATCCTGGTCCCGAGAATGTGAAGGCAGATGCCTTGTCCCGTCTATACACTTCTGAGGAAACCAACGAAGAACCTGAGCCAATTCTCTCTGAGAACATTATCGTGAGTCCCATTCACTGGTCTGAAACTTCCGTTCCCTCCACCAATGGCTCTGCCAACACTCCACCGGGCTGTCCTCCAGGTTTGCAATATGTCAGCAGGACTCAGCACACTCCACTCATCCACTCTTCCCACACTTCTCAGGGCACTGGCCACCGCCAATGAAACCCTCTCGCTGCTAAAAGAGCGCTTCTGGTGGCCCAACATGGCCAGCGATGTGAGAAGGTGCGTACAGGGATGTCAGGAATGCGCCATCTCCAAGAGCCCTCGCCATCTTCCATCTGGCAAACTTCATCCTCTGCCCATTCCCAGCAGACCCTGGTCACATCTAGGAGTGGATTTCATCACCGATCTGCCTCTGCCTCCGACAATAATACCTGTATCCTGGTGGTTATTGACAGGTTTTCCAAGTCCTGTCTACTAATTCCCCTCAAGGGATTACCTACAGCCATGGAAACTGCAGAACTCATGTTCAACCACATATTCAGATACTATGGTATTCCAGAAGACATTGTGTCTGACCGTGGACCCAAGTTCATCTCAAGAGTATGGAAAGCCTTCTTCTCAATCCCAGGTGTGACCGTAAGCTTCTCGTCTGGATACCACCTGCAGTTGAACGGGCAGACAGAGAGAAAGATCCAAGAGATCCTATGTACCTTCTGCCATAGCCACCAGAACTCTTTGAACCAGTTTCTGGGTTGGGCCGAGTACGCACAGAACTCCCTACGTCAACCAACCACTGGACTCACTCCCTTCCAGTGCGTACTCAGTTACCAACCTCCTCTCTTCCCTTGGTCAGGAGAACTGTCGGATGTACCAGCTGTCGACTACTGGTTCCGAGAGAGTGAGAGGGTCTGGGATGCAGCTCACCATCAGCTACAACGAGCTCTTCGCAGATGCAGAATGACAGCTGACCTGAGACACTCCACTGCTCCAGTCTATCAACCAGGTCAGAAGGTCTGGCGAGGTCTGAAAGGTACTCATGGGTACCCAGAAACGACATCCTTGATCCCTCTCTGCTCGACACC